>OX421842.1:6829052-8084052 GCA_949127995.1 Suillia variegata
ACACAGACGATAATGTGCTCCAACTAGTTTCCGCCAATCGATGAATCGTTTCTGTACAAATACTGGAGGAGAATAATGGTCGAAATGGTTATTTGAGTGGTTTATGGCAATTGCGTTTCATTTAGTTTATCTTTGCTCGTGTTTTTGTTTGTGTTGTTCGCACAAACGAACAAACGAACGAACGAACGGATTGCATTCCCAAGATTTGTTTTTTTTTTTTCTGTTCAGCGTACTTTGAGGATGGTCGTCCGAGGAGTTCCCGCTGCGAGATTTAAAATGTTTCTGTAATGGCGGAAGAGTCGATAATAAAAGTTATTATTGTAAATGAACTGTTGGTAATTTTTGGAATTCACGAAAATTGAGTTAGTATTTTCTTTTGTCAAATACCATGACCAGAGTTGCAGAGGGTGTATCTGTTGTTGGTTAATTTGGTTAATTTGTAGCTATTTGGAGACACTTTTCGCACTTTAATTTTTCATGTCTGAAGTTGAACATTAAATAAGGAAAACCTTTTACATTCTTTGTATTAAGATGCAGAGGAAAATTGCATTATTTAAAGATGCAAGCTTTGTTGGACAGGTTTCCATTGATGTATAAAGCTGAAATTTCCATGGCAAATTTTATCGATATAATTATTATCTATTTTAATGTTGTTCTTAATAGGTTTCACAAAGGCTTTAAAATCGAATTGCTTCAAGTTCTGTATAAGCAATTACATTTTGATCAAACTTGGAGCAGTCCTAAGGCATTTTAAGACGAACATGCTTCAAATTGAAATAAGCGTGATCAAATCATCAAAATGAAAATTTATTAGGGAACATAAAAAATAAGCATCATATCTCTAAAATTCCTTTTTACGAGTCTAAATTTTATTCTCTTCAAACTCGTTTAGTCACTCTAGAAATTAAAATATTAAACAAAATTTGTTTTTAAAAATCGATAAATGAAAAAATCGATATATCTAAATTTGCAATTTGTGAGCTTTAGCTGTCATCCTACAAAAATATTTTTTGACTTTAACGTTATTTAACTTTGTTAAAGTAGCTTTAATATCAAAAAATTGTAGGATGTAATTGGTTGACTATTAAATTGTCTTTCATAAAAAGCTATAGAAGTAAATTTTGGCTTTACCATTTTAAGCGTGATTGTATAAAAACGGTGGCAACATCGTATTTAACATTTTTCAAGTTTACGAGATTAAAGAAGAAATTTCATGTCGGCCTGTGTAACTTTTACCTTTTTAATAATTAAACTATTATTAAACAATTTTAAAGTAACGTCACCAACTTAAATACTCTAATAAATTTCGAATTTAAACAAATACGTTACTTTAAAGTTTAAACACAATCCAATACAACAATAATGCGCCTGCGCCGTATTTAACAGATGCAGGGGAAATTGAGCGAATTGTGTTCCACACTTCACTCTCCGCTGTTAAGAAGCTGTTAGAGCGAACGGAAATTGTGCTTGTTCCATGGCAATGCACAAAGCTGTTGCTGCATGACGCTGTTAACTCGACGCTTAACAGCGGCTTAACATACGCTGAACCGACTTTCAGCAGAACAGGTTTGAAAATTTGCATCTTAAACGAAGGACAACAGCGACGCGAGCTCAGTCGAAGCGAAGACGTTGCAACGCGAGCAGCGTGGCGAATAAACGCGGAAATTTAACCGCAGAACTGTAAATTCAGAAATTGTTTAAACGTTTAAGCGAGAAAAAAAAACAGCTTAAAGGCATTTTCGAGTTAAAGTGCGCGAAACTGAAGTAAAACATTTTCGATTTGCAAAAAAAGAAGCATCAATATTGAAAGAAAACAACAAAAAGAAAACGCTTTTTAGCTTGCGGATAATCGTAATTCAGCGCACATAGAAGAAGCATAAATCAAATATTTTCGTGAATTATTAAAATGGATTCACCGTTACGCGCGGAATTTCTGAAAAGGCATCCTTAACCCGAAAAACCTGTCGAAACAGAAAAGAAACGAAAAAATAAAACCGGAAACGGAAATCGGAAGTAGAATTTGAATGCACACACAAGTGTAAAATTGTGTGCGTTATTGTTGTTTTTGTGCATGTCTCTTTTCGTTTCTTTTTTTGTCGTACGCTAACTTGAGCATAAAATATTCAATTTCTGACCGGTCATGGTCGACGTCAGCCGTGCCATGCGCTTACGCCCTCGCGCCTTAGCTGGTCCCCTTTGCTAATGTGTTTTTAATAATGGCGGCACATGTGCGCGTGTGTGTGTTTAATGATATTTGAATTTCCATGAAGTGCGCCAAACCAAACAAAAAAATCAACAAAATACAAGAAAAACAATTGAAAGAAGAGTTAAATACCGTTGGCTGTTTTTAAGCGTGCAACGAATGCAGCAAAAAAATGTTGCCTAGTTTTAGGCGCATCGGCACAAAATCGCTCATTGCCACAAACAACAACAAATATTTAGAATACCGTTAAATGCCATTTTCGTGCAACTTTCAAATTGATTTGTAAAAATTAAATAAAAAAAAGCAATCGACAATTCCAGCGGCTTGGCGCGGGTTTCGCATTTCCGATTTGATCAATTGAATTCGTTGTATATGTGTGCATAAGTGTATTTTGTGTGACTCTGTTCGTCGGTGTGTGCGTCTGTGTGTGCAAAAGTGCACTTGTGCGTGTTTTGTTAGTCGTACTTGGCAAAGTGCAAATTTGTGTTTTTCGTGAAAAATTGATTGCAATTTGGTAAATTGAAAATTTACACTTTGCGAAACGAACACCCACTCGCTCCAATCACTTCACTTCACGCCAACCACTTCACATCACTTCGTTTGCTATTCCGCCTCCGCATTAAAACTAAATGAGCTTTGCGTCATGCAATTCGAGTAAGTGCAGCAATTTGCGGTGTACGCGAGGTTTGCTCATTTTGCGGCAAATAAATTGGTAAGCGATCAACACAATTTTAAAGCCCTTACTGATTATCCTTTTCGAGAGTTGAAGAGTTTAAATACAGTAATGCCCAAAAGTGTGGAAGCAGTAATGAATGTTTTTATTTTTAAGTGGGCAATAAAATGAATATTTACTTAGCTTAGGTAAGGAGTAAACTTAGGTTGGAAAAGCTTTTCTACTTAATATTGTTCTTATTTGAATAACAAAATTCAGACCAGTCAAAATTAAAATAAATTTTGGATATCAACAGAAAAAACTGATCTTAGTTTTGCATTAGTAGTATTTTAATTTTGGAAAAAAATAGTTTAACGTTTCAAAAATGATTGAAAAGAAAAGTTGCTAAAATTAATTAGACAAAATTCTTTACCGAAAAATAAATAAAAAAAATTGTTTTAGAACTGATTGTAAAATTATATATAAAGAAAAGTCGTTCAAATTAAGGAGCAAAAGTAAAGTCAATATTTTCAAAAAAAGGTAACATTTTAAAAAAATCATAAATGAAAACAAAAATTAAAGTAAAGTAAAAGAAAACTAAAAGTCAAGTCAATACTTTGAAAAAAATTCAAAATTTTCAGAAAAGTTACAAAATTTTTAACTCAAATTTCTTCGATACATAAATATAATTTTTTCGGATAAATGAAACGCCTTTATCAAAAACCGATAAGTCCGTTAAGTTTTTGGACCGAATTCATTTTGTGTTGTGGTAATTAAGTTTTTTCAAATTGTCTCCACCATGTTTCCTTGCTAAGAATGCCAACAATTCAGTTTTTAAATTGTATAAATTTTGATTCCTTTGTAATATATAAATTATATTAGCTTTGGAAAATTGTTTTTTCCAAAACAGTTATTTTAACAGCTAATGAGGACCGTGCTTTGTACTTTACTTCCAAGCAATTCCATTGTCATAGATTAAACATTTTTGGTTTTAATATCAAAATCCGATACATACCAAACAATTTTTAAACACTGACAAAACCAAAATTTCCAAATCCAAATCAATTCAAAATCTTCTTACGCCGTAGCCGAGCTTTTAAAAAAATTTATATATTCATACTGGTTTTGGCCGTTTATTTGACCTTATCTCAAATTTCTTTCAGAACCAAATACAAATATTTTATAACTTATATTCAAGGTTGTTAAACGTTCTTTTATGTTTTTCTTAATAGTTGTTTAATGGATTTAGCTCATTTTGATTTCAAGCTCTTTTAGTTGCCTGAATAGTTTTTAATCGCAAGACAAAATTAATGTTATCGACAAAGTTTTGCTAAAAAGCTAACCATAAAATTCTGTATTAGCTTTGAACATTCTTCAAACTTTAAACAAACAAAAAGTTTGGTTGGAATTTAAAGAAATTCTAGCTCCAGCTAGATTAAATATTTCGAGTATTTGTTTTTTTATTTTTATTTTTGTTTGGAAAATCTTGAAACTTTTTTTTAACAAAGAAAGAAATATCTAAGCAAATTAGCAACATTTGAAAAATCGGTAAAAATCGCTTATTACCAATTTTCAATTCTCTTCTGGATCTTCAAACTAGAACTGAACTTTTGTCAATGAAAGTTCACTCAGATGTCATTAAATTAAATTTGATAAACCTTTACAAAAGAAACATTAAATAACCGAATTATTGTTTTTTATTACCTAGTAATATAATCTATACCCAGATGCATCTAAAAATACATCGAAGTTAATTCAAACGATTTTTCATACATAATTTAGTCAATTTTATATTTGTTTGTGCATAATACACTTACGAGTATTAACTTTAAATTTAAAAAGTTTAATTTTTTACTTAAAATTAAGTAAAAAAAATTAAGTAAAATTTTTTTGTTTCCATTTAGTAATATATAAAGAAATTTAAATCAACTCAAGCTCAAGTCTTTTAATTGAAATGACACAAATTCATTTGACTTGCATTAGAATTGTTTCAAATTGTTTGTCAGGAAAACTACAACAAAAATACTTTAACCATGTATTTAAAAAAGTTAAAATTTTTTTAATGCTCCTTTATTAATATTAAAGTAATGAATTAAATAAAAAACTTTTTCATTAAATTAAATATTCTCATAGAGTTGGGTGTGGGCTGGTATGGGACCATAGCACTCAGTACTCAAGGATCATTGTACTAAGAAAATAATATAGAAATAGGTTTCAAAAAATATGTCAATATTCCTAAGTTTAAAATTTATATTAACGTTCTTTAAAGCGTTTAAATTTAAAACTTACCAACAAATGGATTTAAGTTCTCTTTGCTATGGACATGTATAGCAAAGAGAACTTAAATCCATAGCAAAGAGAACTTAAATCCAAAAAATATAAAACCAACGAAAACTTTTCCAAGTGCCACAGAATGAATTTAAAACGTCCAACGAGTGCTTTTAACAGCTTTAACCTCTCACTCAACTCGCGCTCCTGCTTCGCTGCAGTCGGAAATGCGACAAAAACCAACAACAACAAAAACAAAAAAGCGCAAACTTAATTGAATCTTGGCCAATTAAATTTCGCCAACATTAAGTCGCGTTTCGGGGAATTATGAAATTATGAGAAGCGAAGAGGAAAATCTTCGCAAAAAAGATAAAAAAAAAAGAAACCGGGCGATTTATGGCAGTGCGACAACGACAACGAACGACAAAAGTAAAGTGGCTGAAATGGGCTAATAAAGGATAAAAATCATAAAGCATAAAACGTAGAAGAGAACCGGCCCAAACCGAACCGGAGGAGATAGGCGAGAGCTCTCATTTCTTGGCGCACAATTTGCATTTAATTGATTTCAAGTGTTTTTGATTGTGGTAGTTAAAATTCGCATTTAATTTATGCGCGACCCCGACCGAGGCTGCTACTGAGACGGAGGCGGAGACAGAGGGGGTGCTCGCGACCGTGGCGGCCGCTTTTGGGGCATTCATTATCGTCGAATTGTGTGGAAGTGCTGACCCAATTGTGCTGGTTAAGCGCCGCGATTTATTAGTTGTGAACATTACACCGATTGCAGCGAATGCGTTTGAGTGGGCGGAGCTGTTCGTGAGACTGACACGGTCGCATCAAAAACGATTAACGATTTGATTACACCGAATTACTCGGACAGCATTGACGCCTTCGGTAATGTAATTTGTGTCACAATTGACAGTCGGTTAAATACAATTGAATGTAATGCACTGGAAAGAATTTAACAGAGTTTGGAAGTATTGCGTGGAAATTAGGGAACATGTTTGGAGAGTTCTTTAAGGATTTTCTTGTAGTTACAAAGTTTCAAAATAAATATTAGAACATATTTTATTGTGTTCTTAAAGAACGATCTTTAAGATACGAATTTAATAAATACTAAAAAAATTCAAAATCTCTACACTCATAGAAAAAATACACTATAAAATAAAGAAAACAGTCTAGAATCAAGGAACGGACGAAAGTCGTTTCGTGTTATCGTTGAAAATTTATAATCAATCCCGAAATTCATATTTTTCAACTCATTCTAAACAATAATAATTTGAAGTATAAACTTAAAGATTGAACATTCTTATTTTAAGATTGAAACGGTCGATCTGAGGTGATTTGAACTTAGAATAAAAATGAGATATCTAATTAGCTGCAATTGAAATTTTATGTCAATAATTTCAGTTTCCAGTTAAAGATTTCACACTTATTTGAAGATCTTTAAATTTGAAATCGTAACCGCGCATTCTTAAATTAACTCAAAACGAAACTAACTATTTAAAATCAAGACCGATCGTTTTTAAATTTAGATTTCGATTTTTCTCTTAGTGTATTATTATCTTAAAAGAAGGGATTTATCATCGTTAGTTGGTTGGCACATTTTAAGTCTAAACGCCCTGAACAGATTCTCTTTAAGCTTAGAACAAATACGAGTCAAGCGCGGAATACCAAAAGGTATTGTTTGGCATTATAAGATCAGCTAAACGCAAGATAAAATTATGACGCCGCTTTTCGACGTCCCAGCTACTTCTGGTACTAAAAAAAATATTATTTTTATTTGTTTTTTAATTTTTATTATTGTTAAAAAATGGTCGAAATATCTTTGACTATGAAATGTCCACTTTTGCTTTCTCATTAATTTTGAAAAATTTAAAATTTTGAGGACATCAGAGTTCAAACAATCGTACATACGAGGGTGTTCCGATAAGTACGTAGCCTCATCGCCCGATGGTGGCCTTCTTTGCAGACCTCGAGAAAACATAATTTTCGTAAGGGTCCAAGAGGCTTAAGCATCGCTGGGTCAAGTGTATCGAGCTAAAAGGAGACTATGTTGAGAAATTAATAACCACTTTTCAAAAATTGTCGGTTGTATTTCATAGGCTAAGTACTTATCGGATCATCCTCGTAGTTTTATGTTATATGCTTTTTAAATATACACGTAAATGAACTTCACAGTGAGTACAAATTAAATACTCGAATTAATTATAAACAAGCTTATTTAAACCTGCCCACGTCAGAAGGGTTAAGATATCTCAAAGGGTCAAAATCAGATAATTACAAGGCCTGTCATGGAACGGATTCCTGCTCTTAAATTTGTTCTTTTCGCGTGTAAAATATAAAACTACATAAATGAATAACTTAATAAATAAATAAACAATTATATAGCTCAAATGATAAAATCTTTATATGCAAAGAAATTGCGTGTTTCCTATTAAAATGCTCAACTTAACTTATCTTATTATCATTACTAAATTATTTTTTGGAGTGTATCGCCCATAAATAAAAATAAATACCACAAATGACATTAACAGTTGCTATGTGCCAGCCGTGGCTAATAATGAAAGCAAGTGTCAATTTGCGTTAATCGTGAAATTGATTCATTACATTGGTTTGCATTTTTATCGCTATTCGAGGACCCACACAAAGGAGAGCTCCACGGCGGCAGTGGCGCTTCGCAATGCCAAGCCAAGTGACATACGATTGTCATTAAAAGGATGCAAATGTCAAATTTAATTTAGCAGCACAAATTTATGGGCGCCGAAATAGCAAAACCATGACAGCCATTCGTTTGCCAATAATGTTATGTGTGTTGTGTGAGTGTGTGTGTTGTGTGTGTGTAAGTGTATGTGATAAAAAGAAAAGAAAAAAAAGAAAAACAAAAGAAGCAGATACGAGCACACTCATATACACAAAGACCCACACACACAAACACAGAACACACATACTTATGCAGTTAGCAACCTGGCAAAGAAATTTCCTTGTGTTGGTTGTTCATTGTTTTGTAGTGAAGAATAAACACAATAAATATTAAAATAAAGCCACAACAACAGCGAGACACACACACACACATACATACATATGTAAAACATACACGCGCACCACACATAGACCACTCACAAACACATTCATGCGCGAAACAACAGCAGCAACAACAACATCATTCATTTGCCAGCAAACGTGACAGTGACAACGTCGACGTGTACGAACAATAAATACCTACAAAAACAAGAACAACAAATGAAATTTATCTTTGTATTTGTCGCAGCAAACACTCACTCACACGCACACACACACACACACACACAGATGAACGAAAAAATTAACAACAGAAAAAAGAAAATGAATAAAAAGAAAATAAAATTGTTTAAAAAACGCTCGAACACAATAAATTCAAACATTTGCATAAGCACATCGCTCGCCATTAATATATGTACTACACTCGCGTTCAAATATATAGGAACGACGCGCTTTTTTGACAATGTCAGAGTATCAGAAAAAAAAGCTTAAATTTGTATTTCGTAATTTTATGCGCAATTTAGTTTTTTATGAAGTTTGTCTTAAATGAATCAAAAAATTACAAAGAATTGAATCCATCAGATAGTTTCGAAAACTACTAGAAACATTTTTTTGGATATAACAGTTTTTGATTTTTGAGTAACATGTTTTTGAATATGTTGTTTAAAATTAGTTGATAGAATAAAAAATTCTTTTAGAGCGACTTTAGCGAAAGAAAAATATTGTGTACCTATTAATTGAACCAAGAGTGTATGTGGTCCAACTTTGTTATTGTCTTTGTCTGTCTATCTGCCGGAACCTTTGCTTTTCCTGTCGTGTGTAATTTTTAACAAACAACAAACAAACAAAAAATAACCTTAATTCTTTTATTGCCTAACTTGCACACGCCTGACTCGCTTCCAAAGTGTGGCAGTGATACCGTTAAGTACTTACTGCTTGCATTACATTTGATATTGCTCTGATTACATCAACAGACGTGACTGACAAGTGGAAGAACAAGTGATGAATTGAATTTTTCTACGATTTCAGGAAAATCAAATTTTTAAGATAGATTTTTAAACCATAAAACTTCTTAAATTTAATGAAATATTTAAGTTATTTTGTAATTAAAAAAGAAAATATTACTTCTTTTAAAAAAATAGTTTCCGAATTGAATCAATTTGCTAATTCCACTCGGAATAACAAAACGAATTTAACAAATTCTTCGACTGCAAAAGTCTCAATTCCACAGAAAACTATTCAATGAATTTATTTGCCTCATGTGAGCATTTAAAAGGATTCTTTTGTGTGTCGTTTCACATTTCATTTGATACCAATCTAAAATGACGATGGCAGACAACAACAAAAACAGAAACAACAACAACAACCAGAACTAACCAAAAACAAGTTGACAAATTAAGTGCGGGTAGATACGAGTATGTGTGACATGTTTGTATCTAAGTATGCATAGGTAAATACACAGCAGGGTGGTTCTTGTTTCTTGGCGATATCCAACGAAATATTTAATTCTTAAAGAGATTTACTTCACCTAAAAGAAATGTTGTCTAATACGCATTTAAACTTGCTTTCATTTTATAATATTTAACATTTTAATTGCTGACAAAAATATTTATAGAAGTAAGTTAAATGTTTGTATGCTTCATTGAAAATTTTTTAACATTTTAATTCAAGTCCAAGAATTCATTGAATATTAAATAAAAATTCAGTTGAGTTTTGCCTTAATTTTGTGATATACTCGTATATTAGGTTCCTGAGTTTTCTATTTATTTGTAGAAAGTTGTTATCATTGAATCTGGGTTCCAAACACACAAAGCGAGCTTAGTAGACTAAGCGCAATGGGCTATTGAAAGTCACTACTGCAATGAGTTTAAAAACCAGAATTGGGAAATGACCAGGTCAATTATCATTAAAGGTAATAAAATTTGGTCAGCTACCAATAAAATAATTGCAATAGTAATGATAATTGTAATTCAAATGATCTGTCCTATTACCCATTGCAAGGCATTGTAATGCAAATATTATAATTATCAATTGCAATGGAAATGGTAATGAAGTAATATTATTTGAATTTTTTCAATTACCTCAAATTTAATGTAAATGTAGGAATTGTGCTTCTTCATCATTGATAGAAATTGTTCTTCAAACAATAAAATTAAACTTGAAGTAATTGGAAATGCACATTTAATAATTTCATTACCATTTCCATTGTAATTGATATTTGTAATGAAATTTACATTGATTTAGATTTCGATTTAGACATTGCAATAGATAATGGAACTATGCATTTCAATATAAATTAGAGATATTATTACCATTGTAGTAATTGTAATGGTAATTAAAAAATTTTCATAACGACTATTGTAATGCATTTTCAAAGTAATGCGTAAAGTATGAGAGAACTTTATAACCATTTAAATAAATTTATATCTCACGGTATAAATACATTTTAATCAATAAAAATTCCAAATACAATACATAAAGTAATGTTAAATTTATTTATTAAATCCGGGATACCCTAATGTCATTGAATCTATATACATAAATTAAAGAAAGTGGCTGCAGTAGTTTGTGTTAGAAAAGAGAGGGAAAAGAGCACAAAAGACACAAACACCGACAAATCATTTAATTTGTCCAAAAAGGTAACAAATAAAGTTAAGAACAATTTTGATAATCACGACTTTAATACCGTTAAAAACTGTTTTTAAGAGCAATACTACAACAAACAAAATCCAAAATTGTTTATTTAATAAACAAATTCTCTCAATTTGAGATGTGCACTTTTGAAGTTCATTTAGAACTAATTTAAATATCTCCTAGCAAATTTAAATACTTAAATTGAATAATTTTCAATTTTCCGCCACACCACAAACCGGCTGAGGAAACTTTCACTTTCGTTCGGTTGCGTCGACGGAATCAAAAAAGGGTTGCCGCACATGTTTGTGTCATTCATTCGGTTTGATATTTCACGCCCGCGAAAGCAATTGTCAAGCGGACTGTAAATAAACCGCTATGCGGTAGCCACTTCCTGCCGAACCCAAAATGCCGCCGACATTTTATTACCTAAATTAAATACAGCCTGGGATTGTTTTGTTGTTGTTGTTTGGCATTGTGGAAATATTGAAATTTGCTAAGCCCACAATTAAATTGAAATATAAATTGGATTAGAATTAGATTTGTTGCTATTTAAATTTTGTTGCGGTTTCTGCGGTTTCCTTCCATCATCCGCGCTGTGGAATGGGTTCAACACGCTCTGTTTTATTTCGAATTTTTTTCTATTTGATTTTATTGAATTTGCAAACTTGGTCAATATTAAAATGTTGCCGACAAAACAAAAGTTGCCAAAGTGCTCGCTTGTGAAAAAAGTTTCTTTGTTTGCAAAATATTTGACAAAAATATGCTTTTAATATTTTATGCAATAGAAAATAAAATGCTCTCGTGTACTTGTGTAAAAAATTCCGTGTCACAAAATATTCTCACTAATAAAAACATCAAAAAAAAAAAAAATAGAAAAGCGGACTTGATAAAATTGTGCTAACATGTTTTTCGCATATTGAATTTTTTATGTTGCCGCAGCGACAACGCCACGCCGCGCACCGCCTCATCGTACCGCATTCCGGCGCATTCCGCCGTCACAGTTGCGCCGAACATTGATGAATTAAAAATCAGCATGACTACGGAATTTTGTTTTTTTTCGGATTTTACGTCAACTCTCCTGGTCTACTTTCAGTAGATTTTATTTGCCCCTTTATTTTCCGTACAGCGCGCGGCAAGACCAAAAAACCGAATACCGAAAACGTGTGAACGCGCGAAAAGCCAAAATAATAAATTTGAAAACTGAGAAAAACAAAGTTTTAGCAAACAAACTTGGCCAACAGTTTTGCCAGCGCTATTTGACATAGTACACTGCAGTTCACTTGATAAGCGCACTAAAGGCTTTGTCTGGTTTATATATAAATTAATTTATTTTATTTGTTTATGAAACTTTTTAATTTATTTATCTGGAATTAAAAGATACTTTAGTTTATTTAAAAACCATATTTATTTTGGTATCAATTGAAAGGTGATTACAATTTTGTTTAAATAATATTATTCCTAAAAAGAGAAATTTCATGATCTCAAAAAATGGGAAATATGCGCATATAAAATGCACTTTAAATTCAAAAATATGCTCCTGCCGGATAGAAAGATAGAAAAAAAGATCGTAGCGAGTCTGACCTTCACTTTCTTCCACATCTTCCACATTTCTTCGGCGTTGATCACCGTTTATCATCATACTACACTGAAGGTCTTTTTTAATTTAGGATACGGTTTCTTCGTTTCCGTGCCGTGGGTGGTCTCCTCTTGCGACCTTTGACATTTTGTAGTGGAGGTGGGTTCATCATTTAACAAATAAGAAGTTATCTCAAAGAATAAAAATTATACACACTTTAAAAAAATTTGAAAAGATATGTAAAACCGTTTATATGCAATAACCGGAAAATATGCAATAATATGCAAAAAAATATGCAATAACGATTTGAATTGCATTTCAAAGGAAATTTCATGAATTGCTAAGATAATTTTTAATAGTAGTGAATTAATTAGAAGCTGACCTTAATCAAGTGAACAGGAGTGTAACTGTCCAATTCAACAAATTGTTTATTTTCACCGTTGTTTTTCACAGTAACAATTTAACAAAGTTTAGTAAAATAAAATAAAATATGATATTGCAACTTTGCACGACAACTTCCGCTACGAACAACAATAAATTAACGTTTTAACGTTTTTTGTCTGCCGTCAGTGTTGTCATTACAACGAAACAGTTAAGCAAGTAAAGAGCGGTCTTAATGCCAACTAAAAATGCACCACTTAAAATTGCATCCTACTATCGCTTCAAGTTGTAACGAGAGTTTTGTGTAATTGAAGGAGTCCCTGACTCCACAATCTGACAATCAACTTAAGCTTTGATATAGAACAAATATTTATATATATATACTTGTATATATTTATTTGCGTTACAAATATCTGGCCAAACCCAATAAGTCCACTGTGTAAATCGTACACCAAAAACTATGCTTGGCAATATTTGTACATGCAAATATGGATTTTCATTAGGTTCATGGCTTAAAGGTATTTGGCAATATGTTTTTGTAAATCAATAAAAACGTTTTTTTTTCAATAGTTTTGTAAAAACAAAAAACTGCAGTGAAAAGTTTGAATATTTTTTTGCATACAGTTGATTGGATTTTAAGCTAACAAAGTTTGCAAAAGTATTTGCCCGAATTTTATGTGAATAATGATTTTATTCAATAGGAAAGTATGCAAACGTTTTATTTTAGTTATGACTTGGAAAAGGAATTCCATGCAAATCCATATTTATACTGTGCAACTCAAAAGTGAAGTGGTTGGGTTATTTTTGACGCATCATTAAATATCCTCTAAAAATTGCATTTAATCGTTATTGCATATTTTTGCATATTTTCCTATAATAGCATATTTTTGAATAACTGTGCATATATGTTGTATGCTTTATTTGCAATATTTGTTGTTTTGTTATAAATATTACTAAAATATATTGAAAATTAATGTTACTAAGACATTATTATTAGTTAGGCCTTTCTGATACTGACGTCTGTCGTTCCTGTGAAATGGACACTGAAAGTTCAGAGCATGCGAATGTCCATATAAACTTTGGAACAACAATCCCCAATTAGTGCTAAAATTTATTAAATAGATCTTGTTGGTCGCAGTGCTTCCTGGCCTCTAATAATAATTCAAAGACATATACGTAGGCCTAGTAGATATATCTTCATTTTGTTAACCTCATGACATCACTAAGAGCTCCTAGCCTACGTGAGTCTAAGAGCTCCTCGCCTATGTAAGTCTCTTTTCAAGAGATAGCCATTACAACTTAACATAACCTAAGACATATCTTAAGTTTTTAGTGCATATTTTTAAGTTTTATTGTGATTTTTTTTAGA
Source organism: Suillia variegata (assembly GCA_949127995.1). Taxonomy (NCBI): domain Eukaryota; kingdom Metazoa; phylum Arthropoda; class Insecta; order Diptera; family Heleomyzidae; genus Suillia; species Suillia variegata. The sequence goes on from OX421842.1 coordinate 6,843,154, forward strand.
TTTTAAGTGCATGTTGTATGTGCTTATTTTAAATTTTTTAAAGCAGGAAAATTTCCTTTTCTAGTTTTGGATTATTAAATAAATATCTATAAAGAATTCCGGTATCTCTTTTGTCGAACTCGATATACGAGTATGTTAAGATAGCTAAAATTCAGATCTTAATAATTTTCTGCTGCATATTATTTTTAAACAACCTTTCATTAAATGTGCAGTTTAAATCAAATGCGGTTTGAATAACATTCTTATGGCATTAAGTATCTCACTCATAAATATTGTATCTATATACATATGTATGTATGTATACAGTTCAATGCAAATAAAGTTGCAGTAATTACGTTGGAAAATCAGTGATCTGCAACAAGTGCTGTCATTAAATGCAGGAAAACAAGTGCATCGAAATAAAAAATCCACTGCCGGAACGCAGTAAAAAGTGGAAGACATGAAAAATTGTACACGTGCACTGGGAAAAAAATGTGTAAGATTTGTTTACAGTTAAACTAATTAGTTAAATTCGAATCAAACAATTTTGACATGCCAACAAATTTTTTTTTTTGAGCTTATCGATTGATGGAAAAGTTCACCATGAAGTATCCGAATCTCGAAGTATTTTTTTCAAATTTTAAGATTGAATGAAATGAACATTTGACATCTTCGAAAATTCGATAATAAATATTTTTGTATTTCAAAGTATTTTAAGAGTGTGAAATTTAAAGAAAATTTCTGAAAATTAGTTTTTCTTTCAATTTAAAATAACAATACAAAATGTAATTCCCAGTGTGCGAATGTGCGCTTACACTAATGCCACGCCAGATCAACACAAGTATCAATAATTGCAAAAATAAAGTTAAGTAAACATTAAAAAATACAACAGCAACAAAAAAATGAAACATAAAAAAAAATGTATCAAATCTATTGATGCACGAGCAACACGAAAGTGTCGCAATAATGATGCTCTGAGTGAAAATGAATGCTGGAGAGAAAATAAAAAAATGGCATTTTGAAATCCAGCAAATAATAAAAAGCACACGCACACTATCAACGAGACACACACACACACAGATATACGAGTACACACACCGACAATGTTGACTTTTTACTTTACAGCTGCGCGTGCAGGCATTAAAATAAAATAAAATTGATTGGAAAAAAGAAACGAAAAAAAAGTACAATAAACAATTACAAAACAATGTTGCAACATGTTGCAGGGCGGAAAAGTGTCATGACTGCACTCTGCCGGGTGAAACTACTTCAAAATGCAATTAAAAGTACATCATTGCAAAAATTGCAATGGGAATACAATAGTTTTACGCAAGCGGAAATTGATTAAGCTTCTCGCATTGTTTACAAAAAAAAAAAACGTTTTCCTTTTTTATTACGTTTTATAAATTTCGTGTTTTTGTTGCAATTATAATAGCTTTGGTAGGTAGTTCGACAAAGCGGCTTAAACCAGCAAAAAATATGATATACAAACATCCCTGTTATAAAAATTACAGGCAAAGTATCTGAACCATTTATAAAAGTTTTCTATTAAACATGAGGAGCATGAGGTCAATGAGATAGTGGACTCTCTCGCAGAAACTCCGTTCATAGGTCGGGAACCCTTCTGTGGGGTAAACAGTAGCTTCAAAAATAACTTGATACGGGTATGGACAAAACAAAGTCTACTTGAGCATTGGAGAGCCCAAGCAGGCATGCGGCAGTCAAGAAGACTCATTGACCCAGAACATATCAAGGCAGAAGCTATTCTTATCCTTAGCAGAAAGGATATAGAGTGTCTCAATCGAAAATTTTTAAAAGAAAACCAATTATAGTTCTTATAAAAACATTTTTTATTTTAGCATTCATTCACTGTCCCGATTGGTGTCGAGACATTTCTTAGATCCACTATCTCCACCTGATTCGTTTGTAACATCTTTTATAAATGTATCCCATTTCGTTTGCCACTTGGTCATCGCGAGCGCTTTCTGTTCGCAGGTCATTGAACTATACTCAATCGAATTGAGCGCCAACTTTTTGAGCAAACGCAGATCTGAGTGAGCCGATGCAATGCCCAGGAACGCCATATAAAAGTCATGCGATAGTGGCGTTGCCTTCCAGAATGATGGATCATCAGATGATATAACCACAGCATAATTATCGGCAAACAAGTGCGAACACGGATGATTGCGATAGTCGGTGACCAATTGCAGCACTTGATTGGAAATGGGATTAACCTCAATCGCGATGTTGCGTTCCTTGAGCATCTGCAGTACAAGTGGATGTTTGAGCAAAGCAAAACCATGCCCAATGCGTTTGGTGCCCAGCAAAACGGCATCGATTAGGTTTTCATCTACTGACGAGCCGTACCAGTTCGTTTCGCCGGCATGAAAATAGAACTCGATATTTTCGGGTATTTTCAATAGTTGCGGTATGAAATCTCGCAACGGACGGCCAAGTTCCTCTTGGCCAACTAAATCGAAACCGGCCACGAAATCGGGATATTTTTCCTACGAGGGGAAAATATTATTATATTTAAATTTTATTTCCGATTTATTTGCCTTGATCTCTATGCAAATGCGTATGTACTCATCGAAACCGGCTTTCTCGACATTGCGCAGTGGTGCATAGATCATTTTGGAACCGATAAACTCGGGATTATTCTGCATGAACTTGTCCAAAGTCTCCTTGTAAATGCGAGTTGTATCCAATTCCGTGTAATTTGTGCCATCCATATCATAAAGCTAAAAATTTAAATTTGAATCAAAAAAAAAAGAATCTAGGGTACACGTAATTGACTGACTTTGGGCAAAATCGTTCTAAACTCCAGATACTGAACACCGTCGGCCTGAAACTCCTTCAATGCTTGGTAGTAGTAATCGCCCCAGACGGGTGCATACATTACCAAACCTTCTATCAGCATAAATATGCCGAAGAACTGCTGCCAAGCGTCATTCTGGTCCAAGAACTTCTCTGTTGGATAAAGAGTAAAACGTCCAGCAAAGTACTCGTCTACTTTTTTGTCACCGCACATTTCACGCACTGCCGACATCAGCACCCAGTTGTAGTTTTCCAAATTAACCTTTGGCTTCGATTTGGAAAACTTGAAAGCAACCGCATGGGCGTTACCCTGCTGACACACCCACAAATGCTCGCGATAAGTTAGCTGTAGTAAAAATTCGGTACTGCACAAAGCAATATCGTGGGCGTGGAGGACCCCACCTGTGGGACAACAATATCATCAAATGCATTTGTTGGAATTTGATTTACTTCTACTAACCTTACCTTTTGGCATTTTCGACAAATAACGAAATAACGGTGACGCTCCGATGAGTTCCACCACCTTAAAGATATGCTGTGACGGCGTGAAAAGATGCGGCGTCGCCAATCCTTCCTTAAACTCCTTATTCTTGAGCGCCATCAGTACCAGATTTGCCTTCGACTCACTGTCGTTGAGCTCAATATCGGCGCCGAAAGATTTTAGTGCTTCATGCCGCAAGAACTCGTCGCGCTGCAAGTTATACTTCTCCGGTGTAAGACTTCTGGGATTGATTCCATTAGCAAAGCCACGAGACAGCAATCTTAAAGGGTATGAGTTTAGGTGTCGCATTTTTGTGCTCGTTTCCGAAACGATTAGTCAACAAAAAGTTAGACAAAAGTTTTGACAGGATTGATTTGATTATAACACGTTCTATACTATTAGACTGGTTTCTTAATATTGTCAGGTTCAATGCTGTCAGGAGTTCGTTGGAAAGTTTAATTTGTTTTTAAGATCCACTTTATTTATTAGACGTTTCTTTTTTGTATTTGACTTGTTTGGAAACATTTTCAAAGTTTGAATTTTTATTAAGTTTTTCTTTTATTAAATAATTTCAGGTGCTTTTTGTTTGTTTTGAAAAGCTAAACTAAAGTTTTCTATAATCGTGCTTTATGATTTATTAGTCGAAGACATCTAGACTCCTCCTGTTTCGCGAATCACCAAACATTTCGTAAAAGCTCAACTTATTTTGTAGTTGGATTGTCTAGATTTCCATTTAGCCAATTCACTTCGTTAGCGTTCAATCATAGCTTCCGTGGCACTTTAATATTTACCTTAAGCATTTCTCTAAAAGCATTCGGGAAATACTCATATACCAGTTGCCATCATTAATTTAATTATTGATTGATGATCCAATGTCGACCAGCTGCTTCCACCTCCTATGCTGGCGCACAAGACCCAATCCAGATTCGCACACCTACCGAACTTATTTAATTTAATTTCGAGCAATTTGACATTTTGGTGAGGCGTTCTTGTGGCACACCTTTTGGGATGCTCACTGTGCCATATTCAAATTTTTGTTAAAATTAAAATCAAAACAGCAAATTTCCATTTCACTGCGAAATGCGACTGGCTTCGATTCGACTATGCCAAGAACGCAGCGTGCCCATTCCAGCGGCCGCACAAAATGCTCGAGCAAATATTTTCCAAAAATAATTTATTATTTTGCAAACGAGGCAAAAGTTGAGGAGGCAACAAAAGTAAGCAAAGAACCTGCCACAATATGCTTGCGGATATTTATTCTCAAGTGGTTGTAGAATGTATTATAAATAAATTTCTGTCTGTCTACTCTACTCTACTGCCGGCGATATCTATTGGCTGCCAGTTCCACGTGGGCCGGCGATAGGACAGGGCGGCAAATGACGTTGGTGGCTGGAGTAAAGGGCAGTTTCGAAAATTTAACTGAGCGCAGATAAATGCCATCATTCATTTCGGAAAGGTCCATTTTGCATAAGCAAAAGGTCAAAAAGGTTCACAGCCAGGCAGTTCGGTTCATTCGTAACGTATAGGAAAATTTCGGTTTGCTTGTGCAAATGTCCGAAATAGCGTCTGCTCTTAGGAGGGCCTATTGCATCAATCGAATATTTTTGTGCTATGAAACCTAAGTCGATAACTTTAAACTCTGGTGTTTGCTGCAATAGTGCTCCAGATTCTCTGTTTGTCTTGGCCACTTTTCGCATCGAGCATCCAGCTTCTCTTACAATGTGAAAATACCAATTGGAAATGGATTTTGCTTTGCTCTGCTTTGAAATATGTTCGGTGCATATTGTGGGCAATAGTTGTGGCATATGCCTACCATAAGTAGAGAATCGGCAATTTGAATAGAAGCTGTCGGAGCAGACTTCGCTTTGACAGTCGAGCTGTAATAAATCATATTTCATTTGGTCTAATCTATGTAGCTACTTTAAGATTAAATATTTAAATTCCAGCTGGATTGGTGAGTTTTCGGATATTTGATTTATTTGACTTTTGCTTGTTGATATTGTATTAAAATGGTAAGCGTTTTAAATTTGTGCTGGAAATGAGCCTATGCACGAGTGATTGTCGGCTTGATAGGTCAATCAAATAAAAGTCATTTTATTTTGACGTTTTAAAGTTGTCATTGCCTTGAGAAGCTTTTAAGCTTTTAGGCATTCTAGTTGTTTCAGAAGAAGTATTCAACTTCATTTCGCGAAAGTTTTCTTTTGGTCCATTAATAAGAAATTATGCCCAGTTGAGATTAAAAAAAAACAACCAAAATTCTGTTCAAGAAAAATGTTAAGAAAATATGTAAAAAGGTTAAGTCCGCCTGCTTTGAACTGTATTTTCCTTCTTACGTGTTAACAAACAAATTATGGTCAGTTGAAATTTGTTCTCTTCAATGCAAAATTTCAAAAAATCATCAATTAAAATTCTGTCCAAGAGAAATTTATGCAAAAAGGCTAAGTCTACTTTTAACTGAAATTTTCCTTTTTGTGTGTCAATAAAAAATTGGTGGTCAGTTCAAATTTGTTCTACACCGTTGGCGCATAACTGGGAATACGCGCCGAAATGAAGCGCCATTTAATTAAGCTTTATTGCCGAGCTTGTTACTTTTTATAGCCAACACATAAAAAGGCCAAGACCACAATAAAATATCCAAGTACATTTTAATAAAATAACACACCTAAAAACTGTACGAACCCACCTACGCTACGACATGAAACGTACACTAAAAGTACATTAAAACTGAGATTTGTACTTATCGCCACTGAGCTAGGCATATAAAAAAGTGGACATTAAACTGGGTTGGCATATGCACAACAATAGCCGACCGCAAAGAGAAATTAAATTGTCGGAGTATTTACAACGCTGGAGTTCAAGTGCGAAAACAAAGCCCAAAAACGCCGGATAAAAAGGTGCAAAACTTCATATACCCGTATTTGTGTCTAAACAACGCCATGAGGCAAAGCAAAAATTAATTGAATTTCTTGTAGGTACACGTTTGCCACTACATACATTACTATACTGCCACCAAACACGCTTAGTTTTATTTTTTGTATTCCTTTCTTTTGGTCCATGCTGAAGTTTTCGGTGCGATAATGGCGCCCGAGTGTGATGTTGATCGAGGAGCTGCTGGTAACCAAAATTAAATTCATGCTAAAACGAGCAAAAATGGAAAAACCAAAAAAAAAACACTGTAACAAAATTACGAACTACCGAAAATTGTGCGCAAATGTAGTTAAATTTAATCTGCACGGCAACACTGGCGTTTTTCTTCTTCTTCTTGTATTCGTTCGATTGAAATCCTTGACATTCAAGTCCTTTTCCGTAATAAAGTCGCAACGAAAAAAAAAGAAAACGGAAGACAGAATGAAATTCAGTTCGGGGCGGTGCATGAACTCTGGCAACCGAATATGTTCCCTTTTTTTTTGGTTTCTTCGTCTAATAGGCACCTACCAAAGGCAAGCGGAAAATATAAAATTATGCTACTATTAAAAAAAAAAAAAATAAACCATAGCATCTTCTAGGGCCAGCAGCGCGTTTAAGCCAGAGCCCGAGTTCGAGCCCGAGCAAACATTAAAAGTTACTGCGCTGCCACTTTTCAGGCCAAGTGCAGGCATAGGCCACGTCGCTGTTTGGCCAAAAGACAAAATACGAAATACGTTGAAAATATAAAGAAGAAGAAGAAGAATAAGAAGAAGAAGAAGAAGAAGAAGAAAAAGAAAAAAAAAATGGCGCAACGGCAGCGCAAACAAAATTACATTCAATTTGCCAAAATGGCCATAAAACAGTGGCAACAGGAGCACGACTTGGTTTCGAGTTGGTTTCGCGGGTGGCGTTGCCGCCGCTCTTGGAACGTTGTCGATGGCTCGCGAAAATGAGCAACAGCAGCAGAGGCCGCGGCAGACGTAAGACGTCAGGCAAAAGAAATGTCTGGAGTGCTTCAAAAAGGATTATTGCTATAAATTTGCAGTTTTTTTTTTCGTTGCGTATGGCTTTGCTTTAAACGCGATTTTGTGTTTTTATTTTATAAAACGGCGTTGCCCGGGTTTTGTTTTAGGTAAAAATATATGTGAGATAGTTCACGTTGCTCTCCATATTACCGGTTCTGAGTTACGACGGTGGGCGTTAAATTGATCCAAATACGCCCATTTTTTGGTGAAATTTTCAACAGTGAATCTACAAATTTAGAAGACAAAATTCAGATTTTTACGAGCAATATAAGCGAAATAATCAAATATTTTTTTTTAATTTCACAAAATGTGGGTGTAATGAGTGGGCGTGGCAGATTTTTGAACCTTTGAACGCTTTGAACCTTGCCGGGCGTGAGCATAGCAACTGCCGAAAATTTCATCGCACTCGGTTGAATGGTTAAGACGCGCATAGGGAACAAAGAAAAATATAATAAACTATAGAAACATTAATTTTTATATATAAAGACTTTCAACAGTAAATCATTTTTTTTTTGCATTTCGCATTTGTTTATAACGAAATCAGCGATTTTTTAATGGAATTTCATAAAAGCGAAATGTTTCGATGGTGCTCCGCTCCTTGCAAATGATTTATTTGAAGTTATTAAAGCGTTTTTCTTTGGTGTTGCGGCTGTTAGGCTACCCGGTAAAGTTGCGTGCTTTAAATTCTGGCATGTAAATGTGGGGTATTCGATAATAAATATTTTTGGCTATGTGATTTTAAACAAAATTACATTTTGCCTAGCATAAAATCTCTTTTGATACCTAGAGAAAATGATCAGAAATTTACCAATAAAAATTTTTTTATTGAAACTTTAGTATTAAGTGAGATACAGTTTGTTGATTCAACAAACTTTTTAATTGTATTAAACAAATTTTTCTCCAAAAAACTAAAAAAAATTCAAATAGAAAGTGTTATTTAATACAGATATTTTTTAATTGACATTTTTGAATTTTTATCAAACAAGATATTTATTGACAAATTTTGTAATTGTATTGAACAATTTATTAATTGAAATAATAAACTGAAATTTCAACTTAACAAAAAAAATATTCAAAAAATCTACTAGTAACTGGTATTCTGCGCCAGTAGCACAGTCTGAAGACACTCGCTCTAACACAACAGACCCAGGATCGAGCCCTGGCAAGCAGCAATTATTTTATAAATTGAAGAAAATATGTACGAGTATATGAATATGTACCTATATACAAAATATATTCAGATATTTTTTTTTGTTAGGTATATGTCAACATTTATTTTGATTGCAAAACATAATTGATTTGCATTTAACACTGTTAATTGTATTGATTAAAACGGTTGTGGATGGAGTTTCAGTTAAAAATTAATTATATCAAACAAAAAATTGATTGTATTGATACATTTTTTCTGTATATTCCGTTCTGAGCATGCTCTCAAAAAAGTATCTTTTGTTCTGAAGTACTCCAGTGAGCTAAGGCTTCTTAAAATATTCAAAAAATTGTTCAATAGAATATTTTATTTCAATTAAAGCATAATTCATATTAATCTTTAGTTAATTTTCCTTGCATACTTATGTGGGTTTAATCTACTTTATTGGGTTCGAATTCAAGAAAGCTCTTCTTTTTGGTTTCTGTTTTGCAATACTACAAACAACACATCAAAGGGAGTCTACTGGAATATGTCGATTTTATGGAGTGCTGCCGAATGTCTAGAAAGAATATTTCTAAATATTAGAAAATCTTAGACTTACGACAGTGTTGCATTTTGGTGGAAAATTAAAAATGTTTAAATAATGTTTAATGAATACCGCTTCCGTTTTTTTTTTTTTTTAATTTAAAGATAAAACATCTTGCTACATTTTTCATACACATACACCCGCACACACATACATACACCTTACTTTCATTTATTTCGCGCCTGCTCCTGCGTCGACATAAATTAAAACGCCTTAACCTTCGCCGTAGTAATTTTCGCCAACCTCCGATTGTAATTCCTTGAAATTTTTTATTTCCATTTGACGACAGACAAGCTGCCACCTAAATAAAAAAAATATATTTAAAAAAAAACAACAAAAAAACGGAATCTCTACTCATTTAGTCAAAACGACTTTTTTATGCTTTCGTCGTCGTCGTCGACGGCAAACCTTATTAAAGAACGAAAACGTCAACGCGGCGCGGCGGCAGTAGGCGAAAGAAGCAAAAGGCGCCAAAGCCAAATATTTAAATCTGCTTTGCGGTAGTACTTGGGGTTTGATCTGACAAAAAAAAACAACAACAACAACAAAAAGAAAACAACAGCTGCGCCAGCAATTGTCGACCTTTATAAGTTGACATTTCCGTCAACAACTCCGAAGACTGTCAAATACCGACACACACACACACACACACATACTAATAAAACACTGAGCGGGTGGGTTCAGAATGACGGCATGACGCCATGATGAATTGCACACTGACAAAAGGTGTCAGGTGCTGAAAATATTTGACTTTTGTGCCCTTTTTTGTGTGTGGCTTTATTTTAGGTTGCGTCGCTCCGTTTTTTCTCCTTTTTTCTTCTTCTTTTTTTTTGTTTTACTACATTTTATGTGCGTTTTTTTTTCTACTCCGTACTTTAAAAAGCGACTCTGTCAAAGCGCACTCCGTAAAAGTGATGAATTCGTACAACAAACCGTATTTCAGAAGAGGGAGGGGGAAAAAGGTGAAGGTGAAGAAATGAAGTAATGAAAACAACTGCCGATGATTATGATGAAATGAGCAGCGCCATTAACTTGACGAGCTTCCGTCGTTTCGTCGACAACGCCAGCACAGTGAGTGAGGTTGCAAAAAATAGTATGAACAACAAAAAAAGGGCATGGACAAAACTTAAATAAATGAAGCAAAGTAATAGCAGCATGAAAGTAAATTATTTTGTGCAGATACAGTTGGAAATAAGTAACAGCAAAAAAAAAAGTTTGTAGACCGTCGCTGCTCGACAAAGTTAATGAAAGCGACTTTTTGAATGCCAGCGCTTGTTGCTACTTAATTCATCAAATGAAAATGCAACCTTGCGCGGCCTGCCCTGGCTTTGTAAACGTTTTGGTTTGGGCATCATTGCTCTGCCGAGGAATATCGTGTTTAAATGTTTGTAACATTTTTCTCTGGCTTTACTTTTTTATTATATTCAAACAAATTTAAGAAGTTTAAATTTGAATGTAAAAAGGGATTCTTTTTATGAGGGACCTAGTTGTTCCTTTGAGGTGTCTTGCCTTGAAATAGTTAAGTTCGTCCATTTCAAAACATATACATTCATTTCACCCAGTCTATATAGTTTATCCATTCTTTCAAGTTAATTCAGATCAACCAGTCCATCCAAAGTATTCAGTCCATCGAGTTTATCCGGTCCAATCAATCCATCTAGTTCCATTCAGTGAAGTTAAAACAACAACTTTCGTTAAATAGGTTCTTTTGGAAATATATAGGTATATACCAATATAAATAGCATGAGTCGATCCAGAGTATAGTTGGTTAATCAGTTTATATGGGCATGTCATTGGACCATTCCCGTACAAGTTAAAAAATTAATTAGACCTTCAAGTCCACTCAAAGTATTATGATGAAACCTATCCAGTCCATATAGTTCGATTCAGTGCAGTCTAACCCAAACATCTCTTATTATGTGACTACTTTTGACATTCTGAAAGAACATATTAAAATTCATAGCATGGAGTCGTTCCAGAGAATAATTGATTAGGCAATTTATAGGCGTGTCATATGTCCCATTCCGTCTAATTAAAAAAAAAAATAGTTCCTAACGTCTTTCTAAAGTTACAAACAAAATTTCATCATCGTACCATTAGCTGTTCCGTTAAAGTAGTGGCTAACCGATTTGTAGGCTTGACATATCTTAATCCGCCCACTTTTTGGTTAGTTCTCGGAATACTTAGTTTTGATTACAATTTTTGATATAATAGAGCGTCCCTTTTCAATCTCGGTTTTCCATAAGAAAGCCGCAACGGAATGTTAGTATTACTGCAAAAAATCTACGCCCATAAAATTAAAAGCGCCCTAAGCAAAGTAATAACCCGTTACTTGTAACTACAAACTGCAAACAAAGAGAAAGAGAAAGAGGCGACATAAAACACGCGCCACACTAATACCAAGATAATCACTGAAAGTTACATCAAACAAAAAATAAATAATAATAAAAAAGCGATGCCAGAAATGAAAAAAAGAAGAAGAGACATTTTAGGCGCACGCACGCATGCACGCACACATATGCCTCAAGGCAAATTCATTTCCAGCGTATATGGGAGAAGAAAAAAATGTATGTAAGGGCAAACTGCTGGCATATGGCAACACCGAAAATCACAATAACAACAAGAACAACATCGACAACAACGGCAGGAAAAACAGTCAGCTACAACAAACAACCGAGAAACAGCAATAACGGCAACAACAACGACAACAACAACAAACAATGAGGCAAATCTTAAATTCATATCGCTTTTATGGCCCGAAATTATGCTGGTTAAAATGTTTATTGTTGTAACTTTCTTTTTGGCTCACATTGTCGGCATAGTGTAGTGCTTTTGTGTCTGCCAGTGTTGCCGTTGTACGCTTTGTTGTAGTTGTTATTGTTGTTGTTGTTGTTGGCAAAGAAAATGTACTGTGACGAAGCGTAGTTTGTAGGAGTTGTACACATTAAAAAAAATGTTTAACGTTAAGCATATTGTATTTTATTTTGTACCCTTCATAACGCTCACGCATAGTCTGCGGGGTATATTGAGTTTAGTCTTCCATTTGAAATTTCCATTGGTTTTTTGAAGAAAATTTTAATCGCTTTTTGTCCGGATTTCACCGGTAAATAACATTTCATAAGATTGTCCCCCTATTCACTCGTAAATTTTTTTATAGAACTAAGAACTGAGTTATATAGTAATATGTCACATCGGAGACACTTGGATCTTCAGATCAAATTCAAATTCAGATGTAAAATTCGGACAAATGTTTAAAAATTTAGGTTTGGGAGCTATATAAATTGTATTCCTACAAAATCTTAGACTTCAGCTATACCCAACTTTAGCCCTGAATTATCCGAAAAGGATTTTCGAGCTAATTGCATAATTTCCCGGACATTTATTAAAGTTTAAGGAAAATTTGTTTTCAAACTAATTGAGAATTATAATCCAACATGAATTCACAGCCAAAGAATTTAAACCTTAGTCTTTAGATCTTGAAATCAGTACTAAATATTTTTTCTACTGTAGACTAAATATTGATTTTTTCTCACAATTTAACAAATTGTTGTCGTAATAGGTGGGCGTGGCTGATTTGATATATGACAATATTCCTTGCAGGCACATTTCTATATATGTATGTATCTTTAATACATAGCGCATCAATTTTCTTAGCTATGGTGGTGGGCTTACAACTCATCGGACCTACTATTAAAAGTGGGCGTTAGTTTGGTGTAGAATCTTCTGGATGCAGCTCATAGTTTTAAGAAAGCTATGTTCAAAATATTGATTTTTAATTTTTAATGCAAATTAAACTTACAATTTTATGTGAGTCTCAATAAAGTTTATTTTTGATTTAATTATAAAAGAATTTATGATAATTTTTTTTAATATATTCTTCTGATTTTCTCCAAAACCACTGGAGCTATTTTGATGCAAAGTAACCCTCCAAATACTGGTGAATCATTTGAAATTGTTTGTTTACTGCTTCCCTCAATGATGCAAACTTTTCTTCCGGTGTATTGTGATATTTATGCATTTGTGTGTGGATGTGCGACAAACGCAAATGTTGCCGTTGATGATTATTGCTGTTGTTGGTTGTGATGTTGTTGATGTTGTTTTTTTTCCTACTTTACTTTACTTTGTGCCTGTGCCAAGCGGAACAAATATTTTCGCCACTTTGAGGCAGCAAAGCACGCAAGCTGACTCCGATGCTGAATCTGATGCTGCTGATGATGATGATGAAAACGATGAGCGCCTGACTTTTGCCCATGCCCACAATAGTATGAACATAAACGGATACTATCATTTATTTGTGGATTTCGTTCGCATAAGTCTTGCAAAATGTTTGAACTTTTCTTATTTAGATTTGGGTTAAGTTTTCCGCCTTAAGTTGCGTCGAGTTGAGATGAGTTGAGTTGAGATGAGTTCTTTTTTGCTTTACGAGGAGATGCCCCGAGAACATCGTAAAAAAGTTGAGTTTGTTTTTTGGTTGTTCGGTCGGTCGGTGGCGGAAATGAGTGACGACTGGAGTGGGAACATAACAATTTCCGTTGTGCTTAACAAGATTTTCGGTATTTTATTTAGTCTTAAAACATGAAATTAACTGTTGAACTTTGGAGTACTTAAAAAAGAACGCTTCCGAGGAATTAGAAAAGTTATAAAACAGCTTTTAACAATGTAGCAGAAGAAATCTTTTTCGAAAAAATTACAAAAAAACAAAAAACAATTGATGTACTTTTTTATGAGGTTGTTTTGTTTTTTATCTCTTGTACAAATTATTTGTTTTTTAATAAAAATGCACTTTGATCTGAAATACCCAACAAGCTTTGAATTTAAAACCTTTTCAACATTTTAAACATTCGTAATTCCAGCAGCAAACTTTTAAATCTCGGCATTTCAGCACATGCCAAACACACCAAACAGCTGCAAAAACTCTCATAAAATATAAGAAAGAAAAGAAAGAAAAAAAAAACTACCTTAAACCAAACTGTTTCACATTTTAGCGCATAATTGCAGGAAACGAAAATGAAAACTTTTTCGGCACTTCCATTGAAATACTTACTTCGAAATGCAGAAACCAAATTGAAATTATAATATGCCACCGAAAGTCCCGAAACGAACAAAAGCAAAAGAACTGCCACGAAAGTTTGACTGTGACAAGTTTTCCGCAGTTTATGATAAGTTTCACAGCCGAAACTGACACAACAACAGAAAAAGGATGCACAGGATTACTTGACGTATTTCCCTCCCCTTCCCTCCCTTAAAAATGAGGGCGTGCAACATGCAATCTTTTGCAGCTGGTAGTTGCAATAGCTCGTATGTTCTTCAAAGGTATATCGAAAAAGGAAGATTTCATTTGCGTTCTTTCTTTTAATTAAGCCCGTATCGCTTATGGAAGACCTTTTAAAAATATGTTTATTAAATGGAATTTTTAATTAATGAATGTATTTTTTTTTATTAAAATTGTTGTTATTTTATAAGACCACAAAATTGCTTTAAAGTCTACTAAAGGTTTCATCGGTTAAAGTTGAGCCGGTACCGAGGCTTTTTTTTGTCAAATTCAACTTGATGCCATATAAAGCTTTCAAAAACCAAGAAAAAGATGGAGCTTGCTGAGTTAAAAGGCATAACACTTCTCTCAGTTTCTCCACTCTCCTTTCCCCACCATTCTATCCTCGACTTTCGGGAATCAGTGCAACGTTGTACGTCTGTCTGTCTTTGTGTAATGTTGCAAGGTACTAGTCCCTGAACTAAATCTTAAAAAAAGAAGCTATGGAACTTTAAAAGATTCATATGATTAGTAAGCTTGTCCTCAGCTTAAGAAGAATAGGCATAGAATCAAGTCCGATGTGTAGATTTGGCGCCGAAGAAACTGAATCATCAGAGAAATCTTTGTAAAACTGTGGAGCACTGATGTGCAGGAGTCATAAATATCTAGAATCATATGAAGTATCTGGAAATAAACTAACAAGGTTAGACACGGTAAGACGTTATCTGGACTAGCCCAGGCTTTGTTGGGTTCCCCTATAATAGCAGAGGGCGTACATATTTTGGTCGCGAAACATCTCTTGTTTATTGTTTATTGATTATTATTATTAAACTTGTTCTTATTTTTCTTTTAAAATTTAGGAGATATCGTACTTCTAAATCTTCTAAGAATTTTCAGTCATATATCGCATTTTACGATACGAGCTTTTGCGATTACCAAGCAATTGCATTGCGACAGTTCTCCCCCGTGGTAAGTTGCGCGCTACTCCATAACGCCGCTTGATTTAAAGTTCATGAACTTTGACACAAGACGACACGACAATGACGCTTCGTCCTGTTGGCAAAATAAGAAAAATACATACCGACATATTATATACAACAACAACAAAAAGCAAAAAAAAACCTTGAGCAGACGCGCGAGACAGAGTTCAAGTTGAAGTTGCAAGTTAATTACTCATGTACAGCAAGATTACAGCAGCGGCAGCATCAGCAGCATCAACGGCAGCAATAGCAACAGCAACAATTGCACACAAATAACGAGACACCGTGCTACGCCACCGCTGGGACAGACAGGCAGACACACAACTCACGTCTGCCATGCGTCGTTGTCATTTCCTCTGAATGCTGTTTAAAAATGAAATACTTTGCTGAATTCATTTAGCGCCAATGGCACTTTTGCGGCTGCGCGCCAAACTTTGCGAACCTCCCAAGAGCAGCTTTCAAATATTTGCAGTATATTATTTTTCGCCTATTTTTTTGTTGCATGGTGTTTTTTTTTGTTTACTTTGATTCTCGCAAACATTTTAAGGACTAATGCTAACGGTTACTGCGGCTTTTGTGTGGTAAGGTGTTGAGAATGCTTTATAAGTACGACGAGAAATAAGAATTTAATTAAAGTATACTTTTCTAGTTGGATTTAATGAAGCGGCAAGTAAATAAAGGAAATATTTTAGAATATGACCAATTCATGTTTTAAAAATAAGCTTGTTGTAGCAAAAGTTTCGATGCAGATATGTTTCTTATCTTCGAGATACATAAGAGTTTTGAATTTCTTATTTTATTGAAAACTGATCGGATTTGAAATAGAGCTTTTATTTTTAATTTCTAAAATATAAAATACTTTGTAAACATATTTTAATTGTATTCTCTTTTATTTTCAGTTTGCTTGCGCCAATCCATAAGATACTTTTGTGGTAAGTTTAATATTTGCATTAAATTTATTACATTTTCCTTAAAACTTAACTTGAAGTGTCCACTATAAAATCTCAATATGCCCTTAGCACAATAAACTGTCAACACTGAAACCCAGACTTAAGATTTCTGTTGTATAGATATTTTAACACTTCTCTGTTTATTTGTTTATGTTTGCAAAAAAATTATTCACTTTAAAAGCAGCGCACTGTGACAAGGGTCGACAACGTCTTGGCCGTCTTGGCCGTTGTGCCGGGCGCGAGCAATGTACGTTTTAGACCCGTAAGGTTCATAACTCACTCACAAGTCACACTCAGCCAGATAGAGTCATCATAAATCTATCATTTTGTATATTATTTATATGCAACATGTAGCGATGAATGTATCCGCCGCCACGTACTCGTACATAAACTGGTAAATCTTGTGGGTTAGGGGAATGGTGTGGCATTCCACAGTTGACATTGATTCGTTTTGTACAGGAAGTGTGTCGTGTGGTCTTTTACCAACGGTTATAGCCGTTAAGAGTTGTGTTTTATATAAAACAATGTTAACTTTAAAAGAGTTCAATTCGACATGTTTCTCCATTTAAAGAAGAATTTTAATGCGCTGAATCTGTCTCATGTTAAAGTAAACAATTTAAGTTGAAGAAAGTATCTCACAAAATAAAGAGCTTTTATTTATAAAATCAAACCATGAATATTATTTATTATTTAATATTAAAATTTCTATATAAAAAACACTTTATTCTAAATTAAAACTAAACACGCATTTTCTGGTAACTGACCGACATATCTTGAGCTCTTGTCAAAGCTCGAAATGCTCCAGAAATTTTTACTGTGAATTATAATAATTTATTTAAATTTTGCTTATCCCGAAATAAGTAATTTAATTTATTAATAACATTTAAATTTTGCAACAATTAAGAATTGAAGTAGAATATACAAGAAAACTGTATCGCAAGGATGTCTTCATTAGTTATTATTATTCCAACCATAAGAATCTATCTAATAGATACGCTTTTTGCTACCTCTTGATTGTATCGCGATTTCACGTTGGCGGCAAAATTAACAACTTATCAAAAATATTTTAAACATCCTGATCAAATAAAAAAAACCAGCGACTTTACAAAAATAAATGCAGTTTTTAAATATACACAAACAAAAAAGAAGATATATAAACAAAATCAACATCATCGACTTAACAAGCGTTCTAAAGGATACACGCCTATGGCAACCATCGAACGAGAAACAAATTGGGCGGCGAACTGCTGTCAATGGAACGGAAATCAGCTTTTAAACGGAAACCAACAAGAAAGCGACACACAACGAAAAAAAATCAATGTTGTCTACTAGACAAAATCAGGAAGAACAAGAAGAAGACAATGCATAAACAGAGAAAGAAGCGCAGACAACGGAAACAATATTTATGCCAGCCAAAAGAAGCATTTTGTAGTCGGAGTAAGTATATCTAAATGAACAAAAACAGCGACATAGAAGAGTTTATTTGATGGAAATATTTGTGTACAATAACAACAACAGCGACATAGTGTCTACAACGACAATGAAATAACAATGTAACTGCAATAACAACAACAATGTTTAAAAAACGTCACAACCAAGTTGGCTAGGGGAGAAAATGTAGTCCACCATTCAGACATTGACATAACAATAAAAGCATCGAGAAGTTATTTGCGCTAGAAGAAAGGAACAATTTTTTTTTTTTTTGCCACAGCTAAAATATAGTAGTAAAAATTGTAGTCGGTATAATGGAAAATAGTAGGGAGTGAAAAGAAAATAGAAAAAACGAAAAAAAAAAATATTGGCAATACCATGCATACCAAACATGCCACAGATTGGCAATATTGGCTGCCGCGAGACAATGACCGAGCGTTTGCATGAAAGGGCAAACAACTCAGCGTGTTTAGTGGAAACACTGCGAGGAAAAATTCTTTAGGAAAGTATTAGGAAAAAAGTTCAAGAATTGCGTTGAGATTGTTTTAAGTACGAAAAAGAAAAAATATTTAGAAAATTTTAATTCAAAGACTATAATCGAAAAATTAAGTGATTTCAAGTTTTCAATCTACGTATCGAGCGACAATTTCTCTGATGCTCCAACTTCTTGAACCCGTCTGAAAAACACGTTCTCTCGAGGTCTGAAAAGAAAGTCTCCATCGGGCAGTGAGGCTAAGTACTTATCGGACCACTGTAACTAAAAATTCTTGTAAGAAAATTTTTCGTATACAAAATCATTCGCTTAGATTAAATTTTTTTTCCAGATATTTAGTCTTGAGAGCTGATTTTTTTTTGTGAATAAATATATCGGACTGGCGAGGTATGGGGGCCTTGACGCTATAAAGTTGAAAATTTGTTTATATTCTAATTTGAAATACTTGTTGAGTTTAAATTGAATCGGTAAGAGTGAGGTGTCAAATGAAAGGCATTGAAAAAAAAACATTCTTTATAACCTTATAATATTTTGTGATATCTAAAATAATTTCTAAAGACGTGAGCATTATGTGAAAATTTGAACATTTAAGATTTTAATAAAATTGGGTTAAAGCTCCATCAATTACCTTCATTTGGTAAACCAAATGTCTTCCATATAAAAAAGGATTTTTATAAAAATTGCATGCTTCAAGAACCAATTAAGAGTACCTCCATCCAAAATATGATTCAGGCTCGGACTTAAGGCCTACTTAAGTGTAATTTTTAATCTCTGCGTGAAGCTTTAAAGTTTCAATATTTTCTATTTCGAAAAACTCGTTGAGTTTTAATCTAGTCCGTTTGAGTGAGGTGTCAAATTAAAGGCATTGAGGATTACTTTAAGACCATATATCTTTAAAACCTAATACAAAAGCATTTTGTGATATCTTGTAAACTTTTGGAGATTGATGCATTTTTCTTATCCCACAGTTTTCTTGAAATAAAAATTTATGAAAGATTGAACTTTTTTTCTATGGCTTTTATTAAAGACAATTAAGGGACTAGTTTAATAAAAAAAAATTTGATCTTATCAAACGAAAAACTGACTTTAGTAAGTAAAAATGTTTATTGCTCTCACAAAAATGTTTCTATGTGTAGTAGTAAGGATGACGTTGGTACTCGTATTTGTTGGAAGTTCGTCTGTTAGGGTAAAATTAATCAAATCTTTCACAATAGCTGCATGAAAAATGTTTATTGAATTTGATTGTATCGCTCCAAACCTTTTTGCCTCAATGAAATGTCTGATTTTTTTTCTTTTCTTTTCTTTCTTTACATGCGTTTTTTTTTCTTCTTCGTTTTTAATAAACATGATTTTTAGATACAAACTCGTAGATACATATTTTTAATGCAATATGCGTTAATGACATTTTCAATTTGTTTAATGGCCACGAAATGGGCGAGAATCTGTCTGCCCAATAGCTGGTCTTTTGTTGTTTATTAAGGCGTTTGGTTAGACGCTTACAAATTGTAATTACAGTAAAAGGTGCTGGCAGTAGTAATTTATTTAAAGTAAGGTCGACATACTTACATACAGAGTAGAGTAGAGTACACCCACTAGGTAAAGAAGGTCAAAGGGAAAAGAGGACATATAATTATTTTAAAAGAAAACTTAATGATGAGGATTGTCCTCGAGGTGTGTTTGGATGTGAAAGCGAAATATTATCTAAATTAATACAATATATGCAAAGGACTTAAAGTTGGTGGACAGAAGAGGAAGAAGATTAAACTACCAACAAGTTCGTATTTACTATATTTAAATTCAACAAAAAAATTAATAAGTGAATGAATATGTAAAAATCTTGAAATAGTTTCAATTGACAAAACTATTTGCTATGGTATACGCGAAATATGCGTGTGTGTGTTTATATGTGTGTGTGTGTGTGTGTGTTTATATGTGCGTGTGTGTGTTACCAAAACTGCGCACATTTATATAATTGTTTGTTTTATAAAAACATCAGCAACACTGGCAGCAACAAATATTAAACGAGTATGCAAATTAACATCAGCCGCGCCTGCAAATAATCAAATTTAAATACGAATTATTTATAAACAAATGAAAATGAATTAAACAATCATTGCAATTTTATTTCGGTCGTTTTCGTATACGAATGCATTTTATAATAAACAATTAAGTGCAATTCGAAATTATTATTGGCATTACTCGTTTGTTGTAATGGCAAGTGGATGCCACTTAACATTTTTGTTGCATTTACTATATGCATACACAGGAGACACAACATTACGTACTTATAAATTGTGCATAATTGTTAATTATTATTTTTTTATTTTTTCCATGTTTGCTATAATTAAATTATTCGCGTAATTGAAGATTCTGGATTCCAGGAAATATTTAATTTTAATGTAAAAGTTTTTTATGGTACTCAATGAACAGAATTACGAGTTTGAAAGTAAAGTTATCGAAAACCGGTACTAGGTAAAAGCTTGAAGCTTAGGAAATATTTTAACTACTTAAGAGGATTTGACTTGGAGTTGCGGTCATAACTGGGAATAGGAATTTTATGCAAGAAATAGTCGAAAATATGCGCATATAAGTTAAAAACCAAAAATATGCCATGAAAAATGGAAAATATGCACCAAGAATATTTAAAATATGCACTCAAAAACAATACTAACAGTTAAACAGGTTGATTCAAATTTGGAAACAAACTAAAGAGTTCCTTTTGCCAACAAATTTCGCAAGAAAATTTAAAGAGAAATTCAACTATTTTAAATGGATGTACGCTAAACTCATCTAAACTAAAAATTCAGTGCCTAGTACCCCATATAATATTACACAAAGACAGACAGACAGACAATCGAAGTAAAAATGCAAAAACAATCATTTTTCAAAATATGCAAAATATGATCCTACATTTGGTGTGCCATAACAACCAGGGACAGGATCCAAAAGTCAGATTTTGTTTTATGCCCCTTTTTCCGGTCATAATACCAAATTTTAAATTTAAGTTTAGGACATAATCCCAAGAACTATTTGTTTTGTACTCTCCCACCTGGTCATAACACCGAATATGATGTTCATTTTTGTTAGTTTTCTAACTTTATACATAAACAATTTTTGACAGCACTTTTCTAGATTTCAGTGTTATATTAAATATAAGTCAAGATAAAAAATATATGTACATATTTTCATTATTTGCTTGTGCCGAAAGAGGTCCTTGAATTTTTTTTAGCGCCATAACCGAAAGTTTCATGATTTTTGTATCAAATTTCAATTTCGCTTGGGCTTATGTCATGTCGTCGCTTTAATAATTGAGTGACATTTTAAAGGAAATACTTACGTTACGATAACTTAATCACTTCACTTTTGAGAGGTCAAGTAAAAATATTAATTTGCATTGAATACCTTTCCTTACTCGTAACCATAAAAATTAAAATTTGTTACTGACGGTTTCAAAATAAATGTTAAAAGAACTAAAATAAGTTAAAGAACTAAATAAGTCATGCTTCAGTTGACCTAAACTCTCAAAAATAATTGCCTTGAATTTAATTAAAGGAAATGCTCTAAAAATGTTTGCTACTTTAAAGCCATAAGAAGTTTACCTTTTGTTGATTTCTCACACGCTCAACACACAATAGCGCCACTTAAATCCAAATAAGCGACCAAATTTACGGCTGTCCAATTTCCGCTTTGAACAAAACAAAGTTTACACGCAAAAACCTCAACAGCAGCGCTGAAACAAAAAGCACGCGCCTAAATGTGCCACGGGCCAAACAATTTTGATGCCAAAAAAAGGAAAAAAAGAAACAGAAAAAAAGTAAAGTTAAAGCAACAAAATTATTTCGTACTTAAGCCAGAAATTCGCCAAGAACTTGCAAGAAAAATTACAGGTGGCAACCAAGCAAGTGTAGCCGCGCACTACCATATACCCATATGCCCGTATACCGTATAACTATAACCAATGTCCTCCCTCCCCCTCCCACCAGTACATTTCAATTGCTTTTTTTGCTTTGCTTTGTTTTACGAAATTCCCAGTTGGGACTTGGGACTTCTCTGCTCTTGCTGCCGTCCCACCGGAAGTGTTCAGTTAGCATTGTGCGGCCACAAAATGGCGTCGTTAATGGCGGCATTTGTTTATGTTGTACTTTTGCATTCTTTGCGGCAGCCCATTTTACCCGCCCACTTCCTTATGCCGCCGTCGTTTGCCGTCTCATCTCTTCAATGGCTTTTGACTTTTTGATGAGTTTCGTTTTGATTTGGCTGTCATTTTCTTTTGGTTTTCTTATTTCTCTCCGTTAACTTGTTTTTTCTTTCTTAGTTTTTGGGTGTTATGGACCATCAAGTATTTGAACCGGTTTAAAGAAAAAAAATGGTTCACATCTAAACAAGAGGAGTACCGACATTTCTGAGCCTAGATAACTTAAGATAATATTGTAGTTACTTGATTTTAAATCTAAAAAATTTTTGTAGTTTTTATTATTTGATAATATTTTGTATATTAAAATTTGCTTATAATATCCGGTGATGGCAGGGTTAAAAAGAAAGATTCAATTAAAAATACTCTTATATAGATTTTATATGTTTCTTAATTTGTTTAAGAAATATTTTTTTCGACCACAGGTGGGCGTCGTTAATGAAGAAGTTAACTTCGTCAATCCGTGAAAAGTTTAAAACAATCTTCAATACGTTAAGTTAATTTCGTTATTCTCATTGAAAAGTTAATGTCGTTAAAATTAAACGTACTAGTTAAAATATTTATCATAATATTTTTTAGTTTTTAATATTTCCTTTTTAGTTAATGATTTTACTTTTTACTAAATTGAATTAACTTAAACGATTTAACGCGATTTAATTAACTTTCGAAATGAACGGGAAACTTAAAAATTTACAAGAAATTTACCTTCGTTAATTAACTTTTAATTAATTAGCTAATTCATGTCCCAGTTATGTTTCTAAAAACTCTTATACTTGATTATTAAAGACCCATTTGAAACGCAGTCTAAGAGGATCTCTAAACTTTTGGTAAATTCTCAAATCACAAATCCACATTTAAGCAATTAAGTTGAAAGCCTCTGCGGAAGGACCCTGCCCATTCCAATATTTTTCAAACATAGTTCTGCTATTTACATATGTGCTCCTCTTTGGAGAGTGGGAGAACAGTATAAAAACATTTTTCAAATTACTATGTACACCTGCTTGCCAAGTGATAAAACTAAAATATCTTTACAACATTTTGAATATATGAATGAAAGCCTTCGATAAATTTTTACTACAAAAAATTTGAACACCCTTCGACTCTGCCGCTCTCGGCGGCGTGCGACAACAAGCGAAACGACACATTTCCACTGATTACGCACATAAAACCGAAGTAAGCAACAGCAAAAAGTCGTCAATATAAACTTTACGACTTTGATGCGTTACACTCTTTTCTTCACGAGCAGACATACGCACTTATTTACATACATAAACGCATACGACAACCCCTTTTATTCCGCACAACCTTTAACACACTCCCAACAACCAAACAAACAACCAAACAAACAAAAATAAGCTAGAAAGCTGAATTTAGAATTTCTCTACAGGGTCACACACTTTGCCATCAACTTTTATGAAGAAATTTGCTAAAGAAGAAGCAACAAAAAAAAAGAAAAAATGTTTGCATAACAACAGACGCACACAGACGCACACAGACGCCATTAACGTCATATTGAGCGATTTTTATGCGTGTGCGATAAGCCACAGAAAAAAAAAACGAGGAAACGAATTCCAAAGAAGAAAAATATTGACAAAGCTTCGAACTGAAATAGAATTTCGTTTGGGCGTTATAAGATGGCAACAATTGGCGTTTGCACCTAATAGTATGCAAAGAAAAGTATTTTTTGTAAACTAAAGACTTGTTACAGAACTTTAATAACATAAATAAACTATAGTAAAATAGATTGTTTTGCTTTAAAGTGTGCCAAGAAGAAAACAAAATTTAATGGTAAAATTTTCACTTACCTTGGAAAACTGTCAATTAACACTTTTCGGTGGTATGATCAGTTTCTTGGCCAATATTTACCTAAAGATTCATAAAATTTTTCTTTTGTGTAAAGTAAAGCTGCTGTGGTTTCGGTCAAATATTAACTGACCACATATATACACTGGAAAATTTTTAATTTTAATTTTTTAAATTAAAGTTCTCTGTCATATGAATCTTTAAAGTTAAGTAATTTTTTAGGTCTTAATACACTTTTAAATAATTTTTTTTCCTTTATCTGTTAAACATTTTGTATAAAATAACGACTTTTTTTTCCAATTTTTAAAAAGTATTAGTTAGAATGTTTTTGATACTGAGCGCTTCACACATTTAAAAAATGTCTTGAAATTTTATTGGAAAAATTATAAAATTTGACATGATTTTTCACCTAAAACAAATTTCAGTCGGATTTCGGGACTTAGATCACTTTTCTTCTGAACCGATTTAAGTTATAATTAATTATAATTAATTTTTTTTAATAAATTATATGAAAATTACTCAATTTTAATTATCTTTTAAGCTTTCTGGATTTTTTAAATTTCATAGACTTTCATGACATTTTTACACTACAACGTTCCACTGTGCGACATAGTCAGGTGCGTAAATTTAACTTTTACTATGCAGTTAGAAATAAAAGCCTACAAAAGACCAAAAAAAAAAAAAAATGGTAATAAATCACTTGCAACAACAAAAACAATAACGACAGGAAGCAGCCATTGACATTGCTACAACAGCTGTTATTGTTTTTGCACGTGTCTGTGCCTGTGTCTGTTTATGCGTGTGGGTATGTGTGTGGGTGCCACTTAATGTTGAAATATGTAAATCGACAACGTGAACAATGTCATTACAAGCACCATCACCCCGTCCACCCCCCTCCCCACCCACCGATTCGATTGCCTTGCCATGTCTTTTCGTTCCTGTCTTGTCTTTTTTTTTCCCTTGGTGACGACGGCTTCAAGGATTCATTAGTCAATGGCTGTGATAGGATCACAAACACAATGAATTCCCTTGCCATGTGACACAGAAGCACAAGACACCGAGACGCGCTTAGTTGCCAGGACACCTGCCGCAGCAGCTGGCCTCTCCTCTTACTCGCATTTTTTTCGTGTCCGAACTAAAGCACTTCCTTTCGCATCCTGACAGTGTCCTTTGTGCCGTTGTGGTTGTTCTTGTCGTGTAGTCGCTGGTGCTTGTTTGCTTTACTTTGGGGAATTTTGACCTGCTCTTGCGATTGTGACTGTATGTTAAGGAGTCACAGCAAGGCGAGTAGGCAGCGATTTACTTTTTTAGTTAATAGTATTAAGTGTTTTTAAGGAACGTCTTTAAATGTTAAAGTAAAAGCAAGGACCTTTAAGGAAGTATATAATTTAAACCTTGGCAATGCACAGGCACATACCGAAAGATACGAAGGGTATATTCAGTTTGTTCTTTAATTTACAGTGCCCTTCTTAATAGATTTAACGATATCCGCCTGTCTGTCTGTCCCAGTGATGATAGCTAAGTTGAAGGGATATGAAATGTGAGCGCCGATTCTCCAAGTAGAGGATAATGTTTAAGATGAGCAAGAGCGAACAAAACTACTTCTACCACATGCTTTGATGTCTTTTAAATGTCGTTGGGTATTTAAGCTTCGGCTTCGTTTGTTAGAATTGTTTCAAGTTTGGGATCCTTTTTTGTTTTTTCGTAACATAATAATAAAATTATAATGATATTTCATTTACCTGCTTATTACGGTCGGATATTATTTTTCAATTCTAAAGCTAAATCGTATTCAGCATTCAATTTTCATTGGTACCTGACAACTATAAATACCTGCGAGCTGAAGCAACTCTAATGTCCATTTTACATTTCATTAGAACTGTGCAAATCACTAACGATAAATACAATTTTTATTAAAAAGAAATATAAAAAAATTTAAAAAAAATTACAAAGAAAATGGAGCCAACATCTCAGCAAAACTTCAATTCTTCGGGGACAGAAGTTCCCGCTGGAGATAAATTTAGATTGGACAATGAACAGCAGAATTACCAAAGAGCATGGAAGAAGATGCGCACATCAATAAGTGGTGGATGCATCGAGTTTATTGGGACTGCTGTAGATAATGAACGCCATACCGAGCGTAGACAAATACCGAGCGTATATCAACTCCTTAACACAACGCAGAATGCTACTCCAATGATGAAGAATCTGAAAACTGAGAATATAACACCAGCGCCAATGGAGACAAGAATTGTATCCCCACAAGCACTATTGGTAGAACAGGCGGTAACTTCGAATTTAATACCAGCACCAATGGTAAAGCACCGGGGAACAACAAATTTATTCCCACAAGCACCATTGGTAGAGCAACCGGTGACTGCGAATTTCTCTCCAGCGCCAATGGTAGAGAACCTGCAGGCAGGAAATATGTCACCTCAAGTGCCATTGATAGAGGACCTAGTATCCGCAACACAGAGGTTATGCATATGTAATGATGAAATCAGTACTCAGACGCAAGAGGAGCTCCTGATATTTGAAAAAGTATGTCAGGAGGTTAGAGAACGTGAGGAGTGGAAAGAAAAGACATTCAGAAAAATTATTTTTTAACATCCTTTAACATGTCGAGTAACCTCATTAAAAGATCTCTTCGCCAGAACATCGTCTCCAATTCGCTCGACATGACCAAATCAGTACAGGATCAGAATCTTAATGCGTCTAAATTTATTAATATCAGCGTACAGCTCATACAATTCATTCCTCCATTTAATCATCTAAACGGAGCACATGTCTTTTGGAGAATTTGGCTCTCGAACGTTCGGAAAATCTGCTCATTATTCGCCGATAGAGGGTTCTGCTTCTCAATTGTCCACCAATCCCAAAGTTATAGACTGAAATTGTTGAAAGCAATAAAATAAAAAAAATTTTTGTATCTTTAAGATTTTACAAAAGAAAATATTTCGGTTTATTTTTTAGCCGCGTGTTGGAACGGACCATAGGACAGGTATGATAAAAAATATAAATGATAATTATTTCCAAAAAAGAAAAACCAAGTATGACAAAAATTTATTATCTTCTTTTTTTGTTCTCTTTCTCTTTTTGACAATTGAAGCAATCTGTCAATTACGGCAGCTTCCTCACCTTGAACAATAGAATCAATAAAATCGAGCCACGTTTTTATTTTGGTCGCAGGTACAATAAATAAATTATGACTCGATTTAATGATGTCCGTCCGTCTGTCCGTCCAAGCGATTTTAGCCGTAGTTTATGTACACCTCTTAAACTGAGATTTTGTGTATGATGTCCTATGCTCCAGACAAAGGTTAAGTTCTATGATGAAGGGACGTTTGTCTGAGAGGGAGAGATAGTTATTGTCAATTTAGAACTTAACCTTTGCTTAAGCAGTAGTTTTAGAGATATCGACTTGAAATTTGGTTTGTAAGACTTTATTTTGTAAGTTATTAACATATATTAAAAAAACCTACGAAATTGAATCAAGTTTTTTTTAATGATCTTTTAACAGTTCAAAAAGTTTAATATTTTTTGTTAGTATATATAAATATATGTAAATATATTATAAAACTGTTAATTTATCTTTAAATTTCGTATTATGTACAAATATTCCATGCAACATGATTCATTTTTATACCCTTCGCCACGCGCAAGCTTGTACCTTAGGGTATATTCAGTTTTTTCTGCTATTTGTCACTCCCATAATGAGGAGTGGTAGGTAAAACAATATAAATACAGGGTGCACCATCTGTTGCGATAGCATTTGAAACTTGAATAATTTTTGATGTGGACAATTTTTTTTTATTTTTGTTTTTATAAAAACTTTATTTGAATATATAAATGACTAGCATCGAATTCTTAGTCGATATAACTATGTCCGTCGGTTAGTCTGTCTGACTGTCTGTCTCAGCGATTACAGCCATAGCTTAAGAGATATTGAACTGAAAACTTAATGAAAATAGTTTCAGTGTAGAGAACCACTTCAAATTTAATGTCTCATTCTACTTAAGTAGCAATTCAAAACTATGCACTAAAAATGGGCGTGATGGGATAGCAACAGCGCCTACCTTTAATATAGACATTTAAAAAATATTTGTTTACAAACAGCACATTTCTGTGACTAAAATGTCGAAGGGTATTTGAGCTTCGGTATAACCGAATTCCATTTACTTACTAGTTTTAATATGATATTAATTGCCTTTTTATTCTTATTACTTATATGGATTTTTAATTTTTAATACATATTTTAAATTGTATGAATATTTAATTTAATTGTTTGTTGTTAAGATTGTAAATACAAAAATCAAATAAAACAACAAAAAATATTTAAAAAAATAATTAAAAAATCATACGCAAAAATGCAGCTTAAAAGCTTATACGAGTAATTAACGTGGCATTAAGGGTGTTTTAATTAATTATATGACATAGGAACCATTTTGCGCACACTCACTCATATCGACAAAATCACGCATATACACACCTACACACACATCCACACATACATATATAAATATTTAGCCGTCAGTAGTTGTCGGATTTCAATTATTTAATAAAACTACACGAAATTAAATCGACTTTAATGCAATTTGGTAAATTTTGATTGGTGTGTAAATTAATTAACTACCTTAACAATTACAACAATTGCACTACAAAAACAATGAAAACAACAACAACATCACAACAAAAGCAACAGAAACTGATAATAATGTCGTTTAAAATTTACCCTGCATTCAATGTAGAAAGTTAAATCATTCACCGGATTTGACCCGAACATAACAACCATTCACTCCCACACACTCGCCGCGTTATATACGGTCAATATTTTGTTGTTGCATTACAAAATTAATGAACATACGCACACAAGCGCAAATACCGCTACCATGTGTTTGTGTATTGCCATAACTGCGACGCACAGTGCTCGCGAAAGTTGGATGAGGATGATTTTTGTTTAGACACTGTCAACAACTTTATCAAAAATGGGCATGTATCAATTTAACGCCCACTTTTAGAAAAAGGTCCTATCAGTTGTACGCCCAATATAGCAAAGGAACTTGATGCGGTATATAGGAAACATATATAGGGAAGAAATGTACCGGGAAGAATAATAGGCTATAAAAATTCTGCCACGCCCATAATTTGTGAAATTAAGTGAAAATATTGAATTATTTTGCTATTATTGTGCCTAAAAATGGGACTGATCTTTGGTTTCTGAGTTGGTTGGGTCACTGCCGATAACTTCATTAAAAATGGGCGGAATTGACAAACGAATCTTAAAGATACTCGCTGCACTGTACTTGCCACCAGTTCCAATATACGCTAACCTTTTGTTGCCCATGGTCGCTCAGTTTGCTGCTAACCAAAGCCGACACACAATGACCGCATGCAATCGAGTATGTTAGTTCATACGAGTGTGTATGTGTGTCTGCGTGTGTGTTTGTGGTCGTTGTGCGTGTGCATTAGCCACAAAATTGCAATTAATTTAGCAAGTTTAGCTGCGCTAAATTTTATGTAATAAAATGTGTGTTTGTGTGTGTGTGTGTGTTTTTTTTAGTTATTTTTCTTTTGTGTGTTGCCGATTTTGGTTTTTTGGTGCCGCGAATTGTCGCAATTTTTTCGCTTCCACTTCCGCTCCCGCTCTTACCAACGTGGGTAAGTTTGCGGTCATGCTGTTACGGTTTCACTTTGTGTGCGTGTGTATGTATGTATGTGAAATGGTCGCCGAACTCACGCTTGTGGTACTTTATTAATTTGTGCTGGTATGTATGTGCATGTTAAGCGTTGCCATATCAAAGTTTTAAGTTTTTAATTGGATATTTGAAATGCTTCGCTGGAGACTTTTCTGGTCGACTAATGTAATTTTCAAGCTGACTCAGCTGGTTTTTGGGGTTTGGTTTTGAATTTGAGGGTCGTGTCGCAAAATTGTTGTGGTCTGCAGACATACACATACACACAGAAAATGAAATCATGTCAAATTAACAGAAAATTAACACTTTTTCTGGTTAATTCTTTTCAACGCTAATGAACATGTTAAAAAGGACATTTTAAGTGTTATTAATTTAATTCAGTTGTCAGACAAAACTTTTACCGTATTCTGTCAACATATAATAAAAGGAAATGTTAGAAAAATAGGACCCAATGTTAATTTAATAGTTTTAGTCGATTTGATTTTTGCAAAATATTTGAAAAGTTATCATAAAAAGTTTGAATTTAACACAAAATCATGTTAAATTGAAATTTTTTTCAGTTTTTTAAATTACTGAATATAACATTGCAATTCATGTAAAATTTACACTTAATCTTGTTTAATTAATACTGAATCATGTTACATTATCATAACATTGTCTTGTTTTTTTAACACTTAGGCGCAGTGTCTAATTTTTAATTTAAAAAGTTTAAATTAACATTTTCTTCAATAAGATTATTTTCTATAACTGAATTTAACATTGCAATTCATGTAAAATTTTCACTGAATCATGTTAAATTACCACTGTTTCTTGTTAAATCAACATAATTCTGTCTTGTTATTCTCGTAAAAATGTCTGTGTGTTTCGGTGATAGGCACATCTGCATATGTGTTTTCAATTTGTGAATGTAAGCTTTGAGAGTTTTTTAATTGTATTAAATCCTACTTAAGTATTAAACGCACATCATTTACATACACTAGCAGAAGACTTGCCCATAACTGTTATATAATAATAATTTAAAATTTACTTGTAGGCAACAAGA
The DNA here is from genome assembly GCA_949127995.1 of Suillia variegata. Lineage (NCBI taxonomy): Eukaryota > Metazoa > Arthropoda > Insecta > Diptera > Heleomyzidae > Suillia > Suillia variegata. The sequence continues at coordinate 6,873,931 of OX421842.1, forward strand.
ACTCAATAAGCGAATTCCTGCTATTATGTAATATAATTCAAAATTATTGATATACTTCAAGTGTGTAAGAATGTCAATAATGTCTAAATTATCATAATATGTATCAAGAATGTCCATCATTATTTTAAGCAACATCGAAAAGCACTTTTGCCACGGTAATCTGTACCGAACTTCGCATTCCAAAGTGATTTGTTATCAACGAAAAATTGAAACGTCACTTGTCCATTAAACTTTAATATTGAAGAACGTCATGAGGTTGATGTCAATGTATTGCATTTAAAATCAAACAATAAAAGCGAGATATAAATTTTGATTATTAATACACTGATAGTATATATATTTTATATTAAAAAAGTTGTAATTAATATAAAACATAAGAAAATCATTTGTGGTATTAAAAACTGAAATTTGAGTTATGTACATGAATTTAACTGATACACATATGTATATAAAATTGCATATAAGTGGATCGGTAATAAAACAAGCTAATTCAATAACTTGATTTATAAGTTATGAACCAACATTTTTTTCCTAAATTCTGCACAAAGAGAATATTACAGAAATATTCTCAATACCTTGCGTGGTTTAGGAGAAAATCAGTGAAATATCGCGCAAACCTTTAAATTGCCATAAATACTTTCAGGCACGTCCAATAGCAAAAATTTTCTGATCAGGTAGGTTTTGAAAATTAGTAAAATGTTTGGAAATTATTTTTAAATAGTATATCAATGTTAATTTAACACGATGAAATGTCAAAATAACATAAGTCATAATGTTATTTTCAGTTATTTGAAAGAATAAGTTTAAATAGAGTGTTCATTTTATATGATATATGAACAACATTATGACTTATGTGGTGAACATTTTTACGTTAAAAAGTGTTAAACTAACATTCTGTCCTAGTTATAAAATATTTAATATAGTAAAATTGAATAACAAACATGTCGAAATGTTTGTCCGTCTATAGAGAACAATTTATAACACTTTTAATGTTATTTGTAACCTGTTCATTAACGTTGACAAGTATTAACCAGAAAAAGTGTTAATTTACTGTTAATTTTACATGTTTTTGAATTTTTTTATGACTATATTAACTCAACAGATGAACAGTCTATACACACTTTTGACAAATTTTGCGAATTACTCCATGAAATGGTTAATTATAGTGAACAAAGCATCGGACTGAATTATATGTTACTCATACGCAATGTTGAGCGCTTTTAATATTCATATTAATATTTCGTATTGTCAAACTTCTAATAAAAATTTTAAAATAAATTACTTCTAAATTATTTTTGGCACTTGCGCTTCATCAAATCAGAGCACAAATATTTTACCAAAAATTTTGGAGTAGACTTTGAAGAATTCCATTTATAAACCATGAAAATTTCTTTCGAAAAATTACTGCAAATTATATTTGAACACTTAAATATTTGCCAACACACACACACACACACACTACAGCTGTTGCTTTAAATTGACTTAGACAATTTATATACGGGTGCAAACGACCTTAGGAATTATTTAAATCTAATATTTGTCTTGAACGAATAACCTGAAGCCAACACAAATCCCAGAAACTTAATTAAAATATAAATATAAATTGCTTGAATGAGCGTACGACTGTGCGTGTGTGTGATTGTTTGAGTGTTTGAATGTCTGTGTAAATATGAGTAAGAGTGTGCGACTGTGGTGTGTGTGTGTGTGTGTGTGTGTGTGCTGAGCTGTGTATTTGTACTCATGCCAGTCGTGTGCATAAATGTAGATAAAAATCATTTGGAAAACTACAAAATTCCAATTTAATTTGCAGAAGCAACGCCGGGACGTACAGAAAACTTTTGTTAGCGCTTGAAAAATGTTGTTGTCCGTTTGTCTGTCGGTTTGTCTGTCTGTTTGTTCTTGTGTTGAATTATAAATAAATAACAACAGCGAGACAGACATCAAACCAGTTGATTATTAAAAAAAAATATATATTTTTTATAGTATATAATAAGTAAACAAAAAATATTAAAGCATATTTTTAGGCAGATACAACAAATTTTCTGTTAACTGTTGTTTCTTGTTGGTTACAAAAAGTAAGAATAATAATTAAAAATTTCGTATTTTTAAATGAAATTATTTAAATATTTTTAAACACATTTTAAATTGTTTTAATAAATTTACCTTGCCTACTTTTAGGCACCTTTTAAAGTCTCTTTAGAGATTTTTAATTTCAAAAAACAATGTTTTAAATTGTGGCTTTTGCCAACGATTGAGACCATTAATTATATGGCTCGTTCCTTCCTGCCAGTCGGGCAAAATCTGTTAATCTTAACGAGCCGTAGCAAATTTTCGCTTACCACCACGGCGTGTTCCGCAACGCAAGAGCACCGAAAAGTATGCTTCATTTCGTTTTGCCGCGCCACATTTGAAACATCAATTTTTCATTTTCATTTCTTTTGTTGTGTTTAATAAATCTTTTCTTTTCGTTTCGTTTCTTCTGCACGCTTCGTTCCGACAGTTTTGCGGTCTTTTGTCTTTGACTTGGCATCACGAGCGGAAACGGAAACACCATCGTCGTCGTCGTCGTTGTCGCCATCGCCATATTGTTCGGAGCCGTTGTTGTTTGTTCCCTTACATTTGTGTGCTTGTATTTGTTTTTCGGCTGCTGATGCTGCTGCTGGCGCTGCTTACCTGTGTGCTTTGCGTGCGTCTGGCATTTTCTCAAAAATAAAGTTTAATGCCGCATTTACGCACATTTACACGCTTCATTCTTACGCATACTATCGCGACTCGACGGTCTCGACTGGTCGCGGCAGTTCCGAAATTTATGGGCACGCGTCGAAGGCGCATGATAAATGGGCGCCAATTGAAAAGGCGGTATATTTGAATTGCTGCGTGAGAGGCGTGAAAGCGCTCGGTGCGAAAAGATTTCAAGTGCAGTTTTTTTAAATGGAATTTTTCTTAAACAAAAATTTGTTTTAAATTTAATTAAAATTGTAAAATAAATTTGTACAAGGTCACAATTTAGAAATTAAAATCCTGCTCACTTTAATTAATATCATCTTTTTTAATCTTTTTCCTCAGATTTCGCCCAGCATAATTTTCTGATATTCAGATTTTTCATAATTTAGAGTTGATATCTTTTAGCACTGAACGTCTCGTTTGCTTTAAAGCTGGAATATGTCTTTTTTTACATTGTCTGTATAAATTTTGTTTTTTTTTTGTTTGTTTTTTGTGTTTTAGCAATATTTAAGCTTGATATTAAATTGTAATTTGGCATTTGGGAAATTTGTTTAGGAAATCCCTGACAAAGTCAACACGAATTTTTTCCGGAAGCTACAATTTTTTAAACAAAACAAATACTTTAATCCTTCAGTTAAGAAGATATCTTCATATTATAAATGACTTCTCTTTTGAAAAACATTGTAAATTGACTTAATGTGGTTTTGTTATCGATGTTTATAAAATGGTTGACCTTCTTCTAAGTGCCTAAAATTTGTCTTCAAATTTGCATTAAAGATTTTTTTTAATAAATTATGTTTGTATTAGTATTTATTTCTATGTGTGTGTGGTTTTTTTGTTTGAGTCGGTCATACTTATGCTGATGCATGTATGAAATATTTTTATATTTTTATTTTATAAGGGCTTAATTTTAGCATATAAGAAATAAATATGAACCACTCTAATCGTTTTCGAATCTTCATCAGTTGTTCCTTCGGTTCAATATCTTGAATGGTTCTCAAGATAATATGTTAACAAGAAATCAGTAATTTTAGTTATTTAGTAATTTATTGGGCGGATTGGACCGTGGACGAGTTGGCTCTAGAATTAAGTTCATCTCAAGTATAAGAGAAACCAGACTAAAATTTCAGCTCAATATCTCTAATTGTTCTCACGATATCGTGTTAATAGGAAATGATGACAGACTGACAGGCAGATAAACAGATAGACAGACAGAGGGACAGAAGGAAAGGCGAACATGGCTAGATCGACTCAGTTTTTTCTTCTTATCTAGAATCTATTTGAATAAGTCTAAATCGATCTTGAGTATTTCTCAATGTTACAAACATTTGCTCAAACTTAATACACTCGTACACCACTGAGTGGTGCATAATGATATGACTTCTTTATAAAAGAGAAAATCAAATTTTATTTAAATCTGCTGCAACACTTTTCTGAAAAATTAATTTATTAAAAGGCAAAACTTATATAAAAGAAAACGCTTCACATGCGCTTTTGGCTTTCCGTCGACCTGTGAAATGTTTATTTAAAAAATGCTCATACGCACCGCATAACGCATCACATCGCACCGCGACTTTTACACTTTATGAATTCAATTTCCTCGCTTCGTACGTGTGCGCTGCTGCTGGCTGTTCCACCTTTTGTGTTTACGTCCTCCTCATCGTCGTTTGCTCGTTAACTTATTTTATCAATTCACAGTGAAGTTCCATCAAGCTTCTTAGCAGCGATTGCCACACACATACGAGACGCGTGAGCACACGCACGGAAACATATACCAACACATTTAAGCTTTGCTTTTGCGCTCAACAATGCACTTAAGGGTCTTCTGCTGCTGCTGATGCTGCTGCTGCGCATATTAGACGTCTTTTGTTGCACGCTGAACTTTACAACTTTTTATGTAAGTTAGTGTGAGAGTGTGCAAGTGTCTTTCTTTTGTGTGCGTGTGTGTGTGTAGAAACTTTCTTGTTGTTGTGTTTTTGTTGTCACAGCATATCAGCGTGTCGCTTCCATATCGGATTTCCTTTATTTCCGTTTGTTAACAAGCAGAAGCAGCAGCAGCAATGGCGGTAGCGGCGTATACTGTCTGCCACCCGAAAACACACACACACATACATACACACTTCTGCAACAGCATAAAAGTGTTGACTTGTTATTGTAGTTGTAGTTGTTGTTTTATGGCTTTTGTTGTGCAACAACTTTTGCCTTTGTCGTTCTTGTTTTTTTTCCTTCTTTCTTTCTTTGGTTTTTTTCTTTTTTTTCTTTTTCTTGTCTTCATTTGCGTAAAATCGTAAAATGTTGGCGCTTTGCCGCATTTTATCAATTTGCATAACAAAATCACTCTTCTCTCGCTTGGCTTTCGAGTAGCTGCTGCTGTTGTTGTTTTTGTTATTGTCAACTTTTTTGGGGCCCTTCTAAATTAGTTAAAGAGTGGGCAGATTTAGAGTAAGTTTTCATGTGCAGTCGCAAAATATAATTTGATATATTCCAGTGCTTGAAGGCATATTTCGATGAAAGCTCTTAAAAGCTCTTTTAGCTTAGCGATTTTACATACTATTAGCATTTATGCTTTTAATTTTTTTTGTGGGTTTTCACTTCATTTACGTATTAAATTTAGTGAAAGAAAGTTAAAGAAAGCCAGCACTTAAATCATTCTTAATGTGCCTTAATCAGCGCTGGAAAGCTTTTGCGCACTTGGCACACTTTGTTCATTATTTAAAATATTTCGGTTTTGAAAATTGTAGAATGGCTATTTACGCTTCAATTCCTTAAACGCTAATGGTTGAGTGGAGCTTTTTGCTGTTTGCTTGTGCTGCTACTGCGAAGAAGAGCAACGAGGAAAGCATTTAGCATAAATTAAATTTGCATTGATAAGGATTAGATATTTTGCTGCCATGTTCGCCATGTAAATTAATGGCCGCGCAACAGTTTGTTGCAATCGCACAAATATTTATTGCAACATTGTAGTCAAACTCAAACAGAACAACACAATTTAAATTGTGTGCGAAAATATATTCTAAACAGTTTTGTACATGAAAGTAACAATCTTCCATAAGCAAAAACAACAACTTTAAACTTTGTAACATTTCATCGCCCACATTCGTTTTACAGTTCACGCTATACGCCAAATATAGACTCGACAATAAACGAAAATTCCTCGAATTGAGTAGCGCTCATACGCCGCGTATGACGCACACAATACCCGCTACAAAAAAAAGAACCCATCAAATCGAACATGTTTGAGTGTCGAAATGCATTTTCTATGGTTCGCTCTAGCTGGAAAATTTGTCAAGTGCTGCGCAAACATCGCGACAATAGCGCAATCACCGCAGAACGATACGATGCGATGCCGCAGAACAAAACCGAATAAGCCACGAAATGCGCACAAAATATTCCACGCAGTAAATCGGAAATGCACGCAATTTTCATGGAAATTTGATGCAGAAAAGAAAAAAAGAAAAAGAGAAAGAAGAAAAAAAAAACAAATCTCAAAACTACATCCGCCAATGTAAAACAACGAATGAATACAAAATGCAAAAAAGCAAACAAAAAAAAAAAACACAAGGACGAGCGTTTGCGGGAAAAGACGGATGCAGACAAAACTTGCTGGAGAATTATCTTCGGTTATGTCGAAGCGTAAATACTATACGATATATAAGATATTTGAATCATGTAGAATATAAATGATATTTGTCTCTATTATAAGTGGGCGTTGTTTGAATCCGATCACGCCCATTTTTCTAAATAGTTTCGTGTTAAAAATTGATTTTTAATATTTTTTAAACGCTAAATGGGAAAGTTTATATGGGCGGTGGCATTTGATCTTGCTCATCGTATAATAAATATAATCTCCGCTTGGTTAAGAGGAGCTCATATATCAAATTTCGGTGGAAAGTACTTAAACTAAGACGGTAACTGCTAGGACAGACAGAAGACATATTTAAATCGACTCATAATTCAACGAAGATCATTTATATGAAAATCTGGACATGAACTAGTTAAAAGTTAATTAACTTGCGTTATATCTCTTCCGTTAATTCAAATTAGTCACTTTATATATAAAACGAAATATTAAAAAGTAAAATCAATATAAAAAACAATTTTAAGTTAACAATTGAATAAAAGCAAATCAAATTATTATCGAGCGTTACAAATGCAAGAACAGACTCAATATACCCTGCGCTATGTGATTGTGCAAGGCGTTTATGTGAAAATTTCGCATATGAGCAGACACTGTGAGAAAATGTCGTGTAGAATTGAAAGAATATTTAAAAAAGAATTGTCAGCAAAATTCAATCAACTTTTTTTTATTAAATTGATTAAGTGTTAAAACATTTATTTAAACAAATATTAATAAGAAAATATTTTCTTCGCATTTTAAAAATGTTAGCAAAAGCAAGAATTTTACTTTGTAATTGTTTTCATATTTTCAAAATTTCTTTTATTTGAAAAACTTTTAAACTGATGTTAAGCTTTAAACTTAATTTGTTTTGATATACAATATATAGAGGCAATAAAATCTGTTAGTAGAAGTTTCTAAAAGTAAGCGTTTTGAAAATGCATTTTTTGAATTATGACTTTAATTCGGATCTTCGATAAAAAAAAAAATTTAATTCAAGTTCAAAATTTTATCAAAAAAAAGTAAGGGTATTCCCTTTAAGGTGAAAATACATCGAAAACCTCGATACTACAAAAGTTTCTGAGCATGGAAAAAGAATTTCGAAAAATTGTATGGAATTTACTTTTCGTATGCCTCGCCAATAATCGAGGCACATTAGTCGCGAAAACAGCCTCGAAAAGTTACTCGAATCTTTCAGTGTTGCCGGTATGTATAAAACAAAACTATAACTAAACAATGGAACAGTTTTTTTTTTTGAACATTGTAATTTAAGTCACAAAATTGTAGAACAAGCGGAAGTTCACAATAGTTTTCGAGACTGCTTTTATTTTTAACTTTTTAAGACAAATGAAACGAATTTGTATTTTATTTCTTTAAAATAAAACAAATTTTTAATAATATTATAGAAATTCAATGTTTTATAACAGTTTGCAAAATGTTTCTAAAAGTAAGTTTTTTCTAAAAATTGGTTTCAATATTGGTTGGTTGGTTTAGGTGCTGCCTGAGAGACACAACTCAGGCTCCAATTAGCACTTCAGTGCCATTTCAATATATTTCGGTGATGAATTTGAAATCATTTAAAAAAATGTATGGAATTATAAGCAAATTCTGGCGAAATTCTGGCTAAACGCTTTAATATTTTTTTGTTGTTAATTTTTACATGTTCTTTTGAAAATGTTTTTAAATTTGCTGTTAAAATTGTTTTTGTAAGATTCTGTGATTTTTCGAGTGTGCATGCGTAAGTGCTGAAATGCGATTATTTGCCTGTGCATGTGTGTGGAATGTCAAATTTGATTGTGGTCGCCGTAATGTTGTTTTTGTTTTTGTTTTTGTGTTTTTTGTTTATTTTTTTTGTATCGCCGCCGTCGAGTGCTTCGAGTGCTAAAGCGGCGAACGCAACGCATCAAAGAACACTTTCGCAGCTGCTTACAAACTGTCAGAGCTAAGCTATGGCTATGTCTCTGGCTATGGCTTTGGTTTGTTTCCATCTTTTGAGTCGCCTCATGACAAATTCATTTGGCGTCACGTGACGTTGTATTGTCGTCGTGTGAGCGATGAAAGCGTGTCAGAGCGCCGCACCGCGCTTTTGTGGGCGATTAAGTGTATCTGTATGTGTGCTTTGTGTGCGTACGTCTGTGTATGTGTGTTGATTGTGTGTATTTGTTCGCTTAGAAATATGCTTGTATGCGGCCCATTTAAGTTGTTTTGTTATGTTTCGTCAGTGTGTGTGTGTGTGTGTCATGCGTGTGTATTTGTTTAGATGCCAGTGGGAAAAGGTAATCAGTGCTGCATTCAATACAGCAGAAGTAATTATAATTAAAATAAAATGACATAAAATTAATACTTAAAAGTTGTTTTAATTAAATTTATATTTACTTACATTTATTCTTAAACTAAGGGTATTCCCTTAAACGCAAAAACTTTATAGCTCGAAAACCTCGAAAAATTACAAACCCCTTTTCGGGAACGCAACTTTTTACGATCTCGAAAACAATTGTAAAATTTAGCTTTTATTGTTCTAGAATTTTGTAACTTTAAATAAAAAAAATCACTTTTTTATAGCAATAGTTGTTTTTTTTTTCATGCAGACAATTCTGATATTTTCGAGTAACTTTTTGAGTCCGTTTTCGAGACTAATTTACCTCGAATATTTGCGAGACATACGTAAAGTAAGTTTCATAAAAAATTTCACAATTCATTTTCCAGGCTCGCGAACGTTTGAAGTTTCAAGGTTTTCGAGGTATTTTCGCGTTTAAGGGAATAGCCCTACTTTATTTTTGATACTGAGTACAACCTGATGAATAATATATACCTATATATTTTTTTAAAAAATGTGATTAAAGGACAATTTTGCTCCGCATTTAACATCGCTTATCATTATCATTGATTCGCCGATGTCAGGTCAGAACTTTACACGTAAAACTTGATTTCCTCTTGCTGCTTGGTGGTAAAATAATTGAGAAACTGATTCGTGTATAACAAAAACGGAACGCCGACATATTTGACTTTGGTGCAATGCCACAACAGATTTGTCACACCCGCAATTGTGATGTAGGGACAGCGACGCAGGTCAATTAACTCGAGATTTTTCAGTCTGCAAAAATTGCGCAAACAATCGTCGGTGAGACCATCTTCCATGGTGCTGCTGTAAAGTATTTTCAGCTTGGAGAGTTTTGCAATCTCTTCCGAACTTTCAGGCGTAATGCTGTTCGGTGCGAAGATCCTCAGGCACTCCAGCTGTTTGGACGTGTGCGCTGAGAGTGCGAAAAATAGCGTTGGACACACTGCATCACTGCCATCGATTTCCAAAAGCTTTAGCGCGGGCAGACGTGCCACGTGCTCGTATGTCACATCAATGCTAGACATTTTCAGCGCCTCCAACTTCAGGCAGTGCTCTTGCATTGTGACAAATACCTGCTCATCCGATGCGAGCTGATCGCAACGTTGGATATTGAGCGTTTGCAGTTGCTTCAGCGATCTGCAGATTTCCATGAAATCCGTCGGCTGGATGATGGCACAGCCCATCAGATTTAATTCGCGCAGATTTATTAAATTGTTGAGATATTTGCCGGTGAGTTCGTGATTCTTCGCCAACGATAGTCTTTCCAGTTTGTGTAAATCTTTGAGGGCCGACACGGCATTATCGTCCAGTGAGCAATTGCTCAGCTGCATATCTTTGATGTCCGTCTTGTTCTGGACGAGGGTGCTCAACAAAACACTCCCACTCAAATTATTATTATCCAAGTAGATCGTTTTAACGTTGGGCACACAGCGGCCGATCAGCTCAACGAAAAGTTCGAAATGCGCCGGCGGCATTACACCGTAGAGAGCTTTAATCGCCGACCCGGCGATTTCAAAAAATTCACGTATCTCCACGTGAGACATGTCTCCAAAATTTTCAAGCGTTACTTGCTTGTGGTCACGCTTGCACATTTCGAAAGCGCTGCGAAATCTTTCCGATGTCAGACTGAATCGCACTCGATCGTGCATGTCCAGATTGCGGCAAATCATCTCCAGACAATCGTCATTTAGCTTGAGAATGCTCATTTTGGTTCACGATTCCTTTGAATACTCACGCAGTATATTAATTTTGATAGAAATTAAAAAAAAAATTATTTTGATAAGTTGAAATTTTAGTTTTTCACGAAATAAAATCCCCGCAGATCCGCACCAGTTCAGAGTCGAAGAGAACCTAACCAAAATATAAAATTAGGATCTCAAGAAAAGATTTTGTAGCTTTATTTAGGTAAATTTTCTGAAGATTTAACTTCAATTAATGGTTCAATACTGGATTATCAAATGCAGGTATAAAAAATGTTTGGTAGTTTTCATCTGCGTGGATAATTGGAGTTGACATACCAAATTTAATATCTCTTTAATTGGCCTAAAATAACTGGGGCAGACAGACTCAGAAATCATTTACGAGTATTCATATAAACCAGTCCTCCTAATGGTTGGGTATAAAAATTCAGGTACTGCATTTTAAAACTTACTCAATAATTTCAGAACTACTAAAGTGAATCTTTTTTTTTACTGTAAACGTTTTTTTTTTTGAATTAAGTGCTTAATCTAAGTTTTTTTTTTGTACCTGGAAAAAGAACTTTTTCCTATTAATTACATTTTGGGTTTTCTATTTTTTTTTGTTCTTTAGGATTTAGTACCTGATTAAGAAAACTCGTCATAATAAAAATGCGTTACCGGATTAAATATTGAAATTAGGTTTTATCACACGGAGTTGCACGGGTTTTATTTTGGATATAAATCTGAGGAATAAATTAGTTAGCAGAACTTTCCTATATTCCCCGATTAAGTATTTCTACGTTAACGCGGCGGGCGTTAAATTGTTTCAACCATTCCCATTGTTAGTGAAATTATCGACATTTACCATACAAACTCAAATTCCGAATTTTAGAAAAAAATTATATCACTTTTTAATCTATTATAATTTAAAAATAAAAACAATTTTTGTCAATTAATATCAAATTCTGAGAAGGTTTCGTTCATTTCTAGGTAATGGGTCAGTTAGCGATTGACCTGTTCTGAATTAGCAATTAAATAGAAACAACTTCCAAAGTTAAGATTTTTCCTGTTTTATACCCTACACCATGCTTGAATGATTTAAGGATTTCCCTCTGTTGGTTCATTCGTCTGATTAACAATTGCAAATGTGGTTTAAGAGTTATCGACCAGAAATTTGGATAAAGTCGAGCCCACTGTTAGGTAAAAAAATCAAAATTTAATCAATCCAATTTGTTAGAAATGATACAACATATTTAATTTTATATTTCAATATATAAATTTATTTTGTAATAAAAGTATGGAAAGGAAATTTGCATATTAGAAAAGATATTATAACTATAAGATACATTTTTTAAATTTAAAATCTAGTAATCCGTTAAGAGATTTAAGCAGTTTTAAACTCAACTCTTCGGCGTTTGACCGGAGAACTAGCAGCGCTGGCACTCCGCTTATTTGGACGTGCGCCATCGATTTTTGATGCCGGTTCTTCTTGTTTTATCAAAGTGGATAATTTTGGCATTGCTTTGCGATCGCGTTTGAGTACGTCCACATCCAGATACTGACGCAATTGTGAGCGTTTGACATGATGCGCATCGACAGACATGCCCGGTTTTAGCATTTCGATCTTGGAGGCGAATGAAACGACGTGCTCTAAAAACCCGTGTACAGCTTTTGTAATATCCACATTCAATTTCGCGACGGGTTCAAACTCTAGACCAATGAACCACATGGAGCAAAAGGCCGCTGAGTTGTTGGCCAGTGACTTATGGTCGTCGTATTTGCCGTTATTACTGCTCGGTGAGAGGTCCGAACTGCTGCTACTGCTGCTGCTGCCGCTGCTGTACATGTTAAAATTGTTGTTCTTCTTCAATTCGTAACGTTGCGTATTAATGTGCGCCATGGAGACGAGCGGAGTTCGCTCTAAATTACCAATCAAAAAACGCGTCTTTGCCTCGATCAGACCGCACCATTCCAAGTGATTTTCTGCCACTTCAGAGCTAACCGTCAGGACCACAAAATGGCGATATTTGGCAAAGAAACTTGGACTTTCGAAAAGTCGAGACCAAGTAGCGCGTCCCTTATTAATTGCTTCTATGGTTGCCAGTCCGCGACGGATCTCACCTACAATTACTTTGCGGGTTGATTCCGTCACGTTGAAAGTCGAATTTTGTTGTGGATAGGCCGGTGTTATGATTGGCATCAAATGGTTCCGATCGCTTAGATTAATACGGGGATCCCACACTGTATACGGAAGGTTGGCATCATTTTTACAGGGCGTAAGCAACATGGGCAGGGGCCAACTCCACTTCGAGAAGATTTTAAAAAACTTCTCCACTATCGTGGCGGCAGATGCATTCGGGTACAATTGACAGACGCGTGCGACTAACATAGCCCAGGTGACGCCGCCAAAGTAGCCCATTGCATTGGAATAGATGCCACTCTTCTTTGCCCACAATTTAATAGCTCGCAGCGACTGGCGGAAATTTTCGTGATGTGGAACGAGTGCCAAAATTGAATCAGTTACACGACAACCATTCAGACTGCGTACACAGCGTTCATCGAGATTTCGGAGCAGATTATCGTTACTCAGTTCCAAGTTATCGGGTATTTCATTCAGTAACAATCGCGCAAAGAGTAAATCCATTTCGATGCCATCGTATTTTAACTTGATGACCGGCACAAAAGCGCCCTCGATGGCACGGCATTCGGTGACCTGACGGTTTCCTTTGAGCAGCATGAAGAACGTCGAGAAGAACTCAATACGTTTAATGCAATGCGGCGCAACACATAGCGCATCAATGTCGGCACCTTTCTGATGTACGCCAAGCTGATACGAACCAAAAGGCATTATCTTGCCGCCCAGTTTCGAAGCATTTGCCACGGTAAAACCTTTTCCCACAGCAGTAGTCTTAATCCAGTTCTGCAAAAGTTCGGTGAGTTGTTTCAGAATGTCGATGCGATGATTGAGCTCGTTTTGTGGTTCTAAGATATTGTGCGACTCCAGCACTTGCTGTAGCTCCGCAGTCCTCTGAAGGTCTTGAGGACTTGGTTTTCCTTGGTCGATGGCCGAAGTCATCGGCAGCATAATTTTTTTTACTGGCTTCAAGGAGTTGGTTGAAAAGTGAAATACATTTCCACTCAATCTTGCTGGTGTTTGAAACATATTGTTGTTTAAATTTCAGTTGTTGTCTTGAAAATTAATTTTTCTTTAATAAAATTTTCTTTAATTAGATTTTAGAAGTCTCTTGAAAATTAATTTTTCTTTAATAAAATTTTCTTTAATAAGATTTTAGAAGTCTCTTACGGAATTTGTACTTTCTAGTTTAACGGCTATGTTTGAACTGATGTATCTCACAAACTGATTGCCTTTTATAGGGTAAAAAAAGGATCCTTTAATTGCTCTCTGCATAATAAGATTAAGAACAGGTAGATCGGAAGTTATGGATTGACCTTTTCTCTGGAGAGCAAAAGTTTTGACCCTTTGTTGTTTTACTTGTTAATTTATTTGGCAAGCTCAGGTAGAATGTTCAACTAGTCTGGTAATAAATGTTTATACATAACAATAGGAAAAATAGAGGATTTACAAATAGTCTAGAATTGTGTTTGTAGGGAGGGCACAATAGATTTTTTAAGTTACAGTGGACTTTAGGACTTAATATTTTTAGAACAAATCTGATTCTCTGTCTATTTGTTTACTAACCACCAATAATTGCTTAATAAATTTGTCATTCAAACTTCTTGTAATGGAATTTAAGTAACTTCAATGGTAGACTTTTAAAATGTATATCTAAGGATAGGAACCATTTTTGGTTAATGCTAATAATAATGTATTATAACGTATAATAAAGAAACAAATTTGTACCTTATGCGCATCGAAACCGTTCAACCGATTGGGATAATACAATATTTTATGGATTTGTTTTGCTCACGCCTGGGAAGGTTTTGGGTAAATACTACCTGACCGAGTACTTTGAAATGTGGAACACCTTGTTATAAATTATAAAAGTAAAAATAATTATAATATCCATGAAATACATTACTATTAGCATAACCCAAAAATGGTTCCTAATCTTAGATAGAGTTCCATTACATTATAAGAATTTTGAATAACAAATATTGTAGATTAAAAAGTTATTGGTGGTCAATAAACAAATAGACAGAGAATCAGATTTGTTCTAAAAATATTAAAGTAATTAAACCCACTGCAACCTCAAAGATCTATTGTGCAGTCTCGTTGCCCTTCCTACAAACACAATTCTAGACTATTTGTAAATCCTCTATTTTTCCTATTGTTATGTATAAACATTTATTACCAGACTAGTTGAACATTCTACCTGAGCTTGCAAAATAAATTAACAACAAAGAGTCAAAACTTTTGCTCTCCAGAGAAAAGGTCAATCCATAACTTCCGATCTACCTGTTCTTAATCTTATTATGCAGAGAGCAATTAAAGGATCCTTTTTTTACCCTATAAAAGGCAATCAGTTTGTGAGATACATCAGTTCAAACATAACCGTTAAACTAGAAAGTATAAATTCCGTAAGAGACTTCTAAAATCTTATTAAAGAAAATTTTATTAAAGAAAAATTAATTTTCAAGAGACTTCTAAAATCCTATTAAAGAAAATTTTATTAAAGAAAAATTAATTTTCAAGACAACAACTGAAATTTAAACAACAATATGTTTCAAACACCAGCAAGATTGAGTGGAAATGTATTTCACTTTTCAACCAACTCCTTGAAGCCAGTAAAAAAAATTATGCTGCCGATGACTTCGGCCATCGACCAAGGAAAACCAAGTCCTCAAGACCTTCAGAGGACTGCGGAGCTACAGCAAGTGCTGGAGTCGCACAATATCTTAGAACCACAAAACGAGCTCAATCATCGCATCGACATTCTGAAACAACTCACCGAACTTTTGCAGAACTGGATTAAGACTACTGCTGTGGGAAAAGGTTTTACCGTGGCAAATGCTTCGAAACTGGGCGGCAAGATAATGCCTTTTGGTTCGTATCAGCTTGGCGTACATCAGAAAGGTGCCGACATTGATGCGCTATGTGTTGCGCCGCATTGCATTAAACGTATTGAGTTCTTCTCGACGTTCTTCATGCTGCTCAAAGGAAACCGTCAGGTCACCGAATGCCGTGCCGTCGAGGGCGCTTTTGTGCCGGTCATCAAGTTAAAATACGATGGCATCGAAATGGATTTACTCTTTGCGCGATTGTTACTGAATGAAATACCCGATAACTTGGAACTGAGTAACGATAATCTGCTCCGAAATCTCGATGAACGCTGTGTACGCAGTCTGAATGGTTGTCGTGTAACTGATTCAATTTTGGCACTCGTTCCACATCACGAAAATTTCCGCCAGTCGCTGCGAGCTATTAAATTGTGGGCAAAGAAGAGTGGCATCTATTCCAATGCAATGGGCTACTTTGGCGGCGTCACCTGGGCTATGTTAGTCGCACGCGTCTGTCAATTGTACCCGAATGCATCTGCCGCCACGATAGTGGAGAAGTTTTTTAAAATCTTCTCGAAGTGGAGTTGGCCCCTGCCCATGTTGCTTACGCCCTGTAAAAATGATGCCAACCTTCCGTATACAGTGTGGGATCCCCGTATTAATCTAAGCGATCGGAACCATTTGATGCCAATCATAACACCGGCCTATCCACAACAAAATTCGACTTTCAACGTGACGGAATCAACCCGCAAAGTAATTGTAGGTGAGATCCGTCGCGGACTGGCAACCATAGAAGCAATTAATGAGGGACGAGCTACTTGGTCTCGACTTTTCGAAAGTCCAAGTTTCTTTGCCAAATATCGCCATTTTGTGGTCCTGACGGTTAGCTCTGAAGTGGCAGAAAATCACTTGGAATGGTGCGGTCTGATCGAGGCAAAGACGCGTTTTTTGATTGGTAATTTAGAGCGAACTCCGCTCGTCTCCATGGCGCACATTAATACGCAATGTTACCAATTGAAGAAGAACAACAATTTTAACATGTACAGCAGCGGCAGCAGCAGCAGCAGCAGCAGCAGCAGCAGCAGCAGTTCGGACCTCTCACCGAGCAGCAATAACGGCAAATTCGACGACCATAAGCCACTGGCCAACAACTCAGCGGCCTTTTGCTCCATGTGGTTCATTGGTCTAGAGTTTGAACCCGTCGCGAAATTGAATGTGGATATTACAAAAGCTGTACACGGGTTTTTAGAGCACGTCGTTTCATTCGCCTCCAAGATCGAAATGCTAAAACCGGGCATGTCTGTCGATGCGCATCATGTCAAACGCTCACAATTGCGTCAGTATCTGGATGTGGACGTACTCAAACGCGATCGCAAAGCAATGCCAAAATTATCCACTTTGATAAAACAAGACGAACCGACTTCAAAAATCGATGGCGCACGTCCAAATAAGCGGAGTGCCAGCGCTGCTAGTTCTCCGGTAAAACGCCGAAGAGTTGAGTTTAAAACTGCTTAAATCTCTTAACGGATTACTAGATTTTAAATGTAAAAAATGTATCTTATAGTTATAATATCTTTTCTAATATGCAAATTTCCTTTCCATACTTTTATTACAAAATAAATTTAAATATAAAAATATAAAATTAAATATGTTGTATTATTTTTAACAAATTGGATTGATTAAATTTTGATTTTTTTTACCTAATAGTGGGCTCGACTTTATCCAAATTTCTGGTCGATAACCCTTAAACCATATGAAATATAAAATTCACACGATTAAATAATAAAACCAAAACTTAACCTCAAATATATTTTCGGAAGGCCTGCCGAACTAAGAAGAGTGGGTCATAAAATCGTTAACATTTGGGCGACATCTCATAACCCCAAGAGTCGGATATGGTTTTATATTTCTTTTTACCGACCATAAAATCAAATTTTGAATTTAATGTTAAAAATAGTTTATCCCTAGTTCGTCAAACTGTTTAAATGCATGTATGCTTACTAGGTAATGCATGCAAATCTGAAAGCACTTAATCATTTGAAATCAATTGTCACTTGTCCTGCTGGGTTGTGTGTGTGCGACGCTCTCTGTGTGCATGCAAGAGTGTGTGAGTGTTTGAGAAAACGAGCGTGCTTTGAATGTATTAGTAGAGACGCTTTTCTTTCGCCTTTTAATTGTATGCGTGTGCGTTTTGTGTTGTTCTCTGCATGTCGATTATTGCATTAAGTGCGTGCAAACGAATTTCATTGTCTGGTATTTTAATTAAAGATTAAATTGTTGGAAAGTAAATATTTTAATATTCGAAAATGCTTTAAGAATTTTTTTGTTTGTATAACAAAAATTCAAATTGACATAATTTCTTCAACCGTTACTTCTTGAAGTTGAAGATTTTTTGAATTTAATGCTAAAAATTCAGCTTTTTGAAAGCTAATTTAGAAATTATTGCTACCTTTGAGCTTTCACGTTTTCAAAAATTTAAAATTGTTAAACATTTTATAGCAAAGTCAAAGTTTGAAAATACTATTGAGCTTTAAAGCACAACAAATTTTAAAACTTTAAATTTGTTCTATCTTTTGAGAATAAATTTGATTTTGAAAAAATTATTCGAGCCTGTTTAATGACAATTTAATGAAAGCTTTAAATTTATGGCTTAAACTATTGTTTAAGCTGTTTAAAGCCTTGCGAAAATTTTATATAAAGTTTTTAAAAGTTTTTTTCTTGCGAAAGCTTTAAGTTTGATTTTCTGTTTTTGTTGGAACCTTAAAGCATGTTTAAGTTAATTTAAGGCATTCCGAAATTCAAACGAAAAATGAGCTTTCTGTGAAATATATTTTTGTATACATTAAGAAAAAAGTTTCGAAACTTCAATCGAAACATTAACAAAACTTTATCAATTCCGCGTAGTACTTATCCACACAAAGACAAGCAAAACAAATACTAACATGTGTAAGTATGTGTGCACAATTTGGTATCAAGCCACATCAAATAGCAAAACAGAAGAAATACCAAAGAAACGTAGGCGCACAGAAAAATAAACAATAATGAATTAATTGTAAGGCAATACAAGCAACACAAAGGAGAAGAAGAAGAAGAAGATAGAGCGAAGAGTCTGCCACATACCGACCACATACCCAGCGCAAAGTATTAAAAGCAGACGATGAAGAATGTTGCAAACGGACCGAAGGACGGAAGGAACTCATAATTAATTCAAATTAATTACAATTTGGCGGGCGGGATTAGCGAGCGCGTAGCATTAATACATACACACGCGCTCCTGTGGCTGCGGATGTGGGGCTTAAGCGTCGACAAGAATGAAAAATTAAGCAAGCGGCACATGTTTGTGTGTGTATGGGGGGGGGGGGGGGGCGAAAATCGCTGTAAGTACATAAGTATGAGTGTAAGCGCTTGCTTGACGGTGTTAATGAACATGCTGAGCATGTGTTTTGCGGCGGAAAGTCTGCTGTAAATGTATGTGCCTGTGTGTGTGTATTTGTGTGTTTGGGGATTAACTGTGTTAACAAGTGCACAAAATTAAGAATTTAAACGCTCCTGTTGCGAATTTCTTTTACAAAATTAAGAATTTACATGTGGGCTGGGCTCAAAACTTTCACAAAGACTTAAAAATTTAAACTTCAACTTGCTGCTATATCAAGTCAAGAAAAGCTTTTTTTATTGCACTGGGTGTACTTATATAATTGAAAAATTTAGATTAATTTTCCATAGCGCATGTATTCTCTATTTTGTACCATAAAATTCTCAACTGGCTTAGAGCTTTTGATTGTGCTGTACCACAAAATTGTCGCCTTTCTTTTACCGGCTAAGTCTCCCAAATAGCATTTGGAAGGTTAAAGAAAAAGCGCAGATAATTGTATTATATTAAAAAATATCAAACCAATGGAAAATAAAAATTTTCATAAAGTGTTATTCACTTTGGAATTTTCTTCAGCTCATTCATATCCAAAAGAACAGTTTGTTTATTTGAAATGTATCGTGTGCTTGTCGAAAGCCTTAAACAGCGACATGTCAATCATTTGGCGTTCATAAAGGACTCTTAAAAGCGCAATCGAGGCGCAAGGCCTATTGTTAATCAATTATGCTGCGTGGTGCTCATTAGTGTCAAGCGCAATTAGCGTCTTGTCAGTCAGTAAGTCCGTCTGTCTGTCAGTCTGTCTATATAATTGTCTGTCAATTTGCTGTGTTAGGCAGAAATTTGAACAATTGAACTTCCCAACTTAAACACAATTACAAGTACATACATATGCAAGTAAGTACACTGACATGTGCCACGCCTCATTGGCAAACACATTGCGAAGACAACAACAGTTTGAAGTCAAAGTGACAGCAGCAATTATCCGTTTGAAATTGAACGAAATGACACAGAACGTTGGCTGCGGTTAGACGCCGTAGACGTTCAATAAGTAAAGCCAACGGAAATTTAACATTTAATTTTCCAAGACTTTAAAAGTTAGTAACAAAATTTCAAGTTTTCATCAAATTTTTAAAAGTATTAAGAGAACCTCTTAAATTTGATAGAGGATAAATTTTAGAACATGTCAATTGAAGCTTTTGTTCTTCCTGAAAAATTATTTGTTTCTAGGCCAATATAGATAGATGTACAATGTTGGTATCATTTGAAGAGGACACTTAAGTCCTTGTTGGAAAAATACAAACTAAACGAAAAGATCAAAGAATTCGGTTTCCAAAATAATTTCGATACGAAATTTGAACCAAACTACAGTTACTCACCGAAAAAATAATTCGGACTATATGAAAAGTTAACTGAAAATAACAACAACAAAGAAAGCGTTCAGTTGGTGTTACTTTTTTCATTCGCCTGACTTCAGCGATTCTTGGTGTTTTAAAACTTGCAAGTTTGCTTTGAATTCTCGCTTGTTTCCTAACCAAAGATGCTTATAGATGGATATGAAAACGCAAAGCTTTACCAAGCAAAAAATATAATAGTGAAACTAATTTGGAAAATCATTTCGATTGTTCGCTATTTATATTACTCCATGTAAGAATTTGGGTGTTCACTATACCCAGACACGACTGTAAATAAATTTAAGTGGTACACTCAGTACTAGAAAAAGTTATTATGAAAAATAATTTTATTGAAAATTTGGTACAAAATTGCCGTAACAAATATTTTAAAATAAGGAAAAATTTTTGAATAATGATAAAGAAGCGCCGAAATTTGAACGTACACATTTACGTACTCGTATATGTGTGAAAGTATGTGTGTATGTTATTTGCACACGTATATGAGTTGTGTGTGTGTGTGTGTGTGTGTATAATTGTGCCATCATAATTGCAATCTGCTGCGACGTCCATGACACACTTAAATGCTTTTTCGTTCGTATCTCATAGTTTGCATCTCTGCAGCTGCATTGACACGCGCGCCGCTCCTCAGGCATTGAGGTCAGTGACGGAAAACACATGTACGTATGTGTGCGTGAAAATGCATGTGTGTGTTTGAGTGTGTATGTTTGGCATTTAATGCATTTTAAATTTGCATAATGCTGCCTTCATCCGTTGGATAGGGTTGTACCCTTGCATATGTTTGCCATTCTTGTTGTTTTTGTTGCTGTTGTTCTTGTCGTTTGCTCATCGGTTTTCAATGATGTTACATGCGGAGAATGCTGTACGCAGCATCTTTAGCTTGCCGCTGGCATTTGTTTTTAAACGCTCCCCGCTTTGTTTGCCATGTTTGCGAATGTTTGCATTTCGTTAGTGCAGCAAATGCTGCATTTTCCAGCTTTCGACGCAAATAAAGTCAATTTTGTCCTTCGATGCAGCGATGTTGTTGTTGTTATTGTTGGTATTATGTGCGTCTCATAAAAATTTGCAAGCAGTTTTACATTTTTTGTTTTTTGTTGTTGTTTTTTTTTTTGAATTGACATGCCATAACCTGAGGACGCAGCTGGATGACTCAATTTCGCAATTTCTTGTCACTGTGATATCGTTGGTATCGTAAAACTTATCATAGATATTCGATTAAAAGTGATTGCTTTTAATGCAAATACTGTCACAATCTCTTTTGATGTATTTTAAGTTACTTAAATGATTGGATTTTTAAATTTAAGTCAAAGAATAAAAACAATTTGTGGCAATGCTAATATTAATATATTTCATTTTTTCGCTTTTCAAATTTCCGAGAAGGTTTAATACATTTCTAAGTAATGGGTCAATTAACGATTGACCTGTTCTAAACTGACAACTTAAATAAAACAACTTCCAAAGTCAAGATTCTTCGTGCTTTATACCCTACACCATTCTTGAACGGTTTAAGGATACCCCCCTTGGTTCATCCGTCTGATTAACAATTGCAAATGTGGTTTAAGAGTTATCGACCAGAAATTTGGTTAAAGTCGAGCCCACTGTTAGGTAAAAAAAAAATCAAAACTTAATCAATCCAATTTGTTAAAAATAATACAACATATTTAATTTTATATTTCAATATATAAATTTATTTTGTAATAAAAGTATGGAAAGGAAATTTGCATATTAGAAAAGATATTATAACTATAAGATACATTTTTTACATTTAAAATCTAGTAATCCGTTAAGAGATTTAAGCAGTTTTAAACTCAACTCTTCGGCGTTTTACCGGAGAACTAGCAGCGCTGGCACTCCGCTTATTTGGACGTGCGCCATCGATTTTTGATGCCGGTTCTTCTTGTTTTATCAAAGTGGATAATTTTGGCATTGCTTTGCGATCGCGTTTGAGTACGTCCACATCCAGATACTGACGCAATTGTGAGCGTTTGACATGATGCGCATCGACAGACATGCCCGGTTTTAGCATTTCGATCTTGGAGGCGAATGAAACGACGTGCTCTAAAAACCCGTGTACAGCTTTTGTAATATCCACATTCAATTTCGCGACGGGTTCAAACTCTAGACCAATGAACCACATGGAGCAAAAGGCCGCTGAGTTGTTGGCCAGTGGCTTATGGTCGTCGAATTTGCCGTTATTGCTGCTCGGTGAGAGGTCCGAACTGCTGCTGCTGCTGCTGCTGCCGCTGCTGTACATGTTAAAATTGTTGTTCTTCTTCAATTGGTAACATTGCGTATTAATGTGCGCCATGGAGACGAGCGGAGTTCGCTCTAAATTACCAATCAAAAAACGCGTCTTTGCCTCGATCAGACCGCACCATTCCAAGTGATTTTCTGCCACTTCAGAGCTAACCGTCAGGACCACAAAATGGCGATATTTGGCAAAGAAACTTGGACTTTCGAAAAGTCGAGACCAAGTAGCTCGTCCCTCATTAATTGCTTCTATGGTTGCCAGTCCGCGACGGATCTCACCTACAATTACTTTGCGGGTTGATTCCGTCACGTTGAAAGTCGAATTTTGTTGTGGATAGGCCGGTGTTATGATTGGCATCAAATGGTTCCGATCGCTTAGATTAATACGGGGATCCCACACTGTATACGGAAGGTTGGCATCATTTTTACAGGGCGTAAGCAACATGGGCAGGGGCCAACTCCACTTCGAGAAGATTTTAAAAAACTTCTCCACTATCGTGGCGGCAGATGCATTCGGGTACAATTGACAGACGCGTGCGACTAACATAGCCCAGGTGACGCCGCCAAAGTAGCCCATTGCATTGGAATAGATGCCACTCTTCTTTGCCCACAATTTAATAGCTCGCAGCGACTGGCGGAAATTTTCGTGATGTGGAACGAGTGCCAAAATTGAATCAGTTACACGACAACCATTCAGACTGCGTACACAGCGTTCATCGAGATTTCGGAGCAGATTATCGTTACTCAGTTCCAAGTTATCGGGTATTTCATTCAGTAACAATCGCGCAAAGAGTAAATCCATTTCGATGCCATCGTATTTTAACTTGATGACCGGCACAAAAGCGCCCTCGACGGCACGGCATTCGGTGACCTGACGGTTTCCTTTGAGCAGCATGAAGAACGTCGAGAAGAACTCAATACGTTTAATGCAATGCGGCGCAACACATAGCGCATCAATGTCGGCACCTTTCTGATGTACGCCAAGCTGATACGAACCAAAAGGCATTATCTTGCCGCCCAGTTTCGAAGCATTTGCCACGGTAAAACCTTTTCCCACAGCAGTAGTCTTAATCCAGTTCTGCAAAAGTTCGGTGAGTTGTTTCAGAATGTCGATGCGATGATTGAGCTCGTTTTGTGGTTCTAAGATATTGTGCGACTCCAGCACTTGCTGTAGCTCCGCAGTCCTCTGAAGGTCTTGAGGACTTGGTTTTCCTTGGTCGATGGCCGAAGTCATCGGCAGCATAATTTTTTTTACTGGCTTCAAGGAGTTGGTTGAAAAGTGAAATACATTTCCACTCAATCTTGCTGGTGTTTGAAACATATTGTTGTTTAAATTTCAGTTGTTGTCTTGAAAATTAATTTTTCTTTAATAAAATTTTCTTTAATAGGATTTTAGAAGTCTCTTGAAAATTAATTTTTCTTTAATAAAATTTTCTTTAATAAGATTTTAGAAGTCACTTACGGAATTTGTACTTTCTAGTTTAACGGTTATGTTTGAACTGATGTATCTCACAAACTGATTGCCTTTTATAGGGTAAAAAAAGGATCCTTTAATTGCTCTCTGCATAATAAGATTAAGAACAGGTAGATCGGAAGTTAAGGATTGACCTTTTCTCTGGAGAGCAAAAGTTTTGACTCTTTGTTGTTAATTTATTTTG
Organism: Suillia variegata; assembly: GCA_949127995.1. Lineage (NCBI taxonomy): Eukaryota > Metazoa > Arthropoda > Insecta > Diptera > Heleomyzidae > Suillia > Suillia variegata. The sequence goes on from OX421842.1 coordinate 6,897,937, forward strand.
CAAGCTCAGGTAGAATGTTCAACTAGTCTGGTAATAAATGTTTATACATAACAATAGGAAAAATAGAGGATTTACAAATAGTCTAGAATTGTGTTTGTAGGGAGGGCAACGAGACTGCACAATAGATCTTTTAAGTTACAGTGGACTTTAAGACTTAATTATTTTTAGAACAAATCTGATTCTCTGTCTATTTGTTTACTAAATACCAATAAGTACCTAATCCATTTGTTACTCAAACCTTTCGGAAAAAAATCCTTATAATTGACATTACGAGGACTTCATCTAACAGCATCAAAGTAGCTTACGGATCACTACAATGTCAAATAACCGCCGGCCACAAAAGTGTCTGCCTGAGATGAATACAAACTCAACTACACGCATACTCACGCGTTCTAAGAGCCACCGCGACGAATACATTCAGCCGAGCGTAAAATTAATTTCGCCCACTGAAGTACAAGTCCAGCTGTGACAGACAGCTCAACTTCAATGGCCAATAAAAAAAGAATTACATACTACATTCAAGTTAAAGTACGGCAATTATTGGCCAAAGGTGGCAACACTGGACAACACTAAACGAAGCCAATTAAATGTGTGCGCCACGAGGTAATTAACCCAATAAAACGACAACAAGAACACCAAACTCAAATACAAATACAACAAAGACAACAACAACAATAATCGATTATCGATATTGCGTATTAAAAAAGTAATTAAATATTTTACTGCGGTGATTTAATTGCACGAAAAGTGTTAATTAAGTGCGAAGGAGACAGGACATCGTCGAAGTTACATCACGGAGGTAGTTATGCGACGCAGGTAGTTCGATGGTCGAAACCAATTAAACGTGTTAGTGTGTGGAACACGTGCACAAGTCCGAAACACACATAAACTCATTGACACAATCTAATGCACACCATTTCACATTTATGTTCGACTTTAATGGATTTTTGAATGGAATTGAAATGTCATCAGAATAAAAAAAAAGTTAGTAAAAGGTCTATAGAATATATTGTGTATACATTTACATTTTTAATAGTTGACATTTGAAAAACCCATCACTGAAAGGTCAAATGCTCTCATTACGAAGGCGCAAAGTACTGCAGGTAGCAAAAAAATATTATAAAAAAACCGAAAGAAATTAATGTCGGGCCTACCGACTTTTATAGTCTATATCATAAAATATCATAATCATGATTTTAAAAATAGCAAAAACATTTTTTTTTGCTTAATAATAATTGCAGCAATAAAATAAATATTTTAAATTTGTAAATCACTAACCACCCTGATTTGATATATCATGAACTACCCTTATAAAATTATTTTAAATTTTTAAGGTCGCTTGTGTAATTAAATAAGTTAAATGGGATTTATTTAAGCATATAATAAAATATTAAAAATATGAAATACCCTAATCGATTCCAAACTTTAATCCGGTGGTCCCAAGATACAAAAATACAAAATATCTCTAATAGTTCCCAAGATCAATTAACCCTAGAATTATTAATATAAGCAGGTAGTGTACAAAATATCGGCTCATTATTTCCAAGGCTATTCTCGTATTATCGCTAACGTGTGAACAAGAAATGATGACAGATGGACAGAAGTACAGACAGACAGACAGACAGACAGACGCACATGGTTTGACCGATATCGTTTAAAAAAAATACGAAAAAGTAATTTCGTATTTCTAATCAAACTTCAACTAATTTTTTCTATATTTATAATGAAATGAACTTTATTGAACCAAATATGTACCATTTTGGTCGACCACCTTTTGCCATTTTTCCGCTAGTGACATTATTCCATCAGTGTAAAACTTTTGTGGTTTCTCGGCGAAAAACTGCGACAAGTAATTTTCACAGGCTTCTCTTGAAGCCAACTTTACTCCATTAAGGGAGTTCTGCATTGAGCGAAACAAATGGTAGTCGAGTCATCAAAGATGTGTGTGGTCTAGCGTTGTCGTGATGGAAGACGACGCCCTTTCTGTTGATCAGTTCTGGCCATTTTTTTTCCGATTGCTTGCTTCAATCTCATCAGTTGTTGACAGTAAAGTGTAGAATCAATCGTTCGACCCAGCTGGAGCAGCTCATAGTGGATTATTCCTTTCCAATCACACCAAACACCCAGCGTAACCTTTCGAGGCGTCAATCCTGGCTTTGCGACCATTTGTTGAGCTTCACCACGCTTGCACCATGATCTTTTTCGCGCATTATTGTCGTATTTGATACACTTTTCGTCTCCTGTTACCATTCGCTCGCTTCAGAAATGGTTCGTTCGATTTCATTTCGTTTCAGCAAAGAATCGCAGATGTTAATTCGGTCCACTAAATTGTTCACAGACAATTCATGTGGTACCCAAACATCGAGCTTCTTTTTGTAGCCAGTCTTTTTTAAATTGTTCAAAACCGTTTAATAATGAATCTTTAGTTCCTTGGCGAAGTCATGACTTCTCCGAATTTAATTTTTGTTTAAATGAAGCTTAATATGTCACCTTTCCAACACCATATGGTAGGACACAATGTGATTGGTAGCACTGGAGATAGACGACTCCAACGACATCTATTGACAAAATACTTTTTCATTTTTTTAGGCCACGCCTACTTAATACGCCATTAATTTGTGAAATTAAGTAAAAAATTACGACTATGTCCCAATCATTACTCATAAAAATCTGAATTTTTGTATCTAAGTGTATGAGCACTGTCGACAACTTCACCATAAATGGCCGTGGTTGGATCAATTTAACGTTCACTTCTGCATATATAATATAAATGAACAATACTATAATATAAACATAAGTTCCTAATACTATAATAACTTACTTACGTTAAAAAAGGAATAGGACATGTGACCACATTTTCACCGCTTTCTGTTTTGAGTTTTTCTTTCTCTTCTTTTTTTTTTGCCGCCGCTTGATCGTTTCGATATGTTACCTCGATCAAGATAAGATTAAATTCCTCCAATTGCGTCTTAATATTGTCGTCTACTACAAGTACTGGGTTAAAAATTGATTTATCTGACCCTGATTCGGACTTTGTAACCGCTTCCTCAATCGTTTGTGGTGGAGGCGCTGAAACAGATGGAACTAAATTTGGTTCTGATTTCATCTTTGATCTTGGCCTTCCCTTTGGCTTTGGATTTGCCTTTGGTTTTTTTTCTGCCTTTGGCTTTGGCTTTGGTTTTGCTTTTGCCCTTGGCTTTGTCTTTTGTTTTGATTTTGGTAAATGCTGCTGTGGATGTTGTGGCATAGGTGGTACATCGTAACGAAACCCTTGTGCACCTTCCAAAAAAGCTGGTACATCTTGCCACATATCGGGCGCTTTGTGGACGTCAGTTCTAGCCATGGCTTCCGTGTGCTGTTCATCCGGCGGTGTGTTGGTTAAATGTGCAGCGGGATTTATCCACGTTATAACTTGACCTTGCAGATGCTGCGCTTGCTGCGGAAGCTGTGAACTTTGCGAATGTTGCGTTTGTTGGGGAAGTTGTGTGCTCTTCGGATGTTGCGGCTGCTGAGATAACAACTGCTGCTGCGGAAGCTGTGTACGATGCAAAAGCTTTGAATACTGCTGTTGCAGCGGCTGTTGCGGTTGCTCTACTAATTCTGTATTCTGCGGAAGCTGTGGACTTGGCAGAAGCTGCAGCTGCTGCTCAAGTTGTGAACTCTGCGAATGCTGCGACTGATGCGATAACAACTGCTGCTGCGGAAGCTGTGTACGATGCAAAAGCTTTGAATACTGCTGTTGCAGCGGCTGTTGCGGTTGCTCTACTAATTCTGTATTCTGCGGAAGCTGTGGACTTGGCAGAAGCTGCAGCTGCTGCTCAAGTTGTGAACTCTGCGAATGCTGCGACTGATGCGATAACAACTGCTGCTGCGGAAGCTGTGTACGATGCAAAAGCTTTGAATACTGCTGTTGCAGCGACTGCTGCGGTTGCTGTAATAATTGCGTATACTGCAGAAGCTGTGGACTCGGCGGATGCTGTGAACTCTGCGAATGCTGCGTATGTTGGGGAAGCTGTGTGCTCTTCGGATGTTGCGGCTGCTGCGATAACAATTGCTTCTGCGGAAGCTGTATACGTTGTAAAAGCTTTGAATACTGCTGTTGCAGCGACTGCTTCGGTTGCTCTACTAATTCTGTATACTGCGGAAGCTGTGGAATCGGCAGAAGCTGCGGCTGCTGCGCAAGTTGTGAACTCTGCGAATGCTGCGTATGTTGGGGAAGCTGTGTATTCTTCGAATTTTGCGGTTGCTGCGATAGCAACTGCTGTTGCGGAAGCTGTGTACGATGCAGAAGATTTGAATACTGCTGTTGCAGAGACTGCTGCGGTTGCTCTACTGATTCTGTATACTGCGGAAGCTGTGGACTCGGCAGAAGCTGCGGCTGCTGCTCAAGTTGTGAACTCTGCGAATGCTGCTTATGTTGTTGAAGCTGTGTATTATTCGAAATTTGCGACTGATGCGATAACAACTGCTGCTGCGAAAGCTGTGTACAATGAAAAAGCTTTGAATACTGCTGTTGCAGCGACTGCTTCGGTTGCTCTACTAATTCTGTATACTGCGGAAGCTGTGGAATCGGCAGAAGCTGCGGCTGCTGCGCAAGTTGTGAACTCTGCGAATGCTGCGTATGTTGGGGAAGCTGTGTATTCTTCGAATTTTGCGGTTGCTGCGATAGCAACTGCTGTTGCGGAAGCTGTGTACAATGCAAAAGCTTTGAATACTGCTGTTGCAGCGACTGCTGCGGTTGCTCTAATAATTGTGTATACTGCGGAAGCTGTAGACTCGGCGGATGCTGCTGAAGCTGTGGACTCGACAGAAGCTGTGGCTGCTGCTCAAGCTGTGAACTCTGCGAATGCTGCGTATGTTGGGGAAGCTGTGGATTATTCGAAATTTGCGACTGATGCGATAACAACTGCTGCTGCGAAAGCTGTGTACAATGAAAAAGCTTTGAATACTGCTGTTGCAGCGACTGCTTCGGTTGCTCTACTAATTCTGTATACTGCGGAAGCTGTGGAATCGGCAGAAGCTGCGGCTGCTGCGCAAGTTGTGAACTCTGCGAATGCTGCGTATGTTGGGGAAGCTGTGTATTCTTCGAATTTTGCGGTTGCTGCGATAGCAACTGCTGTTGCGGAAGCTGTGTACGATGCAGAAGATTTGAATACTGCTGTTGCAGAGACTGCTGCGGTTGCTCTACTGATTCTGTATACTGCGGAAGCTGTGGACTCGGCAGAAGCTGCGGCTGCTGCTCAAGTTGTGAACTCTGCGAATGCTGCTTATGTTGTTGAAGCTGTGTATTCTTCGAATTTTGCGTCTGCTTCGATAGCAACTGCTGTTGCGGAAGCTGTGTACGACGCAGAAGCTTTGAATACTGCTGTTGCAGAGACTGCTGCGGTTGCTCTACTAATTCTGTATACTGCGGAAGCTGTGGACTCGGCAGAAGCTGCGGCTGCTGCGCAAGTTGTGAACTCTGCGAATGCTGCGTATGTTGGGGAAGCTGTGTATTCTTCGAATTTTGCGGTTGCTGCGATAGCAACTGCTGTTGCGGAAGCTGTGTACAATGCAAAAGCTTTGAATACTGCTGTTGCAGCGACTGCTGCGGTTGCTCTAATAATTGTGTATACTGCGGAAGCTGTAGACTCGGCGGATGCTGCTGAAGCTGTGGACTCGACAGAAGCTGTGGCTGCTGCTCAAGCTGTGAACTCTGCGAATGCTGCGTATGTTGGGGAAGCTGTGTATTCTTCGAATTTTGCGGTTGCTGCGATAACAACTGCTGCTGCGGAAGCTGTGTACGATGCAGAAGCTTTGAATACTGCTGTTGCAGAGACTGCTGCGGTTGCTCTACTAATTCTGAATACTGCGGAAGCTGTGGACTCGGCAGAAGCTGCGGCTGCTGCTCAAGTTGTGAACTCTGTTGCGTTTGTTGGGGAAGCTGTGTATTCTTCGAATTTTGCGGTTGCTGCGATAGCAACTGCTGTTGCGGAAGCTGTGTACGATGCAGAAGATTTGAATACTGCTGTTGCAGAGACTGCTGCGGTTGCTCTACTGATTCTGTATACTGCGGAAGCTGTGGACTCGGCAGAAGCTGCGGCTGCTGCTCAAGTTGTGAACTCTGCGAATGCTGCTTATGTTGTTGAAGCTGTGTATTCTTCGAATTTTGCGTCTGCTTCGATAGCAACTGCTGTTGCGAAAGCTGTGTACGACGCAGAAGCTTTGAATACTGCTGTTGCAGAGACTGCTGCGGTTGCTCTACTAATTCTGTATACTGCGGAAGCTGTGGACTCGGCAGAAGCTGCGGCTGCTGCTCAAGTTGTGAACTCTGCGAATGCTGCGTATGTTGGGGATTATTCGAAATTTGCGGTTGCTGCGATAGCAACTGCTGTTGCGGAAGCTGTGTACAATGCAGAAGCTTTGAATACTGCTGTTGCAGCGACCGCTGCGGTTGCTCTAATAATTGTGTACACTGCGGAAGCTGTGAACTCGGCGAATGCTGGGAAAGATGTGGACTCTGCGGCTGCAGCGGAAGATGTGAACTCTGCGGATGCTGAGTATAATTCGAAATCTCTGCGGGAAAATTACAATAATTCGGTTGACGCATCTGCATCGATTGATTATTAGATTGAAACGTGTCGTTGTCTGGCATCCTTTCGATTATGGTGTTATTTTGCATTCCATAATAATTTTGTTGGATGTAGTTTGTTGGCATCGTTTGATGAAACCTTTTTCTCATGATGTTGGTTGGTATTGTAGGAGGCGACATCAAACCTTGCAAGGATGATTCTTTTTTTTCCGGTTGCGATTCCGACGCATATTGAAAATTATTTTGCTGATCCATATTCATTTTTTTTGTGGGAATTGTGTGTTTTTAAAGATCTTTGCGTATTTTAGGTAGAACTTAGTTCTTTCGCTTGGAATTAATTGACGAACACTTACGAATGTGTAAGTTTTTATATTGAATTCAAAAGTAATTGCGGCAGTGTTAGTGATTATGTCGGCGATAATGTTAAATATTTTTGTTGTTAATTTTTTAAATGTATTGAAGAACTTTAAAAAAAAATACAGTGCGATGCTGGGAAAAATTTTAATTGTATTAAATTAACACAACTGCTGCGTTTGGCGATTATTCGTAAACTAACATATCTGAAGTTCAAAACAAATTGCTTATATTCAAATCAGGTAGCAAAATTTTTGTCATTCGTAAAAAAAAACACAACAACAAAGGTAGTGGTGACCTCAGCAAAATAGGTTTGAATCGAAATTTTTGTATGGTAGATGAGAAGCAAGATAGAGAGAAACAAACAAAAATTTATATATATACATGAATGCATGTTTGTCTCTTTCTCTCTTGCTTGTATTCTACACTGCTCATCCAGTTGCGATGCAATTTTTGATAGTTGCTATGCTCTCGTCTGTGAACGTCCACAATTTGTAAATATGTTCGATTATATTCTAAAATTCTCTTCTCTCTTCTCTGACATTTAGTACCTGAGTTTGTATGGTCACTGTCGACTACTTCAACGAAAGTGGGCATGGTTGGATTAACTTTACGCCCACTTTTAGAAATAGGTTATCAATCAATTTTATGCCCTTCGTTTCGCTGGTCAGGAACTTGATACGCTATACACAAAACATATATAGGGATGCACAGGGAAGAATAGTCTGCCACGCCCACTTATAACGCCTACAATTTGAAAAATAAAGTAAAAATATTCAATTATTTTACTAATATTGTTCTTAAATTCGGAAATTCTGGTATCTGAGTTCGTATAGTCACTGTCGACAACTTCAAAGAAAGTGGGCATGGTTGGATTATCTTTACGCCCACTTTTAGAAATAGCTTGGATCAATTTTATGCCCTCCGATTCAGCGGAAAGAATAGTCTGCCACGCCCACTTATAACGCCTACAATTTGAAAAATAAAGTAAAAATATTCAATTATTTTACTAATATTGTTCTTAAATTCGGAAATTCTGGTATCTGAGTTCGTATGGTCACTGTCGACAACTTCAACGAAAGTGGGCATGGTTTGATTAACTTTACGCCCACTTTTAGAAATAGGTTATCAATCAATTTTATGCCCTTCGTTTCGCTGGTCAGGAACTTGATACGCTATATACAAAACATATATTGGGATGCACAGGGAAGAATAGTCTGCCATGCCCACTTAAAACGCTTAAAATCTTAAAAATCTGAAATTTTGGTATCTGAGTTTGTATGGTCACTGTTGGATTAATTTAACTCCCGCTAACTAACTATCTCAACTAAGTATTTTACTCATTTTTATATTCAAAATAAAACCCGACAACGCCGGGTGTTATAAGCTGGTTAATAAATAAATAAAATATTTATACACGTTAAAAAATAATCGATTTGTTCAAAACAAAACAAAATTTTTTGATATACGAGTACATTTTATTTGCATCAAATAAGTTCTTTATTCAGGTCAAATAATATTGCGATTTGAATTATTTGCGCAAAAGTTTTACTTTCCTTTGGACAAATGTATACACTTATCGTAAGTGTACTTATATTTGGCTTAAATAAAACATCAATAATACAAATTAAACAATTTTATTAGACTCAATGCAAAAGTATTTGCAGCAGTTTTATTTACAACAATTACATTATTCTTTTCCGTGTAATAATCACAGACGAATTTTAAGAGATATCAACCCGTTGTAAGTTCAAAACTTCGAAATCCAATTTTATAAAAAACTCCTGAGAAGTCCTCAAAAATTTCAACATATCTGCGAGTCATTGCAAATCGCCGCATATTCGCCAGATTTTTGCCAAAATGTCCGCAAAAGTTTTCATGTGTGCGGCTGAAAGCTTTGTTGAGCGAGCGTGGCGCGCATTTGTTGCAGGGCAGTATTCAAATTACATTCGCTGCAATCGGTCGCAATGCCATCGACATAAACGCACACATTCGCATGCACAGTGCATGACATTGTCATTCACGCGCACTATCACACAAATGTCGCTTTACGCTGTCTCTGGCAATTTTCAACATTCCTGCAGATTCTCTGCATTTTATTTCATTTTCGACATTGTGAAAATCAATTGTTTTTTTTGTCTTTGTGCGTGAGTTTGGCAGTGTGGGGGTGGCTTAGTTGATGTGAATGTGCATGTGTGTATGTGTGTTGACTTTAAAAGCACAAATTTGCTCTGAGCTGATTTGAAGTTGAGCAGAAAACTTTCCAGGAAATTTTATTGCATTTTAAAATTCTCTCGATAAAGGATTAGAAAAGTTTATTTTTTATTTTTCACTTAGCAAAAGGACATACTGAAGGAACGCGGATATATAGAAAACGATTTCTATAGAGTTTCCTTAACATGTTTTTAAAAGATTTAAGGTTAAAATTTTAATAATAATAGTTTGAGAAAATTATAGTTTATAATTGCTAATTAATTTGTTTTCTTTTCAATTATTTTTCATTAAATAAACTCGCAAGTCTTTTATCTTTCATCTTGACTTTTTTCTGTTCTATACAAAACTCATTTAAATTTTTGCCTCTGACTTTGTCATTTGTTCACAAAGTACGAACAGAAAAACGTTTAAACCATTTTTAAGCAAACAAGAAAAAAAAAGAAGTCAAACTTTGCCATTGCACAACTATTTTTGGTAAGTCAAACAATAAGTCTAAAGCACCAAAAAAAAAAAGAGAAGGAAGTAGCAAAACCGAACAAGGACGTGCTCGAGCAGAAGTAACCGCTCAATGAGCTCAATGCAGTGATTGTAAATTTAGCTGCCGACGCCAGCTCGAAAAGTTAATTAAACTTAAACGCATGCTCAACAATTTAATTACGAAGCTAAAGTGGCGAAAAGGACGCGAACAAGGACATTCGTTTGTACTGCAGGCAGCAAGTTGGCGAGAGAAAGCTGGTGAAAATGCTTAAAAAAATCAGAAAAAAAAACAACCAGCGACTGTTAAGATGCGTTCAAGGTAGTGGAGTAGTATTAAAGGAACATTTAAATTATTTAACAATCAATCATAATTTAAACTATCAATTAAGAATTGCATATGGGAAATTACTGAAATATTCAAGTTTTCTGAGATATTTAACGAAAGTTTTCAGTTAATATTTTCGAATAATGTAAAGTTATTAGTTTCTGAATACTTTAATGCATAAATGCATATACAAGTTAATAAATACCCGACAAAAAATACTCTCATTTAAAAATTATCGCATTTATGAAAATAATGACTGATTTATTTTAGTTAAATAAAATAAGGACTGCTTTTTGCAGTTAATAATGTTTGTGGTATGCAAAAACAACTAAGAAATACAGTTAAAGTTGCGACAACTTCAAAATCATTTAAAACTTAAGTACAAATTATATAGAAATTTTATGACAATGAAAAACAAACAAAAAAGAGGCAAAAAAAAGTTTAAATAAAGTTCAAAAATATCGGTTCAGTTTTAAATGAGGCAATCTTTGCAATACAATAAATCTTATTTTATGTATACTTGTATACACACCAATATAATATGATATGAAATGAAGAAAATCAAAAAAGAATATTACTGTTATTTTAACATTCTTAAAGGTAAAATTTGGTTTTGTTAGAAATTATAATATTAAAGCCAATTTATTTTTTAATTTCAAATTGAATGTAAACTGTCGAATACAATATTTGAGCAGAGCATGAAATCTCCAAACAACAAAATCCCCAATTAAATCCTTAAAATCCCCAAAGTCAAAAGTCAAATAAGCAAAATTCCCAAAATCAAAACAAAAAATTTTCTGCATGGAAAGTAAACAAAAATGTTCCTAAAGTAGGGCTTCAAATTCGAGCCCAACTCAATAGTAGTCACCCTACAATTTTCTGCATAGTAAGTGCTAGCGTGAAAAGCTTGGGAAGTTTGTACTTGAGTATTTGTTTTTTGAGGGATTTGGTTTTTTGTGCTTTTGCTTTGGGAGATTGTGTTTTTGGGGATTATGGGTTTCGAAATTTGCTCTAAAGCTTTGGATTTTGTGGTTGAGGATTTTATTTTTTAGAGATTTCGTGGCCCTAATCAAATACTTGTTAAGTACAACAAACCAACGAAATTTATATTTAATTCGTAAAACTTTGGTAATTCCCTTTTTCAAGCTTTTAAAATATTTTGACATTTTTATTGTATCCAGAAATAATTTGCATTAGAGGCAAGAATTCTGCAGTACGGCCACTCCAGCTACCGGAAATTAAACTATTACATTTTTGTGTTGTTGTTTTTATTCTATTTTTATACCGTTGTGGCATAATATTAACAGTTAGTTGCATTTGTGCCATTTTTAATGACTTCTTTCGTTGGTTGGTTTCTTGGTTTCTTGGTTTTGTGCTTTGTGTAGTAGCCCAGGCGCTCGTACCCTGCCCCTTTCCTGCTGCTACTGCTGCTGCGGCTGCTGCCCATATTTTGTCCGTTTTGCCGGCTGCTGTCTACTGCGGATGCTGTAAATTTGTGTGTTTATGTCCTGTGGGATACCCTGGCACGTTTTGGCTCAGCGGTTGTGTTAGTTCAGGGCTGTAGTGATTGTTTTTGTTTTTATTATTCTTTGCCATTTTTTGTTGTTGTTTTTTTGTTGATTTAACTTGGTTTAGGTACGACGTCTCGGAAGGGCCAAGACAAGAAACAAGTCGAAACTAATCACCAGCAAAATGGCGTAAAGGACGTGGAAAACCCATTTGCAGTGCAATGTAATTAAGATTGTTGCAATACTCGAGTCTGTGTTTTTTTTTCGAACCTTTTTTATTTGGATTTTTTTTTGCTACCTGCAGGCTTGGCAGGCACTTTGCGCCATCGCCATCTTAATGAGCGCATTTTGCTTAGGTTGTTATCCTTAAAATTGCTTTTAACTTTAGCTGCTATTCTATTGCTGCAGTTTTCCTTGATACGTTTCAGTGATGGGCTTTTCAAATGTCAACCAATAAAGATTTTAATATATAGAAAAAATATAATTTAGACCGATTTAGCTTTGTTATGACAAAAATATTAACTTTTCCTTCATATTTTAAGATTTCTGGTTTTTGTTGACTATAATTCTCAATTATTTTTTTGCCCATCTTCTTTATTGTATTATAAATATTCACAAAAATTACAAAATAGATGAAATATTGACTTAAAATTTCCTAATATATGTCATAATATTAAGTACCTGCTTATATTCGTAGTACCTGTCGTTGGCCGGGTTTTATTTTGAATTTTAATATAAATAGGAGCATAGGGTACAAAAAAAAGATACAAAGTCAGATACATTCATTATTACAAGGTGGCGCAAAAGAAGTCATTCGATGTTGTTTGGCTCTTATTTTTTTTCTAAATAAAAAACTTCGATTCTGTTTTTTGATTATGTTTATTTAGACCTTTAGAATTAATTGTGTTAAGTCGAGAAGATGATATCGGATAAATGGGCGCCGTTACAATTGATTGCCATACGGGCTCGTTTTATGGCATTTTCCATCACTTCGGCGAGAGTTTCGGGCGATAAATTCTCGCATTCGTGTCGGATATTTTCCTTGAGGGCTTCCAAGGTCTCAGGCTTGTTGATGTAAACACGAGACTTCAAAAAACCCCATAAAAAGAAGTCCGGGACCGTTAAATCGGGCGATCTGGCGGGCCAGTGCAAATCGCCAAAACGCGAAATTAAGCGACCCGGAAACGCGGCCTTCAGAATGTCGGTTGTGGCTCGTGCAGTGTGTGCTGTTGCTCCGTCCTGTTGGAACCACATGTCCACCAGTCCTAATTCGTCCAGTTCGGGCAGAAAAAACTCGGTCAACATTGCCCTATAGCGCGCACCGTCCACTGTTGTCGTTTGACCCGCGGCGTTCGGCCCGATGACTCCTCCAGCGTGCACAGCGCACACCGCAGTCACTTTGAGCGGGTGTAATGGTTTCTCGTGCATCACTCGCGGATTTTCGGTTCCCCAGAAGCGATAATTTTGCTTGTTCACGTACCCGCTGAGGTGAAAATGAGCCTCATCGCTCATTATGATTTTTGCCAACACCACAGACGAATTGTTACGCAAAAAAATAGACACAATTATTCCGCGTTCTTGGGGAGTGTATCGGTCCATGGCTTATTCACTTGTATTCTGTATCTGTCTAGTCCACAAATGTCAAAACAGATTTGACATTCGCGGCCATTTGCAAAAATGAGAGCATCTTCCAATAGGGTGATTAATTTTGCGCCACCCTGTATATATATAGACAGATTTTAAAAAAATACTTTGTTTTACCTAAATTATGTACGCACATATATACAATATATATACCTTTCACCGTTTTGCTACTTCCGTTTATTAGTTTCGTCCGCATATTTTTCCAAGAAAATTTTATTTTGTTGTTTTTGCACTAGACTTTACTCGCTTTAAGTTTTACCGAAATTTGTTTTTGTTTTTGTTTTTCCAAATAATAACTTTATATTATTCTGCTAGCTTTTATAATGGGGCGTGCGCGTCCCTGTGCATCCGGTGGTCATCGTTAAAGTGCAGCCCAAAAAAATATCTTCAACTTTTTATGAATGCGCTCTTGTATGTAGTCAGCGTTAATGTTGCTTTTTAAACTTATCCTTGCACTAGGTTTTCTATTTTTATTTTTATAGTAAATATTTCTTGTCGTACTGTGCAGGAAAAGTTTCTTTTTATTCGCGCGGCCACTCAGTGACTTTATTATTGTAGTTTAATGCTTTGCGCTGTTGTTCCTCTTAACTCCTTTTGTCCGCGCACCTTATGTGAGGAGCATTTGTCCCTGCTTGGCCATTAAACAAAAATATTGTTCGGTGTCTTAATTGCCGCATATTTCCTTGAATAATGCTTGTCTTCGTCTCGCGCACTCTCTCTCTCTCTCTCGCTCTCTGGTACTTAAGTAGCCTTTTACTTGTGATATAATAATTTCGTCTTTTAATTTTTACTTTTTGCATTTTCTGTCTTAAACTATTCAACAAAATTCAAAAACTTTAAGAATGTTAACATACATACCATGATTATGCCTCTTGAAAGGATTTGAAGTGCTGTCCCAAAAGCATATTTACTCGTAATTGGACAGTTCGATTGAATTCAGTTCAATGGTTTTTGCAATTAGAAGAATTTATGCAAAGTATTGATTCAGTCGAAAATATTGTAAAGTCGTGCTTCAGTATTATTAACAAACTTTTGATGTCGAGAATATACGCAATAATGTTAATAATATTGATGAGATGACCTTTAAGCAATTAAAATTGTTTGCAGAAAATAATGCAGTGATGCATTTAATTTAAAATCACCTGTGATTAGCATTTCTTTGCATTTCAAATGTTGAAATTTACATATTTGTGGTGTTCAATAGAATTTGTCTTTTGCCAAAGAGCACTTCTCTTCATTTTCATATATTAAATTTTAAATTTTGTTTGCCTCGAAATTCTCAAAAACCTCGAAACCTTAAAAGGCAAATTTTATTCGCATAAAAAACCTCGAAAAGTTTCTCTGAAAAGCTCGTAAACAAAAAGCTATACATTTTAAAAAATGCTGTGTAAAAAATATTTCACTTGCTTAAATCAAAACAAAAGAGAATCAATACTAATTAGAAAATCAGCATTAGTTTAAAAGCTCAATAGGCAACACTCATTGAAAACAGCTGTAAGTGGAAAACAGCTGACTGATCTGTTAAATTGCTGAATTTCACAAATATTTCGAGGTGCATTCCCAAAACGAGGCTCAAAACTTTTCGAACTATTAAAGTTTTCGCTCTTAAGGTATAATCCCTTATTGTATGTTTATAATTATAATTATTTAAAAGATTTGCCTCTCATTCTCGAACTCCTCTTACTCTCTTCTCCCGAGTTTATGCAAGATGTTCCGTCTGAAAATTGTCATTTGGAATAAATCGATTTGAATAATTGCTACTAAAAATTAAATAAATACTTATATACAGAGCTGGGCACGAACTAGTTAATAAGTAAAAAGTTAATTAACGAAGTTAATTTTTTTTGCTATTTTTTAACTTTTGCTATTATTTTGGAAACTCGCGTTAAATTTCTTCCGTTAATTCAATTTAGTCAAATATATATATATAGAAATTTGAACTTGTTCGTTAAATTTTTAAAGAAGTTAAATTCTTAATTAACGATGCCCACCTATGCTTGTATGTATATATATGAAATTAAGTCTGCTTAAAGAAAGATCTCACAGGGCTGGTCATTCTCCAGTGAGATATTTTAAGGTGACTTTGATTAAAATTTTTTTTTGGAAAACAAAATTTTTTTATATATAGATTTATACAACAAATTACTAACAAAATATTTTTCTGGTCGCTCACAGCTTTCAAATTTAATGTTCGACCTTGAAAAACTCAAACTTTCTAAAACAGGAGATGTGTCGTTTTCATAATCACATTTCCGAATTATTTTGAAAATTTGAGCATTCTCTCCAGATTGAACCGAAATTAAAACCATGTCATAGGCAATAAATATCCAAAACAACAACAAAAAAAACAACAAAAGACGTAGGGCTGTACTGCAAAATTTAGTCGAAGTACACTCAAGAAGTAATCAAATTAATCCGCTTACATTAGACTGCGGCCGGCAAAAGCAACTACAAGGACGACGGCGACGACGAAGAGGAGAACAATGTGGAGTCAATATTCATAATGAAACCTCGCTTAATAAGTCTTAAGGGATTTCGACATTAAATCAATTAGGGCATAGAAGCAGCAGCAGCACCATCGAAGAAACACAAGAAGAAACGGGCTATAAAGAAAATCTATATATATTATGTATGTTGGAGTATATATATCAACAAGACGCAGTGTTACTATCAAAGTGAAATATGCGCTTACACAAAAGGATACATTATGTCATTGTGTCGTGTCGAATAAATTGCCCAATTGCTTTTGTATTCAGTTCATTTTCGCAAGAAACGCAGACGATGAACGCGCCATCGGTCTTGGCGTTGGGCATTGGATTTCATTGAGCGAAACTGCTGCTGCTGCAAGGATATCAACGGTTGGCGTGCATGCTCAAAGGACATCAATATACAAGGCAAAGTCAAATCGACTCGAGCAGGTTATTACAAATACAAATGTCGGCTGGATAATTGGTTTCGATTTTCGTGCGTTCCTAAGGTCAATCTGGATGGGCTGCTGGTTTCTCCGTGTTGTATTCGACTTTATATTATTTCTTTGGACATATACGCCTACGCAAATCGTGTGATCTGTGTTAAAAATAATGATGAATTTTTTTGAATTCCACGAAATTAAAATTTGTTAAAAAAAATGTAGTTATTTTTTTATAACTTTTTCTGAGAAAAAAAGAAAATTTCTATAGTGCTGCAATTTTGCTCGACACTGTATTCATATCGAATGAACGAGAGTGCCTCATTAGCATCGACACAGCTTTTCGACCTTCTGCTTCTTTTACTCGATGTTCTGTAGTTCTTCTTCTTCGTCTTCGTCTTCTAATTTTCTTGATGTGCGTAATTATTCAAAGCGTGTCGCTTATCCTGTGCTCCAGACGGCATAGTGTCCTTTTGCGTCCTAATGTGTCGCCTGGGATGGTCGCTTTTAATTGTTTGTTTTGCTGAGCTGCTCGACCCAATTTTTTTTGCAGCTTTTATGCGCTCATCGTTGCTTCGTCTTCTTTTTGCTGGTCCTTTAAATAGTGCTCCTTTGAAAGCTAAAAATAAATTCGTCTCGAAGTATGATTAACTTTTAATTCTAGCACAGCCGGTGTGTGTATATGTGTGTGTGTGTGTGTGTCTGTCTACAAGGACAACAATGTCCTTTTAATTGTTGTGCCTCAACAGGACATTTGATTTTTCTTATCGAAACGAACAAACAAAAATTATACAATAATGGAAAAAGGTTGAAATCGTGCGGATGGGCTGGATATCTTTTGCTGATTGGAATCAGCTGAAACCGACATGGTTAAATTGTTTGCATTTTAAATTTGCGTATCCTTTGGGTCTTTGTTTGTACTGATTGCAAGTTTTTTTTTTTTTAATAACAAACAATTTTTTTTTTAAATAAATTCAAGCTTAACTATTTTCTTGGTGCGGCAGTTAAAATGAGCTTTGTTAAATTTCGCAAAAGTTTCTCCAACACTTTTTTGTGCTTCTCTAATTGTAATCCTGAAAAGTGCTGAAATCCTTCTTGCAATTACTTTCATTATTTTTCATTATAATTTTAGTTTTTGCTCCAATGACAACGTCGTTTAATTACAATTTTAGCGCATCAAATGCAGTAGCCCTAGAAAATATAAATACAGGGTGTTTGTCATGAGAGTGAGAGTTTCTTAGATGCTATAAATTATTTCATATATAACGAAAGTTTTCACTTGAATCCAAAAAATACATGTTCAGAAAAAGATTAAATTTTTTCAATAAAGCTATAAATTAGAAAAAACTTAACTATCGAATTCCGGGTTGATTAAAATATATGCTCCAGATTTGGTAATAGGTTTGGTTCTTAATATTCTTCGGATCTAACAGCCTTCGATGCTGATGCGATATTTATTTAGTTTTCTTGAGATATATAAAGGTTTGCTTTATAGCAAAGAAAGTATACTGAACATAAGCTCCGATAGCTATGACTTAATACCTGGGATCATACACACATAGTACCAGGACAAGTACTATCAAGGTTAGACCCAGCCAACATCCTCTAACTTCTGAGGGCAATTGAACTAAAGCAGTTAGATATTGGCTGGATCTAACCTTGATACTTTCAATACCACTGTCTCAGTTCAGTTGCCCTCAGAAGTAAAAGTATGTTGGCTGGGTCTAACCTTTTAAGTTCTTTTTCTGAGGTTTTGTAGGGATCCTCTATATTAACTGAGGGCTTACAATAGATCTTTAGGTCGCAGTACATCTTATTCATTATAATGCCTACAGGAGTACTCCGATATGAGTGCACCTTTGACTTCAAAATTAAGGTATATAAAAGATTTTAATATTATTATACTAGCCATAAAACTTAATATTTAAAATCGATTACTTTCATAAACATTTAAACTTTATTTTTCTTTTAAGTTGTTTAATAGTAAATTAAATATTATTGAGCTAAGATTTTAAGCATTCTTGCATGCCGGACTTTTCATAATGATCAGCAAAATATAAATATATTCTTTAAACTATTAAACGAAACACCTTGTATCCTTTATCGACACTGTCTAACATCGCCCAACCGCTATAAATGGGAAAATGATAATCCTTGATAAAGACTTCAGCCATGAAATGCAATTTTAGAAATTTCCCGCTGGCAACAGGCGTAATTGCCACGGGTCGCCAACGACTATAGTCGCCGCTTGCATTTAACGTCATTAAGCGGAAAGGCGCGAAATTGAAAAAAAAAAAAAAAGCAAACGAAAAAAATGGAAAATAAAAACAAGCTTAATGGCAGCTTAGCTGCAAAGCGCAGGGCTGTCAAGAACTTAAAAAGTTTTTGCGTCGTTTATAAAAAATAAAAAATTCTCATTTTACTAAGTATTTTTTGCCTATAAAAAAACAACACAAGTTGGCAGCTCTGATTATGCAGCGTATTAAATTTAAATCAAAACAACAAGAAACTTTAATCAAAACAAAATTAAAGTTTAATTAATCGTACAAAAAGTATTCACAAAAGCGTTGGCCACTCTCGATGTTGTACAGCAGAAGATCCAAGCGTCGGTTTCAGGGTTTAGGGTTGTTGATGGATTGGTGGAACAAGTGGATGACAAAAAATTGTTTAAGTAAAATAATGAAACTCATGAAAAATTATTGGGAGAAGAGATAATTCAGAGAGGAGAAGAGAAGCTGAGAGAAGTTGTAAAGTTATGCTTTTCAACCTAAGCAAGCTCCGTCTCTGATTGTTATTTTGAAGAATGTCTGCATATAAAACTTGTATCTTTTAATTGCAAAAGCAATTAAATATAACTTTTATGTATGCTGGTATATAGAATTTAAAAGAAATTAAACAATTCAACTTTTTAAAGGACATCAATAAAGGTCTACATCTATTTTTCCGCCTTTGGTAATGGTCACTGCTGATCTCCATTTTTAGATAATTGATTTACAAGCAGTTATCGAATAGTTCTCAAAGAGTTTCTAAAATGTTTCCACACAATTTCCAAACAGTTTCCATACAGTTCCCACGCAGTTTCTAACAAATATTCGAATCGATTTTAAACGGATCCTAAACAGTTTTCAAACTGTTTTCAAATAGTCTTAAAACAGTTTTTAAACAGTTTCTATATAGTTTCCAAACAATTCTCATAAGGTCTCGAAAAAGTTTTCCAACAGTTTCCAAACGGTTTTCTAATAGTCTTTAAACAGTTACCGAACAGTTTTCATGTAGTTTCCAAACAATTCCCATAACGTGTCGAAAAACTTTTCAAACAGTTTTCCAAACAGCACTTTTTCCCAAATACTGTATTTTCCAAACACTTTTTGTATTTTTCAGCAAATTTTAATAAATTCATAATAACTTATTTTTATTTTCCGAGAACTCTTTAAGTTTATTTTAATTAAATTATTAAATTTGTTGAATAACTTTCAAAACGATTTAATCACTGCCTAGAACAAAGCAGTAAAGATTTATTTAAAACAATATTATCACTCGCTTAAAATCCGTAAAGATTGAAATTAATTCACTTAAGTCGGAGAGAGAAACTCTTCGTCCCGAAACAAAAGAAACGGCTTAACCCATTTTAAACGTTTTGTTGCCTTTCAATTGCAGGCGACGAGCGACGAGAGTGAAACTGGAACAACAACTTTAAAAGTACAACAGCAAAAGCAACAACAACAACAAGTCAACAACAGCTTACAACTATGTCGACAACAAAGTTCCTGCCGACTACACCCCCGCCCGTACAAACGCATTACAGCTTAATTAGACAAAAGAAGCAGGAACGATGAAAAAAGGAATTTGCTGAGGGGGAATGGAAGGCTTCACCGAAACAACATCAACAGAAGCAGCAACAGCAACAGACAATGCAAACGGTTGCAGCCGCACCAGCAGCAAAAACAACAATAACAACATCAACAACGAAAAGCAAGAGAAAAAGTGCAGAAAATTAAGTGAAGTGCAATGAAAACGCTTCCGAAACATAAACGAAAAAGCGGAAGTGAAATTAAAAAGTCAGCGACACTAATCACACAAATGCTTAAAACGCTGACAGCAACATTAAACAGAGCGAGTGAAGTGGGGGTTGGGGGCTTTTGAAAGCTGTGTCTCGTCAAGAAGCTGACGTTTTGTTTAAATTTTGCGCCGGCAAATAATTATGTGACAAAAGAAAAAAAAAATAACCAAACAAGAATTTTTGAGATAAATGTGAGATAAACGTGAGATAACGTCTAGATAATTTTGTAAGAAAAATATTGAAAAAAAGGAAAAAGTCTGTCCAAAAAAAAACGTGTAAAAAAGTAAGAAATATGTGAAGTATTCATTAAAGAAAAATCAGTTAAACAAAGATTGGACTTGGAAATAAGTAAAAGAAAACAATCTCACAAATACTTGAACCTATCCAACAAATTAACCCTTGAATTTTGTGCACCTAAAAAAAAACCGATTTGTGTAACAATAATTTCAGAAGAACTCAAAACCCGCGAAAGAAATCCGGCTAAATGTTCGTTAGACTGCAACAAATGCAACTACAACAATTGCTGTATTTGCATTTAAAATGTCGGACGTTGAAAAGGCGATTTCCGGCGAAGATGGCGACAAATCGAAATACACAACAACAACTGCAGCAGCAACAAATACAAATACAAATACAACAGCAGCATCAGCGGCGGCGGTGAAGCATCAGCAACATTTGCAGCAGCAGCAGCAACAACAGCAACTGCAACAACAACAACAACAACAACAACAACAACAACAACAATATTATCACAGCAAATCCACTTTAGCGATTGATAGCACCGTCAGCACATCGCTGGGTGCCCCGACATCGCGCACACAAAACTGTCTCAGTCATCTGGTGAAGATTGTCTTTTCGACGCCGGGTCTTGTTCTGCTCGTTGTCGTTTATTCGGTAATGGGCGCCTTGATATTTCCGTTGCTCGAGGCACCGCAGGACGTTACCAAGTCGGCGGCAATTGCCAAAAGTCGCGAGGATTGTTTGCGTGAACTGTGGATTATAACGGGTGAGTTTGTATTTTGTTTCTTTTTCTTTGTATAGATACGAGTACGTGTAAAATTCTCATGTCTATTATGGCATTAAGCTTACTTGTGCAGTTAATTCAATATTTAGTATTTAATATATTAAAACGAAATTCGGCAGTTACAATATTTCGAATTTTATTCAGATTTTATAAACTGGAATATTAAAAACAAACCTTTATGAATAACTTAATCCCCTTTTCCACTGCGCGATTTAACTTGTGCACGTAACAAGTTTTAAGTTAAGAGAGAGATTAGGCAAGGAAATGCATACACGTTTGTCTGTTCTGGCAATTCTGTTTTAATTCGCAATTGTGTTTGTTCTTTAAAAGTGAAGTTGGCTGCGGTTTAAATATCATATGTGAGAGTGTAAGAAGAAGCAAAAGGTGATAACTAACTAACTAACTAACTAACTAACTAACTAACATAACATAACAAAAAATTCTTCACGCGTTTTCTGTAGTGGCTGCTAAAGCAATTATTAAAAGATAATTGAAAAATTGCTTGCAACTAAAATTGTTTAGTGTAAAAGGGAACTTAGTATTGACCCAATGAATCGAAATTTTGGACAAAAGTATTTCTTGTTGAATCCTAAAAATGAACTTGTTATTAAGTTCCTCAAATGTGAAGTCAACAATTTCTTCGGAAAACGTAAAACATTGGCTGAAATCCGTTCCAAAATTCTTAAAAGCTAAAAAGGTTCTCAATATGAATCCAAACTTAATTTTTATGAAACATTTAAACATTATTCCTTGTTTTTCGTGAAAATGCCACAAAAACCTCGAAATTTCGCAAGTTTGCGAGCCTGAAAAAATAATTGCCAAAATTTGTATGCAACAAAGTTTTCGCGTGCCTCGCAAATATTCGAAGCAATTTAGACTCGAAAACAGTCTCGAAAGTTGTTTCAGTGCTGTCTGTATGTAAAAAATTCAACTAATAACATACTTATTCAAATCCAAACAGAAGTCAGACAATACTAATTGGAAAATGACAGTTGGCAACGCTAACTTAAGAGAAGTTATTTTTTCACTTTTTTGAGTCATTTTGTATAATTATTATAATTTTTTTTAAATCAACTGATACGATGTTTACATTTGCAAAAAGTACTGATTTGGCTTTTATTACAACGACACCCTGACTGAACAGTCAAACTGCTGCATTTTACAACTATTTTCGAGGTTGTGCAAAGATGCGTACCCAAAAAGTGGCTCAAAACTTTTCGAGATTTTCGAGTTTTCCTGTTTTCGTGTTTAAGGGAATACCCATTTTTTAGTTTTTATTAGTTTTTAAACACCGAAAATCGAAAACCGAATATATTCAAAGGTTTCTATATAATTTTAAATGATATTTTCGTATTGTTTTATCCAACTATTTCTTTAGATTTATCAGTTTTTGATTTGAAACTCTTGCATTATATGTATCATAATTATAATATTTAATAAAATCTCAAACGTTGACTAAAAATTCTTTAATAAAATAAAATAATGTAAAAGATTTTTCTAACAAAACTGTTAAAAATCGGAAATTGCTTTAAATCAACAAAGCGAATCATAATTAAAACTTGAACAATTTGTTTTTGTTTTCTGGTAAACATTTCAATTGAATGCCCCGCAGCGTATTCAGTTGATATGAACAAAACCAAAAACAACAACAATTAATAAAAACGTTTGTGATTATTTACAAAATACGCAAAGTAAACAAATTAAATTTCCAAAATGCAGCAAAATTCGCTTTCGGCATATTAACGCATAAAATCACAAACGTAGTCAATTATTTGTTGTTGTTTTTGTTGTTGCTATCATTATTTGTTGTGTCACCGGAGTAAGGTGAATTTTTGTGATATTATTAATTAAAACTATATTGAAATTAAATACACATTTGAATTCAAATAGATCTGCCGAGAGATAAAACAGATTCTGCGGCATTTTGTTTGCATTTAGTGCCGGGCAGTACTCGGGAGCTATGAAAGCGTATTTTGTTTTTTTTAACCACATTTGGGCATAACTTTTCACCTGCGAATTCTGCTGGTTCTGGCAAATTTTAATCATTTCGGTAATTCAATATTGAGCAGATAATTAAAACTGACTGAACACTGCCTCGACATATCTACATATAAATAAATGAATGTATCTTTCTTTCTATATTTCTTTCTTTGTGCCATTTGCGCCTCTAAACTGTGCGCACGCCAAGGATGGTTTACC
Organism: Suillia variegata; assembly: GCA_949127995.1. Classification (NCBI taxonomy): domain Eukaryota; kingdom Metazoa; phylum Arthropoda; class Insecta; order Diptera; family Heleomyzidae; genus Suillia; species Suillia variegata. The sequence continues at coordinate 6,921,221 of OX421842.1, forward strand.
GAGCCCACCTATTACGCCCACAATTTGTAAAACTAAGTGCAAAATATTGCTCCTTAAAATTTGAAACTCGTTATCTGAGTTGGGACAATTCAACGCCCACCGTCATAACTCAGAATCTCTACAAAGGGCAGTACCGGGAAGTACCGCTAACTAATTATCTATATATATATACAAAAGAATTAATACATTTCCAAAACAAACATTTAATTTTTTTAAGTGGCATTCAAACGCATGCCGGGCATTCGCTATTAATTAATAATTACAACAATAACAACTCAAATAACAATTTCACTAGTTTCGAGTTGATATTAATTTGTTAATGAAAATTATCGCGTGTATATTGAAAGTAATTAATATTGTAATTAAAAAACAACAACAAAACGCGCCTCGGGGGCATATGACGAACATTAATTAAGAGAATTCATTTTGAACAATCAAATGATTGAGAATTTGTTCGTCTGCTTTTTTCTTCTTCTTCTTCTGTTTTAAAATTAATTTTAAACACTCGTTAAATTCCACTAAAATATTTATACACATTAAAAGCCATTACAATAAACACTAAAAAAAAGAAAAGTTGTAATACAAAAAAAAAACCGTTAGGAGGTCATGTCACAATTTGTAATTTCAATTTTACACCGTTTTGTTGTTGTTGTATGACACCAACATCGTTTTATGTGTCATCATCGGCGATAATCATAAAGTAATTTTAACCGCATTTGTACCCACACATAAAAAATACCCTATACATATTTTGTTGTTGCAAAATTTGTAGTTGATGTTATCGTGTGCATGACACAATTTTAATACCCAACACAGGCAACATTGTGCTTCAAATTCAGCACTTCACAATGCACTCGCAATGCATTGTAATCCATACAACAACAAGCAAAAAACCAAAACGAAAACGAAAACGAAAACATGTGTAAAAGAACTTCGAAACAACCACATTTTAATTTGTTAATAATTTTAATAATTTTAGCTCATAATTTGTCTATACAGTAAATTAATAATTGCTTATTTAAGTACCTGAATTTAAGCGAAAAATTGAATAAACTTTACTTGGAGGACCGAACTCGCTCGGCGGTTCATTTAAACGTTCTATCAATGGAATTATTATTCGGGATTTAGTTCATTTTAACAAAACTTAATTCTGTTGTTAATGTTTTAGGCAACAACAATATAACAATAACAACAACATAACAACAATATTGCATTTTTAATTGAATTATTAGACAAAAGAATGCAAATTTTATTCGGTTGATCCAAACAATCGATATTTTAATTTTTTAATCCTTGGTTCGACAAATTTAAATAAAAAAATATAAACTATAATAATTAAGAATTTTTCAGGGATAATATCTCTAAAGGTACAAATAAAAGATAGAATTGAAAATTAAATTTTAAAATTTTTATTGAAATAATTATAATATAATATTTTACTATTTTAATACATAATTTTACATACTACAATAATCATGAGCATAATTTTCATGAATGTCTCGAATCTGTCGAAGCTCTTGGCTCACGGATGCATTGGATTCATAATCCGTTGTCGCTTGGCTTCATTTGCGTCTTCGGAATAATCACGACTGCGTTTAAGACGATCACACTGAAGTAAATTGGTCAGTAGCGGCAACTCGTCGGAAAGATTGCCCATTGATTCGCGATCGCATTCCAATACTTCTGCGTCTAAGTAATGATGTAGTTCGCTGCGTTCGATGTAATTAAATGACATGGTTATGTCCATATTAGTTACGCCAAGTGAAACGCCAGTACTGAAAATCAATTGCCGGAAGTTCTCTATACTTTCGGTTACATCAGCTTTAGCGTTATCAAAACCCTTTCTCGAGTCTAAGCCGATGAACCATCTCGTGCTAAGACCTGACTCGAGCAGTCTTACAGGCTCCATCAATTTCGAGTTGCATGACGCTTTGGCGATTTGGTCCTGGCGCTCCAGCAACTCAACAAGTATGTGCATGTTATTTTCGACCAACGAACACCATTTCTTGTAGTCGGCTGCAATGGGCGAGTCCAAATGAAGAACAACAAAATGTTGGTATTTGTAGAAAAATCTGGGGCTCCTCAAAAGACAATTCCAGTGGGAGACACCTTGCATTATGTCGTTGGTCACGACGACACCACGTTGGCATTCTTGTACTATTATCGCCATCGTGGATTTGCTAATTGATTTCGCGCAGTTTTGTTGAGGGCAAACTGGCGTTATAATTTTCATTGTACTCGCATCCTCACGCTCTTCGGAACTACCAACATTGGCAGTGTTGTTAAGCGTAATTGGAAAATTCCAGTCCCAGCGAGAATATGTGCGGAAAAATTTCTGTACTAATTTGGCTGAGGTAGCATTGGGATATAGCTGAGAGATGCGTGCCACCAAAATGGACCAAGCGATGATGCCCAATTTGCCGTCCGTGTTGGAATAAATGTTGCGCTTCGATGCCCACAATATTATCATGCGCAATGCCGTGAGGAAATTGGGATGGTTGGAAACATGTGCCAGTATTGCATCTGGGATACGACAACGATACAGACTCCGCAAACAGCGCTCATCTATATCAGTACTTAGCAGAATATTATCGTCCAATTGAAACTCATCGGGGATCTCAGTGAGTGGTAAAACGGCAAGATGCACCGTAACTGCTACGCCTTCATGTCGTACTTTGACGCATGGTTCAAAATCGTCTTCCATGATTTCACAATCGGTGAATTCATGTCGAAAAAATTCAAAGAACTCCTCGAAGAGATCATTGCGACTGGCAGTGGCCGGTGCTGCACATAGTAACTCCATGGAGCCATCTCTCTCTGCCACGCCTAGACCATTTGCACCCAGTGTGTAGATTTTACACATAGTGAAATATTCTGACATGTCTTTAATAATTTTGGCTTGATGTTGCAGTTTGTCCAATGTTTCAATAAAGTTGTGCAACTCCAGTTCCTTGCACATGCTATTTGAATTTTCCAAATCGCTTAGACAAGGAAAGGATGCGTCGATTGTCGTTCGGTGTTCACCGACACTTGTCGCATTTTCGTTTTCGTACGAAGACATATTTGGATATATTGGATTGGATTATTGCGGTCGTTTAAATAAATAAATAAATTTCAAATCGAATTTATTTTACAGTATGACCTCAGTGCTGGGCCCTTGTCGAATAACTGATGAATGTGAGCTGTGCTTCCTTTTTATAGTGAAATTAAGGGATGAGTTATCAATTGATTTCTTACACTTTTGGGGTCAGGTAGTATTTCGTGGAATATCACTTTACTACTCAGGTAGAATTCTTATAGGATATGTCCTGTTTTAGCATTGTAAATGAAGAATTTATTTGTTGTAATTAACAATAATCACACAAATTCGCATAGCGACAGGAATTTTTATTATATCGTATATGTACATATGTATATTGAGTTTTTTCTTCCATTTGTTTACGCCCAGAAGGGGACGTGGTAGGTATGACAAAGTGTATATAAATATAAATGATCAGCGTCGGATTCTGAGTCGATTTAACTATGTCCGTCAGTCAGTTAGTCAGTTCGTCTGTATGTCTGTCTGTCTGTCCCGGCGATTACAGTTTAATAATGATCTTATAAAAGCGAATACCTGTTCACCGAGTGCTTCAAATATACTGTAAATTTTGAAAAATTATTTCTCTCTTGAATTCCAAAAAAAGGACATATTTGAAAATTGCATGCGAGAAGTACGAGAATTCACCTACGGGCATGAACCTCCTCTATTGGTATTTCGACTACCAATTTTGATGTTAACATCGCCGACAGTCCCACAGTCAATCCTCCACAATGTTATATACCAAAAGTCTTTAGCTTAAAAAAAATCAATCGATACGGAACTTTCGACAGTTCAAGTAAAAATCGATGCACTTCATTTAAAAGCGTATTTGTTTTGGCCAATTGAGCGTTTAGCTTTGGAGTTAGCAGAAATCACAAGAGATAAAAAACTGAACAAAAAAAAAAAAAAAATTTTAAACTGAAGCCGCAAAAAAGTCACTCGAGCGAAATTGCACTGCGCCAACGAGCGAAAAGAAAAACAGAAAACATTAAAGACTTAACATGCATATGGCCATTTAGAGACACTTCCACACTTTCGCACTTCCTCAGCGCCAGCCAAATGCAATCCTTGACACAGGCCACCAGCCGACTCGTCGCTGGCTTTTGCGCCACATCTATCTACGGCATTTAGCCAAATGGCATAATTACTTTGAGCATGTAACGAGCGCACTTCGCTTGTTTCTCCACAACCTGCTCAGACGATTACAGCGACGGCGACGACTGAGAACGAAGACGACGGCCATTTGCCATTTTCCAGCCCAAGCGTTTTGTCTGAATGGGCTCGGGGTTTGGCATTGTGCAGCAAGGTGAGCAATGCTTGAGCCAGCCAGCCACTTGACGCTGTTTCAACTTAAGTTCATGGCAGTAGGTGTGGCAAGAAATTGCTTTATATGCAAATTTTCCGACTAATATTAAGGAATTTAATTTGTTTACACAAGCTCAGGAAAAGGAGTAAAAACGCATGAGTAACAAACAACAAAACAATTTTTGGTTATAGCATTTGAAGCACTCGGTGAACAGGTATTCGCTTTTATAAGATCATTATTAAACTGTAATCGCCGGGACAGACGGACAGACATACAGACGAACTGACTGACTGACTGACTGACGGACATAGTTAAATCGACTCAGAATCCGACGATGATCATTTATATTTATATACACTTTGTCATACCTACCACGTCCCCTTCTGGGCGTAAACAAATGGAAGAAAAAACTCAATATACATATGTACATATACGATATAATAAAAATTCCTGTCGCTATGCGAATTTGTGTGATTATTGTTAATTACAACAAATAAATTCTTCATTTACAATGCTAAAACAGGACATATCCTATAAGAATTCTACCTGAGTAGTAAAGTGATATTCCACGAAATACTACCTGACCCCAAAAGTGTAAGAAATCAATTGATAACTCATCCCTTAATTTCACTATAAAAAGGAAGCACAGCTCACATTCATCAGTTATTCGACAAGGGCCCAGCACTGAGGTCATACTGTAAAATAAATTCGATTTGAAATTTATTTATTTATTTAAACGACCGCAATAATCCAATCCAATATATCCAAATATGTCTTCGTACGAAAACGAAAATGCGACAAGTGTCGGTGAACACCGAACGACAATCGACGCATCCTTTCCTTGTCTAAGCGATTTGGAAAATTCAAATAGCATGTGCAAGGAACTGGAGTTGCACAACTTTATTGAAACATTGGACAAACTGCAACATCAAGCCAAAATTATTAAAGACATGTCAGAATATTTCACTATGTGTAAAATCTACACACTGGGTGCAAATGGTCTAGGCGTGGCAGAGAGAGATGGCTCCATGGAGTTACTATGTGCAGCACCGGCCACTGCCAGTCGCAATGATCTCTTCGAGGAGTTCTTTGAATTTTTTCGACATGAATTCACCGATTGTGAAATCATGGAAGACGATTTTGAACCATGCGTCAAAGTACGACATGAAGGCGTAGCAGTTACGGTGCATCTTGCCGTTTTACCACTCACTGAGATCCCCGATGAGTTTCAATTGGACGATAATATTCTGCTAAGTACTGATATAGATGAGCGCTGTTTGCGGAGTCTGTATCGTTGTCGTATCCCAGATGCAATACTGGCACATGTTTCCAACCATCCCAATTTCCTCACGGCATTGCGCATGATAATATTGTGGGCATCGAAGCGCAACATTTATTCCAACACGGACGGCAAATTGGGCATCATCGCTTGGTCCATTTTGGTGGCACGCATCTCTCAGCTATATCCCAATGCTACCTCAGCCAAATTAGTACAGAAATTTTTCCGCACATATTCTCGCTGGGACTGGAATTTTCCAATTACGCTTAACAACACTGCCAATGTTGGTAGTTCCGAAGAGCGTGAGGATGCGAGTACAATGAAAATTATAACGCCAGTTTGCCCTCAACAAAACTGCGCGAAATCAATTAGCAAATCCACGATGGCGATAATAGTACAAGAATGCCAACGTGGTGTCGTCGTGACCAACGACATAATGCAAGGTGTCTCCCCCTGGAATTGTCTTTTGAGGAGCCCCAGATTTTTCTACAAATACCAACATTTTGTTGTTCTTCATTTGGACTCGCCCATTGCAGCCGACTACAAGAAATGGTGTTCGTTGGTCGAAAATAACATGCACATACTTGTTGAGTTGCTGAAGCGCCAGGACCAAATCGCCAAAGCGTCATGCAACTCGAAATTGATGGAGCCTGTAAGACTGCTCGAGTCAGGTCTTAGCACGAGATGGTTCATCGGCTTAGACTCGAGAAAGGGTTTTGATAACGCTAAAGCTGATGTAACCGAAAGTATAGAGAACTTCCGGCAATTGATTTTCAGTACTGGCGTATCACTTGGCGTAACTAATATGGACATAACCATGTCATTTAATTACATCGAACGCAGCGAACTACATCATTACTTAGACGCAGAAGTATTGGAATGCGATCGCGAATCAATGGGCAATCTTTCCGACGAGTTGCCGCTACTGAGCAATTTACTTCAGTGTGATCGTCTTAAACGCAGTCGTGATTATTCCGAAGACGCAAATGAAGCCAAGCGACAACGGATTATGAATCCAATGTATCCGTGAGCCAAGAGCTTCGACAGATTCGAGACATTCATGAAAATTATGCTCATGATTATTGTAGTACGTAAAATTATGTATTAAAATAGTAAAATATTATATTATAATTATTTCAATAAAAATTTTAAAATTTAATTTACAATTATATCTTTTATTTGTACCTTTAGAGATATTATCCCTGAAAAATTCTTAATTATTATAGTTTATATTTTTTTATTTAAATTTGTCGAACCAGGGACTAAAAAATTAAAATATCGATTGTTTAGATCAACCGAATATAATTTGCATTCTTTTGTCTAATAATTCAATTAAAAATACAATATTGTTATGTTGTTGTTGTTATGTTGTTGTTGCCTAAAACATAAACAACAGAATTAAATTTTGTTAAAATGAACTAAAGCCCGAATAATAATTCCATTGATAGAATGTTTAAATGAGCCGCCGAGCGAGTTCGGTCCGCCAAGTAAAGTTTATTCAATTTTTCGCTTAAATTCAGGTACTTAAATAAGCAATTATTAATTTACTGTATAGACAAATTATGAGCTAAAATTATTAAAATTATTAACAAATTAAAATGTGGTTGTTTCGAAGTTCTTTTACACATGTTTTCGTTTTCGTTTTGGTTTTTTGCTTGTTGTTGTATGGATTACAATGCATTGCGAGTGCATTGTGAAGTGCTGAATTTGTAGCACAATGTTGCCTGTGTTGGGTATTAAAATTGTGTCATGCACACGATAACATCAACTACAAATTTTGCAACAACAAAATATGTATAGGGTATTTTTTATGTGTGGGTACAAATGCGGTTAAAATTACTTTATGATTATCGCCGATGATGACACATAAAACGATGTTGGTGTCATACAACAACAACAAAACGGTGTAAAATTGAAATTACAAATTGTGACATGACCTCCTAACGGTTTGTTTTTATTTTTGTATTACAACTTTTCTTTTTTTTAGTGTTTATTGTAATGGCTTTTAATGTGTATAAATATTTTAGTGGAATTTAACGAGTGTTTAAAATTAATTTTAAAACAAAAGAAGAAGAAGAAAAAAGCAGACGAACAAATTCTCAATCATTTGATTGTTCAAAATGAATTCTCTTAATTAATGTTCGTCATACACCCCCGAGGCGCGTTTTGTTGTTTTTTAATTACAATATTAATTATTATCAATATACACGCGATAATTTTCATTAACAAATTAATATCAACTCGAAACTATGCGAAAGCGACAATTTGAAGTGAAATTGTTATTTGAGTTGTTATTGTTGTAATTATTAATTAATAGCGAATGCCCGGCATGCGTTTGAATGCCACTTAAAAAAATTAAATGTTTGTTTTGGAAATGTATTAATTCTTTTGTATATATATATATAGATAATTAGTTAGCGGTACTTCCCGGTACTGCCCTTTGTAGAGATTCTGAGTTATGACGGTGGGCGTTGAATTGTTCCAACTACGCCCTCTTTTGGGGAAATTATCGAAATTGCCCATCCACACTCAGATAACGAATTTCAAATTTTAAGTAGCAATATTTTTCACTTAGTTTTACAAATTGTGGGCGTAATAGGTGGGCTCGGTAAAACATCCTTGGCATGCGCACAGTTTAGAGGCGCAAATGGCACAAAGAAAGATATATAGAAAGAAAGATACATTCATTTATTTATATGTAGATATGTCGAGGCAGTGTTCAGTCAGTTTTATTTATCTGCTCAATATTGAATTACCGAAATGATTAAAATTTGCCAGAACCAGCAGAATTCGCAGGTGAAAAGTTATGCCCAAATGTGGTTAAAAAAAATAAAACACGCTCCCACAGCTTCGGAGTACTGCCCGGCACTAAATACATACAAAATGCAGCAGAATCTGTTTTATCTCTCGGCAGATCTATTTGAATTCAAATGTGTATTTAATTTCAATATAGTTTTAATTAATAATATCACAAAAATTTACCTTACTCCGGTGACACAACAAATAATGATAGCAACAACAAAAACAACAACAAATAATTGACTACGTTTGTGATTTTATGCGTTAATATGCCGAAAGCGAATTTTGCTGCAGGTTGGAAATTTAATTTGTTTACTTTGCGTATTTTGTAAATAATCACAAACGTTTTTATTAATTGTTGTTGTTTTTTGTATTGTTTATATCAACTGAATACGCTGCGAGGCATTCAGTTGAAATGTTTACCCGAAAACAAACAAAATTGTTCAAGTTTTAATTATGATTCGGTGGTCGATGTAAAGTTTTATTAGAAAAATTCTCAACTATAGAGATTTGTATAATATAATTAAAATATAGCGCAAGAGCTTTCAATCAAAAACTGCTAAATCAAAAAATTTTTGTTCATATAAAATCAAATAAACTGGCTTAAACAATACGACAATATCATCTGTAATTATCTAGAAATCTTTGTATATATAAAAAAATACAAAATCCAAAAGTAGGCAGAATTCGAGGTATCTTAGTACTCTACTTTGAATCGATAAAGTTTAGAGCAGAAAATGAAATCGTGTAAATTTAACATAAACCTGGTTAAATATCTTTTGTACTCAAAGCCCAATCAAGAATTTCTTCAGTCTTTTTTATGAAGGTTAGAATCGAACTTGTCATTATAATTCACTTACAATTAACACTGCGTCATATTAAATTAACATAACACTTTTACGTTATTTTATCATTTAGACGGAATGTTAAATTTTTATTGTTGAAAATATTTTAATGAATTTTCTCTGTGAGCACATTAGGTAGGATCGTTTTTTCAAAAAAAATTTTTCGATCTTCTCTATTGCACTTTAAAGACTCTTCTTGGAGTATTTTTGTAGATACAGTTTCGGGATCTTGGAATTAATTAATCCAAAAAAAAGTGTTACAAAAATTACCAGCTTTCGAATTAGAGGCAATATATATAAAGGTATATATAAGGTAGTAGTTGATTAGCGTCAAAGTAAAATATAATTTAACATTCTAACATTAATGTTTTAAATCTTTGCTCTTATGAGTACAATTTTCGCTCAAAAAGAGGTTTAGGTTTTAAAGAACCCTTCTTACTACTACTTCTATTCCCCTAAAGCTTCGGTTTTGAAATATTTGTATGTTAAAAATTCCTCGGGAAGAAACGATTTTTTATAGCTTTTTCAAAGTACTCATTAAAGGAAAAACCATCCCCAATAATTTGCATTGAGAAAGAAATGTCTTTCGACTCTTTTTGTTTACTGGGTTATGGTCAGTACCTAAAGGACATGCGGATATTGCTTACACTGCATACATATACTCGTACACATGCATATCGTTTTTGTTTTGTTTTTTGGCCACAGTGCATATTAATTAACCACAAAATTGTGTTGAAACCGCACAAAACGGTTTGGCCGCAGCAACAACAGCAACAAAACTGCATTTTCGGCAGCAATTTCATGCACGAACAACAACAAAAATAAACGAAGAAAAAAAGAAATCCTTTGAAATTTTGTAAAAATTCCATTAGACGCATTTGGAAATTGTGCGCGCCAAAAGTTTCGCTTTGCTAATTGAGACCGAAAAAACGAACCACAAAGCGACTTAAACAATTTTTTTTAAATATTTTAAATTACAATGAAGGCAAGTTTACAAGGTTTCATTTTAAAATTTACTAGTTAAAAGTTTAAAATTTTGTTTAAATATAAATGAATGCAATTTCAAAATTTCTTCTTTTGCAGAAAAACTCAACGTTCTGTACGAACGTAATTGGACAATGCTGGTGCACGAGCAGCTGCGCCGTTTCGAGGGCTCCATTGTCGCGGCGACACGTCACGGTGTGTCGGGCCATCCTAATGCAGTCGCATCGAGCACAGCGCTGGGCCGCTTCGGCGGCGGTAGCAATATGGATGCACTCGAGCAGGCTCGCTGGTCCTTTAGCGAGGCGCTGCTCTACTCAGTCACTGTGATAACCACAATTGGTGCGTATACAAAAAAGGCTCAGCTTAATTGTAAAATATGAGAAGCTTTAATATTGGATGAGGCATGTTCATATTAAAAAAACAAAAACCAACTTACCTCACAGTCTCCTTAATTGACTTACCAATGAAATTACGCAGATTAAAAATCACAGCCGCCCTTTGGGCAGTTTTCCGCGCCTTCCTTTGTTATTTTTAATAAAATTGTTTTTGTTTTTGTTATTTTTTTTGTGTGTCTTCATTCATTGAAACATAACCTCCAGGGCTTATGGTTCTAAATTAAAGATAAACATTTGGCGATTTGTTGTTCTTGGCTTGGAAATTAACATGGGTCTGCTTTGCTGCTCTTCTGACTGCGATGCTCATTCATTCTAATTAACTTGCTACACATCCTTATTAAATACATACTGAGAAGTCCTCTGCAGCCACTCTGTCGAAGTAATATTATTGATGACCCTGGGCGGATAACATGTTGGGGATGTGCACATTAGTGACAGGGAAAATGCCGGAGTGAAAATGTTTCAATAAAGCTTTGAAAAGTGCTTTTACTATATAATAAAAGTCAGTTATTTTATTAGAAAAAAATTCGACATGCCTTGTAATAAATTTAGTAGTGATGTTTGTAATATAATTAGTAAAATAACTGGTGATATAACGGGTGAAATAACTAGTAATATTGCAGCAAAATAGCCAATGACATTACTAATTAAGTATTCTGTTATATTAACAGTGATAGTCCAATCAAAAATTAAACTACTTGTGATAAATATGGTGATTAAACTTGTAATATAACTAGATAAATAACCTGTGATATAACTGGTGAAATACCTAGTGATATATACTGCAGAATTGCCATTGATATGACTAATGAAATAATTTTTTATATAAATAGTGATAGTTCAACTAAAAATTAAACTCCTAATGATAAATTCAGTGATATAACTTGTAATATAACCAGTAAAATAACTGGTAAAACACCTATCCAGTATATTGATATCCAGCCATTGATATAGCTGATGAAATAATTTATTATAAACCTTAATACTGATAATCAAATTAAAAGATCTTTGGACTTGAGCTCCTTATAATTTACTATAGTTAACTAACAAGTATTATAACTAGTAAAATAACTGATTATAAAAATAGTGAATACTCCAAAGAAAATTTCGTTTAGACTGTAACTGCTCAAATTGCTAACTAAATGTTCCTTCGCATTCTTAAATTAACTTCCTCCTTTCAGCCAACCCAAATCGTTTATATCAAATAACCTCATCCTTCTTATTACTTTTTCTCTTTTATTCTCTTTTCTTTTTGCTATCAACACTTTGTGGGCGCACTTCGACACGCTTGTTATTTGGATTTGCCTTTGACTTTGCCGGCGTGCTTCTTATCGCCATCAATGTTGGGCGGATGCAATAAACCAGGTCATGGCAGCCTAACGCCAAAAACAGCCGCCGGCAAAATAGCCACAATATTGTACGCCCTAATTGGAGTTCCGCTGATGTTGATGTGCCTCTCCAGTCTGGGCGCGCTGCTGGCCGAGGCGCTGCAATGCACCTACGCGCGAATATGTTGTCGTCTGGCGGCGGGGTCGAGTGTCGTAAATAGTAGTGGCAGCAGTGGGCGTGCCGGCGATAACAAACAGCGACAGCGACGCTGTAGTGCTGATAGTCTGGACGATGAGCAACGTGATGGGAAAGGAGGCGTGGTGGGAATACATCATGCCAAAAACAGCGAAGAAGGATGCCTGGGACAATCAAATGCGGTAAGTGTGGGCGAAACAAGTTAAAAAACAGGAAAGGAAAATGAAGAATATGAAATAATCATTGATGTATGTATATATGTATATTTATATGTATGTATATATGTAGGCATGCATGTATGTATGTGTTTAAATCCCAAAACATCGAATTAATAAATCCACTCGTAAACAATAACCAACCGTGAAAAATGCGAACAAAATGGCTAAGAACAACACGCCCGGGAATTTGGCTAAAAACATTTGGGTCGAGAGGCCAACGCGTAAATACGACCACTGGGAATTCGCCGGATACGCTTCGCTTTCGAAGCTCTTTTCATATTCCTCGGTTATTAATTTTGTTGTTTTGTTTTTCGATTGTGTTCAACGCTCCAGTGTAGTGTGCGTATAGTGTGGGGTATTTAAGATTTATGAACCACCTGAGGGGGCATTAATTATTTTCGAAAGTCAATTAAGCACAAACAAAGCTGAATTAAGCTGAATAGAAAATATTCGTTTTGTGCATTTCAAATGGCCACAAGATTAATCCTCAACACGGAAAGAAATTTGTTGAATACGTTTTTGAGCAGTTTGAAATATGAACATGTAAAATTTAAGTGGTTCGTTGATTTTAAAAGAAGTAAATACGACCATTGGGAATTCGGTATGGTATTTTAATGGGTTAATTAACTGATATTATCGATATTTGATTTGTTGAAGATTGCGACAAAGTTAGTAAACGAAAGAAAATATCAGTTATGAAAATTTAGGGGAAAATAGAAAATTATTAAAAATTTGGAAAAGTGTTTGGAAGAAGATAACTCGAAAATGCATTCAAAATCTCAAAACCTCGAAACTTTGTATAGCCCGAAAAATTTTTCGCGTGCCTCGAAAATCATAACGAGTTGCGACAACAACATCGACAATTTCTAAAATGTTTTAGAGTTGCTTTTATGAATGTTGACTTTCAAAAATGTTTTCGAGTTCGCGAAATTGTGCATTCTGTAAAAGAGGCTCGAAACTTTTCGAGGTTTTGAAGATCTCCGGTTTTCCGGCTTAAAGGAATCCCCTTAAAAAAATACAAATATGAAAAAATGAAAAGGTTTTTAATAACTAACCCAAGATAATTACTAATAAACAAGTAGATTATAAAGCTCGATACTTTCCAATACATTTTTCTTAACTTAAATTGAGATTAAATATATTTAAACATTAGTTTTTGGAAAAAAAAAAACGTTACGTTCCACAAATATGTACACTCGTACATACTTATAAAATTAACATTTCGAATGTGCACTCACGACACGTACGAGCAAACACTCAACAATAACAACACACAATCCCAATTACACAAACACAAACACACACGCGCACTCAAACAAAAACACACACATGGATAACCAAATGACAACATACACACACGCACACATCCACACGCATCTATGCAATTTGTGCGGTCATGCAAATGTCAAAATCCCAAACGCAACTCGCAATTGTTGGATTAGAATTCTCAGAAAGGCATCAAAAGAAGCAGGACCAGGCTTTGGCTTTGGCTTTGGCTTAGAGTTGGTCATTTTATTTTCGGGTAACTAGTAACCGCAATGGAATAAAAGAAACAAAGTATTTTATGTAATATATATTCATTAGAGACTATTTAGTTAATTATCCGAGTATCATTTATGATTTCAATATAACTTTCCAGAAATATTTATTATTCGAATTTTAATAGCCTCCTGGTTACTGTCATTCTATTCACCTGGTTACAAAAGGGCGTAAATCATTCAATAGCAAAATAAAGTATCTGAAAATAAATATATGGTTATTTATTTATTTTGCTATTGAATGATTTACGCCCTTATGTAGCCAGGTAGATAGGATGACAGTAGCCAGGAGGCTAAACGTCTCTTAGGCATTAAAAAAACGTCAGCAAAATGAGTTTATATATTTCTTTTCTTAATTTGTACCACAGACATAAGATATTGGTTAAGGTTAATTTATTATTATAGTCTATATATAAATCCAATGTCTGGCTGTCTGTCTGTTTTTCTGGTTGCCTTTCTTTCTTTGTGTCTTTCTGTCTGTCTAGCTTTATGTTTGTTGTTTCGGATAAACTCGAGAACCACTAAACCGATTTCATTTATAATTGGTACAGAAACCCTTAAAGGACCGGGTCTTAGTTGTGGGTATAATAGAAATTCCTCGATTAGTATTCGATGAGAAGCAATTTCAGCGCCAATTGGGATTAATAACAGAATACTTTTATTTGTTTAATTGACAATTTTATTAACTGTCAACAATTTTCTTTGAGTGTTTATGGTAGGTGTTGTAATCGTTACATCGGAAAGAAATGTCTACCTGTTTAGTAATAATTAGTTGAACTAATTAAAATTTAAAATACTGTAGTACTGAATACTGCCTTTTGAATTCTTTGGATTTCGGTTTCAAAAAACTGGTTACAAAAAACCGATAACAACGAATCGGTTCAAAGAAATTCAACAAATTTAAATTGTATTATAAAAATCCCAGCACTAGCTCATCACATCAACACTTGTGTGCCTGCGCGTTCCTCAACCGAAGAGTACAACTCCCCCACCCCTCCACCACACGCCCCCATCCTAACGCCACCAACTAACTGTGACATGCTGAAAATTACAATTTAAATTTGCGGTTAACCTGCGGGCAGCAATTCGTCACATTTTCTCGCCTCGTTTTGGTCGGACGACGGACGAGATGTCCTTTTGCAGTCGTTTTCAAATTAATCACGTCCCTGGTTGGATGGATCATCGTTATTGCTGTAGTTGGTTGTTGTTGTTGTTGGTTGTTGTTGTTGCCGTCGGAAAATGTTGTTAGCAATGCGGAAAATGTTGCTTCAAGTATTTTTATTTAAGGTTTTTTCTTGCTTTTATTTAAGCAGGTTCTTCTCTTCGTCCGTGAGTGAATTCGTGCCTAAACTTGGCAAAGCAACCAACCAACCAACTTGTTGTAGGTACTCGTATTTGTTGTTAGTTGTTGTTGTTGTCGCTCCTACTGTTGCTGCTGCTGCATAATTATGACATTTTGTCGTTGTTTGATATATGAGTTCCGGTTTTATTGTGTTTTTATTTTTGCACGCCTCCTTCATTCCTTCTCTTCTTTGTTTCCCTGCCCCCCACCACAAAACTTGTTGTTATTATTTTATTTCGTTGTTTTAGCTGGAGTGGCTTTTGCCCCCCCCCCCCCCCAATAAAAATACAAAAATATGATTTTGTTGCGGGCCGTGTGCCAACTGTTGCCACCACAGCGGCGGACAACGTGCAATTGTTTATAATTTCAATTGCGTGCCAATTTTATTCTCGCTTATCGGGCACTCAAATAATATATTACTTTCATAATTTATACGGACATTTTTAATTGCCAAAAGGTCTGTTTGTTGTTGTTGTGGTGTTGTGTTGCTGGCCTTTTATGAAATTACAATTTCATTTCATTTCATCGTGTCTGTGTGTGTTTTGGTTTAGCTGAAGTCATTAGTGCGCCAGGTGACAGGTTCGTAAATCAGTGGACAACACGCTCGGATTTGTGATGATGTTTCAATTGAGGAGCTTTAAATCGACAATTCAAAATTCGTTCAGCTTTTAATTTTGTACTTCATACTCAGAATTCTAGATTTCTTCTTGGCATACTATGCAATATTGCAAATAGATAAATATACGAGTATATCAAAGTTTCAGCTAACAGGACCTTCAACTCGCTTATAGTAATAAAATCCTATTTGAAACTTGTTGATAAATATAAATTTATTAACAAAATTAAATATACTCAGAATATTCACAAACGAATTTTCACCACTTTGAATATTTCATTCATTCAAAAATTATAATTTGAGTTAAAGTTAAAATCAGAGCTGGGCCCAAGCTAGTTAAAAGTTAATTATTGAAGTTAAATTTTATGCTTATTTTTAACTTTGCCGTTTATTTTGAAAACCTCTAGAAAGTTAATTAACTCGCGTTAATATTCTTCCGTTAACTTAAGTTAGTTTATAAAACGAAAAATTTAAAAAGTAAAATTAATAACGAAAAAGGAAAAATTACGAATTGATTTAGAGCAAATCGAATTATCTACTGACCGAAACTTCCTCCTGGGATATAAATAAATTAGATTAAATTAGATAAAAACTTTCTGAATCGCAAATTTAACGACATTTCGAATTTCAATTTAAACTTGCTTAGGTGGGCATAATTATTGAAGAATTTATTAATCCGAGACAATTGTTTTCTTTTTGCTATAGAAATTTTAACTTGTACGTTAAATTTTTAACGAAGTTAACTTTTCAACGAAATTAACTTAACGATGTTAAGTTTTTGGTTTACTTTTATCGGCTTAACGAAGTTAAATTCTTAATAAACGATGCCCATGTATGTTTAAAATAGTATGGTTAACATAGACACGATCATGTTAATTTAACATGATGCGGTATCAATTTAATATGCACTTAAATGTTAAATTAAACCATTTTTAAAATTAATTAATTTTAGTGTCAAATTAACTCTTGTCAAGGTAACACAATAAAGATTTTAAAAAAGTTAACATGAAAGTGTTAAATTAACTTTGGGTTCTATTGACCAAACATTTTCTCTTGTTAAATAACAACTGAATATGCCAAAGTTTTTGCCTGACAATTGACCGGAATTATTAGCAATTAAAATGTCGTTTGCAAAATGTTCATTAGAGTTGAAAAATGTTAACCTGAAAAAGTGATAAATTAATGTTAATTTTACATGATTTTTTTTATATCTCTTTATTAAACCTTTAATAAATAAGATAAAAAGATATTTCCAAAGAACATCAAAATTCTAAAAATAAACTTTAAATTCCGCGTCTAAGACGGAAAAATGTCAACTGAAAATTGGAAATCGAACCATTCCGATTCTAAACATAGCGACCGTGCTTAGCGGTCAAACGCACTTAACCTTATGTGAACTATTGATCGCCACGTTTGTTATAATGTGTTTTTTTTTTATTATTCCACGCCGTCGAACTTACAACTCGACATAGTTTTAATGTATTTTCACTTCCACTTTTCACGGTTTTAAGTGCTTTCATAACTCTTCTCTCGCCAGAACCCACAAAAGTTGATTTCGTATTCTCCTCATTCGTTGAACGAAAACTTTCTGCTATGCGCAAATAAGCCACAAACTTGGAACAAAGCCAAAATAAAAGCGAACAAAATAACAATTATAATTCAATCAAAGTGGTCAGCGACGCACACAACACACACACACATACGCACAAACCAATTCCTGGCCGAAACCAAGAAAATGTGCTTTAAATTAAAGTGAAGAGATCCGAAGAAGAAAGTCATAAAAATGTGAGAATCAAATTTATACGAAAGAAGAAGAAAAAGCAAGAAGCATTCTTCACTACACTTCTTCATTTTTATCTGCTTCTCCTCGTTCTTCACTTCGTCTTCTTCTTGTTATTTTGTGGAAAGTAAAAAGGACAACTTTAATTGCAGCCACTGAAAATGGAATAATTTGAGCATGCCCCTCCTCCCTCCCCGCAGCTTCCACCGCCATAAGCAAAGAAAACGAACTGACCGAAAAAGTTTACTTTTCTTTATGGCAAAAATAGAAAAAAAGAAGTACGCAGAGAAATTTGTTGTTGTTTTTGGTTTTTTCGAAGGAACAAACACGAGAAGTAAAGAAATTTTCACTGCTAAAGAATGCCAAAATGAAAACTTCAACGAACGCACATTTCTGTGAAAGGACGACGAAGGACGACGAAGGACGTTGAAGTTGAAAGTTCTTTTTCGGCGTTGTTGTTGTTGTTGTTTTTTTTTTGAGCTGTCTCTGTGCAGCGGATACAA
The DNA here is from genome assembly GCA_949127995.1 of Suillia variegata. NCBI lineage: Eukaryota > Metazoa > Arthropoda > Insecta > Diptera > Heleomyzidae > Suillia > Suillia variegata. The sequence goes on from OX421842.1 coordinate 6,939,429, forward strand.
TTGAATTTAATGCCCTGCTTCTGTACTTTGTTTGGAGGGAACGCGGTGCGGTGGTCGTAATTTACAACTGTCATAAGTTATGACGAAATGTTAAAGATTATAGTTAAAGGGATTTGAAAAGTTTTTACTTAAATATAAGTTTTAATAGTTGACTTAAGAAACAGATTCATATGTGATAACTTGTTAACATTTAATCAACAAATTTCAATATAAATTATTAGTTAATATCTCAAATTTAATTTAAAATCTTGAAGTTATTTCAATTTTTTTTTAGAGATTTGGAATTTTTTGCATATTTATTGGTTATAACTGTTTATAACCAGTGCAGTCAATGTTTTGTTGTAAATCAATTATTTTGAATTACATATGGTGTGAATGTAATTTAAAATAATAGACTATCAACCGATGAGGCATAGACTCCATTAATTATTCATAAAAGTCCTTCAGTATGGCTTCCCACTCCATTTGAACTTTTGCCATCAAATCATCGAAATTTTCAAATTTGTGGATTCGAATCCAATTCTTTAAATATTTTCAGAGACTCTCAATGGGATTTAAGAGAAGACTACATTACGTATTTGATGATACATTATCTATTATCTGAAAGAAATGGATTCACATATGATTTTTTATTTTAATTATTTCTTTCAATAAATTTTCCAAGAACTAATAAATAATAATAAGAACAATATTTCATCTGCAGTATCATAAAAGAATATATATATTATTCAGATTTAAATCTTTTTTTTATCAATAGCGGTATTCACAATCACGTGAATTTGAAGTAAAAAACTTTAAACTAAAAAATGTATCTGAATATACAAACTGCTCAAATACGAGACCCAATTACCGTGATTGTGAATACCCGTAATGATTTTTTTATTTGTTCTTAAAAAGACTTTCTGACAAATGCGAACAAATTTGTGAATACCCTAATTGTTGTTGTTGCTGTTGTCAGTTTTGCTGCTGGTGTGCCTGTGCTGCTTGGACATGTGCCAACGGAGATGACCATTTTTCGGTGGCGATTCGGTCTGAGCTCGCAGGAGGACTTCAAATGTTTTGCTCGACTTTTTTGTAAATTTTTTTAAGAATTTTGTATTTATTTTCTGTGAGTTGCAAGAAAGCAGCTGTTGCCTGCCAACGCAACAACATTAACAACAACAACAACAACGAAAATGAAAATGAAAACAACAACATCTGCTAAGTTGTTGCGCGCGCTTTTTGAACTTTTGTTTTTGACGCATGCCACTGAAGTGGGGGAGGGGGGGGGCGTGCCATTGGGCTAAGTGAAAAGTACTCACTGAACTGGAGGCAACGTGAGTTTTGAAATATGCTTGAAAGTTTATAAAAAATTATAATAGATATGTAAATTTTACATTAAAACTTGTATATTCTATTTTTAATTCGTATACAATATATATACATATACATAAAATATACATAAACATTAATACATAGTATTCATTTAACACTTTTAATATGTCAAATAGTCTTATTCTATCTATCTATCTATCTATCTATCTATCTATCTATCTATCTATCTATCTATCTATCTATCTATCTATCTATCTATCTATCTATCTATCTATCTATCTATCTATCTATCTATCTATCTATCTATCTATCTATCTATCTATCTATCTATCTATCTATCTATCTATCTATCTATCTATCTATCTATCTATCTATCTATCTATCTATCTAGCTATCTATCTATCTATCTATCTATCTATCTATCTATCTATCTATCTATCTATCTTTCTATCTATCTATCTATCTATCTATCTATCTATCTATCTATCTATCTATCTATCTATCTATCTATCTATCTATCTATCTATCTATCTATCTATCTATCTATCTATCTATCTATCTATCTATCTATCTATCTATCTATCTATCTATCTATCTATCTATCTATCTATCTATCTATCTATCTATCTATAAATCTTTCTTTAAACCAATTAAAAACAAATGCCGGGTACTACAAGCCATTTAAAATGATATCCTAGTTAGTAGCCAAAACCTACGCCATACAAAATTTCCTCTGTAATAAAATAACAACTTTTTATAATTGAAAAACAACCACAAATTAAGAATTTAATCCAACCTGCTGCAATCATTGTCGATCATACTCCAATATTCCATTGTGGCATTGTCTCTCAAAGTCCAATCAAAACTAACACACCACACACACTCGAAGACGTGTGCTGCCACCTCTGAAATGTCTTTCACACATTTTCAACATACCCGGACGCTCTGGCCACCACCGATTTGTGTGGTTAACATAAACCAAAATTATTATGCCCGGAGCTAACAAACAATTTTCGATATTGTTTGTTACGCTGCCAAAAGGACGAAGATAAGCATTCAAATCACAGCTTCAAAGCCACCACAAAAAAAGGAGGTTTGGCTATAACACCCACAATTATTATTAGCAGTTGGTTGTGCGAGTGCGAGTGCGTACTTGGAGTCGCAACACCAACACTAGAAGCAGCACCAGCAGCAGCAGCAAATCCTGAAAATTCCGAATCAATGTGGTTTTGCGACTTGAAAAGTCAATGCCCAACTTACACATGGCTACAGCTCTAGCTGGATGCTGTGGTCAAGTTTTCGGAATTGTTTAAATCGCATATATATGTACGAGTACATATGTTTGAGTATGTATGTATGAAGTATTTGTTTTCAACACATGCTGAGTTCGCATTTGAGATGCTGCCTTGGAATTGCGAATGTTCTGGTGGTTGCGACGGTTTGGCTGTGAACGAAGCGAAGCTGTTAAGCATCATACAAGCCCAGTTTGAAAATCTGATTGATGGACAATTTGTATGTGTATCTTTTCGATATAAATGTGAACAATTGCAGATTTGTTAGACGCTTTAGAATGGCATTTAACATGGCAAGGAAAATCAAGTCTGAGTTGTTTTAAAGCGTTTTCAACTTCAATCGAAACTGCTTTAAAATGTTTATTTCAGTATTTAAAAATATTTATTATTATGGCCAAAGAAGTTGTTGGGAAGCTTTTACTATACTCAGTAGAATTTGTTGAATTTGCCGGCAAACGTTGTTGACTTTGCTGTCCAAATGCGAAATTAACTGGTTTAAGTATTCTTAAATTACCTTCCAAGTTAGGTTTGACTTTGACTTTAAATTGTATATAACTTAATTTTACAAGTATATAAAGTTGAGCTATTTTCGTTATATACAAATGTCGGCTTTATGTATCTTTTAAATACTTTTTAATTCAATTTAACCCCGCTTTAAAATCGTTTAAACTCCCTTACCTCACTTGGCGGCCAGTACAGTCAACTTTATTTAATTATAATTTCAACCGGGAAACTTTCATCGAACTGCTACAAAACTTAACATAGTCATTCGGAAACAATTTCCACCAGCTCTCTTAAGCCATTCATTGTTTCCTTTATTTTTCAATATTTTTTTTTTTAACTACCTATTTTACAACAAAAAAAGAACGCACAAGAAAAGCAAAAAAAAAAAGTCAAACTAAAATGGGCTAAAAATGCAGCAAATTGGCAAGAAAAAGTTTCGTCGTCATCGTTTTTATATGCCAAGTTTAAGAGCGCGTAGAATGTTAACAATAGTTCGGTTGAAGCTAGGCTAGGAAACTATTATATTTACACGCGCGCGCGCTCGCGTTCGCGCTGCTCATGAAGAAGCCAAGTATGCGGAAAAGTCAAGTAAGCGCGCGCCAGCGAAATTGTTGTTGTTGCCAGCTGAAAAATGTTAATGTTGGCGTTGGGTTTTTTGTTGTTGTTTTGTTTTTGGTTTTTATTTTTTTTGTATTATTTTTTGTAGTTCTTTTACCCGCTTAAGTAATGAAATTGTTTATTTGTTGAGAGTGGCAAGCGTGGTTGGGAATAAATGGCAAGTGAGGAAATTAAGCTGAAAATAGAAAACGGAATGCGAAAATAGTTTCAAGTTGCGAGTGGCGTTATTATTTCGAAATGGAAATTGCCTCAATATATAAAGAAGATACTTTTGTATCTTTTGAGATACTGCTAGTGAAAAAGGTTATTTACAGAGTTATAAAGCAATTAAGAAAAAAGAAAATTTAAGCAAATTTTTGTATTAAGATTAAACTCGATTTCTTTTATCCTTTTAACCTTGTTCAGATGGACTGCAAGAACTGTAAATACGATGCGGTTATTGGCAAAGTCAGTCTTAACAATGGCTATGACTATGGCGGCACTAGTGGAGCGACAAACGAACATGGCGAAGGTAGGTAAACGGCAGACCGGAGACAATCGACCCGTTGCATATGAAATGAATATGAATCAAAGCTTTTGGGCGGCCATAGAACAAAAAAGAAATGTCCATACCGCCAATTAATAAATCACATTTTTCGTCCTTTTTGCATTTACATTTTCCAATTGTTTTTCCATCTTCGTTTATTTTTTTTTTTTGATACAGACTCCTGCCAACTTTTGCACAACAATTCACCGGCAAAGGTAAATCACAATTCGCCGTGCATGCAGCTAAAAGCAGCTGCTGCAACAACAGCAACAATGGCTGTCAATGCACAATACTATCAGCGAGCGGCACATATGCAGCAGCAGCAGCAGCAGCAACAACTGCAACAACAACGGCCCGATGTCATGCTGATGACCACAACGCAAAAGTTCCCGCCACACTCTCAACAGCAACAACAACAACAACAACAACAACAGCAGCATCAGTATCAGCAACAATGCAGCCGCTCGGCCACACCATCGCCGCAACACTTTCAACATCCGCTGCAGACATTCCATATCGTCAGCTCATCGCCGAATTCATCGCCGACACACCAGACGCTAAGACAATATGCAACACTGCAGCCACAACATCACCACAATCACCATCAACAGCAACAGCAACATTCTCAGCAACAACAACAACAACAACACCCACACCAACAACAGCGCCAACATTTCGTTGCTGTGCCCAGCAGCATGGTACGCTTCCAGACAGCGCTGCCATCGAGCAATTGTGCCAACAACGAAATTATCGGCAGCAGTGTCATGCCTCCGAATTGCTATCAACCCGCCGCTGCGGTTGCTGTTACCGGTGCGGCCACAATTTATTTTCCAATTGCTGCAACGCCAGCTACAGTTATTGCTGCTGGAGCGTCGTCGTTATCCTCAACAGCGGGAACAATAACAGCAGCACCAGCACCATCAGCAACAGCATCAGCAGCAGCAACGACATCTGTTGCTGGCTCGCAGCTACAATTGTGCAATCAACCGTTGGTTAAGTATCATACGATACAATTGCAGCATAAGAAACCTTTCGTTGCGGTCGATGCTACTTCGGTCAATATGACGACGCTGCCGCCGCCTCCTGCCTATCAGACAGCAACCGTGCATGGTGAGTAGTCTCATTGGTGGAATCTTAATTTTTAGGAGCACAGTAATTTTGCGAATTTGGTGCAACTTCTAGTTGGGTGGGCAATAAAGTTGTTGTGTTTTATAAACTCCAGGCTGGAGCTTTGGTGGCGACCATTTAGTCGATAATATTTTCGCGATTTAACAGAAAAAATGCGCTTAAAAATGTGGTTAAAATCAACATTATTCATAAGTGATTTCGAGCAGAGAAGAGGAAGAAGAAGCTCGCAAATGATACCGTTAGCTCATCGCTAGAGAACTTTACCATACGATTTGTAAAAACGATTATTTTACGATTCGTTAAAGCTATGAATTTGCGATGCTTTCAAAAACGAAATCGGAAAATAAATCATAAGCGAATCGCAAGTGAGTGATTGTTATCGATAATAGCATAGAAATCGCCAAGTTATCGTGATCGCTTTTTTTTTGTAATAAAAAAAATTTCTTTCGAAATGCTTTTATTTTTCGTTAACGAGCATGGATTAACTTTCGTTCGCGATAACTTTAACAAATCATATGCAAGTATCGTTTTCGAATAAAAGACTTCGTGGTGGACATTGTTTTCAAATTGCATGGTTTTTCAGGTATAGACAGAATTTTCTAAAGAGAGTATTTGTATTTATATTAAAAAAATTTGTTTTGTAGAATTTTTAAATATAATCTAATGCAATCGCAATTCGCACAACCATGTTTTAAAGATACAGACTTTTGACATACTTATGTCAAAATACAGAATCTTCATCCAGCGAACCCAACAATTGCAACACTAAATGCAGGTTAATGCCGTTCTATTTTGGTATTGTTATCATCAAGTCAAAACTGACCGATTAGGAAATAACAAAAACAACAACACAAGCACACAACTTCGTCTGATCACCACTGCCCTCATACTATTGCAACAACAACTAATAGGCAACATCCGCTAATCGTCGAATAATGCAGAAGCCTGTGCATAAAAAATGATCTTTTTGGAGCGACCTTCCTAAAAACAATTTTTTTTTTGCCTCAGTAACATTCCCAGTCGGCATTTTATATTACAAAATTGTATTCTTTAAGCGACGGTGAAGTTCTAAGATGGCAAAATTCTTATTTTGTTTTATTGTAGTACTTAAACTAAAAAATTGGCTTGATCGAATAATAGTAACGCAAACTTCCCATAGAAATATAAAAATGATACACTAAGCACATGCAATGTTTCATTTCTATTTCGATTATATTGTATTACTGAAAGGAAGCGAAATTGTAATTAAATTATTTCAGCAATATAAAGTGGCAGACTTTAGATCTTTCTGCAATATTCCAGATATACGAGTATGTTATGGATACACGAATTATCCCAAATGTTAAGAACATACGCGTATATATATTGCAGAGAAGTTTACAAAATATAACACGCCGAATGGGTTGATATATTTTTTTAATTTTTTAATTTACTGTTTTCCTGAGATTTGGAAAATTAAAATGTATTGAAATTAAATGGAAAACAAAACATAATTTTAATTTTTATCACTAAAAATTTAAAACGACTGAAAATCTCCTGCCAATACAAACTTATTTTGATATTTCAGTTTTTATTTTGCTTAAAATTAACATTTAAAAAAATTTTCAAAATCGGTATTATATAATAATATCGATATTTCAAAAAACGATATATTAATACTATCGATAGTTTTTAATTCAATACATCGATTCTTCATTTTTGAATACTCGATTACTTAGAGTAGTTACAAAATTTGCTCACCAACAAAAGTTTGTTGGTGAAAGCTTTTTAGAAGTTACATGACGAGATAGTGTCATTTCACTGTGGAAGACATTAAATTTTGTAGATTTAAAAAAAAAATTTGAATAGATATTTGTTCGATATATTAAACAATCCATGTTTTTTTCGATTTTTTTTTTTAACAATTTGGTCTTATCTTGCACATTTAAGATCATCTATACTCCTCCACTCAGAATTCGACATTGATCATTTATATGTATATGTTTCTTGTCATACACACCACCCCTCCTTATGGGCATTACAAATGGAAGAACAAACTGAAAATACCCTTGGGTCGATAAAAAATGCATTTCGTTAAAATAAAAATGTTTTGAGTTTTTAAATAAATCTATCATCCTGTCCAACTAATCATACCCACCGGCCCTTTGAGTTACACCGTTGTTATATAAGCACGAGGCACTTCGTGAGTTCTATTCAATATCAACAACGAAGTGATCCTGCACACACATAAACAATTTATAAGACACACAATTTCTGTTCTAAACGAATCAATTTGAAAATTTTAAAATGCAACGACAGTATGACGAAGATCAATTGCCTCCGCCGAAAAAATATAAGCGAGAGCAAACTCACAATGTACAAGTATATCGGGAGACTGTCAATTACAACGAAATCATGGATACCCAAGTGGATTTTAGGTATAATTCACCACAATATGCCAATTCTATTCAATCACTTCATCAAACAAGTGGATTGAGCCCAGCTGAAGGTTCACTGCCAGAAGACCACGCCACATCGGTGATGACCGCCACTTTACCACAGTATACCAGTTCGATTCATCAAATGGATGAAGCAAGTGGATTTGACCAATCTGAAGGTTTACTCTTACAAGATCACGCTTCATCGTTGATGAGTCCTGTTGCACAATTTATCAACGTATCCGATTTGAAGTGCAAGTTTGATGTGCTGGAAACCGTTGTCAAGAGTACAACAGCGATTGAGCAAGTTGCCAAATTCGATGAGAGGATGCGCCAATTACAAGAGATCAGAGAGTTATATCAAGAGCAAATTAAAAGTTCACCATCGCAGAGCAACACCTTCGAAGATGATGAAGATAATATATGTGATGAAGATTATGAAGATTACGAAGATGATGAAGTTGATGAAGTTGCTGAAGATTACTATGATGAAGATGTAGATGAAGATTTAATACTTATCAAATTTTGACTTGGGGTTTAAAAGTAACTGAACTTGTAAAATAATTTATATAAATAATAGATAAATTCCCAAAAAATATTGAAAACAAAAAACGAACAAAAAATGTGATCGGGTAAAATCAACGCCCACTTATAATATAGACATATAGCACATATGGGTATTTGAGCTTCGGCTAAGCCAAATATAAATCTCTTGCAAGTTTTGTTTTTACTTAAGTTCCGCTTTGAGTACAGTTTAAGTTATAAAAGCTCAATGCACTTTGGTAGAACTGTTCAATATTGACAAGAAAGCGATCCTGCTAACACAAATGCTTCTCTAGCGACGCACACATTTTTTTAAGCAAATCTATTTTGAAATATAACAGTAAAATGGACAGAAGACAACCGTCGGAAAGGAATCGAAAGGACGAGTTCGAACAAAATCGGAGCGAAGGTAACAGCAGTTTTGTGGAACAGAACCGACAATATCAGGCGGAAGAGGACACAACATATCAGGAGGAACAGAGAAAAATATATAAGGAGGAGCAAAACAGAATATATATGGCGGAACAGAACAGAAGATATCAGGAGGAGCAGAACAGAATACAACAGGAGGAACAGAACAGAAGACATCAGGAGGAACAGAACAGAATATATCATAACAGAGGATATCAAGAGGAACAGAACATAATATATCAGAACAGAAGATATCAAGAGGAAGAGAACAGAAGATATCAGGAGGAATTGAACAGAATTCATCAAGAGGAACAGAACAGAAGATATCAGGAGGAACTGAACATAAGGAATCAAGAGGAACAGAACAGAAGATATCAGGAGGAACAGAACAGAAGATTTCAGGTGGAACTGAACATAAGGGATCAAGAGGAACATAACAGAAGATATCAGGACGAACTGAATAGAAGATGTCAGGAACTGAACAGAATACATCAAGAGGAACAGAACAAAAGAGATCGAGTGGAACAGAACAGAAGATTTCAGGAGGAACTGAACAGAATACATCAAGAGGAACAGAACAAAAGAGATCAAGAGGAACAGAACAGAAGATTTCAGGAGGAACTGAACAGAATACATCAAGAGGAACAGAGCAAAAGAGATCAAGAGGAACAGAACAAAAGATTTCAGGAGGAACAAAACAGAATATATCAAGAAGAACAGTACCACAAAAATCGAATGGAAATGTTCAAAATATATCAGGAGCAACAGGACAAAAAATATCGGTTGAAACAGTACAACAAATGTCAGGCAAACATATTCTCTGGATATCGTGAGAAACTATTCCAACATTTTCTGGATGAATATTACAATTATATTAATAAAAAGCAACAGATGTTAAGGGAGAAAACACCAGAATCAACAAAAATGTATAACAATTTCTTACAACGCCTTCAAATATACGGAGTACACCAAGATGAAGCCACACCTTCGCAAGGCCATGACAATTTAGCGGCGGCTGGTCAAAGCGAGGTAAGCGAGGAGGCTAACAGAGGCGAAGTATCCACTTCAAATATTGCGGAAAAAGTTAAGCCTCAATTGGTATTGACGCCAGAAGAATTGTTAAAGTTTTATGTACACCATAATATGATTACGCAAGAGAATACTCTCTGCATATGTAAACTTCCATTGAGTACAGACACTGCTCAACAGCTTCACGTTTTTAACAAAGTATTACACTTGGTGAGGAAGAAAGCAGAGAAAGCCGAACTAAAGAAAGCAAAACGCTCAGCGAATTTGAATCCGCTCTAATCAAATTTTGTTCTTCTCTTAATTGTTATTTAAATATTTTAGATTTTTAATCTTAATTTTTGTTGTTGTTTTGTTAGTTTCAGTTGATTTGCCTTAATTTTAAAAAGATAACAAGGTCAAAACTTTCCCTTTAGACTCAAGTCAAATCACGATTCTATCCTTGAATAAGCCACCCCTAAGTTTTAGTGTAACTTTTCTTCATTTCAATACGTTCGCATTTTTTTAAATAATAACAAAAATAAAATTTATATATAGTAAACATAATTATTTCATATAATACAATAAAATCAATTCTTATTTTAAATTTAAACTAAACGAGAACAAGTAATGATAATGGCTATGATAATGTAATGCTAATGATACAAATGATAATTTCATATTAAGTACCAAAATGGAAATGTTCACTACTTTCCATTATTCAATTATATTTAGCAATCAGAATTTTATCGCGACGTTCTTCTGGACTTTTCCCAACTTCTTCGTGGGTAATGCTGAATTTTTGAGAGCAGAGGTAATTTAGAGAAAAACATCAGAGGCATGTGTTATGTCATTTAGCCACAACAAACTAAAACTCTCTTTAACTCTCTCACTAACAACCTGACAAATATTTTCGACATTAGCTGTGCTACACTTTTATCAATTTACCGAACCGACGATTTATTTTAATGCACCTACGCACCTACATTTAACATCATTTTAGCTAAGTCCATTAATTAAGCAAGCTGCTAATTTATATAGTCAACTGCGACGCGGTCCTATGCCAGCATAAATCGGAGACTTTCAGCGCTGCGCACACACACACACACACACACTCACACACAGCGGCAATTGTTGCCAACTTAAATGGTATCCAATTTAAAAGCTCGACCTAACACAAAAGCCAGACTTGCCGTGCCACACGATAAACTCTTCATAGCGCCGGCACAGCGGACCACCACCAGTGAAAACGTTAAATCAAAACTTTATCCACCCTCGCTGAAGCGTGCGCGTCAATAAAGTATTTAACTAACTGCATTTGCCACATTTTCCGCAGTTTACTCAGCACATCAACTGCAGCTAACTTTGCTACGTACATACATGCATATACATATATGCATGCATACATATATATGTATGTATGTATAGACTCATTCTAGTTAGCCTGTCTAACGTAATTAAAACAAACGCTAAACGGAAATAAAAACCAACAAACAAAACAAAATAGAAAATAGAATAAATAAAAAAAAAAAAGAAAAATGACCGCCAGAGTGTGAAAAGGCTAACGAGACTAAATTAGAGACGCGATTGAAAGCGGCTTTGATAGGATCTCGCGCACTGGCATCCCGATGTTGACCGCTTGAAAGGCTAAGCTGATTAGCACCAAATAACAGCAGCTACCAAATACTGAAAACAAAAAATAACCAACAAACTAAAATGTTTGATTTGAAATTAAAAATGGCGCTCAGTGGCGCGCTTTAATCTGGCTATTAAAAAAAAAAAGAAGAAGTCTGCGATAACTGAAAAAACAAGCTAATAAAACTTTTAATTTTATAAAAACAACGCATGGACCACATTACCCAACACATATACTCGTACACAAACACACTTATGCGCGCGTGTACTTGTATTATGGCATGCTAGGCTAAGTTGTTGCCTGTTGGTTCTACGCCAAAGATAAAGTTCGGATTCGGTGTAATGGCGAGCCGCAGTATTAGCACGTAGCGCCCAACTCGAAAATCACATTAGACGCTAGAAGTTACCGCCGCCGACGCTGTAACTAAATGCTGTAAACTAATGCATCCAGTGGGAGGCGTTATGCACCGTACCCACACGCACACACTCTATTATGCGATGTTTATATACATGTACCATAACCGTGAAGCTGTAAGTGAAATACATGTGAGTAAGCATACGCAGGGGTACCTTTAAATCATAAAAAACTTTACACATGTAATGGTGTTTTTTTTTTTGTTGTTGTTTTTTTTCCGGCACGCTGACTGACGTCGTTGTTTCGACAACGTTCATTTTAATTTGCCAGCAATGCCAGGTTTGTTGCTGCCATTGCGCCCAGCAGCTAGTAAGTTGCTCGCGCTAATGAAAGTCAACCGGGAAAGTTCTAGAAGTAATATTTTGTTTCGACAAAATTGAAAATGAAAGTTGGGAAAATGCGGAAAATGTATTTCGTCGCTGCTGCACTGTGAAAGGAAACCTTCAGCACAATAGTTGCTGTTGTTTCTCTGCATGAGAGTGGTTCTTATTTTTTTTTTATTTTTTAAATTTAGATATAATAAATTTTATTTATTTGATTTATTACGGAAGAATTCTCAGCTGTCCAATATTCAAAAAGTGGATTTTTGGTTATATAGGACATGTACTTTAAAAGTATATATATCGCTTGCTGCACAATAGATCTTTCAGGTCGCAGTGCATCAATAGCCTTTATTAATAATAAAAAATATATCGCTTACAGTTTCTGGTAGGCTATAATAAAATACACCCTCAAAAAACTAGAACCTTAAAGCCAAAACAAAAATAATGATTTTATAGCTACATTTAAAAGCTACACACAGAAAAAAAAGTAACCTTTAATCAAAGTTATAAGTTTATAAAAGTCTAGTTAAGTTAGAATATCGAAATCTCATTGCAAATATGCGCCCATATGCTGAATGAATTTTAGGTTAGATTGTGTTGGACTGGCTAATCGAAGCCACGCATAGACCTATTAGGTCCTTAGCAAAACCAGGTTGAGAACCTTTTTGACTATTTTTAAAAAGAGTTGACATCATTCAGTGTGCGGAAACGATTGACAAATTTGAAAATGCATTTTAAAATTCAGCCAACGTATTTTAAAGTTATTTCGCGCATATTTATAAAATGAGCAAACTTATTTCAAAACTATTTTGAACTTATTTTAAAACTTGATTTATAAAATAGATATATTACAACCTTAAAATTAGGTTGAATAAATAGTTCCTAAATTTTTTCAATGTGTGTTTAAAGTTTCGAGGTCTTTTAAACATTTTCACGTTTAACGGAATAGGCCTAATAGTTTTTGCTGTTCCCGTAAAATTTCATAAATGCTGGTTAGGGCCTTTGTTAATTTTTACAAGTCTTAAAAATCGATATTTCAATATTCATTGTAACCCTTCAAAGTATTTTAGATATGTTTAAACTAAAATTTTCTAGGACGTAAAAGTGTTGTTATCTCTTATCAGTGAACTTCAAAAACAAAACTTTTCTGTAAACATTTACAATCATTTAAGAACCACCTTACTATATACGAGTATGTGTGTATATGTGTATATAGTACATAGCTCTGCGACTTGTATACGAGTATTTGACTTGTCTACTTAACATTTTTTGTTTACAATTTTGTAGTTTTGTTGCTGACAGCGTTAAGAACTGTTTACTAGCGGGGGCGAGTCTACACCGACGCGAAACAAACTTTAAACAAACTCTTTTCAATTTTTGCTTTGCAGTAGTATAGTATGTATGTATGTATGTAGTTAAAGTTTCGGTACCGCAAAAGTTTAATGCGAAAACTTAATAATGTTTTCTTGTAATTAGGTATTTTATGGTTTCATAGGTTAAACTCGTTGTTATTGTAACTACTGGTACTGTTTTTTTTTTTAACTTCAAGATTAAATGTTAATAATTATGTGACTTGTAGTTAAACGTGTGACTTTGTAGTTAAACGTGTGTAATGGTGTTCTTTAAATAGTTCAATGAACTTCCTAAATTACACAAGTTAAGGTTTTTTGCAATAAAGTAATGAACGAATAACTCATTCGGATCAATCTTCTCATCCAGTATATAAGTTAAATGATAAGTTTTGTGGAAAAATAAAGTATTATTAAAATTTTCAATTTAAATCCGAGGATAAGACGTCAAAAGGATGCGAAAGAACTAGTTGAATTCTTTGTCGAATCACTTCTTTAACCAAATGGACTGTTTCATTTTCATCTACTAAGAGATGAAAATTAATTGTACAGTCCAACATAGACAGACAGTCGAATAAATCAGAGCTTTATGACTACTTTAGTCATTTTGATTATCTTTACTAAAATACGTTTTAAATATCGTTTTTTTGGATAACGTCATTGATGACGTTATTCTTTAAACAACGCATAAATGATTTTCAAATTATATCGTTATCGAGTTAATAACTTTTCTAGGCAAAAATAGATTAAGATGGCCTAATTCCTCTTGAATATTATAGGTCAATATGTATTAGCTTGGATTTAGTTAAAAAAAAAACATTTTATTTTTTCAATGTATTCAAAGTATTGTATTATTGACTAATAAAGCCAATTAATGAATACCAGAACAACAATGACAGGAATTATATTTCCATATCTTACCCCACATAGAGTACAGACTTAACCGACCTTAGCAACATTAAGACTTATTTTTATACTCGATTTTAACTAGTAAGAATCATAGGTGAACATCGTTAATTAAGAATTTAACTTAGTTATTACGATAAAAGTTAACTATAATTGAAACTTGGTTCAGATAATTTCGTTAATCTAAAAAAGTTAATGTCGATAAAAATTTAACGAAGATTTGTTCATCCACGAATGCAGCAACTATCAATAAATCATTTGGTTTGCTTCTATTAAATTCTCAATTGTTTCTTTTATTAACTAACTTTAATTAACGTTTAAATTCAACGTGAATTATTTAACTTGTTAATGGTTTTAAAATATCGGCAAAGTAATAAATTCGCTAAAAACTTAACTTCGTTAATAAACTTTTAACAAATTAACTAGTTCGCGCCCAGCTTTGATTAGAAACATTTTTTGGAGAGGCTAAACAAATAAAATTTATTCGACTGCTCTCAAATGTTTGTCGCCAATCGACAATTAACAACCACTTAAACTTTTAAGCAAACATATTGACAGTTAATAACTTATAATTACACCGCAACAACGTTAATTAAACACTGTTGTACCGTCACTTATAAAACACTTACATTGTTACACAAACACTTTCAACCACACTTATACTTATGTTATCTACTATAGCACACCTTTTTGTACTACTTCCAATACAATTGGATTAATTTTAACTTACCCAACGATCAAGTGGCAAAACGTTTGGCAATCAATCACTGCATTTAATTTAGGCAACGTGGCGGGCGTCAAAGCCTTCGCCATAATTCCAACGCCCAACGCCGAAACTTACTTCCGTTTCCGATTTACGCTGAAACGGATCAACTTGTGCGTTAAACTGACACATTTAAGTATTTTCAAAGTACTGCGCCGGAACTTTGACTTCTTGCTATGATTTGAGTTGGTTTGAGTTGGGTTAGGTTGAGTTGAGTTAACTGAAACAAGGTGGCAGTACTACTTGCTGTGGAACATGTGCGACATTTTTATTGATGATGACAATGACATGGCATCATGACGACGACGACGACGATGCCTATGCGAAGGAGGAAGCAGTAGAAGAGTATGAGCAGGGGGACGCACTTTTCAACAAAAACTCATTTAACTTCTTTGAGCCACTGTTATTATCGGGGTCAGGGCTGACAATTTTATAAGGTTTCAGAGCGGTTTTGGGAATATCTTATTTTTTGTATATGTAAAATACAACAAAACAATTGGACCTATATCAAGGAATGTCTTAATATATTTAATTAAGTGCGTGGGTCCGCAAAATTCTTAGATTTATAGAGATACAAAAATTATGATAAGATTAAGATTTTTTTTTATATAAATGACAATAATAATCTGATTCATTAAAACGATGGGTAACCCTGCAGTTGTTGTTCTTGTTGTTGTCATGACAACTGTACGTGACTGAGTTTTCGATTGTTTTCGTTCCTAAAGTTGCTTCTTGTGTGTGTATGTGTCTACCAGAGCATTTAATATGAAAATTGATGTACGTGTTGAGCTACAGGAGTAAGGCCCCCTCCCCTTTGCCTATATAAAGTGGTGGGGGGTGGGTTAGACGACACTAATGTGCCTTAAGTGAAAATATGATTGATTTGTTTTTCGCTCGACCTTGTGCGCTGGCAAATTGATTTCGTGATAAATGTTCTTCTTCGGAATTTCATTGTCCCGCAGTGAAATTTTAACCACATCGCTAAAGACTTTACGCCATCATATTGAAAAATGTTTAAGAAATTTGTCCAAAGAATTTAATTAAAATATCCTGTCAACACTTTTGTAAACTTTCATTTGCAGGTGTGCGACGCGCCAAATTCCTAACGAAACCCTTGCCACACGAGATCAATACGCTGCTCGCCGAGAATGAGCTGGTATCCTGCCGACAGCATGATTTAACAGCGCAAGTTTCCAGCAACAGCAACAACAATAGCACAACAGCAACATCGGCAGCGACAACAATAGCAACGACCGGCACAATAATACCAACGGTAGCAACATGCCCTGGCATGTTGTCAACAGGAGCCGCCGTAGCAGCAGCAGCAGCAACAACAACGATGACAACATCAACGACGGCTGGTTTAAACACCTGCACATTTTCGGGCGGTTTAGGTGGCTCCTCCGTGGACATCATGGAGGATGAGGAGGAGAACGAACAGCAGCGCATCGGGTAAGTAGATTCCAAACATGAACATTTTGTCCATTTTTTTCGAGTGCCTTTATTTGTTGTTTGTGTCGAGTGTTCCAAAAATACAAATCGTGCCAACTTTAACTCTGAAAAAAGTAGAAAAAAACCACAGCTACTCTCTCTCTCTCTCTCTCTCGGGAGGTTGCCACAACGTTCAAGCCACAATTGCTGCACTTAAAAGCATCGACCAGAAGCCCTAAAATCAATTCCGAAACACATTCACACGGCTCAGTTGGCGCACATGCAAATTGAATGTCTGCACTCGGGCGCCAATTTTTCCTTCGTCACAAGAAATAAACTATAATGAAAAATAAAAATGTTCCATCCATGTGCGCTGGCGTGTTGATTTTCTTGTGGAGTCTCCTCTTCCGGTAGAACACAATTTTTGGTTTTTCTTTTTGTTTCTTCTATGTCACAAGTGAATTTGTCGTGACCGGGTATCTTGATTTATGAACTGGGAATTTGAATTTAAAAGAGTATGAACTTTTTTTTTTAATACATATTTTTGACTTAAATTAGACCAAAATTCGGAAAGAGGTCTCACTGAAATTAGAACTCTTCGGAATTGTCCAAAGGTGGGATTATGAAAGTAGAATTTACAAATTGTTTATCATGGCTTGAAAATAATCTCAAATATGCAAGTAAAATACAATTAAAAAAAAATTACAAGAATTAAGTCCATTCAGTTTTTGTATTTTTCTAGACATGTAGGCTTGAAATCGAAAAATGGTCGAAGCGGGTCCACAAGCCACAACCGAAAAGTCTTAGGGAAATTCGAGACCATGAACTTTTCTACTAACAGAAACCGTACATAATCATATTTTATTAAAGAGTCCTTTATCAAAAAAATGAAATGAAATGAAATTAAACTACATATATCAAATGGACCGACTTGATCTTGATATATGCTAGTAAAAACCCACATAGATCAAGTAATAAACATATATGAGGGTACCTTGCAAACCAAATGAGCCGATATGATGTTATTGTAGGCTCGTGATCCATGATCTATTCAGGCAAATTTTAAAGATCCCTAAAAAAAATTGTATGTTTTATCCTACCACATTATCGAAAATTTTTCATCAGGCCATCCGAATGTTTTTGCTCATACAAGTCTTGAGTTCTCCATATGGAAACCCACTTGATGCCTGTATAAACTTCTAAACAGCACCAGGAAATGTTTGGTGTTGTTTGTAGTTTAATAAATGTGAACAAAGCGATAGATAAGCATTATCTAGTCCGCAATAATCTGTCTGGTCATTTACTTAGTGATCAGCCAGTTTATTTAGGTTACAAATCTTATCCTAAAAGATGTGTCTGGTCTATCCTAAGTCAAAATTTGTCAATTATTGATACCTTGAATTACGGTCAATTTCAGTTATTGTAATGAAAAGTCATAATAAATTTATTGCTCTATTAGTACAGTCGAGATTGCTAAAAATATTCCAAACAATTATTGAACTACAAATTTTCCAAACATATATTGACCTATACATATATATAAACATATACGCCATATGTTAAAAGTATCAAATATTCAAAAGTTTATTTTTTTCAATTCTATAAAACTTTTTTGCTTTCGTATCTTAAATTCGCAAGTTTATAAGATACTTCATCAGAATCTTAGTTTCTCAACATATGGCAACATGCAATCATTTTGTACCTTTACCAATTCGTACTTAAAGAAAAGTGCTGCCATGTCACACCATTTTACACAATTCACTTTGAAACTTTTTCGCTGGTTTTGGCATCTCCACAAAGTTTAAGACGAACATGATTGCGACAAATTGGAAGGTCGGTCGATAAACTTGGAAATTCCATTTTACACGGATATACTTTTAAAATGTTCGAGCAGATTTAATTATTTAAGTAACTTAAAGAAGTTTAGTGCTTAGAGTAATAAGATAATTGATAACATTGTTAAAGTGAGGATATGTGGGAGGGCTAGTTCGGCACTTGTATCGAAGTAACTGGATGCAAGATATCGCAAGAGGCCAATGACATCAACGATTATTTAAACCTTTCATAGTCCAAATTCAGTTGTGATATTTTTGGATTCCAAATCTGCCGAGTTTATTTTCAAGAGCTTTTAAGGAAAATAACTTCGGAATTCATATTCAAGATTAACTATACAAACTCCTCGCAGATAGCTCAATCGACCAGCTGTATTGAACTTCACTGCTTCTTGATGTTTTCGAAAAACAAAAGGCACCACATAATAAATTAACCATACAACTCCAACCAAAACCAAAATGTACATTAAATTAAACGTTGCCATAAATAACGCTGCAAACGAACACAAGAACAAGAAAATACAAAACTGGGCACGCATGCGCCCGCCGAGTTAATTAAAAAACAATCAAAAGGAAAGCGCAAAGCGGGGCAAACACTTTCCGTCCACACTAAAATACGAGTTCACATATATTATGCCACCAAAAACCAAAAAAAAAAAAAAAACAGCAGAAAAAACATCCTTTGCGGAAATACAATATGGCGGAAGGAAGGAAGGAAATAAAATTAATTGACCTCGATTCAAGCAGCGCGTTACAATTAATTACCGCCTCTTATACGACACCAACAGAAAGCGAAAGGCAAGCAAAGGTGTGTGTGCCAAGGATACAAGCAAAAGACGACGTCGCCGACGACGACGACAATGACGACGATAAAGAACGAGAAAATTAAGCTGAACAATAACGCAAGAGAATATATATTACCCACGTATAAATTAACTGTAACTAAACGTAGCGAAATGTGGCGAAAAAGGTGGCAACGCGCATGCTGGAGCAAGAGCGGCAAGTGGAGTACTTACAGCTTTTAGTTTTGAAATTAAACTCTGCGCCATATGATGCGAAAGATCGAGTATCAAAAGCAACTAACTTTAATTTTAATTTAAGTTATCGAATTTAAAACAGAAAAGTCGATTGTGAAAACTATCCAACAAATGCGGCAAATCCGTGCGATAATACGATAAGCCAATAAGTCGGATTTTATAATCAGAAAGAAAAACAGAAGAAAATTCAAATCGGCTTATGAGAACCACCTGTTGTTGCCGGGGGGGGGGGCTTGTTTAGCTGGGCAGCGGTCGAACATGAGAGCTTATAAATGCCAAAGTTAAAAGAGCATCTGGCATGTGTGCGATGCTATGATAAGATATTAAAACCAAACAAAGTTATCCGTTGGATACACGACAACTTTTCGAACTTGCGTAGAGCATATTTTGAATTCTTTACAACTTCTAAACTAAGAAAATGCAAATGCGACATTTATCATTTATCTCAAATGTTCAAAGAAGTTTTGTGAATTGAATTTCCGCATTCAATGTAAACTTCTTGGTGTGTAAAAAACTAATTACCATTCTAGTGTACATTGTGTAAATTACCACAAAAGTGCATTACCAATTGAATTAATAAATATGATGACATTCTTATAATGCTCCAAAGCGCAAACCATTGGATGCAACAGCAGTGCACTTCAAATCGATGCATAAAATCAATTTGTAAAACCAAATGCAGCGTACACATACACCCAGACACACACACATAATTCCCACAACCACACGCATACAGGAAGCAAATAAAAAGTAGCACGCTGTATGGGTAAAGTGTGCGACGGAAGAGTGGATGCCACACTCGATTGCAGCGATACGAAAGAAACGACACACACACACACATACTCAGAGCACGCACGAACGCTGAACGTCCAATCGATAAAATGAAATGCCACATTGAACATGCCACACATGTACTCCCACCCACAAATATAGTGCCACCGATTGAACATACTTTCGAGCACTCTCGGCCAGTTTTCATACACAGGCGAAAATTTAAGATTTCGGTTGAAATGGAATTTTGTATTTGTTGTTATGAAAATTGTTAGAGTTGTTTTTATTTTTGGAATTGGTTGAGTTCGAAAATCAGGGACATGTTATGACATGTTTTTAAAAAGACTTAAAACCCGAAATATGAACAATTTGGTATCGACTTTCGAAAATCTCTTTAATATCGTTAGGAAGTTTTTGTATACATTTTACGGTCGTACGGAAAGAAGTTATTTGATGCTAGTAAGAAATCTCTCAAACATTTTCTTACAATAAACTTATCTTAACCAATCCTTTCCAGGTACAAATTTTGGCCGAAAATATTTGAACTTACTAGGTAAATAAATCCAAATACCTCATTTTACAAAGAACACATTTCCAAATTATTTTAAACTTCTCTTCAAACAAATTTTCAAAATATAAGAAAAATAGGTTTCAGACCCTAACAGGCCCCATTTATAATTTTTATCATACCTTTTTTTTGCTAGAAAATTAATCTCTCAAGGTTAATTAAAACTTATAAGGTCATTACTTCTATACGACATATTTTTCCATTTAAAATGATTAAATTTCCAATATAAAAAAAATCAAATTTAATTTTTCGCCAAGTAAAAAATATTTGTCAAAATGTGAACCTCTGCTCTAACCGAAGCGACGCTGACAGATGCGACGGACAAAGTTGTCAACAACGCTGAAGCGGAAAACAGCAAAAACCAAGAAAGAAATTCCATAATCACAATTGTAGGACAGTAAACTAACGAACAGACGAACGTTCAAACAGATTGCCAAAAGGCGGGGAGAGTCGGCCAGTTGGCCACCCTCCCTAATAATACGATTTGTAGGACAAGATGCTATAACGATGATATTCTTTTTGGCGCGTACAAAGTGACACATTGCACAGGCTCACTGACGACCGACAGACAGACAACGACAGACAACGATGACTTTTAATGTGCTACAAACATGGGAAGCAATAAGCCAACAACTGTGGGCGAAACTGTACGAGAACGTATGGTTACTCTGTAAGTGTGGACAGAGTATGAGTAACTGCCAACCATCGTTGTTATGTGAGTCAAGTGTGATAGCAAAAAGACAAATGTTTGTGGCGATATTTTATGTTGGCACTTTGGGAATTGATTTCAGGTTGATGACAGCGATTCGTTGTTTTTTTTCTCTGTTCTGTTCTGCTCTGTTTTTAGATTTTTCCGTAGTTTGTCTGCTGGCCAAAACTGTTGCACAGGGTATTTGGCTTAAATGTGACTTTAGGTTGGTTTTATGGCCAAGTAAAAAAAATGCGACGTGTATCGTTAATATAAAAAAATATATATATGCTATAGTTAAGCCGGATAACAATGTCCCATCATGTGGCTTAATAACGAACAAAGTTTTTTTTTTATATTTTAAGATTAAAGTAGGAAAAACTTCTTTTAATAAATCCAGTAATGTAAAAAAGGTAGAAAAACTCCAGTTGTTATAATCCTTCAAAATCTTTAAGCAGTTTACTTTATAGAACTATCTTAACTTCAAACAAAATACAAACAACATCGTCATAATCGAAACATTAAGCAAACCAAGACTTTAACCAATTTGTTCTAAAAATGGTCGCAAACCTTAACTAGCTGCCAGACTAGGTTTAAAGCCCAGTCGGATCACATTCTTTTGTCGAACTGTGACTAAAGGAAATTTCTCATTAACAAGCTTGTATGATAATAAGCTTTTACGAAACAGTCCGATAAGTAACGTAAGCCAACAACTCCAGCCCTTTACTTGTGCCATTTGGAGAAAGAGGCTTTGCAAAGCGGTCTAAATTGGTTGCTTAACGCAAATCAGTAATGCAAACAAGTAATTTAGCCCCAGGGAAATGTGTGGGGCTATTTGCATGTGTCCTTTTCTTTTGTTCCTTATTGCCTTTGTCATTTATTCTTTATTTTATTCTTTTGTTTGTCTACCTTTTGGGTTTTTAAATCACTTCGTGTGTATTTCACAATTTCTGTTGGAGTATTAAATTCTTTGTTTGGCATATGGATTAAATTTAAACCAAACATTTGAGCTCATTCCAAATATGTTTAATATATGCGTATATATATATAAGATATATTTATATGATAGTTTACAGATCAGTTGATGGCTCACCGAGTAATTTCTAAATTTTTAAAATAATTGAACTTTGATAAGAAGCTGTGACTGGGTTTGAAATGGGTTAAAATGAGCTCATCTTAAAAAATAAGCTTGAAACCAATTTTGATATAAGTGAAATGCTATTTCACATATTTTTTCATTACTTTTTAATTTCACTACATATGAAAATAATTTCCTTTCACTTATTCTCGTTCCAGCAATTGTCCGCATGGCACACCATCGCGCGTACCACTTATATCAGCCGGTGGTGGCGGTAGCAACACTTCCTCCAGTGACTATGGCACTGGCAAAGAATCGGAGAAGTCTACGACACGCGGTCTTATCAATGCAACAGCCGCCTCCTTTCATCGCCACACGCTGCACACATTTCATCGGGGCGGCAATCGCAAGTCAACGATTTTAACGCAAAGACGCGGTTGCAACGTGCCAGCTTCGTCCGGCAAGAGTGTCAGTGGAGGAGGTGGCAGCCTTTGTTATGGCGACACTGCCGAAACCTCGGAAGACGATGAAGCCTATATGCAGCACGGCTCCGAGCAGTTTGTGCTCAATCAAATCGAGCACGAAGACGAAGAAGACGATGCCGATAATGAGGATGCAAACGATCAACAGAGCAGCGGGGATGGACCACAGGTGCCCATCAGCATTGTGCTGCTCATACTCATTTGTTACATATGTCTGGGTACGGTGATCTTTGCCTTTTGGGAGAATTGGTCGCTCATCGATGGTGCGTACTTTTGTTTTGTGACGCTCGCGACCATTGGCTATGGCGACTTTCTGCCCGAGCGTACTTTCAACGGGCCCGAAGTGCAGCTCTTTGCCTGTTGTGCTTATCTGTTATTGGGTCTGGTACTGGTGGCGATGTCGTTTAGCATTCTGGAGACGCAGTTGATGTGGAAGTGTAAGCGTATCGCAGTGCGACTGAAGTTGGCCAAAGATTGATGGTGGTGGCAGTTGGTAAATGGACACGAAGCGGCCGAAGTGGCGCAATTTTTGTAAAATACGAAAGTATTCTCGATGCGGAAATCGGGTACGAACGAAATTTGGGAAAATTTTCAGTGGAAATTAATTTTCAAGCTGAGTTTGGATAAGTGATAATTAATTTTTTCTAAATATGATTACTGGAGCTCAGTTCTATGTATATAAATTTTACAACAATACAAGCATTCTTTAAATGAAATTCGATCTTGGTATAGAGGAGCGAATAGAATCAGACTTTACCGATATTTTGATTTAATCTAATAGTCCAAATCTGGTTACTCTGACCACCGGCTTTAACAAAGTCTTGTTGCTGTTGTAATATTAATATGCGTAGGTATTAAACTAAAGCAATCATCTAAGAAATATTACACACCGATTGAGTAAATTTAGTAGAACTCCAGAGCGAATCAACAAATTTATTCAAAACTTCACTTAGGCTTCTTAATTTCGTTCGTATCCTTCATGTAAATACTCACATATAAAATTATGCATTAAGGTAATATAGCAAATGAAGTAGAACTTATATGTGTGTACTTGTATATATGAGTTTGTTCAGATACTAACTTAAGTGCTTCAGTAAGTGTATAAGAGTAGTTCGGAAGATATCTAAACTTATGCTTAATCAAAATTCAAAGTTGAGACAACTTCAATTTCTTTCAATTTTAAAATTATAGTAACAGTTAAGTTCTACAACTGAGATTTCCTATTAAAAGTTATCGACATAATTTGTTTTCAATTTAAATCCAGAAAATCTGTTTAATGGTAAGTGGTTAAAAAAAGATCTCTCCGAATAAAATGTTTACTCATTTACTCAGCTAAATCGTGCTCTCATGCCATACCGTACTTAACCGCAAGTCAAAATGCTGTAGTTGAATTTTAATCCGACGCTTTTGAGCGCTCATCAAGAAAATATCAACAAATGAAAATGAAGCTTTAAAGCCGTATAAATTATTATTATTGATAAAATTGTCTGAACTACTCTGCCATAGCTTAAAAAAAATAAACATTTCTTATATTTTGTCTGCATACTAGAAACCAAAAGTCTCTTAATCCTATTAAAATGTAGTTTATTAGCATTAAATTAGACTAACAAAAGTTACAATAACAACAAAGTATTAGGCATGTAAAAACTAACTATCACTGTGTACAAAAGATAAAAAAAACAGAAACCAAACAAACAAACAAACAAACAAACAATTTTTCAATTAAAACAAATGTAAGCTCAAAATTTGCAAAATATTAACAATATCTAACGAATAAAAGTAATAATAATAATACAAATACAAACAATATAAATAAATAAAATCATAGATTTTTCAAATAAATAACAAGCGTTTCATTTCAAGCCTTTTTGTGAGCGTTATGTAAAGCTCACAAAATTCAACAACAAACTTCAAGTTACAGCACAAACGCCAGACTCTATTATTCAGCTGAGATATAAATTGTAAGCCCAAACACTTTTGTGCTCTAAAGGATTATAAACAATCGCACAGATACACACACACACACACACAAAAGCAGAAAACAACAAACCGACTGCAGCCCAGCAAACGCTTCCAGCCATAAGTCGAAAGCCGAAAGCAAAAGCAAAATTTAAGTTTTAACAAATTTAATAATTGAAATTTCTACAATAAGAAAATTAAGGCGGGTCTTTTTAAATCTGCACCCACCATATGAATGAATGAATGGTCGATCCTCTGGGCGGTCTGTCTGTCGGTCGGTCTGACGGTCGGTCGTGCGGTCGGTTGGTCGGTTGCTCGTCTAGCTGCATGAAATTTAATTATAATGAAAATAACTTTCCATATACCGTCGAGACGAAAAACAATTTATTTAAATTTATGTTTACACAAAGGCCGCCAGAGTTGCCAACATCAGCTGAAAAACGAACGGAGAGACAGTGAGCGGACAGTGTGCGAACTGAATTAGACCATTGTGTGCGGCAGGACACTTTACCACCAGGTCGTTGAAGGCCAGTCCTGGCCAGGGCAGGCCAGCGCTCGAGCATTAACCGGAACATGTGTTCGCCATGATTGTTGACTGACGCTTTAAGTTGACTTACGGCTATTTGGCCACATCTACACAAATTGTTTCGTACTCGCTTTGTTTTTGTTTTTGTTTTGTTATATGTTCTATGTTCTATGTTCTCCATGTTGCGAGTTAAAAAGCAGAGAATTGTTAATTAGATAGAATTCATCATAGATAGAGCGGGCAGAGTTGGTTGCATCGTTGGACCGAAGAAAAGTTGAATGAAAGCAAAAGTTCGAAATTAATTTAACGTTAATGAAGCCGTTGGGTTTAGAAAAGGTTTTTTGGTTTTAAGTTTTTAACTTATTTAATAAATACTGGAAAGTGTTTTATAGTACATTAATATAGTCCGATTTAATTACTGTCAAATGACTGTGGGTCTGATATTTTATTTGTTAGACTTTTGACTAAGTTAGTAAAATTTTTTTCGTTTTCTAAATTGACTAACAAATTTCAAATTGACCTTAATACGAAATGACATTTCTACACCTACACACATAAATATACATGTACACATTTCCTGCGCCCGGAAGCAATGAAATTTGGTATTTTCATAAAATTCAAAAATTTATTAAATTACATGTTGGCCCTCATCAAAGTCCATCAAAATGTTGGCCAATCACCAATTACCAATATTTTCCATGTTGATTTTTGTTCTTCTTCTTCTTTTTTTTATTATTATTCATTTTGATTGTATTTTTTTATTTTTATTTTGTAAACATTTTCGTTTTAGCAAACAAATATGACCGAAGCAAAAATTAACTTGTGCAGCTGGCAAAAAATTTAAAAATTCATCATGTCATGCCATGCCAGCCACGTCCATTCAGTCGGTCGTCAGTCGGTCGTCAGCATCGGTCGGTTCAATTGATTTGCAGATACCCTCCCGCCACACTCACTCGCCTGCGGGGGGGGGGGGGGCGTGTGTCAATAATGCTGTATAAAGCCTCACACTCCATTGGGAACTGTAAATTTGATAAATTTCCGGCACGTTGATGGCATGCCAAATGAATGCATCGTTGAGGCCTGCCAGCCGGCCAGCGCTGGGCAAGCTACACTGGCCGACTGGCTGAATTATCTGAAATATGATGCCTAAAAATGGAATATTTTGTGTATTTAGCAGCCGATGGTCGTAAAGCAGCCTAATAGTTTATGACATTTTGGTAAAGCATATTTTTAGGTGTTTTGTTGTTATGTCTAGGGCAACCCGAAATCAGCAAAGGTTACTTTATGGTTTGTAAAATGTAAGTGTGGACATGATTTAGGTACAGTCTTTAACAACGCTTTAAAAAAAAGCAGATATTTATAAATTTATATACATAAATATGAATGTTTGTTTGTTTGTTTCTTTCTTTCGTTCTTTCTATTTGTCATTGTTCCCTCTGCGCGACTAAACCATTTATCCAAATTCGATAAAATTTCAAGGGCTTACGCTCAGAAAAGTTTTGGGCACAAAAAATCTGCCACGCCCGCTTATTTCGCCCACAGTTTGTGAAATTAAGAAAAAATATTCAATTATTTCGCTAATATTGCTCCTAAAAATCTAAAATTCGGTATCTGAGTTTGTATTTCCCTAAAATGGGTGTGTTTGGTTTAATTTAACGCCCACTTAAAAAAAAGAAAACATTCGATTATTTCGCTAATAGAGATCCAAATAATCGGAAATTTGTTATTTGAGTTTGTCGACAACTTCACCAAAAATGGGCGTGGTTGAATGAATTTACCGCCCAAGCCAGTGCATGAAATATAAAAATTTTTAAACTCAAATTTTACTTTAATAGTAAAATTGATTAAATTCAGTGATATTAAAATTTAAACATTTTTAAATTATTTTAGAATATTTGATGTTATTTCGAATTATTTCAAATTTTTCTGAGCTCTTTCAAAAAATTTTAATTAATTTTTAATAATAAATAAATTTTTATTTCTATCCATATAAGAACTTATAAATATTTAAGAACACATTTCAGGTTTCCCTTCGCATCTTCATGTCTACGGCCCATCGTTAAATCATTCTTCTGGACACCTTTTGTACACTTTTATTGGCATTTAAAGAAGACACAGTGAAACTTTTGTTGCCGGCTTTACTACTCTAATGCGATATCGCTGCTGCGCCAGCTAAAATTCACTTTGACACTTTTTTATGGAATTTAAAACTTTTTTTTTTTTACCATTAGCATATAAAACAAAAAGTTGCAAAGAAGTTTAGCTGACTTTTTTATGCGCAAATCTTCGTGCTCGTAAAAAAATACGCACAAATTTGCAGCGACAAAGTGAGCGTTCCCTTGGCAGATAGGTAGGTAGGTGTAAGTATGTACGAGCGTAACCTTTGCTATAACTTTGGCCAATTTAGCTGTCATTGATATCAGCGCGCGATATTTATCATCTCCATCATCAGCGGCAGCAGTGGCAGCGGCAGCAGTGGCGGCGGCGACGGCGACGGCGTCGGGCGACTTTAACAAGTTAAGCGTAATTCCGGCGTAACGGAATCAATTGATATGATGGCTTCAAATTGAATTTGTAATTTTTTTCATCTTTCTTTTCTTTTGGTATACATCATTTGGGCAAACGACCCAGCCAGCATTTAAGACGACGACGCCGATTGCTTGTATACGAGCCAAGCATCCACCATCGCATGTCCTGTCTTCCGATGTTTTCATTTTGCTTTGTTTGTATTTACTTTTAATGCTTTTGATGCTTCCGGCTATAAAAGTTAAAGGCAAGCGGAAGAGAAAATATGTAAAAATGACAAAAAATTTAAAACAACAACAAAAAAATGAAAGAATAAAATACGAGTACACACAAATATTTAAACGAAGGAGCAGAAGTCATGTGCGCTCATATTTCCGCTTTACGCAACACGCTTTTAAACTTTCTTACCATGTGACATCGGCAGCGGCAGCAGCAGCATCGACTTCATAATGGCGACATTTATGTTTCGGCTCGGTAGTAAGGATCGTTGTGTAGGGTTTCCATACATTTGTATATAAGTATATATATACATATGTATAGAATTTTTGTTGCTGCTTCTCGAGTATGATTTTTTTTGACTTATCTCATGTTGAACATCGACAATTCGCCATGAATGCGAATGTCGATTTAAATTTTTCGCCTTGAGGTATGCTACTTTTTTGTTATAACTTTTTTTTTTTGCTAAATAAAGGTTTCGTTTTTCTTGCTTTCACCAACAACAACAACAACAACAACAACAACAACAACAACAACAACAACAGCAATAACAACAACAAAAAATTGTTTGCTGTTTGTTAATTTTTTTTTGTGGGATACCTTATTTGCTAAATAAATATTTGTATACGGCTTGTTTGTTTGTGTTTTTGTTATTTTGTGTGAGTGTGTGTGTGTGTGTGTGTCAGAAGTGAAATTGTAAATTGTCGTCGTTGTGTTTTGTTGTGTTGCGTGTTTTTGTTGTAGGCCGCTTTTAACTATAAAAAGATATGTTGACAATTTGGTAATGGCTGATTTTCGGCAGTTAAATATTTAATTTAACTTTGACTTTAATGTAACTTTTTTCGTTGTTGTTGTTGTTGTTGTTGTTGTTGTTGTCATTTTTAACTGTCATTTGTCGTCGTCATTTTCGACTGCTGTTAATTACGTTTGTTTGTCCAGTACAGTCTAATTAGCAGCGTTGATTTGTTGTATTAATTGTATGGCCTACTTTTAGGCATCGACTGCAATCAGCTTGAAGCGGCCAATGAATGTAAATGACTACCGAAACGGCAGAGTTCGTCGCAGCCTAGAGGTATGCAATAAAAAGTTAATTGCAAATTAAAGGGAACCAGCGAAAATTTAGATTTATTGTGGCTGCGGTATGTGGCAGGAAGTTTTTGTATAGCCACCGGAGAAACTCTTAATATGCAAATGATTGGGTTTCTTTTGTTATGTAAATGACAATATATAAAAATAAAACAACAATTTAAATGACTGCTCAGAGATATCTATCGTTAACGCCGTAAAGTATGCCATAAAAAAGTTAAAATGTATATAAAAGCCTTTAAGGCAGTATTGTTTTTATACAATATAAGTATTGTAATTATACTTTTTTGTACTATTTACAACAACGTTCTAAACATGATAATACAGAAAAATTAGTTTTTAGTATAATAAAGTTATATTAAATTAAAAAAATTAGGCAGACAGTCAGACATGGCTAGATTGATTTAGTTCTTAATTCTGACCAAGTTTTCAATGAGGGTGGTCCGATAAGTCCTTAGCCACATAAGAAAAACGAAAATTCTAGAAAAGTGGCTTTTTTTCGTATTTCCCAGCAGAGTAACGTAAATAGGTTCGAACTTTCAATTTTGAAGTTTACAAACTGCAATTCCTGACAAAATTTAATTTCGAGAAAGGATCTCATCTCGATCATTTGAATGACAGACAAACTTAAATTGTTCATTTGTTTTGCAACCCGTGTTTCACCAGGCGCACAAAATCTAAAGTAAGGCAAAAACGAATAATACTAATTTCTGTTGTTTCTCTTTCTCTTTCCTTCACACACAATTGCTTTGTTTTTGTTCGTCATGTTCGCCTTCCTCTCTTGCCAATGCTTGTGCGAGAGATCTCTTCTCTTCCTTGTAACGGATAAATAATAAATTTGTTAGTGAAAACAACAACAAGAACTTAATGTGTGGAGAAGTGGAATAAAACATGAGTGTAGTTGTTGTTGTTATGAGTTTAAATGAAATTGTCGGCATTTCAATTTTGCTGCGTGCTACTTTCTATCTCTGTGCCCCTAGTATCAAAACTGAAAAATGAAAAATTGTTCAAAAATTTAACTGAAACTCTTATTTCTTCTGCTCTGAGCAAAAACCGATAAATCCATTTTTGAAAAAAAATTGTTTTCTTTTGGTTCTTATCCGATCACACGCATTTTTTGTGAGCAATTTTAAATATCATATTAGAACTGCACATCAGCACTGGAACTTTTTTATAAAATTGTTTTCGCATTTCAGTTCGATAGTTCTTAAACTACGGCTGTAATCGTTGGGACAGATGGACGGATGAATGGACAGACGGACGGACATAGTTAAATCGACTCAGAATTCGACGCTGATCATTTATATATTGTATATACTTTATCATACCTACCACGCCCCCTTCTGTGCGTTACAAATGGAAGAAAAAACTTAATATACCCTTTGGTAAGTGCACTTGAACGTGGCGAAGGGTATACAAATTTCAATTACAAATAATAAAAAATTTAATTGCAACAACAATTAACGGCACGGCGGATTATTTGCATTTCGGAACTCGTCATCCTATTCTGACCAGCAAAGTCTTTGAAGGCTCAATGTACAATCCTTTTCATTTTAAGCCGGTTAAGAGTTTCATAAGACAAGAAAGACGAATTCAAAAGCACAAAGGAAAATTACAAAATTTCACCATTTGTTGTTGTTGCCTAATAAAGCCGAAAAAGCAAATCCGCTGGCCATATGATAACTAACATGTTATACATCATTTGAAAGGCCTTTATCGACATTTAACTTTTATTTTTACGCTGAAGACATAAGCGATATAATCTTAGGAAATCCTTAGAATGCCCTTAAACCGAAACTTTGCTTAAATTGTATTATACATCATGAGATAGGTATCAACTTGTTGTCACTTTCTTTCCCAAATTAAAAAAATTACCGAAATTTCAGTGCAGGGAAGAAGAAGATTAAATTTCTTTTTTCATATCAAAAATAAAACCTAAATTTTAATAAATTTCATTAAAAGTATACATCAATTGAAATGTACTTTTTCTCTTTTTGTTTTTTCCGAATATACACCGAAATATTTGTACATCGTGTTGAGAGGCATATCCAATGTATTTCACTTTCTCGAGAGCAAATAATAAAATTCACACGAATTTTCATGTGATAGCACAGCAAACAACCGACATACATACATACATACATACATACATACATACATACATACATACATACATACAAATCACCGACGAAATTTCATTTTGGCAAAATTTAATACAATAAACGTGCATTTGCTCGTACATTTATCCGATGGAAATCAAAAGGATTTTTGAAAATGGGTGCGCAAACGGCACACACACACACACACACAAACACAGACACACACAGACACATAGGCAAATAACACAGACGCACAGACGCAAAATTCAATCAATGATAAGTGAAAATCAAATACTTTTATGACAACGCTGCTGCAGTTCGTTTTCGAAATTCTTGGAAAATTATTTCAAAGCCTAAACGACAATGAATTAGGAACAAACAGAGCCACACTGCGATATGTATTTGTGCGTGTGCGTGTATGCGTATATGCGTGTGTATATACTCGTATGTATACAACAATTTAAATTCGATCAAAAGCATTATTACTAAACGCCAGCATAACAATAGTCGCAACACAAACAAACACAAGCGAACTAATACACCAAAAACGAACACAAATACACACACACAGATGTACTCATACATGCAGATATTGTTAAAGGATTTCCCGCTGGGAGAACGTGCTTTAAAGGATGTATTTCATTCAGCTAAATTTCGACAAATGATTTTGTTCGATGGAAATTGGGCAAAGGATAACGTAAATTTTCAACAAAGTATTTACTGGTAAGTAAGTAGATTTAGACAACGATTTATCTATGCTCTATTGTATTAGTCGTAGTGTGGTATGGTACGGTATGGTATGGTATGATGGCATTTATTTGTGTGTTAGCCATTAGAGACGGTCGAAGAAAATGAAAGCTCTTTGATGACGATTTTAAATAAACGAATGATGTGCGAAAAGAAAACGAAATGCAATAAGCCTTATCAATGAAATTGGCTTAAACAAAATACTTAAATTAACATATATATATTTATATATATACAAACTATCTAAGCTTATAAATAAAAAAAAAAAAGTTAAACTGTTTGTCTCTTTACTATATATAAGTACAATTCAACTCCAATAAAAATGCGTTTCAATTTAATACCAATAATAGAAGTTAAAGTTAATTCTTCATTTTCTGAATTTTTATAATAAAACAATTTAACTTTATTGATTTCTCTTGATTAAGTTTTATACACCACAAGAAACCTTTCACACTGACGTAAGATATAAAATATAGTTTTCGTTAAAAATCTTGAAAAACAACGAAATCGGCAAAGCTTATCACTAACTTAAAGCACTCGTGGTCGGCCCAACGAGAGCTTACAACCATTTTTTGCCGCGTTCATTGCCAGCCGGCGATACCTTGTGTGTAGCGCCAGTACTGCGTCTAGTGCCGTCATCAGTTGGTCTAGTCAGCGACTTTTCAGCAGCGAAGCTACTCGATAACTTTGATTTATCGCGCATTGGACTGTTTAGGCCAACAATCGAGCTTACTTCGGAAGTATCATCGGCGAAGGAGAATTCCTGATCGTCGCTTTCGTCTAAATCGACAACGGTTAAATCAAAAGAATTCGTTTGAGCAAGCTGTTGCGCCAGGTCGGGACGTCTTCCAGCACGACCAAATTCCACAGCGAAAGGTTGTCGCGTTGCTTGTTCGGCCGAAGTTGTTTGGGGCACTTGAGGCGCTGCTTTACGCGAATTGGTCACAGTTTTCGCTGAGACGGCTGGCTGATATTTCGGTGGATGCAACTTGGATTGGCCGGACAAATTGAGAGCCGAGAGTGTCAGCTCAGCGGATTTATTGCCGCTTTTATTGACGGGCTTTGGCAGATACGGCAATTTTGGGTTGGTCGGTTTGTTCAGCTCCATTTCGGGCATCGTTTGAGATCGATTTGAATTGAGTTGATATTTTTTGGTGTTCGAAGAGGCGGGTGAGATCGTGCCGTGTTCCTTGATTATTGGCTGTACATCGTGTGGCATTGGATTAACCGGACGTAGGAATAGCTTGTGAGCTGTTTTGAATGTCTTCTGTTGTTTGGACGGTGCCTCACAATTACCACTGATCTCTTCGCTGATTTTATTCAAAAGATCGAGTAGCGTCGATTTCTTTTCGTCTTCGTATTCGATGTGGATGGGCGATTCACGTCCCGAGCGTTGTGGATTTAGTAGTATAAGTCTGGAAAGAGATAGAAAAAGGTTTTCAAACTGATAGACTTAGCCTTAGCATGGGTAACCTACTTTTTTGCCTCTTCAATTGCCTTGCCCAGATTTTGCAAGTTCTTGTAACTTTCTTTGTTCGTACAACGACCGATTTGCGAGTTCGCGGCCACGCCGCGCAACACCACATTCCACTTGTGTGTCGCCGATTGAGCCGCAACGGTACGTGCGACACGTTGAAAGCGCTCCTTTGGTGTTTCGTTCTCAAGCTTTGAGGGTTCTTTTTCTATTTTGATTTCATTGATGTCGCCCTCGCCGTTGACGTTGCCATTCGCTTCGGACGGTGTGTGGACGGGCGCCACATGGAATCCTTTCATCAGTTGGCGTTCCCAGACTTTAATACGTCTGGCACGGCAGGCTAAAATTAAAGAAAATAATTTTAAAAATAATCATCGGATCTTTATAATGAAATACTTACGCTTCTCCTTCATATTGGCCGATGAAACATCCATGCCGCTATTCTGGAATATCTCCAACATCTCATAGCGCATCGTCGATATATCACTCTTCACCTCATTGATGTCATCCTCCGACACAGGATTATCTTCGAATTTGCGATGCTGTGCCGAGACATAACGCCAAACCAACGACCGCATTATATTGTCATAGGCGTTCTCCTTCTCCTTAGCGATACGCTTCTGCTGACAGTGATTGTCAGTTAAAAAGAAATAACCTCATCACAATTGTTTACTCCGGAAATAAACTTACCTTTGAGCGTTTTCTATCAATCTCCTTGCTCGACTTTCTAAACACCCTGATTAGCCACTTTACGGAGGGCATTATATTAAATGGTGGCGGCAAAGTAGCGCTGTCCTCAAAATAGCTCATCCACAATTTAGTACGTGCGAATTTCCACTCGGTATCGGAATGTTGCTAAAAGTCCAAAACAAATAATCAAGTCGCAATGTGAATTACATGTGGCCAAGAGAGAACACTTAAATATGTGCGGCCAAGTGTCATTGTGGCTAGTTAAAGACATTGATAAGTGCCATACGAGTGGTTGGTAAAAAAACCGTTCATTTGGGCAAAAGCTGGTGAAACAAACGTAAAAATTTGCTAAGTTATGCAAAAAATTGTTAATATTGGATTTGACCCGTAAAGGTCATTCTAATACCTTTCCAAAGTTACTTCATTTATGCCAATCCAAAGTTTCATGCTTTAGTGCCAATCCATATAAGGAATATTATTAAACATATGGTCAGCTCAAATTTAAGCTAACAGTCAATACTTAAGCTCAAATGGACTTTTTTAACATTTGTCTTTCTAGCTCACATATACTCCGTACAAATAGCCTGAAGCCAGAACTTACCTCAATCATCGCATATGAATTGGACATCATGGCGATGAGTAGATTCAGTAACACAATCACATTGATTACGCTGTATGAGCCGAACATGAGCAGACCCCAGAAACGGGTATACGACTTAATGCCAGTCAGTTCAAAGTCATCCAAACCCACCATACCGAAACTGGCCCAGAACAGTGACTGTGAGGATTCGAAGAGACTGCAAAAGAAAGTGAAAGAAAAAAAGAAGTGAATAAGTGAATAAATGCGAGAGAAATTAAGTCTGCTTTGTCATCATTATTTGGAAAGACCTTTAACCAACGAGTAATGTGCAAAAAGTGGATAGACGGATTGGAGCGTATGTGTATGTATAGTACGAGTATGTACACATGTCTGTCGGTATTAAAGTTTACGTATTGGTTTTGTATTGCCAGCACTTTGTCCGAGTCGAACGAATCGAGTCGAGTCGAAAATGTTGTACACTAATGTGATGAAAATTACAGGAAAGCCATTTTGGTATTTTGTAAAATGAATGGACCAAAAATACATACATACAAACAATTTGTCGGTGAGCTTACGTAGGCGAAATAATTAAATCCAATGATTTGGTTTATACTCGTAAGTCTTTTTTTTTTTGCTTTTCTTTTAGCCAAAAATGTACGAGCTTGTATATTGAAAAGTTAGGCAAGTCAGCAATATTGATTTAATAAATATTAAAGTCGGCTGTTCTCTTTTTGTTGTGGCTTAAGAAAAGTACTGGACCAAGTAATGTTAACAAGAATACGATTTAAATGGTAAGACGATTATGGCTTTTCGTGGATAAAATGATGACAAAGGCGAATTGTTGATTGATAAAATTAATAGTTGGAGAATGGGCGTAACCAACTGAAAGCTTGCAAGAAATTTAAACCATGGAAACAATCGAAATCCTTTATACAGTGTTTTAAATTAGTATTAACCCGAAAGCAATTCAATGTCAGGTTAACGCTCGGAAAGAGTTTCCTAGCCAAAACTGTCTGGAGCAAGCTGGACTTCAATAGAAATCACTTAATACCGAGTTACTGGTAAGTGTAAGTTTCACATGTACTTACTTTCCGAAACGTCGCCATTTCATGCATGAATCACCATGCCCAGCCCAGTCGGCCTCACCGCCCGGCAAGTCATAACATTTGCTCTTCTCCAAATCGGCAAAATACCAGAGCAACTGATTCAGTCCACAGGCGAAGGCGAACAATACCAGCGTATAGATAAAGAAGAACTTAACAATGTCGATGACCATGCGGCCGAGTGAAATTTGCAGTGGTCCCAAGTGCGGATTTATCGAGAACATGTGCACCAGTTTCAGTGCCGAAAAGACATTGGCCGCCGCAAACAGACCCTCGGCAATCAGTTGCGGATCGAAGTCATCCCATTTTTCGCGTGGCACATAAGCCATTTTCGGATCTTGATTGATTTCCGCAGCCTGTTGAATGTAGGCAAAAGTTCTGAAATGTCAAAACAAACAAAAAAAAAGAATCAAATGTAATCACTGCAGGTTCTTCGCTCTCTCGTTGTGACTCGACTGTGACAGCCTATTGACTCACCTTAGGCAAACAACGCTGACGTACAAACTGTTACGTAGGAAATCAATGAAATTCCACATATTCCGCAAATAACTATTCATGCCGACAGTGAAAATCTCCTGCACCTCCTCCCACACAAAGCCGAACAGATACAGTACGACCAGCAATTCAAGTTTAGTTGGTCCTTTGCCACGCTGACGCAGCTGCTCCTCGGCAAGTTGCTGCTTCATATGTTGTGTGCCAAATATTCGTATGACATCGTCGTCGGCACGCTGTGAAACAAGTATTAGTATGCCTGGAAAGGAAGTGTGCAAGCAAAAAAATAGTGGGTGTTTCATAGTTCTCCAAGTGTGGACGACTGTCATCTTTTAAAGAGTAAAATCTCGTGTACAAAAAAAAGATTCACCCTAATCTGGAGAGCAGAAAACGATGGAAAAAATTTAATCTTTTACAGAATTCAGTATGGCGTTGATAACCATTATTTGCAGTAGTCGGTTCGAGTTGAGTCTGTGGTCGGATTGGCTTGGGTTGGTTTGGAGTCTATGTCGGAATCAGTGGGAAACATCGTTTGCGGCGCACTTTGGTCAAGTACAAGGACAACGTCATATGAGTATATTGTTGGTTTGTGGTCGTCGTAAATGTTTTTTTTTTGTGTTTTGTTATTGTTTTGTTCATGTTGTTGCTTTTGTTGGCTCTGTTGTTAGTTTATGGGATTAGATAATGTCCGCAAATGGTCGCAGCATAAACGTTGAGTAGTTGTGTCAACATCAACATTATTAAAGTTGCCATGGCGTAACTAACATTGTGATTTTTTCTAGATTCAAGTAAACTTCTTTTGTTGTCAGTTCAAAGTGGAATGAATTTCAAGGTATTATGCATTTATTAACTTGGTCATAATACTTTGATAATAAGTATGTACGAGTATGATTTGAAAACCGAATATATATTGTATTTAAAATTGGCACTTAGCATTAAACTTTCTAACCGTTTAAGTATCAGTTAATTAACTACTTAATATAACACATTGATTGACTCACTTAACTCTTAGTTTGATGCTTACAACTTGCCACACTTAACTCTTAAGCAGGTCTGAGTGTGTGGCCCAAAAAGTTTGCCATAAAGTAAACTTGTCAGTTAACTGACAACAAAGATAATTGATAGCGTCTGTTAATGGATGAAGTTTAATGGCGTATTATGGAACATGGTTTTGGCTTCAGAAGTTGTGAGATTTTCGTATGTAATATAGTGGAGAGGGAAAGATGTCTTATATTACAAATTAGTCATTGGCAATTAATGGTAAACTTTAACTGTATATGATAAGTTAAACTTAAATAGAGTTCCATGTAGATACTAATAGTATCTAAATCTAACCGAACTGTTTATAACAAATTTATCAAAATTATGTTTAAAAATTTATTGAGCCTAATTCTGACTTCCTGTCAAAATATTAATCAGCACCTATTCTACATTTTAATTACCTACTTTAGTCAACACTTACTTTAACCTTCTACTACTTATTCTCAATTAACAAGACAAACTAATCCTTTCGTTTCCAAACCCATTAAACTATCAACCACACCTTAATTACATTTCGTTATCGAAAACAAACCAAAACCAATTATCGCCCCCGCTCCGGACAATAAACGCTTATTAAAAACAAACTTTCTATCTAACGATTGAAAATTGCAAACACTTGAGATCCCCCCCCCAGGCACAAGTCCATACTTACATAGAAAGAACAAATACGACGAGGCATGTACGAGAAACTTCATAAACGGTTTACGCATCAGAATACCGGTCTTGCAGTTTGGGGCCATCATGTAAATGCAACAGTACATGGGAAAGAGTACAGCTATCTGGGCGATGCAAAAGAATCGCTCCATTAAGGTCTTGCGACGAAAGCCGGGCAAACCTTCGTACCAAATCGATGACAGCAATTGTTGAATATTCGAGTGAGCCACAAACTGTAAACAAAATATGATGGATTACGGTTAGTTGGTACGTCAGTGGCAACGGTCAGGGTAAGTAAATATTTGCATCAACCACAGGGGGTAGTTATAATGGGCGGCATGTCATAAGCCCAGAGAAGAGACATAATTCTTAAATTTTAAACTAGAGACAAAATGAAGAAAAATACTAACGCTGAAATGGGATTATTAAAAAAAAATTAGTTTGTTATACGCTGGAAATTGAACTAGAGTATCTAACAAATGAAAAAGCTTATCGAGCAATCTTATCCAATAGCTGAACTATCGAATAAATTAACTCTATAAATTTAAAGTGGATTCCAGTCTCATTTTAGAAAAGCTTTTAAAAAATTAAAATTATTTTTATTGTATGCCTCCCTAGGAATTATGTCTGCGCTCCATGACAATAGCTTCGGCTCAATTTGGCGCAGTCAATTTGTGCAATTACCAACCTTCTTTTGTTTAAACGATATGGCCTGCACCAGGCGAGTCAAACTCATGCGATCGCCCGGTTCATACGATGACAGCTCGGGGTCATAATTGAGTATGATGGCCAACTCATTCGAGGTGCGCGTCTGGTCTAACAAGTCGACAGCGAATTTCTGACACTGCCGACGCAAGTCCATGTATTCCGCTTTGCATTCCTGTGTAAATATTTAAGAAAATTTAAATTTTCTTCGATCGACGGGAGGAGTACGCACCTGTTCCGTCAACGCCAAATTTCGCAATTCCCACGACAGCTGAAATGCGGTCAGTATGGGATCGTTCGACGTCAGACAAATGAGTGATGGACTGGTGAGTGCGCGGTAGATGTTAACACGTGACAGCGAGTGACGCAACGAATCCTCACCGGACAGCCGGACGCATTCATCACAACCGCAACTGGAACCGAAAAAAAAAACGAATCACAGCATTTATTTTGCATGGCACAAGGAAAAAAAATATAAAAACAAACAAAAAATGCCGCAACCAACTTCGTAAGTAACTCACCGTATATCATGTGGCACTGGCATGGCTGCGCCACGATCCAGCAGTATTTTCAAAATTTCAAAATTATTTTTGTGTGCCGCCAGTATGAGCGGTGTGATATCCGGCGGAAACATGGCGGTGTTAATATCGACTTTTTGCCAGCTCTGCAAGAGAAAAAAGGTGGCAAAAAAATAAGAGTTTGATAAGGGTTGGTGAAATTTTGTTGGCTACTGGTGGAAGACTGAGGAAGTGAGTTTTACCAGTATTGGAGTAAATAAATTTAATTATGATATTTAAAACACAAAAATATTTTAGATAAGGAAGCTATTCCAGTTTAAAAAAACTGAACTCAAATTTTAATAGGTTTACTCTAAACTGATAACTCTAAATTTCAAATATCCGTTCCACAAAAAATCCTAACAATGTTAGGCATGTGTCCAGATTAAGAACTATTCGCACTCTAGTATTTTTCTTGTTAGTACTGGAAATTATAATAGTTTTCCCAAAACAAAAAAGATTTGACTTCCGGTTCCGAGCTTTTTTCTTCAAATAGACAAAACTAAAAACTCTGTAATGGAGTAAAGAAATCCTTGCTTGAATTTTATCCATCTCCAGTTAACGTCTCTCATCACTGACTGCGTTGTTTTGGCAAACAGCAAAGTCGACTCATACCGAAAACAATAAAGTCAAGGGCGAGAAGAGTTGCCATTTTGCAGTTGACGCCACATTAGGCGCCTAATCAACCGAGCGCGCGTAAAGCGGCAAGAACAACGTGCAGAAACATGCCGCACCAAACAAAAAAAAACAACAAAAAACAAAGCAATACTACAGTCTATATATATATATATATATATATATATATATATATATATATATATATATATATATATATATACTATACTACAGGCAGTCTACTCTTTTGTATACGAGTATGTATGTAAAGATGAGATTGTATGCCTGATGTTTATACATGCATATCGTACATATACAATATACATACATACTTAGGTATATGTAGATTGTGTTTTCTTGATATTTATGAGGTGTGTTATGCGTTGTGGCACAGTATAAAATTATCACGTTATGTTTTGCGAATTTTATGCTAAATTTTTTATTAGGCGCAAATAAGCGAAGAGTCTCGAATAAGTGAAAAGTCAAGCGTAAATTGAAATTTTACGCTTAACCTAGTCGCATGTAAAATTGAATGAAGCCTGTAACTCGTAGGCGGCTGCGGCTGCTGCCTTTGAAAGAATCCCGGAAAAATGTGGCAACTAAACGATAATTTAATGCGGAAGTTGGGCTAATTTAAAGCAGATCTTATATTGACTTAAGCCGGAAAATGAAGGGAATTTTTTCCTTGCTTTTTTCTCCTGATTCTTTGCATAGCGAAAAAACGTGCCTAACGACCGATTGGCTTAACAAGATGCTGCCAGACAGACAGACAGACAGACAGACAGAGAGACAAACCGACAGACTTCTCTTCACAATATGGCGTCATCAAAAGTTGCCACGTTATACAATATTATTAAACTTCATCGAGTGTTTCGCTGAGCTGACGAACAAACGCAAAAAGGAAACTGCTGCATCATTAGTGCAGCACATGCTCTTGTTTCCGGATATTGTCTACTGATAAGCATGTGTGACAATAGTTGCCATATTTTTCATTTTTTTCGAAAACTTTTGTAAAGACTTTTTTTAAGGGTTGCCTCTGACCAAATTCACTGCTTGAACTGTCGAGTGCTTTTGTTAAAGTACTCATAGCTTGGCTGGCACAATTCGAAGAAGATTTATGCTGCCGATTGTGCTTAGGAGCGTGGGAGTTAATATAGGGAGGATTACTAAATTCATGTTGTAGATTAAAAATGAGTTCAACTTTTTCATTCCTCCAATGCAGAGTTTTTTTGTTGTTACTCTACAACTCTCAGTTGTGTTGAAACTTCACAATCAGTTTTAAAGTTTCAATACGAAAACAATTTAAACAACTTGCAAACTTTTCAGGTAAAGAATAATATAAATTAATTTAAAATTTTTTACACTCACATAAGCTTCGCCCTCCTTGTAGATGAGTTCCTCGTGCTCCAGCAGCAGTTCGACGGCCTCAACGAACTCCGCATTGATGGCGTGCAACAAGGCATCTTTTGTCTCGACGCCCATAATGACGAGCAGCTCGACCATCTCAAGATTCTCATTGTCGATGGCCAACGTGAGGGCACGTCGACCCAGCGGATCCATGCAGTTGATGTTGATGTCATGTTTGCGATGTGCCTTCTGTAGGATTCTGTGGTGCCAGAAATAATGGGAGGGTGAATTCAATTTAATATTGAAACTTACATACGAGTATATGAAAATTTTTCCTGTTTTTTTTTTATTTTTTTTTTAATTATAAAGTCTAATGAAAAGTTTAATTTCATTGAGAGCATGTAAAGTTTTTATAAATAACAACAACAACAAAAAACAACAAAAATTAAAGTTCACCCACATTGACAGGCAGTCAATTATTGGCAATTGTCGACAATATTGCTGCAAATGAAAGTGAAAACTTTCATGAAAAATCAAAAGAGATGAAAAACTTTTAATTACATGCCCCGAAGGTGCCTGGGCGTAAGAACCATTGCCACGTTCCTCACGATACCACACTCCACTGACAAAATCAACACAACCACCAGCATACCCACCGCCATCAGGACGTACGCTATTTGCAAGGCAAACACACACACACGTACACACACACGTACACACACACATTGCGGCATGTTGTGGCAGCCAATGCCAGGCAAAAGTTTGCTATGAAAAACTGCGGAGGAGACCGCGCCGCATCGAACTTTGCCAATCAATGAAATCATAAAATAGCATTAAACTTGGGAATTCCTCTTGAATGGTTCGTCTTTTTTTTTTGCTCTCTCCCTCTCTATGGTTTTATTACGTCTGTAATGTGTACCTACTTTGGTTGTTATCGTCTTTTTTTTGTTGCTACTTAGAACAAATACCATAAAAAGTTGCCAATAACAATTGCCAAATGAAAATTAAAAAATTATGCGATATTGGAAGATGGAAAATGGTTCCCCAAATCGCGCAGGATATGTTGCAGAGAAAAAGAAGGAACTATGTTGATTTCAAGGAGCTGGCATAATTTTACGACTGTAATTCGGGTAGTAGGAAGAAGCATAAAATTTGAATTTGTTAGACAAGTGAGGGGTATAAGAATATTTGAAGTAATGGTAGAAAAAATGAAAAAATTTAAAATTTAGATTAAAAGTTAAAGAAATGTTATATCGAATGAAAACTTAAATAAAGATTTAAAAGTAAATGATTAATATGAAAAATTACAACAATGCATGTGAAATGTAACCATTACATGAGCAGTTCAAATTCGAATAATTCATTAAATATATCAATTGTAAGCTTTTAGAGATTGAGCTTGTTTTTGTAAATTTAATGAAAATTAATAAAATAGTCATGAAAAATAAATACGATTACATAAAGAAGTTAAAAATATTCAGGATATATAATCAATATATAGTAATCATATCATAATAAAATCAAGCTTTCATTGAGTAGTCGTTATAGTAGATTAAAAGTTCAGATTTATTCAAAATGTTAGACATATTTGAACATAAATACAATTGAGGAGCTTCAAACCAAAAACTGATAAATCTTTAAAAATATTTCGAGAGAAAAACAAAAAATCTGTTTACTTCATGGTGTAATAAATATAAGGTGAGAAAAGTAGAAAAATGTTCCTCTCCACCTCGATATTGTTTCTCTCTTTGAAAAATGAAATTTTGAGCAGTTGCTCAAGTAAATAAAAACAACAGCGTAGTTTTTTTTACCAAAAATTAAAAATTAAACTTCAAAATAAGACAGACAAATAAGACAGAAATCGAGGGGAGTTTCTACTTTCCACACCTTATATTATTCAACCATGGTTTACTTCTAAAAACTCCAAAAAAATTTTCATTACTTTTAAAAAAATTGCAAGTAAAATCAAGTAAACTGGTTAAAATAGTTCGAAGATGTCGTTTCTAATAAGCTCACAAATTGCGCAAACAATTTTGATATATCGGTCTTTGATTTGAGAGTTTTAAATTGCTTGGTATATGACAAAAAGGCTTTTGAATATAAATATTGAAACTACAAAAACTATAAATTTTTAAGCGACTAAGAACAGTTTTCATATAAATGAAGTATGGAAACATTTTGAGGGCCCTTTAAACTTTAGGAATAACCTCTCTAAAAAGATTTCGCCATTTAAATTTTTTTAATTTTCCAAAGGAATTGAGATTTTTTCCTTATAAAAAACTTAAAGTCTTTCAATGTTTTTATATTATATTTTAACATGAATCATGTATTTACTACAGTATTAAAAATTTCCAATTTGAATAAAATATATCATCATATTTTTATATAAGGGGTATTCACGATTTCGAGTATTGGGTTTTTAATATTTAAGTACTTTTTTTTTATAAATTTGTTGTTTGAGAAGATTTAACAGATTTCATAACAGAATATACCAACATTT
Organism: Suillia variegata; assembly: GCA_949127995.1. Taxonomy (NCBI): domain Eukaryota; kingdom Metazoa; phylum Arthropoda; class Insecta; order Diptera; family Heleomyzidae; genus Suillia; species Suillia variegata. Next base: position 6,983,382 of record OX421842.1, read on the forward strand.
AAAAAAAAATCATTATTTTTACTTCAAATAACCAAAAACGCGTAGTAGTGAATACCCCTATTGAAAAGCTTTTTGGTAAAAAAGCATGTTGAATACAACTGCTCAGCAAACTTTATTGTATATGTAGTCGAATATTTCAATGGTGTTATAATAAATTTAAAAAAAATGCATATATAATGCCAAAAAACAATTATCAGTAAATTTAGTTTGAATGACCTTCACTAACTAAACTCTCCCTAATTACAGTTTATACAAAGTTGTTGACTTATTTGGCCAGTACTTCAGAAACGAAATGACATTTAAACAAAGCAAATAAACCCGAGGGATGTGACTATTATACCCAGCTTAGGACTCATAAACCACACGAAAAATTGTTAAATACAATTGCAACGGAAATAATTATGAGCACTTCCGGTGTAGGACACAAAACTGCCAAAGGCATGAGCACACACACACACACACACACATACACAAACACATACACACCGCAACACCACAAGTCAAAAGTGCGCATTTACTAGTATTAGTGTGTGTCTGCGAATATGTGTTGGTTTGTGTGTATGTGTGTGTGTATGTGTGTGTGTATGTGAGTGTGTATGTGTTAAGTGAATGTTGGTTACATTTACCAAATGACCTTCATGTGAGTGAATGCAGCGACCATCCTTTTGTACACTCCCCTACACAATACAACAAGGATTACAAGAGTCAAAGGACAACAATTACAACGACAAAAACAACAGCAATTGTCACTGAACACGCATACATGCATATACGAGTATATTAACACAGTCCAGTGGCGGAGCAATTTTGTTAATAGCAGTTAAAATTATTAAATTTTTTATTCAAATCTTTTGCTTTACACAAAGTTGACCCTGTAAAGTTGAGATTAACCTTTTTTGGTTGTATTTGAAATATTTTAAATATATGAGGGTGGTCCGATTAGTACTAAGCCTCACCCACCCAATGGAGGCTAACTTTGCAGTACTGGATAAAAAGAATTTTTCAGACGGGCTAAAGAAGTTGGAGTATGGCTGGGTCAAGTGTATCGAACTAAAAGGAGAATATGAGATAAGTACTTGTCGGATCAAAAATGGAACTTCTACGAAGATAGTTAAAAGAAATTTTTTTATATTATACATTAAAAAAAATTTTGCTATAAAGTTGGTCAGATTTAAAAAAAATTTAAGACATTGAAACGTTTTTATTGAATCTGGAAAGTGGATTTTTTAAAATGGAATCAAAATAATCTATACAAATAAATTCAAATTAAGAAAAACACAATATCTTTAAGATATATAATGTACTGATTTTTGAAAAAAAAATTTCTAAGCAAATAATAAATAATCGATCCTTATCCAGAAGATTTACATGGCAATCTTTGCATATTAATTTGAAATAAATAAAGGAAGTATTTAGTTAAATTAAAAAACTCTCTCACATAAAGTCGTCAATAAAGTATGCCATAACTACCGCCACTGAAACAAACACACATACACACACGTACACGGGCACTCGTCCATGACACAAGCGAGCTTTAAAGTGCTCATAAACCGAATTCATATAAAATTCAGCTGAGCAAAGAACAAGGATAAAGAATCATATTCATGTGTGGAGCATGTAAGAGATCAAATTTCTAGCAGCGTCAACTTAAAGTAACTCTACACACACATACAAACAGACACTCACACTTGTACAACAAAGTACACATACATACAAACTGTTGGCATTGTTGAATATTTGGTCAGTCACTGCACTGTCTTGGCGCCGGAAGTTAGTTTCGTTGCTGGTGGTGCTGGTGTTTCGTGGTGGCGGTGTTGGTGTGGTTGTCATGGCTTATCCTCAAATTCTGGTCATGGTCACAAAATTGTCCTTTCGCTCTAATGATGCTGCATGTACTAATACACACTCACACACACTCACACACACATGGCATTTGTATATTAAATTTAGCTGCCATTTACCACGATGTATTCCATACTTTTGGAATATTTTTTGCTTTTATAAAGATACTAACACTTAATTATATATAAATGGAAAACTGAAATCTTAATAAAAAATGTTTACGGTAAATATTTCCTTCCTTTATCTCACTTGAAAATTTTTTTTAAATATTTGTATTGATTTTAAATTTTTGTTTATCTTCTTAACTATTGTATTATTAAGTAGTTCTTTTAGTTGATTTACTAAATTATTTCAATAGTCAAAGTTTTGTCAGTGAAGGTTTTATGCTAACTATAATCTGCCACGCCCACCTATAACGCCCACGATTTGTGAAATTCTGTAAAACAATTCGATTTTGTTAATATTGCTCAAAAAAATCTAAAATTTATAATCTGGGTTTGTTTCTTTCACTGTCGATAACTTCACCAAAAATGGGCGTGATTGGATAAATTTAACGCCCACCACCGTAACTCGAAAACGCCACAACGGAGCTACCGTTGGTAGCCTTAGGTATGAATAATTTTTTGACATAATGCTTTGCTTCCGTTTCTACTTCCGTTTATTTTATTTTTATTTTTGTTGGTTGACTTTTTCCGGTTTCAGCTGGTGGTTCTGGCGGTCGTCCGCTATGACCGGTTGCGCTGATATTGGTATGTCGATTTTTGAGCGTGTGTCTGTGGGTGTATGCATGTTTGTAAGTTTGTGTGCCTATTACATCCGGCGCGTGATAAGCATACCTTTCGAAAGTATTTCGACATTTTTGATCTCGAACAGTGGATATGAAATATTTTTGGCGTTTCCATTGTGTGAGCTTTGAATGCAATTACAAGATTTAAGATATAAATTTGGCTTTGTTAAGTAACATAATTTATATTAAATTAATTTAAAAGTGTTGAATTTATTTGAAAAAAAAAAATGATTTGTTATTTTTAAAGTACAATTTTTATTCACTTCGTCTTGATGCTTCATTTTTAAGTCAAACTTGGCGGCGTCATCCTTCCCTCATGACTATGAATTTCCAGCATAAATAAATTATTAGAAAATTGCCAATTTCAAACAAGTCACAACCACCTAAACAACACCAACCCCCCCCCCCCCCCAAAGTGTCTTTTCATGCCTACCACCCACCGAACGGAAGAAAAACGAAACTTTTTAAGTAAAAATTACCCTAAAGAAGTAATTTTTCAAAATAAATTAATTGAAAATTTATTAAAAAAAAGAGCACGGAAAAAATTGCACACTCACTCACGCACACTTAGGCACACACATGCACACACTTGTACTCGCATCACACACACACACATACAGACACCCCCGTGCGCTTAATAGCCCACACCTTTATACGAGCACATGCATGTGCGAATAACTCAAACGGTGTTTAGAACGCGTTAAACGCACACAAACAAAATTAAATAAAATACCATCAAATTCTCCAAATACGAACAGGCACAACAAAGCAAATCGCTGAAAGCACAAGCGGCAAGATAAGATTTTTCACATACCACTCACGGCCGCGCACAACGCAGAGGCATGACATAAGCCCAATCGACATAATACCAAAAGTGAGATGCGGGGGATTTTGGAAGCATATTTTGATTTTTTTGAAACGATTTTAAATCTTTGAAACAATTTTTAATTTTATACAAAATATTATTTTGTTAAATGTTTCCGAAAGGAAAAAAAACCTGGTTTGGGCACCTATTGGACCTACTTGTAGGCTTCATTCCAATTTTATGTTCGACTAAGTAGAATACAAATTTTCTCAAAATGGTCCAGATTAATCTGAGCAACTTTCCTTAAAATTTTAAATATGTTTCAGAAAGTCGTTTTATATATGTATATCAAAAAAATATATACATACTATGTAGTACATAGATTTTTGATATTTTAATACCAACCAAACAAATTTTCCAAACAATTTAACAGAATCAAAACAATAAAAATTCGGTCTAATGTCGCAATCCCTTCGTCTAGCATAACAACAAACACAACACAACACAAATTGATATCAGCCTCCAAGCGACACTCACCTGCGCACATTCGGTATATCACCGCGCTCCACCGCCAACAGAAACTTTTTCTCTTCGAGTTCCAACGGCTGTGGTAAGCCCAGCGCCAGGCAGCCGCCCGCTAAGCTGCCGCGTGCACCATCGATACCGCCGCCGCCGCCGCTGCCGCCATTCGCGAGTGTGGAGTGATGTGCCTGCGGTGGCGGCACCTGCTTCCGCCGTCATAAAAACAAAAACAAAAAACAACAACAAATGAAGAAAAACAAATAAGTGCAAAGCTACTTTAAAGAGAATAAATAAATAAAGACTGACTAGAAGGTGTTTACAGGAGTGCCTTGTGCCGGGGTGAGTTTGGGGCGGCATACTTTACCGGGCTTTAACGGTTTGTTTTTTGGGTTTCTTATTATTATTATTTTTTTTTTCGTCGTTTTTGGAAGCCGCGACTTTTTTTTCGCTGCTTTGCGATTTCGTGTGCGAGCGACAATAAACATGATTCAGCGGGGTGCTTAGGCTTTGCTTCTTTGGAAGCACTTCAAGTGGTATCTAAATTGCATTTGAATAAGGTAGTCCCGTCAGGATATCAGTGTGTGCTTGTGTGTGTGGTGTGCCTGTGTGTGTGTATTTTAGGGTGTGCTCGGGGTGGGTTGTGTTATGTGTCGACAATTTAATTAGCAGATAAACGCGTAAAGTGGGTGCTAAATTTTGTTGTTTTTTTTTTAAGGGAAATGGAAATGAAAGGGAAAGTTGGGCGTTTCAGTGTGAGTCAGTATCAAAAGCGCTCGCTTTTAGTTACATATTATATCAAGGTTAACGTTCTGCTAATTTCAGTGTATATTTTGTTATTTATTTATTTGAATAAACGAGTAATCTACTTAAGTTTCGAATTTATGTTTAAAGTTCGATTTTAAAGAACTTGTACGATATCCTTTGAATTGCTCTAATTCGTTAGATCTCTCAGAATATATAAACATATAATAAGTGCTACATCTTCCCCTATTAAATTGTAACCTTAAGCGTTTAAAGATTTCAAATAATTTAAACGATATCGGCGATAATAACATTGAAAATTAATATTTAAAAAATTGTAAAGAATTATAAACTTTTGATTTATTTCGCTTAGAAAAATAGTTCAATTAAAATTTTAGACATTTTTAACTTGAAATAACTATTCTACAATAACAATTTCCAGCAATTCTTTTGATTCTTCAAGTTTTGATAAAGAAAATATGGAAAAAATGTATAAAATATAAAAACAGTAAAAAAATTTAAGCAAACATTTTTTAAACAAAATAATTTATTTAAATTACAGTATTTCCCGCTTAAGTGTGTCTATCTGAAATACACGGGTTTGTGAGTACTTAAGAGGGTATGGCACTTATACTAAATCCCGCTTAAGTACCTCAAGGCAGTTATTTTAACCCGTTGAAGTGACTCAATGAAGTAATATCAATCCAATTTCAATTGTCTGCTTAAAACGGAAAAACTTAAGGTTAATTTGTTTTTAAAGTTAAAGAATAGTGTGCAGGTAAGCGGGCGAGGCACTTAAGCGGGTGAGGTACTTAAGTGAGTGAGGCGCTTAAGTGGTAAAGCTCTTAAGAGGTGAAATGTATATGTAAAATATGGAAAAAGAAAAAATTCCCAACAATTAGCTACATAAGCGGGATGTGCACTTAAAAGGGGTGCTACGTAAGTGGGGAATACTGTATATTTATAAAAGCATAAAATTAACTTAATTATTGAATTTCAAGAGTAAGCAATTATCTTAGGGAGAGCGCAGTAAAATTCTGCAACTTCAGTTCTACAATTTTCTTTTCTCAACTTGTATCTAGATACATTTTTTAAATAATATTTAAATTTAACACATGTTTTTTTGTACTTACAGCTGCTAAAAACTTCTTGTTGTTGGGCATGGCGGTTGTTCAAAATAAAAGAAATATGATGAAACACAAACAAATCCAGTGACCAACTTCAGGTCACAATCCGACAAAAAAAGTGCGAAAGTAAAAACTTGTGTTTATATGTTTTTTGTTGTTAATGCTGAGATTGCAAAAAAGTTTTTGACACCTCAACGAAAAGTTGAGCGAGCATACGAAAAAATTATTCAAAAAAAAAAATAAACTATAGTAGAACAGAGAAAATCACTCTCGGCAAAAGCTGCGCGTAATCCTGTGCGCGCCAACGTGATTTTTTTTCGACACTGGGTGTTCTTATCTCAATCCGGTTAACTAAATCAACAAAGAATGCAGTTGTTGTTGTTGTTGCTGTTTTTGTAAAAGTTTTTTTTATGGTTTGAATGTCCACACATGAACAGCTTCACACCGAAACGGAACCGGAAACGGAAACGACAAAGTTTTGTGCTTTTCGTTAAAAATACGAAAACAAACGGCGCCCTCAAAGATGCATTTGCATATTGTTGTTGTTTTTTTTTCTGTTTTTTTTTCTTCTTCTTTTGTTTGTTGTTGTTTTTGCTATTTTATAAATTTAACACTTTTATGCAATTAAATTAAACTGAAAAAAAAATAGATTGGGAAATTAGAAACTTCGACTTCGCTTGTTTTGAAATGAACAAGTGAAACTTTCGTGACATTTGTTGCAAACACAATTTTTCACATTGAATTGTGTTGGTTTTTTAGAATGTAAAAGTACGAAATGTTTTTGTTGTAATGTTAGTTGTTGAACTGAATTTGTGAAAAATTTTCTAAATGGTTTTTAACACTTTTAGAAGGTACTTGTAAATGTGTTCTATGGGTGATGTAAAGGGAAGAAAGGTTAAAAATGGTTCATGGAGAGCGGATCTAAGGTCTGAAGTGAAAAATTATCTATTTCAATATATTAAAAAAAAAAAATACTCTATGTAAATTATTGTTTTTTCTTGTTTATTATTAAAGTAAAATAATATTATAAACTAATGCAGAAATTGAATCCTAAAGCTCTGATATATTTACATACGAGTACATATGAACTCTATTTTTAAACCAATTTATATACAAGATGTATATAAAAATGAATGTATCTTTCGATGAAATTGTGGGCAAAGTATTTGCTCATCATCAAGGATGGTTTTGGACAAAACAAAAACTGGCCACGCCCACCTATTGTAAAACAAAATGTAAAACTAAGTAAACTAAGTAGAAATATTTGTAAGAATAAAATATAGACATTTTATAATTTGAAAATCAAATTAAAGCAAAGAAATAACAACACAAAACTTTTATATTTAAGGTTAGTTTTTTTTCATTTATTCACTATACGATTTTACTTAATTTTGTTATCTATAATTCTTAGTTGTGTTGAAAAACCATGGCGCTTGCAAAATCACTTCAAAGACTTCTAATAAGAACAAGTAGCGCCACTCAAAACTGCCAGCTGGTCTAATCAGTGCTCAGTAAGGACCACAAAAAGGCTAAGTGTGATCTCTCTTTCTTGTTTAGATCAGCCAATATAATCTAACCTAACCTACTCTGTGCTCAATAAATTTAATTGTGGTTGTTAGTAAACTAACTTAAGCTCTTCGATTAAAGTTGTTATTATTTAAAAAAATTATTATAATTTCAATTTTAGAATTATATTGAAACAACTAACTTAGTTTTAAAAGAGCTCGATAAACTTATGCCAAAAAATTGCTGTTTGTAAATATTTAAATCGCGTTGGCTTTTATGGTCAAAACTATATAAAATATAATGTTAAATTTAAATCCTTTTGTCCTTCTTCGACATGGCTTTTCCAACTCTTCTGCAGCTGATGCTGTGCATTTATGCGGTTTGTTATAATATTCAGAAACAAAAGAAGAGATACGAAATATTTAAATATTCATATTATGTTATAGAAAATTTTTTATAAAAGTTTGTTTGGTATTATGAGAGGCCAACGAGATTCAGTATTGAAATCTCAAAAACAAATTTTCACTTTATTTTAATAACGAAAATCAAATTTTAGCGGAGATTGACCAGATTAGTTAACAATTAACTCAGCTCATCGATGCCCGGAAAACATTAAAATTCATAAGAAAATCAATGAATAATTTTTAATATTATTGGCACTCAGAAACTTCAAATATTTTTGGTATGTAACACATCAATTGATTTCTTTTAAATCAGTTTAAAAAATTTGAATGCCAATTAATCACGTTCACAAACACTTTTCCCTAGTTTTCCAATAATATTTGGAATATATTTTTGAATAAATATTATAAACAATTGATAATGAATCAACAAAAGACTAAAAAACCATATTTAAAATAAAATAATTTTTTAAACAAATGCCAAATGAAATCTTCGAAAAAAGACGAACATTGCGCGTGAAAATTTGCCCGAAAACTACTTCAGCAAACTGGCCAAAGCACTCAAAATCCGCTGCGAAATTGTACGGATAATTCAAAATTTCTTCTTTTTTTTTAATTAAAACAAAAACAAACAAACAACAACAAAAATAAAAAGAATTAAAAGCGAAAATGTTTAATCAAATTTTCCGCATATGCCACATTATCCGTCAAAAGGAAATGTGCTGCCCTGGTGGCACAAGCCATTTAACGCCTCCAGTGAAATTTCAATTTTCTTTGCTTTTCTTTTTCTTGTTCGTTTCATATCAAACTTAAGTGTTGAGCGAAGTATTTCAATTGTAAAATTTTCGCATTAAATAAACAAATGAAATTTTTTCCTTATTGTATTGAAAATCTGCGCTTGTATTTATTTATGCTAGAATTAAATAGTTGTAATTTTTGTAAAACAACAAAAACAAAAAAAAAATATTGAAAATATTTTGCAGTGTTTTGTAAATATTCAACAAATTATTTTGCAGCGTTGGGAGCAGGTGGATAAATAGATTTATAGTTTGATAGATAGATAGATAGATAGATAGATAGATAGATAGATAGATAGATAGATAGATAGATAGATAGATAGATAGATAGATAGATAGATAGATAGATAGATAGATAGATAGATAGATAGATATATAGATAGATAGATAGATAGATAGATAGATAGATAGATAGATAGATAGATAGATAGATAGATAGATAGATAGATAGATAGATAGATAGATAGATAGATAGATAGATAGATAGATAGATAGATAGATAGATAGATAGATAGATAGATAGATAGATAGATAGATAGATAGATAGATAGATAGATAGATAGATAGATAAATAGATAGATAGATAGATAGATAGATAGATAGATAGATAGATAGATAGATAGATAGATAGATAGATAGATAGATAGATAGATAGATAGATAGATAGATAGATAGATAGATAGATAGATAGATAGATAGATAGATAGATAGATAGATAGATAGATAGATAGATAGATAGATAGATAGATAGATAGATAGATAGATAGATAGATAGATAGATAGATAGATAGAAAGATAGATAGATAAATAGATATATAGATAGATAGATAGATAGATAGATAGATAGATAGATAGATAGATAGATAGATAGATAGATAGATAGATAGATAGATAGATAGATAGATAGATAGATAGATAGATAGATAGATAGATAGATAGATAGATAGATAGATAGATAGATAGATATATAGATAGATAGATAGATAGATAGATAGATAGATAGATAGATAGATAGATAGATAGATAGATAGATAGATAGATAGATAGATAGATAGATAGATAGATAGATAGATAGATAGATAGATAGATAGATAGATAGATAGATAGATAGATAGATAGATAGATGGATAGATAGATAGATAGATAGATAGATAGATAGATAGATAGATAGATAGATAGATAGATAGATAGATAGATAGATAGATAGATAGATAGATAGATAGATAGATAGATAGATAGATAGATAGATAGATAGATAGATAGATAGATAGATAGATAGATAGATAGATGGATAGACAAAATTTGAATAATTTTTTTTCGAGGCTGACACGTGTTGTTGGTGTTCTCAAGTAGAAAAAAAATTATATTTTACTCTCTAACTCCGACACTTCTTGAGATATATTAACAATTTGCACAAGTCTTGCTCATCTGATAAATAAAAATAAAGTTATAGACAAATAGAAAGTTTATGTGTGATCTCTCTTTTTTGTTCGATCAGCCAATGCAACCTAACCTAAGAAAAATAACTTTTATTGTACCTGCCTATACATGCTTGTGGGTTTTTGGATCCTTAATCCAGATTTAGATTTAGCCAATTCAAACTTCTGAGTATGCAGTTTTTTTTTCTACTTTTCTACTTTTCAACTTAAGCTATGAATTTCCGAAAATATATTTCCACTGTCATAGGGTGTAAATATTTTATATGCCTACATGTGACACATAAAATTTGTAAACAATTCCTTCCTCGATTCTGTAATCTTTAAACATTCCGAATTTGTTGTTGGTTTAAAAATAAATTTATAATTAATAACCCATTCTAAAATAGATTCTACATGATAAAATAAGAAGCAAACTAGATTTTATTTCTGCGCGATGTTTTGTAGCGCATTTAGCGACGCTAAAAATAGGTGCCCGGGTAGCTCAGTCGGTAGAGCATTGGACTTTTAATCCAAGGGTCCAGGGTTCAAGTCCCTGCTCGGGCGAGTTACTTTTTTTTGTGAAAATTTTTAATTTTATTAGTTTTGTTTTTTGTAATTTAATATTTTTGTTTTTGGTTTTAATTTTGTTCTATTGTACATAACTTATTTGTGTGCAAACGATTTTGTTTAAACTTTAGTACTAGAAATATGTTTAATTTATACTCTTGTCGATTTTAGGTAATGCTTCAAATTTGTTCTAATGAGTCTTTGAGGTTAACGGTTGATTAAGAATTTAAAAAAAATATCAATATTTATTTCAATAAAAAGTAATTTGCATCGGCCGGGAATCGAACCCGGGCCGCCCGCGTGGCAGGCGAGCATTCTACCACTGAACCACCGATGCTTTTACTCAGCTCGATTTGTTTATGTATTTCAGAAAATATTAAGGTTAAATTTGATTTCATTTGTATTAAAAGATTAATAAATTTATGGAATTGTGATCCGTTTGATAAGCCGCTCTTGAATATAAACTTAATCTTTTGTTGCGATGGCAACACTATAAAAACAAACAAAAACACATGTGCACGAGTATGTATTGTACATACATATATCAAAACTGATAATATATAAATACATACATTAATAATAATTCAAACGGATATTTTGTTTGTGCGTTTTACATAGAAAACTATTTTCAATTTATTTTGACGAATAATGACGTCATTCGTTGAGAGTGAGAATTTGTGTAAGGCTGATTTTACCTGTGTATAGATCAGAGAGTAACGAGTGGACAATTTTCGACTCGTTATCCTACTTTCGTTTCAACCAGAGTGTTGAGTTTTATTATTATTTTTATTATTTTAACGATGTTACAATAAAAAATTGTGTTATTCTCTCAAAATTTTGACAATCTAAGGTAACAAATAACCAGTAATGAGAAATCTCTCAATCCTGACAAATAACATAACATAATAACAAATTTAAAAATCGAGTTTAGAAGTAGAAATAAATAAGACAGTGTTGCCACATACCTCTTTTTTATACTTTTCGATTAGTACTCAAGGGATGTTCCCTATTCAAACAAAGCACAGTGTTGATTTACAAGAGGATAGTAGGTTATATGAAAAGGTCGAAAAAAATACACACAACATAACATGTTAATGTCTAATTTAAGATTTTTGTAAAAATTTTAACTGTACAAATTTATATTATGAATAATAAAATCTATTTATCTAAATCTATCTATCTATAAAGGTCGAAAAGAGTGTAGTATTTACAGTCTAATCTTTACAATTACAGTTTTTAAGACGAGCTTATAGTAAAAATTACAGCTTTAGCAATTACAGTTTTAAATTTTTTCAGGTCCAAAAAAAAAAAAGTTTTTAACTTGTTGTAATAAATAAAAAGTAATTCAAATATTTATCAGTGAAAGTAACTTCAATTTTCCCAAAATTAAAGTAATTACTTTTGTTTAAACACAGTTTTAAAGGATTTGAAAAAAAACCTGGCAACACTGTTTGCCAACACTGATTTATTGTTGTCATTCTAAAACTGAATTCATCAAAAGAAACCGACTTTCTTTGTTGTAATTTTTTGCTTTACTTGTTGTACAACAACAATGAGTAAAATCTCTACAACAACAATTATTTAATGTTATGTCGACGAATTCCTACACATCCCGGTAATCTCAGGTCGTGTCCTACTTAGCAATAAGGTATTTTACTATTTTTAATCGTAGGTAAGTTTAATTTCTTCTAAGAGTGTTTATTCTATTATAATTACCAACTTTAACGATAAAAGTTGTTGAGAAATATAACGGCAAGATTCTCGTTTTATTGAAATTTTAAATTAATTAGTAACTTAGTTAGTTAATAAACCAGTCTTAAAGTTATTAAATCAGTATGCTAGTACGATAGTAGGTTAGAAGGTTAGTAAGTAAGAAAGTTAGTATGTTAGTAAGATAGTAGGTTAGTAACATACTAGGTTAGTAAGTTAGAAGGTTAGTAAGTTAATAAGTTAGTATGTTTGTAAGTTTGATAGTTTGTAAATCAGTATGTTAGTATGATATTAAGTTAGTAAGATAGAAGGTTATTAAGTAAGTAAGTTAGTTAGTAACTATCTTAGATAGTAAGATAGGAAGTTAGTAAATAAAAATATATCGATAAAATAGCAAAGTAAATAAAAACTTAATATATAAAATAACGATACCATAAAAAATCATATATACATGTATATATAAATTTTAATATACTTTCGGAATTGCCAAAACAAATACAACAACATTTACTTTGTCACATATTTTCATTATTGTTTGCCTAAATTCATTATTAATTAAGCAAATATTTATGTAAAAGCCATTTAGGCAATAAAACACTCTTTTTTTTTATTTTGTTGTTGTTGTTGTAAATAGTTAAACAACATAAAAAAGCAAACAATTTGGTGTGACAATTCGCTGGAGTATCACACACAAAATTGCCACGACACACACGATCATATCACAAAGTGAGCGATAAAATTTATACGGCATGGTTGCCATGCCAAACGAAACGAATCGAAAAAAAAGAAAAAAAAAAAACACGTGCACACACCCGCGACAATGTTGCATTTTTAATAATAAACGTGTTTGCATATTTTTCGCATTTTTAACGCGTGCTGAATGTATTTCTTTTTTTTTACTCTTCTTCTATTTTGTTGTTGGCAGTTGAGCTGCAGTTTTTGTTGCACGAAGTTTTTTGTTCGCGCTTGTTTTTATTGCGTTTTATGTGTTTATTTGGCAACACTGTATTGTGCCAAATCCACATGCATTTGCTTGTTGCAGTTGTTGTGCGAAGGGGGTGGGGGTCGGGCTTGTATGGGGTGCAAAAACTGTTGCTTTTGTTGAAATTGGCGAATTTACTGCTGCTTTTGTTGTTGCTGTTGTTTTTTTATATTTTGGCAATATAAAAATGCAATTTAAAAAATTATTTTGTTAAGAAGTCGGAATTATGTGCTGTGTTGACTTTTATGTGCACATGCCTCTCTGTTTGTATGGGTGCGAGTGTATTTACTATACGTGCATTTGTGTTCGTACATAAATAAAAATATGAAGCTGCGGTATTAGCGAGTTTATTTTGTATAATAATTTTTTTAACCGTTTTTTTTTTAATTGGCAGATAAGGTTGGCAACTCTTTTTTTTGTTGAATTTAATTCTGCAAGGTTTTAATTCATGTGGAAGCTTAAAAAGTTAACAATGTAAAAGGTAAAATGGGATTTTCACGCATTCATTTCTAGCGTACTTTTATATTTTGCAAAATATGAATATGAAAAACTCTAAATACACTCAAAGAAAAATTTCAATATAAAATTAAAGTTTCAATACATGTAAAAAAAAGTCATTATTCCAGCAGAACATTTTAAGAAATTGTCCAAGTAGTTATGAAAAATAATATTCATATACAATATTTATATGTATTAAAACCAAGAGTGCACCTCACTTAAAGCCACAAAAAAAGTGGCGCCATCTAACAATAGATTGAGCAACCATTATAGATAGATTATAGTGCGGCACCTTTTAATCTATACGATGCCTAAAATATCTCCTGAGTAGCATGTCTGATATATGGCGCCTCATCAAGCCTAAAAGCTTATTAAAATAGAATTGATTGATATTTTTTTGTTGGTATTTCTTTTTTTAAATATTGAAATCTATTAAATTATGAAAAATCATCTTAATTTATTAAAAGCTTAGAGTGCACCTCACCTAGACTCAAAGGAACAAATATTGGCGCCATCTAACAATCGATTAATCAACCATATTGAATATGCATATGAGAATAATAGCTGCGACATCTACCATCTATACTATGGTTAAAATATCTGCTGAGTAGAATGTCTGATAGATGGCGCCGCATTAAGCCTTAAAGCTTAATAAAAATAGAATTAATAACAATTTTTTGTTGGGAATTTCTTTTTTTAACATCTATATACAATATATTAAATTATGAATAATGATCTTGATATCTGAATGTCAAAAGTGCCCTCACTTCAAACCATTAAAAAAAAGTGGCGCCATCTAACAATAGATTGAGCAACCATTATAGATAGATTATAGTGCGGCACCTTTTAATCTATACGATGCCTAAAATATCTCCTGAGTAGCATGTCTGATATATGGCGCCTCATCAAGCCTTAGAGCTTATTAAAATAGAATTGATTGATATTTTTTTGTTGGCATTTCTTTTTTTAAATATTGAAATCTATTAAATTATGAAAAATCATCTTAATTTATTAAAAGCTTAGAGTACACCTCACCTAGACTCAAAGGAACAAATATTGGCGCCATTTAACAATCGATTAACAACCATATTGAATATGCATATGAGAATAATAGCTGCGACATCTACCATCTATACTATGGTTAAAATATCTGCTGAGTAGAATGTCTGATAGATGGCGCCGCATTAAGCCTTAAAGCTTAATAAAAATAGAATTAATAACAATTTTTTGTTGGGAATTTCTTTTTTTAACATCTATATACAATATATTAAATTATGAATAATGATCTTGATATCTGAATGTCAAAAGTGCCCTCACTTCAAACCATTAAAAAAAAGTGGCGCCATCTAGCAGTAGATTAAACAACCAAATATACGCTTAATAGCATGTCGGATAGATGGCGCCACATCAAGTCAGTCTAGAAGCTTAATAAAAATAGATTTGAGTGGCATTTTTTGATGGGCGTTTCTTTTTTGTACTTAATCAATCAAAATTGTTTGAGCATGATATATGTAGAATTCCAATTAAGTACTATATATATTTAAATAAACTAGTTCACTAAAGCCTCAAGTCCCTCTTAAGCCTGACAGATATGCAGAAGCAAACTAACTGAAAAATTAATGCTTTTACAATGATTTATATGTGAATCCGTTTAATGCAAATAAAGCCATTCAGAGTACCGGATTCGATGGTGAGTTTGCCCAGGTGAGTTAAAACTACCAAATGCTCAAGTGAATTTATGTCGTCGTGTGTGTGCGTGTGTGTGTGTGTGCAACAATGAAAGCTGAACAATTTATGCAACTCTGCAATAAAGAGCGAGAAAAAAGAAAAACTCGCGCACTTGGACTTACATCTTGAAGCTTGCCACATACGAATGTGTGCAATTGTTCTATTTTTGCGGACAATGGCAGAAATTTCATGGATACGCTTTTCTATTAAAAACTTTACTCTTTTTTTATGTAACTATTATCTTTTTTTTTATTTTCGTTTTGTTTTGTTTTTGGTTTCACTATGCGAAAGCGAAGAAAGATTTGCGATTCGCGTAATCCAAATTTATGCAAACGGGCGACGTTAGTAACGCGTTAGTAACGAGCCGAGAGCGCTCTCAAGCGGGTAATATCGATGTTAAATGGGCAACACCGGGGGCACACGCGCTTAATGCGCACTCAGGGAGGATGACACTTCTGGACAAACTTTAATCCTTCTTTATAACCGCCCGATTTTTTTCGGTTTAATTTTATTTTCACGTTTTGTTTAAACTTTTTTTTAATTGTTTCAAAAGCGCTGCGAAAAACTGGCCAAAGCGTTTCCGAGTGTGACTTTTGGTTGGGTGTAATTTATACGTTTATATTTTTAGAAATAATTATTTTTTTATATTTTTCACTTCCGCTTTTTTCGCTACCGTTTGCAGCGCCAAGCAGCCAACTCACAACTCGCCACTTGCGAATTTTCTTGCGTACTTCGAGTGTGGCCGCAGCTGGCGCAGGAAATTTATACCTTTTAGCGTGGGGCTTTGCGGCTAATTTAATTAGGCTAAAATGACAAATATTTGTAGTTCACTGGGAAATTTCGAAAAGAAAAAAAATGTTGTTTATACATACATACATACACAACATAGAAATACAATACAGCAGCGATAGGAAAATGAAAAACAACAAAGACAATAAGACTCCCCAGACAACAATTCAACCTGTCTGTCTGTCTGTTTGTGCTTGTAAACAGCGTGTTTTATAAATTTCACAGCAGGCTTTTAGGCGTTTGTCGCCTGTTTGTGTCTTTGCTGTCAGCGCTTTTTTGTCAGGGTGGCGCTTTAAATTTTATTGAATTGTTTGTTTTCGCTTTCAATATTTTAGTATGTCATATTTTATAATATGGTTTCTTTTCTGCCTGAAAAAAAAATTGGAAAACTTTGTTGCTTCTGTAGTATATCTTAGGCATTTTTTTTTTAATCTACAAGTTCCGCAAATTATAAAAAAATCAAATTTTACAAAACCTCTTGTTGTCAGGTTTGAGTCACAGATTTTCGGGCACCCTAATTTTTAGCCAATAATTTCTTTCAAAGCATTAAAGGAAGAAGAGCAAATTGTGAATTAAAAAAATAAAATTTTTAATTTATTTTCATATAAGCAACGGCTTGAAAAATCTATCGGGGGACCGGTTTTTTTTTAAACCGTCTCTGCTTGTTTAAAGCGCCTCTTAAACGGATTAATTTTGGTTAACGATACTCAATGTTTCACTAATGTTGCACTAATGTTGCACTGTGTGTGTGTTGAGTATTTGTTGTGATTTAGTTAGGTTGATGACAACAACAAAAAACAACAGTTAAGGTGATGTTGAAGTGTAGTTGATTTAATTGGGTTATCAAGGTGATGATGATTAAGATTGTTAATTAAAGTTCATAAGTCTGATGTGATGTAGTTGTGGTGTAGTTATGATGTTGATTTCATATTGATGTAGATTTAAAGTCGATGTGATGATGATGTAATTCAAATGTGTAGTCTATGTAATGTTGATGTAATGTAAGTTTAGAGTCAATATGATGTTGATGATATGGTGATGTAAAGTATATCAAAAGTTGTATTGTAAAATCGATATGTATATAGATGTAAATTTGATATATATATACATACAATATATATACTCGAATGTAAAGTCGATATGATGTTGATGTAATGCAGATGTAAAGACTATTTGATGTTGATGTGATGTTGTTTGATGTTTAACTAATGTTAATGTAATGTTAATATTATGTTGATATGATGTTAATGTAACATAGATGTATTTTCGGTGAAGTCGATGTGATGACAATGTTATGTTGATGTAAAGTATATTTGAAGTTGATGTGCTGCAATATGATATTTAACTGTTGTTGATGTAAGATGTAAGATGTAAAATAGATATGCTGTTACGTAGATGTAATGCAGATATAAAGTCGATTTGATAGACATGTTTATTAAGGTAATGAAGATCTTAATTCGATATGTATATAAATATAAAGTCGACATGATGTTGATGTGATGTTATTACATCATTAATGTTATGTTGCTGCAATATACTTAGATGTTAAGTCGATATAAAGTTATTTTGTATAATGATGACGTTTATGTTATTTTAATGTGATGTTTAAAATTTAACATTAAACAACGTAACACATGTAAGTTGTTGCTTATACTCGTATGTATGTGTAAAAGTATGTATTTTATAAGAAAACTGTCACATGAGACAGTGAGTAATCGCATTCCTAGGGATACAATGCACAGAGTAATGAAGTTGTTTGAGTCGAAACGACGAACTTTAACGTCATCTTTGTGAACATAATAACTACTGACACTTTATTGGCTTAAAGTCAAACAAGCTAATGGCTTATATAAAGAAAAAACTGTTGTAGTTAACGCATAAGAAATCAAGAAAAATTCATAAATTCTATCAATAGTTTATTTGTCAACATTAAGTTTCTTGAATGTGTTCTTAGTGTAACTATTGCTAGAATAAAAATTAAACTTAGTTTGATTTACTATCTTCTATGTATGTACGAGTATTTAATGTCTCCGCAGAGCTGTCACGATAAATAAACGTGATTTAATTTTCCACTGGAAAATTGTCAACATCATGACTCAAGACTTATTGATTTTGTGCGTTTATTTTATTCTATTCTATTCTATTTGATTTTATTTTATTTTATTTTATTTAAAACCCTAGTAATAGGATTTCTGCTAGTTTCGCTAGAGCGGTATAGAAGAGAAAGCAGCGCTTAGTAACAGAGCACCATTCATTCGCCATTCGCCGTTCGTTATTAGATTTATTTCGCCTGTTTGGGTGCGTTTGCAACATTCTTGCAGCGACTATAATAGCATTAAATCGCGACAGCGACAAGCGCGACGTCGCCGGTCGTTAGCCGCTTGTTTTGTTTTCAGGCTAGACATCGATTTGTCAACTCGAAGCGCCGCCGTCAGTCAGTCTGTCAGTCATCATTATGTCACCGCCTATACGCCAAACAGACGCAGTTGCAAGTTCAATGTGATTTTCGTTCTGGAAAGCAGAAAAGTTTTTGTTGTTTGTTCTTGTTTTTAATGCTGTTGTTAATATGACAAAGTACAATTTTCCAGAACATCACATACGAAAGTGAAATGCATAATACTCGTTTTTCCACCACAAAGAGTCGATGTTCCATGATACACATTAGCAGAAGCGAATTATGGGATTAACTTTAAGCTCGGTAGGAATAAAGAGATAATTTTAACATATCTGAAAAAAAAGAACAATAATGCAAATGAATTCAAAGATCGAATAAAAATAAACTTTTTTTTATGGATTTATCAAGTTATATAGTTTAACATGGCATTCAAGTCTATATATGTATATAAAACTAAAAATCGAGCATTCAATAATTCTATTAACCGATAACTGGTCTCATTACCGCTCCTCTCATCATTGAATCAAAGATCATTTTTATATAAATAAACACATATTTTTAAAATCGTTTCTATATATAAAATATTTGTATACCTTTCTTATGTACCTCTTTATGCTGAGATTATGGTCCCCTCCTTATGAAATCGAGATAATTCCATTTTTGAAAATTTACTGAGTATAAAATGTATTTAAATTTGTTTATTAAAGATAATTACGATAGTTACGATTCCTTGGAACTCAAATTGACTTTTTATTGAAATCGTTCTAAACTCTTTATATAATAAATCAATAGAACAAGTTAAGGTAAATAGTTCTGCTCATTTAGGAACATAGAAACAAAGCTATTCCATAGCTCTTTGGGCGAATAATCTGATCCCATACTTTTAAATTCAAGATGACTTTTAGATGATTTTTGGAAGACTGCTGAAAATTTAAAATTTTCTTATAATGACTAATTATATATGATTCCCTTTGAGCTTTATATCATAACTGGTTTAAACACTTAAAAAAACTAGATCAACAAAACAAACTGTTGCAAATATTTCAGCTTATTCTGGAACTCAGCATTGAGCTGTGCAGATATTCTTGTTCCTTACCTTTAAACTACAGATGACTCCTTTTTGGAACTCTGCTAAGAACAAAAAGTACTTAAAGTTTTCTAATAAGGATTTAAAAAAATATGGGGAATAATATCCCAATACTTATTACTCTCCTTTGGCAACCTTATTGACCTTTCATCTGAAACGTACCAAACCCTTAACAAAAAAAACTTTATCAATAAAACACACTATGGTAAACATTTCAGAAACCTAGAGAAAAAAGTTTGTAAATTTTTAACTTGTATAAATAACATCAAATTATCATAGAAAATGTGCTTGTTATACTATACTAATAAATGAATTACAAGGAATTATTATGCAATGCTTTTCCTATCCACTATAATTCCATTCCAACATATACTCTCATCACAATAACCACAAAGCAATTGTAAGTTATTATCCGTACTGTTATTTTTACTATCAACTTATCCTTTGTGGTTTCTTACGTATTACATTCAATATATCTCAATTTCAATATAATTGAAAAGTAGAAACATATCAACATAAATTTATGCCATATATAGATACTCTCTCACTCACTCTCTCACTCACTCGAGATATGGTATTTTAAGCAAGTATGCTTACACACAAAATCTAACACAAATCTCATCAAATCCGCAAAATCACAACTGCAACCCACTTCCACTTTTACTTCAACTTCCACAACTGCACATACAGACACACACTATCACTCTTACTATACATACGTGTATGTGGTTACTATATAAGCCAACTCATATTTCATGCACAAAGGTAGCTGCAAAATGTTTTCTTTCTGATCATCCTTCTGCTGGCGAAAGTATCCGCTGTAGTAGCATAAAAAATGCATTTTATACATCATCGTACCGTGGATACATAATATACATATACGTCTTCGTCTTTTGCAAACGCATAATTTCAACTACTCCCATGTGGCATTCACATGCATCTGGAAGTGCGCTGCCAATCTCATTCCACATAAAAACCCACTTGATGCATCCCACAACGACTGCTGCTCCCGTGCTCCAGCGCTGCTGTTGCACTTAAGCACTACGTTGAAATCTTATTTCTTAATTTATATTTTTCTAAGATTTTCCTATTGTTTGGGCCCGTTGGCAAATGCACGAAAAGAAAAATCATTGCATCAACGATACTTATACGAGTTTATTTAATGAATTCAAATATTTCTCAAATTGGAGTCTTCATTTGTGAAAAAAAAGTCCTTGGTATATCAAGTAAGAACTAAATTTATCTTGAGAAGAAGTGAGTACTGAGCATCTAGACAACAACGTTTTACCAGAGTCCATGTTAACCTTATTCGGAGCTCAGACTTCACAGACTTAACTTAAATATTCATGATCTTAACATATCCTTACTTAAATTATTGAAACTATAAAGATAAAATATTGAAATTTATTTTAAGAAATAATTTGATATAACTTTCAAATAGTTATCGCATATTTTTTTCCGGTGTATTTACCTTCTTTTGCCATGCTCAGCTTTCTCCACTTGAGCCACTTTTAGCTCATAATATCACAACTACCACTACTACCTACTCCAACAACAACAACAAACAATAATAACAGAAAAACGACTCAAGCCGCATCAGCAGATCAAAATCACTTTAAGCACAGCCAGAAATCCATTGTGGCTGAAGTCAATTCTTTTGTGTGGGAGTGTTTCTACATACTGACATATACTCGTATATATAAATATGTCTGTCGACTGGCATGTGCGACCTGGGTTGGATAAGCCTGTAAGGCCCAAAAATCGCACATAAATGTTGTAGAGTATTTGAGTTTCGGCATAACAAAGGCAATTGTCCTTCTAATTTTCAATAATTTAGAAAAAAAAAACAACAACATGTCAAAATTATTTTCGGGCCTTAGATTTTATTTGAATTATTGTTTAAAGCGGCCATTGTCGGCGTGTGTGGAATGCAAGTGCGCAAAAACGCATTCAGCAAAGGATAAAGAAAAAGTAAAGAAATAATGCTGGGTAGAAAGAAGGAAGAAAAGGGTGGCCATATGTGGGACGAAGTATCTGTAGGTAACATACGCTGACAGCACAGACGTCACACGTTGCAATAGCGTAGTAAACCAGTGCGCAGGCATTAGAGTACGTGAGTGAGTGTCTGTGTGTGTGTGTGTAAGTAACTCTTAGTGTATTTCTTAATATGTATTTGTGGTTTGTTTCTCTGTTTGTGTGTGTGTGTGTATCTGTGTGCGTTTGTTTTTGTAGTAAAACCAATTTAAATCCATCTTTTGTCTACTTTAGGAAAATTTATTTTGTCGTCATATTTCATCAACAATCTACAAAGCGATGAAAGGGGCGGCATGTCATACGGGTTGGGTAGCTCGAGGAGCGGGCGGCTGCATTAAGGGGCCACCACTAAGAAGACATTTGATTTTGCACAAAAGTGCGTCTGCAAAAGGCAGCTCCACTTCAACAAGAAGAAGAACAAGAAGAAGAAGAAGAGAGTTTGGGAATTTGTCATGCAGATTTAATTTGCTTCGAAATGGCAAAGGAAACTACTTTGACTGCTCAGCACACACACGCATACACACGCACACACTAGCGTAGCGATGCATGACTGAATGAATGACAAAGTGATGTGGCACCGATCACACAAGAACAGTTAGTGACAACATCACATCACATCGCAACGTAACGCAACGCATCACAGAATGTGGCACTGATGTGTGGTAATTAATAAAATAAACGTGATGTCAAAGTTGCTCTGGTTTTGCAGTTATTGCCAAAATTATGCGACACAAATAAGTGCGTTCGAAATATGTATGCAGCATATGCTGCAAGGATAGTTTCAGTTAAATTAAAATAACGAAATACATATATATCGATTCTTTTAGATATCACAATGACATTAGTTTAAATATGTGACATGAAACATTTTGTTTATTCCAAAGACAATTTTTAGTGTCGCACGAAATTGGTTAAAGCTTGCAAATTTAAATTTTCGTATATAAAACAAGAAATAAATCTTATATATATAAAACTGATTTGTCATTAACATATGTATATAAGTTAAATTTGCAATTATTTTAATTTAATATTTTCACGCCAAGATAAATACAATTTATTAGAACAACTTTCTCATAAGATTTGAATGCTAAGATGAACCCATTTAAAAAAGTTGAGGTGTCAAAAATAAAGATTTTGAAAAATAAAAAAAAAATCTTTTACAGCTTTCTTTTACATCACCAAGCGGAAGTTATCATCTGAGTTTAATTCAAATTGAATTTGAAAAATAATTTATTTTGTTTTGATAGCTTCATGCTCATGTACACATATTTTAGAGATAATTTTTTGGAAACCTTTATAACATCTACTAAGTATATGAATTTTATAACTCTAAGATTAAAGTTAATTAATTATTTAATGCTCACGCAATTGGTCAACATATTCATGGTTTAATAATATGGTTAGGAAAGTAGAAATGAGAACGCAAGTTGAGCGAACTCACCACGATTTCTGACTTATTTTGCTGCCTTAATTTGAAGTCTGTTTTTTGATTTTTCACATGGAACTACCTTGTTGTTGTTATTTACTTAATAACTTTGTAGTAATAATGACAACAACGCAAAAATTTAGTTTTCAAAGAGAGAAACAATTTCGTGGTGGGGAGAGACAGTTTCCTACTTTTCTCACCTTATATATTACACTCTAAACTTACCCAAAAAAATTTATATTAAAAAAATTATATACGTACTCGTACATATTTCAAATTTTAAACAAATTTAATACGTTACCTTTCATATTATGATTACAACTTGTTTGTGTCATCATTAAATCTTCATACCAGTGCCGTGTAGGTACAGTGGAAGAAAGAGGCTATATATCCCTTAACTTGTGGGGTTATATTACACACCCCTCACACCCCTAAATTAAGCGAATACTTCGGCAGCGAGTCTTGTAATAAGTGAAGACTCACAAAAGAACTAGTTGAAAGAAACAAAAGAATAAGATTTGTATTTTTTAAAACTATTGAAGAGATTGATAAAGCAAATAATTATTTAAAAAAAAGTACACAGTTTTTAAATATATGAAAATTATTAAAAAAAGTTTAAAAAATCATATAAAAAAAGATCACCACTTTCTAATTTTTAAATCGAATGTTTTATAATCAATTTGACAAATTCTACATACGCCACTGCATCGTTATGGAAACCTAATCCAAATATCGTTTAATTATCTAAAAGAAAACTCGCAAAAAATTTCAAAAAAATATAAATTTAAATACGAATTTTAGTGGGCTAAATCTGTTTTATAATTTTTGAACAACAATAAACAAAAATTGACCAATTTCAGTAGCAAAACGGACAGCGCTGTTTCAAAAATTATAAGACAGCTTCAGTCCATTAAAATTCTTATTTAGATGGACGATCATGTCAAATTTAAATTTTTCAAAAGTTTCAACTTGGAGATATAACATTTAAACATACTCGAATGTACTCAAATCGGTTGCCTTACCTAAAAAATGTTAATGTTAAATAAATTAAATATTTATTTTTATGTCGCACGTTTGCGATAAGAATGACACATTTCAAATTGTGTCATTTTTGAGCTTTTAATATAGAAATATTCACATGTCCTTTTTGAAATGATCTGCTGTATGAATCTTGTTACCGAAATTGCAAAACTAGTCTAGATGGTAATAATTTTAGTTTAAAATTTATGGTCTAAATATGTTCTAATTCCTCTTGTCTTGAAAAATGTCAAATTCTGAGATATGTCATTATCGATGCAAACGAGTGGCATTTTCACTAAATTGATTAAAAAATCGCATGGTATAAAAAAAACCTTTTCGAAATATTTATAAATAGTTTATTAAACTTTCCAATTTACGATCGAAAAAATTCTGAATGACAAATTTTGCTTTCAATTTGTTTTCACCAAACGAAAATTTTAAATGAAAACTATTTCCAGCTTCTCAATTAAAAGCACTAATAAATATGTTCAAAATGGTCGATTGAGTTGTCACCAAATGCAATAAAACCAAGAACAAGTATGCAACAACAACAATAACAACAAAAAAAAAACAAAATAAAACTAGTGGCGCTAAATTCGTGGCGCCACCTTCGGCAACGCGTTTGCCCCCGACACATTCAAAAATCCAACAAAATGGACGACATTGAAATTGCGCTCAACCATGGCGGCCATTGGCAAACAGACACCAGCAGCACACACACACACACGCACAGCGTGAAACAATCGATTTACACACACGGCATGTGAACAAACACATTGAGAGGAAAAAAAAAAATACAACGAAAAAAATCCACAAAAGAAAAATAAATTAAAAAACAAATAAAAGACAAGAACAAAATCTCAGTAAACAAAACAAACAAATAAACAAAAAAAAACCGAATCGCAAACGTTTGTGCTTTTGGCATTGAACTGTACTCGTATGTATGTGTCTGTCTATCCTGTCCGCGCGCAAACGAACATTTTTTCGCGCGCCAATTTGGCCAACGATGACGACGCGCAAACATTTTATATCGCTGCTACCATGGATGCCATTGTTCGCGTGGGTGGATGCACATAAACGGGTAAGAGGGGATGTGCTGCGCCTGAGCGGTCCGTGCGGATGGCGCGCAGCGGTGGCATGTTGCGACTGAGTGCGGCATTAATTTGTTGTGACTATGGGCGGATGGATGGTGGTTGGGCGGGCAGGCTTGGTCAATTGGTTGCTCGATCTGACGGTCAGTCGAGCTGGTGGTCGTTGGACTGTCACTGATGGGCGACACATGTGTGGTACGATTCGTTGGCTCGTCTTGACTGTGTGGCGTTGATCCGGTCTGTACAAGTATGTGTGGGCATCGATTCGAATTTTATTAATGAATTGAAAACAAGCAATTAATGATTATATATATGTATGTATATGTTTTTTTTTTGTGGGCGAAAATGCAGATTGTGGAAAAAGTTCAATAGCAATGAAAAAACAATTTAAAACAATACTATTAATATATAATATTCAGTTAACAAAATAATCAAATATTTTTACTTAATTTCAGAAATTGTGGGCATGTTAGGTGGGCGTATAAAATTTTGTTTAGACCAAAACCTTTCATCGCAAGCGGATGAATGTTAAGACGCGATTAGGTTAGTTAAGTTAGAGTTGATGTGGGCTAGTATGGGACCATAGCTCTCAGACCTCAGGGTCCGTTGTGCTGTACCCAGGATAGTTTTGGAATAAGAGAGTAGAGATATAGGCACGAAGTGTTTAGTTGGGAAAATTAAGGAATAAGTTTATACACTATTTCCCAAACTTCTTAGTTCCACGTATGAATTTAAGAAGATTAGCTAAAAAGATAAAAGGAAGATATATACATAGAAATATAGAGAGAAACAATAATTTTTATGTATGTGCGATATATATAGAAAATTTTTAAGTATAGCAATATTAGGAAAGAACTTTTTTAATTGCTAAATTACTATCTTAATCTGAATCATCCGATTGAAACTGGTAGCGCTGGTCATATAAAAATAATTGACTTCTCTATTGAAACCCTTCAGTGTGTTTCAAATTACTACAGATACAAATTTCGAATTGTAAGATACAAATTTTAACTAGCGGCGAGATGAGGAATAAGGGAGTATATCTCATCGTCATATTGATAATAGTTCCATTATAATTCTATAAACAAATACCATAAACAAATGTTCCAAAGAAATAAATAATTTACTGATATATTACCATATATATTACCAAGTGTGCAAATATTCGCATGCTCAAAGCTGAAATTACCTCTCTTGAGATACTTTATATTGAATTGAAATATAAAATACCTAGAATATTATATATTCGTATATATATACATTTTTTTTTTTGTGGTCATCAACGAAAACCATAAAATATTTTTTAACCCAATTTTATTTTCATTTCGTTTTCGGGTGAAAAAAAAACCGCATTTGCAAAAGTTTTCCGTGTTTTGTTCGCATATTCAATTAAAAAAATTGTTCACTTTATGTCAGCCAGTTGTACGATTTCTTTAATTATATATTTTTCGTAAATTTTCTCCATATGTTTTACATACATTTTTGTTGTTTTTTTTTTTTTTGTTGTTTTTTGTTTGTTTATTTGTGGCACGGTTTCATTCATGCTGCGCAAACGATGACGCCTTTAAGCGGAAAGCAGCACCTCACCGCACACCGCTACACAAAACTGTGCACATGTGTGTATGTATGTGAACGCTTTAATTAACCTTTAAAATATGTGCTTAATTAAAACTTTTTGATATGTGAAAGACATTTTGTACAAATCTGAGATGGCAGATAATTTTATATCATAGGTCATGTATTTTTTTAAATATGTTTTTCATATAGAATTTAACGAGCGAAATGTTTATAAAGATGTATTGGATTTGTTCCAAAATGCTTTTTTCATTTTTGGCTTTTTCTTTTTGTCTGTAAATCGTAAATAAAAGTTGTTTGGCTGCTTTTAAAATTAAGATTAATTCTCTTTTTTGACAAGCTAACATAAAAAATGTGATTTAATGCATCTTTCTTTAATTAAACCACATTTTCAGGTTCAATGCCACATGGAGCAATAATGCACTGACCTTAATATGATTTATAACGCCTTTTCCTACATTTTTCTTCAAGTATTTACAAGATACTCGTACGCTCATGCATTGAAAATCAACTTCAGTGAATGCGTATTTCTGTATTAGTAAATTACTATAAGTGTGTGTGTGGGTTTACACGTACTCAATGTATCGATGAAACCTTAGAATAAATCCGTAAATCACTTATTGCGATTTTAAAAATTTCTATGTGTAAGTATGTATACATATGTGTGTATATTGTAAACTTAATATGTGTTGGCATGATTTATTTGTGGTTACCCTTATCAGGTTTTAACATGCCGCTGGGCATTTTAGTTTAGAAATAACAAAGTGAAAGCTTTTCGAAATTGTTCTTTTTGTTGTCTGCAATTTCGCAGATGCATTATATCTAAGATGTCAATTAAAGCTATCTTAGAAGCGTTGCCCTGTTCCGTTGTTTACGTGGTTAAAGAATACAAAACGCTACAATCTTTAAAATGAAATAATGTACTTTTATTAACTTTAATTGTTACATAAATAATTAACTACATTTACGAGTTTATGGTTCAGCTGTCAAATTTTCAGTTCTACTTTTATTGGCCACACCATCTTCTTGGCATATAGAAGCACAACGCTTGCCACTTTTTATATAAGCTTTCTTAGTCTGTGACTTCATCGCCTGTCGTTGCGCCAACAAGTCTTGTTTAAATGCATCAACATCAAAAAAGTGTTCCAGGTCTTTATGCGAGTATGAACTGTCACACTATGTTTGGTTATGCCTAGACTGATTCTGCTTCTTTTAACATAAAGGAAAAATCGCTGTAAATTACGTATTAAGAAGCAAACCATCTCTTCTGAGACGCTGTCTTAGTTGTCCTAGCCTATAAACTATCTTTTAAAAATTGTTAATTTGGAGGATTCCATTTTTGTGGACCCAAACCGATTGTATTTCAAATGTATTCCTGATAAGGCTCTCAGGTTGTTCAGTTTCTTAATAAGCCTAGGAATGAGAGATTCAACAAAAGTACACCAATCTAGAGTTCAAAACCCTGGAATTTTATGTGGTCCGATTATGGGACATTTACGTTAGACTTTAATTGACCAATTTATATAAACTGGAAATTCAATGTAATTGATATAGGTCCATGAAGTCGGGTCCAGCAAAACCAAAAATGCTACAAACATAAAAACAATCTTGTCAGCAGTAGGACTTCAAACCCACTTAGACCATATATATGAAGATTTCACTTAACCCAACCTTCTAAACTGGCTGACTGATTCCACCCATAGATCTATTGGATCCTAAGCGATACCAGGTTGAGACCTTTTCACCTGCTTTTTAACTAAAGTTGGCATCCTGCGGGAATGCGAGAACGATTGGCAAACTTTAAGAGTGTGATAATTCCTATTTTGGAGACTTCATCTAATCTTGTCAGTGCTTCTAGACCAAATATTTACCATAAAAAAAACAACTTTTCAGAGGGTTCTAAAATTTATTTTTGAATCATAATTTACATTTAACTTTTAGCTATTTAAAATATTTGTAAGTAGAGTGGACATTATCAGAGTGAGAGTTCCTTTAACTTATCATAAACATTAAAAATTGTTTTCAGGATTTCCATTAATGACGGTTAAGTGGCAACCTTGAAATCGACAAAAAAAAAATTAAACAGGTAGAAAAAAGAAACATTTCTAGGCTCAAGTCAAGTACAAAAATTTCAGTATAAATGCCACAGCTTAGAGGAATTGCATTCAATTTATATTCAGCGCTACGCGAACTTAGAGTGTCCGAGTTTGGAAGAAAGATTGCCAGAACCTTTAAAAATTGCATTCAAACGCGAAATGGCTGGACAACGGAAAACTGCCTTCGAATCGATTCCCAAGCAATTGCGTGGCATGCGCGCCTGTCTGGTCTGTTGCCTGATCAAGGTAAGTTCGTTTGCTCTATCAACTCTCAATGTTTACATTTTTCTGTTCAATTTTAATGTCCAATACTGATTGAAAAATTTATTTTTTTCGACATTTTTAGAATTTTGATCAATTCGAGGCAGATGGCTGCGACAATTGCGACGATTTTCTGCAGATGAAGGGCAACAAGGATGCCGTGTACGATCACACGAGCAACAATTTCGACGGCATGATTGCGCTGATGTCGCCCGAGGAGTCGTGGGTGGCCAAATGGCAGCGCATCGGACGTTTCAATCCCGGCATGTATGCGATTTCGGTGTCGGGCGATTTGCCGCCGTCAACGCTGCGTGCGATGAAAAAGATTGGCATTCCCTATCACAAGCGCGACACCAGTCAGCGTTAAGGTATCGACAGATGATCCACAAATTCTTTGTTTTTCTGTGTTTTTTTGTGTTCATTTTAAATGTTAAATTGTTTTACTTAAAATACACCTGAAGAAAAAAATAGTAATAACCTTATTTTTTTTAATTTTGTACTCAACAAATTGAATAAAAATACATTCAAAGAATCTGCGTCGATGATGTCCATCTGTCCTTGACAAAAATTGATAATAATTTAACAATGGTAATCAGGTATAGTTAGAGAAAGAAAAACTCAAACACACTCTAAAGAATACCCGGTAAGCCAGAGTTAATTCGCTCATGCTCAGACTTAGGTAGGAGATTTTATCTCGTGAGTGTTTCAGTTCAATGGTCCTTTGCATGTGCGAAAATTTTCACAAATTACCAACCTCTGTTCCTTGTAATCATGAAGTACCTAAAATTAGGAATGACATTTGTAGATTAAACCAGTTTATAGTGCCCGGCGTTGTCCGGATTTAACTTTGAGTAGAAATATGTCTAAGATTATTAGTTTGCGCCACTTTTTGTTACTCCCCTTGTAACGTTTTTAAGTTACGACGGTGGCTGTTAAATTAATCCAACCACGTAGATTTTTGGTGAAGTTGTGGACTAAATAAGTGGGCATGGCAGATTTGTATAGCCTATTATTATTCAAGATATATCGCTATACAAGTATATGTTTTCTATATTGCGCATCAAGTACCTGAGTCTTGGGCGTTAACTTGATCCAACCTATTGAAAAAAGTGGGCGTTAAATTAAACAAACCACACCCATATTTGGAAAAGCTGTCTACAGTAACCACACAAACTCCTATACACTTGATATCAGATTTTAAGGAGCTATTTAAAACGAAATAATATAATATTTCTACTTAGTTTCCCAAATTGTTAGTGTATTAGATGGGCGTGGCAGATTTTTTAGACCAAAACTTTCCCAGGCATGAGCACAGCAACTTCATAAAATGTCAACCCAATTGTGTTTCACGCGAATAGCTACAAAGAAAAATTGAATAATTGAAAGATAGAAAGTTATGTGATATTTAAAGTGTCTCTAAAATAGTGTAGGGTAGTTTAATTTCTGTATAGCGAAAGATAATTCTTTCGAGTCTTTTTCTATGTTTTTTGTTCTCAATAAAATTACTTAATAAATGAAAAGGGAATTTTTGTATATGATTTTTTTTTACTTTTATTCAAAATGAATATGAGAAGAAACTTTTGAGATTCCACACACACACTGGCGCAAAACGCAGTTTTCCTTTTTTTTACTGGAGAGTAGAGTATCTAACAATTTACATAAATGGAAAAAAGACAAGAGAGAGAGAGAGAACACTTTTCATTTTCCAATTAAAAAAAACTTGTTGATCGCCGTACTCTCGAAGATATCGAACCGAATTTCGCGGTGGCAGCTGAATTTCGCGACAGCGTGTGTGGGAGCCCTTAGTCGTTGTTGTACTAGTGAATGATTCTGGCGCTGCTTAACGGTCAGCCGTTTCCAGTATGGGCTCGGGAATATGAACGTACAGCGCATATTCACCGGCGCATTTCGATATTATTTCGCCGTCCTTGAACCGAATACCCGGTAGAGGTCTCTTCTTCGAACCGTTAAATTGCGTTGTGGTATAAATGGCGACGGCGCGCGCATTGCCCTTGATCTGCTGAAATTTCTCGCAATTAGTGCAGCCATTCTGTTCGAAAAATGCGAAACTCTGCAAATGGCCAAACAAAGGAGAATACGCAATTAGTTTTGACCATTTATTTACTATCTCTTTATTTATATTTCTTGTTTTGAATAAGAGAACTTACCTGAATCAAATTGCATGTCATACAGGCCCGTGGCTTGGGTATAATGTAAGGCATCTTGGCGGAACTGCTTGTTGCGATCGGAGAGCTGTCCAGCTTTTACCCTAAAATTGTGTAAATTGTAACTTGAAAATGCGAATTGTACCCGTACTTATTTGAAATTGGAAAATGAACTCTTCACCATTGCACATCGTCAATGGTATCTGGAAATTTTGGCAACGCATTGCTCCTATTTATAGACATCTTACCTGATATGAACCTTCAGAACGAAGAAAGATAAAATAAGAAACAAATAAACAAAACAAAACAGGCAAAAGAATGATCTTCGCCTATGCCGAAGCACAAATACCCTACGCCATGTTGGAGATACCAATTTGAATTTAAACTGGTTTGAACCGCAAAAAAAAAGATGGGAACTTTATAAGCGAGGGTATGGAAGGAGTATGAAAGGAGAAATAAGCTATAGTTCGATGTTGCTGGTCTTAGATTTAAACCTCCGCTTTGATCAGGTGCTCAAATACCAAATTACAATTCCATGTATCTTAAAATACGGATGTAATCATTTCGACAGACAGACAGACAAACAGACAGACAGACGGACATACGGACGGACAGATATCGTTAAGTCGACTCACAATTCGACGCTGATTATAAATGTATAGTACTATATGTA
The DNA here is from genome assembly GCA_949127995.1 of Suillia variegata. Classification (NCBI taxonomy): domain Eukaryota; kingdom Metazoa; phylum Arthropoda; class Insecta; order Diptera; family Heleomyzidae; genus Suillia; species Suillia variegata. The sequence continues at coordinate 7,015,425 of OX421842.1, forward strand.
TATAATCATACCAACCTCGCCTCCTTGCGGTTATTACAAATGCAAGAACTAACTAAATATACCCTCACATCACATGCTTGCGAATGACGAAGGGTATATAAAGGAACAGTACTCTCGTGGAAATATCCTGCTTGTATTTACCAACAACATTTCGAATTTCAAAAAAGTATAAAAACAATTTTCTAACAACGTGGCTAATGCCTTTTCCAATTGTCAATAGCGACAACAGATTCTCACACAACGAGAGAGTGCATTTTTTTGTTTACTCTCTCACAATAAGGAAAATGTATTTCTGACACATCTGGCAACTTTGTCAGTAGTCGATCTGCAAGTGAACTCTAGAAAATATTTACAAATTTGGTAAATTTTTCCAAAACATCCTAAGAGAAGGCGAACGAACTTAGTTTGAGAATGAACGCTAACGCCTGATTTAACGCCGAGTTTAAGCTCCAGCGTTAATTTTATATATAAAATCGTTTAAATAATATTGTAATTTGGTTAAATGAAACATTATTTTTCATTCATAACGTAAATAAATTAAGAGCAATCTAAATCAGATCCTCTGTTGGCTCCAGCAAGGCGGCGCGACCTGCCACAATGGGCATGAATGAATCGATTTATTGGAACAACCGATGTCAACTGGCCACCGAGATATTGCGATTTAACGCCTCGAGACTTCTGCCTCTGGGATTTTATTTTGTCTCAGGTCTATGTCAATAATCCGTAGACAATTCCTGAGCTCAAGGCTGAGATCCAACGCGTCATCGGTATGATAGAGTCGCAAATGTTATCGAAAATGTCATGAAAAGACCAGACTATGCCGCCAGACTCGCGAGGGCCATATGCCGGATATTCTATTCCATACGTAAACGCAACAAATTTAAAATTGCGATCTTATTGGGACACACTATATATACATACATTTAAGGTCAGAAGTCTTGGTAAACATCTTTTCACAAGGGTTGTTCTTAAAGCTTGAAATTTTGTTAATAGGACCAAATCGCCAAAGCGTCATGCAACTCGAAATTGATGGAGCCTGTAAGACTGCTCGAGTCAGGTCTTAGCACGAGATGGTTCATCGGCTTAGACTCGAGAAAGGGTTTTGATAACGCTAAAGCTGATGTAACCGAAAGTATAGAGAACTTCCGGCAATTGATTTTCAGTACTGGCGTTTCACTTGGCGTAACTAATATGGACATAACCATGTCATTTAATTACATCGAACGCAGCGAACTACATCATTACTTAGACGCAGAAGTATTGGAATGCGATCGCGAATCAATGGGCAATCTTTCCGACGAGTTGCCGCTACTGAGCAATTTACTTCAGTGTGATCGTCTTAAACGCAGTCGTGATTATTCCGAAGACGCAAATGAAGCCAAGCGACAACGGATTATGAATCCAATGCATCCGTGAGCCAAGAGCTTCGAGAAATTCGAGACATTCATGACAATTATGCTCATGATTATTGTAATATGTAAAATTATGTATTAAAATAGTAAAATATTATATTTTAATTATTTCAATAATTTTTTATTTAAATTTGACGAACCAAGGACTAAAAAATGAAAAGTTTGACTTTCGAAGATTTTATTTTTTAAATCTTAAAGTATATAATTTCAATAATTTTTATGATTTAAACACAAATAAAATATCGGAGTTTTCTTTTGTGGAAAGAATTTATTTTTAAATCGCTTTTAACGTTACTGACCCATATTTGGCCATTGTGATAGAGATATCTAGATACCAACCGATTAAAAATCAGTATGGGCTTTAAGCATTAACACCGTCGATTAAAAGCCGATACTGATAGTAAAAAAAAATGTTTAATCATTTAGTCCATATCGACGACTGATGAGCATTTAAGGGTTAAGCTTGGGTTCTGTATAAATATATAATAGTAAATGAGGTAGTTATTGAGGACTTAACTCAGCAACTCCACATCGACAAGTAACGAAAAGTTTCGCCAACTATTTATATTTAAATCAAGGCCCGGGCAACGCCGGGCAATACAATCTAGTTTTAAATACAATCTTCATTGTAGAATTGCCGTCTAAATAAGAGAAATCTTTGAGAGAGAAAAAACAGTTATAGAGAGCATTCGTGCTCTATTTAGTTGCTGCTTCGTATTGCAGTAAACGGAACAGTCAACCGAAACTATCAAAAGTGCAAAACTTCTTTTATCACTCCCGAGGAGAATAATCTAAATTTTTTGATTTATAAATTATTTTCAAACACTCTTTCGGACTTTTGGAAGAATCCTTCCAGAAGCAATGTCCGAAACTGGAAGAATCTTTTGTTGCAAATCGAAACAGAAAACAAAAAGGGATGCGAAGAAGATAATTGGGACGTAAAAGCCGTAGAATATTTGATAGTGCAAATAAAAGAGCGCGAAGGTGTTCATGACTCATATATCAGAATTCGTACCTAGCCACTCGATGTTGCATTTCCACAACGGTAGCTCCTCAACGGTTGGTTTCAATTCGCAATTTAACGCCTTCAATTCGCATTTTAACGCCTTCAATTCACAATTTAACGCCTCTAATTCACAAAACAGCGCCTTCAATCCGCAAGACAGAACCTTCAATTCGCAATTTAACGCCTTCAATTCGCAATTTAGCGCCTCTAAATCGGAAGAAAGAGCCTTCAATTCGCAAGACAGGCACTTCAATTCGCAGAACGGAGCCTTCAATCCACAAGACGGCGCTTTCAATTCGCAATTTAACGCCTTCAATTCGCAATTTAACGCCTTCAATTCCCAATTTAACGCCTTCAATTCACGATTTAACGGCCCTAATTCTCAATACAGAACCTTCAATTCGCAAGGCGGAGCCTTCAATTCGCGAAACAGCGCCTTCAATCCGCAAAACGGCGCCTCTAATCCGCAAAACAGTACCTTCAATCCACAAGACGGCGCCTTCAATTCGCAATTTCACGCCTTCAATTCGCAATTTAACGCCTTCCATTCAAAATTTAACACCTTCAATTCACGATTTAACGCCTTCAATTCACGATTTAACGGCCCTAATTCGCAATACAGAGCCTTCAATTCGCAAGGCGGAGCCTTCAATTCGCAAAACAGCGCCTTCAATCCGCAAGACGGCGCCTCTAATTCGCAAAACAGCACCTTCAATCCACAAGACGGCGCCTTGAATTCGCAGTTTAACGCCTTCAATCCGCAAAACAGGGCTTTCAATCCACAAGACGGCGCCTTCAATTCGCAAAACAGGGCCTTCAATCCACAAGACAGCGCCTTCAATTCACAAAACAGCGCCTTAAATCCACAAGACGGCGCCTTCAATTCGCAAAACAGCGCCTTAAATCCGCAAAACAGGGCCTTCAATCCACAAGACGGCGCCTTCAATTCGCAATTTCACGCCTTCAATTCGCAATTTAACGCCCCTAATTCGCAATACAGAGCATTCAATCCGCAAGACTGCGCCTTCCATCCGGAATTTAACGCCTGCATTCCGCAAGACAGCGCCTATAATTTTGAAGACTGCGCCTTCAATTCGCAAATTAGCGCCTCTAATTCTCACGACAGGGCCTTCAATCCGCAAATTAACGCCTCTAATACGCAATTAAGCGCCTCTAATTCGCAATACAGAGCATTCAATCCGCAAGACTGCGTCTTCAATCCGGAATTTAACGCCTGCATTCCGCAAGACAGCGCCTATAATTTTGAAGACTGCGCCTTCAATTCGCAATTTAGCGCCTCTAATTCTCACGACAGGGCCTTCACTTCGCAAGATGGCTCCGTCAATTCGCAAATTAGCGCCTCTAATTCGGAAGACAGCGCCTTCAATTCGCAAAACGGAGCCTTTAATCCGCAAGTCAGCGCCGTCAATTCGCAAAACAGCGCCTCTAATACGCAATTTAGCGCCTCTAATTCGCAAATTAGCAACATTAAAACGCAAGACAGCGGCTTCAATTCGCAAGACATCGCCTTCAATCCGCAAGAGAAGGCCTATAATTTTCAAGATGGCGTCTTCAGTTCGCAAAACAGCGCCTCTAATATGCAAGACAGCGCAATTAATTCGCAAGGCGGAGCCTTCAATTCGCAATTTAGCGCCTCTAATTCGGAAGAAAGTGCCTTCAATTCGCAAGACAGGCACTTCAATTCGCAGAACGGAGCCTTCAATCCACAAGAAGACGCCTTCAATTCGCAATGTAACGCCTTCAATCCGCAATTTAGCGCCTCTAATTCGGAAGAAAGCGCCTTCAATTCGCAAGACAGACACTTCAATTCGCAGAACGGAGCCTTCAATCCACAAGACGGCGCCTTTAATTCGCAAATTAGCGCCTCTGATACGCAAGACAGCGCCTCTAATTCGCAAGACCGCGCCTTCAATTCGCAATTTAACGCCTTCAATCCGCAAAACAGCGCCTTCAATCCACAAGACGACGCCTTCAATTCGCAATTTAACGCCTTCAATCCGCAATTTAGCGCATCTAATTCGGAAGAAAGCGCCTTCAATTCGCAAGACATCGCCTTCAATCCGCAATTTAACGCCTTCAATCCGCAAGACAGGGCCTATAATTTTCAAGATGGCGCCTTCAATTCGCAAGACGGAGCCTTCAATTCGCAAGACATCGCCTTCAATCCGCAATTTAACGCCTTCAATTCGCAAATTAGCGCCATTAAAACGCAAGACAGCGGGTTCAATTCGCAAGACATCGCCTTCAATCCGCAATTTAACGCCTTCAATCCGCAAGACAGGGCCTATAATTTTCAAGACGGCGCCTTCAATTCGCAAGACAGCGCTTTCAATAAGCAAGACAGGCACTTCAATTCGCAGAACGGAGCCTTCAATCCGCAAGACGGCGCCTTCAATTCGCAAATTAGCGCCTCTGATACGCAAGTCAGCGCCGTCAATTCGCAAAACAGCGCCTCTAATATGCAAGACAGCGCCTCTAATTCGCGAGACTGCGCCTTCAATTCGCAAGGCGGAGCCTTCAATTCGCAAAACAGCGCCTTCAATCCACAAGACGACGCCTTCAATTCGCAATTTAACGCCTTCAATCCACAATTTAGAGCCTCTAATTCGGAAGAAAGCGCCTTCAATTCGCAAGACATCGCCTTCAATCCGCAATTTAACGCCTTCAATCCGCAAGACGGAGCCTTCAATTCGCAAGACATCACCTTCAATCCGCAATTTAACACCTTCAATCCGCAAGACAGGGCCTATAATTTTCAAGATGGCGCCTTCAATTCGCAAGACATCGCCTTCAATCCGCAATTTAACGCCTTCAATCCGCAAGACGGAGCCTTCAATTCGCAAGACATCACCTTCAATCCGCAATTTAACACCTTCAATCCGCAAGACAGGGCCTATAATTTTCAAGACGGCGCCTTCAATTCGCAAGACATCGCCTTCAATCCGCAATTTAACGCCTTCAATCCGCAAGACAGGGCCTATAATTTTCAAGACGGCGCCTTCAATTCACAAAATAGCGCCTCTAATACGGAATTTAGCGCCTCTAATTCGGAAGACAGCGCCTTCAATAAGCAAGACAGGCACTTCAATTCGCAAGACAGAGCCTTCAATCCGCAAAACGGCGCCTTCAATTCGCAAATTAGCGCCTCTAATTCGCAAGACAGCGCCTCTAATTCGCAAGACAGCGCTTATAATTCGGCAGACTGTGACTTCCATTCGCCAGATTGTTCCGTCAATCCGCAAGACGGTGCTTTTAATTCTCAAAATATCGCCTCCAATTCGCAAGACTGCGCCAACAAACCGCACCTTACAACGTTAGTGGAAAGCCCTTACTCAGTTAACTTAAATCTGGCTGCAGGAATATCGGTTTCATTTTCTACTCAAAACGTCGAGGAAATTATCTACCCAGAATCGGAGTTTTGGGCCTCCATAGCCTACTATGAACATGAAAATCGGGTGGGCGATATCTTCCACTGTGAAAATAGCAGTTCAGTGATTGTCAACGGCTTCACCAATCCGTCTCAAAATTCGGATCGCTTCTACTTGGGTGGGTTTAGCAACTTACATCGCAACAGAAGCATTGAGAAAGTACGCCAGCAAATAGGCAGAGGCGTTCACATTTACAACGACAACGGCGTAGTCTACGTTGAGTGTCTTTCCGACTTGCCCATTTTTGTGCACTCTCGCAACTACAGCCACCATCATGGCTTCGATCAGAACACCGTTTTTAAGATACCGCCTGGTACCTCCCTGAAAGCGTTTAACTATCTAAAATTTGCTGAGATACTGGCCGACATGATGGGTAAGGGTTACGATGCTGTCTTCGAATTGTATAAAATGTGCACACTCCAGATAAGTTTTGTAAAGGGCTGGGGCGCCAATCACCATCGTCAACTTGTCACGGCGACACCTTGTTGGATCGAAATACATTTGCACGTAGCGGTGGAGTGGTTGGAAAAAATACTCGCCGAATTAGAATCGTCGCGACACGCGACACCAATCAAATCAAAATAGTCTTTAAATCGTTTAGTACAGAAACGATGAAGTTGAATTTGTCTTAGACAAAAATTTATTGACAACATCCTAAAATGGCTTAAATGTATACCAAATAATAAATTATTTAATAGGTCCAATTCTGATTTTGTTCATATACTTCTTCTGTAGATATTTTATTTTACAAATGTTTCAAAATATCGGTTATATAGTGTCGAAGGGAGTGTTATATTTTGTTAATTGATTTTGTTAAATGAAGGGTATATTAAATTCGGATATGACGAGTCATTAAAAAATTATCCAAATCGGGTAGCAAAAACTCACTATCACAAAAAAATTGTTTAATCATTTAAATGCTCACAGTCAATATCGACGACTGATGAGCATTGAAGGGTTAAGCTTAGTTTCTGAATATACATATATACGAGTAAGTGAGGTAATTATTGGGGAGGTATAAGTAAAAAAAATCGATGAATAAAACTCATACCAAATTTCAGGTCAACATCTCTATAACCACTGGGACAGACAGACAAACAGATGATGATGCCCATGGGCATGGAAGATCAAACTGAATAAACCCAATCCATACATAGAAATATAAAAATTAATGTTTGTTTCTATATTTCTAGTATCCTATGCGCTTCTTAACTATTGATCCGATTGTGATACAATTTTGGAGAATTGCCGAGCTTCCTTCCGGAGAGGTTTTGGAATAATAAAATATTCCACGCCTACCTCTTGCGTGCACAATTCGTGAAATTATGTAAAAAAAAATTCTACCATTTCGATAATATTGCTAATAAAAATTGAAATTTAGTATCTGAGTCAGTATGTCCATTATCGACAACTTCAGAAACTGGATCAATTTAACGCCCACATTTAGAGAAAGGTTAAATCAATTTTACCATAGCTCAGGATCTTGATGTGCTATACTCGTATATGAAACATATGTACATATGCACCGGAAGCTTATAATTTGATATATAAAATCAGTCACAACCACTTAAATATTACGCCGTCAATTCTTGTCATTATGATAGCTTCAAGAAAAATGGGCGTGGTTGGATAAATTTAACACCCTCCGTCGTAACTCAGCAACGCCACATCGGTAAGTAACGAAAAGTTCCGCCAACTATTTATATTTAAATCAAGGCCCGGGCAACGCCGGGCAATACAATCTAGTTTTAAATACAATCTTCATTGTAGAATTGCCGTCTAAATAAGAGAAATCTTTGAGAGAGAAAAAACAGTTATAGAGAGCATTCGTGCTCTATTTAGTTGCTGCTTCGTATTGCAGTAAACGGAACAGTCAACCGAAACTATCAAAAGTGCAAAACTTCTTTTATCACTCCCGAGGAGAATAATCTAAAATTTTTGATTTATAAATTATTTTCAAACACTCTTTCGGACTTTTGGATAAATCCTTGTAAAAGCAATGTCCGGAATTTTAAGTTTGTTTTGTTTAAAATCGAAATCAGAAAAAAATCTGATCGGCTGGAAGAGATGCGACGAAGGCGAGGAATGGGCCTTTGAAGCCGTCAAAAATTTAGTAAAGAAACTAAAAAAGCGCAAAGGTGCTCTGGACGAACTTTTTCGCGCACTTTCTACACATCAGCCAGCGAAATGCGTGACCATACGACGCACTCTGGACGGCCGTATCAATGTCGCTCACCGCAAGGAGATGCCGCATGTTCTCTACTGCCGCATTTGGCGCTGGGCCGATCTGCAGTCGCATCACGAACTTAAATCGATCGAGCTCTGTCGATATCCTTTCAGCGGCACCAATCCAACAGAGGTCTGCATCAACCCGTACCACTTCGAGCGTGTTGAGCTTCAAGTTCTGCCTCCGGTGCTCGTGCCCCTTAACTCAGAATTCGTACCTGGCCACTCGATGTTGCATTTCCACAACGGTAGCTCCTCAACGATTGGTTTCGATTCACAAAATAGCGCCCCTAATACGCAAATAAGCACCTTCAATTCGCAATTTAACGCCTCTTATTCGCAAGACGGCGCCTTCAATCCGCAAGACGGCGCCTTTAAATCGCAAAATATCGCCTCTTATACGCAAGACAGAGCCTTCAATTCGCAAGACATCGCCTTCAATCCGCAATTTAACGCTTTAAATCCGCAAGACAGGGCCTATAATTTTCAAGACGGCGCCTTCAATACGCAAGACGGAGCCTTCAATTCGAAAGACGGCGGCTTCAATTTGCCAGACAGCGAATTCAATCCACAAGACAGAGTCTTCAATCCACAAGACAGCGCTTTCAATTCGCAATTTAACGCCTTCAATCCGCAATATAACGCCTCTAATTCACAAGGCGGCGCCTTCAATCCACAAGACGGCGCCTTTAAATCACATAATAGCGCCTCTTATACGCAATTTAGCGCCTTCAATTCGAAAGACGGCGGCTTAAATTCGCCAGACAGCGAATTCAATCCACAAGACAGCACCAATAATCCGCCCCTTACATCGTTAGTGGAAAGCCCTAACTCAGTTAACTTAAATCCTGCTGCACGAATATCGCAGCCGGCTTCATTTCCTACTCAAGAAGTCGTGCAGATTAACTTCTCAGAATCGGTGTTTTGGGCCTCCATAGCCTACTATGAACACAATCGTCGGGTGGGCGATATCTTCCACTGTCAAAATAACAGTTCAGTGATTGTCGACGGCTTCACCAATCCGTCTCAAATTTCGAATCGCTTCTGTTTGGGTCGGCTAAGCAACTTACATCGCGACAGAAGCATTGAGAATGTACGCCGGCAAATAGGCAGAGGCGCCCACATTTACTACGTCAACGGCGTAGTCTACGTTGAGTGTCTTTCTGACTTGCCCATTTTTGTGCACTCTCGCAACTACAACCAGCATCATGGCTTCCATCAGAACACCATTTGTAAGATACTGCCTGGTACCTCCCTGAAAGTGTTTAACAATCTAGAATTTGCTGAGATATTGGCCGATATGGTGAATAAGGGTTACGATGCTGTCTACGAATTGTATAAAATGTGCACAATCCAGATAAGTTTTGTAAAGGGCTGGGGCGCCGATTACCATCGTCAATTTGTCTCGGCGACACCATGTTGGATCGAAATACACTTGCACGGACCGCTGGAGTGGTTGGACAGAGTACTCGCCGAATTAGGATCGTCGCAATACGCTATCACTTCAGTTTCGTGAACGACAATCAAATAAATCCCGGTCATATCAAAGGAGTTTAGTACAGAAACAAAAAAGTTGAATTTGTTTTGGACAAAAAGTTTATTGACAACAGCCTAAAATGGCTTAAATGTATACCAAATAAAACAACTTTTTAATAGGTCCAATTCTGATTTTCTTCTTTTAATATGAACACTTCTTCTGTAGATATTTTATTGTACAAATGTTTCAAAATATCGGTTACATAGTATGGACGGGAGTGTAGTAATACCATAAATTATATTTTGTTAATTAAAATTTAGTTTTAAATTAAAAGAATATAATTCCCAGCAAATTATTCATTGCACATACGAGTATATGAAGGCTATGAGGCATGTCCGCATGTCCATCCGCGAGCGATTACAACCATAGCTTAGAAGATACAGATACAGATTTGAAATTTTGTATGAGCGGATATATTCTTCAAGCGAAGCTTCTGTTCTAAGTTGCGCAATAGAACAAAGACCACGCTCAGTTAATGCCCAAACAAATCAAACATAACATTTGAATAGTTTAAATTTAGTTATTAATATTATTAAATTTGTTGCTTTTATAACTCAGCTTGGGTTGTCCTAATGGAACAACGGCTTCTCCAGATTTAACCGGGCGTATTTTGCAAACCTCAATAAAATCTCTTGCGGTAAGCTCGCTCAGCATAGCAAATTGACAAAACTAAATAAGTTTGTACTATGTATAAGCAAGCGAATGCTTAAAACTCAGCGCACGTGCTCCAGCGTAATCACGAATTATCGCTGAGATACAAATTGCAGGCGTCGGTTGTTGTTGTTTTTTGATTTTTTTTTGTCTTTTGCGGTTAGCGCGTGGATGAAAAGTGAGCTTTGTGGTCTGAACTAAATTAATTTGTTAAATGGCAAAGTTTTTGAAAACAATTTTATTGGTAAAATTTTGTGAGCTTCCTCGAATTTACCTAAATTTTGATAGTTAAAAAAAATTGTACATATCTCGTTTATTTTGCGAAAATAAATTCACTTCAAATTTGATTAATAAACATGTTTATTCGAGTGGTTTGTTTTGCTTGTTTGTTTGCTGTTGTACAGATTTTTATAAATAGCTTTTTGCTTTCCACATTTCATTTGGATTAATTTTCTATTTTCGAATGAGTATCTGTCGGATAAATTTTGTTTTGTATGTATTTATAACTGCAAAGTTATATTTAGGTCAAAGTCATAAATTCCGCATAACCGAAATAGCACGTTTTGCATTTTGAAATTATTTAAATGTATCTATAAAATATCAGTGCTAATTTGGAACAACAACAAAGACATCATTCAAGCACATGGCATATACCATATATGGCGCCTATAAAAGCGCCCAATAAGTTATCATAAATCGAAATGTTCTTCTCTTTGTTTTAAGTAAAGGAATCCGTGGCATAACCTTTTGCGTTTAACCTTAACCGAGTTTAATAAGCGGCATTAAACAAAACAAATCTAAAAACCGAATTTATTAGCCATGTTAAGTGAACGAACACACACACACACACACACGAGTGTGCTAATTTATTGCACTCCACATGAAAAAATAAATAAATTTTTTTATTCTTCTCATACAACAAACAAAAATTATAAGTTTACAAAAAAAAAAAAACAACAAGAAAGAGAAAAAGAAAAAAAGTTGTGAACGTCTCTCTGCATTTTTAAGATTATTTTCATGACCCACTAAAAGTGAATTATATTCTAATGGCCGCGCCAAGGCAAGGAGGCGTGCGTGCGTGCGTGCGTGTGTGCGTGTGTGCGTATCACCAAACAACAACGACCAAAGAACAATCTTCCATTGTGCGAACGCGCTAATGTACGAGTGCGTCGTGTGTGCTCTTCCTTGGAAATCTTGTTGTGGTATACAAAAGAAACAATAAGAACAAAAAAGACATCAAGCACGTGAATTATTGCACGGCTTTAAATAATTCAAATGTTAATTAAAATTGTTTGTTGTATCAACAAACATTTTTAATCGCATATTTGTTAATAATACAATTATTTGTATAGTCAATAAACTTTTTAATTAGTTATAAACTTATATAACTGTGGAAAATATTTAAACATACTAAATCATTCATATTAATACTCTGAATAAATGCAAACATTTACAATAAAATATTTAATTGTATCAATGATGGCATTTATTGGCTGAATTCATTGAAAATTGATTGCATCCAATTATTTTGAATGTTGTTATTATAATTTTATGATTTTTATACCCAACGCTCAGCAATATACCTCACCGAACTGTAGTATATATTGCTCTTGGTCTTTGATTTATAACGCCGCGTGGTAGGTAACGGAGGCGTGGTAGGTATGATAATAAATATACAAAATAATGGGCGTAGAATACTTAGCAGTTAATGTCAGTCTATTCGTGGCTATGTCTGTCCGAATATTTGACCATCCGAGTGATTAAAGTCGTAGTTTAGAAGATTTCAATTTGAACTTTGATGTGTGCGTTTAAAGTTAAAATCGAATCAAAACCACGCCTACCGCCCATTAAAAAGTCTTCGATAGTAAGTAATAAAAAATAAACATTTCAATAATAGATTCAAATTGAGTACATATATAAAAGTCAAGTGGTGACTTAATACTGTTCATAAAAAATTGGCGGCAGCAGATAAAAACCATGCCCCCTAATAATAGATATACAATATATAAAAAAAATATTAAAATTTAGCATATTTTTTTACTAAATTAAAATTGTGTATATAAAATAAAATTTTTTTAATTTAAAGTGCGATACCTTAGCTCGGGCATAGCCGAAGTAATTGTTCACTAATGTCTGTCTTTTGGATTGACATAAACAAAATTTGATTGACATAAACGAAATTTCGGGCAATTTTCATTAATACGCAGCCCTAAATTACAAATTAGCCATCGCGAAGTATCGAAAACCACAAACGACGACCCACCCACTGACTTAGTTTCGAAAAACTCGCTCATTTCTAATTTCCCACTTTCGCTCTCTCTCTCTTTTACTCTCTTTCGCGCTCGTTGGCGAACACTTCTGCGATTTTATAGCGACCAAAAATAGCTTTCAAATTAAAAAAAACAAATCAAATTGAATGTAAACATTTGAATTAAGTTAGAAAATGCAAACGAAAAAAAAAGTTATTCCAACCAAAATTGACTGAAATTCTAAAATAGACGCGATTTTCGAAAATGAGCGAGAGGTTTCGAATAATTTCTTCTTTTTTTTTAATAATATGTTAACGAAATGAATCAAGAGAGAGAAATAGAGAGAAAGTGTTCCACAGCTATTTCGTGAAGCGTTTTCGCTTGTTTTGTGAAAATACATGTTCGAAAAAATCGAAAACAATATTTTCGATTTAAACGAAATTGGCCACGAATATTCGGTTTTTCGGTTTTTTTTTTTTTTTGGCTACTTTTGCACAGAACACAATCTTTTCCGATTGAGTGAGTACGCGATTCGGCAAACTTCGGTCATTTGTGTTGTTTTCAAAATATGTTCATTTTCGAAAACTCGCTTCAGTTGCTTCGCTAATGAGTTCTCGAACGGACTCGTTGTTCTCGTCGTTGTGTCGTCGATTTGCAGTCGTAAATCTTAGCCGCGCTCTGTTGGCGTTTTGACGCCGTCATTTGGCGCCGCGTGTTCCGACTTTCGTCAGTCGTTACGTCTGTCAGTCTGTCTGTCTGTCAGCCTGTTGATTCGTCCGATTGGTCGCTGCGGTCGTTGTTCGTATTTTGTGGGCTCTCTCTCTTTCGTGTGCAGGGATCAACGTGATTGAGTGCGCGTTTTGTATTTCACATCGCCAGACGCCGTAAATTATTCTTTTCGTTCGGTACCTAATTTCAAATTTATCGATTTTGTCCATCGACGATTTCTCGTTGTCGATGGAATTTCGAAAATTTAACGTGTCGGCTATGTTGTTGTAGTCTTTTTTGTTGTTGTTGTTTTGATTTGTTTGGATTTTGTAAGGCATAAATCTGGCGTCTCGCATTGGAGCAGCTTTAGTCAATTGCATTCGAAAATAAGGTAAATATTTGCTGGAACAAAATTCCAAAATATTTTCAGATTTGTTTAGTTAAGAGTTTGTTTGCTTTTCAATATTTATTTACTTTAACTTTAACTTTTTTTGACTAAGTTTTGTAAATTTTATATTAAAATTTAAAATTGAGTCTCATCGAATTTTAAAAATAATCGATATCGAATATTTTGTTAAATAAAATAAACGAGTTACTATCGGTCTTCTGTTGGTAAAAACTTTAAGCTTTTAATTGATTGTCTATGTACATTTAACATTGTCTAAGTATTAAAATACCAAGACGCAGTGTCAAATTAACATGAATTGTAATGTTAAATTCAGCTACTTTAAAATATTAACATTGGGAACGTGATAATAATGTTATATTAACACTTTTAAAGCAAACAACAAAAAGTGTTAAACTAACATTGGGTCCTATTAGCCTAACACATTTACTGTTACATATGGACAGAATATGTCTAAATTTTATAAATGACAACTTAGTAAGATAAAAAAACACTTTAAATGTTCATTAGCGTTGAAAAATGTTAATATAAAAAAGTGTTATTGTAATGTTAATTTTACATGGTTTTTTTCTGATTGTCCCTATCGCTCAAAAATCAGAAGAGCGAATAAATAATTTCTACAAAACAATTTTGCCTCTCCTTTCCTTAGCTTATTTAGAGCTCTTCTTTATACAAGGCCTACCGCTAAGAGCATTCAAAAAGGTTAAGTGGAATTTTAGTATGCATCGACATAAATCATTTTTAAAGCATTGCCATAAACAGAAAAAAAAATTTAAAATCCAGTTGAAAATAAAAATAAGTTTTTAAAACCCTTTTTTTCTGATAAGAACATGCACAATAGCTTCCGTGGTCTAGGAGAATATCACTAAAATCTATGGAAAACCTTTAAATGTCCATAACTTTTAAGAGCAAAAGTAAGCCTCATTTCAGATCACCAGAATTTTGAATTTTTTAAACAACCTAAATCCACTTACTATAAATAGCTGCAGTGGATTACTTAAACCTTTTTTTTTTTTTTTTGGAAATGTCCGATGCTGGCACTCTACACATTTCCGGAATAACGAAGAGTAACTCAAATTAAATTTACGGCGCGGCATTTAATTTAATTTCCAAACAATTTTTGCGTTGCTGTGGCAACAATTAATATCAACAAATCGCGCCAGATGCGGATAAGTGCAGTCGACAAGGACAAACGACAAAGGAAGCATTCAAGCAGGCAGAATGCATGCAGGCAGAATGCGGCATATTCCGCACGGACAGGATACGTGCATGCATGTGTGTGTTTGTGGTAGACATGCAAGCGATGTCTTGTCGGTTATACACATACATACACTAAGATGCTTTAGCTAGGCAGTTCACGAATGCGTTTAATTTCACGCCTTTAGACATTTTAGTTTTTACTAAATTTTTTTTTAAAACTTGTTCTCTCTTTTTAAATTTTTTTACAAAATGGCAACTTCGGCTTTTAAAGTGTTATTCCATTTTCACTTGGAAAAAATTTAAAATTACTTTTATTTCTTTATAATTCAAATTGATAAAGAAATGAAATGTACAAATGAAACTTTGGACCTTAGCCAAATAGCTCGACTATGTTTAAAAATCTTTAATTTGAGAAATTTTTCATGAATTAACGAAAGTTTATAGCCAAAACAAAATTATTACTTAAAATAAATTTTGCATTTGTTTTTTTTCATTCCTTTTCATCTTGTTTCATTTGAATGTTAAAGTTAATTTCCTTGCGGCATTTTAATGCTAAGCAAAATTTTGTAAATTTTCGCATACGGCGATTTTTTAATGAGCCACGACAAACGACAACGAATCCACAATTCCGAAACCGTGTGAAAATCGCGCGCGCAATATTTTTCAAAAATAGCCAACAAAAACTTGAGCGGATTTTCGCAGTGCGCAAAGCAAAAATCGAGACAAACAAACAGACGGACGGACGGACAGACAGACATGTATTTTAAAATATTTAAATTGAATGCGCGACGCCAAAAGCAGTTGTACGATTCATATACCTTCTGCCTTATTTTAGTAGCAGCAAATTTTTCACTTCCTTAGCGTATAGCTTAGCGCATTTATCGCTGCGGATACTCGTACATGTGCCAACAAAAAAAGAAAATTCTAAATTCTAAACTTACTCAAGTTAAACGATTTTATGTGATTTCATTTCGAAACATATCGTCGAGCAACAACAACAACAACAAAGAATTACTATTTAATTACACTCAAACATTTAAGATATGAATTTGAAAACAAATTCGAAAAATCGAAGAAGAAAAATAAACGATTTTTTGCTCTTTTTTGATGGCGGCCAGCACAACGAACCTCTGCAAAGCGGAAGTGGAAAAACTTTTCTGATTTTCCGTCTTTTGTTAAGATGAGCGAAAAATTTCATAAAACTAAAAATTCAATAAAAAATACGTCATCGGCTGGTTTGAGTGACAAAAATGTCAAAAGCGACAGACAGAAAGACAAACCGACAGACAAACCGACAGACAAACAGACAGACAAACAGACAGACAGACAGTGTAATTTAAATAGTTTTTATAGTTTCTTTTCTTCTCGTCTTGTAAATTTTATCGCAAAAACGCGCGACGGCGGCTAAATATGACTAAGCAGCCAGTTAGTATCTTGCGGATACAAAGATGCAAAGCTACGGCGTGTCGCTCGTCGTCTGCCTTGCAAATTTCTCAATGATCGCAAGACGCTCGGTTGGCCGGTTGCTGCTCTTCATTAATTTACATAACAAAAGCGTGCAATTTTAATTTTAATTTAATTTTTTTTCTTCTTATTTTTCTGTCTAATTTCTGTTCTTCTTGTTGTTGTTATTGTTATTGTAATTGCTTATGCAAATAATTGCGCATTATTTCTCAATCACGGCCCAGACAGACTCGCAAATCAATCAAGGGTGTTGAAATTCGTTCATTAAAATTTGTTTTTCTCTCATGCTCGTCTGCCTCCTTGTCGTCACATGGCGCGCATACAATTTCGTGTCGTTGTTTCGCTTCCGGTTGACATTTTCTCGATTGAAAAAAAAAAAAAAACGAAACAAGCGTTTTTGAAAACTCAAACAAAGATGTCAACCGATGGCGAAATGAATGCGTTACGTTAATTAGTTGTAAACAAATTATGTACTCGTATATTTTGTCTGTCGAGCAACAACAACCAAACAACTTAATACGGCGGCAGTACAACAATAAAAACGACATAACTCGAACAATGACAACAACAATGTCAATGTTGTTTCAGAAATATTTTACGAAATTACGTTGAAGGTTTTTTTTAGGTTATGTGAGGTTTAAAGGGTAAATGAACTTTTTAGAAGTACACAAATCAGATGGAAGTCTTTTAACGTTTACATATATGTATATATACAAGGGTGGTCCGATAAGTCCTTAGCATCACCGCCCAATGGAGGCCTCCTTTGCAGACCTCGAGAAAACGTATTTCTTAAACGGGTTAAAGAAGTTGGAGTATCGCTGGGTCAAGTGTATCGAGCTTAAAGGAGAGACTACATATATCGAGATATAAATTGCCACTTTTCCAGAATTTTCGTTTTTCTTTTGTAGGTTAAGTACTTACGGACCACCCACGTAAATGTTTTTCATATTATAACAAGTTTTAAATGTATCTTGCGAATATTTTTGTACATTCATTTTATGCAAATGAAATGAACCGAAAATACTGGATATACTAATTGAACTGAAATAGACTGAAATGGAATGGAAATGGACTGAAAAAGGTTCGACAGTTGCCTCAGCTTTGTGCATTCTCATGCCTGTTCGCTTGATTAACCGATGCCAGATTGTCCACCATTTGGTCCTTTCACCTGATATCTTGTCATCCTCTCTTGTGACTTCCACTCATATGCCGAATATGCGCGATAAAGGATTTCTTCGTCGGACTAATATCTTTCATTTGCTAGACATGAGCTAGCCAGGGCTGTCATGTCGTCATTTTGTCTCTCGTTGAGTCAAAATATTAACTCAAAATTAATATTTTCTATTTCCTCTTGTTTGTTTGTTTCTCTTGTTGCTCATCTTCTTATGGTTTTGGTTTTCTTGACATGCGATTTTGACAGGTGTACCTAGGTAAACAAAACTGCGCGGTCATTACTTGAGCTACCTGTATGTAGTAGTTGTAGAACATTGTCAGTTATTGTTTTTCCGAAGAAAGTGTCAAATGGCTACTTTAATACAGGGTGGCGCAGACAGAGTTTAATTGTAAGAATTTTCTATAAATTTTTTTTTAAAGCGATAATTATTATTTTTATTTAAGTTAATTAAATTTATGGAGAATGTTTTGGCTTAATCCGATATTGAGCAGCATTGACGGAAACTGCGATACCGCCTTCATTCTCAAGAATTACGGATCAATGATCCTTTTGGACGATAGACAATACCAAACAGTACACTTAGTAAGTGTACTGTTTACGCCACCCTGTATTACCTGTATTACGCTGGGTTTTTACCATACTAGGTAATATTGAGCACACAAACTCTGCTCTCATTAAATCCTTACCTGATCTAAAATGGAATTTGCACACTAGTATACTCAGGAGCAGTATTTTAAAAGCAGTTATTATTTAGTCAGTATTCAACGAGTAAACTTATACATAAACGAGTATTCAAAATTCGCAAAATGCTGCCATCATTCTTAAACCAAATTGAATTAATTTGTAATATTAATTTGCTGATTGTTTGGCGCAAAATAATCGGCATCTTTAAAAAGAAACCCGTAACTCCAATCGAACGTTTAAACTCCCACGAAGAGGAAGTCAAAAATTTGACCTTTTCGGTGGCAAATTCGAATGAAGCAGTGGTAACGAAACGACAGTCGGGCGCACATGTAGAACACTCCGCGGGACACTTTTCGGTCGATGAACACATTAAATCGCAGCAGTCAATGCCACCAAAGCGACAGTCGCACAATGTAGAACACTCCGATATGAAGTTTCCAGAGTTGGATTATAGTGATCCGCAGCCAGTGATAATGCCAAAGCAACAGTTGGGCGACGAAGAACCTTCCGAGGGACACTTTTCGGAAACTGATTACAGTAATTCGCATCAAACAATGACACCAAAGCAAGACTTAAGCGATGAAGAACCCTCCGAGGGACACTTTTCGGAAACTGATTACAGTAATTCGCTGCAAACCTTGTCCGAGGGACAATTTTCAAGCTCATATTTTAGTACCAGTGGCGACGAGACCCTTTTTTGGAACGATCTAGAGGAACGCGCTTTAGCAGAAGCTAATATAGAGGAGGAAGAGGAAGAGGAGCAAGATATCGAAGCAAAAATTACATCTATAGATTTCAGAGATTATCTACATATAACACCGCAGTTGCCTGATTAAAGATGTCTGCAAAAGGACAGAAGTGATATTATGTATAGATAATCCTCTCCTTACATTCGTACCATGTACTCAAAATTGTAAAAATAGTTACTTTAATTATCGTATATTAATTATCGTATATTAAAATCAGTTTTATTCTAATCATTATTGTATTTTTTTATACAATATAAAACAAAAAATTATACATAATCAGTATTGGGTTTATTGTTTACAACGTAATTTAGAATACCTTCCTGGGCGTGAACAAAAATAAACCGCCACGTCCACCGAATACGCCCAAAATTTGTAAAATATAGTGAATATATTCAATTATATAGCTTATTTTGCTCCTTACAAACCAAAAATAGAGTTCGTATGGGATTTATCGAAAACTTAACCAATAATGGGCGTGGTTGAATCAATTAAACGCCCACCACCGTATCTTAGAGCACCAAATCGGTGAGGAACGGGAAGTATCGCTTACTAAATATCTCTCACATATTTCTATTTAAAACAAAAGCCAGACAATGCCAGGAGCTTTAAGCTAGTTTTCATTATAAATTCAATAGTCTTAAAAACTTAAACTAAGTTAGATTAAGTTTAGTTATTGAAGCCAAGCGAGGAAGTAATTTAGAAGCTTTAATATAAAAGCTTAATAACATTTATGGCAAAATTGATTTCATTTTGACGATTTCTTTGGAAAATGTAAAAAATTGGCATTGTGAAAATCGTATCTTAGTTAGAGCTTAAAAGGTCTTTAAAACTCAAAAATACTTCATATGAGTGTAAGCTTTATTTAATGCAATCGCTCCAAACTTTAAGTTTTATTCTCAAACTCCGACAAATCAAAACCGGACTTATCATAATTTGAATTTGCAATTTGTGAGATTTTTGTAAAAAGATACTTTCCATATAATTCTCACTAGATCATTTCATGGTGCAATAAATATAAAAATGAGGAAAGTAGGAAACTCTCTCTCTCTCTCTCTCTCTCTCTTCACCTCGATATTGTTTCTCTCTGTGAAAATTAAATTTTTGTATATATGCCATTATTGCTTAAAAATTATTACGTAAATAAAAAAACGTATTCCGCTGTCAAAAATCGAACAGACTTCAAATTCAGGCACAAATCGAGGTGAGTTCGCTCAATTTGCATTCTCATTTATACTTTTCTAGCCTAATTATTCAACCATGGTTTATTTGACTTTACGCAAAATTCTTTTTGAAATTACGAAAACTATTTTTTTCAATAATATATTAGAGGAACCATGGTTGAATAATTTAAGGTTAGGAAAGTAGAAACTCACCTCGATTTCTGCTTTTTTTTTGAAGTTTAATATTTTATTTTTGACAACAAACTACGATATTGTTTTTTAATGCAGCCATTCAATTTTCAAATTGAGAAACAATATCGAGGTGGAGAGGAACATTTTTTGTTGTAAAGCTCCTCATTTGTATTTAATTTAATTTATTTAATAAGAATTTGAAGATACTTAAACAAAAGTTATTATTTTTATGTACTTCCCAATAAATTGAATTTTCTCATGTCATGAGACTGTGCAACGAATCCCAATTCTGGCATTCATCCAGAACAGAAACTTGTGTATCTACTTATTAAATTTAAAAGCTTCTTCTCATTCCTATAGAATTTGTTCTTCTTTTTACAATTGTTTACTACATTTTCTGCTTCGTCTTCCACTGCTACGACATCTGCTCTTACATTATCCGGCCTCCTGCCATCGACCACAGAAATAAGTCGTTCCAATAAAATTATTCAACTTTTCGTGTGCGGGACAACAAATCTAACCACGGGGATGCTACCTGGACGCGAATCCGCAACAACAACAACAACGACAACGAATGCAATAAATTTTTCAAAAGCATTTTTTGGTGGTAAAACAATGGCACTCAAAAACTCAAAAAAGCGAACAAAATAAAAATGATAAACAAATAAAGAGAAAGGTAAAACGAGCAACGAAAAATAAACCAAAAAAAATAATAAAATGGTGAATAATCAAATGCAACAACAAAAGCAGGCGTCATGGGGCCAGATCTGAAAAGATCCGAAAACATTGAATTTGAATTTAAACGGCGACAACAACAAATGCAACAACAAAAACATCTACAAAAACAACAACTACAAGTGCCAGAGTGGCGGTTGTTGGCTCTTGTCTGCTGCAATGTGGCATCCAGCAGCCACTGAAACTGCAGCCGCCAAATGCGTCACAGTGGGCATAACAATGCACTGAACCACTCAAATATGAATTGCGCAAAAACAAACGGTTTCTGAAATATTGTATTTAAAATAGTTAATAGGCAAAAGAGTTGAAGTTTACTTTTGGTCAGTTGTTTTTTTTTTTTTTAATTTTCTTCACATTTTTCAGTGTTATCGTGACAGTGTGCGCTGCAGTCGGCGCCGCCGACGCCGCCGAAGTGAAGCACATCCTTTTCGCATTCAAGCGCAGCACGGCAATTTTCCGCTGCTTTAGCCATTCTCGTGTTTTTTTTTTTTGGGTTTGTTTCTGTCATTTTCGTTTGTCTTTTGTCTATTTCCGTTTCTGGTTGAATGCAGTTTTCGGGCTTTCGGTGGAAGCTGTGCGCGAAGTGAATTTCGGAATTTAGGAGATCGTCTGAGCTGGTGTGTGTGTGTTTGTGTGCATGTGTGAAAATATGTGCGCCGGTGTTAGTATGTGGCCGTACGTGTGTGTGTGTGTGTGTGCCGATGCAACAGCGTGTGCAGCTTTCGTTTGTCGGAGTTCGAAATTTAATGGCGGCCGCCGGAAGTAGATTTTTTTCGCAGTCAGCGTGTGTTGCGCTTGGATTTAGTGTGTATTTTCGCTGGCGCATTTTTTTCTAGCACAGGTTGTTGGTTTTTCCATTTGTTGTTGTTGGTATTGTTGTTGTGTTGTTTTGCATAAAATCTCCATGAATTTCATGGCGGCACTTAACGACTTCAGTCGGCTTGGCTGTGCACTACGCACCTGACTTACGAAGCTTGAAATAGAAGAAGAGTTAAACAAAAAATAAAACTCGGGAATTGTTATTTATTGGTTTGTACACTCTAAGAATGATGGCGGGGATATTACGGGTGTATAGTAAGTAAAATTTATCTTTTTACCAAACAAAAATTTTATGACAAAAATTCGCACTATTACGAAAGCAAAAATGCAAAAAAGTATATATATATATATATATATACAACAGTAATAACCGAAAGAAATATTAATTATTACAACTATTAAAATTAATATGACTATTACAACTTTTACAACTATTGTATCTCTTTCAACTATTAAAAGTAATACACATTTTTTTAAACTATAACCAACATTACAACTATTTTCAATTATAAAACTAACTAAAACAATTAGAACACGACAACTATTATAGATATTACAACTATTGGAACTATTAACAATATGTTGAAAATATTACAACTTTAAAAACAATTGCAACTAATAAAATTATTAAAACCATTATAAGTTATTACAACTTTTACAACTATCAAAACTATTATATTAAAGCTATAACAACAACTATTAAAATGATTGCAGCTGGTATTACAACTAGAACAACTATTAAAACTATTACAACAATTATATTAATTACAGCTTTCCAACTATAAGAACTATTACAACTATTACAACAGTATAACAACTTTTTATAACTTTTCCAACTTGTTAAGGAGATATTAGTACATGAACTGAATTTTTAAAGAAGTTCTAATTCAAACAAATTTCATAAAATTTCCTTTGCCCATTGCTTAGATTGTGGAATAAACAATTTTATATTAAAAAGCTCGCTTTGTAAGCTTTTACACTTGCTCAAAGCACGCTAAAAGGATAAAAGGTAGACATTTTACTGCACTGAAGGCGCGACTCAAAGAAATCAATCACTTGGAAGCATTTCTGCTTGTTGTTGTTGCTGTTGTTGTTACTGTTGTTGTTCTTATTGTTGCTCTTGTTATGTCGTGTCGTGATTGCATTTCCGTTTCACTTTTTGTTGGTGGATGTACGTCTGCCCTTCGTGCGTTTGCGTGTACGTGTGAGTGCGTGTTTTATTGCGTGAATGCAAGTGACTTTCTTTCTTTCTTTCGTTCGCTCGTTCTGCCATTTTATTCACCATTTTATTGCACTTCGTTGCAGCTATTCAATTTCGCACTTTTGTTTAGCACCTTTCTTTTATTTTGCGCTCAATCTGAGACGCTTTTGTCGTGGGCTTGGGGGGGGGGGGCTGTTGCAAATGCTGCCTTTGTGATTTTTTTTTCACGCATTATTTGGAAAGTTACAAGAATTTGAAAAATTACGCTGAGGAAATGAAAAAATAACGAAACAGCTTAAAAGCATTAAATGATCGGATTTCTTACAACGCTTTAAGCTTTAGAATTTTAAATGCTTAAAATATTTTTTAAAAGCTTTCAATTGGAAATGAAATTATTCTTCGGTTTTCTCTCATTTTTAATAGTCAATAAATTCAAATAAAAATTCTGTTAATATTTTGATTTAAAATATTGTGTAAAAAGCCAAATCGAATCCGCAAAATAAAAAAACTCGCATTGAATTTCAAGTGCGCCTCTGCCCAAATTCACTTGGGCGGGCACCGACTCCTTCACTTACATTTCGTGCGGAGCGTGCGTTGAAGTGAAAAACGTTTGCAACGCAAACATTCACTGGAATGCAAAAAAAAAGTGAAATTTACTCCGCTGGGAACGAAAAAAATTTGGAGTAGATTGGCCTACTTGTTGTTTTTTTTTCGCGTATGTGTGTGTGTGTGTTTGGGCATGAAGTGCGCTTATCTGTCGGCGTTTCAGTTTTTTTTTTGTGTTCTAACAGATACTTTTTAAAGTAACTCGCGCCTGTCTGCTTTTGTGAAAATTGTTTTTGTTGTTGTTTTTGAGTTTTCCATTTTTTTTCTCAATTTAATGATGTGTGCGTGTTTGTTGGCCGTTTTCTTAATTTTTGAGCAATTTTGACGAAGGTCTTCATTTGGCCTTTAAGCTGTCGCGGCGGCATTTGGCCGATAAAAACAAGATGAAGTGAATTTTAAATTGTCGGCGAAGAATTTCTGGAATTTGGATTTTTTGTATTTTTTTAATATAAAAATTTTAAACTGTTAAAGTTTAAACAAAAGTATGCGAAATTAAATTAAGAATTTATGTAAATCATTTGATTAAACAATTTAAACCTTTAATTTATTTATACCGATTCATTTATATATATACTTAATTTAAAATGAAAAATATTTTAATAAGAAAATCTCATTTTAAATGTATCTCAAAGATACATGAAATTGTACATATACTATTGCAACTATTAAAGCTATTACAACTATTACAACTAATGCAATTATTGCAAATGAAAAAACTATTTTGAAAAATAACTGAAAATAACAACAACAATAAAATTGTTCAGTTGTTGTTGCTTTTTTCATTCGCCTGTCTTCAGCCTTTCTTGTGTTTTGAAACTACAGATTCGAATACTCGCTTATTTCTAAACCAAAGAAGCTTATAGGCGGATATGAAAACACAAAAAGCTTCATCAAGCAAACAGACCGCTGATGAGGAATAGTTGCGTATTCCGAAACAGCGCTGTCCCGTCTGTTAAATTAGTCAATGTTTTGTTGTTGCACAAAAATTATAAGACATATTTAGCCCAATAAAATTCTTATTTAAATGGACAAGCATGTCAAATTTAAAATGTTTAAACACAGTCAAATTTCTCATCTACGAGTTAATATTAATTTTGCAATTAAAAATAGTTAGTGATTAGGATTCTTTACGCATTACGAAGGTTGTCACCCTGTTTTATCTTCTTAAAACTTTGAAGATATTTAAAGCTTTAAGGATTTTTAAAGATTTTAAACTTTTTAAACCTTTTAGAATAAATTAACCTTTTAAGCTTTATACAGCTTTTAAGCTTCATAAATCTTTTAAGCTTCATAAAGCTTTTAAGTTTTCTAAATCTTTTAAACTTTTTAAAGCTATCACAATTCTTGAAGCCTTTCAACTATAATATTTTAAGCGAATTGAGAACTTTAAAAGACATGAAAGAAAAATAAGAATTTTGAACTTGACATGGAATTTTTTAATCAAAATAAATTTAATAAAAAGCTCTTTTAAGCTTACTTGTGTAAACAATCTATTTATTTCCAAATAATTCATATGAAAGTTGTGTATTAGTTTTTATTGAATTTTGAAAGTACAATTTAAGAAACATACTTAAAAAAACAGTCCACGTTGCCAACATATTTCAATATAAATCAAGTTTCACATATACATATAAGTAAATATATTAATTTTAAAAGTACCTCTTGTTGATAACTCAAACTTACAATTCAACTATTTCCTGCCAACTTATTCCTTATCTTCAAATAAAATACTTGAAACAATTAAATTTAAAATTTCTTAATGTCATGTACGAGTATTTAAAATTTAAAACCGAAATAAATAATTCTATAAGAGTCTCGGGCGTGTGTGCAGCATTTCAGTCAATCAAAACTTATCGCAACTGATAAGATGCAATTGAAAGCTGAAATCTTATCGCGCGAACCAAAACAAAGTGAAATTCGATAATAGTACATAATGTTACAGAAATACTTCGGTGACGTTTGCCAATGGGCACAATGCGAGTATACTATATATAGAATATATAGAATAAGTTCGACTATGATATCGCTAATTTCATGCATGTCGGCAAGGACGTACGCTTCGCCCGCCAGCTATTAACTGAGGAAACCGACGAAAACGTGGTCGCTTGCATTGGTCAGCAACATTTTGACGTCATTTTTCATGTTGTTAACGATGATTAACACTTTTAATTACGCGCGATATCGGCAGGGTCGTCTGTGTGTTGAAATTCATTGATTAGATGCGTCGAAGTGTTTGTCTTGTAGGTGGAAAAATTTCACTAGACTTTGCTTCTTTGGAGTCTTATCTTTTGCGTGTTTTTTTTTTAATATATGTAGAGATTAAATAATTTATTAACTGCTAACTAACTTTAACTTTTAGTATAAAAAGGAGTGGAAATTCAACTAAAGGCAATCTGACTTTTTCCGTTCTATAAACAAACAACAAAAGTTGACTGCAGTTTCCTGCACTTTTTATGGCTGAAAATTACATATGTATTAGTATATATACAATATATAAATTTTAGACGCGTTATCGCACTTGGGTCTAAACAAATATCGCTTGCACAATTTTATTGTGTGATTTATAAAAACGTTTGCGTTCTATTGGCCTGGTTTAGTTGGTTGTATGTATTAACAAATAACTGATAATTTTCTATAAGTTTAGTATTCTCTATTTAAAATCTTTTTACAAATACCAAAAACCGATCAATAAAGAAAATATGTAGTTAAGGGACATATTCGTTTTATGCTTTTATGCGTTTAAGCTTTTATGCATTTATTATTTTATGCCCTTACAGTGATACGTCTCTTGGTTGTAATGCTTTTAAAAATGTATTCATCTATGCTTTTAAGCACTTATGTTTTTATGCTTTTATGTTTTTAAGCTCTTATGTTTTTATGCTTTCAAGCTTTTATGTTTTAATGCTTTAAAGCTATCCTTTAAACTAACAATCTACTAAACAACATTAAAAAAATTATTTCTAACAGTTTTCTTTTGATTTAACAATCATTTAAGTAATTTATTTATATACTTTGATTATAAACTTATTCTACTTAGCTTAAACTCGTCTAAATAATCAAATCCATTGAAATATGCATTAAAAAAAAATCCGCTTAACATACGAATAAAAGCGGAATACCACAGAATCAATCAAATCAAATTGACCACAAAGAAAAACACAAATATTTTGTATCTAAATAAACAATTTTCAAAAAAACAACAACAAAAATAAATACAAAATACCAAAGCACAAAACATTTTTGCACAATTACCAAAAAGGAAAGACGTACTTCAGTTCAGACGAACGAGTATCTGCAAGTAGAATAGATACGAGTAGCTCGCTCTTGGGTACCGACCGGGTGAGGTGAAGGTCGCGTACTGTATGTGTGCATGTGCATGTGTTTGTGTATGTACAGCCGAACCACAGACACGGACAGACCGAACGAACGAACAAACGACGGAACACTCGAGCAGGAAAATGATGAAATGAAATTTTGAAAAATGGTTTTTGCAAACGAAAGAAAGAAATGAAAATTCTGCAAAATTCAGCAGAAATACGAAGAAAATAAAACAACCAGAAAATAACAATAAAGCAAAAAATCTGGCGCACACAAAAAGGAAGAAATAACAAGCAAAAAATCGCAACAAGTAGCGCTGCGCTGCGTTGCGCGGTGCTGCAGATACAAATGTATCGCATAAATGTACGAGTAGGTCGGACGCGCGCGCCGCAAATTAGTAAATATGTGCGAAAGTATTTATCGTTCAAACATATTCACAAATACAATTTCATTTAGTTTTATTTCGTTTTAAAGTTTTGTTTTGTTTTGTTTTTCTTTTACTTTTTATTCAATTTTATTTTCGTTAATTTTTCTTTTTGTATCTTTTGTTTATTTTTAGATACATTTTTGCCGAAGTCGCCGTTTGCCGCTATCAGCACCGCGCGAAATAGCACAAAATAAATAACTCAACTCAAAATCGAAACAACAAAACCAGCGAAAACAACAACAAAAAAAATCAACTCAACTTAGCCGCTACACGCAAAACGGGCAAAAAGCGAACAGTAACTGGCAAAACGCGCCGCGATAGATACGCCAAAAAAGCGCTCGAGATACTCAGATACGCAGAAAACTTAAGTTTGTGGAAATAAATTTGAGGAAAATATTAAATACATATATAAAATAATAAAAGTAATAAAAAATAGTGAAGAATTTGCTGAAACAGTTAAATTAAGCTTATAAAATATTGAATTGGCATAATATGCAAAATATGCAAAACGTACAAAACGTGCGCTCAAATGAATATTTGGAGTAAAAAAGAAATCGTCGTCGTTGTGCTTTGTGAAATAGCTAAATTTAAATAGAAAACAATTTCCGAAAAATTTTCATAATATTATTTAAAAGATTTAAATTTAATATTCAAAAATAATTTAATTTAAATAAAAAAACTATAAAAAGAAAACTTAAATCTATTCTAAAAGCGAGGAAGCGGAATTTAATAGCAACAAATTGTTGACAAAATAAAATTTTCACATAAAAGTTTATATTTTCATACTTTTCTTTTCAATACTTATATACAAAGGAAACAACAACAATTTAATTCACTTAAAATACTTTTAAAAAAATTAAAAAAAAAAAATTTAAAAAAATTTAAAAAATATTTGTTCTAAAAAGATATGAAGTGAATGAGAATTTTAGACGAATTCCAAAGATGTGTTTTTTGTTTTGTGATACATTTTTTTTATATAAAACTGTTTTAAAGATATTTTTCTTTTTTTTTACTTAGAGTATGGAAGATTATTTAAAATTTTTATTTTTTTTACTGAATAAATAAAAAAGTTGATATATTGTATATATAAATGTATTACAAAGTTCAAAGTTAATAAAAATGTCTATGTATACTAATATGTATTTACATACGTATGTATATATATTTATGTATATACGTATACATAGAATTTAATGATAAATAACATTTCTTTTCTCAAATTTTTTAATTTTTGTTTAAAATAAAATTTAATATTTTTGCTTTTTATATAAATTTGATTGCTTTCCAACAATAAAATTTGTATTAAATATTTCAATTAAAAATTTTTGTTTTTAAACATATTTATCAAAAAAAAAACATTTCCATTATAACAAAATAAATCCTAAATTTAAAATTCTAAACTGAAAAAAACAACAAAATATGTATTATATAATACTTAAAGAAATATCAAAATTTTAAATAAATATTAAAAAAAAAAAAATTTTTAAGATTTCAAATAATTATTTATAAAAAAAAAACAACAAAACATATTTTAAAATTTAAATTAAATATTAAAATTTAAAACTTAAAATTCTGGACTTTAAAAATATATCTATTAAAAATACAACAACAAAATCTATATTAAAATTTAAATTTATTATTATTAAAAAACAAAATAAAAATTAAAGATTTCAAACTTTTTTTATCAAAAAAAAAAAAAAAAAAAAAAAAATGTTCCAAAACTAAAAATTTTAAATTGTAAATTTTTTGTGTTCTTTTTTAAGTTCAAAACTGAAAAGTAAAAAAATTAATGTTTCAAAAATATTCAACTTAAAATTTGTGATCGCGTAAAAACTCAAAATTCTAAAAAAAAAGTGTAAAATATGCAATAAAAAATATTAAAAATTCAAAATTATTTAAAAAAGTGAAAAGTGAATTTTATAAGAAAAAATTTTCAATTATTTTAATAATCGGATAAAATCGCGTTAAAACAACAACAACAATAAAAAATAACCGAAAAAAGTGCGCTCTAAAATTATTTTCGTTTTTTCTTTAGCTACCAAAAAAAAAATTGTGAAAATTTGCCAAACCAAACAACAATAACAACAACAAAACGAAAAGAAAAACCAACTTAAAACAAAGAAACTCTTTAGAGACTTTTTTCTTTGTTCTTTAAAGCGAGCAGAAAAAAAATTGAAGAAGAAGAAGAAGAAGAAGAAAAAGTTCCAAAGAAAGTATCTACAAAATTCGTCGAGTATCTGCACTTGTTATTGTTGTTGTTATTATTACTACCGTTCCATTTGCTGGTGTGTGTGTACTTGTTGTTGTTGTTCTTTGATATTGCTGCAGCTGGGACCCATTTAGTGGATTTACGGCTTCAAAATAGGTACGCGACTACGTGAGCTTAACAACAACAACAACAGCAACAACAACATCGACCAAAACAACATGATTTATATTGATGACTCAGAACCGGAAGGGGGTAAGTCGCCGTATTTGCACTCAACTCAAACTCAATTGTGACACGGGCGATAAGATTCGCGCCGTCGCTCGTTCGTTCGTTTAGATTTTAGTTTCAAATGAAATTTGCAAAGTATTTGCAAAGTGTTATTGTTGTTATTGTTGTATTGTGATAATAATAAAATTATAAATTTGTTTTATCTATATTTAGAAAAACTTAAAATGAGCTTACTGATATATTGTATTAGGAATTACTATACGAGTATTACATATATTCGTACATATGTATTAGACAGGCAGGGTGGATTGAACGTAAAGATTTTGTTTGAAAAACGCATTTTTCGAGTATTCATAAAATACGAGTATGCGATGGTTCTATTGAAAAAATATTGAAATTTTGTTGTTGTTGTTGTTGTTGTTGTTGTTGTTTTAATAGTTTTTTTTCGTTCACAATAAGTTTAATTTTAAAAAAGTTTTTCCCATGATTGAATAATAAGATTAGAAAAGTAGTAATTAGAAATTAGAGCGTAATTTGTAAATTGAGCGAACTCACCACGATTTCCTTCTTATTTTTCTACCATATTTTGAAGTTTGTTTTTTCGATTTTTGACAACAATCTACGTTGTTGTTCTAATTTACTTCATAACTTTATAGCAACCATGGCAACTGCTCAAAAAATGAATTTTCAAAGAGAGAAACAATCGAGGTGGAGAGACGCAATTTTCTACTTTCCTCATTTTATATTTGTTACGCCATGGTATTTATAAACTTTTTCTCATATTTCAAAATATTTGGTAATTTTTTAATGTCTTTTCATATTGAAAAACAAATTTGTTTTAAATTTATTAAGTTTTCTGTTAGGAAAAAAATCTAAAAAATTTTAACTTAAACTCTACTTATAATTTTTTAGTTTGTAAAAAAAAGAAATATATTCACTTTTTTGTGTTGGATGGGATAACAATGAAGATTATTAAATGGCCAACTGGTTAATTTAGCCTTCATACACAGAATAATGTGGACCAGGATCATCATTATCAAAACTTAACTTTCAATCAAGTTCTATCGATTCCAACAACAAACATTTTTACCCTTTTATACCCTTTACCTATATTTTCCCCTTTCTCCATTCTCCGACTCCCATGGACTGATGTCACCATTATAAAAATTTTGTTACCCGTTTTTACCCAAAGTTTTGCCACTTAGGTGGGCGGAGCCCTTACTCCATTGACTGAAATTTCTCTCCAAAATTTTATATTAAATTTGAGGTAATTACATTCAATTGAATTTATCATTACAAATATCAATTGCAATGGCACTGGTAATCAAGTAATGACATTTTCATTACAATGCATCTAAATAGTAATGAATCTATTTCACTGGGTATAACGTATTGGTTTTATTTGACACGCTGGCTGAATCGGGTTCTCGTCTAATGGGATTATGCATTTTTATTTACAACTGTCATTACCATTGCATTAATTGTCGCTACAAAAAATGTCATTACCTGTAATGGTAATGGTAATTGATCGGTTGAATTCCTTACTTTGACAATTAATCGTTTAATTAAAACAAATAACTTTTTAATTGAACAAATAAATCCACATTAAAAATGACAAAATAATTTATATTTTTAATTAATTATATTTATTGCATTCACAAATGGATGTGTATTTTTTTTAATTATTCCCGCCCTTCGCCAATTAAATTTCAATATCTAAAATATATATTAAATTGAACAACCGAAAGAAGCTTTCCACAAATCAAAAGATCAAATAAGACTTTCGATATTCTCGTACAGAAAAGAAAAGCTCTTCTCATTAGTCGAACTAAAGACTTTAAATTGAGTAATCCCATTTGAGTGTGTATAATTTGTCTCTTTGTTGTTGCCAAACGACAATTTATCGCAACCCTTTCGCCATCGAGAAACACTTTCAAAGTGTGCGCGTTTCTTGTACACGCATACAAACAAAAGGGCCACTTCCGGTCCAAGGAAATCACAAGACTTTTCTCGCAACTCCCACGCTCGATTTGTTTTCCGTTTTGCCCATAGTCGAAATTGTATAAATTTCTCATTATTTGTTGTCTTTTTATTTTGTTGTTGTTTTTACTGTTGTTGTTTTTGTTTAGTTTGCAACATTTAAATTATGTGCTAATGGCGCAAAGGTGATTCCCAAATTTGGGTTTGAATTCGTTTGCTTTCCGTCCGTCCGTCCGTCCGTCCTGTTGTTTGTTGTGCTATCGCTTAACTTTTTCCAAACTTTTGCTTCTCGTATTTGTCTTGAATAATTCCTTGACAAATATCCTTGACAAAAATGTCGTTGACACGTGACTTGGCATTTAAAGTATTTACTTAAATTATGCAGCGGAATGTCTTGATTTCGGTGTTCGCTGCGAACTGTGATAACAGAAAAGAATCACGATTAAAGGTTGTCACGTTTAACTGATGCAATTCTCAAATACCGACATTTGTGATTCTTTCCAATTTTATTTTTATTTTATTTTTTGCGGTTTTAAAGTTCAAAGTTCTTGTCGCACTTCGAAAAATAGAAGCTTAAAGAAATTTAAGTCTATTGAAAATAACAACTTGTTATGCTTCTTATGAAAGCTTAAAGTATTTTTTTTTTCATTTTAAGTTAGGTATTTAAAAACTTAAATCTATTTAAAATTAAAGTCCAAAGCTTTTATAACGCTTGAAGCTTCTGAATATTAAAGCTTAAAGCTTTTAAATATTATATTCATGTTGCTGTGTTTAATATTTGAGTATTTTTTTGAATTGTTAAACATTAAGCTTAAAACTTTTAAAGGATTCATACTTATTTCATCACTTCACTTCACATACTTATTTCATCACTTATTTCCACAAAAAAGCTTAAAGTTTCCTAAAAGTTTAGTTTTTAAAAAAGTTCGACTTAAAATACTTTACTAAACTTAAACTTTAGTTTTACAAATAATAATATTTTCTATAATTTTAGCATAGTGTACTTCATTAGCTTTAAAGCGTTTAGATTTAAAATAAAAAGCTTTTTTGAATTAAAGATTAAAAATAAGTTGAAGTTGTTAACATTAAACTTATTATTATTTTTAAATAAAAAACCATAATATATTAAGTGGTTTCTAAGATTAGACTTTGAAGAGCTTTTTGTTTAAAATCTTATTTTATATACATAAATCATTTCTGTTTTACTGTTAAAGCTTTTTGAGTATTTTAAACTACTTACTTTTAAATTTTATGTCTTGTTGAGATTTTATGCTTAAACCTAGTAGAACATTTAAGATAACTAAACTTAAAGCTTTATAAAGCTCATACTTCTGTATTTAAAATTTAACTTTTTAATACATCGATATTTCCGTCATAAAATTTTAGGCTTACATATAACGCTTGAAAAAGTATTACAGATAAAAGCCAACTCTCGCTATTTGTTATTACAAATTTACGACCTTAAATCTATTCGGAATTAAGTCAAGTGTGACCTTTGAAATTGCAACCATGACCGTCACAGTCAATGTACCAAGTACCAAAAAAAAACAGAAGAAAAAAAAACTAACAGTATCGCACACCTAAATCGCACACACACATCACACACAAACAATGTCATCGTCTGCCAAAAAAAAAACGAAAAAAAAACAACAAATAGGTTTTCCGCTTCCGCATCCGTTTTGCCGGCAAACAGTGTTGCCGTGTTTTAACAGTTTTCACACTTTTTAGGCAATTTCTTTTTTCGTTTTCTCTTCGGTATTTATTTTTTTCGTTTAATCCTTTTTCTGGCGCACGAATTCCTCACATTTTGCGCTGCTGCGGTTTGGCGTCATTTTTCACAGCACGTGCTTTTGCTCAACGCTGCCTTCACCCCGCCCATCCAAATGTCACACCGCCCCCTACTCTATGACAACCCAGTCAACCGGAAAGCTGTACTCAGGCCGTGAGCGTAGTCAAAATTTACAGTCAGAAGGCAAGGAAGAAAGAAATTTGAATGAAAGAATTCTTCTCTTTATTTATACTTTAAAACTTTAATTTTAGTCGAGCTTTTGGGAAACTTTTTTCAAAGCTTTGATTTTACATTAATTTTAAAATTATTTTACTCGAGCTACGCCCATATTTCAAATCCTTTTCATTTCGTATTTCTCGTTTTTTTTTTATGTTGTTTTTGTTGTTTGCTTATAAATTTTATTACCGTATTTTGCGTGGCGCACCGAATCCGAATCCGAATGGCAATTTAAGCCCATTTTAACGGAAATTTGATTGTTAACACCGAGACGGGTTTCGTTTTTCTTTTTTCTTTCTTTCTTTAATATTTTTTATACACTTTTTTTTTTGGGGGGTGGGGAGGCGTTGGGTTTGTGTGTCAACTGTTTAAATTTAAATTTTGCTGAATGCACGCAGCCAGGACAGGATGTGCCCAAATGATTTGGCAAACACTTGAGAGAAGTGGGATTTACTCTTGCGAAGCTTTTGTAGTGTGGCATAAACTTTTCTTTATGCTCGTATCTCGTATCTGTGTGACTGTTTGTCTGTCTGTCGGTCTGTCTGTCTATCTGCCTGCCCATCTATCTCCATCGATACGAATTTATCTGCTTTCCATTTGCGACTTTTTCGCTTACACTTTATTTCCTTCGATTTAAGCCAAGTTGGGAAGTTTTCCTTTACGTTTCTTATTATCAATTGTTGTTGTTTTTTTTTTGTGGTGCCACAATTTTCGCAAATTCACTTTAAATGGTTTTTCCAACGCGAAAATGCGTAAAATTTATTGAAGCTGACATTTAGGAAGGCGCGCGTGCACATCTCCCCTTATCGGTCTTTTGTTCTTTTTGTTCTTTTTTTCTCCTGGGTCGCTTATCTGAAATTCGTAAATTGGCTCAAGCTAAATACTTTATTAAAATTTATGCGCCTTTTGAATTCGGGTTGATTTGTCTCGAAGTTTGCTTAATCTAAAGAAAATAGTTTTTTTTTTTTTTCAAAAAAAAAATCGAAGGGCGATTATTTTATACTAAACGGAAATTTAAATTTTAACGCAATTTAATAAATATCTAAAGATAGATTTATTGCCTAAGGAGCTTAAAGCTGTTTAAAACGTAAATCAATAAGAACATGTGAGCTTTTGTTTTTATTTGAATTTTATTACAATATTATACTCGTATACATGTTTTTTTAAAAAGCTTTAATTTTATGAACCACATCTTATCTGAAAGCTTTTGTTTAAGTTTTTAATTTATTTATATATTTACAAAGCTTCAAGTTGCCTTAAAAGCTTTTATTTATTAGTTTATTAATATTAAAGCTTTTTAAAAATCTAGTTTGATTAAATAATTTAAAAGTTTGAACTTAAGTTTCAAGGAAAAAAGTTAAATAAAAAAACTTCAGTTTTCGAATCACAAAGCTTTATGCAATTACAGTTATATTTCTTAAAAATTTTCTGTAAATATTTTATAACTCATTGAAATTTCCTTTTTCATAAATTTTCTTTATAAGTGTTATTATTATAGCTTTCAGCTTTTGATTGCTTTACTTTGTTATTGTTAATTTTTTGAACTCTGGACGTTTATTGAACTTTCAGTCTATACTAAATATTAAAAAGAGTTAAGCTTCAAAAAGCATTCCGTTTTATTTGAAATAAACTTTTTTCAAAATCTAACCTTTTGCAAATTATTGATATAATTAAGTTTTTCTATATAAAAGACTAGTCTGAGCTTTTAACAATTTCACACTTGGTTTGTTTAAGTGTCTTAAAATGTTTAATTGTGAAAGCTATAATTATGAAAGTTTAATTTTGTTCTTTAGATTTTACAACTAGATTTTGTTAGCTTTTAGCCTATTCAAAATGACGTTTAAAAATTTGAAGTCTTGTTGTAATTTTAATATTTTCTTTAAACACTTTTATACGTTTCAGAAAACTTAAACTTGAAGTTTATAAAAGCTTTTATCAGTTTGTAAAAAGCCAAATTAATTTCATATTTAGAACTTATTAGAACATACTATAAACAATATTATTAAAAGTTCAAAAAGCTCTCAAACACTTTTTAATCAAACATCAAAATTCTTAATTATTTTCGAATTTATTCAATCAACTTCAAAATCCGACGGAGCACTGCCGGAAGCATGAATTAAGCGGAAAACGCATGTTAACTGCGAAAAGTTTGTGCAATTTAAAAATGTTCATTTTCAATTTGTGTTCAGCAAAAAAAAAAAAAAACAACTTCAGACGGAAATTACAAAACCGCACAAAAATGCAAAAAATTGCGATTTCCTTTGTAATTTTCATTTATTTACTATAAGCTCTTTTTTTCGTTTTGGTTTTGGTTTTGAGAAATTTTAATTTTTATTACATCACGCATTTTTCAATTTTTACAAAAACAACAAACACACATCCATAAATACGTATGTATGTAATTATAATTTCACCCACATAAACGCAAGTACATATATACAAACATATATTCTTCACATCAATGAAATGAACGATGGCTGCCACAGCGTGGCGTGGCGTAGCGTGGCATGGCCTGGAGCACGGGTGAAGGTGAGTGCCTCCGTCCGGCCTTAATTTTTCCAACACGCATTTCATTTTGTAGATACAATCCTCACAAATGCCGTTTTAATTCATTGCGCATTTTTATTTTTACATACATATGTATTATATATATTTTCTGCTTTTATTTGTTGGTCGTTCGTTGCTTTTACGAATGAACGCGCCCCCGCAGTGGTCGGAATATGGCGTCAAAGATTTTCCTTCTTTTTTCCACAATTTTTTTATTTTTTTCGACTCATTTTTGTGCGTTTTCAAGGTGAGCAGCGACGGAAAAATCTTTCCATCGTCGGATTTCATTTTCCGATTTTCCGACGAGTTCATAATTTTTAATATTTTTCAATTTTATTTTCATCTTTTTCTATAAAAATCGTTTCTCGCGCTGCGTCGTCGCTTTTGGAGGTTGTGGGAGCGCGTGGATTAAGATTTTCATTTTAATGGATGTTTTTTAGTGTATAAATTCTTTTATATTTTTAAGCTGATCGTTAACAGTTTTTTTGTATTTGTTTGTGAGAGCTCGTGTGCTTTAGAGATTTTCTGGAATGTTAATGACTTTTCAATAATTTTTGCATTATTAAATGATTCAGAACGAATGAGTGAGTTCATCTTAAAGCTTTAAAGACTAAAAAGAATCTGTCTTTAACAGTCAATGTTAGTGGGCTTAAATAAAAAAATTGATATAAATTATTTTATAAAAAAGCTTTAAGCTCTGAGAAGCTTAAATTAGCTTTTAACTTAAAATATGTTGCTTTAATTCTGTAAACTATTAAAACTGTCATTTTAATATGAAAAAATGTAATGTTTTACATTAATTATACAAAGTACAGTAAAAAGTTTACTATCTGAAAAAGTTAGAAGCTTTGAATTAAAGAAATAGTCAAGTTGCTTAGTTACATAAAGTTTAAAGTTACAAAGTTATTATATGTATAAGCACTGAAATATTTACAAACGAAATGGTTTAAATTTCTTACTACAATATAAAGCTCATTAAGTAAAATCTTAACTTTAAGAAAGCTCATTAAATAGTCTAAAATTAGACGTCAATTATAAAACTTACTAAAAAAAGTAGGCTTTAAAACATAGCGAAGATATTACAAGTTCATAGCACAATAGATTTCAACACTAAATCACCTTAAAGCGCAAAAAACACAGACGGCTTGAAAAAGCTTTTAGCTTAAAAAAATCTGAAAGCTTGTAAAAGAACTTAGTGCGAACTTGTCGATAAATTTAGCTTAAAAAAATCCATACACGTGTTTAGTTTTTTAATCTTAGAGTAATCTAAAAGCATTGATAAAGCTCAGATGTTTTAAATAAAACTTAAAGCTCTAAATAAGACTTAAACAGTTGTAACTCAAACATGAAGCTGTACAAAAGCCAGACAGAGTTAAACGGAAAGTTAGAAAAAAACCAAACAACTAGTTAAAAAATTTGAACAACCAACTGAACAACTTAACGGCTCCTAGTTCTTTTGGTTTTAGAAATTTTGCAAACCACAGCAACTTTATAGCACCTAAATCCAATCCAAACTCAAACTAAATTAGAAAATAATAATCTGTGACAGCTGCATTCGCAACAATCACCCAAAGTCGTAATTAGACGATGACAACGCACAAAGCCGCTTCCGAATCTAAGCGAAAAATCGAAAAAGCTCGCGGTCCGGCGAGCACAGCGAACGCTGCCAAGTGCACAGCCGCAACGCATAAATTCAAAACGCTTACAAGAATTTTTGAAATTCGCACAATTTTGGCCAACAGCCAAAAAAGCATAAAAATTAGCAAACGCCCAGCGGCGAATCCGAAGAATGTCATCCGTGCATTTGCATTCGGAATTGGCAATTGGAAATCTCCACGACCAGAAATTCAAAAGCTCTGCGAATAAAAATTACTAAACGCGACATTTCGAGCGCATTTCAATTTTATTCGTATGTGTGCGTGCGTATGTGTGTGTGTGTGTGTGAAATGCGCAAACTTGGCAACTCTGATTTGTAACAAATCGACACTCATTAGCGTAAATATGAGATATGGCATCGGCATTTCTGTGCGTCCGTGTGTGTGTGTTTTACTTTATTAGTATAATTTGTGTGTATGTGTGTGTGTGTTGGCGTGTAAAGAAGATTACGCTGCAACGTTGGCCTCTAATTGTGTTTTTGTTGTTTTTTTATTAATAAAAATAAAACACATTAGTGATACGAAATGTTTTTGTTGTTTTTTTGTTGGTTTTGTTGTTGTTGTGGTGGCATCGCATCGCATCGAGCTGAGTCAACCGACAAAAATGTGTTTGACAGCAGCTGCAGCGACTACAACAAAAACAACAACAACAACATCAACGAGATATTTCTTTGTTTGCAGCCAAACGATTGGAATGTTTGTATTTTTAATAGCTACTTTTGTTGTTGTTGTTGTAGTTGTTTTTGTTGTAAGCTTTTGCAGAACATTTCAGCATTTTCAAGAGTTTGACAAATTACGGGCAATTAAAAAAAGTGCAGGGTATCATTAACAATAAATTTTTAAATTGCAGAGAAGAGATTTTTGCACTAAAAAAAATCTTTATTAAAATTTTAAGTAAATTTTTTTTATTTAAATTTCGTTGAGCTTTTTGCATTTTATTCTGGCATGTAAAATTCTCCACTTTAA
Source organism: Suillia variegata (assembly GCA_949127995.1). Lineage (NCBI taxonomy): Eukaryota > Metazoa > Arthropoda > Insecta > Diptera > Heleomyzidae > Suillia > Suillia variegata. Next base: position 7,054,388 of record OX421842.1, read on the forward strand.
TTATTTTAAAAATATTTAAGTATAATTATTAAAAGAAAAATTGGCGCAGCGCGTTGGTTAGTGCATTGGCCTTTGACGCGGAACGTCTTAGGTTCGATCAGAGGCCTGGTAGGCGGTAAAAAAAAACAGAAACAATTATCTTTGAAATTCGATAAAATGGAATTTTAGTTAAGAATTTCAAAAATAATTCTTTCATTATTAAATTTTGTTCTTATCGAGTTAAACTATTTTTGTACCTAATCTAAAGACTAGTAAAGTAATGCATTACTTGAGCAATTCATAACAATTATCATTAATATTACAGGTAATTGCATTTCTAATTACCATGACAATTACTGCATGGTAATGGTAATTGTAATCTAAATGCCAAGTCTCATTATCCATTGTAATGTAACATATTGCAATGAAAATTTCATTACAATTATCAAATGTAGTGAAAATTGTAATGAAGCAATGAAATTACATTTCTTGCAATTACCTTAAATTTAATTTGAATTCCTGAAGAAAGATATATTTCCTTCAATGGACTGAGTCCACCTTTAATAAAATATAAATTCAATCACATAAATTACGTACAATTATCAAGTGCAATGAATATGGTAATGAAGTAATGAAATTCCATATATTAAATTACATCAAATTTAATTTGATTTTATAAAGATATAATTCCGTCAATAATGGAATAAGTCCAACTAAAAAAATTTAATTGAAAATTGAAGTAATTGAAAAATGTAAATTTCATTACTTCATTACCATTTCCATTACAATTTATAATTAAAATTAAATTTTCTTTCCACTGCATTGCAATGACTAATGCAACCATGTATTTCAATTTCAATTATCATTACTAATAGTAATTAAAAAAATTCATTAATTTTCGAATTTCCTTCAAAAAAGTTTCGAACAAAAACAATTTTTTTAAATCACATGCAAAGAATTTACTTAACCATTCACTCTGTCAAAGAAAACAACAACAACGACAACAACAACAACAAATAATGAGAATGCCGCCGCAATGAATTATCCAATATAAATAAATCAATAAAGTAATTCATATCACTCATACGCACCACCAGCCGGAAGGATTAACGAATATGAAAATACAAACGAAAAGCAAAAAACGAAAAAAGAAAAGCGAAAAGTGAAATGGAAAAAGCGAAAATGAATGGAAATTAATTGTCGTTAGCGAAATTGTTCGCGCATAATTGAAAAGTAAATGCGGTCGCATTGGGAGCCAACACATAAAAAACCAATTCAAAGTGCATATTCTGGCACTTATTTCTCTCTCTTATTTTTTTCCACTTATTTCTCCCTTTTTCTTTTTGTTTGTTTTTTGTTTTTTTTTTTTTTTGGTTGGGCGCAACTTTAATTGGCGGAATGCTTTTAGCAGTCACTGTGCCACACGGCGTCGCTGGCAAATGAATAATTTATTTGCATCGCAATGTGTGTTTATTTATGTAAGAAATCGAACTGCACACACACTCGCACACACACGCACACAAATGCATACAAACAAATACATTACTTCCAGTTCGGCGGTGAGTGGCGTCTGAGTGTGCGTGGATGTGTGTTTTAATGCACACTGGGAGAATATTCAAAGGCAATGAACTAAGTTTTAAAAATTTGTTAAATATTTTATGTATTTCTTATTCTTACTTATGACAATCTTCTAAACTAGTGAGACATACATGTCAAAATTGGCTTGTAGAATGTTGTGGAAGTACCATTTCGTAAATACCGCATAATCTCCATTCGGCACTGGCAATTTCTTCGTTATCAAATCGACAATTCCACTATTTGACATTTCGACCAAATTGAAGTCGTGCTATTAAAAACCCAAAAAATTTAAATCCACAATAATATTTTCCCATTTCGTCCACTTACATTGATGGGGCAGGTGTGATTCACATCGGTGAAGGGTTCCAAAAAACTGTACATGTAATTATACAATGGATTCTTGCGTTGACGGAAGAACTTACAACAATCGAAGGTGACATTATACAGGAATGGTTTATAGCCACTCGCCTTCCTCATGGTGGCCACGTTAACCTACAAATTTGAATAAATAGTTTTCAACTTGGAAAGAACTTTCAAAAATTGATTCTTGTCAGCATACCGAGAAGTTGGTTATGGGCAATTGATGCAATACCGCTCTTAGCGATATATATTGGAACGATCGATTAACCGCTTTTATATGGCAATAATCGAATTTGGCAAAACTTGCATCGTGTGCCTTGCACTGGACATTTGTAAATCGTAGTCTGGACTCTTCTCGTCTCCCAAAGATCTGTTGTAAATGTATATACTTATTTTATATGTATAAATAAATGCTTTCAGAGTTTGTTGTACTCACATTGATTACTAAAATCGTTAGCAGAAATATTATTTTTAGCATTTTAAAAAACATTCCCGTGGGCAAACTTTCAAAAACTGTTTCAGTTTGCATTTAAATCGTCCACTAGTTGAAAGCAAAAGTTATCATTTGTTGATATCTATCAATAAAGATAATTGTTATATACTTATTTATATTTAATTAAAGATTATAATAGACTTTTAATAACTCCTATTAAATTGGTATTACTATTAACAACTATTAACTATCAATTAAATAAATATTACCGATTTTTAATCAATGATCTGGCTACGTTTGTGCTGCCATTAACAGGCAAAAACAGTAAAAGCATTAGTTAAAAAGTACACAGAAGCGAAGGTCAGTTCAAATCATTGTGTACTTTAGTGTGAATTAAAACTTGGCCGATCCGCAAATTGTATCTCATAGATTTGCTTACTTACTTTCCAAAATTTTTGCAATAACATCAGGCAAGAGTCTGACACTTCTTTGGTGAATGTGGTTAAGGTATAAACTGACTGACCAACTACAATTTTAAAAGTACATTAAATGATTTCTTTATGGTAATAGAAAACGTTTGATATCACAAAAGCTTGATATAAATTAACTTTGAATCCGATTGACCTTGTCGATTAGTATCTATAAAAAAAAATTTACTTATGCTGTAGTAAATATAAGGTGAGAAAAGTAGAAAACTGTCCCTCTCCACCTCGATATTGTTTCTCTCTTTGAAAACGAAATTTTTGTGTAGTTGCCATAGTTGCAATAAAACAATTAAATAAATAAAAAAACAACAACGTAGTTTGTTCTCAAAAATCAAAAAAAGCAAACTTCATAATAAGGCAGAAAAATAAAACAGAAATCGTGGTGAGTTCGCTCAATTTGCGTTCTCATTTCTACTTTCTGCTTTTAAAATAATCGATAATATTATTTGATTATTTTAAGTATCGAAGTATCGATTATTTTTCGCAGTGCATTTAACATTAACAAAACAACAACAATAATAACATCAACAACATTAAGAATGCACACAAGCACAGTTCGAAATGAATCGAACGAACCGAATCGGTTGAAATGCAATTGATTTGCATACACAAACACGCGTGCACACTCACACATACTCGTACATATGTGCATATATATGTATTTACACAAACAGTCAGAGAAGCAGACAATCAGACGGACAAACATACAGACAAACAGACAGACAGACAGACAGACAGACAAACAGAAAACTCAAAATTGAAATTTAATGTTTTGGAATGCAAATCTGTGCATTCACATTCGTGTAAGTGTATGTGTGTGCGTGTGTGTTTGTGTATATTTATGTGTGTATTTGTAATTGTCCAACAGCATTTTCATTCATTTGCTTTACTTGGATACGTTCGTTCTGGTTTCGCGCCAAAAATTGACAGACGGTAATTTCCATAATGCAAATCGCAAGCATTGTCAGTGTTGGCCAGTAACTCAAAACAATTAAGATACAATTTTTATTTACACATAGTAAAAAAATCACATGAAAGTTAAACAAAATTTCATATATTTTAATAAATGTTTTAAATGTTGTTTTTGTTGTTTTTCTTTTCTTATATTAAAGATCCTCAAGTAAAACAAGAACCAACATTAAAAAATGTAACACAATGTATTAAGTAAGTGTTACCAGATCGTGAATTTTAAATTGAATTTGCTTAATTCAATAATAATAAAGCTTTAAAGGATATAAACAATTTCCATTAACAAATGTTTTATTGCCTTAAGAAATTATTGAAATAAGTTTTCAACATATCAAAAATTAAAAAAATAAAAAAATAATTGAGAAAATTTTGAATAATTTTCATAGCCAAGGATTCAGGTTATACACCCAACGTTCCTACACCTCGAAAAACATGTATACAAAAGTCACCCAAAGAATGAATCTATTTACAATCTCAAATTCTTTTTCGTAGCGTTTTGGTTAGTGATTGTTCTTTGAAATGGAACGTCCCAGGTTCGATCTTCGGTAAACGTAAGAAAAAAGCATCTTCTATTTTTCAATTGTAACAAGTTTGTTTCTAAGCTTGTAAAGCAAAAATTTAGAAAATCTACTACGAGCAACAACTTTCCATGAAAAAGCTTTCAAAAAAACTTAAAAAACTCAAGCTACACTCTGCTAGGGAATTATTATTGAACTTAATATATATTGTATTTTTTAATGTTTCATTTAGTCCAACACTGATCACTGAAATAATATTCATAAATTGTTGTTCCTGTGATTATTGTCGTCGTCGTTCTTGTTGTTGTTGTTTGCTATTTATTTACCATTAAAAATGACGAATTGTCATATTGAAATACTTGCGTTGTTGTTGTTTTTGTTGTTTATACTGTTGAATCAAACTTTGTTGTTATTATTTTGATTTGGAATTTTTGGATACTACAAGCACACGCTCTTCAACTCCCCCCTCTCTCTCTCTCTCCCTCCCACTCTCTCTACACTCTATCTGCGTGCGCTTTGGACTCATCGATATGCGAATAATGAGAATTATGCAAATTTCGACAATTGTATTTCGGTTGTTTTCGTACTTATGCACTTTTGTTATTACCGAATTGTGTCTGTGTGTGTTGTATGGATTGTTGTTGTTGCTGTTGTTGGTTGTTATGATTGCTGTTTTTGTTGCTGGTATATTAGCGTTAGCTTTATTAGATTTATTATGCTAAACAACAATAATAACAACAACAACAAGCTGTAATCAGCATCAAAGCTGATGCTTTGTTTATATATAAGCACTGACTAGTTGCTACTAACTACTAACCAGTTAGTTATAGTCACTTTAAATAAATAACATTGTTGTTGTAGTTGTTTTGGAGTAATTAAATTGAGGAAAATTTGATTACATTAATCAAAGCTAATTAAAACGAGAGAAAGTTTGTTTGCATTTAAAGTTTGTTGTAATCATGATACAATTATTTCAAGGTACCAGCGGTAATGACAGCTAGCTAGGTACAAATGTCAAAATCAGTAAAAGCAACAAAAACCACAAAGCAGACTTAACTTTGTTCTTAGAGTTTTAGATCAAAGTTTATTTAACAAATACAATACATTTTAAATATACTTTGTTTTAAATCAGTTTTTGCTCTCACTCTCATCAATTTTGACAATTGAACTTAGCTGTCAATTACTGCAGGTACCTGTTATAATATTGCAATATTCGATGATCTTTGATTGTACTCATAAGAGAAATCAAAAGAGTTTATTATTTAGCACTGGTCAAACACTCTGCTTCAAATAATCTTGACAACTCGCTCATTAAACTAAGCCGTTAAATTTACAAAGAAATAACAACCAAAAAAAACAGCTGGCAACACTGCATGCCACTCATTCAAAACTTATTTTCATACAACCGCCGCGCGTTAAGCTCTTTTAAACCGCGAGTGACGTGACGCGACGCGACGCAAAGTAACGTGACAACGACGCGACATGACTGTCAACAGTGTCATACCAGTGTGCCGCCGCCCGCTCCCTCAGCTGTTGCGCTCATCTCTGCTCGTTCGACTGCATAAAATGTCACTTAGTTGGATAATGAAATCAAATGAGATGAAATGAAAATAGCTGCTGCTGCCGCCGGTGCCGCCGCTGCTGCTGCTACCCTTGAGAAAGGTGAGACACGGTGGCAACAACATGCTGTTGCGTCAAACTCAAGGAATGTGCGCGGTATGTGCAATTACAACAAAAACAACTACGTGAACAACAAAGAGTAACAACAAAGAATAACAACAACAACAGAAAAGAAGAAAATCAAGTCAAATGTCTGATACTTGTAGCTGCACAAATGAAGTTGTTGTTGTTGGCTGCTGTTGCTGCTGTTTTAATTAGCAAATAATTGACATATTACAACAAACGCCGACAGCAACAACAACAATTATAACAACACAATCTGCCGCTGCTGATGTTATTGTTGTTTTGTCAGCAACAACAACAGCAACAACAGCACGTATAAGTACAACAACACAATCTGATGCTGCCACTGCTGTTGTTATTGTTGTTTTGTCAGCAGCAACAGCAACAACAACAACAAGAGCAGCAGTTGCAGCTCGCAGCAGTTTTTCAATTTGCATTTAATGACAATTAAAATCGCATCATAAAAGTCGCTCTTTCATCGCTGATGCTGTTAATTATGACATTGGTTGCTGATGTTGTTGTTTTTGTTGTTGTTCGTGTTGCTGTTGCTGTCACTGTTGTTGCCCTGATATTGCACTCGCTGACAAAGCGTATGTTGCTGTTGTTGTTGGCTGCTTGTTGCTGCTGAATTATGCAGAAAATGGCGCCAAAATTAATTTCCCATTTGAGTGGCACCGTTCTTTGTTGTTTATTCATAATGAACGATTGCACAAAATGAGTTGCCAGATTTAAGTGAATTATTTGGATATTTAAAACAATCAGAATGTGTAAAAAAAAATCGGAAAAATATAAACGATTTTGCGGAATTTAAATTTCATTTCGGATTTTAAAAATTTTTGATAAAATTTAATTGTTTAAAGTCAAATTGTTGTTTCGAAATTAACATTGAAAAGTGTGAAATCTGCGATACTTAAGCGGGGTGTGGAACAAATTTTAGTCTTTAATACTCTTAAGTAATCTGCAATTCAAGTCCGACGGACGAATACAAATCTTAGTCTTAAGTTAATAAATAAATAAATCCTTTATTTCTGACAAATTTCGAAAAAATGTCTATAATGTTTTTTACGAGTATTTACTTTATTTTAGAGGAGCACAAATACAATCAAACCCCGTATATTGCGAGCCTATACAAAACCACTTATTTAAATGAAAAATTAAATCTTGTTCATTTATTTTACTTTTGTTTAGAACAAATTAATTAGCTTTACTGAAAAACCCGCTTAACAGAAAAAAAACTTAGGTAAACGGAAATATTATTGTTGTCATTTTAACTAAAACAACAATTTAAAAAAACTATGCAAAAATAAAATTTTTTAGTAATACAATGTTCGTTTAATTGAAAACTCTGATAACTGTAAACATTTATCTGATATTTTTATGTTTCAGTTTTACATTGGATTTAACAATTTTATATAAATTGAAAAGATTTTAAAAGAATTTAAACTTAATACAGTAAACCCTTTATACCGTTTAAGAAGTATACCGTTAAAGAAGTAAACCCTCAATAGAGTAAAATCTTAAAACAGAAAAATCTTTATACAGAAAATTCTTAGTTCAGTGAAACCTTAAAGCAATAAACCCTTAATACCTTTAAACATAGCATATTCTTTACTTAGCAAACAATACAGTAATTCCTAAACTACATTAAACCATTAGTACAATTAATTAATTATACAGTAAACCCTTAATATAGGAATTTCTAAACACTCGTGCAGTAAACCTTTAATACAGAAACTTTGTATAAGTTAAAATCCTTAAGATAGTAATAAAAACCCTTAAATCTCAATAAAATAAATTATTAATACAGTATAATCTTGCACAGTAAACTCTTCACACCGTAAACCCAAAAACAGTAAACGCTTCATAAAATAAACCAATAATACAGTAAACTCTTATTACAATAATCCCATAATACAGTAAGTTCCCAATACAGCAAACCCTTAATATAGCCTTTAGTTCTTTATTAAAATTTTTATATTTTTAGTAAAATTATTAATTATTATTAATTATTTTTGTATATAAAAAAATTCTCATAATCAATTAATTTCGAAATCAACTTGAATGCGTAATTTCAAGCGTCAACGTCATCCGGCGACTTTTCTAAAACAAAATACGAAATCGAAAAATACCGCAGACTGGCCTCACACAAATCAACTTGCGCCAAATCTTTTCCGAGTGATATTTTTTTTTAGTTTTTCAAGTATTTTGAGTGTTATTTTTTTAAATACGCAAACTGCGAGCGCCATTGCAAAGGCGCCAAAAACAACAATAACAACAACAACAACACGAAGAAAACAAAGCAAAGCACAATAATATAAAAATAGATGCAAAGGGAAACGCAATACGACAGTTTTTCGCTTTTTCAATACCAACAACAACAACAACAACAACATCGAGAAATTCTCAAAAAACAACAATAAAAGCATGAGACAAAGTCAAGGATTTGCAAAATAACGTAAAAAGTTGGCAAGCGAAAATAAACATAAAAACAAAAACAAAAACTCGGAAGCATTTCCGCACTTTGTGCGCACAAAAGGTTGCCAGATTTAACGTTTATTATTATTTTCAAATAATATATTTTTATTTTTTTCATGTTTTTGAAATGTTGTTTCCTTTGAATTTTTAATTTAAAACAATTCTTGACTTTCGTTTTTGGTTTAAGTCAACTCAGCATTTCTCGCGCTTTTAACCCTAGCAGCACAAAAACGAAGAAAGAAATACAAAAAAAAAAAAAGCTTCTGAATTCTTTTGACCTTTCTGCTAAGAGCAGAACAGAAATTCTAAGACATTTCCTTAAAATGTTTTTCTCTTGTTGTTGTTGCTTTTAATGCCGTGCAATCGTACAAAGCCCATTCAAAGCGAGCGTTGGAAATTGAGGCCACAGGATGCGATTGCGCTCTGCAAACTCAGCTGTTTAATCAGACGCTTTGGCGCTTTGATTTGACGTTGTAATGTTCTAAAAGGTGAGATTATTTGCTTCTTTGACACGTCCAAATGAAGGAAGTACATTTTTTTTTGTATTTAAAAAGTTATGCAAAATTAAATGGTATGAAAATATAAATCGTATTAGAGCTTTAAAGCTGGGTTATAAACTAAAAGCTCACACAATAGTCGCTTGATCGACTTATTTTACTTGTTAAAATAATAAAAAAAATTGAATTGAGCCTTAAAGCTGGGTTTTTAAAAAAGCTCGCTTAACTAGTTCAACTTGTTAAAGTGTGCTTAAAATAAAATTTTCTTTTTTATTTAAGCTTTAAAGCTGAACTCATTTTACTTTTTACAGCGTACGTGTGAACTTTTTAAAGACCTGCTTTAAAGCTCATGTAAACTATTTGTTAATAACAAACAAAATTTTGTTTCCATACCATTTAATTTATCTTAACTAAACTTAATAAGCTTGGAAAAGTTTGGATTTAAAATATTTGGTTTATTTTTAACTAATATTTATAAGATTTAAATTTTGACCTACTCTAATATCAAATTTGAAAGCTTAAATGCAGCTTTAAAAAACAACGTTACATACCTAAAAAAAAACTCAATGTCCTTGCGGTTAAGCTGCGCTGGATTACTTTAGAAACCCCCGCCCCATACACACGAATTAACACACACACAAACACTTGCATTCAACATTTTATTACAGAAAGTTGCACACAAAGACTGCTTAACGCCAGCCGAGAGATAGATGACCATTATGAGTGAGCAAACACCTGGATTAAAACGATCAAAGAAAAATGTTAGTTGAGAGTTCAAGGCAAATGCAACTAAGCTTTAATAAGGTTTACATTTTTAAGCTAAATATTTTATTTTGGGTTTTTCTAAAAGTTCAACTTATAAGCTTTAAATTTCATTTGTAGTTATTATAAATTGTAAATTAATGCCTTGATGAACTTTTTTCATTGAGTGTCGGTGAAAAGTAATTAAGCAGGGTTTCAGTAAATTAATTACCCAAAAGCCGTAATTACTAACGCTTGAAAATTTTAAAAATAAACACACATACTTATGTATTATATATGTATATGTATAACATGTTTATTCGAATGTCATTTGATATTATTAACTGGAAATTGCTGGAAAAGGACCGCGAGTAATTACTTTTACATGTAGTGCTGCCATACTTTATGATGTTTTTTTGTTCCGTTTTTTTTTAACCTTTTTTTTTTGATATTAGTTAACTGAAAACTCGCTATTCAACATGCTTTTGGCCATGTTGGTCGAACCGCAATGGCGGTGGCCCACAAACTCGTACAAACTAACATCGCATACAAATTGACACATATACATGTTCATCCTACCTACAGACATACATGCATTTATTCATATGTGTGTATGTGTGCGTGCGTTGGTATGTTGGCTATGTTTTGGACATGTTCGCAATGCCAATTCAAGCCATTTCAAGAGTTCGTTTTGCTTTCGGCTCGTCTCTTCTTTCAATTTTTCTCTTTTTGCTTTTTGCTGCTATTTCTATTACGATTCATATTCTTCTATTTTTTTTATTTTACTTTATTTTTATTTTTTTTGTTCATGTTTTATCACAAAGATCTTCTCTTTTTTGCAGTTATACCTTCTTTTTTTTGTGAGTTTTGCGTTTGCACTTATCGTGATTAAAATTTTCAGTTGCATTCATGCCTCCATGCTGTACAGTGGCGAGCGAAATTATTGCTCAATAAATAGCGAGAAACTTTTGAAAATATTGGAAAGATTTATTGCGAAAAATACAAATATAAAATTTGTATTCTCAAACAAAAACTGTAAATTAATAAAAAAAAAAGAAACATTTCTAATAACAGATTTTCTAAGCAAATTTTCAAATTGTTTAAAAAAACTGTAGACCTTTGTTCGGTGCACTTATTTGCTCTCCACTGTACCTTATGCTGGCAGTTACAACTTTTATAGTTTTTGTATATTTTTTTCTATTTTTTTTAATATGTGCAGTTATGTCACAAACTCTTTTATCACTTCTTGCACATATAATCAAATCAAATATGAACAAATTGGTGCGGGCCTTTGCAAAACCGAACAAACCCAGCGTCAGCTTGAGTTGGTTTGCTTTGCTGAACTATTGGCGGCTTGACATAAAATTGTGATAAGTAAACATAACAGAGACTTAGTAAATTTGCACACAATCGCTATTTTATATTATTGTGACATGTAAATAGCAACCGAAATAAATGTAAAACTTGTTTGCAGACTTAACGAATTTGTTGCAAATTTGACAAATTCGAGTTTAAAATTTCCGATTCATTTATTGTTATTTTCGTTTATACGCAAATAAAAATTCGTTTGTAATATCAGCGTTAAAATGATTACAGCAATTTAAAATGTACATTATTTATGTGTAAATTTACACATACGAGCGACGGCTGTGTCCTGTCATTGTTAAGCCTCGAAATCGCTGCCAATTTGGCAATAACTTCCTGCCGCCTGTTTGCTCAACCGCCCACTCCCGCCTTGCCGTCCGCCCACCTTCCGGCTTTGAGGTTTCAGTTTGTTTGTTCACCTTTTTTTGTTGTTGTTATTTTTATTGCGAATGTGTGATATAAATTTTTCATCACTCATTTTCGCGTTTGACATTTGTCGTAAATTTTTAACGTGCGACCTGAAATTGTTATTGTTGGTTTTTTCTTTTTCTTCTTCGCTTTTTTCCGCTCTTTTAATTTTTGTTAATAATTTCGGAGTTTTTTTTTTGTTATTATGACAGCGACGGGTATTAAGTGCCCGCCTGCCCACTCGTCACCGTTTTATTTGGCGGCGGGAAACGTTTTTCATCATCAGCGTTAAATTTGATGCTTTAATCTCAACTCACATATACACACACACATGACACACACAAATCCGGGCGCATAACTCATAATTTTTTAAGCGTTATTTGTGTCGCCCGCCAAATGACTGAAATGATATCTAAAAGTACGCGCGAGTGGGCAACACTCACAAACGGATTTGGGCGGTACTGGCAGTGCCGAAAAAAATCCGCCAGTCATTTTTTATACTTAAAAAAAAAATAACTGCAATTAGTTATGATACCGAAACTCGTTTGAAAGCTTATTTGAAAAGAAATTAAAGCACATTTTTCAAAGCTTTTTCTTTCCAAATGCTTAACTTTTCAACACGCTTTCCAATTTCAATGACAAATCACATTTTCCATTACCTTTGCGCAATTCAGCGTGTCAAGTAACGCACACGACAAACACCGTAAATAAGGTTGCCACTACTACAACTACACACGGCGGCTTAAATGTGCGCCCTAACACCCGCCCAGTGTCACGTCACGTCACTTGAGTGCATGTGCGACGACGACGACGACGACGACATGAGCTGAGCTACCTTCAAACGTCAATTCAAGGTGATTCGATGCGCTGTTCTCACTGAGTGTATTCCTTCGCATAAACCTTGCATATCTTCTCCTACGCCCGGCTGCTTCAGAGGTGACGTTAAGCATGCAGCAAAAAGGATCTGCATAAAAGCGAAAATACAAAAAAAAAAATTAAAAAGCATGCGAAATCTTCTCGTGATGAAAAGCATTGCTGATAAATCGGCAAACGACTCATCATCAAGTGATGCTGCCAGTGCTACTGCCACTGCCGGATATGTGAATATATGTGCAAGTGTATGCATGTATCTATCTATATATGTATGTATGCATGTATGTATGTATAATTGCGTGTATTTTGCATGAGTGCGTGTTCGTCTGCGAGTAATAAATACTTTTGCAATTTCAGCTAAGGTGAAGGCGCGCTACTTTTCGCATTTTTCATGTTGGCGTTTTTTTCTTTTTTTTTGTTTTTGTTGTTGTTGTTTTTGTTGTGTTGTGTCGTTTTTATTGATGCTTAAAAAATGCTTTAAAAAACACACGCAATTCGATTCGTTGCCAGAATTTAATGTTTTTGCCAGATGTCACATTTAAAGACAAAACGACGTTGGCGAGGACACTGGAAAGGACTCGTCCATGACATTTATTTAAACAAATGCGCGTCTCATATGAAAGAGAAATGTATTTATTAATTTAAATTTAATATCCTGCAAAAAGCTTCTTTAACTCAAACCATAGAATAAATCACCTTTCAATTGGCACCACATTTATCGGGACAAATTTATTATAAGCAAACATATGAGAAAAAGTTGAAGGTGCCAAACAAAATGGCAAAAGTGGACAAATAAAATGAAAACTATTCTTTCCAATGATGCAGTTTTATGTCCCAACCACGTATCTTACATACTTAACCAATTTAATATGTCCAATCAATTGCTCAATCAAAATAATCAAAAAAGACATTAATGAAATCATTCAACCACGCGTTATCGGCGCATCGAATCCTTTAAATGTTGCCACCCATTTCGTTGAATATCACCGGCAATAAAAGCCAATTTTCATTTAAATTTTTATGACATTTTAGGCCACAAAATAAAAGCGACGCTCAACTTTTACGTGCAACAATTAAAGTCAACAACAATTAAGCGAGCGCGCTTAATGCCGGGGCACACGCAACGTATGAGTGACATTTCAAACAAAACAGAAACAAAAAATTCAAATTAAGACATTGCGGTAATTTTCGTTGTTAAAGTTTGACGACGTTTTCTTTGCAACTATTTCGCATTTTGAGTAGCGCCCCCACGTAAGAACTTTGCATTAGAATCCACTTGTCACAATATTAGCAAAAATTTAAAGAAAAAAACCCTCTGCAAATTTTCGTCTCAAGTTTTGCGAGCGAGCGGCCCAAATAAAATTCAAATTTTACGCGCTAACTGCGTAAATGTACCGTCGTCCGTCTGTCCGTCCGTCCGCCCCCAAAACCACGCGCGCGAGCGGTTATGATAATGCTATATGCCACAATCCAATTATGCTACACTTAAGTAACTTAAATTTTTTCATTGCATTTTTTTCGGTTCTTTTTTGCTTTTTACTTTTGCACTGACGAAAATTAACATTTTTGCATTTTTTTCGGCGGGTGGGTGGTAGGTAGGGTTGCAAACAGAAGAAGAAGCAGAAAAGCTGCGGAATTGCACTCATAAAAGTGTGCTTTGCCTTTTTCTGCTGATGTGTGCGGTTTACTTCTTCTTCTTTTTTTCTTTTTTATATTTTAGCATAAAAATTCAAATTTAAGTATTTGTATTTGTGTGTGTGTGCTGGGATGGGGTGGAGGGGAGGTGAAAATTAATTTGCGCGCATCATTATTTTTATTATTATTATTTTTTCGCTGCTGCATAATTTTGACAAATTTCTTCGGTGTCGTTTTGTTCGTTTTTATGTCATTTGGCGGAGTTTACCTGTCTTAGCGTAAGACCGTTAAATATTCCCCTCGTCCTTTGACCTGCCTTTTTTTCTTTAATAAAAGGTGGCGATTTTTTTACCATTTCAATACATTTAAGCTTAAAATTTATGTTTAAAATAAACAGATTTTTCCAATTTTGAATTAATTTTACTTGTTTAATATTTCTATAAAATTAAAAGTAATCAAAAGGACATTTTCCTGACAATCATCTTGTAAGGATATTTCAATGTCTTTTGTTTTAATAAAAAAAAGGAAAATATCTTCTTTACAGCTACTTCCAATGAATTTCTAATGCGTTCTTATATTTTTATTGGACATTAGACAATTTTTCAGGATGACAGAATAACGCCACATGAAGGATATAAATAAAGAATAAATTTATATACAAAATCAAATTTTTCAAGTAAATAAGTATTAACTTTCCAATCAACATTAATTAGTGGACAGACTGACAATTTTTTTTTTTTTCGAACTAAAAAATTTAAATTAGAGCTGAAGGTCATTTAAACAACAAACAATTTATTTATACACTTACGTATGTACGTACGTATAAGGCGATTCCTTTAAACGCAAAACTGCTTCGAAAACCTCAAAACTTTTCGACCCTCGAAAAAGAACTGTAAAAAATGGAGTTTGTTTTTAAAATAATTTTAAAGTGTCTCGAAAATCTTCGAGGGAAATTAGTCACGAAAAAAGCCTCGAAGAAATTCTAGTGTAATTCAGTGTTGCTTGTATAAAAAAATACTACTAATGCCATGAAAAAGTGCACTTTTTTACCTTCAGGTTATAGATTTATAGAATAGTAGAAATAAATTATTGATTTGTTTAAAAAACTCGTAAAAATATTATATAAATGAGAAAAATTCTTTTGTAATTGCCGAAATCAAGCCAGAAGACAAGTAGTTCTAATTTGAAAATATCAATGCACAGCACTTACTTTAGAATTACAAAAGGCAACACCAACCTAAACAGCTTTAAGTTCTAAACAGCTGACTTAACTGTTAAATTGCTGACTTTCACAAATATTCTCGAGGTCGCGAAAAAGTGCGATACCAAAACGAGGCTCGAAACTTTTCGCGCTTTTAAAATTTTCCAGTTTTCGCGTTGTTAGTTTTAGGAAATCCCCTTATTGCTAAAAAATTAAGAACAATTATTTGAAATTATTATATAAAAAATATTTCTTTAATTAAACCGACTTCAAACATAATGAAACAACGTGAAATAAAAGAACCAAAGAAGCAACCGCCTCGATTTTAAAATATAACTGGCGGTTTAGTTTAAATAAAATTACAGATGAATTAATTATTAAACAGAATACAAAAATACTCTTATCCTATTACAAAGGAACAACAAAAATAATGCATAATGCATAACTCGCATATATAATTTATATAAAATAAATATCACTCATACGACCTGGTGAACGTTTTCATTTGATTTACATACAAAACTCATCCGAAGCACACTTTCATGAAAGCGTTTTTAATGCTTACTACTGCGCACACAAAGCTGCATTTTCAAAACAACTCATTTCGCAATCAACGGCAAATTTTTGCAAACAAATCAGTTTTTTTTTTTTTTGTATATACTAAAATAAAAATTTTAAAATAAAATAAAGGCAAAAGAGTTGTTGTAGTTGTTGTTGTCCCGCTGACATAAAAACCCTCATCGTGCCATAATCAGCGCTGTCAGCATAATCACGTTTCCAAGCATGTCTCTCTGTCGGTATGTATGTATGTACTATATGTGTGGGATAGTGTCAGTAGGACAGGCACACACACACACACATACCGACACACACATGGACATACGGACAGACATTTTCATATAGTAGTCGGTGGCAAACACACTCGAACGTACTTAGTGGCAACAGTGTTTAAACGTGAGCAGCACTTGTCGGTGTTTTGTGCGCTTAGAGTAAGAAGCGAGAAGCGAGTGCATGGTTTATGAAATATACAGCAAAGCAAAGCAGAAAAATGCTGCCAACAGCAGCACTAACATAGACACACATACATGCAGGTACAGCGACAGTGCGTGGCATTAGTATAAGATCAGTTATATAATTATAAATAATCAGATTTACAGGACAAACTAAATTTTTTAGTTAGCTGCAAAATTTAAATCGTTTTCTAAACTCTTTTTTTGCGCTCTAAAAATTTTAATAGAATAAAAAATAAAATTAAATATATACTTTTAAAAAAAGTTGTTAAATTAAATATTTCCCCTACACTTTAAAGTTTTATGCCGTACTTTAGTTTAGCCCTAAACTTTACTTTTGTTTATTACAGAAGTAAATTTGTTCAGCTGCGCTTATAAAAGCTTAGCGCACTGTCTATGTGGACTCATTAAATTAATTAAACAGCGTCGAATGTTGCTGATGCTTCTTGTTGCTGTTGCTATTGCTGTTGATGGTTCTGTTGCTGATGTTAGTGTTGCCGTCGTATTTGAATGAACTGCGGAAAATAATTTTGAATAAAAGTTCGAAAAATGCAATTTTTAATTAATGCGCTGCGTGTGTGCGTGGGTGTGTGTGTGAGTGTTGGAAAATGTGTTTAATTGTCGATGTATTTGTTTGCTTGTGTCAACGTCTTTTTTCTGCTTATGCTTATTTTTTGTTTTTGCTTAGTCGTGAAGCGTGGAAAATGCGGCTAAATATTTGTAAACAAGTTGTCTGGCGTATTTTCTTCTTTTTCATAATTTTATATTTGAAACTTTTTTGTGAAATTTTCACTTTGTTTTGGTTTTAAGTTTTTAATGATGGCCGCAAACTGCTGCTGACATGCGTGGCAGCAACATATGTCGCCAACATGTGTTTTCCTACATTTGATGTGGACAGCGTTTCCAAACGCCGAAGTCAGCGTTCGGATTTTTTTTTGAAAATAATTTTGTTTTATAAACAAAATTTAAGCTCCTCATTATATTGTTTTTCCGAACTTATTTTCAATTTTCAATTTTTAAAAATGTCTTCTAGCACAGGCGAAAGTTCCACCGACGCTCACGGCTAGTCATTATTTTATATTTCGGAAGCAATAATTGTTCATCGTTAAAAGGAGCCAAGATTAATGTACCTTTACAGTATGCCCCGCTTAAGTGTTTCTAGCTATAATTCACGAGTTTGTGGGTACTTAAGCGGGTTAGTCACTAATACAAATTCCGCTTAAGTAACTCAAGGCAGTGATTCAAATCCGCTTAAGTGCCTCAATGCAGTTATATCAACCCGCTTTAGTGTTCGTAGGTTCATAAGTAAACATTTATTTTATAATTAAGTAAAATTAGAGATCGGGATTGACTTTAGTAATGTCAATTATTTCATTACTAAGGTTGCCATATTGAAATTGTTATGTACACTTAAAGGGGGAAAACTTTAGGAACAATTTTTAATTAAAGTTAAAGAATATTGAATAGGTAAGCGGGTGTGGCACTTAAGCGGGACAGCTCTTTAAAGGGAAAATGTATGTGTAAAATGTGTAAACAGAACAAGATCTCCAACAACTGGGTACTTAAGCGGGATGTGCACTTAAGAGGGGAGGTACGTAAGCGGGGAATAATGTATTTCGTTTCAAACTTAAATTAAATTTTTAAATTTTTTAAATTTGTTGTTTTACATTTTTTAATCTTGTTTTTATTTTTACTTAATTTAATTTTAAATAAATTAAAAACCCCAAAATAAAAAGTTCGTGCACCACTGGCGCAGACAAATGCAAGTAAGCCGGCAGCACTTGTTTGCGGCATTTTGGCTTTGGCTCGGCGCGCGCCCGGACTTGTTTATGTAATTCGCAACCGCGGCGGCAGGCGAGTGCGCTGCACGGCGACATTTGCGCATTTTGTACGCATTTTGACCAGCACACGCAAACGCTGCAAAATTTCCACCCCTACTCCCTCCCTCCCATCCAATAATTTAGGTCGCCGCGTGCATTCAACGCAAATTCAATTTAGTCATAATAATTTGTTCGCTTTTTTGCTTCCGCCTGAGGTGATTTGCTTAGCATGAATTCAATTGAAAACGCTCGCAAATTTTTAGATGCGAATTTTTTTTGAAGTTGGCGCATCGCGTCGCGTTGCGTTGCGTTGCGCGCAATTAATGCCTCGAGTTGTATTTATGCAGATTTGTTTTGTTTTTATTTTGACATTTGTGTTTTGACATTTCAAATGGATTTGTCATAAATTTTGGCATTTTTAATTGATTTCGTGTGGTTTGTTGAAATTTGCATTTATTTTGGCATGAGTCAAAATTTATTTATTCGTACTTTAATGCTGTAATGTGGCACTTGTTGCACAATGACTTTCTGTGATACATTTAATTATAAATAAATTTTGTTATTTTTAAATTTTTTAATAAAATTCATTCGGCATTTAGACACTGAGGAACATGACTCAACTATTTCAGGTATATGCAGTAATGTCAGCTAAGCTAGAAACACTTTTCAAAATCCATTGTCAGGGAAATCAAAACAACAAAAGCAATGAAACATAAGAATAAAATGAAATGAATTGAAAAATGCAATTTTTGAGTTTTCATTTTGATATGTTTGAATAGTTGAGAAAGAGTTGCTCTTACTTTCAGACTTTTTGACAATTGAATCGAGCTGTCAATTAGTGCATGTACCTCTTAATGTATTTCCATGTATAGGAATGAGAACATTTGGCTTTCCTTCAAAAGGAAACAATATTTTTTTTTTTAACTATTTTATTTATTTTATATTTAGTTAAAACTTTAAGCTTATTATTGGAAAATCATTTCAAGACCAAAATTGTTGGATCAAATACCTCGATTTGATATCAATTAGATTAGATTAAACTGGCAGGGCAATGCCACGCATAAACCTTCCAGCGATACTTAGCGATACCAGGTTTAGATTTCCTCTATGACTACTTTTTAACTGAACTGTTGACGTCATTCAGTATGCTCAAATCTTTCGATAATGCTGGGAAGAAACAGCGGACATGCTCCAGAGTTGAGATGGAGTTGTTCTCATGGCACCTGTGATGCATAGCATTACGAGTCTTTGGACTTTCTCCAGTGGCTTTAAATATGATTTAATATTGGGTTACGGTCCACAACCGGAATACCATCAAGGAGTAAAAGACTAACTAATGCAGGGTAACGCCAAAAAAATAAGGAAAGGTGATAATTGCCATGTACAAATTAACTTTAGACAAAAGTTTAAAATTTTGAATTAAAGAACATTTTTCAAAATAATTTTTGAATAGTTTAGAAACATTTCATTTCAGGACAGATATTTATAATCTACTCATGTGACTTCCAAAAATAATTTTTTTATATACTCTATATATACAACAACGTTAAATTATTGTATAAAAACTTTAAAGCGAACATTAACAATAGCAGAATATGCAATTTGCTAAAGAGCAGCCATATCTGATTTGTGTGTCAAGGAGGCACTTTCAATTTGCTTTTTCGCCACACACAATCAAATCACAACAATGGGCGAACAAAATGGCAGCAGCAACATGAACTGAAGTAGAAGAAGAACAAGAAGCAGATAAAGAAATTCTTGAAAAGGTAGTGGTGACATTTGAAAAGTTGAAAAATGCGTTTGCAAACCGGAAACGCGTCATTTCACCCACCCAGGCCAGGCCAGGCGAGGCGAGGCACAATGCAATTTGCCAAACCGAAGAAACGATTGAACGGGCGACAATTTGCTGATTTACGAATGCGAATCGAAATTGGAATTCGTGGGCGTTTGTGTGTCGAGGTGAAGAACGGTATTTGGTCTCTTCATTGACAGACAAACAGAGAGACAGACAGACAGACAGACAGACAGTTGAACTATTGAAACTGGCAATCGGGCGAAGCATTGCAAAATTGTTTATGTCAGCAAGCGACGGAAGGACACACTCATTTGTGTAAGTGTGTGTGGCTACAAGTGGCACTGACACACGTGTATTTGACAGTGTTTGTTTGACAGACATTAACGCTGATTGTTTACATTTCAACTCAAAGAAAATTTTTCGATGTATTATAAAAGCATTCAAATATTTCGTAACTATTTATTATTTTTATAATAATACAAAAATATTAAAGAAAAAATTACGAAAAAATTTATGAAACAAATTTTTTTAATTTTGTTCAACATGGAAAAGCTGAAATTTTAACAAAACGTCTCGACACTGTTATCAAAACTGGTTCACATGCTGCCAATAAAAATGCCCAACGTGAGCAGATGCAGCACACTACAACAACAAGTTCACAACAAGTTCCATATCAAAGCGAATATTTTAAGTAAGTTAGTTAGTCTGTTGCAAGTGGCGAATAATGCAACAGGATAATAAACTGAAAGCCATAATAACATAGGGAAAAACAACACAGTGGCAAATATTCATATACATACCAACAAACAAATAAACATACACGGAGAAAAAAATGCATTACTCACAAATAAAAAAAATACATTTGAAGTTTATGTTATTTGCATCAAGTAAAGTTTTTATTTAAAGCAAATAGTAAGTTATTGTTGTAAGTATTATGTACTTACAAGAAACGTTTGAGGCAAATATAATTTATTCAGTACGCATATAATTATTTGGTTGAAATAAAAATTGTTTGAGTGTAACGTAATTGTAAAGCAAATATATTTTTGTTCCAGTAAATTAAAGACATTTAGTTGATAGTTTATTTGACCTAAATGTATACTTTAATACACCCAAATACAACATTGTTGGAGTGTAATATATTTTATAAACATTTCATTTGTGCTAAACAAATATTTACTTGTAAATATTATAAGTTATAGTCTCAAGTACGAGTATATTATTCTTTGATCTAAACAAAATATTGTTGGTACAATTTCAGTTTTATTTGAGACAAATATTTTTTTTCCTCTGTGTATACTTGAACATAGTAAACTGAGTGGAAATAGGGTAAACTTTTTAATCAAAAATTCTAATAGTTACCAAATAAAGTATTTGAAATGTTGTATTGAAAAATAAAACTTATTGATTTATAAAAATTTTTATGAAATACAAAATTGTTCGGTACATAGCCGGCAAAGGAATAGCAAACGTTGGGACAAGGACATATTTCCTTACCCAATAATTAAACCATTCTTATGAAGGTTAGAATCGACCTTATCGAGACTTTGATGATTGAAGCTCGTGTAGGAAAAACCCTGCTGTAAGTATTTAAGACGAAGTCTGGACAAAGCCAGACATACGCAGAAGATACGTAATACTTCATCCTCATCTACGCACAGTTTATAATCTCAGTCGGAGGATAGAGAGGGATTTGATTGCAGGTTGGACTCAGATGTCTATATGAAAATGATGCTACCTTTGGGACTTCTTCCCAATAGGTGGTGTGCACAGTATTCAATAGCATATATATCCGCTTGAAAGACAGATGGCCACGAGTCCATTGCACAGTGGACAGACGAGTGTTTGGGCCATACGCCCCGGCACCCGCACCTTTCTCTGCTTTGGATCGAAATTAATAATTCATTCTCAAACGTTTCCAAATGACCTAAGAATTACAAAATATTTTCTAAGATTTACGTCCGCGTTCCACGCCTCAACTCATGTGTTCAGTATGTGTATGCGTGTATGTATAGCTGCATGTGTGTGTGTGTGTGCGCGCGAAAAATGGCGGTAGCTAAAATATGCGCACTTTAACTGCTGCTTAACTCAATTTAAAACTCAACTCGAGACTAAATCGCTTGCCTGCTTCCACGCTAACTTGCTGCATGGCGGCGGCGTGTGGTAAAACTAGGCGTGGCACCACTAGTCCAATTTATTGGCGCGAAAGTGCCACTGCAAGTGTGGGCGGCGGTGTGAGTGTGCTGCAAAAATAAACATGAAAATTAAATAAGCTCGGGCGAGCGGTTAAGGTAGACGCAGTCGCGTTCGCGATCAAGCGATATGGCGCAAAATCAATTTAAATTTGTTATTCATGAGCGAAATGCCGGAAATGTGGGAAATAAGCATTTGAGCAAATGAGCAGGCGATGGTGTTACATTTACTAGCTTCAGAGTGGAAGCGTACAAGCAGAACTACACAAGTTCGAGTGCGAGTACGAGTATGTGTGATGCTTTGAATATCGTGTGGCGAGGGGAGGGAGGTGTGGAATGGAATGGAAAACAAGCCACACCGAAAAAGAGAATTTTTGAGGCATCTCGAAAATGAAATCAAATGTCGGAAAAGCCTTTCACCGAGTTTCTGGCTTTCTTAAGCAGCGTTATTCATAATTTTAAAGTTCTCTAAATGCAGCGTGTGGGTAAATTGAAAACTTTTGCGCCGCAAGTGCAGTCGTATGTGAACAAGAAGAAGATACACACACTGCGAAAAAATCGGTGAAAATATTTTAATTATTCTGCCACTCCTAACCATTTCGCACACAATTTTTGATATTCGTTAAAAATATTCGATTTTTTTTGCTAAACTATAAAATCTAACATCTGGTATCTGAATTTGTATGGGCACTATCACAAAAAATGGGCGTGGTCGGGGTGTGGTCAAATCAATTTAACACTCACTATTAGAAATAGGCTGGATTAATTTAACGCCCACTATTAAAAATAGATCGGATCAATTTTACGCCCACCACCATAGCTCAGGAACTTGATGCGCCACTATGTAGAAAATATTTCTACGTGCAAATACGCAAATTAATCTTTTAGCGCTAAATAAATCTTACGAATGCACTTTGTTTGGGAGTGGGCGGGGAGTCTGCTGGGAATAGTGGTGCAAGGCTGAAGGCGGAAATCGAGCTTCCTTGTCTAATTGTGTCGAAAACGCTAAATAAATTTGGCATGAATATGCGCTTAAGCGCATTATTTCACACTAGCATACATAAACTACACCACAGGCACATACACACAGGCACGCACACCAACTGTCAAACACACACACACTTCCATATGCATAGCACATGCAACTACACACATTTGCACACTGCGAAAACTTTCGGGCACACAGCGCCTAAGTAACGGCACAACACACGCACGCGACGCCATCTTTAAAGCTGAAGTCATGCATTTGCGTTGGTTTGTTTGTTTGTGTACGTGCATTCGAGTAAATCGTTCATTAGTTGGCAAACAAAAATACAAATACATAATTGTATGTAAATAAATTCACATGCCGAGCGATTACTACAAATGTTGCATTAACGATTTGTTTTTGTTGGTCTTATAAATAAATATAAGTTTGAGTTTCCTAAAACTAAATTGACTTAAATGAAAAACAAAACTTAATTCTATCTTCTTGTAAAATCACAAATTACGACAAATTATTTACTGGAGCTTAAAAGTATGCAAAACTTAGAAGTTAGATTAGCACAACTAAATAACAACACTCAAAACAAAAGTTTATAAAATAAACGCACTATAAAGCCTAAAGATGTGCTATAAAAGCTTTTTTATTTAATATTCAGTCTTAACGAGATTTATGAGTTAAGTTGTTTTTAAAATCCAAGAGAGTACAACAAATCCGGAATAACATTGAACATTTTGACTATTACTTTAACAAGCACTTTTTATTACTACCTAAAAGTATGCAATAACAACGCTTTTAAGCTGAATGTAATACTTTAAAATCTGTTCATGTGTGAAATTCAATACAGAAACTCAATTACAAATAAAGATTCAATTTGACATTGAAAATCATTCGCAGAAACTCCGTTAACTGAAGCCTGAAGGTATGCTAAAATTTTTAATTTAAAAATGGTAAACAAAATTAAGTTAGAACATTTAAATATATGTGAATTTGTTCTTACAAAAGCAATGTCATAAAAAATATTTGTAAGTTAATCAAGCCTAAAGATATGCTTAAAAATTTGTTTTAATAGAATACTAAGTCTTAACGAGCTTTATGCTTTAAGTGGTTTTTAAGTCTAAAGGAATACAACGAAATAAATTAATTAAAATTTTTAACTATTATTTTACAAAAAATATTTTTATGAATACCTAAAAGTATGCAATAATTCCGCTTTTAAGGCGATTTTTTTTTAACTGTATATGTGTAAATTTCAACTTAAAAATACAACAAAAATACAGATTCAATGTAACATTGAAGATTGTACCCAACAATTCACTTAACTTAAGCCTAAATGTATGCTAAAATTTTTAACTTGAATATTAGTCATATATACCGGCAGTTTATTTTCCTTTATGCTAAAAATATGTCATAGACGGTTATTAAAATAAATGTTTGAGGTACTTAATAATACCAACATACAATATAATTAAAAATATTAGCTTAATTCTGGCTTCTGAGTTCTTATTGCCATATATTAAAACATTTAAATAAAGTCGAGAGAGATAATGACAAAAAAGTATCTTAAAATCATTTCATGCTGCTTTGTCAAGTTATTATCATGCAAAAATGTCTTTCAGTCTTATATTTTAACAAGATACATAAGATACATTAAACAGAATATTAATGCAAATACTCGCACATATGCAAATCGACATCCATTCATAAACATTCTCAAACAATCAAAATTCAACTTTCACATGCAATCAAAAGACAAGACTTTTCTTTCACTTTGCCATACTTTTTTCTTTTTATGACTTAACTCAAATTGTGTGTATGGCTGCGCGTGTATAATTGGCGAGAGTGCGCTTGTATGTGAATTTACCTCACACACACACACACACACACGTGAACATGTGTTCACGTACCACTCTCGACGCACGTTGCTGCTTCTCAACTTTCACTTTGGAACTACGGAATTTTCACTTTTGCAAACCACCCCCATCCACCCACCAAAGCGCACCGTCGCTGCTGCTATTCACAACGACAACGGCGACGAGATCTGCGCGAATTTTGCAGCATATTTTGTGGCGCTTTTGTGCTGCGGCGCTTTTGTATTTGAAGTATGGCTGCTGACGGCTGCGACGAAACTTCGCATGGCATACATTTCGGCGCTTTCAGTTATGCGCTTTAAAGTTAAATGCAAAACGATTTTGCCCGCATTTACTGAATTGGTAATCAAAGTTTTTCATTAATTTTAACATTCAAGTCAAATGCTGCTAGTGTGAACTTTATGAATTATCAATTGAATGCAGTTTCGAGTGCATACCTTCAGGCTTAAGAAGTCGTCGATTTAATGTAATTATTTAATCATGAGGGTAACTAAATACTATCAATAAATTTTAAGTTGGATGCTGAGAGTTAGAGACCTTATAAGTCGTATAAGCTCGCTTTCAACATTTTGTATCGCATACCTTTAGGCTTAAAACAAATCTTTAGAGTTGTTGCAAGTAAAAGTTGTTTCAAATACGACAAACATTTAAATGTTGTTGCATACCTTTAGGGTATAAGGAAATGTCTTCATATGTGGCATGTCACGTTTTGATGTCAACATTTGACTTTCTTTGTGTTGTGTAGGTTTATAATTAGCTTCTACTTCTGTTCTATCAAGTTGTCAATTTATAAAAAAATGTTGGTTAGCATACATTTAGGCATAAGTAAATTAAATTGTAGATTTAAAGCTAAATAATGGGCAACATGTTCTTTCAAAATGGCTTAAACACTTTTAAACACAATTCTTCTCCACTTCATAATCTTAATTTAATATATTTTTCTATAGCATAACTTAAGGCTTTGGACATTGCATCTTGCACAATAAACGAAACTTTTAAACTAATAAACTAAATTTTCACTTAAACTCAGCATTTAGGTTATAAAACCGTCAACTTAACTTCCTTTTGTAATTTAATTTTTACTTTAACAAATTTTATTGTTGCCTAGCTTTAGGCGTGAACAAAAATATTTCTCCTGAAGTATTTATTTTTCTCTCTGCACATGCTTATAATTTTTTTCCCATTTTTTTTTTACTTTTTAAGTTCGCATGTGAAACTTTGTAGCGAAATCCTTTCGGCAGCAAATCCACTCTTGCGGCACTTTAGTCACCTCTGTCACGTCTGCGTGACATCTTCATCATTTATGCAAAACATTTTTTTTGTTGTTGTTGTTGTGCTGTCTGGACACGCTTCCAAGCAAAAGCAAACGCACACAATGAAGTTGTTATTTAAATTTCGCTCGAAAAAAACGAGCAAATAAAAGAGAAATGGTTCTGTCCCTTTTCGCATATTTAGCATATTACGAAATTGTGAATGTGTGACGTGACGTCTCACCGGACGACCGTGGGTCACTCACTACATTCGAAAAAAAATTAAAAAAATAACAGTTACAATCAATAAATAATTTTTTCATACGTCTTCAAAGTTCTGATGCAGCAAAAAAGTTATTCCACACTGTGTGTGTATGTATGTGCAGCGTACTTTTGCGGTTCGTAGTCATGGCAGACTGGCATACATATTTAACCCTGCTTCTACCAGTTCTTTACGGTTAAGTTTTGCTTCAAAATATATTCTTTATTTCTTTTTTTAAATGTATATAGAATACATTGGCTGAATCTTAAAAGTAAAGCGACTAAAGAAAAACATTTAAAGATGAAAGGAGGATTTTCTACTGTGGCTAAGAAATACAGAAATTTAACCCATTTTAGCCTGGATGAATAATTTTATACTTTCTCTTCTTTCTTAGTTTTTAAATTAATTTTTCAAAATGTTTTAATTCTTTTTTCATCATAAAGAAATCCAATTATATGATCAGATATGATCTGATCTGTTTAGATCCAAATATTAAGAACTTCTAATTAGTTAAGTCAGGTTTTAATCAAGATCAGATTTGATTCATTTTGATGAGTTTTGAACTGATTAAATCTTAAATCTGCATATATTGTATCATTAAGTTAAGATCAAATTTGACTAAGTTTTATGAGTATATATGAAATTAGAACTGATCATAACGAAGACTAGATTTGATATGATCAAAATATAACTTTTAGTTAAGATCAGATTTGATTTTTCTTTCATGATTATATCTGGAATTAAAAACTGATCATAACGATCTATTGAGATATGATTTGATCTGAAAAGATTTTTAGTTAATATCAGATTCATTCGTTTCAATCTGTCTTGATTTGATTATTTCTAAAAATAATCTTAATCATAATTAAATCTAGATGTCAACTGATCTAAATAGATCCGAAGCTTACCATAGATTTTATCGGACTTAATAAGTCTTGATTGGTAAACATTTACAATATTTAACCCTTCTCTTACATGATATCTTATCTCTAAACCCTATAATTCACATATTATTAAAGCTTCCTTATTCTGGGCATTTAAATACCCAATAGAATAAAATGGGTTAAGCAGCAAAAGAGAAAAGTTGTATAAAGAAAGTGGATTTTTGCAATAATACCCAAACAACTCGAACAGAATAAAAAAAAAAACAGTATTGCAGTGAGAAGCAGTAAAAGTCGCATAAAGACCAACTTCTTAACTTGTCCCGACAGCAACAACAACAACTATAATAACAACAACAAACAGAAAACAGAAAACCGAGTACTTTTTTGACTTGGCAACTTTTGCTGGCTGAAAGGTCACAAAAAGATTTTGTAAATATGAATTATTTAACAATTGCAGTTCAAGCTTAAAAGCTAAAATGCTAAAAACTGACGCAGATTAAAAGCTCAAGTCGAGTTTAACACTTGTTGAAGTGGCTTTCCGTTAAAGCCTTTTATAAATTCAACAAAATTACTTATTTAAAAGCTCAAAAGTAGATTCGATTCAAATGAATCGAATTGAATTGAAAAATTCAAAATTTTTAATATTTCAAATGCATTTCGATTAGTTACGCAAATTGTTTCTAAATCCACACATTTACAGCTGTCAATCGTTTGCTGGTTCGTGAAAAATATTCCACCGATATGTGCCACATTATTCACCTTTGTATC
Source organism: Suillia variegata (assembly GCA_949127995.1). NCBI lineage: Eukaryota > Metazoa > Arthropoda > Insecta > Diptera > Heleomyzidae > Suillia > Suillia variegata. The sequence continues at coordinate 7,082,422 of OX421842.1, forward strand.
TATTAAATGCGCCCCGGTATCTGCGAAATTTAGATTCACGCGAATGGAATTTATTTTTACAAATTGCCAAACTTAGCAAAACGAACAGAAGCGCTTAAATCGCTTAAATACTCAGAGCGTCAATACATTACTCATATTTACAACAACAACAACCACAACAACAACAACAAAAACAAAAATAATAACAACAACAGCAACACATAATTAAAAATGTATATACACCAGGCGGTAAATGCCGCACGTCAAAACCTTTAATTGGCGAAATTATAAAATTTATCGACAGACCAACTGTAGCGCGCGAATAAACACGCTCACGGACGGACGGACGGACGAACGAGCGATTTGAGATGTTTAAAATTTTGTTTGCTGCCAATTTGTCTAATGCGAAATTCTTTTATTTATTGCAATCGATTAATGGCGATTAATGGCGAATATATCGCAAAATTGGCCGAAAGCGCATTTGCGTCTTCGCTTGTTGCCAATAAAGCGGAACTGATTTGATAAATGTTTTTTTTTTTTTTTTTGAATATATTGTAAATACTTTGTAATGTATTATTTTTTTCATGTACAATTGAATAACTGCGTCTTAACATTTTCCTAATAAATTAGCCGATATCTTCAAAAGCTTTTTAACATTTTTTCATATATTTCTTTTTTATAAGCGTAAGTTTTTGCTAAAGTTCTTAAAGACTATTAGCTCGGAATAGCTTTCAACTAAAATTCAAATATTGTCTATAAGCTTAAGCTAATTTATTAAAGACTAGCTGATAGTACCCGGTTTGTCCAAGTTTTGTTTTGAAAATAAATATGTGTAAGATAATTAGTTAGCGGAACTTCACATTGCTCCACGTTGTAGTGTTGATCTCTAACCACGCCCATTTTTAGCGAAGTTATCGACAAACACAGAAATAATAAATCTTTAAGTGCAATATTAGCAAAATAATTAAATATTAATAAATTGTGGGTGTATTAGGTGGGAGTGGCAAATTTTCTTGAAGCCTTAAACCTTCCCGGGCTTGAGTAAAGCTGAGAAAGAAAATAGAAGGAAAGATAGATGGAAGCAAGTTTATAAGTTCTTATATTTTAAGTTATAAAAATACTTTTGGCCGGTTTACCAAATCTTCAAACTCAATTGAGCTAAAGCTTTTCAAACTTCATATAAAAACTCTTCTCGTTTTAAAAAGCTTTAATCTTTTTGAAGCTTTAAGATTTAGGTAGCTTAATATATTCGGAACGTTAAGCTCAGTTCTTAGTTTTCTAGAGCTTTTAAACCACCTCATCAATTCGTACTAAAAAAGAAAAGAAATAATAAATATTTCTTTCGTTTCTTGTCCTTTCAGAACTTGAACCAGCCTTTCCCTATAAAGATGTGACCATTAGCCGCAATGTCGATGCGAACGGCTTCTACGACATACTCGGCGAAGTGGGCAGGTAAGAGAGCTTTTACAAAATATAAAATTAAAAATTACAAATGTTTTGAATAAATTTTTTAAATATTGGAAATAACTCAAAATCAACTTCATGGCCACTTGCAGAGGTAAATTCGGCACTGTCTACCGCTGCCAGGAGAAGTCCACCGGCCTCAAATTGGCGGCGAAATTTGTGCCCATACCGAAGCGCGAGGACAAGCGCAACGTGGAGCGCGAGGTGGAAATTATGAATTCGCTGCAGCATCATCTCATTATTCAGTTATATGCCGCGTACGAATACCAGAAAATGATGTGTGTCGTCCTCGAACTGTAAGGATTCCAGTTTTGGAACGAAACTTTTTTTCTTCCATTTAAAAATGTATAATGTTCTTGTTGCTGTCGTTAACGTGGCTTAAATAATTTCAATGGCTACACGCGTTAAATGTTGTTGGTAGTGTTGTGAATTAACTCAGTTTTGTTGTTGTCAGTATAAGTAGAAAATTTCTGTTTTTTTTTTTGATAATATTTTTATTATTTTCTAAATTTCCTTTACACTAAAAAAAATTGTTAGTAATATTTTAAATTACTAACACTTTTATAGCTAGAACAACAATTGTAGCTCTTTTTTTTCCAAATATCGATTTATGTTGCTTTTGTATATTTAAAATTAAACTCACCCAAAAAAAAATGTTAGTGCTGTTGTGTAGAAAACTTTCCTGATTCATTTCCGTTTTTCCTTTTTTAGAAATGCACTTTAAAAATTACAACAACAACATAAAACCAAAGTGCACTTTTTTCGCTTTTCTTTGTAAATTTGTTTGTTTGTCCAAACTCGTGTTTTTTTTTCCTTCGTCCGTTCAACTTTTTCCCTAACTCGTCTATGCACTATTCTCTCTACCTCCATTTTCGCCTTCGTTATTTGTTGCTAATAAAAAAAATTTGTTCTCCCTTCATTTCTGTTGCCGCCAAAGTTGCTCGTACTAAACTTTTAATGAGCTTTTCTTTGTTTTTCGTCCAAAGTTTTTGCAGTACTTTTTTGTAACAATTTTTTTTTTTTTTTCGTTTTTTCATTTTTTCATTTGTTTATTTATCAAGTTTTTCGAATTTTCGAAATTCCTTTATTTAGTTTTCATGTATTTGTGATGTTGTCGCACATTGTTCGAGACGCTTGACAATTGCCGCACACATGTTGCACCCAGTGCCGGTTGAGCCATATAAAAGGGCCTGAAAATATTTTGGTTGCTTCGATAATATAAATTGCTTTTGTAACTTTATCTTTGACTATTCTATAATAAGAAATTCGAATAAATTATTCCCTAGCCCAATGAAACTCTTTCTAGTCTAAGTGGACTCGTTGTTCTAGTTAAAAATATAATATTTATTTACTTCTCTCAACAAACTATTAGATAACTTTAGTAAAAAGTCAAGATAATGATTTAAAATTATTTAAAACATTTTTAGTCTTCCTAAGGAAGACAACTCTTCATGGGTCATCTACCAACGAAACATTCTTCCACCATTTTTTGTGGCTCAATTTCTCAAATTGTGCTAACAAAATATATTTACAATTCTAGACCTTTAAAAATAAGAAACGTTTTCAGTAATTTTTGTCATGTGAACCAGAAAATTGCAAAGTTCAACTTTCTTCTTGATTTCATCATACTCTGTAATGTTTACTCACATTTAATCAAAACTGAGCGTTGAATAAAACGATTGCTAGCAAACGCATCGTTCGGGTGAGTGTGAGTCGGCTGATCGAACATGTTTCACAGGTTTAACCAAAAAATTTCCGTTCTCTAGTATCAACCTGTATAAATTCAATCCCAAAAAACTGGTGTCCTTTCAAAAGCGGTTTGAAAAAGTGGCAAGGCAATCTGATAGATTGAAAAACTTTCGTTGGTCACTTTTTTTCCTTTACCCGAAGCTTTTTACTGTTGTTTATTTAATTTAAAGAAAAACTGTTTATATATTTCTTTTCTGATTAACTAAGTATCGAACTTGTGATGTTCTGCGTCGAAGTTGTATCCACTAACCTTTGTGCTACACCGTCGATCGTGTATGTGTCTCTTTAAAAGTAAAAAGTTTCCCTACTATATATGTAAAAAGTAAATAGTATTCGTGTTTTTCAAAACAAAAATTTTTAAAAATGAAAATTCATATTAAAAGCTATGAATGAACATTTTAAATTAGATAGCAAATTTATGAAAATTATAAAATCAAATTTTTCTAAATAAAATAAAATATCAAATGTAATTTTTTACCTCTCAAAAAATGTTCATATTCGCTCAAAATAAATTGAAATGCTTTGCGCCAATTGAGTTGAATCCGGCACTGTTTCAAATGGCTCGGCTGTCATTGAGAACTACTTCAGCAGTGAACGAACTTTAATAAATGATGCTTAATGATTCAGCGGCAGCAGACAGACTTCTAAAGCTTCAAAAAAATATATTATTAAATTGTTTACAAAATTCTGTAAAATTTTTAAAATTAATAATACTCGAAAATTTGAAAATTTATTTGAACATTGCTAATGCTGATACTAATGATAATGCTAATGCCAAGTGGTAATGCCAATTCGCTTGACTTTCATTATTTTTATTAGGAAAAATAAACTTTTCTTTGTATATTAAAAAAAAAAAAAGAAAAGCTGTTAAAAAATCGTACAGTAAACCTCGACAATGCCGAACAGCTCATCGGAGATAAATACGCGAACTAGCGTGGCATAGTCCCCGTGCGGCACTGGCAGCTTCTCCGTTATTAAATGTTCAATGCCGGCATTTGACAGCTTATCCAAAATGAGACTTTGCTGCAAAAACGTTTTCAGATTACTTTAAATGAACACTTCGGGGTAAAGAATAAAACTGAAATCACTCACATTAATGGGACAACGTTGTTTAATGTTGATGTAGTTGCTCACAAAGCTGAACATATAATTTTGCAGCGTACTTTTATGCGACTTGAGAAAATCACAACCGTCAAAGGTGACATTGTAGAGGAACGGTCGGTAGCTGCCATTGCCCGTAGCCCGCTTGAGAATTTCAACAGCTAACTTTGAAAGATTAGGAACACGTTTTACAGCTCAGTTGTTAATTTCGTTAGCTTTTAAGTACTTACGGAGAACCGATCTATCGGCAATTTTAATAAATCCGCTTTCAATGCGATATAGTTATAAGTCCGATTTAACGATTTCACGTGGCAGTATGCGAATTTGCCGAGCTCCGGTTTAACTGAACTACATTTCATATTTGTAAATTTAAGCCTGCCAGCGATCTGAAAGCATGAACTCAAATATTAAATGTATATATAAATGTATATATAACATACATTCAAGGGTTATCCTTTAAGTAATTAGCCTCACACCCCCCTGAATGCGTACTTTCCAAACCGTCTGGAAAATAAGTTTTCAGACGGGCTAAAGAAGTTGAAGCATCCCTGGGTCAAGTCTATCGAGCTAAAAGGTGACTTTATTTAGATACTATATAAATAGCCACTTTTCCAAAATTTTCATTTTTTCTTTTGTAGGCTAAGTACTTATCGGACCACCCTCGTATATAGTATATATATACATATATATTCGATCGACACTTACGCATATGAGTGAAATAATTATTATAAATTTCATATGGAAAAGTTTCGTCCACATTTCGATTCGTTAACTTCTTCCGTGTGGTATTTCAATTTTGGCCAATTTTCACATCAAACTGAAGTTTCTGAAATTGATTTTAAACTACTTATTAACCTTTTTAAACAAAAATTATCGCATTTATAATTCCGAATCAGAAATAGTTTTAATAACTTTGGGCTTGTTTAAATTTCTTCCAATTATAAATCGATTTTCCACAAAGAAAAAAAGGTTCAAAAATTATTTATTATTTAAAAAAAAAACTTATTAATGGTTTTTTAACGACGTATTTACTTACAAACTGAAAACACAAACAAGTTCTGAACACAAGATTAGATGGATTGACATTTTTTCTTTTATTTTGTAAACAACATTTATTAATGCTGATTTTAATCAATATTATTAAATATTTAATTGTGTACACATTTTTCAATAAAACAGTTTATTAAATACAATTGAAGAAAATTCTATATACTTTATATATCCTCTATAACTATATACTCTCTTTAGGCTACAGTTATTGATTTATTCAATACATAGAAGCAGAGATGTGCACAAAGTAGTTAAAAAGTTAAAAGTTAGTTAACGAAGTTAAATTTTTTTTCAAATTTTTAACATAACCGTTCATTTCTAAAACCAATAAAAAGTTAACTAACTCTAAACGCCCACCTATTACGCCCACAATTTGTAAAACTAAGTTAAAATATTCGATTATTTCGCTAATATTGCTGCAAAAAATCTGAAATTTGGTATCTGAGTTTGTATTGGCACTGTCGATAACTTCCCCAAAAAAGGGAGTGGTTGGATCAATCTAACGCCCACTTTCAAAAAAAGGGTAGATCATTTTTACGCCTAACACCATTGCTCAGAAACTTGATGTGCTAAATAGAAAACATGTAACGGGATGCACCGGGAAGAATAACAGGAAATACAAAATTTGCCACGCCCACTTATTACGCCCTCAATTTATTTAATTAAGTGAAAATATACAATGACATTGCTAATATTGCTCCTAAAAATTTGGGATTTTGTTTCTGAGTTTCTATGCCGATAATTTCACAGCCATAACTCAGAATCGCTACAACGGTGAATACCGAGAAGTTCCGCTAACTAACGGGAGTACCGGGAAGTTCCGTTACTAACGGAAATACCGGGAAGTTCTGCTACCATTTTTTTTAAGTGGCATTGCAACGCATGCCGGCCATTCGCTAGTTCTTCATAAACGATGACCACCTATGGCTGTCAAGCATGTAATAATATTGATTAGAACAATAATCGTTTTAATTAAAACATTAATCGTTTTGATTAAACACATTAATTGTTTTAATAATACTTTTTTGTTGTGATTTACATTTTGTTATGTATGTATATGATATACTTCTAAACTAGTGACACATACATGTCAACATCGGCTTGTAGAATGTTGTAGAAGTACCATTTCGTAAATACCGCATAATCTCCATTCGGCACTGGCAATTTCTTCGTTAACAAATCGACAATTCCACTATTTGACATTTCGACTATATTGAAGTCGTGCTACACTCGTACGATTAAAAACCAAAATACATTAATCCACAAAATTATTTTCCCATTTCGTCCACTTACATTGATGGGGCAGGTGTGATTCACATCGGTGAAGGGTTCAAAAAAACTGTACATGTAATTATACAATGGATTCTTGCGTTTCCGAAAAAACTTGCAACAATCGAAGGTGACATTATACAGGAATGGTTTATAGCCACTCGCCTTCCTCATGGTAGCCACGTTAACCTACAAGTTAGATTAAATAGTTTTCAATTTGGAAAGAACTTTCAAAAATTGATTCTTGTCAGCATACCGAGAAGTTGGTTATGGGCAATTGATGCAATACCGCTCTTAGCGATATATATTGGAACGATCGATTAACCGCTTTTATATGACAATAATCGAAATTAAGAAAACTTGCATCCTGGGCCTTGCACTGGACATTTGTAAATCGTAGTCTGGACTCTTCTCGTCTCGCAAAAATCTGTTGTATATATATACATTATTTTATACATATATATTATAAATAAATGCTTTCAGAGTTTGTTGTACTCACATTGATTACTAAAATCGTTAGCAGCAATATTATATTTAACATTTTGAAAAACATTTCAGTAGGCAAACTTTCGGAAACTATTTTTATATTCGACTCACATACATAGCTGAAAGCATATTACAAATTTCGATATCTATTAATAGAGATAATTGTTATATACTTTGTATAGAACATTAATCGGATTTTAATACCAGGCCTCGTAGATTTCATTAGTTTTCCATTGAGATTATGCAGTGATATTACGCGTATAATAGATTTTTAATTGTTACAATTAAATTTTTTACTAACTACCAGTTAAATATAAATATTTATACTAGCGAATGCCGGGCATGCATTGCAATGTCACTTAAAAAAATGACTCTATTCATTCAAGTATATTCATTTCTATATATGTATATAGATAATTAGTTAGCGGAACTTGCCGGTACTCCCCGTTGTAGCGATTCTGCGTAACATCGACGGGCGTTAAATTGTTCTAACTACGCCCACTTTTGGTAAAATTATCGACAGTTACCATACAAACTCAGAAATCAAATTTAAAATTTTTAAGAGCAATATTAGCAATGTAATAATAGGTGGGCGTGGCAAATATTTTTTGCCAAAAATTATCCTTGGCGTTAGCCCAGCAACTGACCAAAATTTCATCGCAATCGAATGAATGGTTTATATTTATATAGTAGAACAATTAAATAAATTTTAATCAATGATCTGGCTACGTTTGTGCTGATATTAACAGGCAAAACAGTAAAAGCATCAGTTAAATTGTACACAGAAGCAGCGGTCAGTGGAAATCCAGCCAGCTTTGAAATTTGTTTTACGAAAATGTTGATGGCAAATAATTCCATTAGCTCCCAGAAAGAACGAACAATAACTGTTTATTTTAGTGAAGTGGTGAATTAAAATTTGGCCGATCCTCAAATTGTATCTCATAGATACTTGCTTTCCAAAATATAAGCCATGACATCAGGCAAGAACCTTAAAAAAACATAAGATGATTTCTTGATGGTTATAGAAAAGTTTGATATCACAAAAGTTAATATAAATTAAAATTTCATCCGGTTGTCCTTGTCGATTAATATCTATAAAAATAGAAATGGGGTAATTAGGTTTACTCATAAATAGAAGGTGAGGAAAGTAGAAATATGTTCCTCTCCACCTCGATATTAAATTTGTCTCTCTCTGAAAATTTGAACTGCCATGGTAGCTACAAAAACATTAAGTAAATAAAAATAACAACGTATTTTGTTGTCAAAAATCAAAACAACAAACTTCAAAATAAAACAGAAATCGAGGTGAGTTCGCTCAATTTACGTACTCGTTTCTACTTTCCTAACCTAATTATTTAACCATGGATTTACTTAAAATTCAATTCAACTGAGCCCATACTTAGACATCCCATTTAGTTTTCCTAACAAAAAATGTTTATATTTTAAGATCAAATAACTTCAACCTACCTAAACTCGGTTAATTGAGGGACCTCATATTTTCGAATATTTTCCAAATCAGCTGATAGCAGACAGGGTTGTATTTTCATGTTTGAAATAGTTGCAACTTCTTACTACAATCTAAATTAAATTTGTTGAAATTTAAATACTTCAAAACAAAACAAAAGAACTACAAAATATTTTAAATTGTGTGCTAAAATGTGGTTTCAACTTTTGTTCCTTGCAATTTAATAATGTTAATTAATTTGACATTATCTTCTCTCGCACAGTGTGTAAAATGTGGTTTCTGTGGTTGCGCGCAAGGATCTTTGTCATCTGCGGTTGTGGCAAGTTAAGCATGAAAATCAGTCAGCCAGTTTAAATTTGATGTTGAATGTCAACGCTGGCGGTTTTCTTAGTAAACTGGTCTAAACATTCTTTAATTAAGTTGGATCTTAAAATTGTCGGCGTTTTTTTGATGATAGAAACTTGATTTTATTAATTTTTTTATACCCTCATAAAATATTTAAGTAAGATTGCTTTAAAAAATATCTTTTGTCCGATTTCTTCAACATGACTTCACGGGATTTCATGCATTTTCCGGACATATCCCAAGTCCTCAACAGAAAATTCTTGAAATGCCGTGATTTCTTATTAAAGTTGGCCTATAACGATTTTAGTAACTCTGTTTTACTAAATAATTTAAAGTCGTTTTAGGCCAACTTTTGATGGGATGACGTCAATTGATTCTCTGTTCTTCGTGCCATAATTATTTGTCATTTGCATTTTAACACGTTTTTGTTTAACAAAAAATATGTAATTTTAAAAATTTCCACTTCAATAAAAAGGTACAGTATAACAACCTTTCCTGTAACAAAAGTTTATCTTGCCAGTTACTTACAAAAAAGTAAATAAAATTTGTGCTTAATATATGTTGAAGCTTTTCTTTTGGCAGGCTAAAGCCATCACAAGAGCTTTGACAAAGTAAATACAACCATATAACTTTAAAAGCTTTTCGAACACATTACTAAATACCTATGCTTCTCGCTTTTAAACTATAACCAAGTATAAAACTCACTGCAGCTTTAAGCTAACTTTAGCTTAGCTCTCTCAATTATAATACCCCCTAAAAGCTCACAATAATCTTTTTCTTTTAACGATTTCATCTCATTTTCTCTTTGACAGAGTTGAAGGCGGCGAACTTTTCGATCGCGTCGTCGACGATGAATTTGTGCTCACCGAACGCGTCTGCGTCGTCTTTATACGTCAGGTCTGCGAAGCAATGGAGTTCATACACCGCAATAACATTCTGCATCTGGATCTGAAGCCAGAGAATATTCTGTGCCTGACGCAGGAGGGTAATCGCATTAAGATTATCGATTTTGGACTGGCGCGAAAATTCGATCCGGATAAGAGACTTCAGGTGGGTACAACACGGAATATGCCCGCAGATATTTAAGCGTAGTTATGCTTTGGCAATTTTTCTTCATGCCTGAAGCTGTATTGTGCTAAAGATTGCGGTTAACAATAATTCCACTAGCATTTTTTGATAAAGCCGAATTGTGAGTTTGCGAGAGTGAGTTGATCTTGGGTAAAGGCATAACACTCGACTGAGTTGAAGTCATTCTCAATTACGTGGTATGACCTTTTTTTTATTTTTGTATTGAATTTTTTGTATAATCAAATATTCGATTTGAAAGACCCACAATTTGTTGGTTCAATCATGACTCCAGTTTAATCCACAGTAAAATTAAATTGGGGATTTGTTTTGGAATTATTTTATATCTCTCTATGTAAAATATTTTAAAATTTAATTTCCTTTACCAACTCGGTAAATTGTCACTTCATGCATATGTTAAGACGCCGTCTGACATTGCCACCTTCAAAAAAGCTTCCATTGTAAAGCGGTACCCCAGCCGAAGTTTATATCTTTATACTCCTGCTACATTTATTCTTGCTACTTGCTCGTAGCGGCTAATTACAAAAATGCTCACATGCGTAAAATAAATGTTGAATTTGTGGTTGTACAACAACAACAACAAAACAGCAACAACAACAACAACCGCTCAAATAAAAATCTCGTATCTGTGTTCATTAGCAATAAAAACTAAATTAAATTTTTGGTGCTTCACACATACTCACAGACTTACATACTTACATCCAACACTTGATACTGGAGAAAATTTTCACTTTTAATTGCAATCGTCTTCGTCTTCTTCTTCTTCTTCTTTGTCTTACTTGTATCTTCTGCTTGATTTTCATCTGGAACAGATTCTCTTTGGCACACCCGAATTTGTGGCGCCGGAAGTGGTGAATTTCGATTGTATTTCGTATGGCACAGATATGTGGAGTGTCGGTGTCATTTGCTACGTTCTGTAAGTATACGCCAAAGTACTGCTCCCAGGGAGTCATTACTTTTACTATCCATTCTTTTGTTCCATCAGTCATAAATTCGAGTCATTTCTTAATTTTCTAGCAATTTCTGAAGATATATTGAACAGATTTTAAAATTTCTTTATTGAATAGTAATCTTTTAAATAGTTCTATAAGTCAGTAGGAAATTTTTATAGTCTAGAATAAGATAGATTTAAGTTGGTAAAAATATCTAAAGTAGGACGATCGAATGTAATATAATATAAACTCGTGTTACTAACAGATTTGGTACCTTGCAAGAAACGTCCAACAGATATACGAACTTTTTATTAATATATAACCAAGTAAATCATTCTTATACAATACGTATACTTGCTCTTTAGGACAATTTGAAAATTTACCGGTTAAATTACGGACTAATAACAAGTAATATAATTAGTATATATAAAGTTAGAAAATTATGCAATCTCACAAACATTAATAAAATACTCTAAAAAATGATGGAAAATTTGACTGATACCCAGCAAACCATATTCGGAGCGCTCGTAATTGTGATTCCAAAAAGACAATTTTTTTTTGGCGGTATTATAAGCGCTCATATTGAATGAATCTTAATTAGGAGTATATTGTGAGTATTATATTTAAAACTTTAAAATACTATTTTATCAATCTTTTAGAGTTATTTATCAACCGACCGTTTTGCCATTAGTTAAATAAAGTGCGACAGTCTAAATTATATAAATTTAAAAAAAAAAAATTTCTTAAAATACAATAAATACTTAAATATTAATAATAAAATAAGAATTTCCAAAATCAAGCCACAGAGAATCTTTTGAGATCGTAAATGCTCTTAAATCCCAATGACAGTATTTTAGTGAGTTATTAGTCAGAGTTTTATGAATTCAAAAGTAAAGAGAATTTTATGTCTTTTCAGTATTATGATAAATGATTTTATAGCTTTTCCTGATTTTTTTATGATTTTCTTCAGCCATATTTTCTTTGTCTTTTATGAGGATGAAAGCTCCAGAAAAGTGTATTATAGGACCCTTTATACTTTGAGTTATAAATAAATATTTTTAGTCTCGTATTTTAGGAGTCATATTAATTGCTGTATAACAGCCATAAAATTGACTTTTAAGTTTCATATTAAGGAGTCATAAAAGTATCTTATTTATAACTCATAAGGAGTCCAAGAAGTTTCAGAGGAAAAAACACTCATTTCTGATGATTTAATGTTTACCGAAGGAGAGTGAAAGCTCCGTAGAAAAGATTATTTTAAGTATCTATGACTCATATAACTACCCAGCAATAGTTTAGTAGCCCTACTGATTAAATAACCGATTATACTTACATCAGTTACGTTTCTTTCGTTTGTACTTTTAAAAAAAAATTTACTTCCGCTTACAAAAACTTTTATAATTATGGTCTCTATATCAACGTTGCAGAGCAAGAGAAGCTTGTTTAGTTATCCTGTTTTTGTATTTTTAGAATCCAGGAATTTTTCCAATCAATTCACTTCTGCTTCAAAAACTATTCAAATATCTCTTTTAACTACAAACTATTTAATTACATAACTATTTTAAGACAAGACGGGAAAATCTTCTTCTTGAAAAGATTTTTTAATTTAAATTTTCTCTTTCTTTTCCTTTTCTTTTTTGTTTCTGATGTTTATATCTGCCGCAATACGCCCGTTGCCAATTACAAATGCGAATGTTACAACAACGCCAATTAAAACAATAACAACAACTACAACAACAACAACATCTAAAACAGCATCTCGGGACTATCGCCTTTTATGGGCGAAACCGACATCGAAACAATGGCAAACGTAACAATTGCCAAATATGACTTTGAGGATGAATCCTTTAGTAATGTCTCCCCCGAGTGCATGGATTTCATTGCAAAGTTATTAGTGAAAGACTTGAGGTAAGTACTACACTGCATAGTGCAGCAGCCGAGGTTGCCAACTGGCACTGAAAGAAAATTTCATTTTAATTTAGAAAATTTTGTAAAAACTTATTTTTTTCCTTTAAACTTCTAACAATTTTAAACTGTATTTATTTTAAACAATTGTTGCTCAATAAAATAAATATATTTTTTATTCAATTTTCGACTTCGACTACCGCAGCACCCGTATGACAGCCGCTCAGTGTTTGCAGCACAAATGGCTTCAGCAAAGACCCAAGCCGCCGCCGATTGTCTCACCGAAACCGATAAATGTACCGCCACCCAAGCTCAAAGCTGCCACACCTTCGCCCATACCGCCCAACATCGACGATGGCAGCGATGAGGACTACGAACGCGACGAGGAGGAGGAGGAGGCCGCACATGAGGTATGTGACGCACATCTCTTTCGATTCCAAAGCCCACATGAAGCCTCCGCTAAGCTCTCTCTCGCAATTTGAATATGTTTTTTAATGTGGCTTTGTAAGATTAAATTTTCGGTTGTAAGCACCTCCGCCGCCGAAATTAATTAATCTGCTTATGTATGTATGTGTGCCGCAGTGCCGCAGCACTTCTCCGCGCCTCAGTCGCGCGCGGGCGTCATTAAATGTAATTAAAAAGCGTAATTTCTGATTTTCGCCATTTAATTTCGTTTTAAGTGGATTTGCTGTGAGTTTTTAAACTTATGTCGCGATTATTGTCTCTGGTTGAGTCTCGAATTGGGAGCCGGAGTCGTCGTCATCGTCGTCGTCATGTGGTTTGTGAGGTTACATTTTGGGGTTGCCAAGTTGCTTTGATTTGAATTCGCTGCTATGTGGATAGATAGTTTTTTTGCTCAATTTTTGTTTCCTATGGCAGAAGTGCAATTGCTTCATAAATTTATGATAGACATTTCTTTGGTACATGTTCATTTTCTTGCTATTAAGATTTCATTTGGTTTGAATGTAAGATTTGGTTTTTAATTAACTTGAAATTAGTTCTTGTAAAATAAGGAAACCGTTTCGCATTGATGCAAAATTTTCATTTGAGATGATTTCTTTGTGAATTACAACTTAACATTGAAACCAATTGAGAATTATACGCAATTTTAAATATTTAATAGAAATAGAAAAAATGTCATACATATATTCTATTGAAAAATTTTCATTTTAGGTTAATTAGTTCAGGATAAAATTTGTTCATTTAAACCAATTGAGAATTATACGTAATTTCAGAGAATTTGTGAGAGTAAAACAAAAGATATAATAAAAGAAAACTAAGCATCGAAGTTTTTAATAGAAAAACATTAAAAGTGGGCGTTGAAATGGACTTATATCGTCTACTTTAAGTCAAATCATAACAAATAGTTATATACAATATTTCAATATAAATAGTTTTTTTTCATATGTATTAAGTGCATAATTATACACAAGAAAAGGAGGCGTGGTAGTAATTTGATTAAATAAATTTTTGTGTGTAGTCAAAATATACATGGCAACCATAAAATTGTAAAAATTCAAGTTACAAATATTTTTTATGCACCAACTTAGAGTACATTAGTAAAAAGTTGATTATTGGGTTGATTGATTAATATATAAAACATTTATTGATTGATTGATTGATTGATTTACTGATTTATATATAAATTAATCGATTAAGTTACTGATTGATACATTAATTGATTGATTAATTATTTAATTAAATATTATTTAATTGATAATATTATTGAAAAATTTATTGATTTGTGATCCATTATCAAATGAGCAATAGGTTGATAGTTATATGGATTATTAGATTAATTGATTAATTCAATTTTGTATTCTTTAAATTGATTTAAATTATCAATCTGATTAGTAGAACAATTGATTCAATAAACTTAAAATTGTAGAATAAATTATATTATTATTTTATTAATTGATTGATTAGTTTCGCTTGGTAAATGATTGACTTATTGTTCGTCTGATTAAAAACATCCGATGAAACGTCCTTGAAATGTCTCACGATATTTGATATATATAGTCCTGTACTATGACCAATATTACTGAATAACATTAACTAGAAACTTAAAATTGAAAAATTTGTTTAAATTTACTTTAAATTTTGGGTTTTCCAGGCAAAGGAATTGAACACATCAAAGGACAATCTGAAGAACTTCATCGAGCGTTGGGAGGAGCATCCGAACAGTCCGTACGTGTTCGATGTCGAGGGCAATGTGATTGCGCCGCTCAGCGAGTCGCCGTACAAGAAAACGCATGGCGCCGATAGCATATCCTCATCCAGAGGTGAGTCAAACTGTCGCAGGACACAGCAACGCCAGCGGCGGCGACAGCAACAGCTCATACTACTCGGCAAATAGATTTTTATACCTTTTTTTTTTCTTTACGTTATTTTACAAAAACAAAACAAACAAACAAACACCAAAAACAAACTAAAGACAATTCAAAAAAAATAATAATATTAAAAAACTTTGTTCAAAACAAACGAAAAACACGCAAACAAGCGCAAAAAGTAGTATTAACCATGGTGAAATGAATCTAAGGTGAGAAAAGTAGAAAAATGTCGCTCTTCACCACGATATTGTTTCTCTCTTAGAAAATTGAATTTTTGTATATTTGACATTATTACTTCAAAATTATTAAGTTAATAAAAACAACAACACAGTTTGTTGTCAAACACTAAAAAAAAAACTATAAAATAAGGCAAACAAAAAAAACCGAAATCGAGGTGAGTTCGCTCAATTTGCGTTCTCATTTCTACTTTCCTCACCTTATTATTCAAACATGGTATTAACAAACAAACAAAAAACGAACTTTTTTAAATGTTGTTAATCATTTATTTTGTTGTTGTTTTTGTTAAGTTGTTGTTGTTTGTTGTTGAGAATGCAGAATTTTATTTATCTACATACATACTCGTACATATTTACGAGTACACTAAATATTTTTTTGTTACAAGTTGTATTCATATACATATATACATATATATATATATATATATATATATATATATATATATATATATATATATATATATATATATATATATATATATATATATATATATATACTTTATTTACTTTTATTTGTTTAATTTAATTAATATTGTTTAAGTGTTTAAGCCTGATTTTACTGTGATAAGTTTTAAGCAAGCATCCTAAGAAAACAAACAAACAAACAAACAAACAAACAAACCAATAAACCAAAGGAGAAACATTTATTGTGAATCATAAATTCCTTAAACAATGTTTTTGCGAAGTACCTTAGAGCGTATTTTTTTTTTTACTTCATACACTTTTGAGTGAACTATTTTTAAAGCTTCCTGCGCCTACCGCTCGGATGCGTTTTGAGGTCTCATCCATGCGTGCATACCATGTTATGTATTAATGTTCACATCATGTTCATAATGTAGTTTATCAAAACTTAGAAATTTCCATCGATCATCGATTTTGAAAACATTTCTTATTGATATGATAATATCAATTTAACATTAGTTTAATGTTAGTCACCACATTTAGGTATACGATACTTTTAGACAAACATTTTTTTTTATTTTTCGAGTGTAAACTTTTTCAAAACAAAACACATTTTCAAAGGACACGTTTCAGAGGTAAGCGGACCTTTTTACTACTTTTTTCTTTTAGACATTAAAGAACTTTTGGGAGCACTTTTTTTGTCGATTCGCACAAAATTCAAAATAAAATTTAAAAAAATAAACAACAAATATTTAACGCATTCTCCCACATTTGTACTTTGTTAAAGCATCATTTCATTTGTGGTATTCAGTTCTCGATCTGTCTATAATTTCACTATGTAGTCTCGACTTTGGATAAGTTAGTATGTACTTAAATTATATTATACTAGATGAGTAGTTCTTTAGTCAATCCTCTTTTTACAACAACAATATTCCACACTTAATTTTAATATATTTGCTTAGATCCAAAACTTTGAAAAACCTTATTAAAAATATAAATGTTATTTATTTAATAACTATTCCAAACAAAAACAATATCTAACCATAACATCTGAATAGATCATTTATTTTATTTATTTATATATATATATATATATATATTTGTTTACTTATTTATTTAATAATAATTAACATCCTAGCACAACTAGAAAACTTATTTACTTTTAACTTATAAAAAAATCCCCTTAATTACCTTAAGGCAGTCTTTGAAACCCGCTTTAGTACCTCAATGTAGTTATAGTAACCCGCTTAAGTACCCGTTGGTGAATAAGTAAATTAATTAAGTAAAATTATCGATTGACGTTGACGTTAGTAAAGTTGATTATGCATGTCTTAGGTAAGGAAAAGATTAGATTTTTCTATTTTTACTAAGGTTGCCATATTAAAATTGTTTGATTTCAAATGTGCACTTAAAAGAGGAAAACTTAAAGTAAATTTGTTATTAATATTGAAAAATAATGGGTTGGTAAGCGGGTGAGGCGCTTAACCGTGGAAATGTATACGTTAAATATGGAAAGAAAAAAAATACCCAACAATTGGATATTTAAGCGGGATATGCATTTAAGAGGGAAGGCACGTAAGCGGGGGAATACTGTAAATCATAAAAGAGTCTTAGGGAATTTACTATTTTACCAAAAAATTGCTGAGTTATTCATACATATGTATAAAAAGTTTGTTTACTTTAAATACTATATTAGCTATCAACTAGCTCTATACTTTTGAATAAATTCTAACAATTTTTGTGAGTAGTTTTTGAATACTGTAAGTAAGCATGCAAATGTCGCTTTTTTTAAATAACCTATTAAAAATATTATTTTAAATTAACTTTGATTATAAAGTTACTTTTTTCAATATATATCAAGTAAATCAATCTATATATACTTACATATCTGTGATAAATTTGATATACTTGTATCAAAAACTTTAGTAGATTTGATATTATCTCACCGTATAGGCTCATATACGAATATATCTACAAGGATAAATACTCAATTAGATACTCAATTTTCGAATCTAATCTGTAATATATGATTAGATCTAATTAGATATCAACTTATTATATGGCTAGTATTAAATTAGAATAGATTTTAGATTATTATATTTATAATAATAATTTCAGAATATCCCGGGTATATTGATTTAAACGGTTTACCCGCAATATTCAGAATAATTGACGGTCTGCTAAGTCATTTTGAGTAATGTCCGGAAAACATTCCATTTATGAGTTATACATACATACGTACAGTTGTTATTTCGGCAGTTATTACCATTAGACTCATTCTGAAGAAAATATAATACTTTTAAATTTTTAGACTAAAAAAAATTCGTAAAATTTTTTTTTCAGTATGTAGAAAAGCTTTTTTCTTATTAGATTAAATCATATTTGAACATAACTGACTTCATATCTGATTAGATCCGTGAATTGACTAGATAGTTCTAATCATATCTAATAAGATATAAACTAACATGACCAGATATGATGATATAAAATAATTAGATCTACTGAATTTACGAAGCTTATCAGATCTGAAGTCAGTCATGATCTGATCTAATTACATATATATATATATATATATATATATATATATATATATTGTTGTATTGTAATGTTTTTTCTGCCGAAGCATATTTCTTAATATTTATTATATGTAGTCAATCTTTTTTAGCAAACTGTTCAATTTATACTATTAACAACAATAGCCATATTGTAATAAATATGCCATATAAAACAACTCGATTGGAAAATTATCAAATATCGATTATCAGTCGATTATCAGTCGCCCTCGATAGGGATACAATCAAATATCGATTATCATTCGACCTTGCCTTTTACTTACTATTATCAAAAGCGATAAAATACTATCTTACATAATTGTTAACTTGTTCGTTTCTTTACTTCTAACTAACTTCTAGTATTAGTATTTTTATTTGATATAAAACAAGAACAAAAGCGACACAAATATTTTGACTTTCGAAATCGTCTCAAAGTCGAATTATAAAGAGAGTCAAAAGTTGCGGTCGAATTAGAAAATAGCCCTACTTCTTCTTCTTCTTTTTAGACAATACCACAATAGGCATGACAACCCCAGTAGGGAAAATAAAAGGCTATAGCCCTACTTCAATATGTCCATCTACATAAATTGTATCTAGTAAATTGTAATTAGTTAAAGTAAAAAATTGTAGTTGCTAGAAATTGATTAACATCTGTCGAAATTTTTACTACTTTTATAATCAAAATATACTAACTAAGAATAAAAAATGTTCTTTGTAAAAAAATTAAATATTTTATGGTTCATTGTTGTTAGTCCCTCTCATGCTTAAACACAAAACACCGGCTTTGCTTCTATTACTATACATATACAAATTGTCCAACAACCGGAGAGAATCTTCATATTTAAATTTTTAATCTCTTTCTCTTCTTTCACTTTTGTTTCTCATACATCACATATACTCACAGTTTGTTCGCCCTCGCCATGCGAATCGATTGACACGATCACCGACGACGAAGCCGAAGACAAATCGGACGAAAGTCCCAGCTCGGTGGCTACGCCCATCAATGAATCGCGCGAAAAGCTATTTCCCACGTCATCGACGCCAGCTGGTGCTGCTACAACATCATCGGGTTCGGGCACGCCTACACCAACGCCCCAGCAATTTGCGAACGCGCCAAACTTCTTGTTCGGCCACAAATGGGACGACGATTTCGGTGGCAGTAGCACGAATCTCCAGCAGCGCAGCATTAAAAGTTATCTGCATACCTTCGATCGGCGTAATTCCGATACGAATTACCTGCTCGGACGACGTGCATCGGGAGAGCGCGTCAATTTGGCCGATGAAATACGAAAGCTTTCCGATCATTTGCTGATGTTGGCCGAGATCAATACGAAGCTGGGCAACGAGTCGCGAAGTGGTGACGTTGACGAAACGGCAAAGTCCTCCAAATCGGAGACAAACACGTCCACGTCGAGTGATGCGAACAACAACAGCAAAGTCAAGAAAAGCACCAAAGCAAAAGAGGAGTCTTCGACTTCGTCGTCGTCGTCTTCGATAAAAACGAGTAAAACTACGAAGACGAAGAGCGGCTCAGCGGGTACAGCAACAAAAGACGAAACAGCCACGAAGACATCGAACGCGACGGGTACAAAAGCCTTTGGCGAGAGTTTGACCAAGAGCTCAAAGAGCACGTTAAGCGGCAAGAGCTCGCACGCTTCATCGTCGACGGAGACCACATCATCCACTTCGTTATCGAACGATGGCAAAACGCGCATCAGTTCGCTCTCAATGCGCCTGCAGCAATCAATCGAGGAAACACCAAAACTGGCCAATGGCGGCCTCGACTTTGCGCCTTGGCGTTCGGCGACCAGTAAAAACTCCAGCACCGTACGCACTATTTCCACCGGCAACTCCAAGACAATAACGACCACAACCAGCAAAACCTCAACAACGACGTCGAGCACCAACTGCTCGAGCACTTCGTCGTCATCTCAAGCCTCAGCGGCTGCGGTCGAATCGGCGGCGAATGCGCGTCGCTCGAAGTTTCGCATCAATCAGATGAGTCGCGATGTGCCCGTCGGCCTGCCCGATACACATCAATCGGTCAATCTGGAGGAGGCGGCCAACACGACCAAGGACTGTCTGCTGCATCTGCTGGAGAAATACAACGAGTCAAAGTGCCGCAATCCATTGGGACGGCATCAGAGCATCAGTGTCGACTGGAATGTCAGCGACAATTTGGAATATCGCTCGATGAGCTCGATCAATGCGTTCTTTCAGCGGCACAGCGGCAATACGGGCGAGCATGTGCGTCAGCTGCAGGCGCAGCTCGAGGAGAAGACAACAACGTCGTCGCCATCGTCGTCAACGGGGCGAATGGGCGGCGGCTCATAAAGCTACACAATGGAACTTTGTAATATGTATGTCCCAGTTCCAGACCCTTTGATATGGGAACGATGAATTAATTCGTTTAGTCATTCAACAAATTGCTGCTAGAATTTTTAAAAAGAAAAATATTAACTTATTTTTTAATTATATTATTGTAATTTAATAAAAAAAAAAAAAGGAAACCATTAATATATTTAAATTAAATTGAACTACCAGTCCCCTTTTAAATCAATGTTAGCTATGTATGTGCGAGAATGTAAATCAACCCTTTCAATTGTAAAACATGACGATTTAATACAATATTTCTGTTTTTATATTTTACTTGTTAATAAAAATTATTAATTTATTTAAAACTCTTTTAATTTAATGAACAATTTTACGACTTATTTCGATTGGATGGGAATGGTTGTCTGTGTTGGAAAGTTGTCTACAACCTGATCACGTGAGTGACTTGATCTCTTATCATTATTTTTGTATTTAAAAAAAAAATTTGGGTTATGTCTAGTGAATGAAATTTAATTCCAGTATAATTGGTGGTGGACGCAATAGAATACGACACTATTTTCGATGGAAGATCCTGCTATATTAAGTGGAATGACCTACGATGGACAACCTGAAAGCATCTGGGTCATGTCTAGTGAATGTCTATTGAATACCTGGATTATTAGTAGAGGGCACAGAAAAGAACGACACCATCATAAATGATATATAGCAGGACCATATTAAGTTGAAGGACCTACTGTTGGCCAACCTGACAGCACTTGGTCAAGCATATTTTTGTATTATAAATTAAATTATTAACAAATTTTTTCTAAAATGATTTTTGCACATGGTACAAAATTCTTCCGGTGTCCTCAAGTGGATTAAATTGGTTGAGCTCCTAAAGCATTACTCCGGAAAACATTTTATAAATGTTTAAGTAGAAGTTTAGGTGAGGTAAGTAGAAAAATATCCCTCTTCACCTCGATATAGATTCTCTCTTTGCAAATTGAACTTTTGTACGGTTGCCATTGTTGTTACAAAAACAAGAATAAAAACTACAAAATTAAGCAGAAACCGTGGTGAGTTCGCTCAATTTGTGTTCTCATTACTACTTTCCCAACCTTATTAATCAACCATGAATAGAGATTCCATATAAAAATGTAATCCGAGAAATACAAATATTTTAGACCAATTAGGTTTGTATTAGTTTTGAATATTTGAAGGCTTACTTAAAGATTGATTGTCGTATTTATAACACATCTTGTCTAGGTTCACATCAGAGCTTTAAAGAGAACATTTACAAAAACTTGGTATAGCAAAATAATTTACGATTTGATTTTTTGACATTGTTTTTGACTTTGTTCCTATGAAAAAATATATTTGATAAAAATTTGAATAATAAGGTTAGGAAAGTTGAAATGAGAACGCAAATTGAGCGAACTCACCTCGATTTCGGTCTTACTTTTCTGCCTTATTATAAAGTTTGTTTTTCTGATATTTAACAACAAACTACGTTGTTGTTTTTATTTACTTAATATCTTTGTAGACTGAAGACAAGATCCAACTGTGCAGGGCGCCAGTTAATCGTAGTTAGTAGACAGCACGTACCTTTATCCATAGGAAAATTTAATGTAGCCAACTAAATTGTCTTCAGTAAAAACTAAAATTTAATCAGTTAAAATTCTAATAAACTAAAAAGTTATTAACAATTTTAAATAGCATAACTTCACCATAATTCAGACTACACTTGAAATAAAAACATCGTCTTTATAGATTTGTCTATAACCTAGTTTTATTGAAGATATCTTTTTAAAACACAAATTTAAATTGTTAATACAGATTAAAATAAAACTACAATCAGTTCTAAGATTATAGCCAGAATCACTAGGAAAAACAAACGGAAAAAATGGAGAACTTTTAAACTTAAAGCTAAACTAAACTACGATAAGCTAAGCTAAACAAAACAAAAATGTATAATAAAAATGTAAAAAAAGGAACTAAGAATTAAGAATTAAGAAAAGGAAAATCAATAAACGTACAAAAACAACAACATAGAATTAAATGCAGTAAATACAAAATAATTAATTTACAATTTATGTGAATATCAAAAAAAAAAAACAGTGAAAATTACAAATGAAAGGATAATCCCAATTACATAATAAAATAAGGATTACAAAAGCAAAAAAGAGTCAATGAAAATTGATAAAGAAATAATAATAAAATGCATAACATTCGTTTGTATGTGAGTGTGTGTGTGTGTTAAAAATGCAATATTGAATTTGTTAGAATTTTTCTTTATTTAAATTTGTGTATTACAAAGTCTGAAATACGTTAAATTTATGGGGAGTGGCGGGGGCGGTAGTTTTACAAAATAAATGCGCGCTTGTGTGCAATTGAAAGGAGGCTCTGCCTGTATGAGTAGTTAAATGTTTCTTTATGCGTATAAGTGAATTGTATGATAAATTTATGCAATGAAAAAAGTTCGCAAAAAAATACATAATTTTTCAAAGATTTGCACCACATTTCTATATAACAGAAATTGTGTGCAAAATTTCTCAAGACATACAAATTTAAACTGAGAAAATTTTAGACATTTCAAGTTAAATTGTATTTATTACAAAAAAAAAATACAATTCAAGCGAAATATTAGAATTTTGATTGCAAGTGTAAATGTTTGCAAATACACTGGGCGGTGGTTTAAGGAATATATCCAATTTGTATGCTATATATTAAATTGTATTTTATGTATTAATGTAAAATCAAATTTTGTACTTCAAATATGCTGGGGCGTAAAATAACAGAGTCAGGCGTAATTAAATAATTTTATACAATATTATAATTCTAAAGTTTGTTAATTATATTTCAAATCTGAAGAAGCAAACAATTTATGCCAAAATGAAACCGTTTTTGAAACGCTTCAAGTCACATAAAAATTAACACTTTTAAAGTTATTTGCTAACGAAAAAGTAGTAAAGTTTACATAAACGAGTAAAACTGCATTTTCTGTTTACGATTGCGTGTGCACAAATTATTTACTTTTCCGATTTGTTAAATTCTTTATCAAAGTTAATAGTCAAAAATCATAGTTAAATTAAAGTCACTTTAACTAGTTAAAGTCAGAGTGTGACATTTTAACTTAACTACAAGTGCTGCGCTTTTACAAAAAAAATACGTTTATAGTTTAAACTAAAGTTTAGAAATAAATTTAAGTCCAGTTGTTTAGCGTTGAAAGTTCAAAAGTGCATAGCAAAAATGTGGTTCAATATGAAATTAGAAAAATGTAGAATAAAAGTTCTTCTTATCGCGCGCATACGCCGATGACTTAGGTCTAGATTTGTTCTTTTTCTTAGCATCACTAAAATTTAAATATTTATATATATAAGCTTAAACTTTTAAATGCTAAAGCTAGCTTAACATACTAACGGGGGGTGGTCTTAGCAAAGTAAGTTATCAACTAATCACTTAGTTTAT
This sequence comes from Suillia variegata, assembly GCA_949127995.1. Taxonomy (NCBI): domain Eukaryota; kingdom Metazoa; phylum Arthropoda; class Insecta; order Diptera; family Heleomyzidae; genus Suillia; species Suillia variegata. The sequence continues at coordinate 7,106,554 of OX421842.1, forward strand.
GGCATTTCAATAGGTCAACTTGAAATCGTTTACATAAGCAACAAAATACTTTCAGTTCGTTAAAACAAATAAACAAACAAAAAGTATTCGAGACTTGATGCGCTTACATTACTATTAGGTATTAATATAAGTTTAGTTAGTTTTATATATAGTATGTATATAAAAAAAAGGAAAATTGTATGTATGTATATTTTAAAAATATAAATTGCAAAAAGAATTCGTTTCGACGAATTAATTATTGCGCGGCAGCTGACTTCGTAGCGAGAAATGTGAACTAATGCTGTTCGCATGCGTGCTGGAGCTTGAGCTGGAACTGGTACTGGAGCCGGAATTGGTGCGCATGCGTTTAGGCGGCGATGAGACTTTTTTCGGTGTCTGTGCCAAGCGTTTGCGTTCCTTCATGTATTCTGCAAAATTAACGGAAAAATTCACATAATTAGTAATCGTGTAAAAAATTGTATTTATGTAAATTGAAATGAATTAAAAAATGCGTTTTTACATGATAACATTGTAAATCTAACAGCTGCTGTAATCATTTAATTAATACACATTTTAATGGTCTGGCACGCATGCCGGAAGAAGGCATGAGTCTGTATATTATACAAGGAAACAAAAATCAATATCGATCGCAAATGCTTGTAAGCTGAAGCATCTAAAATAAATTTAAAGACAGGCTATCAAATATATAACTGCAAGCATATATCATAGCAAATAAGTGTGGGATTATGGAAGGCATGAAATATATACAGAATATATTATAAGAATATGAAAACCAATAAATTTGTAAGTAAACTTAAATCAAATTAGATAAAATCAGTCGTTAACATTTCAACAGAATTTTAATTTACGTTTCCTAATAACGCAAAATGTATATTTCGTAAGTACTTACTAAGCTAGTTTACCAAAACATTACAAGCAAATCACTTTTAAACAATTCCTTCTTGTATCCTACAATAATATTTCCTATAATTTTTGTTCATTTCATTTTTCTACTATTAAATTTCCATTGAAACTAAAACAGAATCAAAAGAAAAGACCGTAATTAATATTGAAAATGCAAGAAAAATTAAATCTGAATGGAAACCTGATACAAAAGACCAAGTCTCAAAAGTCAATGACCGCCTCCGAGCATTTTCAAAGGCGTCTTACACAAATAATCAAAGAAAATATTGATAAATCAAAGAAAATACACAAAACCAATTACAACAAACAAAAGCCGGAATAGCACTCGACAAAAGAATCTTTGAATTTCCATAAAAACTCAAGTGCCAGCAACAGAGAGAAAAAAAAACCAAGAATAAATGGAATAACAAAAATTACGAAAATCTACAACTTCCGCTTGGTGGTGTGCAGCAGTGTCGACCAAATCGCATAAACACCTTGTGTAAAATGTTGTGTGTTAAATCCAAACAAAGCGAGCGGCTGCATTTTCCAAATCAAAGCAATCGCTTCTTAAATGCTGTGCGTGAACAAAATCTCGTTTTTCCCAATGCGGCGAAACAATTAAGCAAACGAAAATCCGGCGTACGAGTTCGAAATGCACACACGGCGCTTAAGCTGTCTGGTTGCCTGCCCTAAAAATTTAGCGAAATTTGTATTTGGCACTCAGCGGCTGTCAGACGACCGACCTATCAGCTGGAATTGTTGTGGCACGTGGATAGAGTACGATGGCAGATTTAGGTAAAGCAAAAGGACAGCCAGTGCAGCACAAAAGGCAAAAGCAAGTAAGGCAGTCAGTCGTAAGGCAGTCAGACAGACAGACAGAAAGGCTGGTTAGCTGACGGACTGGTAGACGACAAACAATGGCGCTAAGGATGTCAGGCTGCGCTCTTGCTCAATTCTCTTTCCCTCGATTGTGTATTTGATCCTTAATGGGAAATTTGTTATGGCAAATAAATGGTAAACTGTGAATGCAGACCGTGATTGGGGATGAAAGAAAAAGTTGAGAGTAATTAAATTAAAAAACTATTTTTTACAAAATAGTTGGAAGACTGCATTTTGCTGTAAATAATTAAGATCGAATTGAAAAATTATTTCGATCTCACTATCAATAAACAAATAAATACAATATGACGATTTTTAATAGCTTTAACTAGCTGAACGACTTTTCGAATATTCGGTTTAAAGCTACTTTCTGTACTTTTGACTTCTGTTGGAAATTCGCAAATTACAAATTACTTCAAATTTGCATTTATTAATGGTGCAAACAATTCGCCACATAAATAAAAAATTTAAAACTTAAAAACGCTTTCGGCAAAAATTAAATATTTGTATAAATTACACGCCTTGTTGCATACCAAAAAAATTAAAATAAAATATGCATTTCAATGAATGCCAAAACAAAAGCCAAGGTTAGAATGTATTACACAACCGAATACAAATTTAAGTTGAAAAAAAATGCAGCTTAAACCAAATTTGCATTTTTTAAAGGTTCAGTGCGCGCACAGGCCATGCCTTGTTAAAAAAAGAAACCAAACGAAAATATGTTAATACATATTATGAAAATTAATGATAAACGACATAGAAACTTAAAAGAAAGATGAACAAACAGAAAAAGAAAAGAGCGCAACGTACCAAGTCATTTAAAAAGCTACACTAAAATCAAGAAAATTATGAAATCGTTTTGAAAACGTCCATTCGAAAAAAAAAAAAAAGGAAAATGCAATTTGCAGCTTAAAGAAATTTCCAATTATAAAATGCAAGGGGTGCGTATACGAGTATAAAGCGAGATAAAATACAAAAGACTTATCTGACAAATATAAATAATACAAAAATCTTGAATTCTTGATAGAAATAAAAATACGAATAAAACGCACTTGTGAAATTAATGAGCAAAAAATGCGTAAGCGAAGCTTCCAAATGCGGGTGCCATTGAGCGTTTTTCTTCTTTTTTTTTTTATTTTGTATAGAAATTACAGAAAGACGACAATTTCGTATGGCGAGTGTTCGTATGTATACAGCAAAAAATGTCGAATGTCGACAAATGAGCGACACACTTAAATGAAAGCGAAAATGCGAAGCGATGCGATGCGATGTGATGTGATGCACACGGAAATGATGGTGGATTGTGTGCTGCGCGAAAGAGCATTAAAAAAATGATATAAATTTGAATTGGAGGAACAAAAACAACAACAACAAAAAAACGACGTTGATTAAATACAAAAAAACATTACAAAAAAGTGGGCATGCTAGAAAAATACGTTATTTATGCTGTAACGGAAGAATTGGAAGACAAAAAAAAGAGGGTGATAATTGTGAAAATTTATTCAATTGCTATTAATTATCATGGAGATTTCTATCACACGAGTATAATGTAAAAGAAAAAAACAAATTCAAAGTGATGCGTTTGGTGCATAAGCAGAGCGCAAGCAAAGCAAGTAAGTGTGCTTACAAAAACCACTTACAGCGTGTTGCGCGCATGTAATGTGTGAAACAAATTAAATTTTCTACAATGGACAACTTTGAGAAATGTTAATAAATAATTGGAATACAAATTTCCAAGTGCTTTAAAGAAATTTGGCTGCAATGTACTTCTAAGCAGCGCAAGGAAGTACATAAAAATGTGTTAAAAACGTTGTTTTTGTATATTGGAAATCGCAAAACTTAATGACAGAATAAATTAACTGTAAAAAAAAAACAATGACCTAAATTGTTAATTATTTTAAAAATACACTTTAATTAAAAAGTTATTTCGAAAGCGCAAAGTTGAACGAAAACTGAACGTGAAGAACGTGACTATTCGAAATTTGCATAAAACAAATTTGTGTTAGCATATTTTGCATACATACTCGTCTGAGCATATACAATATTACAATAGCAGAGTGAAAAGAATATAAAAAAACTGATCCTGATCATGATTATTTTGAAAACAAGATCACTATCAGTGAAACAAGAACGTGCCATATTGTAAATTTGTAAAATGACATTTTAAATTAGGCAAATTCAACGAATTAAATACAACCAACCGTACGGTACGGTGCAATACGATGCGGTACATTACCAGAAGCGACACAACGCTGAAGCGGTCGAGCGTCGATCGATAGCAGCGCGCTGCGATCATCCCGGAACTGAAAAGCCCGGGGGGAAAAATGCATCAGTTGGTAAAACACGTACCAAATGGAAATTTGAAAAGGTTTTCGATTCTTGTATAAAATTACAAAGACACGCATGGCTCACAGTCGTCGTTGTCATCAGCGCAGTGCACAGCTGTTAGCATTTTTCCATAGCATTTTTCCATAGCGTTCAATAAGCGTATTCCAGCCAAAAAGCAGGGAACGAGCAAGCAAGCAATGTGATGCGGTCAGTGACTAAATTCATCCCCCTGTGCGAGGCATATCAATGCGCTATTACAAAAAATCGTAACAGAGAAGCTATGTAGGGATGTTTTCTTTTTTTGTGTGTTTTGCTGCTTATTGCACGCAAACTGCATTTGATAACTTGATGGGGGATCATTTTGGGATTTCAGTCAGCGCGCACGAAATGACTGAAACCAGCTGCAGTCGTGCGGAGCAGCAACATCAGCAGCAGCAGTAGTAGTAAAACAAAAGGATCACTTGTGTGCGTGAGTGAGTGAAGCAACCCTTTTGGATGACGTGAATTTCTGTTGTACTTTGATAACAAAATCAGCGTCAAGTAAAATAAAATAAAATAAAGTAAAGTAAAACTATAATTATCTGATTTTTTAAAAGCGGAAGTTAAGCAAGTCGCAGGCGGACAATCAACGGAAAAGCGAGCAGAAGCATGTCAATACCACATTCAAAATCTAATTATATACTGGATTTCGAATATACAATAATATAAAAGGAAGTACTAATGTAGAGAAAAGGTTATTAAATGGGAATTGAAAATGAAAACTACGCCTACACGTTATGCATTGATTTTACAAATACAAAATGGGGAGAGCGAAAACAAACGAACCACAATTTCGGCTTCATAAGGAAGACAATTAGAAAGAAAATACGTTAAAATTATTTACATTATTTTAAAAGGTAATTTCTGGCAGGCAAAATGAACGCTCCTAAAAAAGCAGTAAATTAAAATAAAGCCGTTAACAAAACGACCGTTAAAAATCAGGAAACCATAACAATTCAAATTAAATGCAAATGTAAATGCAGGGTGCGGTATCGATCGCAGAATGAACTTCAAATAAAAACTACATAGTACAAACAACTCAAAGCCACGCCAATATGTATTAAACATGTATGGGAAAACTTGCAAGAACCTGCTCAATCAAACGAAACGCGTAGGGCGATTCCTGTTCCCACGTTTTTAATGCACCTCAGCCAAATAAAGAGTTTTGAACGTTATGGAAATTGATATTCAAATTGAAAAAAAAAAAAAACTTAAACTCGTTTAAATTAAAATTCGATTTTACGCTCGATTGCGGTTAAAGGAAATTGTTAAGCAATAAGAAAGGAAAAACAATAGCGGAAGTTAATGGACATGGCGTGTGAAATGTCTTTGGGAAATAGCAAATTATATCCATGCATAAATTCGAAACGAAATCCTAAATCCCTTAAAGAAATTAGGTTATTTAGAGGTTTTTCGAATGTCGTCTTTAATTATGAAGAGTTTTTGCAATAGCAATTTAAAAATATGACGACAAAAAACAAAATTAACATAAAAAAATTGGGATAAAAAAATAAAAATTTATATAACAAAACATAAAATTCAGAAAATGAAACTTATAAAAAAAATAATCTGAGATCTTGGAAGTGTTTTCAAAATTGAATATTTAAGCTTTTGCATTTTTTCACCTTTTCAATAATAATAACCATCAACTGTTGCTAAAACCCTTTCATAATTCGAACTTTGATATAAGTAAAATTGTACGCAAAATTTCAGAAATATCGTAAACATTACAAAACACATAAATTTATAACACACACCGGTAATTTTTGGCTGACGCTTGCGCAGTAACTGTCTGGGGCTGAGCATCGGTGTCGTTGTTGTACTGTCCGCCGTTGTTGTAACGCGTCCTCCTGTTGCGACGACAGCGGCGGGCATCTTAAAGATAACACTCGATATCGACGCCCCCGACGTTGACTCATCGAGTGAATCGTCGCACGAATCTGTATCGTCAACTATCGAATTGTTGGCTGAATTCTCACGTTCGGCGCGTTCATCCATTAGCAAATCCATTGCGGAGTGCTGTACGGCGGCAGTGTTCGGGCGGACATGCGCTGCACGTGTCAGCGTATACATTTCGGGTGCGTAGGTGGATTCCTGGAAGGAGACACGCTCCCAGATGAATTGCGAATTGACGTTGAGTGGTACGCCGGCGCGAAAATCGAAACTCCACTTTTTAAGGGCTTTCTCTTGGTGTTGTTCAAGTTGTTCCGCGAAGATTCTGCAAAAAAAAGAGAATATTATTTTAATATTAATCTGAAAACTTTATATGAAAACTTTATCTATTTAATTTCCCTAATAATAATTATTTTTCTATTGCTTTCAAATTGTAAGAGTAATATACAAATTTCAGAGTTTGATATTTGTTATAATATAATTTGTATTTTAAATGGGATAATTTTAGAGAAATAATTATAAAACAAATACAAAATACAAAATTTCTAAGGTTACTTAAATTATGGTTTCTCATTAAATGAACATTTCTGAATGGTTAAAAGAATCTAGTGTAAATTCTTTTAACCATTCTAACAAAAATATGAACTTAAAATTTGATATTACTTTTATTTCTACTCTGGATTGGCCGTCTAAATGCGGCTTTAAAACTTAAACCCATTTAATAAAGCCAGTCAATATTTAAAAGAAAATCTTTAAGGACATAATTACGGTTAAAACTAAAACTCACTTGTTTGTTTCGACGGGATTTGCCGGACCGAAGAGATCGCGCTTTATGCGATTTATTTGATGTCCGCAGGGCATATTTCGATTGACCACAGGACTACGTATTTTGCAGAACTCCGAGAGCACATTAGGATTAAGCACGCGTGCAGCCGACATCTTAGGCGGCTTACCAAAATAAAATTTCAATTTCAACAGCGACCGAATTCAAGTGCAACTCGAATTGGCAAAACAATAATTGCAAATGCGGCAATAAATCACTTGCGACAATTCCAATTCCGTCTTTTTGTATATTTGTCTAGTTTGCTATTTTGTGTTAGCCTGAGTTTAACCTTGAATTTTTTTTGTATATTTTTATTTGCGAATGTTTGTATGTTTGTCTTCCTTTTCGCGTTTCGTATTTGTATTCTTTTAATTTATAGTTGACGTGCTCTTGAGACCACTTCCACTGCTTTTGATTCTCCTTCACCGCGCACAAAAACAAAAAAAAAACTTTGTTTTTTTTTACCAACTTGTTTTTTTAGTTAAATTGTCAGAAATTTTCCCGCCAAAAGTGCAAATTTTGTCACTTTTGTTTTGTGCTGCCGTTTTGGGGTACAGTTTCGTATGCTCCACCTTCTTCGGAGCCCGAAAGAAACTAACGAACACCCCAAGACGAAAAAAAACACCACAAAGGGGAGACCAAAATAGTTGAGACACAACACAAAAAGTGTGGTTATGTTTTGTTTCGACACTTTTACGTTCTACCAATTAATTAACTTTTCTCTGTAGTCTTTTGCGTTCAACACAATTTTCACTTTGTTAATTTGATAAATTTTCGATTTTTTTTAAAGAAAACTTGCGATTTTAAAGGTTCTTTTTAACAAAAATAATCACTTGTTTTTTTCAGCGACGTTTACGTTTCTCTTCGTTTGTCAGATAAACTCTCTTCTAGAGATGACAGTGAAACGTCAAATTGTACTCGTTTATTTGCCAACGAAATGTTGTTAAAATGTTTATTTTTATATCGTTTATTTAAAATTTAGTTTCTTTTATAAATGTTTTTATTTGTATTCTTTATAACTGTATAAATTGTATGTCTCTATTCGGAAAATGTTTATTAATTTTCAGAACACTCGGTACCACACTCGCTGAGTGTAATCGACGTACTGAATTGAAGTTTCGAAATAAACATCAAACTACGATAAAGTATTTTTAAAGCAAGGAAAACTGAACTGAAGAGCAGATCGTGCTGTCCGTAGTAGGCAAGCACAACACAAAATTATAAAAATAAGAATTTCAGAGTAGGCAGAACAAGAAAACGTAACGTTGTGGTGGTGGGTTTTTATTTTACTTCTACTATTCAGTTTTCTGCTTTTCTTCCTCTTTTTCATTACAGAAAAAAACTTGTTAACAGCGGCCAAATGAAAAGTTAACAGAAAATGCTGCTGATAACATTCAATTGTTTGCGTTACAGTATCGCAACAACTCGTTACTCGTTACATTTTTAAATGTTCAACAGCCATGTTAAGTTTACAGGGTATATTAATTTACTGAGGCTGTTAAAATGTTATACAAAAAGCGAAAATATTTGAATAAAACAAATATACAAAATGACTATTAAAACTAATTGAGTATTATATGAGTATGAGTTGAATTTGAGTTCTTAGAAGAATATGAATAAAAAACTCGAAAATTTAATTTACCTTGCCAAAAAATATTTCAAGAAATTTATTAAACGTTTATGAGATATTTGAGTATGGGGTCAGTTTGAGACTAACCTTAACTTAATTACTATATGAAATATCAGATTCATCGATTAAAAATATAAGATTCATCAATGTTTGTCATTTTAGGCAACCGAAGTAAAATTTTAAAAGATCAATAGAGTGGTTTTGTCTTGATTAAAAATTAACATATGACAAACATCACAAATTCAAATTTATAACATAAGTGGTGGAATTATATATATTTTTTAATAGTATCGTTTTACGTTTATTTCTTTATTTTCAATTGTTATACATATTGCATTACCTCCGGATACTACGAAAATCGATTAAACATTGTTTTTAACCACAGTGCAATGTTAAAACTCTCGCTCCATTTCTTTTCAATGTTACCGATCCTAGCATTTTTACAGTAACAAAATAAAACAAACCGGCAAACAATTAAGCAAGAGCGAGATACACTCTTTAACATTTTCACATACATATATGTCGCACTCTTTTAATAAGAATAATTTTTGTTTCTCATGACATTCATTTTCAGTTGGAACCAGGGTTCGGACCATAGCATTCCGATTGCGAAGTGAATAATGAATCGTAGTAAATCTTAAATTTCCGTAGTAAAAAAGTGAAAAGTGTTTTAGAACTGAATAAATATTTTTGGTAAAACAGACAACCTTATTTTTGCTTCTCCGTCTATATTTTACTTTTTCCAATATAATAATGCACAACATTAACAAATAAAGAAGCTATTGTATATAATAATTTAAGAACTTAAAATCGTAGTAGATTTCAGTTAGAGCGGAGTGGCGAGGCAGATTTTAAAATTTTTCGAAAAGCGTAGCAAAATTTACTCCGATCGGAGCAAAGGTCCGAACACTGGTTGGAACTTTTATGTTTACACTTCTTTACTCTTTTCTCATCTTCCTTGCGGCAATTTATCATATCACTGTTTGTCAGTTTTCAATCACACTCACACACATATTTTTGAGTTGTCTTTGTAGATTTTCTTACCTTTTACTTTTATTTTATTTTTAATATACATATCACCTTCATGCGCTCTTCGCAGAGATCGACGACGACGTCATGACTTGCTACATGCTGATCGTTTTTGTTTTGTCCGTGCTGTACTTTTGAAACAAATTCAAATTGGTTGGTTTTAATTTTTTTTCTTTTCTTTTCTTTTCTTGCTTTGTAGTTTGTTCTAAACCGGATTTCCCACTCCAAATGGTGGGATGGGATGGATACTTTGTTGGTGTAGAAGGGGAGCCGGTACTAAGAGGTTTCACTTTTTATTGCATGCGTTTTTCTGGTTTCAACGGAAAGTAAAAATTAAAGTACTTTCATAAATTTCATTCCGCCCCATTTTTCACAATTTTGTTAGTAATCGTTCCACTTTGCTGTACTGTGAGTCACTGCTATAAGGCCATGACGTAGTCGTATAGGATGACATTTATAAAATATTTAAAACAATTGTTTCGAAATGAAGGAAATTTTAAAACTAAAACTAATTTTAATAATGAACGTTCCGTAAGCTTATCCTCCATAGTATCCTGAGAGGTTTTTGTCCTTTTTTGCGTCCTATATTAACAAGCCGGATATCCGCATAAAATATATCATTCATCGGAGCGCGTCTTCCATTTGTTCGAACTGACATTTCTTATGCCGACGCTGGATTTTTATGCATTTATTTATGTCAATGTCATAATAAAGCTGATACAAGTCATTGCTTGAACTTATCCGATTCTCGCCAAATACGCAATATGGACTATGTATATAGCAACCGAATCATCGCTTGAATTATATCCATCGATGAGCCGGTATCATTTAAGCGATTCCTCAATCCATGTATCCAGGCTTCAGCTCTATAAAGCAACACGGATGTGATGAATGACTTCCAAACTAGTATATCGCGTAGGCTTCGTAAGTCGGGAGAAAGATCTGATTCTCGATTGCCCACCTATCCGAAAGATACAGCTATTGTCGATTAGGGATTAGATACGAATTATACGAGGGTGATCCGTTTAGCCTACAAAAGAAAATTTTGGAAAAGTGGCAATTTATTTCTCAATATGGTCTCCTTTTAATTCGATACACTTGACGCTGAGACTAAGTACTTATCGGACCACTCTCGTAGTGAAATTCATTTCTGGCTTTTTATTACATTTCGATTGATACCAAATTAGGTGAAAAATTCAAATTTTCTAAATTCAAAAATAATTTCTTTATACATACGAGTATATGTATAAATTAAGTATCAATCGAAAGGTAATCAATAAAAAATCTACGATCGTTCATCTACGGTTTAATAATAATAAAAATAAAAATGCAGGCAACTCTCTTTTTTTTTTGCTAATTGTATAGGTTCGTTCTATACGATCGTTAAATTTGAAAAACCATTTAACAATTTCAAAACTTTTGTAATCCAGCCGAAATATTTAGAAAACTTTATTTTTGTGCAAAATCGTAAAAAATTTAATTGCACCAAAAGAGCATAAAAATTCGTGTTAAATTGCCTAAAAATGCAATTAAAAAAGATGCCATAAAAAATCAGCAATTTTTTATCCATGTTCTTTCTATATAGAAACTAAGGGTCAAAACTAAAGACGTTATTTAGCCAAATGAACAAAAGTCAGCAAGAAAGAAATCAATGGAAACGCTCACACAATAAAAAACAAAAGATAAAAACGTAAAAAATCAGCAAAACTCGCAATTAAGCTACAAAAAATTAAATAAAAAAAAAAGGGAGACACTCAAGCCGGGTCGAGGCGACAGACAACATCTCGGCCGGCACATCATCGGCAGGATCAGCCTCGAGCGTTCGTCACCTTTTTTTCTCGAATGAATTCATCGAGCGATAGCTCAAGATAACAAAACTAAAGTAAACAAGAGAAGAAGTGACAAAAGTACAGACCGCAGTTTTGTTTATGGGACAGACACACCCTCCAAATTGTGATGGCAATTTTAATTTTTTCTTTTATCCAATAAATTCGAGCACAATATCTTCTTTTTTTTGTAAATTTCTTTTTTTATTGATTTTTTTTCGAGACTATTTATACAATTTATACAGTAGCGCTGGCTGGCTGACACACAAACGAGAGAATGGATGAAGTCAACCCCGAACAATAAACATTTCTTCGGCTTAGAGAAAAGAAAAAGGATACCCGAGAGTACAAACGTGATCCTTTATTTATTTTTTTTTTGTTTTTTTGTACTAAATAGTGAAGAAAAAGGTTGAAATTTCCCGTGTAAACACTTTAAAAGTTGTAGAAAAATACGAACTTGTTCGAGTGGTGCTCGAGTGAGTGCCTTTGTCATTGGCATTGTCCTTGTTTGCCAGGATAGGATGTACGAAAATCGAGCAATTATGCGAAAGGGGTTGTACTATTTGGATTGGAGTGGAGTGGAACGTGCGGGTAAGGTTGGATTTTTTGTATTTGTATTCAACGAAATTGCATTTAATTAGGCTGGCTGGTTTTTTGTTATTATTTTCTAGGGGTCTCGGATTATGCTGGCCTAGTGACGTTGTTTAAAGGTAATTTCCACGTAATTTTATTATTTTTGTTTTTGTCTTATAGGGCGGAGTAACAAAATTAATAATTTGAAAGGATTTAAAATACAACAAGTAATTTTAAATACTGAAACTAAATGCAGTGATGGGCAAGCTTTAAAGTTGGATTTGAAAGATACATATACGCGGTCTCAACATGCCTGAGCAGAAGTTCTAAGCACAAATGGCAAGTGGCAAATTTATAGACTTTTGCTTTAAAGTTTGAAAATCGAGATTCAAAAATTCTGTGTGATTAGAACCCATGGATTGTAAGACTCAGGACCACGGGGAGAGGTTTGCTCCACTTAACATAAATGTTTTGGTATTTTTGTTGTTGTAATTTGACTAGCCTAGTTAAGTGACTTCAGCTCTGAAATTCAAAAATAGAAATTTAAATTTTGTATTGTTTAAAATTCATGGACGTTACCTGACAGGAGTCCAGGAGGTTGCTAATTTGACGAGTCTTACTTCGCCTGCCTCCCTCTAGAGAGAATTATTTTTCAACCTGGCTACGCCCATGATCGATTCAACAATCGCTTTTGATACTTTTCATATAGAAATCGTAGAAGTAGAATATTAAAAAAAATCTTTACAAATTGATCAAACATTTAAGATCCTCCTTAAATTTCTTAATTTCCTGTGACACACTTTTTCCATATCACTTCAACGACAACCGGTGGTTATTAAACACACACACGCACACACAACAAACAACCACAGCCATTATCTACAAAATATATATATATATATATCCGCTCGATTTCAGACACAACAGAGCAAAGCGCGTTCATCAAATACCATCAAAACCAGCAGCTTAACAAATATTTTGACAGGTCCTGGTGCAAATTCAAAGGACCGCCATGTGCATCCTTCGACGACTTTGTCTGCGTCTTCGTCGTTTTGGCAACAATGTAATAATTCACTCGTCAACGTAAATTAACTCAATTACGTATTTGTGGTTTGCGGTAAGAACGAACATCGCCTTCGGCATAACACTTGACGGAGTCGTACAGGAATGCGTATCCTTTTGGCAGGCAGGCAGGCAGGCAGGTAGCCTTACCTTAGACTGCGCCTCGCTGCTGTTTTTCTATTATACTTTTTGTTTGTTTGGTTTGGTTTTTTTCTTTTAAAGATTGCAAAGCGGCGTCTTCAATTTCCACACCTCAGTAAAGTATGAAAAGTGAAAAGGTGCTGCTGGCTGGTGGCTGTCGGTGTGCTGTGAATGCGCACAGGTGTCGTCTGCGACGCGCCTTCCTGCATGTCCCTGCACAACACATCCTGCGTGTATGGCAGGCGTCCTGTGTAAACTTCTCAATATCATCATTTAAACCTCTTGTAAACCACACGTTCGTCCTCCTTGGGTTCCTTTGTCAGTTTTTTTTTTTTTTTTTGTATTCTGTACAAATTTCTCGAGTACATTTAATTCGGATTACGTAATGGCTGCTGCTTTCGAGTACTTATACCACATAATATCATATCTCCTGCGGTTCACCGCGACTGCCAGAAATTAATTCAACCACTTTGTAAGCATATTTTGGTGTTTATATTTTCGCGTTTGGAAGATTTCGTCGAGATGGTTAAGTGATTACAAGAGCTTCGGTGGTTTCAGCATTGTGTCAGTTTATTAAAAGGAGCTTTTAGATTTAAATTAAAAACTTACGATTGCCTTGTGAATAAACAAAAAATTTGGCTACACAAATTATTCTCTTTGTATTGCGGACAAATTCGCAAATTGGAAATATCTCTCCGAAACACTTCCTCCAGCCTTTAAATATATTTTCTCAATCACAAACTCTTCAAAAGTCCTTTTTTTATTCTCATTATCCTAAAGATCTCGTTTCAATATTGAAAAGTATCAAAACTTTAATTTTTTTATGGTCAGTATTTATTTAAACTATAAAATTTAAAATTTATCTTTACCCGGATATATTTTAAAACTAATCTTCTTTATTTGAGATTTTTCCAAGTTATATTTATAATGCGAAACGGCTTTGATTTGATATTTTTATATACCTATTTATATACTAAGAAAAAATTTTTTAAAGGCTTTTTATTACTTACTTATTTACTTACTTACTTACTTACATACTTACTTACTTACTTACTTACTTATTTACTTACTTACTTACTTACTTACTTACTTACTTACTTACTTACTTACTTACGTACTTACTTACTTACTTACTTACTTACTTATTTACTTTCTTATTAACTTACTAACTGACTAACTAACTAACTAACTAACTAACTAACTAACTAACTAACTAACTAACTAACTAACCAACTAACCAACTAACCAACTAACCAACTAACCAACTAACCAACTAACCAACTAACCAACTAACCAACTAACTTACTTACTTACTTACTTACTTACTTACTTACTTACTTACTTTCGTACTTTGTTACTTATTGACTTAGATGACCATTATAACCTTATGTCGGTTTTGGTACCGGCCAACAAACTGCGCCGGTTGCCTCTGATTTGCGCGCACTAGCGCCAAGCGATGCCAGGATACTCATCACTTGGTCCTTCACTTAAGATGTTTATCGACCTCCTTTGCGACCTCCACCAAAAAGCCAAGGATCCGTATTAAATAATTTATTCTCCGGAACGTCATCTTCAAGGCTTCTTAACTTTTATGAATAAAAAGTTCATCTTTTCTTAGTTCGATGATTTACTCAAAAAACCAAAAATACTGTTCCTAACCAAGTTTAATCCAGAAACAGTTATATTATGTAAATAACATATCTTAAAAAAATTGGTTTTAGGACCTCTTTAAAAACTAAGCATCTTCCGTTTTCCATAACTCTTCCCAGTTCAATTCGCAGACGCCTTTAGATACTTGCCATGTCTACTTAGAATAAATGTTTAAGGAAACATCTCTCATCTTAGCCTAAATAAATTCACTTTTACAAAGTTACTTCAATTAATTAAAGATTCCTAACAACAACAAATGATTTACTCCAACAAAGACAGTTCAACCGCAATCCCATCCTGTAGCCAACAACTAATGACAATTAGAATAAACCTTTTAGAAAACAATCAGAAAATAATCTTTTCCTAAACGGACATGTTTCAAAACAAACCAAACCGCCATTAGAGCATCACCCAGGCAATAATTCAAATCACAATGTCCCTGATTAATGGAGCCTTCCTCTACTTAGCTGAATCCTGCGTATGGTATGTCTGATTTTTTGAATGTCTCCTTAATGTTAATCGCATTGTCCCGCAGACACTTAGTAATGCAAAATAGCTTCGAATCCGCTCAGAGTTTCATCTCCAACTTTGCTCGAACATTTTATAACATTCAATTGTAACACTTACTCAATCGGCAACAACTAAAGCCGCATTTTCCAATTTTTCATCGGCAGCCCAGCGCAACGTAGGGGTTCCCAGAGTTCACTGACCAATCGTCGACCATTTATTAATTACGCTACAGAGGCTGTGCGTGAGAGAAGACAACCGAGGAAAACCCGAAAAGAAGAAAAAAAGAAAGAAAAATTACCCAAAAACAATTTGTAAAACTTACCGAGTCATTCATTATCCTCAATTATCCTGTGACGTACGTTTTAGGATCGGATCGGATCTTAAGAGGTCGGTTTCTACGGCTACGGCTGCTGGCATTATCATTAGCCAAAGATCATCAAGTCATGTAACTGACAGCAAACACAAAAACATCACATCAAGTGAAAAATGATTCTGAGTCGGAAAATCCAAACTGGGCGGATATTCAAATTTAAAGGATATTCCATATTAAATGTTATAAATAGACTTATGCCATCTACGTGGTCATAACTCACTATAGTATGACCGCGTCACACCTGCAAAAAATACCAAAAAACTGCGGTCACAGACTGTTACACTTTGGACAACTTACGAGTCTATGCTAATTTTCTTCAAAACTATCTTAAACTTGCTTTTAGGAAAATGTTCCAGCTTTTGTACGTTACTCTTTTGAAGCGTATCTTCGGTTATGGTTTCATTTCAAATTTTCGTTACGCTCTGTGACTATTTTTATTATTGTTGCTTTTATTTACAACAATAAAAATTGTTGTCGGGAGAAAACTAATTTCCATAAAATACTCCCCGAATGGTGCAGCGAGCGCGTGGCATACCATTTCGTTTCCTTGAAGAAAAAAAGCAACAAAAAAATTTAAAATATCGCAGGCGTTCGTTCTTGAGTGGAAATATTCTTAAAACCAGCGAGAAAATCAACAATTTTTGTTGTTGCTGTTGTTGTTTGTGCTGCTGCCGCTGCTGATTGTTTGTCTAGCAACAGATAAGAACTGCATTTTTAATGAAAGTAACGTCTTTTTTGTCGGTATGTCGGTGTGTATGTCTCTTTTATTTGTTGTTGTTGTTGTTGTTGTTGTTGTTGTTGTTGTTGTTGTTGTTTAATTTTTAATAGTTTGAAGTGCACATTCAGTTCTGTCAGATGCGGCTGTGGCATGCACTCGCTTGACCTTAAACTTCAAAATAACAAGAATAAATATTAGGCGCAGCGCGTTAAGATAGCGAAGATTACGTCATGGTGATATTATGTAAAGAAGATAAATTTGATGTTGTTATTTTTTGTTAAACTATGCAAACTTTAGAAGCTTGACTTTCTAATGCAGCGGTTCTTAACTGCTTGAAGGTTGGAGCCTTCTTGACATAAATTTACCTCGTAGGATGCACGTAGGCAGAGGGTGTTGAGATGGTCCCAAAAGAGTCTCTCTTCTCAAAATTTTTAGAGATAATACATTTAAAAATACTTTGAAGACCCAAAAAAGGACATGAAAAAATTCAGTTAAATTTCTGATTAAGAAAAATCTGTCAAAACGGTATAACATATCAAAACCCATTAAATAAAGTTTTATAATTATATTATTTAAAGATCTATTTGGAAGTTTTCTCTCTTCAACATGGTGCATGAAATGTCTTTGCAAACTCAAACCCACGTCTGGATTTTGGATACGACTTGCTCTTTCGACAATTGAATTTTTTTAAATTTACTGATTGATTTTACGGACAAATAACAGGTTATGTTACTAGTATAGCATATCTAAGCGAAAAAACTATACGTTCAAGCAAATCTGCCAAGAATTGCGTAAAAATGGAGACTGATCAGTAGCGCATTTGGTTAAATTACAGGTGTTATTACTGATACATTTCAAGTAGGGGATTGTCTAAATCTTGTGTGGTTTTAAAATCATAATAGATCAACTAGTTAAATGCAATTGATATAACCGGTACATTACTTGCAAGGAATAGTCAAAATTTTTAGTGGATTTTATAGAAGTCGTAGTAGCGTAACTGGTTATATTACAGGTAATATAACCAGTGCATTTCTATTTGTATTTATTTTGGGAGATCCTAATACTAAAGTCTTACAATCTTATAATAAAGTAGTAAATTTTATATAAAAACATTTCAAGCATATGATTCCCTAAATCGCTTGTTTAATGAAAATTTAAATAGAGCAACTGGTTGAATTGCAGGTAATATAACCGGTATATTTTTTGCATATGATTATCTCAATCCTTAGTGGCTTTAATAAAAGAAGAATTCTTTTATTTTTTATATTATAATCGATTTCAGACAAATATTTTTACTTGATACTATAGAAAAATAGTCAAATTTATTAGTCAATATTTTTTGATTCTCTCTCTCTTTCTCTCTCTCTCTCTCTCTCGCCGATTTTATTCAACGTTAGTTTGAGGCAGTGAAACGACGTCATGCATTTTTTTAATAAAGAATTAATGAATTTTGAATTTTTTAATTAGTTTTTCTTTAATAAAAAAAATCAAGTTTTTGCCTCCTGCTTCCTCAATGGTTTTGGACAACAACAAAACATTTTCCACACAATTGGAGAAGAAAAAAAAACGTTTTAGGTTTGTCTTTTTGTGTTATTTGTCTTTATTATCATTTATTAGCCTAAGAAATACACAAATCTTCTATATGCCATCATACAAAGTGGAATCTTTCGTGTCTGTACAAAGAAACGTACTCGCATACATTCGTTCGCATTTATGTATTCATACCAACACATGCAAACATGCGTGATATCCCCAAAACCAAAAACCCAAAAAAAAAAACATGTAAACAAATATTTAACAAAGCAAGAAAATACCATTAACGTATCCACAGCATAAAGTACTTTAAAAATCACACAAATATAAAAGCACACACACACACACGCAGGCATGCAAACAAACACTCACAGATACACACACACATACACATACGAGTAAATTTAGAATGCTCTGTTCTTTTTTTAGTATGCAAACAAAAGATCATTTTTAATTCGTACGTTGATTATTATTTTGTTTAATGCTTGGCAATCCAAGCCCTAACGTCAAAGCCACAGCGTGATATTAAATCCTTTTTATGGAGGAGCACCAAACAGGTTCCCCCTGTACGACTACAATAAACAAACCAGAACAGAAATAAGAACCATTTAAATCCAAGACAGGTTTTGAGATTTGGCCTTTCAATCAGTGCACATGACAGCGACGCCTCAGCATATCAGCGTGTCGCTCAGGTGTTCAGTGCTGCGCGTCGCTTCTTGGCTACGAACGAACGCTACGATCCTCCTCAGGTTACCCACGCTTAAACACTGAAAAAAATATTACAATATTTCAGATTTTTTGTTTAAATTATAATCAATGTAATCATAGTAAAATTTTGTTGTTGGTTCGTTTGTGACCGCATCACGTCTAAACTACTTAACGTATTTTAACGAAAATTGATACATATAAACTTTAATGTTGACAGAAAGCTTAGATTTATATAGGACTAGTAATGCTAGTCTAACACGCCCACAAATGTGTGTAACATCCACTCAAGCATAAAATCGATAGGTAAAAGTTAACGAAATTTGGTTTGCCTGGCAAATTAATCTGTAAATCACTATAACTCCTAAACCGTTTATGCAACAAAGAACAAATTCAGTGTTTATATAGTTAATGAATACATTCAGTAACTGGACAAATATCAAGTTCACTGTTAATAATATATATAAAGTTTAAATTTATTGTTTCAGAATTCTTTGGGAACCAACTTACAAATACTCTACTTAAATATAGTCAAAAGGGTTTTCAACCTGGTATAGCTAAGGACATAGTAGATCTTTGCGTGACTTTGGTCAGCCAGTACAACCTAACCTAAACTAACTTACAAATAATTGGGATTTAACTGTACTGGACTGGATTAAGTAAATAACCTTCAAATACTAAAGAAGTTGACTGAAAAGACTGAATAGAGTAAATGGACTGAATGGACTGGCTGCACTGAAGGGCACTGGGATCAATTAAATGTACTGAATGAAGTTGATTGAATGGAATGATTAACCAGTCTGGATGGATATGTTAGACTGGGTGGACCTGATGAACCATATACGAGTACAAATTTCAATCTTTATAAACTTATCAACTATCCCACCCGACTTTATTCGATCGATAGTCGGTCTAACCGGCTCTTATATATGCTTCACATCATTTGTAATATATCGATACAAATAAAATGTTTTCTATTTTCCAGGAATGAGTATTAGGAATTTTACATTTTCTATTTCTTTTATTAGTATGTTAGGTCGAATAATTCCGAAGTCGAATCAGTTCAAGCATTACTTTGTACGAAATGTTAAGACAATATCTTCAATAGTTGCCGAGATATTGCGTTTACAAGATTTTAGCTCAATATCTTTAGAGTCCTTTTTAAATTTTTTACTATTGATTTTTTCTAGTTTTTTCTTTACGTGTAAATGATCGCTCACACACAAGTGCGCAGTGCGCATGCGCAGCGACTCAACTCGTCCATCGATCCTATCTATCTCATGTTACCTTGTTTTGTTATGCTTTATGCGTCACTGACAAATTTATTTCGGCTTTATGAAAATGTTCGATCGCGTAGTTTCATCATTAGATACGATTCGATTCCATTCGAAATGCCCAAAGGATTTTCGGTGTGTTTATGTCGAACACGTGCATTTCACAGCATGACTGTCGCGGTGCTCCGCGCTGCGGTGAGTTGCGGTACAGTAAGGTCCCAAACTATAAATGCATGTACGTTTTTTGTTGCGTTTTAGGCTTGAACGTGTTTTGTTTATAGTAAAAAAAACGAAGTTTTTTCTTTCATAAATCAAAAAATTATTAAACTGTTGACATTTTTTAAAAGTTTTTTTGAGATTTATGAAAATGTTTCTATTTAAAGCCAAACCCGCCTTATTGAGTTTTGTGTGGGGGGGAGCCAGTAAAAAGAAGTCGTAGTCGTAAAAATGATAAACGTTTCGTGTGCTATTATTAGAACTGTCACAAGTTATATGGACAATTTTAATAAATTTATAACAATTTACAGAGAAAGTTTTTAAGTGCCTAACTGCCTATTTGAAGTTATAGACCAGAAGGCTCACATAAGACATTTATTTGGTAATGTAGTTTTCTCTATTTTAAAATCAATTGATGAACTTTAAATATTAAAACCTCCAAAGTTCGATAAGTTCACATACATACCTTTTATGTCCTTAGTACATGACGCAACGTGTCCAACAAAACTCCAAAATTTGAAGAACCTATGAGAACGGCATCCATTAGAGCAACACGAAGACAAATCGTGTTTTCCGTCTTAATGATAATTTCCACGAACAACGAAATTCGAAAATATTCACATCATTTTTCATCTGGCAGCAGAACTAACTTGAGCGCGCTCCTTGTTGGACAAACATGGATGGAAATTCATTAGCACGTTTCTGGGCAATGACGCTGGATGCCCAGCGTAATGCAAGCAACTTTGGAACCACTGTAAGGTTAACATTCGACACAGTGTATAACATCTGGATACGCTTATATAGTATGTATAAATATACATATATATATGTATACATCTACCTTGCAAGGTATGTTAGTCTGTGTGGGGTTACCTAATCGTGATTGTTTAGTTTGCGTGTTTATTTTTGTAGTCATTCCTAACGAAAACTTAAAATTCCTCAAATATTTATTGTCATCTCCTTTTTTTTATTATTTCATTTGAAGCGATAAGGCAAAGGAATAGTTTCGGAAATTTGTGATGTGGGTAAAAAACGCCAAGTCATGGATTTCTTTTTAAGGTCTTCTTTTGACTGCATCATGTGGAATACAGAAGCGCTCTAATTTTTAGGACAAACACAGAAAAAACATCGAAAAAAAAAAGATACGCGTGATTACCAGGAAACGCATAACCCAACAGAGTCTAAGGTGGATACATACAAACATATGTACTATAGACTGTGAGCCCTTCATCTGTCAGGATAAAGCAACGATCATTGCCAGAAATCATGGAATTTTGTTGTGTTTATGTTCTTCACGTCGGTTTGTTTGTGTTCGGTCGGCGAAATTTTTGATTGATTTCGGATTAAGTGCGTCTCAAGTGTAATGAATGGATTTTACTATCCGGTAGCTACAATCAATATTTATTTTCATATTTTTGTTTAGTGTTTATCAATATTGTTGCAAATCCTCTTGTGTAATTTATCGCCAACGAAAGGAGCACTCCTAATATTGTGCCTTGAAAAAGATGAGGCGGAAAAATTAAATTATATAAATATATATTAAATGACAGGTAATGAATGATATGTACATGTATAAAATATTTCTAATCTAAAGATTTGTTGCTACAACAACTTTTGTTTGCATATTTTATAAAATTTCATTATTTTCTTTACATTCTCTAAGATTCTCAGGCACACGCGAATTAAACAAATTAAACTTCAACTTATTTTATTTCAAAAATTTTAAGTTTATTATTTAAACAAACTTATTCTGTTTTACTTCATAACCGAACTTTTGAGACTCCTCCAAACCAAACCTAAAAGAAACCTCGCTCCTAACCTAGGTCAATAAAACCCAAAGCTTGACCCAAAAATTGAACGCGGCTTCTGCATTGGTTGACCCGATTCTATATTTTTGCTTAAACGCATTTTGATTGATTGTAATTAAATTGAAATTCAATCGAAAATTACAGTCCGCTTCATGTGAATAAGCCAACACATTTTTACAATTTGGTTATAATTTTAATTTGAATAATTTTATGCTTAAAATTTGTACAACAATTATTTCCACCATTAAAAATTAAAAGCAGTCCTTTGAAGCACCCATACATATACTCGTACATAATGTTTATAATTATTAAGCCAACTGAGAATTGTAAGAACCCAAAGCAACAATCAAGAAATGGATTAAAAAAAACCTAACTACAAGCTTTGCAATGAATTTCTTTGATTTTTGAACAAAATGATTTTAGTTTATAGAAATAAAGTAACGACAAAAGACAGTCAATTTGTTCTTCTGCTGTTATTTGTACACTCTGAACAGTAGTTTTGAATGTACTTTTGAAATGATTTTTTTATTTCTACTGCTTCAATTTTAAGATCAATGAGATTTCATAAGAGAACAATTATTTATTTTGTAATTCATTAGTCATTTCATTAGCATTAATAAAACAGCAATAACAATGAAGTGAACATTTCATTACAATTGAACAAGTAATGATAATGAGTTGCATTCAACATTTAAAAGTGATGAAATTATTTAGCATTAGCATATTCAATGAAAACTTAATTTCATTGGCACTATTATTGATGTTCTTCACTAAACAATCAGCTGCGTTAAGCCCGCATTAAAGCGGCCTTAATCCTCGGCTTAGTCTTAAAAGAAAAGTAAAACAAACGCTTGAACTCTGACCGGTGCCGACTTTAAGAACTTATGCCGGTTAACTGTGTAAATAAATGAACGCAAGCAGCGATGTGTAACATTATTGATCTACATACTTACAAAACACAACAAACTGCGCCAGGAGAAAGTCGAAAATTGGTTTCGCATCAGCTATTGGTAATGAGATCTTTGGTAGGCTCATGCTCATGCTCAGACGCAAAAACCACACAAGCACTTCAGCAATACGATCGTTGAATCGATCGTCGAAGGTAGTCAGTCACCTTTTGCAAGGAACGATCGATCGATCGATTCGATTGCGTACTTTCTTCGACTTGGGCATTCGGGCACTTGGGCACTTGGGCACTTTGGGTTACCCTTAATAACTGCCAGACGCGCACTTTTGCGAAACAAAATCGACAAACAATAGCGTAAAATCCCAGAGATGACATAAACAATCTCATTGTGCACTCGAGAAATGATGTGTGAGATATCAATTGTCAGTTGTGACAATAGAAAGTGACAGATCGGTATCTGTTCGTTGGTAATAAAATTAGAGACTTTATTGATTTGTCTTGACAGATTTACGAAAATTTCTCTTTAGTTTTGTTTTTGCGCAGCAATTCGCGCATTTTGAATGGGTGTGTTCCAATGGAAAACTATTTCGTTTATTTTTTATTTTCCGCAAGGGTATAGCATATAAGACTCATGCAATTGTCATTGTCGCATATAGGATACCCCTTGCTGACGCTGGGAATATTTACAGTGGATATCGCTGAAGGAGTTGCAATAAAAATTAACTGCAATTAAGCGCGGCATACGATCTTGCAAAAAGAAAGAAAAAAGAAAGGCGTAGATGCAGTTGTGCGACCGAGTTTGAAGCCGCTGACAAAATGTTGAAATGTCATAAAGTCTGCAAGTTTATGACTATCGTAAATATTTTGATGTGTAACTGCCCGATTTTTTTTTTTTGGAAAACTACGCGGCATCCACAATTTGACATGATGGTAGCGTGAAGAGGCGCTGATGCTTCCGTACGACGCTGGTGAAAATTTCCAATTTTCCCGATACTTTTGTACAGTTTTGCTGAAATCGCACTCACTCGCTTAATATCAATTGAAAACTAAAATGAAAAGGAAAACGTTAGACCGCGCGCACACGCTGCGGGATATTTATGATGGAACTTCCGTTCGCGGCTGCAGTTCCGCCCAGTATTTGTATACGGAATATTTGACTTGGCATTTTGTCAGTTTGATCGACATAATCTACGCTTAGTGCTGGAGTGTTTAATGCTTTCGTAGATTGTTATTAATGATCGCTTAAATACAAATTTAGTCTGTTTGAGCTATTGTGAAAATGTTGTCAGCTAATCGTAAGTGTTCACAGCGTTTATTGAAGAGCTTAGGAACAATTCAATACGGCAGATAACTTTGAGGGTAAATATCGGAAGTCAAATTTATCTTATTTAGCAAATATTTTCTTTTAAAACCAAAATGGATACACATTGTATGCAAATATGGATTTTTGAGATTCGAATAATAAATTTCGAAGATTTTGTTAAGTACTTAAGCTAAATATTGTATTTAAATTTCCTTTTAAACTCAAACTTTTATTTTCAAAATATAAGAACAAACAACTTCGAAAAATATTTATTAGTACATGATATAATAAATATAAGGTGAGGAGAGTATAAAAGTGTTTATCTCCACCTCGATATAGTTTCTCTCTTTGAAAATTGAATTTTTAAGTAGTTGCTGTGATTGCTATAGAATTATTAAGTAAATAAAAATAACGACGAAATTTGTTGTCCAAAATAAAAAAATTAAGAAACTTCAAAACAAAGCACAAAAATACGGCAGAAATCGAGGTGAGTTCGCTCAATTTGCAATCTCATTTCTACTTTACAACAAATTAACTTTAACGTTTTAACTAGTTCGTGGCCAGCTCTGAAAGCTAACTATACAGAAAATTTAAAAACAATTGCCTTTGAAATTTGTATAAAGATAATATCAATATTTCAATGAGCTTCTTTATTTCACATTAAATAAAATAGGTAAAAAAGTTTAAAGTAGGACTAAGTAGAATCAACTTCCCACGCTATGAAGTTAATGTTACTAACTCTTAGTTGTCAGTTAGCCTATACAAAACTAACCACTTTTGCATGAAACTCAACCATAACAAAATTCAACTGAAATTCTTTCTGTTCCACATTCGACTAAATTGATTTACTCGGAAAGATTTCGTAATTTTATCGGTAGCACATCAAAGCGTTCTCCACTCATATCGTGAGTTAAAGTAATTAAATTTTTTTTAATGATGAAAATCTAATCCTTTATAAACTACCATAAAAATTACGTATACTATATTCGCTACATGTGAGGTTCACATTCACACAAACAAAGTTTTCTAATAACCCACATACGAACAAAAAAAAAAAGTATATCATTAAAATAGAAACAAAAACAAAAAAATGCACCCAGGCAACAACAACGAGTATTAACGAAAAACTGCCGGAAGATTTTGAAGGAAAAAGATCGTTAATCTTAATCAAAATGCGTGAGTAAACTGACTCCAAATAAAAAAGAAAAAAGAATAAAAAGAAAACTCACAGCGTAATAAAAAAGGATCTTTATTTATATACGAAAAAAGAAAGGAAAAGAAGTTAAATTCGCCGCGATGTTAGTAGCAACCACAGAGAAGACATAAAATAGAAGACAAGCTTACTTTTGTGATGTACAAGAAGTATAAAAAAAGTCGTTGATAAGATCGGAGAAATTTCGTTACAGAAAGAAAGAAATAAAGACCAAGAGAACAATGTTGCCATGTTGCAGTAACACAACTTAATGATCTTTTGTCTCGCAGGCGACTGCCACAATGGGTTATACCGAAAGAAGAAGTAAGTTGTAACTTAAACTACAAGATTAGAAAGGTTACGAGCGACTCATTCGTGTGCTTTCAAAAAAAAAGAGAAGAAAATCGCTGCGTGTACCCGCTGACATGTCAAACGGTCTTTAAATCAAATATTTAAGGATGCGTGATCCTTGGCGTGATGGCGTCAAATTACAAACGAGCAGCGAAAGGATTAACTCATCGTTGAGTCGACGACGAAAAGCGAGGTTTTTCTTTTCAAAGCGATTTTTGCCCAACTCAGGGCATGGTATTAAATATCAGTTTTAATTATGCTCAAGAGTTCGGCGAAGTATGAAGGAAGTTCTTGTAGCGATTATGGAGAATTGTATTCTTTGAAATTTTCTATAAATTTTCATAATTGACAAAGAATGCATAAATATGCATGCAAAATATTAAATGGAAAAAATGTTAATTTAACATGATTTTTTTGTGTTCTAAATAAGTTCTAAAAAATCGTTACCAACATTTTTGTTCACATTTTTCAAAAGTTTTTGATTGATGTGCCCAATCAAAGAGTCCATAAAAAAAACGTACTGTCAGATCTGAAAAATGCTATAAACTCCAGAATTTATATCATGTCAGAAATACATTGAAGTCAAAAAAACTTGTTCCCAAGCATTTTCCAACGGTTTTTCCACTAACTTTACCAACTGGTCGTGCTGTGCTGCCTTTTCCCAGTACCCAAAACAAAGCGGAAAATGAAAACTCTTAAAACTTATGCAAATCAAGGTGTCTGTATGTCTGTCTGTCTGTCTGTCGCTATAAAATAAAAATTTGAGAGAGAAAAAAAATAAGATAAAGGAAAATCTTTGCAATTTGAGACACTTCAGTGACATAATTCCCGACAGCCTGACGAATTTTGATTGATATGAGTTCAGCGCGAATAGTTTTTGCGTCACAAGCGAATGCCTCGCATGAAGGAAGCTCAAGTCTTCACAGCAGATAGCAGACAAGCATGGCAAATGCACAACAGGCAACGGCGAAAGTGTTGTTGAACAGCAGCTCTAAACGTCAAACTGCATGCTAGAAATGTCAAAAATTTAGGATTGATTGGTTGCAAATACTTTTTTTTTCTCTCGAGCGTATGTGACAATTTTTTTTTAATGTTTTTTAATAATTCGTTGTTTTTTATGATGATGGGTTTGGCTATGTTGCATGACAGACAGACATTGTCTACTTTTAATTTATGCATAATTTGGAGGCAGTTTAGGGCTAGCATTTAGTGGGCATTACAACAGTTTTACAACGAGTTTTGTTGTAAGCTGTGTGAACTTTGGTTTTGTACCTAAAATAAATCATGAAGAATTTTGATTAGGAGCTCATCTGTCGTTTTTTTTACTTCCTTTTGATTAATTTTATTTTTTTATGGAATTATTGATTGTAATGACTCTTTAGTGCTGCCAAATTGAAAAATTTTGTTGTCTCAATAACAATTTTGTACACATTTTAAGCCTAGTAGTGATATTCCCGATAAGGAGCAGAGTGAACGTCAGCATGTAAAATAGGAAAAAGAATCTACTTCGGATTGGAAACACAAAAACAACTTTTAGGAATGCTACAAATATTATTTAGAAATAATTTATCTCTGGCCAACTGTATCCAATTGTTGACTCTATCAAACTCAAGTCCTCAAGTACGTTTGCAACAACTGCAATAGCTGCTCCATCTTTTGGCTATAGTACTTTCACACTTTAGATTCACACGGAGCAGATTTTTGTCAATTTCTTGCATATCTACAATTCTACTTAACCTTATCGTACTAATCGAAAATTCTACTAGTCTAAATTATAATGTAGGCATTTCCGACAGTGCTTACAAATTTCCTAATTAAAATATTTCGTATTGTTTTTGTTGTTGCGATGTTATGTCATGTGAATAAGATTTGTAAAAGAACTGCGGCCCTAAGATATATTATGTACGACCTCTGCTAATAATAGGAAATTCCTTCAAAACCTCAGCCAGTCCAGTTGACCATAAAAATTCAATAATGTTGGCTGGGTCGAACACGTTAGTTCATATATATATGATCCCAAATAATTCCAAAGACATCATCAATCGATATTTTAGGAGTAGTACTACTAACTAAAATTAAAGTCTAAATTATAGTCTGAAAATTCATGTTGTTCTTTGATTATTAGAGTTCGAAGTGAGATGTAATACAGAAAAATACTAAGTATGTGATTATGTAATTCTACATACTACGTAGAATGTAAATATATCTACATTCGGGCCCGATGCAGGCCTACTTTGCAGACCTCGATAGAACGTATTTTTCATTATCGGACCACCCTTGTAATATAGGAAATTGTCTTTACTTAATTCTAAAGATAAATCAAGATATAAATAAATAAGTCTAGATAAAAAGAAGTACTAAATTTCCATCAAATTGTAGATAGGTTTAAGTATATTAAAAGCTAGATTATAAGTTTATTAAATGCTAGATCAATTTCACCGATTGTTACTAATTATATTTTCTTTATAGTTATTCCTATATATCGACGCCTCAGACGATGCCTGTCGCATGTTCATTTCGAATGCAATGGACATACAACAAAGTTCGTCCAAAGCGTCGATATGTATTATTCAAACCGTTTGATGACGCAGTTAGAAATTAATTCCATCATTAGATAAATGCATTTCCGTACGATCAAAAATGCCGTAAACTCGTATGTACATATTGTACATATCTTAAGACATTTTCCAAAATAAACGCAAACCAAACAAAGCGAATACGACGACTCTAAGTGGACCCTCATGTTCTTCAAAAAAAATGTGACCTGCGTAATTAATTTAACTTCCTTAAGATAGTTTACATTTAGCCAAGGATAATACACAGACAGGAAGCGGAAATACCTAAAAAAAAACAACACAAAAACAAATGACATAACGAAACTCTAGTCTAAGGTAAGGTAATAAATTAATGAGCTATTTTCTTAAAGGAGCACAAAAAACGAAAAATTAAAGGAAAACCATTTCAGCTTGATTTGCAGAATAAGGGCGCATTTATTAAAACACTCCAATGAGACGACAATCCCGAGAACAAAAAAAAAGAGAAAGAGTCTCGCCAACGGTCGAAACGCTAAATTAACACCCTTATAAATGGCAATACCCGATATTTGCGTACTTCAAAATTCTTCGCTTTGTTCGACGAGCACTTTGCAAAATGTACGAGTACGAGTATCTCAAACAAAAAGACGCCGTCCGCAATGTTTGTGACTAATTGATTGGTGACCAATGGACAAAAATGACTGACGCACACTCACTGAATAGTTTGTTAGTAAGGTCTGAGCGCAATTTGTGTTGCGGCCACTAATATTTGGCAGCGGCTTTACTGTGATTGTTTATTGAATGGCCAATCAATGTCTATTTAAGCATATTTATGTGTGTGTGACCAATTGATTTGTATAAGTATTTATTTCTTATCTCGAGGGACAATTTTGGATATTGGAAAATGTTTAAATAATATGAAAGGAAGGTTATTAAAGGCAGCTATACTTAAAGTATTTAAAAAAACAAATTTGAGAAATAGTGAATACTTAGGCAAGATGTGCCCTTAAGCGGGAAGATACTTAACCGGGGACTATTGTTTACAGTCTGTGAATAGTTCAAATTTCGTATAAACGGGAATCATGTATTTTATCTACTTGTGAAGAAACTATCGTAATGATTAACTCATTTAAATGTTAACTGATATTTTGATGTTATCCTGTCAGTTCAATACTCTTCCATGAGTAACATTTTATGTATGACTACTTTAAGTCACTGTTAAAACTATCCGCCTCACCCTCACACCTTCCTTCAAAGTCATTTTCACATTGGTCACACCTCATAACTTTGGTTTAATTCTGTTTGAATTTTCCAATATCCTTTCGCACATCCTTGCGAGCGAATGTACTTGTGGCAGCTGTTTGTTCTGTCTCTGCCAACAAATACAATTTCGGTTTTCTATCCTGAGCTGGATAACGCATCTTCGAAACTCCATTCCGGACTACTCGCTACTCGCAGACAACACTTTAATATAAATTTTATTTGGTCATAAAATTACATTGTACCTACAATGCCTCCTCGTTCTGTCCGCCGCTTTCATCGATTGATTGTGATTTTCGCTTTGGGATTTTATGATTTTGATCGCATTTTTGATGGACATGTGCTGTATGCAATTTCTATGCCACATTTATGTTATAATTCCGTATCAAATTCGCATTTTCAATGTGTGACCATTTTTATGAATTTATTGCATCCTCCGAGTATGGCTTAATTTAAGATGAAGTAATTCTGGTGGCATTATAAATGCATTAATGTATGTATTTATATGTGTATGTATGCATTTTGGCATTACTTTCTGATGACGTTTGATTGATATATTGCATAGCAGAGGAACTTGAATTATTGTGAGAAATTCGGAATTTCTTACGAGTATATTTAGTGGCTCTATATTCTGACGCTTATGGTCATCATTAGTGACAGCTTTATGTCATGGAAATTGACATTATTATGAGTTGATTAGAACAGAATTTCTGATTATTTGGTTAACATAACAAAGAGCTTCTAAAATTCGTATCCAATGAATATTTTCATGTAAGTTGTAAACGATTTGTATTAAGGTCTCTCTGATAACGCCCTCTATTTCTTTATATGCCTTTGATGGGCGTCAAACAGAATCCTTTGAAATTGAGGGCGTTGTGAATTTATAACAAATTCATTTATCTTCCTCATTTCGAGTTAATTACATGGCAAAGGAAAATGAATCGATGAACTCAACATATCGACCGCCCATACTTTGGTTGGTAAGAAATCATTTGAACCATTTCTCTAGATGGAATCGATTCCTTTTTAAATATTATTCTTGTAAATGTTTTCATGTTTGCGATTTTTCCACATTCGTTTCTTCTTTTTTGCTGTATTTGGACTAGCTAATGATCTAAGGATCGGAACACGTTTGCCATATAATATACGACAAATATAGTTTTATTTAACTCATGCATCAAAATCTCGATCATAGTAAAGTTCCTCAACAAAATTCGGTGGTCAACTTGGTTAAATAAAATGCATAATTATTTTATATATTCATTATTATTAAATCGATTATGTTATACGGTCTTGGAATGACCCAGTGGTATTCCCGTTTATGAAGAGATTTATGGAAATGATATGTGTACATATATGCTCTTAAATAATCATGAAAAAATTACAAGCGGTTATCGACAATCAACATTGATACCTTATAGATATTATTGAGGAATTGGAGGAAATCTAGAATTGAAATTCATTTTACATTATCACCTATGATATTAGACATGTTATAAACTCAATTTTGATAATGTTCCAAAAACACATCGAGACCAAAAATGAGTTAAAGGGAGTTCCTCAACAAAGTTCCCCAATGAGACTAAATAGTTATTGTATTTACCATAAATCGATTTTTATTAAGAACCAATTACTCGGTAATGACCCTAAGTAAATTAGACGATAAAAAGAAAAAAAGAGAGATAGAGCTTGCTGAGGTTGAAAGGCATAACACTTCTCTCAGCTCCTTCTCTCTAAATCGTCTCTTTACCAAATGTTTTGACATGAGTCCACCTTCCTTTCCCCATCCCTCTATCAACGACTTTCGGGAATCAGTTAAAGGTTGTATGTCTATCTGTCTTTGTATAATGTTGCATAGGTACTACATCCTGAATAGATCCTTTAAAAAAATTATGGAACTTTACACAACAACTTTTCAAGCTATAAAATTCATTTCCTTGACTTGTATTTGTGTTTATTTGTAACGATTCATTTCAAATGACAATTCAAGCACGATAAATTCACCGAAGAATTTCAGGAATCGCAACACCTCAAAATAAACATTTTAAGCGATTTCTTCTTAAGTATGAATCGTCCTTTAATTATTCACAATTCCTAAAAGACCCTCAACTAAACTACTTAAACATAAAATTGTAACGTATTTCTCTCCTATCGCACAACGATAATTGCTTGAGAAAAGATTTTATCTAGATACAATTTCTTCAAGGAAACCTCACAACAACAAAAATGTTCAAAATGTTCGTTACAAATTTTTGTATAATAGTTTAACTCTCGTCGCCTGCGATTGTGCAATTATGATGGTCAAGTGTCTGGGCTAAGATGACAAACTACAAACTCATCACGAGTGTTGTTGTTCGCCTGTCTGTCTGTCTGTTTGTCTGTCCGTGTGTGTGTTCTGGTCAGTGCACATCGTGTGAATGACGCTACATTTTTAAACCGATATGAAGGCGCGATACTCTTCTTCTGCTTCAACTGTCTTTGCTACTGGATGGATTTGATTTCGTTGGCAAGCAGCGCATTTTTTTTTTGTTGTTGTCCAACCGTTGAGCGTTGGAAATTTGCTACAGGTGAGTGCGCATGCGCAACGCGAAAAACGTAGGCAACAAGTTGTTTGGTTGTTTTGTTGTTTAGTGCGCCGCTTTTAATAGGGGTCCTAATTGGAGTGCCCGGTGGAGTGTTTTGTGTACATGCATTTTTTATTTTATTTTTGTAGGTATGTATATACATTATATATTGTATAAGTGCAATGTGCAATTGTCGCGCTTGAAGGTGCGGGTGTTTTGATGAAATTTTTTCTTTAAAATAAATAGTTTTTAAATATCTATCGTGGGAATTGTCAATTGTCGTAAAGGAGGTCATATAAATATATTTCTAAATGAAATTTCTTTTTTGTTTTGGAATATTAGGTGTACTTTTTATTGTTCTAGACATTATTATATGTAATACTTGACTCTTATAAACAAGTTAGCATCGTATTTTTGTAGCCTTATTAATTTATAAACACACAATCAGCTGATTTACGAGATAAAAGTGTGTATGACCTAAGTCGACATCATGCTATAACTAATACAGGTAACTGTAGTAATGACAGTGCTCTCCTGCTAGGCTAGGTTCGTTTGCCAAAAACCATTGTCGTTGGAAACCAAGAGAACAAAAGTAACAAAAACAACATTGGAATATGGATGCAAATGAGCAGTTTCAGTATTGAGTTTTAATCTTGACAAGTTTGAATATTTCAACAGTTGTTCCTTTTTGACAAATGAACTAAGCTGCCAATTACTGCAGGAGCCTGTAATAATTTTGCCATGGCGGACAGTACATAAGAATCCTTTAACAAAAACTTTTACTTTTTTATATTCAAATTCTTTAAGAAATACGAGACTGCCCAAAGTTTCACGAGTACTTTTTCATTGTGTCCAACTTTTTATAACAAAAACAACAGCAACAACGACAACAATAACTGCAGTGTAAATAGAAACGTCTGCGTAAATCATGTCATTTAGGAATCGACAATTTGTAAATCAGTGATATGTAAATTTATGCGTTCTCACAACGAAAACATTGCAAATCCCAAACAATAACAACAAAAACACCATTTAACACAACATACATATGTACATATGTACATAAATTACGAACGAAAATGGCAACCCTTTTTCGCAGTGCAGCAAGCAAGCAAGCGGCAGACTTCGACAATAATTTGCAAAAGGTCTTGTAAAAATTTTGACACTTTTCGACTGACACTTATTGAAATGTCGACATGATCAAGCGATGCGATGCGATACGATGCGATGCGCACGAAGAAGACAATAAGACCTTAACGGCGCGGCAGCGAAGGGTAAGGTAAGCGGCAAGTTAATCAATCCACCAAGAAGCGTTGCAAAATTTCGCAAATTGCAATATGGAAAAATTGCCGAACATTGCAATTTCCTTTTTTGCTATCGCTTTTTTTTTCTATTTTTTTTTCTGTTGTCTGTTGTGCTGTAATAATTGCATGTCAACCCTTTCGTTTAAACGCGGCGAAGCGCCAGCGTCAGTGCCGCCGCCGTGGCCTGTCAAAAGAAATTACAACAAGAAAAATGCAAAGTTAAATTGACATGCGTTCAAAGTAGATTTGCATGCTTTGCGTTTTGTTCTATGGCCGGTCCCTGCCAGGCATATCGCAATATCCCATCCTTTGCATACACGAAATAAGGGCGGCAAGACCTTGGGCGCCTCATCATTTTTGTTTTACACTTCGACTTCCGCATTTATTGCCCATACATAATCCTGTTAATGGGATTATTGCAGAGCAGCACTCATTTAAGTACTAACGCGTATTTTGTTGTATACTACAGAGCAAGATCGCTCGCTTCAGCTGATGATGATGATGATCTTGTAACGATCTTTTGGATCGTGATTACTTTTGCACTACGGGTGAGAATATTTATTTCATTTATTTAAATCCGCTGTTATCGCTTTAATAGACTTACATGCTTTATGATGAAAACCTTTTGTGGTATAAACTAAATATGGAATTTTTAAAGCGTTGCAGAAGAAATGTCCTCTAGCAACTTTTTGCACAAGGCAGCAATTTTTTATGACGTTGGCAATTTTATGAGGTTTCCATTTAAGACTATTTTCCACTGCAGCGCAGCGAATCCATCATTTTAATTGCGGATTTTTAATTTTTCATTCGCATTTTACAATTTCAATTTAATCCAAAGAAAAAGTTTTCGAACCAATAAAACTTTTTTATGACTTTAACGGCTGCTTTGTCTGTCTGTTTGTCAGTTTGTTTGATTTTTGTGCTGCATGCAACATTCTTTCACATGCCATGCGGCATTTGTGCGGTTTCATTGGAATGGCCTACAAACAACAAAAAAAACGTATGTTAAAAAATGCTGCTAAAGTTTCCTAAGCCGCTTATATTAAAATGCAGTTTTGTGGTTTATCCTTTCAATAAAAGTATCACATTACTAATTGCAGTTTTTAATACTTTCAACGATCGGCGAGTGAGCTCCAGCAGTTGCGCCTGCGCATTGAGTTGGAAGCGAGTGCAAACAGCTGTCTTAAATGGGAGTAGAAATTCCATGAACTACTTTACTATAGAATTTTGTAAAATAAACGCAAATCGTAAGGTTATCAACAAAATTAATAAATGGAATCGAAAATTGGTTTCGGATGCACTGAGGAGGACTTTCATGTTTTGTTTATGTTCTTGGATAAACTTTGTATTTTTTATATTGCATTACATTTAAAATACATACATACATACATAAAATACATTTGTTTTAATAAAAAATATTATTCTGCATAATCACCCTGTAGGCCGATCTATTTATCCACCCTAGTAGATCGTAGGCCGAAACTACCATCGAAATACAATTTTATATTCCTGGTATGCAGTCGGGACCTTATTAAAAAATTAATTTTTATGAAAAAAAAGAAGTTAATAAAATTGAAAATTGAAAATGAAGAAGCAAACAAATTTTTTGGAACATACAGGTTCGGGACATTTTAAAGAAGCTGAACAACGAAAACGTCAATGAAGCGACTTCGTGCAGGACCTCGATTGAAGGACTCTATTTGACATTTATTGGAGCACCATTTGCTCGATATGATAGCTCAGTTAAGTTTTTCTATCAAGCCGATAATAATACCGTTATTTATAGCTATAAAAATTTGTTTAATTAACAAAAATTTGGTAAATTTGAAAAATTTTAAATCAACATGATCACAACAATAACAATTTCCATTCGAGTGCAACGTACGGGAAAACATAATAAAAAGTCATGTCAGTTCAATGGATTACAACGGCCAAATGTCACGTTAAACGTTACAAAAATAACATCTCCAAAGGCTCTCCGAAGAAAGTAACCCTTCACTTGCGACTTTCACAGAAACAAAACAAAAAAACGAAAAAGAAAATATCTCAAATTACAAGCGGATTACAACAACTTAGTGGCTGTGTGAAAACACCCTCCAGCGCACAGACACTTCAAGGATCCTCACAGAAGAGACACCCTCCTCGATGATGCAATGCTGTGTCTGCTATAGACGATCTTCAGAGGCAGCTAAAATCTTTGACCGCAATCTTGCAACAACGTTCGAGCACACAGATGCTCTTTTTTTTCCAATTTTGGAACTACTCTGTGAACCAATGAATTTTTCCTAAATTATAATTTATGTAAAAGTTTTGACCACTTCTACAGCTGGCATCTGGCTTCGACGCGCTGTAATGATGCTTCGCTGTGTTTACAGTCATAAAGTCTTCGGCGATGGTTCGCTTTTGACAGCGATCGTCAAAACTTGCAACTTATTTAAATTAATTATTATCTTCTTTGTCGCCTCTACGAATGGCTATCGCTGTCGCTGGTTTGGAAGATTTGACAGACAGACAGACAGACAGCAACCCTTTTGTCCGCCGCACCGCGCCGACTGCCATTTCGGGTTTTTATGACAGTTCCCAGCTTTTGTTTAATGATTATGTTCCCATTGTCTCCGAGGTGCTGTAATGATTCAATTAACGTTGGACAAGTTGACCAAACGTTAGATACGTTGTACACAGTTACTGTTCGCTATGCCTTCGTGCAGTTGGTAAAACAAAAGGGCGTTCCCTTTGCTTGCCTACTGATGATTACAAGCGGAGGTTACTGCAGCTCTCACACTTGTCATAATTTGTGAAATTTATTACACAAAACGAAAAAAGATTTAAATTTTTAACGGTTTCAGTACATGGGTAATCCTTATTAATGGTCATCATCGGGTATTTTACTTTTTTGTCATTTTGTCAAAAAGTTGGAAATACAATGATTTAATGAAAAATGACCAGAGTATGCTTACACAGCTGGTTCGGAAAGATTACTAGAAACAGTTTAGCATTATGTAAATCTTAGTTATAGAACTACTTAATGGTACAAGAGAAGCTTTCTAGGAACTTTTACATGATACTTTGATTATTCATTTCAAATAATCCTTCCATAATTGTCCTTTCTGTACAATATCAATCACAATCTTTCCGTTAAATGGTCAGGCTATCTTTAACTGGGAATTCGGCCCAATATATATTACTCTAGTATATCTAACATTTGAATACTTAGTAGCGGTACAAAAGTCAGCTTTTAAAATTTATAATTTCATTTGATTAAAGTTTAATTTGATAACGAATTTGTTCAACTAATTCAATAACTTTAACATACGAGGTTGGTCCGATTAAGTACTTAGCCCCAACACCCGATGGAGGCCTACTCGAGAAAACGTATTTTTCAGACTGTTAAAGAAGTTGGAGCATCGCTGGCTCAAGTGTATCGAGCTAAATGGAGGTATATGAGGCGAAAAGAAGCTATAAATAATGAATATTGCTTCCATTTAACTTGTTTTTGAGATTTGTTAAAAAACATTTTCCGATAATAGAATTACTTACTTTACTTTAGTTTTTACCTTTGTTTAGAATACTTAGAATAGAATGGTGGAGTTTTTGGAGTAAATAATTTTAAAACCAGAATTTCAGAACTTAGAGAAATTATTGAAAAACACATTTTTAATAATCAGAATTCAAGAACGTATCTTGAATATATAAATTAACAACTCAGTACATTTGTACTTGTTTCATTTATTGTTCTTGTTTTAGTTTGCTTTACCTTTTTATGTCACTTTATATATTCGGTCTATTGTTTGGCGTGCGACGTTTAAGCACACACGCTTAGGCACCACCAAAACCATTGCCATTTTTAATTGTCCAACTTAGGCAGACATTACTGTAGTCATTAAAAAAAAAAATATGCATTTATCTGATTTAATCTAGAGTAATTTTTTTGAGCCTAACTAACCAAATTTCGATATATTGTATGATACAAATTGAGAAACGAGCTAAATTCAAAAATGAAGCACTCTTGGTTATTTGACACGAGGTAGCGAGGTAGTTTCAACTTTCCTTAATTTTTGAAAACTATTTGCAAATAAGTTGCCCTTTGAATTATAATTTTCAATAAACATTCATTCAACTATTGCATTGAATTGGAAGATATACAATAGCCCACTTATTTAACAATAAGCGTTGAATTTCGAAATTTAAAAACTAAAGAATCACTTAAGTAGGCGACTGACAAGAAAATATCCACGAAACAGCCTACTTTGGTAGTCAGACGTTCAGAAGTTTCGGTTTATTAGCCTTATTATTTAGGGCTATGTGAGAAAATGTCAGTCTAATAAAAATCTTCAAGCCGACTAAACGCCATAAAATTTCGTTTCTGTTTTAATTCATATTTTTGAATTTTCCTTACATACATTCTTTATTTTTCATATCACTTGATTTCACAATTATTACAAATTTACTGAGCGTTGTGCTTAACAATTTTGATCTGAAACAAATATTTTTTTTTTATAAGAAGCAATAAGAAGTAAATTTAAATCTATGCTATTATTTCCTACCAAAGATTATTTTCCTGTAGTAGTAGAAGATATAGTCCGAGTAGTGCATTTAACTTCTTTTGTATCCATTGGATAATTTACGAGTACATTGTATGACAATACTTCAAAGATACTTATTTACTTCTTTATCGGAAATTCGTCTAAATCAAAGCAAGACTATTTTAATCTCATATATATTGATATAACACCAACAATTTAATGACTTAACATGTCATCAGCAAAATCCTTTATAATCTTCATCTTTATCAATATACTTATATATATTTTTTATCCATACACATTAATAATTTTTTAAATGCTCACATACGCTTACGAACTCATAATTTTCGCTGACATTTTTCAACTGATGAAAAAATCAAAGCATCTTTAAGATAAAAAAAACTCCTTTTGCAATCGAATATCCCGACAGTTATCAAACTACATAAATTATTCTTGCCTTCTTTAATATTTTTAAATATTTACAAAATATGCAAATATACGTTGGAAAAAGGAACAAAGCTATGCCACACAAATTAAGAACTCATTAATCAACGCAGATACTACATGGAGTAGATCCTGCCCAGAGCTCACCGAATGCGAAACAATTTCTCAACAGAAAATGACAAATGCGAAACGTATGCAAATCGCTGATGGAAATGTATGCCAACAAATAGAAAAAATCACATTCGTAAATGTAAAATCACACCAAAATCAAAAATTGTATTTATTGTATTTGAGTGAAATTCAATGCTCGCGCATCCTTAAATGGGACATTCGCTGCATCTTACAGAGAAGCTGCTGCGCTTGCCGGAGCTGAGCCGAACTGAAGTACGATCATTAATAACGCACGCAATATTGACAAAACAAACGTGTCGCATTGTCTGACGCCGTGTGTCCTTTTATTTTATTTTACTTCGAAAGAGAAATAAACAACAACAACAACAACACCAACAAACATTAAAACAAAAACAAAAAGGTGTGACAATCCTTTCGTTATAAATTACGCATACTCAAAGTCACACAATAGCAAAATTACTTTACAAAATCCTTTTGCAGGCTTCGTGTGTGTCTGTGAGTGCGTGTGTGTGTGTGTGTGTGTCGTGTGCATCCTGTAAAAGGGTCTGCGCACCATTCATTAACATAAGTGGGACAATTACAAAGATTACAACTCTATTTGTGCCGTCGCGACGCTTGCATCTCAGGAGTAGAAAAATTTTGCATACGAGTATGTGTGTCAGCGGGACACAGAGGACAGAGGATCACATCGAAACCCTCTGTTCGCTGCATACAAATTACCATTTTTCGGACATTAATCTTGAGTTTTGGTGCATTCGTTGCCAGCACATCGTGTTGTTGGAATAAGAATGTCCTGTGGATTATTCAAGAGGAAAATCCGTTTTGTCTATTGTATTTTACATACACTTGGAAAAATTTTTTTTGAGTAATATTAAAAATTTTTTATATTTGTTTACTTTTGGTAGGTCTCCTTATCTTCTAAGTGAAAATTATTGGAACTCTTTTTGAAGGTGTTTTAAAACCTCCTGTGGATATCCCACAACTTCATCTACTGAACCACATTTTGAAACAAAGGTTTAAAATATTTCCGATGTCTTAAACTGTTGAAATTTTAATTATTAATTTTGTATTGAGGTTCAGTTTACAGGATCGCCAATTTAGAATATTCTCGTACCCTTTTTTCGGATTAAACATTTTTAAAAAAAGTCACAGTGTAGCTATCCAGTTCAAATACGGAATTTAACATTTGATCCGATAAGAACAACGCCCACTTATAAAATAGTAACGGAGTACTTTTTTTTCTTTTACATTTTTTGGTGTCACTGAAATGGTAGAGGGTGTTTGAGCTCCGGCATACCCGAAGACAATTCTTCAACAAAAACCAATTTTATGAATTTTTGTATCGATCAGTAACATTAAATAACTTTAAAAAAAATTTCTCACTTTAACTTCATTAGCTACTAAAATTCTCGCAGTGTATGTCAAAGTAAAAGAAGCGTCATCCAAAAAAAAAGAGGCACTCGAAGTTAAACAAAACGTCAAGGAGTCGTATTCGGGCAGCAACCCTTTGCATTGTCCTTTTCTTTTTTTGCTGACAATTCTTGCTGCTGGCATTTGCATTTTTGATTCCTTCCGCTTAAGAATAGCCCAAAATGCAAAATGCAGCTTTACCCCTATTATTCCTCCACCACTTCACCGCTTCATTGTAGTTTTGTGTTGTTCTGGTTCCATTTCCAAAAGTGAGAAAGTCCTTTGAGTCCTTTAAGAATTCGGGATTTTCTTTGCATTTATTTTATTCGTTTTTTTTTTTGTCACTGCGGGCGCATTTAACTTTTCGTCGTTTTGTGTTTGTTGTCCTTCGCTGTCAGTTCACACCTTTCGCCAGGCAACACCTTTATTCACGGAATCATTCCTGATCCTTGTCGTCCTTGCTGCGCGGCAGCCGTAGCGTCATCACGGAGCCTCGAGTAGAGGATTTGTTGGTTGGTGTTTTCGCGTAAAATGATTCGGCACAAATATTTTGATTGTAATTGTGGGTTTTTACATACATTTACCAGGTATACTGACTTCCAGGAGCAAACATTTTAATCCCATTGTCAGCACAAGGATTACATACCGAATATGTCGAGGAGGACTTTACAAATG
The DNA here is from genome assembly GCA_949127995.1 of Suillia variegata. Classification (NCBI taxonomy): domain Eukaryota; kingdom Metazoa; phylum Arthropoda; class Insecta; order Diptera; family Heleomyzidae; genus Suillia; species Suillia variegata. Next base: position 7,147,048 of record OX421842.1, read on the forward strand.
GGCGAATTTAGTTTCTATTTAATCTACTTGTAGTAAAACAACATTTTCGAATATTCGTCATTTTAGCCAGATTTTTAATTCCAATCAGAGCAGAGCTTCAGGGAATCTTTGGGTACTATGAATACAAAATGAAAACTATTGAGATGAATATTTTGGAAATTTAAATAGTCGGTATTTTTAAATAGCTTTAAGCTTTTAAACATTTGCATAGAGAACTAACGAAGCTTAGAAGGAATTCGGGAAGATGCTGGTTTTTCTTTGCCAAATGCTTCAGAGTGCTTCATACTGGTGCTGCACACATTTTGTACTCTGTGGTAAAATCGTCGAATTTTTATTAACAGGATTCGAAAGAGAACTCGAGTAAGGAGGTCGAATTTTTATTTTTTAAGTTTATTTAAATTAATTTCAGTTATAAATAGATAAATTCTTAATTTGTCGTTAAAATTATCATATCAAAAATTTGAATTCGAAATTTTTGCTATTACAGATTTTAAACTTATACCAGTACATCAAGGCCTACTTTTCACTTCTTTAAATCTGGAAAAATTTTGAGCAAATAATAACTTGTATGTTAAATATCGAATTTGAACTGATTATCTATGCTGAAACCGTTTTAATTAGTTTTTGTCCTTTTAAAAATCATTAGTTTGTATGGGAGGAGTTTAGGTCCGACCTTGCTCACCTTAGAACTTAATCTCCTATTGTAGAATAGAACCTCACATACCGAATTGCATCTCTAAAACTACAGTTGTAATCGCTGGGACAGACAGATAGACAAACGGTCATCGACCCAGATTCGACGCTGATCATTTATTAATATACATACATACATGTAAAAATAAATAAATATAACAAAATAAGAGAACTCCAGCAGAAATTTGTTTGCCTAAATATCATCTTTAGATAAAATAAATTAATGTTTCTGGAGAACCCAAACCAGTCTAACGTATAGCTGCGGCGGGCTTTTAGTCTTAATGTAACTCCATCTTTGAAACAAACTGCTCAGCATCCGTTTTAACCAAGCTATTAGTCGGTAGGTGTCGCTCGCTACAATTCTTAAATTCTTATGGACGAAGATGAGGGGCGAATTTATCTTTTGATATTAAGATAAACATTTGTTTTTGTTATTTATCGAGTTTTAAATAAATTTAAAATAAGTGCATTTATTAACCTAACTACACGTTAATTTCAATATTAATTAAGGACGCTCAATGGAAATAAATAAAAACCAGACAACTGCAGGAAGAGGGTAAACTCGTCTAAAAATAAACCACACGACAGACGCAACCCAAATACGCAATATGGCACGAGCTCTGTCAAGCCACAGCGACAGATGTCGTCCGTCAGGAGCAGGAAAACAACGCGAACGAACGCATATGCACCTCAAATGCCAAGAGCAGACATTACCATTTCGAATGCAGCATCGGTATCAAAATTAAAACTCCCTCCTCGCTTGCTTGCTTGCTCGGTTGCATGGCAGTTCTAAATTTAGTGCCGCTAGATGAAAAGGACACTCATGCGCCAAAATTAAAATTTCCGAAAATTTCAACAGGATAAATTCAATTTTCATCTGGATTTTCCGCTGCAGCGACGGCGGCGACGACGGCGACGACGAGACGACGGCTGTTCAACAGCATCGAGCGTGTGCTGTCAAGAGTTTAACAAATTTACCGAAATGTTGTGTTGCATGGAAATATACACAAAACACCCGCATTTCAAATGGATTACCCATTTTATTCCATTTCCATGCAACACTCGGCGTGCATGAATTTATCCTTGAGTCAAATTCGATGGCAGCAGCGCGTGTCCTCGTACAGCTGCCACATACATACATATATGGAATAATTTTTAAAATATTCCGAAATTTCCATTCTATTAGAATGATCATGCAGGGTTAGTACGCGTATATGCTAATTTTTGCGCCGCAGTCGCGATGGTCAGCGACATGGACAATGGGCGCAGACATGTCCTCTTTGACCACGCGACATTTTAATGACGGCGTCACGCGATAAACTTGGCCAACAAAAAAACTTATTCAACAATATGCCACAAGCGTTGATTAGCTCGGTAGGTTTGGACGACATTTTAGCTACACTTGAAGAATTTTACTACGGAGCAATGAATTTTGATCGGTCAAGTTCATTTTGACCACATCCACTAACAAATTTGGAACGATTCTCTTTCAGTGTTCGTTAAAGTTGTTTACAGTTAAAATTCAGAAAATTCCGATTGGTGCCGGTTCATCTTCAGCCGACCTAATCCATGGAATCCTGGCCAGGATACAAATTTCTTTTGTAAAAATGTCTTCTCTTTTTCCTGATCTTAGGAAAAATCCGCGTTTGCCGGAGTACTCACTGATCCTTTGTATTTCTCTAAGTGTACAAACAAGTAAGTCCTGCCGCAAGGACCATATCAGTTACACACGATCAGCACAGTCAGCAACTAAATTAAATATGCGCCTAATGCGAGGACATGCGAGTAGAGAGCATTTTCCGCGCATATGGCGCAGCAAGAAAATTTACATTTTTTTGTTTAACCATATTACACCACGCATACATACATACTCGTACATATGTACATGCACGGCAGATTGGTCGACTCCACCGACGCATTGCGCAGGCGCAGCTGTTCGCTTCAGTCGCTGGTAGCCATACAGCCCAACCTCGGTGCACATTACAAACGTACATTTATCCAGGAATATCCTTTTTCTTTCTTTTTGTAAATTACGCACTTTTACGCTCGACTACCGCCGCCACCGCCGCACCAAAAATAGATTAACTGTGATCGTTTAACGGCCTCTCGCACAAAGATCCTTGCCGAAAGGATCTTTCACTTTGCGAGTGGAGTGCAGGATATTGAACTCATTGCTTTCGTGGAAATAACAGCATGGCATTTAGGTGTTTCGTTGTTGTTGTTATTGTTAGTGTTATTACTTTCGAGAAAAATTTTATGGGCGTAACTGTGCACGATTTGGTGTTGAGTGCGGCGCGTGTCCTTATGGCCTGCTGTCCGTCCTTATGGAATTTCAGCTAATTTAATGAAAAGGGAAAATGCTCGTTATTAGCCTCTGTGCTGTCTGCCGGACATACCGGACTGCGTCGCACGCGGGTGGTGTCAATTTTTGATTAGAACGAGTATTAAGTCTGATGGCGTTACAATATTGTATTGTTATTTTACATGCCGACGTGACCGCTGGTAGCGTTATCTATTGATTAGGAGTGCCCTCGGTGACATTGTCTCTGGTCATGTTTTGCGATAACTACCGTTTTAAGGTGTTGAAATTGTGTTTAACTCTCAATTTCAGATGTAAGCCAACCGATGAATTAGGCCAGAATTTCTATGAAAACGATTTTTTGCAAGAGTTGCCAACGTCAGTGAAAATAATCGACAGACAATATTTAATTATTTTAAGGTCAACGTTTTTGGATCGTTAAAGATATCAAATTTCAACAACATTTTCTGAGGGGCATTAGGTGAAGAATTTCAATTACTAATTCCATGACCAAACAGCAAACTTTTTTGAATTGGTTAAAATATTTCTCGCATCTCATTTAATTTCGAAAAAATTGTATAAATTATTTTAATTGTTGTCTTAAAAAAACGAACATTTTATCATGACCAGGCAGTTCTAACTTAAAAATGTAATTCTATTCTTTCAGATTTTGACGCCAATATGAGTTGATGAATAATTTATATGCACATACATAAATACATACACAGATGGACAAAACTGTTTGTCATTTTGCCTCTGCACCCTTTAAACTGTCACCACGCCCAAACAATTATTGCAACACAAAATGCAATGTTTTTAACAAATACTTGTATTAATTTAGTAAATTATATTAGTACATATTTCACATGGACAAAAGTGTTTGTCACCAACAACTGTATGGCATTTAAATTCAAAGTAAGAAAAATCAATGTGTAGTTTGTTTTCCTTTGTTTTTAATTACTTCCTTTAAACGATTTGGCAACGAATGCTCTCGTTTTTGGTAACATCAGGTCCTATTTTTGGCCATGCTACCCGCAGTATTTGTTGTAAGTGGTATTTAAATGTAATGTAATGTAATGGTTTCTTATGCGCTTATTCAAAAGGTCCCTCAATGGGGTTGAGGTCTTGGGATTGAGGTGGTGTTTTCAAAGTGTGAGGTGTATCGTACAAGACCCATAAGCTTTGAAAGAAACATTTGTTACGAAACAACTTTTGTATTTATAGGTTATTTTTTTTTTAAAGTTTTAAAGCAAAAAGAAAAAATTAACTTATATGACAAAACCTTCACGACGAACGACTATTATGAATTAATATTTAATAAATTTATTGAATTTAATTAAATAATTGATTAACACATACCACACACACGTCAAAACTCAGTCGAAGATACAAAATAGCGCAAGGATTCCGTTACAAAACGAATATTGTTTAAACTTTAAAAAAGATTGATTGGGCAAGGTGGTGCTCATAAATAAAATTAATTTTTGAGTCGCAATGGTCATAAATAAAATTAGTTTTTTCGTGAACTTAATTCAAACAACAGAGTGACACCTAAACTTTTATTTTAAGTAAGCGTAGCGCATTCACAAACCGACTAACAAACCCAGCGCACCCTAACGGCATTGTTGGTAAGTATGATGTTTGGAACCTAACGCAAAAAATAAATTTACTTTCGAGTCAGGTTCCAAATTGTCACAAATGTCAGTGGTGTTGCTTTCAAATGTTTTGACAGCATTTTTTTACGCCATTCGTCTTCTTTGTCATTCGTCGGATTTGTTACGTGTGGTTCGTTGGTATTGCGCGTGCAGTGAGTTTTTTTTTAAATTCGTTTAACACTTTTCATTAAAAAAATTGTCGAAAAAAATTATTTAATTAAAAGAAAAATTTGGGGTGCAATTTGCCAAAAAAAAACGCGGCGAAAGCAGCGCAAAGCGACAACAGAAAAAAGGCACTAGAAAAAAGTGAAAACTGCTGAAAAGAAGAAAAAAGCAGTCGACAAAAAAAAGGTGCGGAAAATTGCACAAAGTATAAAAAACGGACGACAGTAAAAAGTGAAATTTTTGTTAAAAATTAATTACAGAAAAATAAGAAAATCAAATTCAAACATAGTGTGATAAAAATGGAAAAAGAAGAATGTGCAAAAAATCGCAACGGATTACTAAAAAAAAACTCATTTTTGTGTGCTTAAAAGGAAATTTCTGAGATTTTTCGGCCGCCCCCTCATTTATCATAAATTCTTTTCTTTCTTTGGTTTTGCGACGGTGACGTTGTCGGTCGGCGGCGGTGTTTTCGCTTTGCTTTTTTAAACATTTTCGTTGTCTCGAATTTGTTATATGCTCCTTTTCTTTTATATTTATTTATATTAGTATTCATTAAAATTTAGTAGAACAAATTTACTCTTAAAATACAGTTAAGTAATGGAGAATTTTATAAAAACAACAGATACTGTTTTAGAGATTAATAAATTTGCAAAATGAAAAAACAAAAAACGAGATTCTTAAAATCTTATCAACGCTGTCTGTGGCATTTTTAGTTTTTCTCTTCATTTTCACGTGCATTTCGTTGTTGCATCTCTTTTTGTCTTTTTTTTTGCTATTGGGCTCGGCTTGCTTTGTGCACGTTGTTATTGTAGGTTGTTTGTCTGTCTGTCTGTCCGGCGGTTACAGGGCAAAGGAGCGCGCCCAGCAACTATCTCTTTTTTCGTTTGTTTTTCATTTTACTATTTCCTTTTCGTCTCCTTGTTCCTAGCTAGACCAACACAAACCTTTTTTCTCTTTTCGATTTATTTTGAATTTCTGCCTGGCTCTGCCCTGCATCGAAATAAAAATATCCGATTGCATCTCGAATTATTTTCAATTTTACTCACTACGCCACCCGCTCCTCTCTCCTCCCCCATGAACTGTTTTTCTTTTGATTAAGCGAGCAACAAAAATAAAAACATTCCGACACCAACAACAACAACAACATGACAAACACAAAGCAAGAAAATATGCTGAAAACGAATTACAACGAAAAAAATGCACAGGCGAAAAAAAAATCAACATTTGAGAACACAAATAAAAAAAGCCGCGATTCACCGCCCGACCAATGATCGGCGATGAATAATGCCGACCGCATACGAATGTAGTGAAGGAAAACAAACAACGACGTCATCGCAGCATTACCAGCAGCAACAATTTTTAGATTTTCAAATTAGTAAAACTTGTTATAATTGATCCTTCCTGAAAAAATTGGGAAGATTCATAAAAAAAAAACTTTTTCAGTTTAAATTGCGCCAGTCTGAATTTTGATTTAAAATATTTTCATATTGTCCTGAATTTTTTGTAATTGGTTTTCTATAAAACTAAACATTTTTCATGAGATTTTTTGAGTTTTCATAAATTTTAAATATAAAATAATCAATTTGTTTATTTTACTTCATAAAATGTACAAGAATTGGTTTGTTTGTAATATTTGTAATTCTTACTAATTTGGTCGATCAAACAAAAGACAAATGCAGTCAACGTAGATTAATTCGAAAAAAATAGTACTTTTGTTAAATATATTTTACTTAAAAGTTACTTTTATGAAATATTAAAATATATTCGAACAAAATTTCCATCTGGCAATAACGCGCAGTTATGCTGAGCGATTATTTCGTCATATGTTGTGTGTCGAATTCCTTCATTCCATTCATTCGTTTGTCGTCAATCGGTATTCATTCTTTTATTTCTTCTTTTTTTTGAGAAACAAAAAAGTAACGCACGCCAGAAAAATACCAAAATACGTTCGCCAAGTTTTTTTTTAATTTTTATTTTTTTATTTAAAATATTGTTCGTTTCGTCGCCTACGAAATTATAGACTAATATAGTAAAGTCCAGAGATCCGGTTCCACTTAAACTCTGAAATCTGTACGGGTCAAAGCATAAGAACGGAACATTTAAATGGTGGTTGAATAATGTTTTTTCTTGAAGGTCGAAATTTCCAATTTCGTTTATATCTTCAAGAGTTTAAGAGTTGTAAGGCCTTATAGTTTTTTCAATACCTTTCATATGACACCACAAATTGTTGAAATTCGTTGCTCCGTTCTTGTGTTTTAACCAATACAATTGTTGGCCATTTGTAAGATTCGTACCAATGTTTTAAAATCGTATTGCAACAAGTGTCTAAAAATAATAATAAAAAAAACCTTCATCTAGATAAGCCGCAGATAAAATAGTAAAAAAAACGAAACAATTTTAAAATTTAAGAAATAAAAAACGCCAAAATACAAAATATTTTTTAAATAAAACAACGAAAAAGTCTGACACAACACACAAACGGAATTATTGGATTTATTACTACGGGTCACCAAGCAGCAGCAGCAACGCACAGCACAGCATAGAAGAAGAACCGCCACAGCAGCAGCAGAAGCAGCAACCACAACAACAATGGAAGCAATTGCCAAACACGATTTCTCAGCAACTGCCGATGACGAACTCAGTTTTCGCAAAGGCCAAATTCTAAAGGTAAGTCCCCTCCTCCCATCACTCCCGCCGAACGATAGCCCTTACCAGACACAGTACCGCTTAGGGCTGTACATTCATATAAAATATTTTTTTTTGTTTATTGTATTGCAACCACTTGTTTTAAACCGGTTTGATTTGATTGTACAATCAAAATCCACCGGTATTTGTTGTTTTTTTATGCTTAACTTTTTGAAATTTTAATTAAAAGTCAATTGCAAGAAATAGCTTCGCTTCATTCCAATGCGGGCACAAGGTCCACTTTTATGTTTATGTCAAAATGGGTTAAACGTGGGAATTGTGCATAGGGTTTAGAGACTAAAAATATATATTAATGGTATGGTAAGGTGTGGTGAGTCATACCATTTTTGTGGTGTTGTTTTGTTTTAGGTATTTTTATTTTTTTATTGTTTTGAAATTTTTATCACCCCATGATAAAGTTTTTCATATTATAGATTATTATTACGGAGTATTCAGTATTCGATTTTAAGTGTCATGTGCTATATTGGTATATCTAGAATTTCTTTTCATGGCTTTACAACTTCAACTCATACTCTCCGCGAGCCAATTACTTTCATACTTTGGGTTAGATGTGGAAGAGATATTTTTTAAATAAAAATACTAAAAGAGAACAAAAATATTAAATAATACAAATAAAACTACTCAGCAGAGTTTCTGTCGAGATGTTTATGAATTCTGTTCTTGCTATGTTGGAAAGAAAATTTGTCAAATGTTTTAAAAAAAAAAAGCTTTGTTTTCAACGAACCTGAGACGTTTAGCATCGAAGGCCAATACACTAACTATTTTGCTACTCCTCCGAATTGAAAGATAAATAACTAGTTCTTTGTCGGGTTACCTATTTCCCTTTGTTATTATAACCGTTAAGAAAAAGTCGGTTTTGTATTTTCTTTATATTTATTTCGGAACCAAATTCACCCATGGTTAAATTTTTACTTCAAAAACTGAAGTTGCTCTTTTTGGATGTTGGGTGTTGGTGATCCCTAGATCCAGCAAAACATGCCAACATGCAAAAATTCTCTCTCGGCGTGTCTGTTCCACCTTTTGTCGTCTATTCATGTACATACTCCACTTTATTTTGCATGTGTGTGTATGTTTGTGTGTTATTTTAAGGAGTTGTCCCTTGTTTATGCATTCATGTTCTTGTTCTTATTTTATTTTTTTCATATTTCTAGCCGCCTTCTGACTGCCTGTTCTCCCCTTTATTCGCCACAGTGGGTGACTCAGTTGTGAATATTTTATTTTGTATTTTTTTTTAATTTTTTTGTTTTACTTGGAATCATGCAAAAATTCCACTCGGCATAAAATTGATTTGTACAAGCGAGTATTTGAGTTTCATTGTTGTTTTTGCTTTTGCTGTTGTTCTTGTAATTGTTTTTGTTGGCATAGCGTCACCGTTCAATACACTTTCACACAAAAACAACAAATACAACATCCGCCTGCAACCCCCCTTCACTCTTCTCTTCCATTTCGCTGCACTCTTGACAAATACTAAAAAATTTGAAATTTTACACTTCATCAATGCGAAATTCAAACGAAATGAACGAAAAGTTTGTACGACGAAGTTGTCAAACGATATAGCAAAAACAAAAAAAAACATACACTCTCTGCTCTGCTCCTCACCCCGTTCATTTGCTACCTTATAGTTGAGCTGGATATGTAAACAGTTGTATGTATGAAAATCTGTCGATAATCCTCCCCGTCCGTCGATCCATCGTAATCTCAAAAATATATTTCCTGTAAAAGGTGTAAATTGATATCACAAAAATTGCACCCTGCGTTGTGGATTCCCTTTTTTCTCGCTTCTCAGTTACCAGCTCCGGGAAGTAATGTGCGTAGTCTTGGTTTAAGTTGTTAAAACAATTGAATCGTGAATTTTAGAAAGGACACAATTTTTCTGCACAGTTAGTCACAGATTCTTATTATGCATAAATAAGCATCGTTTGATGCAAACAATTTTAATTAAAATCTCTGAAGTTTCCATCGAGACTCTGAAGCTAAAATTTGTATGTAAGATTTCGTAAAGTATAGAAGAGGCATCTGTATTCAATAGAATCTACTTTGACTCTTAAATGTTCATTTTAAAATTTTTTCATTATTTTTAAGTCAATGAACGCTTATTACATCTTTGCATATAACCTTAGATTCCAACAAATCCCATCTGACCAGATGGAAGACGTACTGAAGTTCTTAAAACTATAAGTTGACCAGTTGCATGACAATTGATAATGATCAGGGAAAAGAATTTAATGGATTGAAAAATCAAAAATATGCGTAAATTAAACACAAAGTGGTTATTCTACCCTACGCACGATCTTCTCATCATGACAATCCAATAGAAAATCAAGTCCAGGGGTAAACTTCCCAACAACTTCTTTCGAAAATCATCGAGTATGCACTATAATTAAAAAAAGACAATATGCAGTGATTTTGATTTCATCAAATATAGAAATTTTAATCCAAAGCAAATAACATAATCACTTTTTAAATAACACCTAAATTATTTTTATATTTGAAATAAATTTCAAAACATCGAAGGAGTTGCTTATAACAAATTTGTTACTAGCCGCCATAAGCTTTACTTAAATTGATACTTTAATCGTCTAAAGTATGCTTATCAAATTCTGTAATCATTCAACTTAACACTGACTGAATACGCTCATTACCAAACTATTAGTGGCTACAAAATTTGACACTTTTTGCACACTTGAACTTCATGGAAGTCTCTCCTTGGCTGTGTGTCACAGTGCTGCTTGAAACTACTAAATAAGCTGCCCACAAATTCCACTTTAGCAACAAGGAACGAAAGTACTCCATACATTAAACTTCTCATTCAAATACACATACACTCACACACATAATCCCCAGCGTATTAGTTGCAAATCCATGCCCAAAATCCCCCTTTTTAAAGTTTGTTCGCTTGCGAAAAAGTGAAAAAAAAGGAAACTAAAAAGCACATAAAACGCATCTAAGCCCATCCAGTCAGCCATGGTAAACATCAACAGTTGTTTTGGCCCTGCCTCCGCCTGTTCGTTGCTCGGCTGCCTGCCACAACTGCTGGGCATGTGTCGATGTCATTAATGCCACAAGCGGTGGCGGCGGCGCGCTTATCTGCAGTGTAAAAACAACAACAAAAATATAATAAAAAAAAAACACGAACTACTAAAACTCAATTTCAACATTACGAGCAGCAACGACGACGGCGACGAAGTGCATTGCCATGAGTCGGTGCTGCCGCCACCACAACAACAAAATCATCGACTTCAACGCTTGATGTTGGTGCTGCTGCTGCTGTTGCTGCTTTACACTGCCAACAGTTAACCCTTCTCTGCTGTCGCCACCGTCGCAACTCTGCTCTCCTAAACCGCCTTCAACATAATCTAGCGTCGGCTGCTGCCTTTTACTGCTGCTACGTGTCCCTGACACGGCCAACAATTGTCTGAGTCTGGTTTTAAGGTTCTTATTTTTTCTACTTCTGCTGCTTGCAGCTCTTCTTGTTCATCTTTTCCTTTTTTCCTCCAAAATGTGTTTTATTTTTTGTTTTTCTTTCGTCTGAATTTTGTTTACTTTTTGCCATTTTGCGCTTTTATCGCCGATTTTTTCCGCATATCTCGGTTGCCAAGCACTGAAGTCGCGGTTGCCTTTTTTCTCCTCTCTCCTTTTTTTTAGGTGTTCCGTATGCAATTCTCTGTTGTCATCATTCTCGGCGATACTTCCTTTCGTGGTCTGGGTCTCTTCTATTATCGTTTGCACAACAAAAAGTTCAATTTTCACACGAACTCTATAATTATGGAAGATATTATAATAGACTCTCATTGAGTATTTTTATTAAATATGTGCACTTACATATATGTACACTTTTTGCTGTTCTGATTTAAAACAATATTCACTCTAAAAAATTGCGGCAATATTCTAAATTGATCAATTTAAGGATTCCGCATTTTTTCATTCACATCTAAAGGTAAAGTCCCGACAGTAGACCTTGCCACAGTTGTCAGTAGAGATCAATCATTGGTTTAGAATTAAATGGAAATTAAAGTGAAATTCAAGATCCTTTTTTGATAATACAAAACTTCCTTCCCTTTAACATTGATATTAAAATGTATTTTTAATATTATTTTACATGTAATTTAAATATTATATTGTAAGTTTAATATAAGAATTTATTATTCACTTTTAATGAAATATTTTCCTTGTACTTATCACAAAGCCTCACCGGTGACTTTTAGCCTGCATTCCGAAAAATCCATTCCACAGTGCTTCAGCATAATTCGTTCTGTCTTTGTTTATGTTTTTTTTTGTTCTTCCTTCTTTCGTTTTGATTTCGTTATTCGGTGTTGTAGCTATTTTTAAAGGTCTTTTTTTCTTTCGTTATTTGAATTTTTCAATTCCCAAGAAGACGAAGCAGAAGTAATCTTGTTTCTAGGCACTACTCGTAAGGTCAGCAAACAACATTTTCAGCTTAGGTTCGTTCGCGTTCCTAGCCCAAGCTTCGGGCGTTGCATTTACAATTAACGCGAATGAAGACCGTATCCCATTAAATTCCGAATTCGGGATCTATCTATGAGAGTGGCTCGTTGAGGAGCGTTTGTGTCGAATAGAAGATTTTTCGAAAAAGCCATAAAACGGTCATTAAGTAAGGTCTAGGTATTGCCGCACTTGGCACACTGGAACTTATTGCTGACACTTGAGTTTTCTGCGTAACAATATGTGACAATTTTTTGTTTGTTTTTAATGCGTTTTTATTTATTAGGCTGGTTCTTGACTTTGTTGAAATACAATATTTCAATCTCACAGATACGACTTGATAGTATTTTTTATTTACTTAACAAATGTGTTTAAGATTAACTTATTTACTTAAAAATAAGAACATTTTAAAAATGTTCAACTTTTTGAACTTTTTTCAATTGATTAAGAAATATTTTAACAACGCTTAATTTAAAAAGCTATATTAATAAATATCTTAATAATAGATATTTAGGGACCCAATAAAATTGACCTAAATTTCTAAATCAATTTTGATTAAAAGGAAAATTATCATACGTGTATATCACACACACACACACACACACTCTCGCGCACGCACATAAAAACCAACGAAAATAGTTTGCCTCGTCAAAAATCATAAACAATTTCCGGTCTACATTTTGTGATCTTTTTTTAATTTAAACAAAATAAGCCAAGCAAAAAACTGTGCTAATTTCATTTTTTGTTTGTTCATTCTATAAACAAAGTCAGTCGAGAACTAAAAGACATCTAAATATGTGCGTACGTATGTATGTGGATAATAAGCGAAAAGTGAGCGGAAAATATCAACAAACGAGCTGCACAAAAATAAAAAAACAAAAATAAACTATAAACGATTGTTAATTGTCTCATGGCGGGACACTGGACAGAACGACAACGACAACAACAACTATAAAGTATATTAGAATCTAGACGAAAAACGTTGAAGAATAACAAATAACAAAAAATTAAATTGAACGAACGAATAGCGTAAACAATCATGAAATAGATAGCAAACGTATCTTTGCTATCCGTATATCCGACTATAGCATAGATGCATTCGCTTATCTGACAGATACTTTCAATTTAGAAGTAATTTTTTTTTTTGAAAATCATCTAATTTCAAAGATTTAAATAATTTGCCAAAAAAATTGTTATTTTCTGATTTTTTTTGTAAAAATCAGTGATTAATATTTGATAAATTAAAATCAGTGTTTAATTAGTTTAGGTGAGTTAGTGTCGCGGCATAATTGCATCACATAGACCAATCTAGGCCCGTAGCGATATCATTATCTCTCACTAATTGAAAAGAGTGTTGATCGCGATTCATGGTTTTAGTCCATCACAGAGTCTCAGTACTTATAGCAAATTTTTTTGGTTGTAAGATGTTTATTTTAGAAATGTCATTACGACGAGATCTAAAATATTCTGCTCAAGTGAATCCATTCTACGTCTGGCAAAAGCTGGACAGTGACAGTCCCTGATATTTATTTCTTATTGTTTAAAACTTCGTTAATCTGAGGAAAGTTAACCGAAAATTTTACGAACAAGTAAAATTTTTTTTAATTTATTTATAGAAATTAGGCATTCTTATTTATATTTATATAAATAAATAAAATTGTATAAAAAATGAAAATGAATGCATTTTCTATAAATAAATAAAAAAAACAAAAAGGCAGTTTGTGTCAGTAAATCCTTCGTATTGCACTAATTCAATCATATAAATAACTTGAATAAACGGGAAAAACTTAACGCGAGTTAATTAACTTTTTACTTTTTAAATAGCACATGCCCAGCTCTGGTTATCTTGGATTTTAGAAAAATGTTTTTATATCTTTAAAACTAGAAATTAAGTATCTGTTATTGATTTTATTAAAAAAATTAAAATAAAAACCACTAAGTGGTTATTATTATGCAATAAATGTTATTTTGGATCACTCTTTAAAAACTAATTTTTGTTAATAGTTTTATTGGCATAATACTCAAAGGTTTTAATAATTCTAAACAAACGACTTCAAGTGTCTTTAAAAAATAGTTAATTGCTTATTTTTATTGTATTTCAAAACAATCAAATTGAGAGCATAAATCTTTTAGTTCGTTTTGATCATAAAAAAGCGACTTAATTTAATAAATAAAAATCTGAATCTGAAATGTTGAAATTTAACCTTAATCATTTTTATTTCTTGTGTTTCTTTTTCTTGCCACACTCTAGAGGAGAAGCGTTGTCCCTGTTTATCTATTAAATAATATCTGTGCGTTAAAGATGTCTTTTTTGTTGTCTTCTTCATTACTTAGTTTATTGTGTGTGTTTCGCATGGCTTTGTATCTTTCCGATACATTAGTAATTGTAGCGCATATTTACTTAAAATCAATGTGCGTATTTGTTTTCCAATTCTCGTAAAAGCTGCCGCCTCCTCCTCCTCTGCCCACAAAGAGATAACGCCAAATTGTGGTTGATGCTGCCGACCGACCGAGCGACCGACCGACCGTCAGACCGCCCGCTCACTTGAGGCGATTTTATGATGTGATCCGATGTGATGTGATGTGATGTACTCCTCGCATATTCATTCCATGAAATGAAAAGATGTTTTTCTTTGTTGTTTGATTTTTTTTTATTTTGCACTTGGTTCGAGCCGACTCGAGTGTGACTCATGGGAAAAATAAATAACTACATGGATTACCTTAGATACATTTGTATGTGTGTGTGTGTGTGTGTGTAGTATCGTAGTTATAACTACGTTTCGCCTCCAACTATCTATCTAACTATCTCTTCTCGTTTCAATGAATCCGAAATGTTAAGTGCAAAATATTTGTTAGGTTGTTTTTTTTTTCGTTGTTGTTGTTGTTATTTTTTTGTTCGAACTTGGATTGTATTTAAAATGAAATTTACATAAGTAATTACGTTGCTTTATTTAGTTGTTTGGGCTGGTTTTTTTTTTTGTTGCATTCAATGAATGAATGTAACAAACAAATTGTTTTCGTTTTTTTTTTATTTTGTTATCTCCAAAGTAATTTGTTGTAGTTTTTAATTTTGTTGTAGTCACGACACTAATGAGGTTCGAAATTGTGGTGAAATATGTTTTCAATTTGCAAGTTTAAGTCTTGTTTTTTTTTAAGTTTTGTTTAAGCCTCAGCGTGCATAACTACTTAACTGAAATTCAATAAAGATGTCATCCTTTTATTAGTTCTTATTCATTATTCACGTGTTTGGTATATAGCCGATAAAATCAATTTAAAAATTGTTTTCATATATCTGAACTACCTGAGCCGATCATCAAATTGAAAAAATTACAAATAACGCTCCAAAAACAACAAAAAGAAGACGTGAGAAGAATTTTGTACATTTTTCGCATACCATCCTCTTTTTTTTGTGGTTTTTTTTTTGTTTTTTGTAGGCATTTGCGAAACGAAACCCAACAAAACGAAATCAACGTAATTTGTCAATTATTATTTTTGTCACTTTTTCCGTTGAATGTCGCCGGTTATTTTCGCTTTCAATTTCAATTCGGTATCAATTTTTTGTTGTTGCTGTTGTTGTTGTTGTATTTATATGGCCCCCCGTCCAATCGTTGATAAATAATTGCAATTTTTTTTTGTGTTTTGTTGAATGTGTTTGTACATTTATTTGCGAAGTTTTGTTTTGTTTATTTCGCAATTGTTTGTTGTGTAATCGCTTAATCACATTAAAAATATTTTTAAGTTATTTATTGTGTGGGCGCGTCGCATTGCGTCGCGTCAACATTTCGCACCCGAAAGTGTGACACAAGACTTCGACAGGTTTCATTTATTTCACTCTTGTGCCAATTTATTAGATTTGTGTCGTGAATTTCCGATAAATAGATTATAGCCTACATTTGAAACTGTAATCGAGTTTATGGAAAATATGAGTAAGTCATTTTTTGGAAATTCAAAATTTATTTAATTTACAAAATCTTGTCCTAATGCCATTAAAAATAGTTGGTCTGATAAATCAATTTCGATCCTGGTCATGTTTTTTACTGACCTTATAGTCAAAATCATGTTATGAGGTTTATTCTACCAGATAAGCAAGCTCAACAAGTAGAATGTACTGAGCGAGCGAGTCGAACGATGCTCAATATCATCTCTCATCGAAAAATTATCTACTAAAGTCAAACTTCAACTGACCGAAACATTTAAAGCAAATTAAATAATTCAATAAAAAAAAGGTGCTTAGCAATTAAAAATTCAAATTAATCACTAATTGCAATTATAATCAATTGTCATTAATTTAAATTAAGAATTTTCTAAAGCTGATTTTCTCAATTTTGAAACAATTCCTCTGGTGTCTTGTTTCCTATTCCTTGCAGACACTCTCTTTCTCTCGTATGCAATACGCAGACAGACAGACAGATTCTTGATGCAATAATGGCTGCTGCAATATATAAATCAATCAATTAAAATTGTGGTCAGCCAGCCAGCCGGCCAGCCAGCCAGCATACGCTGCTGCTCAATTGAATTGCAATCAATATTATTAAATTCTCCTCGTGTTGCTTTTATCTCTTCGCACATTTTCGAACGGAAATTCACTCAAACTCGAAAACATGTCAAGACTGTTTATTATTTTATTTTAAATTCTCAACTCGAAACATTTTAGAAATAAATTTAAAAATTGTTTCTGTTCGTTCGTTCGCTCAAGAAAAGTCGGAAGGGAAATCATTTTTAGTCAGACGCGAATTTTTTATTTTTTGTAGCGTCTCGTTTTTATTTTAAAATAGATTTTTGCGGTCATAGCGTACAATTTTATTTATTTGGATTTTTTTCTTTTCAAGCAAAATCTTGCGGGTAAATAAACTGTCATTATTGAAGCTAATTTGTTTTTTTATTATTAATATACTCGTACATAAATTGTAATTTTATTTATAAAAAAATTCTCTTCGCTGTTTGTGCTGTGCTGTGTGCCGGGCTTATCTCGTTATTTTAAGTACGTGTTATTTTACAAAATAATTTACTGTCTCTACAATAGGTTGGAGCAAACAATTTAGATTTGTTATTGTTGTTGGTGATTTATTACAACTTTTAACGTGAAAGTGCATTAATTCACGTTTTTATGGCATTCTTTCTTGAAAGTTTTGAATAGCTTTGTTAACATGTTCTCAGAGCAAGTTTTAAGAGTATATACTAGAAACTTAATAGAATATAGGTTAGGTTACATTGGCCAACTATAATATTAAACTGTAATCTTCTTTTGAGAAATATAGAAGATAGTTGGTGGTGTTAATGCCGTAAAGACTGTAATAATTTATCCGTTTTGCAGGAAGAAAAAGATTCCCACCAAGACTTAACTTCCGAGTTCGTTTCTAAGTCTATCTTAGCTATCAAAATTCCAAGGGATGAATGTAGTTGTGACTCGCTCTGGTAGAGAGGCATATGTAACTATTGATTAAATGAAATATAAATTATTAGTTTTATTAAAAGCTGCCTTTTCAATTAAGTATTTCGAATTTTAATATATTTTCTGTAATCTTATGAACAAATTTTAAATATTGTATTTAATGCAATTTTTCAGTTTTTATTTTAAAATGTTGTTGGTGCCTCCAAAAGAGCAAAGGCTTCTGTTTCTTTGCAGAACTAAAATAACAATTGAAAAACCTTGAAAAAAGCCCAAATTCAGAACGATATGTTAATCATGTTCGTCATTCGGTTATTCGTTGATTAATTCAAACTCCAAATTAGGTCAAACTTTTGGTCAAGTTTCGAGCGCAAAAGATTTCGTTGTGGTGGCCTCAATTCACTAAAATTGTGCTGCTTTACCGTTGCCAAAGTACAATTAAATATTTAATTTGTTTGTAAAAATACGCTCACAATAGATTAGGTTACCAACCGTACGGCTTTTGTTTGTTTGCTTGTCATACTTAATTTTGTATGGGTACTCCTTTAAACGCGAAAACTGAAAAACTAGAAGTTGAAAAAGATGGGCCGCATAAAGATCGTATCTCATTTGGATGTAGTAAAATTTTGATGTTTATTTAAATTTTAAATGACCTGGTTAAATAATTTAAATAAAACCAAATAATTTATTAAAAATAAGTTTAAATTAAGAGTTGGTTGCTCTAATCGTAAATCAAAAATACTCTTTCCCATAACTCTTTCAATAATTTACGAATTGACTGACCAGCCCGAAAGTTGTCATGTTGATTTAACTTTGAATCACTTTGTTTGTTTATGTTTATTTAACAAAGTGCTACTTCCTCGTTATAATAAGAAATAATTTTAAAGAGCAAAACGAATTTTCTTTAGAATACTAGAAATGCTTGTATTTCTTCTAGACAAAATCCTTTCTCCGGGCATAGCTCTAAAATAGTTTTACGCAAAAAGATAGGAAAAAAAAAACTTCCAACAACAAAGTCTACAAAACAACAGCAAATGTAGCAACAACAAAAAAAGTATGAATTTATTAAATTATGCAAATTATTTGCCGCCATCGCCGCCGCCACCGCCACGATAGATTAAACATGCTTAGAATATACAAAAAGGTTGTTTGCGGTTTTTCTCATTTCGAATTTATTATGAAAATTTATGCGCCTCGACAGCAGCAACAACGTTTTAAGTGACTAATTTTATTGTTAATTTACGCTAATTACAATCTTTTTATGATATTCACAACTTTTGATGCATTTCTCGTACTTTCTTTCAATTTATTTAATTAATTCGTTTTTTGTTTATTTTGCAGATTTTAAATATGGAAGACGACTCAAATTGGTATCGCGCCGAATTGGATGGCAAAGAGGGTCTCATACCCAGTAATTATATAGAAATGAAAAATCACGAGTAAGATGTGTATTTGGTATTTGGGAGTGCGCGAATTTGTTCGATTTTGCGACTTAATTTGAAGTATTTATAAAAAAGTAGTTGATATTTTTCCAAATTAAAAGATTTGTTTAGTATTGAAAATTTCGAAAATATTTTAAAAATTGTTTAAGTACTCATATTTTGGTTTTTACAAATTTATGAATACCAAAAATATATTCAAAAACGTTAATAATATTTGCTTTTACTATATTGCCTCGAAAAATCCAACAAATCGCGCAACTCCTATTTTCTTCTGTATTAGCAAAAGAAATCATTAACATATGAATTTTCCATTAGTTGGTACTATGGCCGAATCACACGCGCCGATGCCGAAAAACTCCTCTCGAATAAACATGAAGGCGCTTTCTTAATTCGTATCAGCGAATCCAGCCCTGGTGATTTCTCATTATCGGTCAAGTGAGTAGTACTGCACACAGCACACAACACATCCAACAAAACAAATTTACTCGTAATCAGCGTGTTGTTGTTTTTGTTTTGTTTTGATTTTTTAAATATGATATTTGTTGTTATTCAAATGAAATTCAAAACAATTTAATTTATATGATTTCAGATGTCCCGATGGTGTTCAGCATTTTAAGGTTTTACGTGACGCACAGGGTAAATTCTTCCTTTGGGTAGTTAAATTTAATTCCCTCAATGAATTAGTCGAATACCATCGAACGGCAAGCGTATCACGATCACAAGATGTTAAATTAAGGGATATGATACCTGAAGAGGTGAGTCCTCGCTCGCTGTCCGCTTGTATAAGCAACCAGCGAACATTTATAATTAAATAAATTTGATATAGAAATTTAAAATTAGAAACATTTCTGCTACGCCCTGCCATGACTGCCAAGCCTCTCGATATTGTAGCTTTGTGTTTGGCAGTTCATTGTAAATTTAAATCATTTAAAAGTTATTAATTTAAATCGCAAAATATTTATTTAAGATTGTTTTTTTTTAATCTTTTTTGATATTTTTCGAAAAGTTTTTTATAGCAGCATTAAATTATAAAACGAAATTTTTCAGTTGATCTCTAAAAAATGATTTCAGAAAAGAAATCAAATTTTTATGAAAAATATTAAAATTAAGTTAAAAACAGATGAGTCCTAAAATAACTCTAATTTTAATATAGTCACGCTGCGGGCCGATGTTAAATAAGCTATTTTTTAATGTTCCATAAAAAATGTCGGCAAATGTTTGTACTAAATATTTTCGCAAATCAAAAATACCCAAAATACTTTTAACTTTATGTTGTTGTTTTTTGTTTGTGCGATTAAAAATAAAACAATATCACGACCACATGCCGCTTTGTACTGTACTGTGCCACTGCTTGCAGCATTCATCGTCGGCGTTGTCGGCGTCGTCGTCTTGGATCCGTCCATTGCCATTAGTGGGCGCAGCTTCTGCTTCGGCGTCATCGTCTTATTTTGGTTTATTCTGTTCGCAGTGAATTTTTTATTTTAATGAATTTTTACAGTCAGCTAAATCAGCTTTACTCAGTTTCGTCATTTTTAAATGCGCGTGGTTTTTTGTTTTTGTATTAATTTTCCAGCAGCATTTCGACTGAATTCTTTTTTGTTTTCTTATTTTTGCATATTTTCTCCCTTCTAATTTATTTATGTATTTTCTATTTTCGTGAATTTGCTTTTGCTGCAAATATTCCACATTCGCGAGTTTTGCACTGCGATATTTAATATTTTCAATAATTCGCTTTATATGCAAGTGCTGATTGAAATATTCAAAAAGCTTTTCAAATTATTTATGGTTTCCTCTGTTTATAATACTATTCGCAATAGGTGATACAATACAATATCAATACTATAATCAAAATAAAACCAATTTAAAAGACATCTTTTCATTTCAAAATAGTTTCCTAAACTTTGATATAATATATTTTGATTCAAAATATTATCACATAGTAAAAATAAAAATTAAGCCCACAACAATTAAGAGATTCATAAATAGTCTAGAAGTGTGTTTGTAGGGCAACGAGACTGCACAATAGAACATAAGTGATAACCCACTATCCACGCATACGAGAAATATTTCAACTCTTTCAAGTTTTGTTCCTCTGAGGGTCTACATTAATTTCGCATTGGAATCCTTGAGGCTCATTTTTTGTGTTTCACAGTGTTATTGATTTTTAAATTCTTTAACTACTTTATTTTAATATTGAATACCTGAACTGATTCATTTTTCTTCATTTTAGATGCTCGTTCAAGCATTATACGATTTTGTGCCACAAGAATCTGGTGAATTGGACTTTAGACGCGGCGATGTCATCACCGTTACAGATCGCTCCGACGAGAATTGGTGGAACGGCGAGATTGGCAATCGAAAAGGCATATTCCCAGCAACCTACGTTACGCCATACCATTCATAATAGAATCCGCTAAAAACAAAATAAAATAAAAGAAACCATTTAGCAGCAGCAGCAACAGCAACAAATACATACAAACACAACAACAACAACAACATCAACAAAAACAACACCCACAACAAAAACATATAAACACGAAAAACCACAACAACAAACAAAATCAAATTTAAAAAACATTTAAATGCATTTTACGTACGACAACAAAACGAAAAATCATAAACAATTCAAAAGTTAATATAAAAAACTTGGAAATTTTTCGTTCTTTTTTATTAAACATATATTTTGCTTAAGCGCGCATCCGTTTATATTGCAGAAGGTAGGCGCGCATCCTAAAAACACACACAAGCATTTTGGCACGATGATGAAGCCTGAATCGATTAGATGAGCCGCCTGCCTTTTTTATTTTTTGTATACCCTTAAGCTTGTTAAAACTAGCAAACATGAAGAAGAAAAAATGTAAACGTCATAATTTACCATTGCAAAAATGAAAAAATATTCAAATAATTATTTCATACATACAATTATGCATATAAATAGAGAACAGAAATGCTAATATTTGCCTAAATATGCAAAAGTCTCGCGGGTGACGAGAGAACAATTTAATAATATTTTTTATATTATGAAAAAAGAAAAACATAAATTGGGAAGAAAAATTTTCGTTTTAAGTCTACAAATAAACAAAAAATACATTTTTAATAAGAAATTCTGTAAAGTCGTAGAAAATGCGGGGCGGGAATAACAAATGCGAAAATCAAACGTCAACAAGTGTGACGGGAGGAGTGAGTAACTACGCTGCGGCACAGTCTGCGCAAAGGCGCAAAAACGTCGCTTGCGAGACACCGAAACGTTTAAAAAAGGAACATTTCTTTTTGAGCGAGATCCAAAAAAAGGTTTAAGCAGCTGCAGCTGCCTCGCGCGTTTTCTGTCGCCTTAGCAAATTGTGTCCGCGCGGGAGAAAAATGCTTTTAAATCTAAAAGAAAAGAAAAAACAAGAGAATAAAAAATAATTTCAAAAACGCTTTAATGTAGTTTTTTAAATTATGCCGCCATATTTTGCGCTATATTTCGAATTTGAGTAAGCACTTTAATTCAAAAGCAAAAAAGTAAAAAAAAAAAAAACCGAAAGCAGAAACAAAAGAAAACACACAGGGAAATGGCAGACATTTTCCGAAACATGTTGGCACACTCACTTTTTAAGTTGGCGCTGTAATTTGTATTTTATTACTTTAATATTACAGATTACCACATTTTATTTTTGTTTGTTTTACCGTTTTCCTTTTGTTTGTTTTTTCGTTTTTTTAATTAGAATTAATGAAAACTTTTAGGAAAGCCTTTTCCATCGCTGGACTTTGTGCTTCTACTCAGTTTAAACTGCAAACAAAATAAGTTTACCCTTTTATGATATTTATATTTATATATACTGCAATTAAATAAAACTGAATGCAAGCAAACACAAATGCATAAAAGCCACACACACACACACACACAAACATAATTATAAATTTTAATTTTTTGTTTGTTTTTCTTTCCATATGTTTCAATTTGTTTGTGAATAGTAACAAACATAAAAAGAAATTTATCCTTGTATCTTGTGTTTTTATTTTATTTTATTTTGTATGTATATGTACGAGTATATATGTGTATGTGTATACAATAACAAATTATGTGCTATTTTAAAAAATAATTATTGTCATTTTTACTACGATATATAAATTTAAAAAACAAAAAATCTATCTTTGTACTTTTTTTTTGTTTTGTGTATGTATGCGCATGCGCAAAAACCACCACAACAACAACAACAAAAACACCAGCACAAGCTCTTCTCTTTATTATTATTATTAAAATAGTTTTTTGTTTTGTTCTTTTTGTTTTTGCGAAATGAGTTTTAAAGAATTTTATTGATAATATTTTTAATTTGTCTAAATTATATACATACATACGTTTATATGCCTTGATATAATATTGAAACATACAACCGACATATTTTTCAAATAAAATATTTAATATTTTACAAAAATTTATTCTTTTTTTTATTTGCGTACTTTTGGAATTATTGAAAAAAAACGATGGAAAATATTTTTACATACGTACATATATTTTAGTTTTCGATTTTTGCTTTTATATTTCTCACCGGTATACGTAAATGTATTGGGATACATTAAACAAGGTAGGCGCATCCTAAAGCTAGCATATACGCTTCTGTCAGACGAATGAAAAATCATGTTGGTAAAGAAAACTGAAGATAGAAAAAATTATTAAACACTTTTGTTTTTTTTTTATTTGAACATTAAATTATCCGTAACACAGAAATATATTATAACTACGAGGATGGTCCGATAAATACTTAGCCTCACCAGCCGATGGAGACCTCGAGAAAACATATTTTTCGGACGGGTTAACGAAGTTGGAACATCGCATCGCATCGTCAAGTGTATTCGAGCTAAAAGGAGACAATGTTGAGAAATTTTAATTTTTCTAGCCTAAGTACTTATCGAATCACTCTCGTAAATTTTAAAATCACAATATAATTTTTAAGTTTCCAATTCGAATCGGTTTTCAAAAACTTTCGAACTTCTTTTAAGCAGTCGAATTATTTCAAGCATTCAAATTTATTCTAAAAATGGTTTTAAATTTTTGCAGTAGCTTTGAATCGTTGGTCTCGAATGTTCGTTTGCGCCTACCTGATTGAATGCACCCTAGCAATAATCTAAGTGAAAAATCAAATTATTGATTTGAAAAAAGCACCAAAAATTTTCGATTTATTTTATTATTTTTATGATTTTGCTTATTTAAAAACAACCAAAAACTTTTTATATTTGAAAAATTTCTGCACTCTTGCTTAGCTGATAGAAAAACCGAAGCTGTATCGAGTTATTAGCACAAAATTTTGTAATTTCACCTTTAAAAAATTTTCTATTTGTTTAAGATTTCATTTGTATCATTTTAAATAAAGGAAAGTTCGAAATTGAAAATTTTAGGAAAATTTAGCGATTAAAAAAGGACGCAGCTCGAATCGAACTAAAAAAGGGCAGCAAAAACAAAAACAAAAAATATTTACAACACCAATTTTTCTACATAAGAAGCAAACTACCTACTAATGAAAAACGCTTTCTTAAAAATACAATATATCAACAACAACAAGTAGAGCTGTAGCAAAAAGTAATATTCTTAATATTCACATATTTGAATATTTTTATTCCTTGTTTTCCAAATGTTTTCGAATAAGAAATATGTTTAAGGTGTTCTTTTTTTTAAATCCACGTTTGAAAAATATAATTTTTCATTTTTCAGTCAAAAAATTTACGTTTTCTGCCTCTTAAAATAATTTTCAAAAATTTTACAAAAAAAAAAGATTTTAAAAATTAATTCCGAGATAAGAACTGTTTTTTAATTTGATTGGATTTTGAAATCCAGTCGAGTCCAAGTTAAAATTTTAAAATTTTGAAACGTAAGTTTAAGGCAAAGTTGTTGCCTTTATAAAAGTCAGCATTTTTCGCAATTCTTTTGTTTAAATAGAGTATAAAATAAAAAAAATCATATTAAAATTTTTTGCTTATTGCCAAAATTGAAAATTTCTTCTTCTTCTTCTTTTTTGTGTGTCTTCCTTGATAAAAAGAAAAAAAAGAAAAAAGAAACATTTTATGCGCCAAATTGATTAAGTATTTTTAATTTCAATAACATAAAATGGTATTCCTAATGAAAACAAAAAAACAAATACAACAACAAAAACAAAATTCAATATTTCACACTATTTTTTAACTAGAAGAAAAAAGAATACGAGGAAGAAGAAGACCTATGCTACATAACTTATAAACTTACGTAGAATATTCATTCAACTCCATACTTAAATTTTTGAGAGAAAAAACTAAAAAATATTACCAGAAGAAAAATCATAAATATTTTGATTTTTTTTTACATATATATATATATATACAATATATACATATATGAATTAAAATATAGGCTAAACTAAGTTATATACATTAAATTTTGAGACAAAACAAACAAAAAAAAAATGTAAAACACGACGGCACATTTTCAACAAGAACACATTTAAAAAAATATTGGAATTATTCATATACAAAAACAAAAAAAAACATAAAAAAAAAAAGATGAAAAAAAACAAAATTTAGAAAATAAAGTAATGAAATTGCAATGTTTAGTAAGAAAAACTCAAGACATGCGAACTTATATACCTACATACTATATAAATGAAGTATGTAATAAATGAAACCTAATAAATAATTTAAAATACTTGATGTAGTTTCTTTTTAAATGTTTGTTCAAGAAGAAGAAAACCAAACTAATGCAAGAACTGGAATTGCCTTAAGCTAGAGTACTCTAAACCATTGAGTAAAAAAGTTGAGTCATGTACTGTTAGCCTACAGAGCGTAATGACCGGACATTGTTATATACATATACTCAGCATTCGACGATAATCTTTTCAACCTCAGCCTTTTTCCTGACTTTTTGGAGGTCTTCCTGAAACCGGCACCGGTCTCTTATTTATTGGTTCAAAGATGTTTGCGCTGGTAGACTTAAAAGGACGTTGGCGGACATAAAGCCGTTGTGGTTTGTCACAGGGTTCAGCATTTGCTACGTGCACTCTCTGCCAACCAGACGAGGCGTATTTCTTCGTATTGACTGATTATTCACATTAAAGAAATAACCAATTAATAACTTCCTCTATTGAAGATACTGCTATCGAACCTTCAAGTCAGGATCCGTATTGTTCGGTGGAAAGCGAAAACTATTCTCAAAGTATAATTAAATCCTTTGATAAAAAATTTAAAAATAAACGGTAAAATAGAATAAAACTAATTTTAACGAAATTTTCAATGGTCGTCAAAAATGAGAAATGTTTAGCAAATGTTGACAGCACTAGCAATATGACATGGCCAGTACTGCCAAGCGTTGAAATGCGAAGCACAAATAGTTGGCAATTTAAGAACAGCTGCCAGATTCGAATTTCGAAGTTTCCCAAATTCCCAATTAGAAATCAAATTGAATCGTAGTGGAATTCAAAATCGTATTTAAAACTATGAAACCGTGTTTAAAACCGCACCGTATTACTGCTTGAAACATATACATTTCCAATAGTAATTCTAAACAAATCTATGTTTAAAGCTTGCAAGCGACATCGAATCCCAGTTGAGATTTTTAAAATTGTAATACACTCCGGCAACTCGGTTGCTTTTGCGCGATTCTCTAAAAAGAAAATTTATTTTTCATTTTTCATTTCGATTAAGAAACGCATGAAACCTCGCCGCGCTGCGCTGCGATGAAGAAAAAATTGCATTTTCTGTGAAAAATCTAAAATCTCCGGTTTACGCGCAATTCCGCATACACATACGTGAAAAAAGAAAAATAATTATATTAAAAGAAAAATAAAATTAATTAAAATTCCTTACCTCAACACGTGAAACTGAAACGGAACGGAAGAAGAGGAAGAAATACCACCGCAAGTTTGCGAATTTTCGCTCGCACCACAAACACACACACACACACACTCTTATACTCACAGAACAAACCAAACCAATTAGAATCAATTAAAACTAAAAAATTACATATAAAATAAATTAATTAAAATATTAAGAAAAATATTGCATTGACTTTTGTCAATTTTCGTCAATTCATCATGTCGCTGTTCACCGCCTACAAGGAGCGCATACTCAGCACAACGCAGCTGAAGAAACTCTCCGAGCATAAGTATTCCTGCACCAGTTCAAGTCTCATGGATCCGTGGTTGCAGCCCTGGTGGAATTGGCTGGTGTCAAAGACGCCGCTATGGCTGGCGCCCAATCTCATAACAATCGTTGGACTGATCGTCAACATTGTGACGACTTTAATTTTAATAGGGTAAGAATATACACGTCATGTCATGGTCAACAACGGTTGTCTTCCGCGAGCGCTGCGCTGCGCCTCAGTGTGTGTGTGCGTTGTTGCATTTATTATTTCAGTTGCACAATCGCCACTTTGATTCTATAAAATAGCTTTGAATTGTTTAAATATTGGAATGGCCAGCATTGATTGAATAGGGCGGTGGTAGAAAATACATACATCTCTTTTGTTTGATGTTTAAAAAAGTTATAAAAAGACCGGTAATTAAAAAAAAAAACATTTCTTATATAAACAATTTTCGTGCAAATTTTGGTTTTTAGGACTTTGAAAAAACGGTAAAATAACAAAAAATTTGTTCTGTAAAGTTCAATTAGGGAACATTTCTTTTTTATAACCTTCATTATGTCTTTCAAATGTCATCAACGATTATTTCTAATTGAGGAGCTTTAAATCAAAAACGGTATTTAACGGTAATATTGCACAAACCGATTACTTTCTTGAATATGTTTTTTACTTCAAACTGGCGAAAACCAGTCCGAAAAAATATTTTCCAGTAGTTTATCAATTGAGCAGCAAGATTTGAAAGTCAGTTTTTGGATTTTAAATTTTTTATGTATAAATTGTGATTGCTCAACAATTGAAAAGAGTTGAATTGTAAATTAAAGCCCTTTCAATTCTGATTTAAAATAAAAAAAATGTTTTTACATTTTAACGATATCATTTTGTATTTCGAACGTAATGGCACACGAACGATTCGTTCGTTTCGCTTGTAATTGCAATTCAGTAGTATTTATTATGTTAAATGAACCTTGTTACTTGTTTTTGTTATTTCTTGAATCATAAAAAAATCAGATAAATCTACAAAATTAATAATTTTGTTGTTTAAGTTTTAAAATTTAGTTTGAACACAACAATTTAGTGAATGCTTCAATTTTATTTTTTTGCGGTTTCATTGATCTGTTTAATGAATGTAAAGTCGTATGATATCGGCCGTAACAATCAGCTGTTATCGTTTGACTGCAGTATTCGAGATAGAAACTCTCAATTTGCTAACGAACAGTAATGTTGTCGAAACTAACGCTTTGCTCGAGATTCAAAATTGTGCTGCTGGACTCTATAGACGATTTATGTAGAATACAATTTATTTATACGATTTTATCGAACTTTGAACCAAAGTTCGATATAAAAACAATTAAAATTGAATTTAACAAAATTTTCAAGTCTTTAGATTTACAATTTTGAATTATTTATCAAGTAAAGTAAATAGATTACGAAAACGCTTTCTTTATAAACCAATTTAAAGATTTTTGATTTGGTTAACCAAAACATCTCAAATTGAATTTTGAATTACCTAACAATTACACCCCCTACAGCGAGCTGCAGTATTTACTTTCTTCTTTCACTCTCTGTTTGCACTGCACTGCAATTCGATGTAAACCCTCAGTTATTTGCATTTCCGGTGTACGTCGCTTTCTTTGCTGCTTCTCATTTTCGTTTGCTCTTCGCTCACTACTCGTCCATCGTCATTCGTCTTGACCGTCTGTCTGAAAATTGCATTTTCTTCTTCTTGGCCGTGAAAGTTTTGACCATGAGACTTTTCTTTTGTTCTATTTTTATTCTTGCTTGTTACATCCGAAATGCGTTAAACTAATTTTATGAATGTGTGATTTTGTGTTTTGTTTAGAATGCATTTTCTTTTGTTCGTTTGCTTTTGATTTTCGAAGTGAGTTGATTTTTCACAACAACGATTTTGGTTGGGACATAAAATTGTAATGTTTGCTTTTAGTTTTAAACATTGATTCGCAACATTAAAAATAACTTTTAATGTACATACGTGGGTGGTCCGATAAGTACTTAGCCGCACCGCCTGATGGAGGCCTACTTTGCAGGTCTCCAGAAAACATATTTTTCAGACGGATTAAAGAAATTGAAGCATCGCTGAGTCAAGAGCTAAAAGGAGACTATGTTGAGAAATAAACAAACATTTTTCTAAAATTGTCCCATGTCTTTTGTAGGCTAAGTACTTATCGGACTACCACGTATACATATTTATTTAAAAACGAAAATCTTCGATGGTCTGAATTTAAAAATTGAGGTTTGCTAAAAGTATATAATGGTTTGACTATTATTTACCACTCTGTTAAAATACCAAAGTCATGTCTAAATATTTTTTTGTATACAATTGCTAAATTTAATTCAAGTTCAAAAAGACGACGGACCTTTTTTTTATTTTATGTAGCACAATACATATATACAGTCGAATATAGTTCATCAACAGAAATTAGAATAATTGCAAATCACGTGTTGTTTGCATTTGTATTTGGATTTATTTCAAATAACAGAAACAAAAACACAAATAAAAAAAATCAAAGCCACCATTTGTTTTAATGTTCGTACGCTGCAAAAGTCCAATTTGTGGCTTTTTAAAGCGACACGGAACACGGCTTTATATGGACACAGGCGAAGGCGCTGATTTGGTGGCGGCGTAAAGTGATAATGGACAGACAAGCAAACAAACAAACAAGCAAATGAACGACATAACAACAATTTGTAAAAAAAATGATGCGATGTGGTGGCTCAAAATTCTGATACTTGAAAAAGATTACTTTAAAAGCGTATTTCTTGGCGGCTGCTCTTACGTAGGCAGAAATTTTGTCCGTTTCATTTTCGGGTGAACTTTGTCCATAGTCTGCTGATGCTGATATGCAATGAATTCAAGAAAAAACCAAATCATATCAATAAAATTTGCGAATTTTTGTTTATTAAATTTTATGCGACCATTTGTTGTTGCTTGATTATAATAGTTTTTAATGAGTAATTATATATTATAGATTTTAATCTCGATTATTTATTTTTTAATATTGCAAAAAATAAATTTTATTTTACTTAAACAATTTACTTATGTTTGGTTAGGTTTCATTGCACCATGTCACGCCTTCTATACTAGGAAAAAAAAAACAAAAAAATTTTATAAAAAAAGTATTTTGCTGATAGCATTTTTTTTTTCATTATCGTGAACTACATATTCAAATGTGATAACGTCAACATATGCTCACATGGTGACTTCGACCGCAAAAACGTATGTTTCCAATATAAAAATAAATTTTCTCCTCAGCATTTATTGTTGACGTACCGAACTACTGACAACGTAAGCGTAAATCAGAGCTGATAAGATTGTCTATGATATTAGACACTTACTGCGGACTTTTTTTTCTGTATTTCTGTTCGTATACTAGTTTTTATTTAGTTTAAAGTTCTCGAAATCTGAAAAAAAATGTTTTTCGATGCATTTTTGCATTATCAATTTAAAAAAAATAAGATTTAGACAAATTTAGTCTTAAAAATGAGTAAACAAATATTTTTCCGGTGAACATTTATTATAATTTTTTTTATACAACCAGATTGAAAACTGCTTTTGGCAGTCTTTGTTGATATTGATCTAATAATTGCTTTCATAAAACTTTTCATTAAAGTCCTCCTCTTGCATAATGTAATAAAAATCCATTTTTATAAATGTTTGCAAAAATGTTCACATAAAAATGAAATAACAAACAAATATTTTGAATACGATACTATTACGAATGCCACCCAAACAATTCTTATCTAAATATTTGTTAATTTAAACAACTCGAGAGTATTTCCTAAGAAGTCAAATATTGACGTAAAACTATTTATTTATTTATTTGTATATACTTATATTTGTTTACTGTGCTTTAGAGCAACTGATCATATGAGTTGAACTCAACTTTGCAAATTCACGAGAATACAAATGAGTAGTTTCGAATTTGTATGTTGTAGAAATGCACATGTGTGAACAATTTGTTACTTATAGTATCTCTGATTCTGATTTTGATTGTGGCAATTTGTAAATAGGGTGGGTATCATCAGAACAATTGACCCCGTCAGCTGGCAACAGCAGCGCCAAATCTATAACGAACATTTAAAAAGCAAATTTTACTTTGAATGTGTGGGAAAAACATTGCAAAAAGGGGCGAAATGACAGAAAATACAAATCGTGCAACGTGTGTCAATTGAGCAAATTCACTTGTCAGCAGTTGTATTTATTGATTAATTTCAATTAGCATAGTTTATTGATTTTTTGAATTTGGTTCTTTCGGACTTAAATTCAAAAATCAATTAAAAAATTATTAAAGCCTTAAAAACTGAAACTTCATTTGGTCGTTATGTAAATTGTTTGCATACCTTTAGGCTGCGACATTTAATTGTTTCATATTAATATTTGTATACAAAAACCCTGCCTTTGGAAGTCCTTAAAATATGCATTAAAAATTGTGGTTAAAATTTATTTTGCATAAATATGAAATTACTTATTTAAACACACATTTTTAAAACCTAACTATTCATTAATGAAAGAACATAGAAGCACTGCGACCTGAAAGATCTATTGTGTAGCCACGTTGCCCTACAAATACAATTCTAGACTATTTATAAATCCTCTAATTGTTGTGGCCTTGATTTTTGCTATATGATTTGGAACTACAATCCCTCTGCCTAGGTAGTTAAATCTGCGTCTTGCCACCACTGGACAAGTGCAAAGAACATGTTCAGACGTTTCCTGCTGTTCTTGGCACAGTCGACATAAATCATTTTCTACCACTTCTATTTTCGTCAGATGGTAATTGAGTTTACAGTGCCCTGTTAATAGTTCATTGTAAAGTTTAATTTCCTTTAGAATAGCATCTATTTTGACATATACTGCGTCAATGACTTGACTTCCTGATTGGGCTCTCCCATATTCAAATATACTTTGTTTTTCCCATACACGTATCAAGTTAAAAAAAACCTAGCTAGATTTATTAAGTAAATTTTACATTTCTAAAATTAAACAAACTACTTAAGTTGTTATTAAAAATTAAATGATAGCTTCATTTATTTTATACAAACATTAAATTCTGAAATAATTGTAAACTGGAAATAGTTTAAAACATTATTGTACAATTTAAAGATTAGTCTACTAGAAACTATATTAAAAACAAAAATAAATAATTTGTTAAAATCAAATACAAATTTAAATTAATAAATTCTTATGTAAAACAATGCTCATAATCAGAGAGCACACTCGTTTCTGGTATTTGCTTAAAATAGCGTCGTCAAGTCTGAATTGTGTCGTTTTCGAAAAAAGGTGATTCACATTTTATGCCGCATTTGTCGTGCATCATTTAAGTGAGCAAAATATTTTGTTTTATTTTTTGTTGCCGGATTTCATCAGTCATCTTTCATTCATTCATTCACTCACTCACTTTCTGGCTTGCTCCAATCATGTTCAATTCAAACGTGGCCAGAAGCTGCGAGCTGACTTGTTGTTGGCAACAACAGCCGCAACAATAACGAAATATGAGTATGTGTGTCGTTGTCTGTGACTTTCACTTGCCGCCAATGTTGTGCTCTATGTCCGCTCGCCGGTTACGCCCCCTCGCCCGTTGCTAATGAATGTTTTCTTTAAACAAATCTCGCACAATGCATTCGTTTAGCAAAAATATTACATTTCTTAAGACTCAGCAAAATTGAGGCGTTTAGTTGAGTTGACCTTATGCGGTAAAATTGAAAAAAAAAAAAAAACAACAAAAAGAGAGCATTAGTTTAATGGTACCCGTTTGGCGCACAGTGGGTAATTGTTTGTTCGTCTGAAAATGTCTAAAGAAGTACAAGTGCGTGCTTTAGTAAGGTTGTTTCATATATACACTTTTACAACAAGATTAATTGTTAGCTTTAATGAAATTCTTTTTTAGTTTTTTGCTTGTGTTAAGATCTTATTTCATAAATTTAGAGGCAGATATTTGCCTATGATTTCAAATGGTTCATGATAATTTTAAACTATTTACACATAATATTTTTATAGTCAAGGATTAAATTAAATTGACTACTTGATGTGATTAAAATTAAAAAAATTTATGGTTCATGATATTAACTAAAAAAATCCTCTTTTTTATTACATTACACCGTAAAAGCATTCTACTGTGCACTTTTCGTTGCATGTAAGTGTAAAAATGTTTGCGCTTAAAAAATTGTAGCGCTACATTGTTAATTGAAATGATCAATTTCATTTATTTTGTATAATAGAGTGGAAAATGACTTCAGTCATTTTTACAATGCCTATGTGAAAAATATAAATATATATTCAAACAAAATTGTTGCCGTGTTCTGTTGTTGAAAACCATTTTCAATGGCTATTTAGTAATTTTAAATATATGTGCACAAATACAAATAAATATGTGCACTTATACAAATATCAAGAAACTACTTTAAAAATGAGTAATTTGTCGTTTAAATAAACTAATAAGTACATCAAATAAAATAAGAGTAGAATAAAAGTATCAATTAAATCATATAACCAGAAATCTTTTAATAACCCTAATTATTTTTCGAACTGTTTTTTTTAAACTTAACTTAACTTACGGTTATAACATGCACACTTTAAAACAACATGTTGTGCAAATGACTAACGTACTACTACAGTTTGCAAGATCTGGTTCTGTTCAATTTGAGTTTGAGACACTCTCGGTTGACCTATAACTGTGTGCGACTGATTTCAGTTGTGTCGCGTTGCGTATGTAGAAAGCAACAGGTTGTTGCTGTCATTTTTGTTATATAATTAATTATTCATGGTTGTTTTTTTAATAAAACTTTTAATTTTTATATAAATCCAATGTCTAATTGAAGTAAGCACAAGAAAAACACAACTTGTCAGTAATTATTTAACGTGTTATTTTAAATATGTTGTCTTCGATTCGAGCTTTGAATTGATTCCCATTTTAATTTTTTGTTTAATAATTGCGATTAAGTCGTATATTCAAAATATTATCTTTTAATATTGTTTTTTCTATAAAACAGCTGTTCAAATTTATTGGTAATTTTAAAATTTCCAAATCAAAAAAGAACTAAAGAAATTATGAATTTATTTAAATAGATAACATTGATTCAGTTTCCCAGACATGATAACATGTTTAAATACATTTGTAACAAAAGCTTTAAATTGAGAATTACCAATAACTGTCCAACAGGTTGACTGATTCCCATAATGGACGGTGGTGGTTTGCTATTTTGAAAATAGAACACCACATGAAAGACCTTAGCCAGGCAAGCGTTACAAATACAAAAAAAAGAAATTAACTATTTTAAAAATAAATAGTTAAGCAACTATAAATAAAGTTTGTTGGACTATTAGCTGCATCAAGAATTGTGTAAATTGCCCTACAATTTGTATTCATTTTTAAATAATTCCTTATTATATTCTTGAGAAAAGAAAGACTGAGCGTTGAACAGGTACTTAATCGGGTGTTTTAGAGTGAATTTTGAATGTTGTTTTGTACATATTTTGATATTTTACAAATATATTTTGTTATGCTGCGAGCCCAATGCTTGCTGGCAATAAAAATAGAGGGTAAATCCTGCAAATATTTCTCCGAAAAAGAGTAAGAAAAGAAATAAAGGCAGTAGAGGGGTTTATAAACGAGTGAGGGGCTTTTCAAAACAATAACAAATAAACAGAAAAACCGTTTTAGAAAATTTGGCGCTAGTCCTTATGAGTCGCGCGCTTTCTATATTTTTAGCATATTCAATACAAAGACAATCAATCAACTCCTTTAAAAAATAAATAAATGCTCTCTCAAACATCAAAATAAACTCATAACAAATTTATATTGTAAAAATTCCTTATTTTAAAATAAAAAAACAGAAACTGGCGTGATCCAACCTACATACATGAAGTTTTTTTTATTATTTATCGCCTTTTTTTACTGATTCATTTCTTCGAAATGCAAAAATGCAATACGAGATCAGTAGCATTTGTTTATCTTAAGGCATTTTATAAATTTTTTGTTTGTTAGTGAAATTCACTTGATTTTTGTGAAATTAAAAAGAAAATAAAAGCGATTTTTTTTTAGCAGACTCGGTTAGACGCTTTTATTGATGGTGTCTGTAAATAATGCGATAACAGCAGAAAATATTGATTAAAAACGTGGTGGTCTGTTAGTTTATAAAAAAATACGTATACCCTATAATGCGCATTTGATAAGATTATAAAATAGGTTTCCAAATGACTTGCTTTTTGATTAAAACAAAAACAAAGGCTATTAACCGATAGTAGCATTTATATTATTTATTTAAAACAACTTATTTTATCTTTGATATCGCGACAACTAATTAAATCTGTTTGTAAATTTTTGTTCCCTTCCACAGCTACAGTCCCGATGGCAAAGTGGCGCCGCCACGGTGGACCTGTCTTCTGTGCGCCTTCGGTCTGTTCGTCTATCAAAGTCTGGATTCGATTGATGGCAAGCAAGCGCGTCGCACAAATACCTCCTCACCGTTGGGCGAACTCTTCGATCATGGCTGTGATTCCATATCGACGGTATTTGTTGCGCTCTCGGCGTGTATATCATGCCAGTTAGGACACTATCCAAATTGGCTGTTCTTTCAGGTAATTAAGTATATAAATATTTGTAAATATTTAAAATCAAAAGCTGAATCTTGTCTTTTTCAGTGCTTCTGTGCGATTGCTCTTTTCTATTGTGCGCACTGGCAAACCTATGTCTCCGGTACGCTGCGCTTTGGTAAAATCGATGTCACCGAAGCGCAATTCACCATTATGGGCATACACGTCATTTCGACAATTTTTGGTCCCGATTTCTGGATGACTAAGGTATATTTTTGTTGCATTGCAATGTTGCGTCACGATTCTTTAAAATTCTCAATTCTACATCATCTTATTTTTTGATTTTTTTTTAGTTCTATATATATACATATAATTTCTTTTTTTGAGACAAGAAATATTTCCAGGAGATTTTTACGTTTGGAATTTATAATTATTATTTTTATCGCAATATGTTACAAATTTTACTTATACATACAAATCGTTTAAATAACCTATGCTAAAAGAGATCCTGCGCTCTCCCCCCTTTTGAACCGTTGTATTTTCAACCAATCCAAACTACCCTGATTTTTAAACTACACCTAAAGCTTGATTTACATATAGGCAACATAAAAAACAATTACATATGCTCGTATTGTTTAAATTGTACAGCTGAAAAATTAATTTAATTATTGCAAAAATAAGAGTACTGAATTTTTTAACATATATATTTTGAAATTATCCTGAATTTTTGATATTTATCTTATTAATTTTGATTTGATGCAACTCAAAGTATGACAAAGATTTCTTACACCATTTGACAATGTAAATCAGGCTTTGTTTGTTTTGCTTTATTTTGGTTCTATATATTATAAATGAAATTACTGAGAAACACCCATTAACTAAAACAAAATCCTTTTTGAATTTATAAAACATATACATATATACCCCCCATAGATATTTGGTAATTTAGAATTGTGGTCCATCCTATCGCTAACGACAATAGTTTGTGGTTTTTGGTCGTTGTCGTATATCTTATCAGTTATTTTGGCTGGCGGTGTTGGCAAGAATGGCTCAACAGTTGCAGTAAGTTTTCACTACGATTACAAATAAAAATACAAAAAATTATCAAAGAACAACAACTTTTCTGTTGACATTAGAAATGTAAAGCGGAAAATTTATATTCCTCTACAATTTTAATGTACCTTATACAATCTTTTGGCTAAAATATACTTTAATTATTTTTTATACATATTGGAAAAAAATAAAACGACAATTTTTTTGCGCCCGTTTAAAAAATTGTAAATGCGTTCACTGTTCTCAATTTGTTATATTTTCATTAATTTTTTAAGGCGATTTTCTTGTTTAAAAGCATAACGCTTTTTTATTTTTGAATCTCTTGTTATTTTCTCTAAAATAAATACTAGTAACTCATTTTTAACTTTTAACTTTACTAAATACTAAAATACCTGAAGAGAATGCGATTTTTTTTTCTTATACCTAAAAATACCATATATAGCTTAATATATATAAATATATATATTTAAATAAATATAAAGTTTTACCCACAAACAAATATTATATATATAAATATATACGAATGAATAATGTTTATGTATTTATTAAAAGCCTGCTTTTTTATGTCTACTTATAATTATTTTTATTTTTCTCTATATATGCATACATATAGTATATATTTATATATGTATATATATATAGTAACTGTCGTTTGATTTCGCATTAGGTTTATGGTCTTTTCTAATATGATTTTTCTTTTTTCTTATGTCTGTAGCTAAGGAATTTCTTCTCCTTAAATAGTGTAGCAAGTTCAGAAGTTGGGTCTGGAATAGTCAGTGTATCAAAATTCTGTCTCAAAATTTATATTTGTACATATTTAGTTTTTTTCCAAAATTACTTTGATCGAAATACTAAACAAGGAAAGTATTTATTTGGCAACTTTGTTTTCAAGTAAGAAATATTTGGAGAGGCCTAATTTAAATTTAATAAATAACCATACAGATCGATTCTAGATTTATTTGATTTATCAAAATTAATTTCCATTATTCGACTGTCTATAAAAAGTATGAGTTTCTTTTCTAGCATCATCAGGAATATTTAAAATTTCCAAACCGATTTAAATTGTTTTTCTATTTTGCAGCAAAGTCAACACAAATTATATTAAGTAAAAAATTGCATTTGTCAAAATTAAAAACTTCTCATTTTTTTTCTCTTCCACAAAAAACAAAAAACTCTGCGATAACGATAACGATAACGAAAATAGATTCCAATTGTGGGCAGTAATTGGAATTTTGTTATACTAGTTGGCATAACCGTTTGCTATTTCATAAATGTTATTAATTTTTCGAAAATGTTTATTGAAGGCGGCAGTGGCAAAAAC
This sequence comes from Suillia variegata, assembly GCA_949127995.1. NCBI lineage: Eukaryota > Metazoa > Arthropoda > Insecta > Diptera > Heleomyzidae > Suillia > Suillia variegata. The sequence goes on from OX421842.1 coordinate 7,184,851, forward strand.
GGTTCATCAGTCGCTGTAAGCATAATAGTCTAAATTATCTTCTTGTTTCTTTTTTTTTTTTATTATTTTTTTATATTGCAAACGCAGAGAATCCCTCCTTTTGGTTTAACTAAAAAAACAAATAAAATCACATATTTTCTTGCCTTACCATTTTAATAATTAACCTATGACGTAGTTAGTCGGCGTTGGATTGCAGTTTATTTCTTGTATTAACAATAAATGACTACCTTTAATAATGTTGGTATCTCTCATCTGTTTTTTTTTTCTTGTCTAATTGCCTTATTTGAATACTCATTTTGTTTTACTACTAATATTTAAAATTATTAACGCATTTAACATTTTCGATTTAAAGAGACAAACGCAAAGGAAACTGGGTTTTATTTTTAGTGTCACTCATATTAAGGTGAAACCGTTTGGATTTGGTTCTTTGGGACATTTAATCCATACACCCATGTAGTAGTGGTACTAGTAGCTCATTTTTGATTTTGGTTAACAAACAAATAATCATTTAGAAATATAATGCTCATATCACGGAATATAATTACATAATTTCATAGATTACTTTGAGTATTGCAAATTTTAAAAGTACCCAATATTCTAAGACAGTCATTTTATATAGTACTTATTTTTCTAGATATATTATTTTTACTTAAACTAGAAACTAGAAATAGCTTTAAAAAACGTTTTTAGCAAATAAAAAAAATATCAATTTGTCAGCATTTTTAGTGTACGAAGACAATTTTGTCGTTTAGTACAAATAAATAAAGAAAAATCGTTATGAAAATTTTAGTATAGCTGCTCTTAGTTTAACTGCACTTAATTTCGACTTTATGATTTTTTTTTCGAACATCTTCTGGAAACAATTTCTAAATATTTATAATAACCAAAAGCACTTATCAACGCTGCTGCTTCTCAGAAGTCTGTATTTTTATTCTTGAATATAACTTTATATAACATCGCTGAAAGTGCAGAATAATCTAGCTGACTTTTTTAAAAAGGAACGATCTGACTAAAACTTGTACCAAAACGGAAATTTTTGAGCACTAGTTTTATGACTTGGTAATGTTTATTAGCGAAATAATGGTTAATATAAAACGAACGATCGTGGATAGTATGAACAAAAATTTAGAAGCAGAATATCTTTTTTTATAAGAAGTAAATAAAGGGATAAAAAGTGATTCTTTTATGTATTCAATAATTATTTGAAAGAAATTAAAATCTTAAGAAAAGGACATTTCTACAAATTTTATATCATTTGAAGTTAAATTTTATTGTCTCTCATTTACACTTTAGAAAGTTTTTGCATAATTCATTATCCAAGAAGCCATGGTTAAAAACGTACCACTAACTTTTTTGAAATTAGGTTAAACTTACCAACAGTTTCAAAAAGAAAAAATCAAAATTATTATTCAATAATTTTGGTATTATTTGACGGGGAATATAAAATAATTACAGATATTTAGTTATATAGCCGTCCTTTTCTTTTTGAAGATATAACATAAATCAAGCTATCAGGTACGTCAGTATCAAAACTGTCTGAAAATGTCATTTTGGTAGATAATTCGTTTTGGAAAAAATCAGATAGAACATTTTGCACACCAAGCGACAATAAGATATTTTAATTTTTTCAATATTTTTCATGAATTCCACCACAGCATTCAATATTGATACGATTTCTATTGTTTAATTTTATTTTTTGTTTATTTATTTTTGTTTTTCTCAAATGCCGCTCACACCTAATCAAAAAAAAAAAAAAAAAACAAACAAAAACAAATATTTTAATTGATATTACACCACACTAGCTTCCACTACTAGCAGGATGCGAAGTAAGAACTTTGCCACTTTATTTTGCTTTTGGCCTTGATATTTTGCTAGCCTTGCGTTATGCCAAGGTCGTAATGACTGAAGGATGTGGCAAAAATGGATCATCAGTTGCCGTAAGAGTAGAGATTTTTATATTCGTTTTTTTTCTCTATATAGCTTTCACATATAAAATTTTTTGTTTAACTCGGTTACGCATGTCGTCAACGACAAACCCACCCAACTTGACAAGTCCTCTTTTTGCAATTTTCATTTAATATTGCTCAAAAAATACAAGAGAGAGAGAGTGTAAAGAACTTTTCTTAAGTTGGATGTCATTCACGAAGACTTTTCATGTCGTTAACGACTTGTTCGATCTTGCTCAAATTTATACAGCACTCTTTACTTAAGTTTATGTTGCAAAGTGTTTAGTTTTATTTAAATTTGCTTTTAATATGAGTGCGGAAAATAATATTTCTTTTCAATCAATAATACACATGTATTGTAAATATCGCACACACTAGCAAAAGGTTTTTATAAGTAATGCTTGCATACTCAATTAATTGTTTAACTAAGGTTGAAACTTAAGATTGATTGATGTATGACAATTTCCATATAAGCAATCTAGATATTGTGTTATTATAAAATTAATATTTTTGTAAATAGAATATATATATATATATATATATGTATGTCATAAGTTGCACACATATCAATACGATCTTAATCTTACAATAAATTTATTTTAATGATTAGGTTCAAGAAAAAAAAAATTCTATTAAGTCACAACAAACCGATCTTTATTTTAACGAGTATTGACAAATAGTTTTTGATATTGATCTATGATTACTTGGGATTACTTTTTGTTATATCAGATAATAAGGGTAATCTGAATTTAAACATAAATAATTGATTGTTTTATCATTATCATAAATTTCTACGGATCTCTTTGATCCTAAAGTTCTTCTTGTACATTCAATAATTACGGAAAATTGTTATACATTTTCGTATATAAGCTTAGAAAATGCTTCTTAAAATATTTACAACCCATTCATTTCTAAACGCATTGAAATATGTTTTCGCTAGTAAATTTAGAATAAATTTCCATTTGTAAGTTTGAAAAACGTTTGCTGAAATGTGTATTCATTTCCAAAAGCATTTTTAATAGGTTTTCGCAATTGTTCGCTGGGTTCTAGCATATAATTTAGGTTCGTTCCGAATCATGTAAAAAATTTCAATATACGATCTTATTTTGATCCAAAGCTAGTTTACATCTCGAACTACATGGAATAAAATATTCTTTTTAAATCAGTACTTGTTTCAATGAAATTTCAACTAACATTATTGAAATAATCATTTCGAGTTTAGGTTGAAGTTGTTAGTAATGTCTCGGAACTAAGATAACAAATTTCGGTATTATCTTATTACAATTTGAGCTGTTATTGTTAGTTATATTAACTTGTATTTTAAGGCGTATACTGTCCACACTTATTTTCATTGTGTATATACATATTTTTACAACAACACTTGGTACACCTGTCAGTGCATAGGCGCCTCATCTCTCTAATCTGAATATTGCATGTGGTTTTGGTATTCTTAACTTATATTTTGAATAACATATATTCATCTTTGTTTGTGCATGTCATTAATTTGTCTACATTGTTTAACGTTTAAGCCTTCCCATTAACCATTTAGTTTTAGTATGTTCTTTAAAACGCAATTTCGTACCTAATCGCCACCGCATTTTATTTTTTTTAATTGTTCATTTTCAATTAACAAAATTTTTTTCAATGTCACTACGCAAAAATGTTAATGCTTTAATTTCGAGCATATTAAAAAAAACATAAAATAAAGCCAAAAGAAGTATTTATTTAAGTTTTTATAAGAAAATCTTTTTCATTTGCGAAGTCTTTTTTCTTGCGAAAAAATGATTGCAATCAAAGTAACTTTGTTAAAGAAGCAATTAAATTTTGTTTGAATTTGTGAAATAAATTTAAATCGATTCTTGAAGAAAAAGATTTTTTTACTCTAATATTAAGGAATTATTTGCTTTATTTAAAACTAATCGGAATTTTCTATTTCCCTAATTTACCAACTTTGCACGTGTGCATAGGGCACCAGTGTACTGTCGCCCAGCATACCGCTGACGCTTGTCGTGCTACCCGCGTTTATAATCGCTCAAAAATCGCCTGAAAATATTTTCACCGAACACTCGTCGCTGTACATAATGGCCTTTGGCATGGTGGCGGCCAAGGTCACCAATAAACTGGTGGTAAGTTATTACTAGAAATATAAATTTTTAATTTAGAAATGAATACAACATTTAAAATTTGATAGATTGCTCATATGACCAAAGCTGAAATGGAGTATCTGGACTGGTCGTTGCTCGGCCCAGCACTGCTCTTCCTCAATCAATACTTTAATTGTGTGGTGCCTGAGATTTGGCTGCTGTGGTTTACATTGATCTGGGGCACGCAGGATCTGATGCGCTACTGCTCGCAGGTAAGACACTTACAAATTATCGAATTATATTAAGTTTGTTGACGAAAAGGTGTGAAAATTTTTATCAAAATTATCTTAAGAAGTCGTTAACGACTCATATCTCACATATATTTTGGGAAAATGATTTATTTAGTACCGAAGTCGTCAATGACAACGATTTGTCACGTTAGAAAAAACTCCTTTTTTTTTTGATTATAATACTCAAAAAAATATTTTTTTTTTCATTATAGGTTTGCTTGGAAATATGCAATCATCTGCACATTCGTCTCTTTAAAATTCCCTATCCACCAAAGGGACCTTCGACAACTAGTCAAGGTACAAATGCGCCCACCACCAGCCTCAGTATGGGCGTACTAGCGGGTGGTGGCGGCGGCGGCGGAGGCGGCTCGTCACACGACAAAAACGGCGGCACACACCATCGAAAGACGGCGCGACAATCGAGTAAAAAGCTGCAACAGCAACATTAGAATTTAAAATTTTTGCAAAAACACCCAAAAAAAAAAACTAAAAACAACAAAAAAAAGAAGAAAACATTTATGTTCAAACTATATAATTTACTATTTAATAATTTACGAAGAACTGCAAGGCACTCAACGCAAATACCTACGCTATATACATATATACCACAGAAATTACAATAATAATAGCTCATAATTTGCAGTATTTTTCATTGACTATTATTACAGAAAATGCAGCAAGAGATTTAAATTCCAAAAAAAAGTTAATACATTGTTTAAAGTAGGAGCAGCCTTTTTCAGCAGAAACTCAAATTAACTACATATTTTTTAAATACATACATATATATATATATACGAGTATATTTTTAAAGTGCCTGTCAGGCTGTCAGGCTGCAACTGAATATTTATTTTCAAATTTTAGTTGCAGCTGTTTAGTTTTTTTTTGTCTCTTTTTTATTTTCCTCTTCTTTATAAATAAGGTTTTAAACTATGTTTATTCGTTTTCGTTTTTGAGGGAGGCGTAACTTTTAGTTTTCGTTGTTATGAATTTAATCGCGCGACTTTTTTGAAAAGTCTCAAGACAAATTGTAAAATTTCTTTCAATGTGTTAAAATTTAATTTATTTCGTTAACTTTAATTGTTGGTACTATTTTTTTTGTTTGTTTGTTTTGTTTTGTTTTGGTCTTTCGTTGTTTATGCGATAAGCTGAAGCATTTTCCGTCTATGTGGATTGTGCAGAATTGAAGTTTCTTTTTTGTTTGTTTCTGTATCATTGCTCGTTAAGACAAAGTCAGTCATTTGTAATTTTCCGTAATATTTAAAGTTTACAATTACAAGCTAAGCCTTGCCGCATTCATTTATACTTTTCGAAATCAATTATTATTATTCTATTAGTAAATTTCACGAGAGAAAGTTAAACGAGAAAAAAATAATAATAAAGAAAACTGAAAACTTTTGGCATTTTAGTTCTGTAATTAGCTAAATTAAAGTATGCTTTTTTTATATTGACAAAAGTAGTTTAATTAAAGTTAATAGTAAAAAAGTGAGAAAAGAAAATTTCCATTTGAAATGTATGAAAAAGAAAAAGAAAATATTAAAATAAGCCAATTGTATTTTGTGTATTTATGATTTGAATTAAACTAAATAAAACTATAAGAAACGAATTTAAAAATTGATTTTTCTTCAAGTTTATTAGTAAACATTTAAAAGCAATTCGACATTAAAAAGTTTCTTCGAAAACAACACAAATCCAACCATGGAGCAGAAAACGGCTGAACATGTTCTTTGCACTTGTCGAGCAGTGGCAAGACGCAGATTTATCTACCTAGGCTGTGGTATTCTAGTTCCATATCACATAGTAAAAATAAAAATTATGATCACAACAATTACAAGATTTATAAATAGTCTAGAATTGTTTTTGTGGGGCAGCCTCGAATTTGATCTTTTATTATTATTAATAAGTGAATTGATTATTTATAAGATTTTTCCAATGCATAAGCTCCAGTCATAGTGGAATAATACGGTTAGGTAAGCGAAAAAGAAGAGCGAACTAACCTCAAAATTGATATATATATTTTTTCCCGCATTTTTAAGTGAAGATCTCTTTTTCTTAACTTTAGGGAACTTTATTTAGTTATTATTTTTGGGCATGGTTGCAAGTGTACAATTAATATTTTTTTTAATTCAACGATTAACTAGGCAGCTGGTTTCTTGGGCAACGAGCCGAATGCCGATATTACGGTGCCTTTGGTACCCGTCACAGTCGTAGTCAACGCAGGCGGCACTGTTGGCTTTGCAGACGATGTGGCTGCCGCCGCCGTCACCGCGGCCGGTTGATCCCATTTCGATTTGCGTTTTTTTGCCTCCTCCTCGACCTTGCGCGCTAATGCAGTTGCTTGCTCAATCTTGTCCGTATCTTTTCGCTCCTTCTGACGCTTGAGCATTTCGTTCTTTTGTACACGCGCCAGTTCCTCATAATAGCTTTCGGCGCCCCACTGCAATGGATCGTAAATTTCAGGCGGATAATTCGTGCCGAACTCGTTGATGTCGCAAAATTGTATCAGCTTTTCGTAGATGCTCGGATTGCGAAATTCTTTGCGCTCCTGAATAATTCGATTCATATCCATGCCAGAGTTGGAGTCCATTTTCTCGTACAAATGTCGAATTTTCTCCGACAACTCTGCAGTGGGTTTGCCTTTGGGCTCGCCGGGTAGTGTAAAGCTGTAGTGCGCGTATTTCGTGGATTTATCATTTTTAGAGTTTGTGATCGGCTGCGGTGCACGCATTTTAGCATCGCTACCACTTGAGTCATTGTCCACATCCATGGCAGATGAAGATTCGTTCTTGTGAGCGCTGCTGTTTTTGTGATGATAGCGATGATGATGATTCGCAGCGGCACGTCCACCAACTGCGACTTCGTCCTCCCCATCGCTTTTGTCGTCATGGTGTTCTTTTCCTGATTGAGAATCGTCGCTTTCACTCGAAGAATCACCACTGTCATCTTCATCCTCTTCTGCATCATCGTCGGAAATTATTGTGTCGTCTTGATAACTGACCAGACGTCGCAGCGATTTCTTGGCGCGTTTTTTCTTTTTTAATTTCTTGCTAGGCTGCGCCGCAGTTTTCTCGGGTGACTGAAGTGGCGTCGATGGTTTGACGGGAATGATAACCTGAATGAATGAATGAATATTTCATGGAATTGACACTTTTAAGAAATTAATTCAATTAACCGAACCTGTGAATTCTGAGAGTCGGCGCTCTCGTCATCCTCCAGGTGCTCGTCCTCGTTCTCCGAATCGGTGTATTGGGCCGTCAGGCTAGCCAAGGCGGAGTTACTCATTATTTAGTTGGCACTTTTAAAGTAAACAAAATTTGTGGAAAAAAGATATTAAAACTTTTACAACGCTCCTTAAACTTGTAAACAGCTGTTTGTTTTTTGAGAGCAGGCAGGGCTCACTCTTAAGTGAACCCTGAGAACAGGCCAACATGCTTGTATTGCCAACTGGCTGTACGTTAAAATTAAATTTCTGAGTCACCTTCTACGAAGCGCGTCATTTCCAAGTTCTTCCAATTTCGAAGTTCGAATAAATAATAAACAGTAAGAAAAAAATTAAAAGAAAAGCGCGCCATTCTTTAAAAAATATAAAATTTTAACGTTTAAATATAAAAAAAAAATGCGCAAATCTCACAAGCCGGGTCCGAAGTCGCGTACCGCAAGCTTTAGAGAAAAGTATAAAAACGCCGACTTGGGCGAAACCGATGGAGAATCCGCCGACGACACAAACTTGGACGCCAGCGCAGAAACAGAAAACGACAATGATTTTCTATCGCCAGAGCAAAACGAGGACGCCACCGACTACGGGCTAGAGTTTACCAACGACAGTATACCAAAAAATACCAGACAACGTCCTTGCAATGAAGGTGTCACAGAAATGCAGCAGCGCCTCTCACCGCGACGACATGTCACACCGATTCAACGACGACAAACAATAGCAGGACACAATGAGTCGTCAGCCATTTCAACACAGCAGACGCCTGCGCGCGAACAACAACCAACGACATCACGAAATGCAGAACAGCAACGACAAAAACATCGGCGCAAACAGGCACAGCCAATAAATCGTATGCGCCAAAATTTGAAACTTATACGGGAAATTAAAAAGTTGCAGTCGAGTACAGATTTTCTCATACCGCGTTTGCCATTCTCGCGTGTAGTGCGCGAGCTGATCTATAGTGTAGGCAACGGCACAGTGAGTCGCATTACTATGGGTGCGCTTATAGGACTACAAACCGCCGCCGAAATTTACTTGACACAGCGACTGCAGGACGCATATATGCTAACGCTGCATCGCGGACGCGTTACGCTAAGCGTTAAGGATATGCAATTGATTATGTACTTGCGTAGCTGCTCAAACAGCGGCGGAGGACAGGATCGCTTTTGATAATGTGTTCTAGTTAAGGTTTTAGAATTTAGAATATGTTTCAGTCAGTTAATGTAAATGTTTTCTTTGTTTTTTGTATTTTTAATATTCTTAAGCAGTGCTTATAATTCAAGGTTAATTTAAACATGTTAGAAATTGAAATTGAAGTCAGTTTTCCCTCTGCATATGTTAACCAATTTAAAACCAGTTTATTCAGTCCATTATCTTTCCTTTGCATATGTCTCCACTAATTTAAATTTAGTTTATTTGCAACTAATTTAAAATAAGTTTACTTTCAATCAATTAAAATTTGTATATACCATTTATTTTCCAGTTATTAAATTTGCATTTCGATTGTTATTCTAAGGGGCTTTAGTAAATCACATTGAGCGGTTTTAAATCGCTCGATGAGCAAGTTGAAAATACTTTAATTTGTCGGTAATTCTTCTTTTAAACAAAAATAAAAGACGAAAATTATGCACTTAAAAAAATTGAAAACCAAGAGCTAATGCTGTCTTGGTTGCCAAACAAACAAAGATAATACAAAACATTGTCAAGATAAACCTGTAAGAGGTACGAATTTCGACGTTTAAAAAACACAACTTAAAATTAAACATATTAACAAAAAAAAAAATTTTAATTCAAACTAAAATTTGTGCTGGTGGTGTTTTATCAGCTTTCCACTTGTAGTAATACTACTGTAGTTAAAACCATTGCCTTTTTGCCTTTTTGCCTTTTTTGTTTTGTAATGCTTGTCATATAACCATCTAATAACTCGTTGCTTTGTTAAGCCAATCTGCTTTGCAATTCTCAGACCATTGGCACTTGTCGCTTTTGTGCCTTTTCGAAACTCTTTCTCTAATTTTTCTTTTTGGTAGGGTTCAAGTTTAAAACGTTTGCATTTCATTTGTTTTACTTTTACTGGTGTAAGTTTTGTGTCGTTAACTGATTTTATAAGGTCAGGTACATCATTTGCTTCTTCTGTCATTGATGTCATTGATAGCGGAGATGTTAAGCATGATCGTGATTCTGATTTGAATGGCGTAAAATTTGGATCTACTTCTGTGAATATTGGTGGAGTGTTTGCAGCGTTTTTTATTTGGTAAAGATAATATGCTTCGCTTGCTTCTGCAGCTGCTGCTATTGCTGCTTCTTCTAATGACTCCGTCGATCTCGGATATGGTGAAAGTGGTTCTGAATATTCTTCTAAGGACCTTGATAAAGCTGAAGTTGGTTCAAAACATGTTGAATCGGGTAGTGCTGGTGATGACTTTGAAAAAGATGAAACTAGGTTTTCATATTTTAAAGTACCTGACGATGGTGAAGGTGGATCTGCTGATGACCGAGGCGAAAAGCCTCTTGAATTCTATAAACAAAAAAGAAAAAAAAATTAAAAATTATACACATTTTTATTTAAACCAACCAATGGTTGTTTGGTGATCCAACAAACAATTTATTTATGATACTCATATATGGACAGGATAGTTACCTCCATTATTGGGTCCTCATCAAATTTTTCTTCATTTGTTATTTGCATTTTAGTTGTAGAATTGTCAAATGAATCGTCAACTATCAACTTCGCTCGGCTATATATTATTGTATTTTGCGTTAATCAGGATTTAGTGTATATACTTTACATATATACATATACATATGTGCAAAGAAAAGAAGCAGTAAACTTGCGTTAGAATTACACAATGATCGTTTGCAACCGAAACGATATAAGTCAAAATTTGATATTTTTCGAATGAAAAATGCAGAAATATTGCTCTTAGGAACGACGTGCAGTATCAATATTATTCGATTTGTAACGCCCATAAGGAGGCGTAATTGGTATGACAAAATAAGTTCAAATGAATAGTATTTAGAAAAAAAAACTTTCATCTCCATTTATCTTCTTCTTCTATATATAAAAAATAATCTTTCTATATTTGTTTCCATCTTTCTTTCTTTGTACTTTATGTGCGTTGCTATGCTCACTTCCGGAAAGGTCTTTGGACCACAACTTGTGAAAATAAGTAATAAAATATTCGATCAACTTGTTAATATTGCTCCTAATAATCTGAAATTTGGTATCTCAGTTTGTATGGTCACTTTCAAAAACTTCTTCAAAAATGGGCGTGGTTAAATCAATTTAACGCCCATCGCTTAAACAGGGAGTAGCGTGAAGTTCCGTTAACTTATTATCTTACACATATTTGTATTCAAAACAAAACCCGGGCAACGCCGCGTACTATAATTTTGTCGTTTTCTAATAAAAAAAAAATAACTTTTATTGAATTTAATTATTTTTTTTTACTAAAAAGCTTTAATCATAATATTTTTATTTTTCAAACGTTTTTTTTTGTTTTTTTAATAAATTATACAAACATACATTATACATATTCTTAGTCTTATGTATAGTACTTAATCTAAAGTATCGGTAAGGTAGCTTCTTAGAAGTATCGGCAGCATTGACTTAAATAATGCCAACCCAAGTGATGAAAAACATTTCGTAAATTTAAATTTATCACTTGATTATCACTTGATTATCACTTGGTTACAAAAATAATCTGAGACTCAAAGTTTTTAAACAAAAATAAAAGACGAAAACTATCCACTAAACAAAATGGAAAGCCAAGAGCTAATGCTGACTTGGTTGCCAAACAAACAAAGAAAATACAAAACATTGTCAAGAAATATTAGTAATAGGATAAATACTTGGAAGAGGTGCGGATTTGGACGTTTAAAAACAACAACTAGTACAAATTATACATTAAAACTAAAATTTAAACTTTCTTGTAGTTTGATGCAACTACAGTCTTCCGGTGGGTCCTCCTCTTTAATACTCAGGCTCGGAGATTTGTCCATACTGGCTGCTCACATTTGAGATTGATGTGAGATTGGTTTCACTGGCTTAGTTCAGTGATGGTAGACCATTAGTCTACCTGAACTTTTCTTTTTTAATTTTCCTTCTCTTATTTCGAAACCAAAATAGAACTTGATTCTTTGTTACGCCAATCCGATTGGCAATTTTCAGATATTCGAGATGTTTTTTATGTTGGCATTGAAGAAACTCTTTTTCTAACTCAGCTATTTGGTTAGCGTTAAATCTAAACCGTTTGCGAGTTGCATTATCTGATTTATCTTTTGGTTTTACTTGCTCTTTTTTTTCGAATTTTATTTGATGATCTCGCTCGCGAATTGAAGCTGCTACAGATTTCATTACATTGAGATATGATGTAAAACTGAAATCCACATCGTTTGTAGCGTTATTAAATTGTGTATGATTAGGTGCTTCATTTGTTGATAGCGGTGGTGTTAAGTATGATCTTGATTCTGATTCGAATGACGTTAGATTTGGATATACTCCTGTGAATAATTGTGGAAAGTTCGCAGCGTTAAATGAGTTTGGTCGGTAAGGGTAATATGCGTATATTGCTGCTAGTGTTGCTGCTTTTAGTGCTGCCGCTGTTGCTGCTGCTGTTGCTCCTGCTTTTTCTAATAATGTCATTGATCTCGGATATGGTGAGCATGGTTCTGAATATTCTTCTAAGGACCTTGATACAGCTGAAGTTGGTTCACAACATGTTGAATCGGGTAGTGATGTTGATGACTTTGAATCTAGGTTTTCACATGTTGAAGTACCTGACGATAATGAAGGTGAATCTGTCGGTAACCAAGCCGAAGAGAATCTTGCTGAAGTAGGTGTCATTGGCTTAAAATTATATCAACAAAAAAGAAAAACACATGAACTTAATGTATAAAAAAGCAAGAAATTTAATGAAAATCAAAAAATTCTTTACAAAATACTTCATTGATCTCAATTGATAAAAATTGTGCTTCGAAATGAATAACGGAATTTCCGGTCTTTAGATGCGATCCAACAAACGTTATTATTTACGATATTCTTATAAAGTATGTACATTTGAAGTTAGTTACCTCCATTACCTGGTCGTCATCAAAGTCTTCCCCATATGCCTCACAAAAACCTTCGTCATCTGTTGTTTGCATTTCAATTGTGGAATTGTCAAATGAATCGTCAACTATCACTTCACTCGGCGATACATCATTTTATTATCATCAGGACTAAGTGACTGACACAAACGCAATCATGTACTTTACATACATATATACATATGTGCAAAGAAAAGAAGCAGTAAACTTGCGTTAGAATTACACAATGATCGTTTGCAACCGAAACGATATAAGTCAAAATTTGATATTTTTCTAATGAAAAATGCAGAATTATTGCTCTTAGGAACGACCTGCAGTATCAATATTATTCGATTTGTAACGCCCATAAGGAGGCGTAATTGGTATGACAAAATAAGTTCAAATGAATAGTATTTAGAAAAAAAAACTTTCATCTCCATTTATCTTCTTCTTCTATATATAAAAAATAATCTTTCTATATTTGTTTCCATCTTTCTTTCTTTGTACTTTATGTGCGTTGCTATGCTCACTTCCGGAAAGGTCTTTGGACCACAATTTGTGAAAATAAGTAACAAAATATTCGATCAACTTGTTAATATTGCTCCTAATAATCTGAAATTTGGTATCTCAGTTTGTTTGGCCACTGTCAAAAACTTCATCAAAAATGGGCGTGGTTAAATCAATTTAACGCCCATCGCTTAAACGGGAGTAGCGGGTAGTTCCATTAACTTATTATCTTACACATATTTGTATTCAAAACAAAACCCGGGCAACGCCGCGTACTATAATTTTGTCGTTTCCTAATATAAAAAAATAACTTTTATTGAATTTAATTATTTTTTTTTAATAAAAATCTTTAATTATAATATTTTTATTTTTCAAACGTTTTTTTTTGTTTTTTTAATAAATTATACAAACATACATTATACATATTCTTAGTCTTATGTATAGTACTTAATCTAAAGTATCGGTAAGGTAGCTTCTTAGAAGTATCGGCAGCATTGACTTTAATAATGCCAACCCAAGTGATGAAAAACATTTCGTAAATTTAAATTTATCACTTGATTATCACTTGGTTACAAAAATAATCTGAGACTCAAAGTTTTTAAACAAAAATAAAAGGCGAAAACAAAATGGAAAGCCAAGAGCTAATGCTGACTTGGTTGCCAAACAAACAAAGAAAATACAGAACATTGTCAAGAAATATTAGTAATAGGATAAATACTTGGAAGAGGTACGGATTTGGACGTTTAAAAACAACAACTAGTAAAAATTATACATTAAAACTAAAATTTAAACTTGTAGTTTAATGCAACTACAGTCTTCCGGTGGGTCCTCCTCTTTAATACTCAGGCTCGGAGATTTGTCCATACTGGCTGCTCACATTTGAGATTGATGTGAGATTGGTTTCACTGGCTTAGTTCAGTGATGGTAGACCATTAGTCTACCTGAACTTTTCTTTTTTAATTTTCCTTCTCTTATTTCGAAACCAAACTCCAACTTGACGCGTTGTTATGCCAACCAGTTTAGCAATTTTCAGATATTTAGGGCGTGTTTGTTGGCACTGAAGAAACTCTTTTTCTAACTCAGCTATTTGGTTAGCGTTAAATCTAAACGGTTTGCGAGTTGCAATATCTGATTCAATTTTTGGTTTTACTTGTTTTTTCTTTTCTAATTTTATTTGATGATCTCGCTTGCGAATTGAAACTGCTGCTGATGTTGTTGCATCGAGATATGGTATAAAACTGAAATCCACATCGTTTGTAGCGTTAATAAATTGTGTATGATTAGGTGCTTCATTTGTTGATAGCGGTGGTGTTAAGTATGATCTTAATTCTGATTCGAATGACGTTAGATTTGGATCTACTCCTGTGAATAATAGTGGAAAGTTCGTAGCGTTAATAAAGTTTAGTTGGTAACGATAATATACGTCGACTGCTGTTGATCTTGCTTCTACTGCTTCTTCTAATGATCTCGTTGATCTCGGATATGATACGCATGGTTCTGTAAATTCTTCTAAGGACCTTGATAAAGCTGAAATTGGTTCTGCTGATGACCGAGGCGAAAAGCCTCTTGATGTAATTGGCTTTAAATTCTATAAACAAAAAAGGAAAAAAAAATTAAATATTATACACATTTTTATTTAAACCAACCAATATTTCACAAAATGATTAACAGAATTGCTGGTTTTTTGGTGATCCAACAAACAATTTATTTATGATACTCCTATATGGACAGGATAGTTACCTCCATTTCATTTGTCATTTGTTTTTTGCTTTTTAGTTGTGGAATTGTCAAATGAATCGTCATCTATCAACTTCGCTCGGCTATATATTATTGTATTTTGCGTTAATCAGGATTTATTGTATATACTTTACATATATACATATACATATGTGCAAAGAAAAGAAGCAGTAAACTTACGTTAGAATTACACAATGATCGTTTGCAACCGAAACGATATAAGTCAAAATTTGATATTTTTCGAATGAAAAATGCAGAAATATTGCTCTTAGGAACGACCTGCAGTATCAATCCTATTCAGGTTAGTCTTCCATTTAAGAGGTGTGGTAAGTATGACTATGGCAGAGTCTATTTTACGAAGCCTGTCTGTCTGTCTCAGCGGTAATAACCGTTGTTTCTAATAACTTAAAGCTTGATGTTTTCGTTAAATGATTTTTGAATAACTTTTAGTAAATTCGTTAGAAATTTAGAAAATCGATTTAGAGAATTAGAAAAATATATAAAATTTGAAAATATTAGAAAATCGAAAAAATACTCTGATATAAAAAGGAACTTTTTGTCAACGTACGCTACCTTGTGTTTTAAGCCAACAAAACCGAAGCACTTTTGACATTTTGTTTTCGTGCATTGTTCTTATAATACAGGGCTGTCATTCCTCAGGGCCTTCATTCTTCATTTTGGTTTCGATGAGTGCGGTTGTGGTTGATTTGTGTACGGCGAAAAAGCTTAAATTTTTGTATAGAAATTAAGAACAAACCGAATTTTAATAAATCGATATAAAGAAAACAGTGAAAGCATTAAAAAAAACAAAGTTACAGTTTATCCGCCGATAATAATAATAAAAGTGTTTACTGGAATGAATGCGCAAAAAGCCAAATAAAGTCAATAGAAACGGGCGTATTGAATTAAGAAAAAAAACGAAGTAGTGTTATAAATGGAAGAGATAACAAAATAAAAAGTAAATAAATGTGCGCCTTCTTTTTTATAATAAGAATCAATCACCAAAGGAAATATTCGGAATTCTAACCTCACTCATTTCATTGATATTTGTGAAAAAAAGACAAGAAAGAAAAACGAAAAAGCAGCAAGGCAACGTCGAATTTTCCAATGTTTGTTTATATAAAAATTCTATAAAAAAAGCGAATTGAATATTGAGCATTTTTCTTGGCCTTCTTATTAATTATTTTGCTTTGCTGTTGTCGTTCTTCGGCCTCTTCTGCTGTTTCGTTTTACTTCACTTGTTACTCTCTACGCCTTGTGTTGTTGTTTTATTGTGTGTTGCACTTTACGTGACGTTCGTTTCGGTGTGTTTGTTTTTGTTGGATTTTCGTTGTTCGCATTTTTTTATCGTTCAACGTTGTTTCGTTTTGATCACTTGTTTTCGTTCTTCATTTCCTCGGAAACAATTTTTTTTTTGTTCTCAAATTTTTATGCGTTTTGTTTTTTTTACGGAAAATGTGTTGAAATTGTGTAGAAAATTTAATTTCGAATGTGGCGTAAAAGTGTTGGAAATAAGAAAAGCAGGAAGAGTGTGTGTGTGTGTGGTTTTGTTTTGTCGCTGCAAATTCCAGATTCAAATTCCGGCGCGAATATTTGTGGACAACGCAACTGAAAAGGCGACCTGATGCAAGGTGGTGCACAGATTTCCCCTTTTACGTTTGATTGGTTGGTTAGTCGGCCTTTGGGACTTTGGCGCGGTTGAGCTTTGATCTTTTTCCTGAAGTTTTTCATGGAAGATGTGAAAAGTTTTATTGTCTGCTTCCGCGAAGGATAATTAAAATAAAATTTCGGTTTAGTATTCTAGAATTTGTAATAGGGTTTAGTGAAACGTAGGCGTAGGGACAGGGAGTTATGATATTGGGTGGCTGGGCAGTTCGGGCTATAAAACATTTTTTACAAACTATGATTTTAGTATTCACGCAGTGTTTAGATCAATTTGAATAGCCGGCAAAAAGTCACTTTCTTCTATACGATTTCATATTTCTCGTGAATCTGCAGCGGTGGAAACAGAAATGCGCTGGTTTGAACACCGTTTAAAACGACCACAACCAAAATAATATCCTAAAATAATATCTGCAAATCATAAACCGACAAATCCATAGAAAACGTAACAGAAAATCAAACGAACTGGCGGAAACAGTACGAAAATATGTTTTTTTTAATAAGTTCATTAATTGCGGTACAAGATTTCAATTTGTCGGGTTTGAAAAAATATTTTTGTACTTTTAGGTTTAATATAATATAAAGGAAAGCGATTAAAAATAGTTTGTTAAATTTGAATTCATTTGAATATGAACTTTTTAAGCCCACCCAAAAGATTTTTGTAATTTTAAATTTGTTTACGTTTTCCAAAGGAATCTACACTTTTTAGTCTTAAAGATTGCGTAGATGTTTTTTTTTTAAATCTGAGTATGGGACGAGGTAAAAGCTAACCTGAACTAAATTTAATTTATCTACTCTTCATATTTATTTTCCAATTTTCCTTAAAGTAATTGTGGGAAATTTTTTAGCTTTTGCGAGTTACATATATAAAAATGAGTTTATAAGTTCTCATATACAAATGACTTTCTTATTAATAAAGTTATCCCCGCTAACGTATCTCCCCTCTTAAGTGCACATCCAGCTTTGGTATCCAATCGTTAATGATTTTTTCTTTTCCATGTTATACATATACATTTCAAAGGAGCTTTCCCGCTTAATTGCCACAATAGCTTACCTACCCACTATTCTTTAACCTTAATTCCGAATTTTCCTTAAGTTTTCCCCCTTTAAAGTACACATTTGAAATCGAGCAACCTTACACAAAAATTTATACTTTTCCGTACTTATTTATGATGATATGAATAATTGACATTATTAATGTCAATCGCATTCGCTAATTTTACTTAATTATTTAATTAAATTTTATTTTTACTTATGTACCCAAGAGCACTTAAGCGGTTTGATGTTACTGCATTGAAGTACTTAAGCGGTTTCAAATAAAAACTGATTTGAGCCACTTAAGCGCTGGTTAAAATGACTGCCTTAAAGTACTTAAACGGGATTTTTATAAGTGCCAACCCCGCTTAAGTATCCACAAACCCATGCATTTTAGGTAGAGGTACTTAAGTGGGGAATACTGTATCTTCAAACATATTTAACCTGATTAATTGTTTAATCAATATGAATTGGAAAAAGGAAATTCAATTGTATGTGTATTAAAAAATTGTTTGCCCGATAGGATTTTTTTAAAATACAATATAAACATTCCTTTGTTTTAATCTTTCAATTTTGGCATAAACTAACGTCATTTTTGTACATTAAATGAAGTTTAGATATTTTATTTAAAAAAAAATAATCATGATAAGCAAAAATTAAACTTCTCGGCATAAAATTGCATTGTTAAATTTTTTGAAAAATTATTACTTTGCAAATTATTCGCAGATTAAAAAGAGTCAATTTAAAGGAACAACAAAAATGCCAATCGAAAACCGCAAAGAAACAAACACCGCAAAATAATTGAAAAACTTGCGGCAGCGCGCCGTGCCGCGCCGCCAGCGTAAATAAACAAAAACGCAATAGACCAACAAAACAAAACAAAACAAAACAACAAAAAAATTAATTAATAAATTGTCACAATTTCGTTGTTTTCTATTTTTCTTTTTACTTATTTGACATTTTTTTTATTTTTCAGTTTGTCGCTTCGGTTTTATCATTTCCGCTTATCAATTTAGTAAAGTGGAGGCGGCGGCGTAAAATCGGCAAAAAATAGTAGCAGAAATAGTTATAAGCTGAACAATAGAAAAGTAAAACTAAAACAAACTAGCACAATAAAACTAGAGCAATAAATTTTCATAAAAAATATTTATAAAAAAAGAAATGTTAAAAAAATTGTCAAACTCTTAAAAACCGAAAAATTTGAATTTGAATAATTTTTAAAGCAAGAATTTTCGCAGTTAAAAAGTAACACAGTGGCGCTTATGCTTGAATCGTAAGCAATGGCTGCACAGCCGCCAGCGTTATCAACAATAACAACAACAACAATAAGAGCAGCAGCTACAACGAAATTACAACATTCAAAAAATGATTTAATATGTAAAAACGCGATTATCGAATTAAATCACAAACGCAGCAATAAATCCAACATAAATCGAACATGTTGGCAACACAATCACAACAGCAGTTGGTCGCTGGTATTGGTCGTGTTGCTGGCTTGTTGCGTGGGCAACAGTTTGCAGCTTAAAAATGGTAAGTGAAATTTGTTAATTCAACAAGTACTTTATTTTATATATTATATAATATCACAATGTATATATATATTTAATTTATAATTTTATTGCTTTCATTAGTTAAAAACGAAATTTGCATAATTTTTGAAACAATTTTATATAATCATTGATTTTTTTCTGTGTATATACGATGGAGATCCGATAAGTACTTAGTCTACAAAAACGAAAATTTTGGAAAAGTTGCTATCTATTTGTCGACATAGTCTCCTTTTAGCTCGATACACTTGACCCATCATCGCTCCAACTGTTCTAACTCGTCTGAAAAATACGTTTTCTTGAGGTTTGCAAAGTAGTCCTCCTTCGGGCGGTGAGGTTAAGTTCTTATCGGACCACCCTTGTACGTATATAAAAACTTGTAATTTGCAACAATGTACTCGTCGTAAATTTTTAAGCTTGCATTTAAACTAGTTGAGCACTTGTATTCTTGACTGCTGCGGTTAACCAATTCGAAACGCTTCAATCGTTTCTAGTATTTTCTTACATGACTTGCAATATTATTATCTAACTATTTGGGTTTTTTTTTCTGCTTGTCATAAAATGTAAATACCGTGTGGGCGTATTTTACTTAATTGCACAAACAAACAAAAAATCGGCAGAATAGTTGGCTAGAATTTTTTATAGTTTTTAAAATTGATTTTTAAACAAAACCATTTTGATTAAAAAGAACATGACAGTGTATAGGTCAGTTTAACATTATGCAGTGCTAATTTAACATGAATAGTAATGTTAAATTTAGCCATTTGAAAATATTAGCATGACGGAAATTTTAATTTAACGTAATCTAATGTAATTAACTCTAAAATTAACTCCATTTTAAGTTGAAGTGTCGAAGGTTTTACCTAAATCAAATTGATAGAAATGTTAAATTAACATTAGATCCCATGGGCTAAATTTTTTTATTGTTAAAGTAAATATTGACTGAATATGTCGAAACTTTTCATTAACGTTGGAAAATATTAATAGGAAAGAATTTTAATTTTATGTTAATTTTACTAAAAGTTTTTTTTCTGTACAAGTTATAAACAAAATATTCCTCAAAATTCATTTACATTCTTTTTTATAATGTTTAGAAAAAAGCTATGAGCAGAAAATTTTAATTAAATCCACATACATATATAAAAAATTATAATTCTTAGAAAAAGGCGTAACTTTTTAGATCCTTTGGAATGTTGTCGAGAATATTTGAGATGATCTTGAGGCTTTTTTTGTTTTTTAATATTAAATTTTTAATGAAACTATTTTCCCATTTTATCAAGTTTGTTTGACGGTTAGTTTAAAGGGTTAATTGCTTTACCACACACTCAAACTTGTTTTCAAAAACAATTTTTACTACGGTTTCTTCATTACACACAATAAATACAAAAATGTCCATGCAAATCCACGCTTGCCAAATTAGAAACTCAGCTTGTAAGTAGGAGTTCTATATTGTGTTAAGGCCCTGTGCTCCCCGAGGAGTTCAAGGATTCAATGATGATGATATTGTGTTAGTCTGTTTATTCATTTTTTAATTCACCTTAATTTTTAATCAGGATAATGTCTTTTAAGTTTACCTATGAGCGTAAACTTTTTCCAACTTTTGTACTTATAAATCTCCACAATCGTTCATTCAAATCACGGTTGAAACTCGCGTCTTTAAATCCATTCTAATTAATTTTATTATATGATAAGTAAAAAACTAAATACTTAAGTACTTTAATTAAAAAATGTCTAGTTAAAGTACTTAAGCTGTTTGAATAGTAATTAAAAGATAAAGATAAATATTGCGTTGATTGTTGCCGACTAGTTTGCTTAAAATCTAACTCAAAGCTTTGTGGATAAAAGAGCATTGCAAATTGCGCGAAGTATTCCTGCCACAGACAATTAACCGCAAAAATTAATAAAATGGACAATGAACGCCTTTGTGGCGCATATTTACGTGTCGTATATTTACTCAAAAGACAAGTACTAAGTCCTTGTAAAAAATGTAGTTTATGGTAGTTAAAAGTCTGAATAGAAGAGAGAGAACCCTGTTTTTTTTTTCTTCTTTTAGTTGAGAACCTCTTTCCGCTTTGACTACTATTTTTTACTACTCCACTCCTACTTGAAGAATAACCAAAGGAACAGAAACTACTACTATACAAAAAAAAAAAAAGAAGTAAAACATCAAAGCTGATTCCTTCGAAGGAAGAAAAAAAACCCAGAAAAAAAGTAAACTCCCTTTAAACACGCCTCAATAAAGCATTTTAAATTCGATAAAACATTCCTGCTTTTGCCCACTACAGAGAAGGATGAAAACAAAAAAAGTGCAGAAAAATGCAGCTCTAAAAAACATTCCATACTTTTTTGTAGTAGTAGTAGTAGTATTTTTTGCAGTTCGAATTTTTTGCATTTTCCGTCGGATTTTTTGTCATTGACATTGCCCGCGCGCGCTCCATTTTTCAAAGGCACAAGACGACGACAACGAAAACTCGACAACGAAAAAAAACAACAACCATGCAAACGTAGTGGAAGAAAATGGGTGCTCAACAAGGACTAGAATTTTCCTTAAGTAAACTTAACCATTTTTTTGTTGTTGTTGCTATTATTACAGAAAAAATGCGCTAAAGAAAAGAGTTGCAAAATACCGGATACATGCTTAAATGCAACGCATTGAAATTAAAAATAGTAACGCCTTTTCTTTGTCAAAGAAATACCGCCCTGTATGCGACATGCAGACATATACGGCAGAAATAAGAAGCCCCAGTTTTTGCTGCTGCTGCTGTTGTTGTTGCTGTTGTTGTTGCTTTGCCCATTTTTCTCTCTCTTGCCAAGTGCAAAGTGCAGTGCACTGCTCCATTATTCCCTTTTCGGTGTCCCACAAACGCAGTGTAATATGTAGTGTGGTGTATAAAGTTAGTGTATGTGTATACACTGAGAAAAACCTAAACAAGTTGTTGTGGGAATACTTTATGAGCTAAATATTTATGTGATTAAAAAATTAGTTTTAGAATGAGATAGTTTACTAGTCCAAAGAAAATATTTTCGTTGTTAACATTAAATTTTAATTCAGTCGTGTCTGGGTATAGTGAACACCTCGATATAGTGAACACCCAAATTTTTACATGGAGTATTCTAAATAGTAAACAAAATTTTGAAACCAATTTCAAGCAAAAAGCAACAAAAAACACAACAAGGAATCAAAAATGAAAGAGGTTATTCCCCTAATTTGTATTTTTGCTGTTGATTGTTACAAGATCAGCTGTTTCTTGACCTTAGTTGTTATGTTTTTTGTCGAGTGCACACCGATTGTGGTTCAAAAGTCACTTTGTGAACGCAAGAAGCATGCATTAATGAGAGACTTGATATAGTGGACAACCTCTATACTGTGAACAGGCCTTGCAATAATTAGTTCACTATATCCAGAGACGACTATAAATGTTAAATTTTTCGATTAGGTTAAATTGAGTTGTGTTAAAAATTGTAGTTCTTTTATATTTTTTAATGGAGTTTTAAATTTGAACTAATAAAAGTAAAGAAATCCAGAGACTTGTGCGACCTTTCAACTGTCTTCTAACATACGAGTAATTTGTTTTTCAAGTGTATGTGTAGTAACATAGAAAGGGGTAAAATTGGAGTGTAATACGTTTGTTTGGCGTATGTTGTTCCTTTCGTTCGTTTACGATTTTTAGCGCTCTGCTCGTTGTCGTTGTAAATTGATGTCCTTGTGACTGAGCGACGACATGAGTATGTGGTGTGGGCGGCAGCAGGTGGTATATGTACATGTGTATGTGACTGTGAGTGTGTGTGTGTATGTAATTGTATGTTGTTGTAGTAAGCGTAATCGTAGTAAGTAATGAAAGGACATCAAAGGAATCGTGTTCGTCGTTGTCGACGATTTTTTTCTTCTTTACTTTACTTATTTCTGCAGACACTTTTTCCTTCGTCAACATTGATTTTGATTCTTCTTTTTTTTACAACGCATGTTTTTACTTTTTTTCTTTTCTTTTTATTTAAACATGGTGTATGAAGTAACACCAAGTGTTCTTTTTTCACATTTATTTTGCTTGAAAATCGTTTTAAAGCAGTTTAAATTTCAAATGGATAATTTAAAAGTTTGGAAATTTTTACTTTTTAAAATTTTTACTTAATATAACAAATTTCCGAATACATCAAAATATTTTAAATCAATATATTTAAAAACCCTTCTTCGATAAAACTCCAATAAAATAAAATCGAAAAATGTAGAAAAAATACTTTGATCTTGTAAAGGCGAAACGCATGTTAATGAACTTGTGTCGTCTGTCTGTCATTCGTCTGCATAGTTGGTCGTCTGACACTTGAGAAAATCAAAATCGTTGTCGTCGAAGTCGTCGAAGTCGTCGATGTTGATGTCTGGAATTTATGATAATGTCATGCGTCGTTATTGATTTTTTTCTCCCGATTAGTATTCTTGTTTTCCTTCCTTTCCTGATGATGCATCCAGTTTTGTTTTGTTTGTTTTTTTATTTACAAAGCAGAAGTCTAATTATGGTAATGTTGCCTACATTTAAATATATTAATTTACTTAATATGCCACTGGGAACTCTTAAATAATTCAAGTTAAATGTTACAACATTTTTTTTTGTCGCTGCTGGACTTAGTAAATACGTTGGCATGGTTTCATTTTAAAATATAAATATACAAAAAAGAAGAAAATACATAATTAGTAATTTTAATTTGAATACTTTAGAATGGCCACTGTTGTTACTACTTTTGCTTACAATAGGGGTAATCCCTTAAATACAGAAACTGGAAAAGCAAGAAACCTCTGCCCAGGAAAGCACTTTATACGACTTCGAAAACATTTGTGAAATGCAGCAATTTATTAGAATTATTTAGTAATTTTTTAAAAATTTATAAATTTTTTTTTCATATAGGCAACACTTTTCGAGACTTTTTCCCTTAAACGCGCAAATGACTCGAAAACTACGAAACTTCGAGCTTAGAGAATTAATTGTCAACAATTTTTTTGAAACACAGTTTTCGATTCAAATTAGTCACGAAAACAGCCTCGAAAAGTTGCTCGTATTTTTAAGTGTTGCCTGTATGTGAAAAAAAATCCTTGCTTTAAGTTACAAAATTGTAGAACAATAAAAGTAATGCTATACAACGAAAACTAGACTAAACTGTAAAATTGCTGAATTTCACAATTGTTATCGAGATCGTGAAAAGGTTCATTCCCGAAAACTGACTCCTGACTTTTCGAGTTTTCCAGTTTTTGCATTTGCAGGAATCTCCCTTATGTTTTATAAAATTTTTAACAGTTCTTTCGAGGTTTTCGAGGAATTTTTCCATATAAGGGAATATTCCTAATGATTTGTAGACTTTTCTTTCACTACTTCTCATATAAATCTTTCTTGAAATCATATCACAAAATACAACCCTTTTCTACTCCTTATAATTTGCACTTAAAGTTGTAAAAAGAAAACAAATTTGGAAAAAGTAACTCTACAAAAGCACATCCACAACATAATTATTAAATATTCCGCACGCCATTAAAGCGAAGCACCGGCGCAGAAATGAATGCGCTGATATCTCGTTAATTACACACAACTCACTCCTTTCCGATGCGAAGCGATGCGTCCGGTGCGAGAAGCCGCCGCGCTGCTATCACTCGCTATCGATTTCGTTTGCCATTAACATTTGTGGTACACGCGTAATTACAAGATTACGATAAGTGATAAGCGCAGGCGAAGCGAGTCCGACCAACTATCCAACCAACCATTGCAGCCATTCACATCGAAGCAGCCCAAGTCGTACAGTTAAAGCCCGCCACAAGCGCTGCCAAAGATAAAGAAAAAAATGTGGAAACCACGACGTCGATGAGGAGGAGCAGCATATAACAAGCAATCGGGCTTCTGCATAAAAAAAACAACAACAACAAAAAGGCAGTTGCTAAACTTGCAAAATTATTTGTTGTGATAAAGTAAAAAAAAAAATGTTGGTTCCGACTCCAGTCGTTTGTAAAGTTGTTTCTTTATTTTTTGCTTATACTTTTATTTGTTCTTTTTTACTCTTTTTTAATCGTGTCTTGTTTTGCTACACATATTTGCATACACACTCTTTTGTATGTATGTTAATATTTTTCTGTATATATGTATGTACATATGCTGAAAGATATACAAGTACATGCAACATTAGGGCAACCCGGATGGTATGCCTGAAAATTAGTTCAATTTCAGTTCAATAAATTTTTAATTTTAATTTTAAATGAACTTAAATTAAATTAACAACAATTATAAAAAAATTTACATTTATTGACCAACATAATGAGAAAAAATAAAATAAGCAAAAATCTACCTTCGTTAGCTCTCTGTCAATTGCACAAACTGAAATGAAATGTTTGTTTTGGTTTCCCTACGCACATAAACTTAACATGTTAAAAACACTGACCGTCCGAAAACCACACAACTTTAAAGCAGCAGCAGCAGCAACAGCAGCCAACCCCAACTCAACCGAGACTCCGAGGTTCAGGCACAGCCGTTTAAGCTGTCATCAGGAGGGCGAAATGAATCCAAATTGCATGTGGTTTATGCGCGCCAAAGCAGGGCAGGACGACATATCGGCTCGAAGGGAGCATATGTGAAGTGTTTATGTGCTTATCTCTTTTTTCTATAGACACAAAAAAAAAGGACAATATTGTTGGCGCAGAGCTAAACTAAACTGTAAAACGATACTTTGGGTTCAGCATTGTTGGTCATTCGATCGGCCGGTCGGTTGGTCAGTCGGTTGGTTGTTTTGGCTAACTAGTTAACTGCTGGCTTCGGGCTGAACATTCGAATGAAATTAGCATTTTAGTGTAGTCAAGTAAGTTTGTTTTGCATTTCGGTCTGAAATGTTTTGAATATTTTAATTTTTGAATTTTTCTATATACTAAGACACTAATAAAAAAAGTCCTTTTGTATTATACTTTGTATATATGTTAATATCGTTTAAAATCCTTATTTATATACGGACCGAAAACTTAGCAGATGCAAATAATTTGCATTTGGTTTCAGTCAAGTTTTCAAGGAGAAATCGTTAACAAAAAATATAAATTCTAAGTGATGAGGGTATGAAAGATATTTTAGCATCTAAATTTTAGTGAACTGTAATTGAAAAATATTAGTATTAATGTTATAAGTAAATGTTAGTAATTAATTTAAATTTTGAGACGATAATTTAATATCATATACTGTAAATAAGAATTTAAGAATGTTTCTTATAAAAATATAAACAAATGCAATTAAGAATCCAACGGAACCAACATTTTTTTAAATTGGATTGAAAATTTTTATTCAAGTACTATTAAATTCGTATCTCCTAAACTCATTGTTTGTAGCTTCTTTGGGAAATTTCGGGAAATGTGTTGAACTTTCTAAAGCATGCCAATTATAAAAATAGAGAAAGGGTATAAAATCAAATTGATTGAAATGACTTAAGTACAACATCTTCAGTGACTAGAAAGTTCCTTAAGCCATGTTATTTTTTTTATTGTATAAGTTAGGTTGGTTCTCATTTGACTAACAAAAAAGAAATAAACTGTTTTTAACAGCTTAAAGGAAATTACTTTGAAAATTAGTTCGGTCTTGCCTCACACAGTGAAAGGATGTGGAATTGAGTTTTATGTTTTGGTAGTTTAAATTTTCAACACTGAGACTGCTTGCAGTACCAATGAATGGTGCAATGTGTCATTTTGGTTCCTTGCTTTGCCCACTTTTAATTGTTTTTAAGTCGTTTGTGTTTTTAGTTTTATTATAATCAATAAACAAACTCCCATTGTAAAGACAATAATTAAAAGTTTTAACTATTCTTCCTGTTTTTTTTTCTAGCTAAAAGAAAATTGCTAAACTATCCCATTATTTTTTTTATTTTTTTGGTATTTCGTTTTTTCTCTCTATCGAGTGGCAACTGCTTGACACTAGAATTTCGTGGCTAACAAGCCTCATTCGTTGCGCATTGCCTGGTGGACTCGCTGGCTGTTCGCTGGCTTGTTGGCTGGCCTCGACAGCATACATGCACATCATTAAAAACCCTTTTCTTTCGTTTCGTTTCGTTTAGTTAAGTTTCGTTGTGTTTTCGTTCTACACGTCTTTTTAAGTCAGAATTATAGTGCTGCTATAGTAGTGAATACGTTAAACGTTTTTTTTTTTTGTAATTAATTTAAAGTTTCATTTTAATTTATACATTTTCGTATGGCGTTAAATTAGTATATATGTATGTATATATATGTAATAAAAAAATAAAAGAACTTATATTAACCAATTATTAAAGTATTGTTTGCCTTTAGTGTTCTATTTAAAATTACTTTTATAAATGCGGATGTGAGCTCCTATTCTACCGAGTTCTAAGATAGGCAAGATCGGGCCAAAACTACTGCCCCCTTCCATACAAACCACCCCTTTACATACGAACAAAATTATATATTAAAATAGTTTTAGTGCAGATATCCAGAATTTTATATTTAGTACTTTAGTGGTTATACAAAACTACTCACAAGAAATTGGCGTGGTCGGATAAGAACCACGCCCAACTTTCATACAAACATCCCGTTTCCATGCGTAAATTTTTTTTATTAAAATAGTTCTAATACAGACAATCAATTCAAATTAAATATTAAACCCAACTAGTGACAAAAAAACGGCGTCATCGGATAAGAACTACGCCCACCTCTCATACAAACCACCATTATGAAAAATAGTTACTGTGCAAATAACCAGTTCAAATTCGGTATTCTTGATATGGCGGAGGGTATATGAGCTTCGGTATAACCGAAGTATAATATCAACTAAAGGCGAACATTGCTTTAAATATTCGATATTCACCACTTAGGAAGTGGTGAAAATCATTACAACACTAGAATCCTATTCTTGTGTTGCTGTTGTTGTTGTTTTGATTGTTGTTGCTGCTTGACTGCTGCTATGTTGTTGGCTATTTAGCTGTTGTTGTTGTGGTTTATTTTATATTCACTTTAGGCTGGTTGGTATTTTGTATTTTTGTTTGTTGCGTTTTTGCTATGCTTTGCTTTGTTTGGTTTTATTTTGTTTGATTTTTATTTTGTGTCTGTATGTCCGACTGTCCGTCTGTCTGCTTGTTTGTGCAAAAATTGCCCAGTGCCAAAAGCGATTTGGTTTTAGATTTCAAGTGGTTACTTGTTGTTTTTTTCTGCCATAATCATTGTTGTTGCTGTTGTTGTTTATTTCCTTAAGGAGAACGTCTTGCTTCGCGTTTGGTGCCTGAGCGCCAAACTGAAAAAAAAAGATACATTTTGACTTGGTTCGGTGGTGTCTTTTTAGTTAGCTGCATTTATTGGGTTGTTGCTTTTTTCTGTTCTTTTTGTTGTTGCGTTTTCTGAAATTTAATTTCAGTTTTTGGTTTTTTATTTTGGGATCCCTATCGTGCTTCTGGTTAATTGTGTGTCGTTTTGGTTGGTTTTTCTTTTTTGTTGTTGTTGTTGTTGTTGTTGTATTGATTGTTTTTGGCTTAAAGGTATATACGAGTATTATCAGGGCCGCCAAAAGGCTTTCTGTCCTAGGTGATTTAAGATAAAAAGTCAACTTTATATTAAAAATTTTTTTAACATTAATTCAAAAAAATCCATGAAATTGTTTATAAATATAAATTTATATTTTATAAAATGTAGTATTAATTTATATAAAATTTTAAATTTTTTCAATACAAAATCTTCGTGTCCTAAGCCAATTTATGTTCCCCCAAAAACTGAAGTCTAACAGATTTTAAAAGTCTTTTTTTTTTGTTATTTCCAGTTTTAAATACATTTTTATTAAACATTTGTTGTTAAGTGCTTAATACCCCCAAAAAGCCCCTCTTGCCGGTGGCTCTGTCTGTTGAGTTCCAATCTTTACCTTTGGCTCTTGCATACCATCCATAAACAGTTTAAAAGGTGTGATGACTTGTTTTCTTTTCTTTTCTTTTTTTCTCTTTTTTTTGAGGCTCTTTCTTGTATTGGTTGTTGTTGTATTTGTTGATTTTGGGTTCTTTGGGTCTTGTTGCTGCAGTTGGCCGGTTGTTGTTTTTGTTTTTTATTTTCGGAAACATTAATTTTCCACATAACAAGGCAAAGTCTTCAAAATACAAGAAGCAACAAAGTTAAGTTAGCTTTTTATTTCAGTTTGGGTTTTTTCTTCGATTTGTTTTGGCTTGTTTTGTTGTTGTTGTTGTTTTTTTTTTCGTTTTTCACTAAGCTTGTTTGCTTTTTGCATTTAAACCTGTTGAATAATAAATTAAGCGATTTTGCTTATTTTCATTTTAAATGTTGGTCTTAGAATTTTTTGGGTTTTTGTGCACAGGATCGTCGTTTCGAATTGAATTATTGCGCTGAAACCTTTACTGCCTTTCTAATTATGCCTCCAGCTAAAAAAAGGAATACTTTTTAGTTATTCATTTATTTATTCAAAAAGGTTTAAATTTGTCTGGCCATGAAACGGTTGAAACTTTTGACTTGGAAGTTTTTTTTAGTTGTATTGATTTAGCATAACGAAGATAATTCTTTAATTAAATAGGAGGTACTTCAAGCTCTCAACGGTTGCTTACTTTTGTTTTTGTTTAGTTTTAGCACTAAATCGACAAATGTGTTCTATGTTTTTATTATTTTTAGTGTTTAGAGCTTTTGCAGCTTAGTCTGGTGCATTGCTTGGATATTAGGAATAAACTTCGTTGAGTTTAAATTAATCCGTGCAATGGTTTAGACACTTAATCCAAACAAACAAATGAATACTCAGACTAACATTGAAATCTTGTTAAATTTATTAATTATTTCTAACGTGTTTTGTTAATTTTATAACTGCGATAAACCACTTTAAACTTATAAATGCTAACATGTGGCTTCCTTATTTGTCGCTCTTTATCCTCCTCATCCTAAACTCAACATGACAGCCTAGTAAAGTCAAATAACCTGGAAATGCTTACACCGCGATGCAAGGTTGAGATCTTAATATAAATGTAAATTTTGAAATTTCCCTGGGGAAATTTATTTACGAACTTTAACTTGCGCCGCAATGTTAATTATTTTAGGTTTGTATGAATTCGCTGTGCGCGTATAACTTCAAGTACTCACTAAGCCGACAAACTATTTATGTGTTTAACTACTTTTTACGTTGAACTCTGAAGAATAACTTCTAAATAAAAAAAACAATAATACAAAAAAACAACCACATTGCTATGAATAAGTTTGTTCTAACTATTGCTGCCACTCCTCTCCTCTCCTCTCGTCTTGTTTTATTAATTTTTTGCTTAAGTTGAAACGTGAATTGAACCGAAGCGGCGAAAAAATCCCTACCCACCACATTTAACATTCAGTGGAGCCATCAATAACCGCCGCAGCAACATCAGCAGCAGCAGTAGCAGAACGAGGTTTGCACCACCCACAACTTTTTCGTTGTTGTTTTTTTATATTTTCATTTCTACTTCGACTATTCACCGCAATGAACCGTCATGATGAAACAAAACCAACCACAAAGTAATTTATCACGAGTACACATCTCAATGATTCTCATCGAAGAATGCAATTTTGACGGGCTATGGCAAATGCTTAAAACAAAAAGGTTCAGTAGTCGTAATGCAAATGAGCAAAGCAAAACTATGAATACCAAAAAGAGTAAAATAAAAAAAAAATACCAAAGAGAGTAAAATTAAAAAAAAGGAAATAAATTTCATGCAATTTAAATCAATATTTTCGGTGAATCATGATTCGCGGCTAAAAGACCAATTAAGCAAATATAATTGCGTAAATATTTATTTTATTAAAAGCAGGCATAGGATAAACTTTTCTCCAGAAAACTTTGTCAAGAATAATGGCGCACAGTTTCGGAGCAGTGCTGGGCAAGCTTTATACACCCATTAGTTGTGTATGTCACAAACGTATGCAAAATAATTAATCCAGTAGTGGGCAAGCAACTGGACACATTTCCATTTGTGTTTTTAATTTGTGCATACGTTAAAAAATTATTGTTACACACACTCAATTGTGCAAAACTTGCCCACCACTGCTTTCAAAAACTTAAGCAATACAAATATTGGCATAACTTCGTTCTTGACATTCTTGACATTATCTCAGACTAAAACTGTTATTAAATAATGTCAAATTACCTTTTGGAAAAACTCTTTTTCTGCAGAAGTTTAATAAAACGATATTCGATCCGGTTTCAGAAACAGAACACAACAAAAACGTTAATGGCGAAAATTATTTTCTTGAATTTTCTTTTTTTTAATTTTTATGAAACTAATTTGTATTTTCCTAATCAGTAAAAAATGGAGTTATAATAGAATCTTCGAGATACTAATGTTAGAATCTTAGATATATTGTATTAATATAAGAATCTTAGAGATACCAACTACTTATAAGTACTTTACTTTAACCTTAAAACAATGTAAACGTTTGGTTTACATTTAAATAGTTGATATCTTTAGAAGTTATCCTAGTTTGGTTTTTACTTTTTTTACTGAAAATATTTCTTTCTATTAACTTAAAACCATTATGAGCATCTGGTTTATGAAAAAGATTAGTGGAGCCCTCCAGGTACAAACACACAAACACTTATACAAGTCAAAGTAAAGAATTTTCTGTGTGTATGTGTGTGTGTTTGTGTGTGTATCTGAATTAAAATTAAAGTGCGGAAAGTGGGAATTGGTATGTAAACACAAAAATTCAACAAATTTTCACAGATTTGTTTTCATCAACATGATTTGTGCTTGTATTTCGTCTTCTTCTTTCTCATGTTGTTGTTGTTGTTGCTGTTGTTGCTGCTGCTTGTTGTTGTGGTTGCTGATGTTATTGCTTTAGTTTGCCGGCATTGCTAAAGCGCAAAGAGAGCAAGCACGAAGCGACTGTAGCGGTGGCAGCGGCGGCGGCGGGGGCAACGGCGTTGTCGACGATAACGAGCACGTTGCATATAACAATAACGCCAAGGTTGCCCCACCACCCTTCTACACAGTACACAGTCTCAACCACCGACAGCCGACACACCTACACCCTCCAGCCATTTTCATCTTGTTGTGTTGTTATTGTTGTTGGTGGTGTTGTTTTATTTTCTTTTTCTTCTTTTTAGAATGTTGTCGATGATGGATTTACTGGTTCCGCATTGAGTGCGATGTTGCTGCTGTTGTTGTTTCAACTTTTCCTGTTGTTATTGTTGTTGTAGTTGTTCTTGTTATTATTGTTTTTTGCTGTTTAGCATACTAAGTTATTGTTGTTGCTGTTGCTGTTGCTGCCGGAGGTGCACAGTACAACAAATGCGAATAATGGGAAAAGTGTCGTTTAAAAATTTAAATAACAAAAATTTTTAAATTCGTTATCATTTGACATTTCATTATCATTAAAAAAAATAATGATAATGAAATTGACAGTTCATTAGTTGCGTACAAATTAATATAAATTCTTTTGTGCTATTATTTTTTTCCAAATAGCACCACTGTGCAGTGTGTGGCGGCTCTTCGTTAGCACAGGTCGGATCGGGTCTGCTGCAGACATAATGCTTCACTGACTGACTCTGCCTACTCTTTCAGCCGACATCTCCGCCTCTACTGTTTATTTCTCGACTCTCATCGCGGCGGCGTCTTCTACTTTTAGGCTTGAACAGCGACAGAGCGACAGCTAACAGGCAGGCAGGCAGGCAGGAAGGCGTTGGTGGCTTGTGTTGATTCGTCTTACCCGGTGCAATCAAGAAGCTTTATATATGTGTGTGTATTTGTGTGTAGCAGACGCGTCATCATCTTCTTGAATTTCTGCGAGCGTTGATTGCACTTGATGCTGTTTGAATTATCGCACTACGTACTTACTTACTTACTTACTTACCTCAACTCATACTTTACTTCTTTATTTCTTTACTTCTTTAGTGTGTTCTATGTTTCAATGAGTTTTCTATATTTTTGTTGTTGTTATTCTTCTTGTTGTTGTTATTATTGCTTTGTGCAAATTACTAAGCGAGTGGGGGAGTTAATCAAGGGCATTAGCTTAACGTTGAAATTCCATTCGTTACGGATGATTTATGAAAGTTTTGCGTAGGCATACGCTTACAATTAAAGTAAGCCTTCAGATATCTGAGTACATATCTTAAGATTAACTAAATCGATTTAAGAACACTCTTAAAAGGTTTTTAAACTAATACGCTGAAAAAAAATCATGTACATTGAACACTAAATTCACACGTTTTCAGCTGAAACGTTTTAACGGTCAGCAAAATGTTTATTTATTTAATTCAGTTATCAGTTTAAAATTTGGATCAATATTTAACAATAGAAAATGTTCGGCCAATAGGATCCAATGTTAAGTTAACACTTTGTTTGGTTTTTTTGTATACTTTTTAGTGTATACTTTTAGTGTATGCTTGCAAAGAAAATGTAAACGCGATCGCGATTGCGATCACTCATAAATACTTAATCGAAAATAATTATGTTCAGTTAGTGAGTAGTTGCCTTAAAAATGTGTTACAATTTGCCAACGAAATCCGTTCGACATTTTACAAATGCACAGAAACAACCTTCCCGACAGCCTTCAGTTTCAGTTTCAGCTTCAGCTTCAACTCGGCGGCAGTAGACGCCGATAGCGACGACACGAGCGACGGCATTTTGCTGTCAAGCATTTGTGGCATGTTTTGACGTGGCTGCAAAGCACGACGATAACTGCCGCCTGCCTTGGCTGGGCTGGTATGTTGTGAATTGCCTTCGATGATGGCTGGCATGGCATGGCATGGCATGCCATGTTAATAATGACATATGCCATGCTAATATGAAATTGCATTGATGTGTGCACTTTAAAAATGGGTTTGTTGTTGCTGTTGGTGTTGTGGTTGCATGTTTGTACAGCAAGTGATACCCTGGCAAATTGCAACATTTCGCCAACTTATGTTGCTGCTGCTTTTGATGATGTTGCTGCGTTTATTACATTGGTATGCAGCGCAATTGTTGCTTGACGAAAATAACTCTTTTAACGCAGCAACATAGTGCTCGTCGGCAACATGTTGTCGCTCCTTTGCCCCGCGACTGCACTTTGTGTGGCATGTCGTCCGGATGGTTATTTTTTTTTTATTCTCGGGCTTTGCATATTTTCCTTTAATTTCATTTTTATTTATTCTTTTTTTTATTATTTTCTGTGTGCTTGCAATCAGTGCGGTTTTTTTTCTGCTGCCTCACCCACCTAATTGAAGCTCAAATTGAATTATCATCATTAACAGTTGTGGTTGTGTTTGAGTTGAGGTATATGTATGTGTGTGTACGAGTATGCATGTGTGCATTTGTATGTCTGTGAAGAGTGTGGATGCGGTTCAATGGTTGACATTCCGCTTGTCTGTTTCATCATCATCATCATCATCGTCGTTTCGTCTCGTTTCGTCTGCTTCTGTTGGCCGATTGCATTCTTGTCAATTTTCCCACATGTATTTGCTTACATCAATTTGCAAATATTTGAAATTGTAACGGTGTTCCTGCTTCCAACATGACTGACTGACAGGCACTTCAGAAATTTTAATTCGCAAAATAAAGGGTGCTTGTATCAACTTTGATTGCCATTTTTTATTAAATTAAATGCATTTTTTTGCAAAGAATTTGTTTGGAAGTCAAATAGAAGCAGTCCAAAGTAATATGTATACACGTTTTAATTTACTTGACAAAGCGTTGTTACTTTAATAATGTCATTTAAAGCTTGAAGAATAAATAGTAGACTATATAATAATGGGTTAGAAGCAAAATGTAAGCACTCTTAAATGTTTTTTTAGGGCTTATACAATCAATGTTCAAAATTGTATCTATTTTGTATCTTTAAAAGATAAATCATAATAAGATTTACTTATATTAATAACAAAAATGCCTTAGAAGCACAAGAGAAGCGCTCTATAAACGCTGTTTTGATTTAAAAAAAAATGGAAGTACATTATAAGCACTCTAGAAAAATGCGTTAAAATCAGACATTTTATAGCGTAGAATTTTTTTTACTTTTTTAATCTTATTTACTAAACGAAAAGCACTTGGAAGCAGCAGGAAGCACTTTTTTTTAGAAGTAATAGTAAAGTCAATGTAATTAAAACTAATAGAAATTATTTATTAACTTCATACCTATTTAAATTGTTTAGATTTTAACAAAGTAATTGGCAAACAGTTTTGTAAGCAAAATGTAAGCTGTTTTTTTTTTATGAAATCAAAAATAATACATAAATAATATTTTCATTTAATAATTTCAAAGCTGAAAATTGAGTAATAATAAAGCGTAAAGTTTTAAATCATAAATAGATAACTTCAGAAGCACAGCTTAATAATTTTGTTGACAATAGCAAAATTCGCTTCACTTTGACGGTCAGCATTCAGTAATTAAATTACGATAAGAAGCGAAACGGAAGCACATTAAAATATCAAAATAAATTGTAAGGACTCAAGTTTTAAGTCACCTACAAATATTGTACAAACTGTTCGTAAAATGTGTTTATATGTATTTCTGTTTATATGTATAGTATATACCGCTAGAACCAATTTATTAGCACATTGTCAAGCCATAAGTTCGAGCGTTTCTTTTTGCGTCCAATCCAATGGAACAAGTGCTTATTTACCTAAGCTATTTATTGCTCTTTGCATTTGTCTAGCGTGGGTCCAGAGACCACAAAAAAAGGAACCCCGAGCATCGTTATTTCAATTCAATTTTACACGAGTGCGGAATAAAGTTATGTAAAGCTGATTTCAAAATAAAATAAAATTGCTGCGCTTCGAGATGAACGAACAATGGCGAATTGTAGATTTACACTTAAAAGTAAGCAGCAAACCAAAAATACACAATTGCGCACTTAAGCGGATTTACCGGCTTAACATTATTACACACGACAGATAGACAGACAGACAGACAGACAGACTGGCTGACTGCCTGATGACATTGTTCCTTGCCAACAAGCATGACCAACATTGGAGCATGACAGCGAAATTAAATTTTAAGTGAAATGAGCGGATAATGTTCTTATGACATGTCAAAAAAAAAAATAAAAACTCCTTTTTTATGTTATTTAAATATGTAAATAAGTAAATTATTATTTTGCTTTTTTTTTGTTAATGTGACGCTCACTCAAATCTTTTTAATTCAGCTTAAAATACAGTTAGTACATTTTGGCACATTTCTAAAAAGTTAAGCAAAAAAATTGTAAGCTGCTTTGTTTAGCCGGAGAGTGCTTCTCTTCGTTTTCGTAAAATTTCACTTTAGTTTTATTCATTTTATACCCTTCGCCAAGTGCAAGTGCATTTAATGAAGGGTATATTAAGTTTGTTCTTCCATATAGAAACGCCCAGAACGAGGCGTGGTAGATGTGACAAAGTATATAAATAATCAGCTTCGGATTCTGAGTCGATTTAATAATGTCCATCCGTCAGTCTGTTCCAGCGATTTTAGAGCTATCGAAATTTTGGTATGTGAGCTCCTATTCTCCAAGCGTAGGCTTAGTTCTAAAATGGGTAAGATAGGACTACTACCCCCACCTCTTTCTAGGCAAAAAAAAAACTAATTCAAATAGTTACAGTGTAGATATCCAGTTCTAATTCGATATTTAGCACTTTAGAAGTAACAACAAACTGTTTACTTAAAACCACGCCCACTTTTAATAGAGACATTTAGCACTTATGTGCTGAAAGAAGCACATTTTTTGTCGTCACTGAAATGGCGGAGGGTATATTAGCTTCGGCATAGTCGAAAATAATTCTCTTACTATTTTTTTTTTTTGCATTTTTAGGAGTATTCATTTCGTGCTCTACTATTTTGTTTTGTTCCTCACGGTTTTCGTTTTTATTTTTTATTTTATATCTTAAAAGCGTGTAACGAAAGCGCTACGAAACCAAACAAGGAAAAAAATAACAATAACACAAAAAAACAAAAAACAACAGAAAACAACAAAAAACCAACTGGGCATTATTTAAGCTTGTAGAAGACAACAGCGCGCCAACCAAGCAGAATCGCCGTAAATGGTTTCTTGTTGGCTGTGGCGCGCGCGCGTCCAGCCATGCCGGTCGAAGTCATCATCACCAATCTCATCATCATCACCATCGTTATGTCGATGAGGTTCGCGATAAAAAATGAGTTTTGTTGATTACACCGTGTGCAGCATTTAGGGGAAATGTGCTGATAAAGTGAAGAGTCATGCGAGTCAAAATTTAATTTTGTGGGCGACAAAAATTAAATTATGATTTAATACTAAATTTTTGTCGGTATAGATTACAAGCTCTGCTTTTTTTTACTGTTAGTTTATACACTGTTTATTGTCATAGAAAACGTATTTTAAGTATGTAAATAATTTAATATATTTGATTACCAGCAAACGAAAATTGTAATTTGATTCGAATGACACCACATTTGTCTTAACCCGTTCGTTCATTACATATTTCGAAATTCGAGTTTAAAAGAAATTTATTTTTATTTGGCGGAACCACCCTAACAGAGTGTAGTTTCCTTTTTTTCTAAGCATTATTTGATAGAGTGTAGGTCGAATTTTTTTTTTCTTTTTTCGCAGCATTTTCATTTCAAGTTCTTTAACTCAGGTGCCCGCATCGAAACATTTATTTCAAATTTTTTGCTTTTACCGAGTTCGAACCTAAGAAGTTCCACAACGAAAACCAATGCACAAACTACCGCCTTATCAATATATATTTATAATGTCTATTAATATATGTCGAAATATACAAACAAATTTTAAAAATTGTGCACACAGTGTAATTTCATTAAAATTATGTTCATTATGCCGAAGTCAGTCGTTTCTGATTATGATGATACCAGTTGAAGATGATGACGATGATGCGCACAGATCATGACGTTGGTGTGAAGTTCTTTTGTAATCGTTTTCTTAACTATGCGTAAATTTATGTGTTAAAGAATAAAAGAAGAAGAAGAAGAAGAAGAAGAAGAAGAAACAACAAATTTAAATGTCTAAAGAATAATGGTGAAAACGATAATTTGTATTTATTGTTGTGGCTGAAGTTTATATTTCAAGTTTTTGAGTGTTCCTTTGATATGTTTTGTTATTTGGTTTTATACTTTTTTTTAACGTTTTTTTGTGAGCTTGTTGGTATCT
The DNA here is from genome assembly GCA_949127995.1 of Suillia variegata. Classification (NCBI taxonomy): domain Eukaryota; kingdom Metazoa; phylum Arthropoda; class Insecta; order Diptera; family Heleomyzidae; genus Suillia; species Suillia variegata. The sequence goes on from OX421842.1 coordinate 7,222,983, forward strand.
CCGATATTGTATCTTTAGTTTCGCTCGTTGTTTTCCGTTCAAAGGCATTTTATGAAAATTAATATTGTTGCCGATATTTTTTTTTCTTATTCTGTCTTCTATCCGTTGTTAAAGTGTTGGTATGTTTTTTTTATGTTTTGTCTTTTTTCATAATGGAAAGTCAATATCCGCGCGCCACGTTGGTACATTATGAATGTTCAAATAGTAAAATATTGACATTTTACTTTGGGCTATGGAAGCGAACCGACAGCTGGGTCATTAATTGCAAAACAACGTTTAAGAAAAAACAAAAACAAATGAAACGTTTAAAGCGCTATCTTGTGAAGCTCTGCTATAATGATCTGGTGCGTCTTTTGATCTTTGTTTGCTGAATACAAAGATACATTCTAAAAAGCACTTTTAAATTTATTTAAATTATAAAGTCACAACAATCAAAAATCAAACAACATAAAATCTTTTATGAGTGCTCGTTTAGACTTGAGCTAAACTTAGTAACAAGTTCTTTAATTTTTGGTTCTATGTAGTATTCATATGCACCTCAAAATCGTTTTATAGCTGAACTGCGGAAGGAAAAGTATACTGCAAAAAAGATTTTGTATTGTATTTTAAAGCTTTTACCTAAATAATCCGTTGGAAAAGCAGTCAATTTAAAACTGACCAAATTGACAAATTGGTCAAATGAAAAGCATAATTCAACTTGAAAAGAACTTCGACACAAAGCTAAAAATATTTTTTAACATCTTGTATTCATAAAAAAAAACAAGATTTTGATATGTTTTAAAGATTTCAACTAAGTAATTTTTGGAATATCACTGGTCAATTGAAACTTGACCAACAACTGATCGATTTATGAAACAGACTTTCACGGAGCTATAAACATCTTAAAAAAACTTGTATTCATAAAAAAGAAGCAAATTGATAAGTTTTAAAGATTATAACCAGAGAATATTTATTTAAATGTACGGAAAATATGCAAGAAAAATCATTTAAATATGCTCGAAAAAAATGCACGGCAAATTTCTAGACCTGATTGTCCAATAACCGCTCATTTGCTGCGGTATCTAATCCCAGCGCGATTATAAATATAAAATGAATATTTATTGTTGACGATTACGAATTTCTATCTATATAATTACTATATTCTATTATATATTTTTTTTAATTCAAAAAGTTGTAAGCGTACAACAAAACTTTCACTATAATTTTAGAAATTGCAATCTCTCACTTCCTTTATTTTGATAGCCAGCCTGCACAGCATTTAACTGTCACAATGTTGTCGACGGAGATCGCATTCATTCAGAGTCAGAGTCCAAGACAAACAAACTTTGAAAATTCACAAATTTCGCCAAATAAAAATATTATTTTCGCGCAAAATTCTTGCACTGCTTTGCAAACAGATGCCAAACTTCTCACGCTGCAAATGTCAGATCAAACGGAGGAGAAATATAAAATGCAAAAAACCGGAAAGCAAAAGTGCAAACAAACTGCAATAATCTGAAATAACAAAACAAGATAAATCGATCGATCGTTCGCTCGATCGTTGGTTCGTTCGTTCGAGCGTATTCAAAATATTTTGCTTACTTTGCACATTTGTGCAATTTGCGCGCAGAGCCCCAACACCAGAACAGAGCAGGCCAGACCAGACCAGACCAGAGCAGACAACCGGGCTAAGAAGGCTTTAAGCCAGCCAGCCTGCAACCAACGAACACACGATCACTTGTGGCTTACAACAACACATGCATTTAGCCATTTACTCATGCGGAAATTGATTTATAAATTGTGTTGTTACATTTTCATGTTTGTGGCAGTTGTTGCCAAAGAAATTTGTTTATCATTTCGTTTCGAATTAGACTGGTTCAAGATTTTTACATTTTAGTTGGTTTAGGTTTTTTTGAAGACATTTTTTACCTTCGAGGAAATAAAACATTAAAATATTATGCGGTCTAAAAATGGAAAATTCTCAAAGCTCGACTAAAAATTTTCAAGTTAACAATTAAAATCGTTTAATCAAAAATCAAATCTTTGCGATAAATTATCTAACAAATCCAAAATATTTAAATGAAAAATCAAAATACGAGTATTCTCATTGCGATTTGCAATTTTTAAATTCCATAAGTTTATCTAAACTAGGAACCAGCTCCATTCAAGATTGCAGCAGCACTTCACTCCCATTGACTCACTACTGCCAACATTCATAAACTCCAAGATTCGGTCGCGGGCAACAAACTAATCCGTCGTCCGTCGTGGTGGTGCAATAAAATTTCAATTTGCACACTTGACCGTCGTCCGTTGTCCGATCCGCGTTCGTCCGTGGCTGTTGTACGTCGCGCGTAGCTGCTTAAGCTGTCCTCCTCGTCGTTCGTCGCATTGGATGATGTATGATCGCGTTGTGATCTGATCTTATCCCAGCCTACATATTGTTGTTGGTGTTTTTGGTGTTGTTGTTGTTATTATTGCTGTTACTGCTGGGCAATTGTAAAAGTGATTTGTTTCATGGCGTTTTTCGTATTTTGTTCATATTGGTCATTTTTTTATTTGTGTGTGTGTGTGTGTTTGTATCGGGCTGATCTTGTTTGCAATTTACTTTAACAACTACAACAACACCACCAGCAAAAACAATAACAAAAACAACAACAACAACAACACGAGCGTCGCATTAACTTCATAAATTTATGTCATAATTTATTGCAGCAACCACCACACATTTCCATACTTGGTCATGCCTCTTGCCATTTTGTTGCAAAGTCGAGTTTTGGTGTTACACATTTAAAATTTCTGATTGAGGTTTTGTTTAAATTTAAAGTATACCCGTAAATGTAGGGTATACAATTCTTATGTATATTGAACAAGTTTTATACTCGTATGCATCATAGAAGCTCTTCGAAGTATTTAAGAGTATTCCATTTCGGTTTTTGCGTCTAAAGCGATACTTTTTCAAGTGTATTCAGAAAATACTCCAACCTAAGCGCATATTTAAACAAACAAAAAACTTGAAGATTTTAGAATTTATATTCGGAATTTTTTTCTGATACAAAGAATTAACGAATTGTTAAAATTTCCATAATATAAATATAAATATAAATAACTTTCCAGATCGTATAAATTTTTGCTAAAAACTTGCTGAGAGAGAGCATACAGATATTTTTTTCTACCGGAGATCAAACCTGGAACGTTCCGTGTCGAAGGCCAATGCACTATTAATCATGATATGCACCCAAGATCTATAATATCTCTACAGAAATCATAGCATAATTAATAAACCGATGATTATTCATAAATTATGATCTCAGACTCACGAACTTTAAAGAATAAACGTAAGATCAAATGTGTTCTAAAGATTTTCCATCATAGTTCAGTTCCAGTAAAAGCTCCAAAGAGATTCTGTTAATAAATAAAATTTATTTTAAAGATCTTTCAATACAATCGAATCTATACGACACAGCTACACAATGACACACATTGTCACACATTGCTTGTATTAGTTTACAACACACACGATATTAATTTGTAAAATCAATTGACTCATTATAACTTCCTTTTTTGCGTACATTGACGTTGAGTGTTCGTGTACCGTATATGGTGCACAATACAATACGACGACGTCATCGGCCAACGAGCAAATGTATTTTAATTCCCGCTCTGATTGATATTTACACATGCACTTGAACTGGACATACTACTCGTACGGTTAAAGTGTGGCTGTCCGCCTGCCGGCTGGACTGACTGCGTCAAACATTGGGCCACAAATAGTTGTATGCAGTCACTACGTACGCAAATACGAAAATACAGTAAATACGCAATATTGCGTATATTTGCTTGTTTAATTCAATTTAAATCAATTCAAACTGAAACACTATTGCGGGCGGGCAGGCATACAGGCAGAGCAGCATAGTGTCAAGAGCCTCCGGAACAACCACAAACAAAGTGGCAACAGCAACAATAACAACACCAAAACACCAACAGTCGTTAATCAAAGTTACGCCAGTGGTCGGTCTGCAGCGCTCTTTGGATTTATGCTGCAAGGCAGACCCATACAAACAGTTTTATTGAATGTCAATTTTGTTAACAAGCAGCAGGATACTTCTGTCTGTCTGTGTGTGTAAGATATATATGTATAAATATCGGAATTTGTAAAAAAAAGAATAACATTCGTTATGTTAATTTTATATTCACATCACATCACAGACATACTTGAAGTTGAGCAGTTAACTACAATATTTTTCAAAGTCATTATGTTGTCTGGCTGGACGGCCGGTCTGTATGTTTGTCTCGTCCTCGAACATTGATATACATATGTACGAGTAGTACGTGTAAATCTGTTAGTTTATTTATTTATTAAATATTTACACATGTCATTATAACTTGCAGTCATTTTATGCAGATTATTTTGCTGCTGAAAATGAAAAGTAATCCATCAATTTTTAAGTTATGTTTTGCGCATACTCTTTAAAATATAAATTATATTCACAAAATGCAATTTATATATACATAGGTACATATATTTTTTTAAATAGTATATGTGGTATAATTTAAGGAAGATCTTACAGTAGGCTTTATAACTATCGATTAAATGGTACATCTATTAGGTGTACAAATAAGTTTCCGCCGTTTTTATATAAATAATATTTAAACGATTTTAAACGATGTGAGACTGTTTGCTGAGTGACTTCTAAACTAAGTGCAAGTTCCTTTTGTGTTTGAGACGAATCTTCACCCAATAATTTCTCCAAATCTGCATCCTCGTAAATTTTCGGCCTTCCACTGCGATCTTTGTCTTTTATGTCAAAATCACATTTTTTAAACTTTTGAAACCACTCGCGACATGTTCTCTCACTCAAAGCATCCTCATTATATGCTTCTACGAGAAATCGATGCGACTCAGAAGCAGATTTTTTTAAATTAAAAAAATAAATTAAAAGTTCCCACAAATGACACTTAGTTGGCTCAAATTGAGACATTTTTAGATGAAGAAAAATATATGATGCTAATGCGAACTTAATAACATGATAAGGTTATGTTGTTCTGGAATAAACAAACTAATTTTCAAGTAGGTTACCAACTGCGAATTCCAACGTAAACCTCTCGTGCCACGCCATCTTTCTCAATACATTCCAGGGTAAATGTTGTCATCACATTATTAGATTTTTAAGACTCGATGTGATCCTATGATTACGATTACTAAACTGAACGTTGTACTATTTAAATTAAAATTCTGGTGGGCGTTGGATTTTATAATTAATTTAAATATAAACAATAATTTATAATTATATCATATTACATAAAACGCGAAATAGCCCCTCTACAAAAATGATGTGGCGCCATCTAGTAACACAGTATACAAACATTTTGAATGTATAATTAAAGGAGCGACATCTTCCAATCAATAGAATAGGTAAAATGATGCTGATCAGCATGTTTGATAAGTAAGTGTTTTTTTTGTTTTAATGTACACCAATTCTTTATGGCAGTCGGAACTAAACTTTGCTAAATACATTTTAAAACAAAAACAACGCAAAGCGGGATTTAAATTGGCAAAATTGTCATTCGAAAAGTTGTTATCTCTGGAGGCCCTTTTTTGTGGGCTTACGGCGCGGATGTTTGCTGCCCCTGAGTACGCCAAGCAACTTCTGTATTTGGTGGCGCAAAACATGAAGTTGGTTGTCAATTGCTGCTGCTTTATTTACATTAAAACAACAACAACAAAAAGAAAAAGTAAATGCGCAATAATTTTGGTTGCAGTGATTATTTTCCGCTGGCAGTTGTTTTTTCTCCTTCTTTTTTCTTTACTTTATTTTTATTTTTTGCACTGCAAATATTGTTGGCCTGTCCAAATATGGACGCGCTGCTGCGACTGCATTAATTTATATTAATTACATACAAAACCGAGCATGCACTACGCATGCATGCAGTCATACATATATACATATATATGTATGTGCGTATGTATGTATGTATGTATGAAAACTTGTGCCATTTAATGTTTAAATTGCGCATGCGTTCAAGTGGAAATAAGTGCTGCTGCCGCTTACCGCTGCTGTTCGTTTTGACAGTTGACGGACGTAGTGTGGCGTGGTGTGGTGCGGTGCTGGTGGCTCCATCATCGTTGCCGCGCACTGAGTTGGGTTTAATACCAAAACCAAAAAAAAATCTTTTGCTTCTGCTTCTTTGAACGATCATACTTGAAAAAGTAAATTAACTGGCGTGTTACATGATATGATAATGACCGACCCCACTGAAATATTAATTAATATTTATGATAGTTTCGTTTTCCAAATTACTGCTGCAAGTAAAAATGTTATTCCGAATTACTATACAAGTCATATTAAGTTATTAACATGCCTCATGGTATTTCGAGTGGAATGTTTTACATTAAGTTTACATGATGTGTATGAGTACACATAAGTCGGATGTTATCTATCCTCCGTGAAATTCTTAACAATTCAACTGAGAATATAGTTTTTTATGCTCGGAACGTTGTCTTTTGTAGTTGTTACAGGAATAACTATAAACCCCTCTTAAATATTGCCGAAGCTTGAAGGATCCTCGAAAAGTTTTTAAAATTTTATATTTGTAATCGAAGTTTATCAACTAATTTAACTATGAAGACGTTTTTGAAAAAGTTTACATTCAATTAAATCGATTACTTGAACTATCTTTGTACAAAGTTTCAGGTCCTTGAAACAAACCTGTTAAAATTTTGAGAACTTTTTGACAAATTCAATCAGCAATTCACCATTGAAGGAATGACCTAAGAGTACTGATTGGTGTATTCCAACTTATGACCAACATGGTTCGATCATCTACAATCCAACTAGCAATTCTTGCTTGGAGAACAACGACACTACAGAGTATTGCCTTCGTAGATATTCGGTCTTTGCATTCTTGTTCATGTACGATACGATGCTGCTGGGTAGTGATATGTAACTATGAAAAACAGGCATACTATCCCCTTCCCTAATCTTCTGAAGTTAATTCATGAAACAAAGATAAGCGTTTGAATTTCTTTTCTCACCCAAACCTATTTATCCTGTTTATACCGACTCTATCTGGGAATTAGTGCGATGGTCCTATGGTCTGAGTGTTCTAGTTTCCATATCAGCTCAGCATCAACTCGATTCTTAAACAAACTTTTGCCACATTTATATTAGAACATTTATCTGCATTTGAAACCTGTCTAATACATATACTATTTAATTAAACCAATAAATTTACGTCATTAAATTTGAAAATTTTAAATCATTAAACAAATGTTGGACTATAAACAAAAAAGAGTTGCTTAGAAAATAAATCAAACCGCACTGCAGCGTAACGCCCCCGACGGAATTCAGCATGCCAAGCTTAACTTACTATACATTTACTACCACTCCGATATGAATTCATAAATTCACAACTGCAATAAGTTGATAAGTAGCACTTCACAACCACTTGAGAGTTTTCCACTTCAATATAACCCTTTCTTGTTTTTTGCATCTTTTTTATTCCTCATTTTCCTGCAAAAATTAAAAATAAAAATAAATAATATAAAAATCATACAAAATGCATACATACATAAATAAATATACATTTTCAACATAATATTTCGCGCTCATAATGCAACAAGAAGACGCGGTAAGACAGCCAGCCAGCCAGACAGCCGGACGGACGGACGTACTGAACACATCCTCCATGGCACTAAAATACATTTGCGCCAATGTTGTTTCTCTGACCAACCCACCTTGTTATCATATTATGCCCCATGATGCTTCATGCTGGGGCACACAACTTGAGTGCAACACCATTCACGTACGATCATGGCGTACGATGGTTGCCACGATGTTACATGTGGCGACTACAATGCACAGTACTTTCTGGGTTGCATTAAATTGAAAAAAATAATAATTCTTCCCGATTATGTTTAATTTCTTCTTTTACTGTACAGTAAATATAATCATAGCGGGCATCGTTGATTATGAATTTAACTTCGTTAATCTGAGATAAGTTAACCATAAATTGAGCTTCGTTAAGTTAATTTCGTTAATCTCGTTGAAAAGTTAACGTCGTTACAAATTTAACGTACAAGTTAGTTTTTATCTAATTTAATTAATTAATTTATTTATGTTTCCGAAGAAAGTATCTGTCAGTAAATCATTCAAATTGTTTTAATTCAATTATTTTTTTTTTATATATTCAACTTTTTAAAAATCAGCGGAAAAATTGAATTCGTTAATTAACTTTTAACTTTTTAACTAGTTCATTCCCAGCCATGAATATAAGGTTTAGTTTATTTTACTTAGACAAGGCGCACCTATATCTAAAGAGTGCTCCGGGTTGTTTTCATTTTATTTAGCTTTCTTAATATTTTAAAAATTATTCAGATATATTCAAATACAATTTTTTTAAGGCTCCAGAAGTCTCCACGAATGTCTTCCATTTGTGAACCAACCTAAACTTTTTTTGGAAAAAAGTTTTTAACAATTATCTCGATTAAATCGTGGACTTGAATTCGTTTTTTTTTGTCGTTGGAGCTTCTTTAAAATGTCTTCAATGTGAGGTCTAACCTGGATCCTAGACAAACTTTTAGTAAAATAGGTTAATAAATTAGAGCCCAAAAACAATGTGGCATCTTCGCACTGTGCAACGATAGTGTTGTGTGTTGTGTACGCTGTTAGTAGTGCCAGATAGTGATGATGATAATGATGAAGTGCGCGCCAAACTTATGTTGACTTGGTGTGCTTCGGTGTGCTGCTTGCTTGCTTGTTTGTCTGCTGGCTTGGCTGGTTGGATTGTTGCCTTGGAGTGTGATTATGGAAGTGTAAGGATTACGTTGCGCGTTGATTTTGTGTCATGTTGTTATAATTTTTAATAGTGGATAGAATGAATACCCATGCAGGAGGATGGGAAAAGGAGGACGATAAGGAGGAAAAAGCATGTTTTGTGACTTGTTTCTTTTTTGTTTTTGTTTTTTCTGTTGTGCTTCGTTGTGCTCATAAAAATAATAAACATTTTACCAAGTGCTGCTTCCCGCCCACATGCGCCATAAACTTTGCTTCTAACACTTAAAAATATTTTTCTCAATTTTTTCATATACAACTTTTGCTGCATTTTTTTTTTTTGTAAAACCTTGACGTGGTCTTATAATTAAAGCCACAAAACCGTAGAAAAATAAAACATTGCTTTTTAAAACCAAAACGAAACGCCATAATTTCAATTGCCACACGACGGACGAACCTTTTTAGAACAATCGCTGATGATGCATTACTGCTGCAGCTGGCATGGCCAAGCTGCTGCAACGCTTCGTTGGACTCCAGTCGGCCGCACAGGAACAACCTCTCGAAACGTCATCAACAATCAGAGCTCTGCTCCGTGCTTTCGCACCAACCCAGTCCACTGGACACGAACGTTGAAATCTGTGTTCCTGTTGGGCTGCTGCCATTTCTGCTCCCACTTCGTTTTCTCCTCGAAGGGTTGTGCTGAGCTCAGGGTTGGATTAACCAAGGATACATTGTTATAGAAAGTTAAAATAAAAAACATTTTCTTTAATTTCTTTTAACACTTGATAATTAATCAGTCAAGTCTTATGAAAATAGCTCTCGGGTAAATAATGGAAATTTAAAGGACTATAAAGCTCTAAATTCTTATATAATTGATTACAACTTTTGATATACCGAATGAAAGCAAATTTCATAAACATTTACTAAGTAGCTTTATTTTTTAAATTTATTTTCTTTAACTAGAAAATTATATATTTTTAATATATAATTGGGATACATTATATGAAAGCTAATGGGAAAATCAAATTCGTAACGATGACTTTCGGATATTTAAAGAATGCTACGTGAAGCTTTAAAGCTTACTGTGAAACCTTTCATATGATATCATTTTCCGTTTCTATTTAAATTTAAACTTTTATTGCATTTAAGTTAATTTTTCGTACTTCTCTCCTAGTGCGCCTAAAGTCTAAGTTCAAGCCCTGCTTACTGCGTGCTCCTCATATTCAGTGCATGCACTTTAGAATTTATTTTGTTTTGAAAGAATTTTTTGTATTTCTTTTTTTCCTGGTTTATTGTTTTTGCTTTTCTGAAAATGTACTTTTTTTTAACAGGTTTTGTTTTTACTGAAATTCTATACAATTTTAAAATATGGGCTGGAATAATGCTCTCCCAGCATCAGTGGCAGCCGCAGCAGTTGCTGTTGCAGTCGAGTTCCTTCGCATTTAATAATTGTGCCCCTTTTTTCTTATTTTTCCATAACGCCGAGTAGGGTTTTGTTTAGGATTTGTGGTGTAAAATTTTTATGAAACTTCATACCACCGGCTTTCTCTGCGATAACGTCGAGGTACGTCCTCCATTCCAGTCTAAGTCCCAGCTGGGTTTCGTTGTCGTTCCCATTTCGCGTAGCGCAACTTTTACCTCCGTATATCCTTCACCGGTATTTTGTTGAACTGAACCATTGCATTCAAGTGGCAAACTGAACATGAAAATTCCGCTCCTCTTGGTCTTCATCATCGTCGTCGTCGTCGTCGTTCTCGTTGTCGTGTTCTGAATTTAAAAATGTGCTACCTACGTGTGGCTTGTGGCACATAAATTTAACTGGGGGATTGTGCCTTCTAATAATTGTTTCGCCCTATTCGTGCTTTTATTTAATTTTTAACTTTTATATTTTCTGTCCATTAATGTTCCTAACAGTTTTTATGTATTTTAAAATATGTACATATGTATTGTTAATATAGCTTTTAACTTTAAAATGTTAATAATTTGTTTTCTTTTCTTATTTTACAGGTAAGATTCCTTTCTCTCTTTGTTAACCTTTATAGAAAGGGGTAAGTCCAATAATTTGAAGCATTAATGTATTCACTAAAAGCTCGTCAACAAAACATTTGTTTGATATTTTTTTTTATAAATTAGCAGAAGTTCCCTTTCATTTGATACCCATATTGATATTTTTAATGATTTTCTTAAATTCCTTTAAAATATTTGAATCACATAAAAAAATGTTGAAATTGTTCTTTTTTTGTTGGTAAAACGTACTGAATTTCTTTAATTAGGTACTAGCTTATAATGCCCGGCGTTGACCGGCTTCTGTTTTGAATATAAATATTTGTAAGATAATTAGTTAGTGGAACTTCCCGGTACTCCATTGAAGCGTTTCTGAGTTCCGGTGATGGGCGTTAAATTGTTCAAACCACGCCCATTTTTGGTGAAATTTTCGACATTATCAACAGACAAACTCAGGAACAAAATTTTTAACGCAATATTAGCGATGTGAACGCATATTTTCACTTAATTAAGAAAATTTTGGGAGTATTAAGTGGGCGTGGCAGATTTGTATAACCTGTTATTCTTCCCGGTGGATCTCTATACATGTTCAAGTTCCTGAGCAATTGATCAAACCTTTTTATTTTGAACTGGGCGTTAAATTTATCCAACTACGCCCATTTTTGGTGAAGTTTTCGACAATAAGCATACAAACTCAGAAAGAAAATTAACATAGTTTTATAAAATGTGGGCGTAATATGGGGGAGTGAAAATTTTGTTAACCCAAAACCATTCTCTGCGTTAGCAGAGCCACTCTCCAAATGAACGGTTTGGACGCACATAGAGTACAAAGCAAGAAAGAGTCAAACATTAATTTTTATATAAATGGATAAGTAAAATCCTCAGTCATAGCTCTTGACTGCAATTGTTATTTTTGTAACAATAGTTTCTACATTTGTTGCTGTTTTTAATAAATTTATGAGATATAAAATCTGTTTCTACTAGATTGATAAATATATACTTAATAATATAAATAAATAGACAATGTTGATATACCCCTCCAGAGATTGGATTGAGCTTATCAACAACTTACACAGAACAACATTATTCGAAGCAGCAACATCATAGCATCACCAACATTGCTGGGTTGATGGTAATTCCCAATGTTATTAGGGTTTATTTTACGTCGTGTTTTTATTTTTTTCTATTTGGTACTGGTTCATGTTTTATTTAAATTTTATTACGATGAAGATGCGGATGAGGATGATAGCAGCGATGAGACATCGACCAGAATTTGTTGCTGTTGTTGTTGATGATGAAAATTCAAAACTGTGCAGAAGAGATATCTACTTATAATGGGAAATTGCAAGTAGTATACCATTTGGATTGTTCGCTGTTGCTGCTGCTGTTGCTGTAGCTGCCTCGTTGAATAAGTTTGGGAACGAAGGAACAAACAAGCGTTGCTTGCCTGCACAATTGCGAAACAAGCCTCTGGATGATGCACTGTCAGTTTTGTAGGTACTATATCTGGCGGATGGGTAAACAAATCTGCATCATTTTGCAACTCAAATCGAGACGACTCCAAACTAACGACGTATGACAGGCAAGCAGGCTGGCTGGAAGGCATACATACAGACAGACATGAACTAGTGACGGCCAAGGGAAAAACAAAGGGTGGCAGGCGAAGGTCTGGCCGCCTGATGACTGTTGATCCTTCATCGTCGTCGTCGACCGACCATAAACCATCTTCACAACTGCATGGTAACCGCCTACGTTAATTTGGGCCACAAAATTGCATTTGGTCGTTTTTTCTTCTCTTGTTTTTAGTATTTCTTTTTTTGGAGTACCAAGTATTCACGGAATTGCGCTGACTGAATGCAGCTGCAAGCCACGCTGTGGAAACTTGTTAAGTGGACAATGTGAAAAGGCAGAAATGTAAATTTTATGCGCAACTTTAATTTTTTCGCTCTTCGTTTTTAGTTAAAGTTAGGCGAATAATGATGTGTGCCTGGGATAGGCTCAGGTTTCTAGAGGTTTATTGCACAAATTTAGAGCCATTGTTGGGCCCTTTAGCATGAATTTCGTCTCTGGTCAAAGCCTAAATGGACACATTACTAAAAACAGTTAAATTTTAACTAACAGCTGGTTGTGAAAGATTGTTTAAAAATCAAAAAATTAATATTAGGTTCGGTTACATTGGCTGATCTAACAAGGAAGTAAGATCACACATAGACCTTTAGTGGTCTCCAGTGTTATCAAGATTCTACAGAGGAGTCCTCAAAATTTAAAAGTGATTAATAATATACAATTTAACGAGTTTGAGCTGCCTTTTGGTTAAAAATATCCTTTAAAGATCTACTGAGAGGTGGGCAATGACAAAGTAGGTGTTCCAGGGTACTCCTGATATTGCCTTCATTGCAAAATAATTAATAAATAATTTAAATTTTTTAATTGTCGAGGTTTGATTTGATAAATTTTCGATCGATTCTAAAACAATTTCAAAATATAAACGTCAATGAATCGTAAATAACGTATCATAATTTACGAATCGCTTTTACGATTCGTTAACCAACTTGGAATTTATCCTGCTCATGCTATCATTATCGATTCATATTCGAGTATTTACGAATGTAGATATTCATGCGTGGTAAATGTGGATATTCAAACTCCATAACACATTTTTTTAAATAAAATAAAATAAAATATTAAATTGTTTTCTCTGTGTGGTGCACGGAATTGTATTGAAGACCATCTTCATCCTTTCGACTCTTATCTGAGACAGCATGCAATTTACACCATTAAATTTGAACAAAAAAAAAATATATACATATATACAAGTATATGAGGCATGAAAAGAATACCTCAGGTTCGTGGCAAAATCGTGCCAACCCGTCCAAAATTCGCTGCTGCTGTCCTCGTCGTTATCTTAAAAGAAAACGTGATGGCAGCAAAATTGCAATTGCACATTTCTCACATATACTCTACACATCGTCGTCGTATATCATATACGACGTATCTGCAGGCACATTTATGCCAGAGTCGAAAACTGGGCGGTATGATGGAAAAAACAACAGCAACAAAAAAATCGCAAAAAAAAAAATCATGAAGAAAATGTGATGACAAAGGAGCATTCAGCGGCGCACCACCTCCTACACTGTGTGGTGTGCTACCATATTTTCCGTCTGACATTTCCTCCAAAGTTATTTACTGGCACGGATAGTGTTTGCCTCGGCGAAATATTGGGCACATTATTGGCGAGTTTAAACTTCGGTCACGAAACACAACACTCCACTCCACTCTGTGTTGTTGTTGTTGTTTTTTTCATCGTTATATGTGGAATATCTGTAGATAGTTTTTCGTTGTTGTTTTTGTTTGTTGCTGCTCTTGTTCCTTTATCGAAGCTTCTGGCTGTTGCTGGGAATAACCTTTTTGAACCCTTCTATTCTTTTGTGTATGTTCGAGTATGTGTGTTTGTCCATTTTGTTGGCTGTGCATCAGTTGAGAAAATTGCATGTGGGCGACACTTTGTTAAAACTTTCAAAGTTATTAAATTTCACACACATCGACTTGGCCTGAACTCTGAAGCGAGAAATTTGCACCCTAAAAAGTCAGCATAGAAATGGATTCACTAAATGTATTCCAAATCTTTAAATTTAGAAAAGGCGAGAAGGTCATTCATAGTCAGTAGTAAAATGTTTATTGTTTTATTAACAAAAATTTAAATAAATAATTTTTTGTTGGACTTCTGGGAAGAAGTAAATAAGTTAGTGTACTAGGTTAGGTTAGTTTGTAATGGCTGTCTCTTAAAAAAAAAAGACGCACTTAGGCTTAGAGCACTTTGTGATGCCAGTTAGTATACTAACTTATCAGTAAACTAATTGGAAATTCAATTGAAATTGAATCACCAGAGTTGTATATGCTAAAAGTTAAAATTTCTGTTAGAAACTCATTCTAATTCATGGCAAAACCATTAGAGGTACTTGCAGTAGTTGACAGCTTGGTTACATTTTAAAAAAGTTAGAGGGTGAGAGCAACTCTCTCTCAGTTATTTAAACTTATGAAAATAAAAGCACAAACAATTTATTTTTCGTTAATTTTTGTTGTTGACAGCGAATTTTAACCAGTGTACCTCGCTTACCAAGAGCGTGCTGTCAATACTACAGGTACCTAAAATAGTTGTGCCATAATTCCGATCAGCGATTTTTAAAACTATTTTCTTTGTTCTTCACATTTATATTTGAAAAGGAAAAAATGAGAAATGTATTATAGAAGAGCTTAAAAGCAAACTGCAATTTAAAGAAATTATAAAAAAATTTAATAATAATTTCCAAGTAGTCCTTGCATTGAGTTTTTACCGAGATTCGTGTGAGCGGTTACTCTCGGAAGATATTCTAAATGCTTGTTGGTTCCACAAAAATATTTTTCGAAATGAAAAACAATAACTTCGGTTTTCAACTTCTACTGTACCGGGGTTCGAAACTGGGGCGTTCCGTGTCAAATACCAATGCACTCACAATCGCGCTACGCAGTCGTCCCAATGAATTGTTCATGTAACTCCTTTATACAAAATTTTTACTGCTCATTGCTATGCACTTATTTTTTTATAAATCAAAATTTTGCATACATTAATTCTCGCAGTGCACTTAAATACCCAACGGAAAAACTTCATCGACTCTTCACATCCTTAACGTGTAATCAGATTCCTTCGGTTTACATTATAATTTAAATACGATGATTAAATACTTTGGTTTCGGTTACAGCAAGTTGAATTTTTTAAATTTTTCCTTCTCGTTTTTTTTTTGCTGCCTGTCTGTGGCTGCCTCTTCCTACTTTGCAATTTGAATGCACTCAGGGAGGAGGAGGAAGAGGTTGATGATGATGCTGCTGCTGGTGCTGCTGCTGTGTGTATGTGTTGGAACTGCCCATTTACATTTCATGATGCACCTTGTTGATGCTTGCAGTTTTTTTTTGTTGCTCTTCGATGCTTAATGTTGTTTGCCATGTTCACGTTAACTGCTATGTTAATGTTGCTGTCGTCTTTATTGTTGTTGTTGTTACTGTTGCTGATGAAGTTTACATTGCTGTTGTTGTTGCTAGTGTAGTGATGTGATGATGTGATACGTTTTAATGCATTTAGGTGGTAAAACGCGAAGGCAATTTTGCCAATATTGCCAGCAACAGCAACAAACAACAACAATCCACTAATGGGTGGGTCAGTTTGAGACTACGGTGGGGCTTAAGTTTATATCATGAAATAGTCCAAAAATTATTAGGCTTAGAAAAACTTAAAAATATAATTAAATTAGATTCATTTATTTAAAACTTCCAAATTTAAAAGAAAAAATGAAATTTAGAATAAAAAAAAATTGCTTTGTTGTCCAAAGGTTAATCCGGCACTGTCTCAACCGCACTCGCAGCTTGCACACGCTCCTACTTAAATTTTCATGCACGTTGTTGCAGTTTACTTTGCATTTGCCAGGCGTGCGACGACGCCTTGGACCAACAACAACAGCAGGACGAAGAGAAGACAACAAAAAAGTGGTTGAAAAGAAGGTGGCTGACGCCTTCCCAACAACAATCACCATGGCCACCACCAGCGTCCATTTGGCTTATTTCACATTTAAACCATTTGCAGATTGTTGGTTTTAGCCGTTTTTTCAATGCAATGTTCCAACACAAGCCTCGCATAATGTCGTCCCGTCGTCCGTGCTTTGTGGACATAGTCGCGTCGACATGTTTGTCATCCGTCGTGCGTCGATGTCTTCGCTCTTTCGATGATCGCCTGGCAGAAACATGATTATTATAGTGTAGTGTTGCACACCACACCACACCGCAGCACTTACCAATTGCGCCATGTAGCCAGCGCCAGTGCCATGGCTTATTTATTCGAACGTTAATGGGCAGTCGTCATGTCAGTTGCTTGCCGTATTTGACAGCTGGTCCGAGTCGCTTAGTCTCGACAGTATCATTTAGTTTCACTGATTTCAGCCTTTAATTGTTTAAATGGGTTTTTTTCGTTTTTGTTTTTTGTTTGGTTTTTTTCTTCTCTCTCTCTTTCGTTAATTTTCATTATCTTTTCCGCGATTTATTATTTTCTTACGGTTTTGTAATGGGTTTGTAATGAGACTTGTAATGGGTTTTCTTCTACCACCGATTAAATCAACATTTCTTCCTCGCGAAAAATACATTTTTAAGGCTTATGTTAGTTAGTTTTAAGTTAAAGCCAACGCCAATCGATTCGGTGTAGCTGTTTAAGATAAAATAAACGAAAAGTTAATAGATTTTTGTTTTTGTTGGTCGTTAACTATGTTTGTTGATTTCATGCCGCATTTGTCTTAAGTCTCCTAAACTGTTTTTTTTTGCTTTGCGCACAACGTTAAAAAAAACCGAAATTATTTTTTCAGCTTTAGGCGAACTCAAAAAGAAAACCAAATCAATACAAACATATTAACGGTATTTTAAAAGGTGTAATATTTTATTTATTAGTTCATAAAATATTATTTACTTACATTAAAAGCATGTTAATGTGAAATGAAAGGCAAAGAAATAACTTGAAAATACATTTTGAGAAACAATTGGTTCCAGCTGCTGAATCAAGTCTTTGCACAATAATGTTGGAAATCTTAAGATTTGAACAAAAAAAAAATACTTTCCTTCAATCGAAAATGGATCGTTTTGGCCACGCAAGTTTCTAAACAGATTTCTTTTCTCCTTTTCTCCTTTTTTTTATAGCCTAACCCTTTCGTTATAAATTTTTGGTATTTTTTAAATAGTTTAACTTTGTGTTTTTCCACAGCTGTCTCCACTTGTGATAATACTATTTTGATGACAATTGATACTTTTTGAGCTTTTGATTTTAGCAATTGTCATTTAGCTAAACTAAATATTGATAATGTGGTCAGTATTGTGACTGCGTCGGAATAACGTATCATCTTTTATCAAAACTTATATTGTTCAATTTTGATCAATAATTGAATAAATTATTAAGTTCAAATTTAATACTGCTACCAACTGTTGTTTTTTTGCTTACAAATATAGCTTAGAACTTAATCTAAGTTTCCCAAAGAAGTTTCTCCTGACTTCAAATGACTAAACTGCTTAAGTTTAGGTGCTTTCAAATTGTGTTTTTAAGTAAAAGTTACAACAATTCGTTTAGAACTCAGTATACTATCGCTAGTAATAAGCCATAAAGGAATGGTTTAAATTAATTACAAGCTAAGTGTTAAGTGGAATTTAAACACCAAACTAGCATTAGACTAAAATCGATTTAAGCCATTTAAAAACAAGCTTACTCTAAAGCGTCTTAAATTGTCCTTTGGATAATAATTGCATTTACTGTCGCTTGTCAATTACAATTTAACTAGAGTTGTAAAAAAAAAGTTAATTTATTTTGTAATTAGTTTCAAATTGACACAAGTCGATTGAAAATTCAATCAACTAAATTTTCATTCGACGGAATGTTCTCGAGTCGCTGTTATTGCACTCATTAAATTTTATATTGACTATCGGAAACTCTTGAAGGAACTTTGCCGGAACCGCAGGCAACCAAGCGTAAGCCTTTTGCGTACCTCGCAAGTGTTGTTATCAATTACTAGCACCTACTTTCAACTGTACTATGGTACACTACAAAAAGAAAACAAAAAGAACGTTGGTAACTCATCATGTTCTTGTTGTTGTTGGTACTTGGTTGGTTGGTTGGTCTTGGCTCTGAGCTGAAGGTGATGATGAATATGATCTGTACGTGCCCGGCGCTGCACTTTGCACATAGTTTTTGCTTCTTTGAAACCTAAAAAAAAATAAAAATGAAAAATAATAAAAGCGAAAAAAAAGACGAACGCGCGCGTTAAATGCACAAAGGCATTAAAAATGTGCACTTGAGCCTTTTACTCAAGCAGCTGTACTTTGGCGGCGGCGGCAGTTGTTAGTTTGGTATCTGGAGCAGCCAGCCAGCCAGCCAGCGAGCGAGCGAGCGACGAGCGAGCATCATCTTTATTACTGCATTGTGTCTTTTCCAGCAAAACGTTCGTGTTAGGAAGGAACTTATCATACAAAAGCCAACGGTAGAGCTGGGGTAGGTTCTGGCAGTTCTTTTGCTTGCTGTTGTTGTCGTTGTTGTTGTTGTCTTTTTAAAGGAAGTTTCTTCGTGGCATGCTTAAAAGTTGGAAAATAGTTGCATGGAGATGCGCGCGCGATTGTGAGCAATTTTGTAGATGAAGTTAGCAGAAATGCTCGTTGCGAACAAAACTAAAATAGAATACTTATAGGAATACAAAAAAATAGAAAGTTCTTGCCTCAAAGCTGTAAAGTTTTAAATTACCAACGCTCGCTTCAGTTGGTTACTCGTTTTTTTTTTTGTATTGATCTGAAAAGAAACTAAAGGAAATACGAGTATGTAGGCAATATTTAATCAAATGTACATGTGTACTATAGTTCAGGGCATGTAGTAGGAACGCAGATTTATTTGACATTAAATAATTTGCATCGACTTTGGAGCTTTATCAATGCGTTGATTAAATCAAACATCAGAAAAATTCCTAACTTCGCCTAAAGAAACTTTGTGAATGCAATGTCGAAGAAGTCGACAGGACTCAAATTAGTATTTGTACATAGTTCAGTGAACCAACGCGCACCTAATAATTGACACAGTTGTTATGTACAAAAGTTAAAAGAGGAGACAATTAATACAAATTGTATGGAACTTAAAACCTAATTTAATTCTTTATAAACTGATAACTTTAAAACGCTTGAAAACTCTGTAATCTGGTTAGATTTTAAGATCACTTATTGGCAGAGTTAGTTGAAGTGTTAGTGAAAGTTATTAGGTGTACAAATAAGTTTCCGCCGTTTTTTGTTAATAAAATAATATTTAAACGATTTTAAACGATGTGAGACTGCTTTCTGAGTGACTTCTAAACTAAGTGCAAGTTCCTTTTGTGTTTGAGACGAATCTTCACCCAATAATTTCTCCAAATCTGCATCCTCGTAAATTTTCGGCCTTCCACTGGATCTTTGTCTTTTATGTCAAAATCACCTTTTTTAAATTTTTGAAACCACTCACGACATGTTCTCTCACTCAAAGCATCCTCATTATATGCTTCTACGAGCAATCGATGCGACTCAGCAGCAGATTTTTTTAAATAAAAAAAATAAATTAAAAGTTCCCGCATATGACACTTAGTTGGCTCAAATTGAGACATTTTTAGATGAAGAAAAATATATGATGCTAATGCGAACTTAATAACATGATAAGGTTATGTTGTTCTGGAATAAACAAACTAATTTTCAAGTAGGTTACCATCTGCGAATTCCAACGTAAACCTCGTGCCACGCCATCTTTCTCAAAACGGCGGAAACTTATTTGTACACCTAATACCTGAAATCTTAAATATAAATTTAGCTTCTTGCAGTTTAAGGGATTCTTTCCTTTGAAGATTTCCTTTCTCTATTTCAAGATATATGGAAAATATTGTTTCTCATTTTGGTTTAAGTCTTAAATAAACATTTCGTGAATTTTTAAAGTCATGTTCTGAAGAGGATGAATGTTGGTATAGATAAACAATTCATAGTTTGAGACATGTTTTAATTAAGATTTGGTTTGGCTCAGACTTTTTAGAACTGAAATGTTTTCTAAATCCGACTTGTCCATCATCTTGCCCAAGTATGTAAATTTAGTAAAAAAAAACAATAAAAGCAACGTTTACCTTTATGATAGATTTATTATGTACATACAAGTATATGCTAGACTAAGCAATACAAGACACTCACGTATGCTAATGATGGCAAACCCAAGCTGCTATAAAACAGATGTGTGTATGTGTGTGGCAAGTGATTGATTCTTTGTATCAAGATGCGACCCTCCGATATTTCCGATTGGTACTTTAAAAATTATTTTTTTATTTATTTATTTCTTTTTGTATTTAAGTGTCTTTAGATGATTACGCAAAATAGTTTTCTTCATGATCAAAACGCAAATATTCCAGCTGCAAGACCAAGCAAGCGTTCTACGTTATCTATGTACATCTAACAACAACAAAAAAAGAAACTTTAAAATTGCGATGCCTACAAAAAAAAAACCAGAAAAATCAGATTTTCAATTTAGAATCCTTTTTTTTTTGTTTGTTTTCTTTCAACCAAAAAGGTCGAACGCGCAAAGATAAAATTCTGCCCTAGCGTTAATGCAAAGCGCCCCTGAAGCGCTGCACTCGATGTGGTCCAACCAATAACAAGCTTGCAAAGCTAAGGGCACCTCCAAGGTTTTTTGCACTTTCAGAAAAAAAAAAAAAACCTACATACTGACTGACTTCCAGACACGACAAACTCGAAGGAACGCAAACGCACGTACTCGTATAACGCGCCAGCAAAGGCAAAACCAAACCAAGTCAGACCATGCCAAAACCAAACCCAAACTCAGTCTGAACCGAGCCGAACCGAAAGCCAGCATCAACGCAGGCAGGCAACAGACCATATGTGTTAAGTTGAAGTTAAGTGGATTCATTTCGACAACGACGACGAGAACGACGACGACGACGACTAGGACGACATCGGCAAAGGAAGTCAGCGGCGGACGTAGTAGATGCGTGATGGTAATTTAAATAAAACCTGAGTGAGCTTGGCTTGGCTTGGTTCCGTCCATTTGTTCGTTCGTTCATTTGTTCCTTCGTTTGGTTATGGCATGTGGAGGTTTCGTGCAGTCGAGATTTTCACTTCTGTTGTTGCTCTGTTGCTTCCTGCGTTTTTGGGACGAGGGTCGTCGTCGAGGTTGCATTTCTGCAATTTTATCTTGCCTTGCTTTATGTTGTGCAGCCAGCACACATGCCTCCTGTACCAACGCTTCGATGGCCTGTGTGCATGTTGTTAAAAAAAAAATAAAATGAAAAAAAAAAAAAAAGTTTTTGCAACAACACAACACATCCTAAATTTTCATAAAATTGCTTTCTTTGCGTTCTTTTGCAGCTATTTTCCGATTTGTTTCTCTTTTTAAGTTTTATTTTTCTTTTCGAAGATTTTGCTTGTTTTTGTTTTTTTTTTGTTGCTGTTGTGTTGTTTGCAGCCATTAAGGCGGAACTTGCATGTCATCGCCTGATTGACGAAACGATGAATAAGTTGTGAATATTATGCGGGACAAGCAACAGGCAACAACAAAAACAATAACAACCAACCACAGTAACAACAACATCAAGCAACGACTTTCGGTTAATCAGTGTACTGAGTCTGTGAGTATGCTGAGAGGTTGAAGTGGTTGGATGGCCTGCTCTGGTCTGGTCTCTTGCCAAAAGACTACTTGTTGCATGTTGTGATTATTTCGGTTTGATTGGATTTAATGCCGGATATGTCGGTACCAGCCTACCTACCTACATACCTTCCTCTGTACCTAACAACATGCGGGTAAATTTGAGCTTTTGACTTTTGAATTTTGTTCGGCTGTAAATTGGGTATTGCTGCTATACTCGTAAGCAAAACAATTATTACTAACTGGAATTTAACGGGTTTTTCCCTCTAAATTTGAAAAAGAAAATGCGACATAAATGTATTTTTTTTAATTACAAGAAGGCTCCTTAAAATGAAGTCCAACCAAATCTTAATTTCCATATTAAGAAATGAAAAATGAAATCTATAACAAACGTAGATTTTTTTTACATCCGATAAATGTCTTATAAATTATCGACATTATATCAGTACGGTTCAGGATTGTGAATAGCTCACGTTCGACTCACTCATCTCAGCTCATTCCATTCTACTTTCGAGTCGTATGTGAGATATTAACAACTCTGATCCATAATGAAATAATTTCGAATGTTCAAAGAACGCCGAAAGTTTAAATCATGATTAAGGAGAGACATGTGAAAAATTCATTATTTCTACTGAAATTCTTTTTTTTTTGTGTGTATCTTTGTTATTCCCAAAATATTATTATTACCCCTTCCACTGAGTTCTTCTCCCTCAATGTATGATTTAAATTATTCTCCTGTTATTCTTCTAAAATTTTCAATACGTTTGGATCTAATTTTTTCTATCTTTATTAGAGAGAAGAACTGTCTTCCAATTTTTTTCCGCATTAACTCACATAAATGATACATAAGAAGGTAATTGCACTGATTAGCCTATTTAAACTGATTTGTCCAATTCTCTAAAACAACACAACAAAAATTTGCTTAAAATTCCAATTATAATTTTGATGAAATTTTGATTTTCCGTTGTAGAAAGGTAGCCCAGAAGTGTCCTCCCCCTATCCTATCTTAAATAAAGTGCTGCAGCTAAACTATGTTGAATGTTGCATTGAAAATTTGCACAATTTGCAACAACAACAACAGCAGCAGGAACGCATTTCGCCCCACTTGAAGTGGCAATTGAAGCTGCTCGTGCAGCATAACCCAGCAGCATAGAACACTGCTCCGCCGGGAGGAGAAAACTTTTTTTGTTTTGTTGTTTCGCTGAGGGATGCAAGAGCTGCATTCCATGCAGCATGCAGCTTGCAGCATAATAACCACTCGGGTATTCATGCAGTTTTGCATTTTGAAGCATGGATGCGCATTGCATAAATAGAAATAATACGACAAAAAACAACAACAACAAAACACACAGCAAAAAACAATTCAATGCAAAATGTCCGCCCGGTTTGGTGTCACATGTCGGTGGTTTGGGAGATGCTGTGGTTGCTCCGACCTGCCCCTAAATTATGTTTAAAACTCATCCTTCCGTTGTGACAATTTTTAATTAAAATTACTTTTGGTTTTGTTTTCCGCTTTCGCTTGTTTGTTGTTTTTTTTTTCGTGCCGTATTTACTTAATTAAAACTTATTCATGAGGAAAATTAATTATGTTCAAGCCAACACACCGGGACGACCACAAACTTTTAACCCGACCCGATCACACCCACTGCTCGTGGCAGTCGTTGTGCATTTACCCGTAGAAGTGCGGCGAAAATAATGATTACTTACCTTTGAGTGAAGTTTTGAATACTTTAAAATAACTGAATACACATGAATTTTGTAATATTAAAAAATTTACATAAAATAAAGCATTTACGAGCTTTAAGCTTTTGAGAGCTTTAATCTTTAACGAGCTTTAACTTTAATGCAACTTTAAAATTTCATAAACTTTATGTTTTTCAAAAAAGTGTGCAACATTTTTGTAATTGCAATAATTTGCTATCACAATTTTAAATTATTCTGTCCTTCACAATCTCCAGCAACATCCATCTCCGCACCGACAACAGCAGCCATCAACATTAAAATAGCTGCAGTTTCCGTTGTGCTATCATGCTGCCGTTGCTGTTGCTGCTGCTGCTGCTGTACGTTGTTGTTATGCTTGTTGGCGCTGCGTAGTGGTGGCAACTTCAGCAAATGCTCACTTAAAGTCGCAGCCACCCACGCAAGTCCATTTTCACCCATTTAGCATTTAAGTGTTGTTCTCATTTTTTCAAATTTTTTTTTATTTTATGTTACCTAGGCTGTTTTATTTGTTGTTTTTTTTTTATTTAGAATGTTTGTTGTTGCAAGCTCAACACAATATTTGTTCTACCCCTGCCTGCCATCCGCTCTTGGTTTCCGTCGTTTTCTAGAATCGCACTCTCACATTACCTCCCTTGCAGCTACATCTACCCCACTGCCACTCAACTTACCAGGCTTGTATACTTAGTTGTGGCGCGGTGAGCCGTCGACTCGGTCATCCGAATTATGCCATTTGCAGTATCCGGCAACGTAATGCATCCGTACTTACCATAGTTCCGTAATGCAGTCGCATTACGTTGCCGCGCATTGCGTTGCACTTGGTCGTGCAACGTTTCATTTCGCTACGGTGCTGCTGCTATACTTTCGGATCTTCGGCATGTGTACCATATCGACTATACCAGTTCCGAGGCAACCTAGTTTATGTTTTTAAAAAAGTTTAAGAGAAGAATAGGTACCTGGATTTAAAAAAATACTTTTAATCGTAGACCCTCTTTGATAATTTTGGATTAATACATAGAAATTTTAAATATATAATTTATTACAAGCTCTACCCGATTTTCAGACATTTCCAATATATCGAATGTGATACTCACAGATTTGAAAAATTGGTCCCAATAATCTGGAATGTGCTCAAAACCTAAAACATTTTTTAAATCTATAAACAGGACACCTAGAAAAATAACTTTTTTTTTATGACATCTTACAAAAAGTTTCGACAGTTGGTAGACCTAGCCCTACCCTTCCGAAGCCCAGGTATACATTAATAATTAAAAATATTCCTGCGATGCATTTTAATTCATTGCTGCGTGGTGTGGTGGCGCTGTTGTCGACGTCGTCCTTCGTCCTTCTACTTGCTTATGATGCTGTTCTTCTTGTTGTTGTTTCTGCTGCTGTTGCTGCTATTGCTGTTGATGATGGTTTCTGCTTCAGTGCTGCTATGGTTGCCACTACAGAACAACAACAACAACAAAAACATACTCGTATATATGCAAAAATGTAAATTATTTACAAGGGCCTTAACGTGATGTGTTGGCAGCAACAGCAACGGCAACCGCCAACATCGCAGACTTTGCATATTTGTTAAGGGAGATTGTTGCTGTTGCTGCTGGTATTGCTACTGGAACTGTCTGCGTTGCATAATAATTGCACAGTGGATGCAGGTGCAGAATATTTTGTAGAATTAATATTGTGTGAATCTTAAAGAATTTCTTACTTCAAATCTATAAGATACAATTCTTTGCATAGCTCTATTATATATAAAACAGATTTCCGACTAAAAACAAATCGAACGTTGTTCGCTAGCAGATAGCTTCATATGACATTATTTGTTCACAGCTTCACATACAGTCAATTCCAACGAAATCAAGTGTATTGCAATGGTGCGCCACTGTACCTAAAAATCCAACATGCCAGCATATAGGACATGTGAATCCAAATGCCTCACACGGAATGGATGTTTTGTTCCTTTGCCATTTGCACGTGAGAAGGGCGAACAAATTGAGAACGCAACGTTATGGTTTCTGCTGCAATTAATGACAAATTGAAAGTTTCCAGTGTTCTAGTTAGAATAATAAACTGGTCAAGTGTGATCGCGTATACTACTTTGAACAGCGAGAGCCCACTTGATTTACGGATGATTTCTCTATCGAACCCAACATGCCAACATTTGTAGTAAAAACGAAAAAACTAAAAAAAAGTGGTGCGCTGCATTGAATTAATT
Organism: Suillia variegata; assembly: GCA_949127995.1. Lineage (NCBI taxonomy): Eukaryota > Metazoa > Arthropoda > Insecta > Diptera > Heleomyzidae > Suillia > Suillia variegata. The sequence goes on from OX421842.1 coordinate 7,248,886, forward strand.
TCGAAACAATACGTACGTCCGCCTCTTCCCTCGACTTAGTCGTCTCCCGTCTCTGGTGGCACTCAAGGAAACCACTTGCCAGATGGAGCAACGTATTCAACGCAAATATTTTGCTTCATTTTCCATGATGCCTCATTCTGCACATCTCGTGTGCGCCTGCTACGCTCATGCTCATGTTTTATAACGCTTGTGCGACTAGGCAAGTGTTTGCGTATGTGTGTGTGTATGCGTGTGGTATCCTTGTTGAATTGTATTCTATTTTGTTTATTTTTACGCGTATTCATTTGCAATTAGATCAGGTTGTAGAGTGACGAGAGTAGTTGGTTTTGTTAGTTAGTTAGCAGTTGTTGTTTGCCTGTCCTTCCCTCTCTTGCACTGTTCCTTCATCGCTCATATTGTTGCTGACGCTGGGAGACGCACTAGGCAGTAGAAGTCCTCCGCTGCTCTACTTGAGTAGATTGTTAACCACTCAGCATGTGAATATTTTTGCTTATTTAATTCTTGATGGTTTTTTCCTCCTCGTCTGTTACTGCCAGGTAATTTTGTTGTTTTTTTTTTTCGTTTTTTATTTATTTGAAAAAATGACTGACGTCAGTGGGAAGTAGATTTTTGTGCTGCATATTTTATGCAAACTAACTCAACCATTTGTTTGTATACTTGGTGGCCGTTATAATTGCTTCCTTGACTCACAATGAGGCTGACTGGATTTGTTTATATTATAACCAAGTGCTTCCGATGATACTATTTCTTTTCTTTTTTAGAAATTTAATTCGGAATGTCTATAAATGGTTTTTAGGTATGCATGATGTGTTTCCTGAACTAGTAAAAAAATTATTCAAATACTTTTTAATTTATACGAGGGTCGTCCGATAAGTATTTAGCTCCACCGCTCGACGGAGGCCTACTTTGCAGACCTTGAGAAAACCTATTTTTCAGATGGGTTAAAGAAGTTGGAGCATCGCTGAGTCAAGTGTATCGAGCTAAAAGGAGACTAAGTTGAGGAGTAAACCACTTTTCCAAAAAAAATTGTATAGGCTATAGTACTTATCGGACAACCCGCGGAGTGTTCGATATGCAGAAAAGCGAGTCTTAAAATTTTTAATTTAGTTAATTTTACTACTTTTTTCTTTTTCAAACTCAATTTTAATGCTTTCAACTTTTTCCCTTGCAGGTCATGTCGCATTATCTTCCGCATCGACGTCGTCTTCCACCTTCATTAATACACCTGCGACACTGCTCTTCACCACATATCATGACATACAAGTGGCCAATATTACTAAGCCAACGGGTGCGCCACAAATCGATGTCATTGTCAAAGATCTCACCGAGACGATGGCTATTGATTTTTACTATGCCAAAAATCTGGTATGTTGGACCGACTGCGGACGCGAAATAATCGAATGCATCAATGTCAATAGTACGGTGCCCACACTGAAGGCACCCAAACAAACTGTGATATCATCGGGTCTCGATAAGCCCGAAGGCCTCGCCATTGACTGGTATACAGATAAGATTTACTGGACTGACGGCGAAAAGAATCGGATTGAGGTGGCGACGCTTAATGGCAAATACCAGAAGGTACTGTTCTGGACGGAATTGGATCAACCGCGCGCAATAGCTGTTGTACCCGCGAAACGACTACTTATTTGGACCGATTGGGGTGAATATCCAAAAATCGAACGCGCTAGCATGGATGGTGATCCATTGACGCGTATGACGCTGGTCAAAGATAATGTCTTTTGGCCAAATGGACTGACGGTGGACTTGAAAAATGAACTTATTTATTGGGCAGATGGCCGTCTAAGGTTCATCGATGTCATGAAGCTGGATGGCAGTAATCGCCGAACTATTGTCAATAATCTTAAGTATCCGTACAGTTTGACTTACTTTGATAATCGTCTATACTGGACCGATTGGTCACGTGGTTCACTAAATGCGTACGATTTGTTGACAAAAGAAATGAAGGAGCTGATCGATACGCCGAAAGCTCCAATTTCGGTGCGAACTTGGGATCCCTCATTGCAGCCATACGAAGATAATCCCTGTGCACACAATAACGGCAACTGCACGCATTTGTGTCTGCTGTCAACGAACGCGCAAGGCTACAGCTGTGCTTGTCCCACAGGAGTCAAGCTAATTTCGGAATTCGCCTGTGCGAATGGGTCGCAGGAAATGCTTTTTATCGTGCAGCGTGGACAGATTAGTAAAATTTCATTAGATTCGCCAGACTACACAATCTTTCCGCTGCCTTTGGGCCGTGTGAAATATGCAATCGCCATTGATTATGACCCCGTGGAAGAGTACATTTACTGGTCTGACGTTGAAGCTTATACCATTAAACGTGCACGTCCCGATGGCACAGGCATTTCGGATTTTGTTACCTCGGAGGTGCGACATCCTGATGGCTTGGCCGTTGATTGGTTGGCGCGAAATCTTTACTGGACTGATACGGTAACGGACCGTATTGAAGTCTGCCGTTTAGATGGATCGGCGCGGAAAGTCTTAATCTATGAACATTTAGAGGAACCTCGTGCCATTGCTTTGGCGCCGTCGCTGGGTTGGATGTTCTGGAGTGATTGGAATGAGAAGAAGCCAAAAGTCGAACGTGCTTCGTTGGATGGATCTGAACGCGTGGTACTCGTTTCGGAAGATCTAGGCTGGCCAAATGGTATTGCGCTGGATATTGAGGCGAAAACCATATATTGGTGTGACGGCAAGACTGATAAAATCGAAGTGGCCAATATGGATGGCTCCGATCGTCGCGTTGTGATTAGCGACAATTTAAAGCATCTCTTCGGACTCAGTATTTTGGATGACTACTTGTATTGGACCGATTGGCAGCGTCGTTCTATTGATCGCGCGCACAAGATCACGGGTAATAATCGCCGTGTGGTTGTCGATCAATATCCCGATTTGATGGGTCTGAAAGTGACACGTCTGCGCGAAGTTAAGGGCACAAACGCTTGTGCGGTACTCAATGGTGGCTGTTCTCATCTTTGTCTCAATCGTCCACGTGATTATGTCTGTCGTTGTTCGATCGAACATGAACTAGCGAATGATCGGAAGACTTGCGTCATACCCGAAGCGTTTTTGCTATTCTCGCGACAGGAGCACATTGGACGCATATCCATCGACTACAACGAGGGCAATCACAACGATGAGAAAATACCATTTAAAGATGTGCGCGATGCACACGCGCTGGATGTAGATGTTGTCGATCGTCGCATTTACTGGACCGATCTGAAGTCAAAGTGTATTTTTCGCGCTTTTCTTAATGGTTCCTATGTGCAGCGTATTGTCGATGCGGGCCTGATACGACCTGAAGGTATTGCCGTGGACTGGTTGGCACACAATATCTACTGGACTGATCCGGAGGCGCATCGTATTGAAGTTTCGCGCTTGGATGGTAGTGCACGACGTGTACTTTTGTGGAAAAGTGTAGAAGAACCGCGCTCGATTGTGCTGGAGCCCAAAAAGGGTTATATGTATTGGTCGGAATCACCGTCGGACTCGATCCGTCGTGCGGCAATGGATGGTTCCGAGCTTCAGACTATAATCTCGGCGGCAAATCATGCCGCTGGCTTAACACTTGATCCCGATACGCGACGTCTTTATTGGGCAACACAATCGCGACCAACTAAAATCGAATCGGCCGATTGGGACGGCAAGAAACGTCAAGTATTAGTATCGTCTGATATTGACGAACCCTATGCCGTTTCGCTTTATCGTGACTTTGTCTACTGGAGCGATTGGAATACTGGCGAAATTGAACGTGTCCATAAGTTAACGGGACAGAATCGTAGCATCGTGCACAGCGGCATGACCTACATTAGTTCACTGTTGATTTTCTACAATAATCGTCAGTCGGCATCGAGTGTGAATCCTTGTAAGATAAATAATGGTGGCTGCTCACATCTTTGTTTACCTTTGCCCGGTAGGCGTGGCATGACTTGCGCTTGTCCAACGCATTATACTTTGGCTAAAGATAATGTTTCGTGTGTGCCGCCACGGAATTACGTTATCTTTAGCCAGCGCAATAGCTTCGGACGCTTGTTACCGAATACCACGGATTGTCCGAATGTGCCGTTACCTGTATCTGGCAAAAATATCCGCGCTGTGGAATATGATCCAATCACGCACTATATTTATTGGGTAAGTTAAAGGGCAACGACAAGGGCGTTGAGAATTGATTAAGCATACAAATGTTAAAAAAGCTACATACCAAAATTTATTTTGTTAAGTCTCCTAACTAAAGTCCTGTATTTTCTTATCAAGGTCGAGGGTCGCAGTCACAGTATTAAATATTCACTGGCAAATGGTACACGTGTCACCGTCTTGGTGGGCTCTGGTTCACAGCCTTTCGATATAGCCATCGATGTTATCGGGCGTTTACTCTTTTGGACATGTTCGCATTCGAACAGCATCAATGTCACGAGGTAAGTTCGACTTCATACTAAGAAAAGTTAAACCAATTAAACTAATTTTATTTCCGACTAATAGTTTTGATGGTGATTCGATCGGCGTCATTGACACCGGTGATTCCGAGAAGCCACGCAACATAGCCGTGCATGCGATGAAGCGTTTGCTCTTCTGGACAGATGTGGGCAGTCAACAGGCGATTATACGTTCACGGATCGATGGGGCCGAACGTGTAGTATTAGCTTTTAAGCTGGAGGGTGTCACCGCTTTGGCAGTGGACCAACAGAGTGAAATGGTATATTATGCGCATGGCAAGCGCATCGATTCAATGGATATCAATGGCAAGAATAAGTAAGTTGAAGGCAAAATTATTGTGTTAAAGAAGCTAACTTAATTTGGAACTTGCTTTCAGGAAAATCCTCGTCTCGACACATATTTCACAGGTCATATCCATTGCGGCCCTGCAAGGCTTTGTCTACTGGCTTGACGATAAGACTGGCGTCGAACGAGTCACAGTCGCTGGTGATGGTCGTCGTCCCGAAATGCAGCGTCTACCACAAATCACCGACATTGTTGCCGTTTGGACGCCCGAATCGAAGCTGTTTCGCAATCATACTTGCCTGCATAGCCGTACCAAGTGTTCGCACATTTGCATTGCACCGTCGGAAGGTCGTTCTCGTGACATTTGCTCTTGCCCTAAGAATCTAATGTTGCTCGAGGATAAGCAGAATTGTGGCGCTCTGCCTGTCTGTGGTCCGGATCATTTTACATGCGCCGCTCCGGTTGCGGGCAACGGTCCGAATAGCGATATGAACAAGGATTGCATACCGGCATCGTGGCGTTGCGATGGCCAGAATGATTGTCCCGATAAGTCGGATGAGGTCGGTTGTCCGTCGTGCCGGCCGGATCAGTTTAGCTGCCAGTCGGGTGAATGCATCGACAAAACGTTGGTCTGTGATGGTACGACCAATTGTGCGAATGGACACGATGAGGCTGATTGCTGCAAGCGACCCGGCGAGTTTCAGTGCAATAATAAGGTGTGTATGCCTTCAATAAAATATGATTAAGAGTCTTTTGCGCTGTTTTTAAAACCTGAATTTTCTTTTGTCCTACACAGCTCTGTATCTCGGCCAATTTACTTTGCGACGGTTGGGACAATTGTGCCGATGGTGCTGATGAATCCGCCGATATTTGTTCTCAAGCCAATACACGCCGGATGGCGCCTGCCTCAGACAAGAAGGCTTTCATGATACTCATCGTTGCCACCATGATTACGATCTTCTCCATTGTCTATTTGCTGCAATTCTGTCGCACGCGTCTCGGAAAAGCACGCAACGAGCCAAAAGATGATCAGGCAACCGATCCGCTGTCACCATCGACTCTTAGCAAATCGCAGCGTGTCTCCAAAATCGCATCCGTAGCGGATGCAGTACGCATGTCGAATTTGAATTCATCGCGTCAGAATAGCCTTAATTCATACGATCGGAATAATATAACGGGCGCCTCTAGTTCAACGACAAACGGCAGTAGCATGGTCGCATATCCGATCAATCCGCCACCGTCACCAGCAACGCGCTCTCGTCGGCCATATCGCCATTACAAGATTATAAATCAACCGCCACCGCCGACGCCCTGCTCTACGGACATTTGCGACGAATCTGATTCAAATTATACCAGTAAATCGAATAGCAATAATAGCAATGGTCACAGTGGCGGCGGTGGTGCTGCTGCTGTCTCAAAACTTTCTTCATCGGCGGCGGCGCGATCAGCTGCCGCATGTCTACCGTATCAATACGACAGCGAACCGTATCCGCCACCGCCGACACCGCGATCGCACTATCACAGCGATGTGCGAATAGTGCCGGAGGCATCATCATCGTGTCCGCCGTCGCCGAGTTCTCGCTCGTCGACATATTTTTCGCCGCTGCCGCCACCACCGTCACCGGAACAAACACCAAGTCGCGGTTTTACGTAACATTTTGAGATCTATATGTAAGCGCTGAGGGCGGTCACACGTTCCCTCAATTGTAATAGCCTAGGATTTTAGTGTATTCTCTTTGATTCATTGTTCTTGTTTGTCTTCCTAAATTTTATTTAAGCTTAGATTTATTGTTGCAATTTAAAAAGAAATAGGCCCAAGTTAAAAGGACAAAAGTGTAATTTTTATAGAGGCGATAAGATGCGGTCGAAGAAGCGAAAATTGTAATTTGATTTAAAGTTGCCAACGTATCAAACAAAAGTAATGAAATAATATTTTAATCTTATTTATTTATCAAAGTAAATATCCTCAAGTAAGAATTAGCCGAAAAAGGTCGTTTGAAAGAAGTTTTTTTGTAAATTAAAGACTTTAAAAATTATTATTACATACTTCTTAAACAAAACAAAAATAATAATAATAACGATTGATAAGCTTCAAATCAAAGACCGATAAATTATATTTTAGAAAAGAAGGATTTTTGTGAATATAAATTAAGTTGAGGGTAGTCTCCACATGACCTCATATTCATAATTCAAAAAAATCTTTTAAGCTTTAATTAATTGACAAAAACCATTTCAAAAGAGTTGAGCTGAAAGCTTAAAAGGTCCTTAATATGAATACAAATGAATATTAAAATCCGATAAATACAAAAACATTGTTTCAAACGCTGACAAATTTAAAACAAATTAAAAAGCAATAATCCAAATTCTGTTTCGAAATTTGTGAGCATATTGAAAAAGATATTCTCATATTGTTTAATTTTGTTTTCAATTTATAAAACTTTGTTTTTTTTTGCGGTGGTGACCCGAGTCCAATTAGCGCATATGCGTCTTTTTAATTCCACATACTCAGTTAGTCTTAATATGATGGTTGTAAGACCTCTGGACTAAGCATGGCTGATGACACGACTACCTTATTTAACTTTACTTGACGTTTTTTAAACACAGAAAATAACATTTTTGATTTTGTTATACTTAAGGAATTTTTTTCTAGTTGTTTTTTCTTGATTTATCAGTTTTTGATTTAAAGCTGCTCAATTAAACACAGTCTAAATGCCGACAATTTTATGGAACATTTCATGAATAGTTATTTTGATTTTTGTTTAATGATTGTTGAAATGAAATTTTTCGAAGTCGGTATTTATAATATTAGTTTTACATACTTATTTCGAAAGTTTAGTAATAAATTAAAACTAAACAAAACAAAATATATTTTTGTCCTTTTTAACTGATTTTCTTTATGTTTTTAGCATATTTTGTTGTGTGCCTATGTTGCGCTCAAATGTATTTTTGACTATACTTTAACTTTTAACTTAAGTATTTAATCATATCATTAATGCTTCCACATAAAAATTATTTATTCAAGATTTTACATACATATGTATATGCGGATTGTATTTTTCTTTTGTAAATAATATTAAAAATTACCTTTTAGTTTAAGATTTTTAATAGCATATCAGATGGAAAATTCTTAATATTGTAAATAATGTTAAGCTGCAAACTAACATTAGAACAAGAATTAAAAATGTTGGCCAATAAAATCGTATTAACCCGAAAAAAGAACAGAGTGAAGGGCAAATACGAATATTTATTCAAAAGTATAAACGAAAGTCGTTATTGACAAAGATATATATATATATATATATATATATATATATATATATATATATATATATATATATATATATATATATATATATATATATATATATATATATATATATATATATATATATATATATATATATATATATATATATATATATATATATATATATATATATATATATATATATATATATATATATATATATATATATATATATATATATATATATATATATATATGAAAAGTTCTTTTTAATTTAAATCTCTTTTGAAGAAAACAATTGCCAAACGTTTTGTAAAGAAATGGAAACTTTTACAAATTTTTTGTCAAAAAATAAAACAAACTTTAATTTTATTTTTGTCGTTAACGACTTGCAAGTTATCTGAAATTACCTTAACTTGCTAAATAATGAATAACGATTTGAAATTAAAAACAACAACAACAACTCTTTTCATTTACATTTCCTTTCACTCTGTTCAAAAAATACTTAAACTTCAATTACTTATAACTTTTGAAAAATTTGTACCTTTTAATGGACATTTCAAAATTTAAATGAATGCAAAAACTTAATAGTATACAAATACAACAACAAATACCAATAGACTGCAATTTACATAATTTAAGTTATAAAACCTAAAAAATAAAAACAACAAAATAATAATTAGAGAAAAATTTAGCGAATATTAACAAACAAAACCAAAACCTTTTTCGAAAAAAAGAAACGAAATAATAATAAAGCAAAAACCATTTTTAATATCAATACTTTCTGTGCCAAATTTACACACACACACACATACACACACGTACGCTTATGTACGTGCGACATTTTAAAAACTCACCAATTACGTTTTTAAGCATTAGCCCCTAGTTAAATTAAATTAAATTGTAATTTTAATTATGTTAGTTTTTAAGCATTTTGTAAATATGTAAACTCACACACACACACACACACATATCCACTTGCCCTAATCCTACCAAACTCATCATCATATATTGTATTGTATATGTAATTAATTGTAATTTTCGTAAAATTTTCTAGTTGTATTTGTAATTAACTACTTTGTTGCAAAAAGAATCGAAATGTTAATTTAACTACTTTGTATGGTTAGATTAGATTGTAACGAAACGCCAAAAAGTGCCTCAATAATTTGTTTTTGTTTTTGTTTTTGATTTTTTTGATTTTAATTTTCTACTTATTTTTTTGTTTTTTGTCACCCATTAAAACTACTTAAAAAATGTGTTTGTTTGTTGTTTTCTTTTTCTTATTTTAGTTCGTGAATAAGTGTAGTTAATTTTGGTAAAAATAAAAATTTACATACAACTTTTTAAAACCATAAAACTGCGAGTTTTTCTTTTTTGATTCTATGCTGTTTGCTATTCTCGAGAGATTACGTTTATGCCGATACAATTGCCGTCTAATAAAACTTAACGAATGAACGTTAATTAAACTCTCAACTTTTTCTTGCAGCATTTTACAAATTTCTAAACGTTCAAACGTTTAATTTAGCTCAGATGTGGCAGATCGATTTTATTTTAATTATCGATTTATTAGCAAAATTTTGATGACTTTAAAATGTTCGCACAATTTGGAAATAGTTTAAAGTTTTAATATTTTGTTTAGCGTTTATTAAAAAATAATTAACGCAAAACGTTTACGACGCTGTAGCCGCAAGAAAATATTAACCACCACACACCAATGAGCAAAGGTTTAGTGCCACTAAGAAAATATGATTAATACGGAATCAAGAAAAAAAAGGTAATTACATTGTATACAAGGTGGCGCAAAAGAAGTCATCCGATGTTGTTTGGCTCTTATTTTTTTTCTAAATAAAAAATTTCGATTCTGTTTTTTGATTATGTTTATTTAGACCTTTAGAATTAATTGTGTTAAGTCGAGAAGATGATATCGGATAAATGGGCGCCGTCACAATTGATTGCCATACGGGCTCGTTTTATGGCATTTTCCATCACTTCGGCGAGAGTTTCGGGCGATAAATTCTCGCATTCGTGTCGGATATTTTCCTTGAGGGCTTCCAAGGTCTCAGGCTTGTTGATGTAAACACGAGACTTCAAAAAACCCCATAAAAAGAAGTCCGGGACCGTTAAATCGGGCGATCTGGCGGGCCAGTGCAAATCGCCAAAACGCGAAATTAAGCGACCCGGAAACGCTGCCTTCAGAATGTCGGTTGTGGCTCGTGCAGTGTGTGCTGTTGCTCCGTCCTGTTGGAACCACATGTCCACCAGTCCTAATTCGTCCAGTTCGGGCAGAAAAAACTCGGTCAACATTGCCCTATAGCGCGCACCGTCCACTGTTGTCGTTTGACCCGCGGCGTTCGGCCCGATGACTCCTCCAGCGTGAACAGCGCACCACGCAGTCACTTTGAGCGGGTGTAATGGTTTCTCGTGCATCACTCGCGGATTTTCGGTTCCCCAGAAGCGATAATTTTGCTTGTTCACGTACCCGCTGAGGTGAAAATGAGCCTCATCGCTCATTATGATTTTTGCCAACACCACAGACGAATTGTTACGCAAAAAAAAAGACACAATTATTCCGCGTTCTTGGGGAGTGTATCGCTCCATGGCTTATTCACTTGTATTCTGTATCTGTCTAGTCCACAAATGTCAAAACAGATTTGACATTGGCGGCCATTTGCAAAAATGAGAGCATCTTCCAATAGGGTGATTAATTTTGCGCCACCCTGTACATGTATAACTGGACCATTAAAAAAATATCTTTGAGATTGCGATTTGACCTGATTGACTTTTTTTAAATCCAAAATGATTTGGCTGACTTAGAGTGGTTGAGTCCTAAGTTCAAATTTTGGGAATCAGTTTAAAATTCTGAGTATGCAGTCTGCTTTATTATACCTACAACACATGTAAACCTCGGAAAAAGTATATTCAAAAATTTTAATTTTGTAACAATCCGAAATGTAATTTAATGAGCCTAACTCGCATTAAAATAATTTTATGATAAGTAGAATTTTTGAGATTTTCATAGATTTTCCAGTATTGGTAACAGAAATTATTTTTTTTATTTTTTACAGCACGAGATTCAAAGCAAATGGAAATCGTATTAGGAAGCTAGTGCCAGTCTTTTGAAACGTCGTGTAGTTGTAAATTAATATCTTGATTAATTCAGATACAGCTCAGATAACTTGAATGTCCATTTGTCATTGAAATACCCGCGAGAAATTTCACAAATAAATCTTATCACAAATGCTTAATTGAAAAATTGCTTTGGAGAATCACACACACACACATAAAAATATCCGCACTGTGAAATACGATAAACTTGTATAAATCTCACACGTTTATACATTTACATATATATGTATCATAAAGATACAAAGCGGTTTGAGGTTAACAACAGCTTACTACTATAAATCTAGATCTGTGATATCGTGTTGAGAGTTTTTTGATGAAATCAGTGCATGCCGAGATTTCCGTGTGACAAGTTCAAAATTGCGAAAAACTTAAAGTATTCTACATAAATAAATTGCTAACAAAATGACAAACGCCAATGGCCAACTCTTAAAGGATAGTGCAAGTGACAAATGTCCTGAAGTCGGTACGCCAAAAGCCGCTAAGCCCAAGGAACAATGGGGCAACGAAATCGAATTTCTTTTTTCGTGCATTTCGTTATCGGTCGGCCTGGGCAATATTTGGCGTTTTCCCTATATTGCCTTTCAAAATGGCGGCGGCACTTTTGTCATACCCTATTTAATAGTGCTGCTGATCATCGGACGACCTGTTTATTATTTGGAAATCATTTTGGGTCAATTTTCGGGCCGCGGTTGTGTGAAGGCTTTCGGCTGTGCGCCAATATTAAAAGGTGCGGTTAATCAAATTTGTATTCAAATAATAATTGGTACACCCCCGGAAGTCAGTTTGACTTGTGATTCTTTAAAAAATAAGATTTTAAGGAATCGAATATTTTATTTATAGGCGTTGCAGCGGGTCAAGTGTTAGCCACGACTGCGTCTATAACCTATTATTCGTGTATTATGGGTTTGACGTTGCGTTTCTTGATCGCCTCATTTTCATCGGTGTTGCCCTGGAGCTATTGCCACGAGGAGTGGGGCTCTGTTTGTTTGAACGAATCGACAAGTGGTAATGACAGCGTGTTGTTGTTGGGCAATGAAAAGAAAATGTCCGCCGCGGAATTGTATTTTCAGTAAGTTGCAATTTAACATTGTTTAAACTATTAAATATTAAACAATCATGAAGTATAAAATGATCGGATCTTATTGATCCAATACCAATAAGAGCCTAGATTTTTGTTTGATTTATCGGCTACGCCACCCTTTCATATTTTCTTAGGTATATAAATTTGAATGTTTCACTTACAGAAAAGAAATCTTGCGCGAAAAACCAAATATCGACGATGGTCTCGGCATGCCCAACTTAGATTTGGTGTGCTGTTTGGCTGTGGCATGGATTATCATAGGCGGCGTCCTAATTAAGGGTTAGTGCAGTTATTTACGTTGTGACTTTGTTAAAGAATATTACGAAGTATTTTTTGCCATCTTAGGCATTAAAAGTTCTGGCAAGGCCGCCTACTTTCTGGGCGTTTTTCCGTATGTTGTACTGTTAATACTGCTGCTGCGCGCGGTTACTTTGCCTGGCGCAATGGATGGCATCGTTTACTTTTTTAAGCCACAATGGCGCGAGCTCTTGAATCCATTGGTAAGTTTTAGATGGAAAAATATTTTAATATAGATTTGTGATCTGTAAAGAAGAAGATATAAAATTACATAAAAATTGTATAGCATAACTTTGTGTGATCTTGAAATATCAAAAGATGTTTGGTTTAATTATTTTCAAATTAATTTAAATTTTGCTTAGGTTTGGTATGCGGCCGTGACACAAGTTTTCTTCTCGTTGGCCATTTGTTTCGGTACTCTTATCACTTACGCCTCCTACAATAATTTTAGCCGCAATGTTTACAAGTGAGTACAAATTCGACTTGAGCAAAATATCTTCAATTCCATTTATTTGATCTGTTAGAACGGAGAAGAACCAGTCCTCCGCCCGAACATTTTCGCGCGAACATAATTTTTTTCCTTTATTTAATCGTATTTTTAATTAAAGACTATTTTAAAAAATAAGATTTTAGAATTTTTATGATAGATAAAAATAAAAAAATTATACTTTAATTATACACAGGGACATTGTCATTATCACAACGATGGATTCGTGTTCTTCGCTTATAGCGGGTTGTATTACGTTTGGTATTCTCGGCAATCTGGCGCATCAGACTGGCACGAAGGACATCGCCAGCGTTGTCAAGGGTGGTACAGGTTTGGCCTTTATCTCGTATCCGGATGCAATTGCAAAATTTGAATTCGTGCCACAGGTAGGTTACGTCAGCGTTTCGGGGACGCGCTAAAACAAAACTACCTAAAGGCATTCGCGGTCCTTTTCTTTTTGATGCTTTTCGTTTTAGGCGTGGGCAGTACCGTTGGCATGGGTTCGTGCATTGTGCGTGTGATTCGCGATCGATTTGTACGTGCGCCCAACTGGGCACTGGCGTTATCGCTGACCGTTTTAGGCTTTACCGTTAGCGTGGTTTATATGACGCCGGGCGGACAATTTGTACTGAATCTGATCGATTTCTATGGAGTGTCATTTACGGCGCTGATTTTGGCCATTGGCGAGTTGCTTGCGATTGGCTGGATTTATGGTAAGTGTAGAGTTCTGGAGTTCATTTTTTTAAGTTTTAGATTTGGTTATTAATAAATTTGTATTTGTTAAAATTTAAGGCGTCAAGCGTTTCTGCGAGGATATTGAATTCATGGTCGCTCAGAAGACGGGCCTCTATTGGCGCATCTGTTGGGGCATTGTAACACCGGGCTTAATGACAGCAGTGCTGATTTACACGCTCATCGATATGAAGCCACTGACTTATCAAAATGTGGAATATCCAGATATTGCGCACGGTATTTAAATGAGTTTCTTATAGGAAATTATAATTTAAAGAAAACGTTTTATAACGATTTCATGTTATGAAATTGATTCGATATATATGTATATGTATACGAGTATATACTTTTATTAAGAAGTCTTAACTTATTATTTTCCAACTATATTAATATGATAACGTATAGATTTAATTTTTGCATATTATACTGATTTTTATAAAGCTCAATTTAAATTGAGCAATTCCTAAAAACTTACACGATTATTAAATTTCTTTCCTCAGCATTTGGTTGGTGTCTCGCTGCCATTGGTCTACTACAAATACCTGGTTGGGGTTTATACAGCATCTACAAACAATCAACCCAACGGCAGTGGCTAAAAGTAATTAGTAAACATATTAAAAGAATATTATTTAATGACTACGAAGAAATTAACTCACACATGCAATTGTTTTGTACCATAGAAAATGTACAGCAGCTTCCAACCGAGCGCCAACTGGGGACCACTGGACGCACAAATACGCGAGGAATATTTAAATTATCGTAGCAAACTGGACAATCAAATGCAAAACGGCGTTGGTATTCTTTCCAAGGCCTGGAATAATATTTTTGGTTAGAAATGGACATCAGAAACCAACAAATAAAACAAACATTTTGAAATTTGATAAGTTTATACGCTGGATTGCTTTTGAATATTTCAAATTGTGTTTGGAATTATTTAAGCTTTTATTTTAATCATAAAAAATAATTTTTCTTCAATAAAATAATTTCCGTTTTAAATGTTTTAGGTAAAATATATATTTAGCATAAATATGTAAACACATAAGAGTAAAATATGTATTAAATAAATAAATTTAACGATTGTTTATGTTTAATATTGACTTTTTTCTTAAATGGTTTGGCGAATAGTTTTACAAAACTGTGGCAATAAGGAAAACGATACAAATGAAGTTAAAGGATTATAGCTAAATTGTTGTGCACTGATATTTTTATTAACTCTTAGCATGGATTATGTACATACGTGGGTGGTCCTATAAGTACTTAGCCTGCAAGAGACTTTTAGCTCGATTCACTTGTCCCTGCGATGCTCTAACTTCTTTAACTCGTCTGAAAAATACTTTTCCTCGACGTCTGCAAAGTAGGCCATCGGGCGGTGAGGCTAAGTTCTTATCGGACCACCCAAGTAAAAGCATTATAACCTTTATTGCCACAGAAATGAACTGGATCTGTTTTTGGATCCTATAACTGTTGATTAACTGAAAAAGAATAATAATTATACAATATATTCATAATCAAATTATATTCCTATACAAATTAAATTTGTGCTGTTATTGAGCGTTGTTGTTGTTGTTTTTTTCTTAGAAAAGTACTTTAATTATTTCTTATGATTTAGAGACACAATATTTTGTTTTCATATTTCTAATTTTGCAGTCTGCTGATTCGCATATTTAATTAGAATGCAGCGAATTTATTTGCATGGTAACAATGTTTCGGCGGTGTAAACGCGTTTTGTTATCAAATAATCGCGCATAATTTTAAAGAAGGTGAATTGATTGGTAAGCGTTACAAAACTAATCGACAGTATGAAATGCCATTCGACGGCAAAATAAAGTAGAATAATTTCCGCAAGCACAATGGTTGCCTGCACCGCGGTGAGGATCATGTAAATAATGGATGGATTGTGGAAGAGTTTCTGCAATTAAAAATTGAATTGAAAAGTTATTTAAAGCGAGTAAATTAATTGTTAATAAACATTGATTAAAATCTAATTAACAAATATAAAAACATGTTTTTTTTTAAAGAAAAATTTCAATTAATTGCTTTTATAATGCCTTTATAAATACTTACATAAAACCGCGAATGACTAGAGTTTCCCGGCTGTGCCACCGTAACTGGTCCAAGACACCTGAACAGCTCACCGCTGTGCTTGACAATGGTATTATTAGCCCAAACAGCCGATTTGTTCCACGCGACTGCGGATATTGCCACCAAGCTGCCACCGGCGCCTGAACGCAACTCAACGCGACACCAATGACCCAAATGCAGCGAAGCGCGATGCAAAATATCGCTATATTTTGAGGGAAAAATAAAAACGGTGCACATGGTGAAACCGCTGAGCCAAATGAAGACAATGTGCTGTGTGGCCCAGAGCACGTTGTAGTACACCGACACGGCAAAGAAGCACGGCACAAAGCCTGCGTAATATGCATTTATGACCGAAGTGAAAATGACCTGCTTGAAGCGATTGTTGAAGTCATTCTTGAGCACATCGATCTCATCGCGTATGGTTGAGGCAGAGGAGGAGCAGCAGTGCATGGGCATGTTATTGAAATATGCACCTTCCACTTCGCACGAGCTGCGCAGAAAGGGCTCAATTTGAAATCCAAAGATGAGTAGGTAGACAATAAGACTGGAGGTTGGAAATAATAAAGAAACAATTAAATGATGCTGAACGAAATTGTTGATAAATTTAACTTACGGATAGACCAAAAGGAAGAAGGACAGATAAGAGTGCCGCGTATAAATTTTGATCACACAAAAGCCAAGCAGCGTCAGTAACGTGCTGCCAAAAGCATATTTTAAGATGTTGCGATAGAGACGGTATTTTTTGCTGCGTCGCATCAGTTCCACTACGCGCAGCAGAAGGCAATAGATTAGACGTCGAACCATCATTAGGACAATCAATAGTAATAAATACGGATCAATGAGGTAGATGTTCTATCCGAGAATAACATTAATTTAAAAAAATAATAAAAATCTTTAAAGAAATAGTAGCGGAGTGGTACTTCACAACATACCACTATATGATTGACGAAGGACTCTGGTAACCACCAGTTTGTGCGATAAATGTTTATAAATTGCATAGCCGCCGCACAAGTAACAAACAAGAACATTATCAACTCGTTGAGCAGCTCCGAGTTACCGCCAGCGTCTGGAAAAGGAATCTTGTATCGGAATTATCAAGTTAGTAACAAATTAGAGAAGCAAATTAAACATATTTATTTACATGTTTTGGCATTGGTGCTCCACCACCCACACCCGCCTTCGTGGCATTGTCGCCAGAAGCGCTGGAATTGGAACTCGCTGGCGTTTCGTTTGTGCCGTTGGTGTCGCCACTCATTTTGATTGCGTTTTTTCTAAAAGTTTACTCGAATCTAATTTTGTATTTTTTACGGTTATCTTCAATTTTCCTCTGCCTATAAATCGTAAACAAACATTTATAAGCAGCTGTTTAATCGGCTTCAAAGAAATATCAAAACTGTTCACGAGTCTCGAATTATTTGCTACCCAGAAATCAAATGAAGAGCAAATAAAAAAACTTTAAATAACCATTATTTCCTTTTATTTATTGCATGGTTGTTTTATTAATAAATAGTATTGGATTTTTCAAATTTTAGTAAAAGGTCCATTTTAATATACGCTTTAATTTGTTTGTCTAATTTACTCCTAAAATTTAAATGAACTTATTTAAAATAAAATTATTACTCATTAAACATTTACTAAAATATATTAAAAACATTTTTAATAATTTTTTATTTAAATTTTACGTTTAAGGTAACGCAATTCTTTCTTATTTGCAAATAATAACTTTTCTTGTAATCTTAACAAAACCAACTTTTATTTCTTATCGCTACTAAAACTCCATGAACTGCCTTGACTGTGATCTTTGATCTCGATGCCATGTTGATGCAAACAATTTCTCAGCTCATCACAAATTCGAAAGAGATCCTTATTCTTGCCAGCCACAGCATGTTCACGTATTACACGACGTGAGCGCAAAATATCTTCGACCAGACCGTTTAAATCAAAATTCCGTTCTGCACTGTTCGTGTCCGTTGCAAAATTGCCTTTAACAAAACTGAAGCCAAAATTTCGCAAATTTAGCTGCACAAAATTATCAACAGCTGCAACCGAGTCCAAACAATTTCCGCCTTGTAGTTCATGTTGTAAATTGGAATTAATGCAGCGACTAATACTGGAAATTAATTCCAACAGTATACCAACAGCGCGTGCAGTATCAAAGTCATCACGTAAACAAGCATCGAATTGTATTTTAGCGTTATTTAAATCATTTAAAATAGCGCTGACATCTAGATTCGAACCGCGCTTTAATCCACTCAAGTAGGCCTGACAGTCGGCGCTAAAAGAACGAAACTTATTTAGTGTGTTCTTCGCAGTTTCCATCAGTTCGTCACTGTATTCCACTGAATTGCGATAATTTGAAAGAGTACACGCCATGCGAAATTCATCTGAGGTGTATTTGGAAAGCAGTGATTCAATTGAAATCGTATTCTTCAACGACTTGGACATTTTCTCCGTTTGACCTTTGACATTAAGATGACCAGTGTGCAGCCAATAGTTAACCCACTGTGTAGTGTTGTGATAAACACAACTTTGCGCTTCTTCGTTTTCATGATGCGGAAATTTTAAATCCAAACCGCCAGCATGAAAATCAAGATGGCGTCCAAAAATCATGCTTGCAAGTACGCTACACTCGATATGCCAACCAGGACGACCAGCGCCCCAAGGCGATGACCAGCTAGGTTCAGTATCAATTTTTTTTGCTTTCCACAGCGCAAAGTCAGCAGTAGCATTTTTATGAATTAAATCTTCAGATTTCTCAGTTTCTGCTAAATTTAAATGCTGCAATTTACCATAGTTTGAAAACTTTTTTACCTCAAAATACACAGATTTATCACTGGCCACATAGGCGTTGCCCTTATGTATTATTTGCTCTATAAATGCAACTATTTGTGGTATATGCTCGGTGACTCGTATCTTTATATTTGGTTCGAAAACATTCAACTTTCGTAAATCTGACCAAAATTCCGTTTCATAGTGACGTGCTAGCTCTCGCCAATCGCGTCCACTTTCCTGACTTTTAAGTATGATTTTATCATCAATATCGGTTATGTTCATAGCCGTCACCAAATTCACGTGGAAATGTTCACGTAGAAGTCGCTGAATAATGTCCAATTTGACGTAGCAGCTGGCATGGCCTAAATGCGTCGAATCGTAGACAGTAGGACCGCAGGTATACCAAGTCGCATAGTTGCTATTGGTGAGCATGAGTGGCACTTTTTCGCGTGCGCTGCAATTGTAGACGCGTATGCCGGTATCGAGCGCATCGTTTGATGGTCTGTGCCACTGTGTGTTGGATTTTTGGTGTTGTGTGGTGAATTTTCGTAACGAGTCTCGAAAGCGGTGGGTGGTGGGCAGCCGGCTATGTGAAGGAAGGAGAATTGTTACTGGCTTTACTTTTTTATTTATTAAATTTTAACATACTTACGTTAGTTTATGCATGGCACTTTTATTAAAGAAACACTTTTTGTTGTTTTAACACTTAAATAATAATTAAAAGCACAAAAACAACGCACCAAACAGTTAAGAGTACGAAGAGAATACAACAGCTGCTTTTGATGGTACTTAAGTAACAGTACTGCCAACACTAAATGGATCTTAAGAAAATTTTATTTTCTTAAATTTAATTTTTTTGCATACAGTTTCTTAAATTTAAAAAATATTTGCAAACAATTATTTATATAAAATATTTTATTAAGATAGTATTTTTAAATAAAATCTGATTGCAAGAGATTAAATTATAAAAACAATGTTTGGCAACACTTGCCAACAGCTGATTTCACAAATACTTTGCGATTAAATAATTCGTTTGCGGTTTTATACTATTAAACTGGATAAAATAACTTCAAAAGAAAACTTAACTTAAAAACCGAAGCACAAAATGATGCGCTATGAGGGTGATGAACGTCTGGCAGACGAAACAGCGTGTGCCGGCGTTCGTGCGGATTTAAAGATGTGCCTGCTCGAGAGTGACTGCTGTCGAGTGGTAAGACTGATGCACTTTGATTCAATAATATGCTAAAATTATTAAGCTAAAAACGAAATTACTATGCAGGACAAGAAGACACCGCGCCAGTGTTTGCAGGGACCGAATGTACCACCCGAGTGCCAAATGCTGCGGAACACATTTTTCGAGTGCAAACGTTCCCTGGTGAGTTGTTGGCTATATTGGTTGGTTTACTGATATAAATAGTATTTTTGATTTTTCAGCTTGATAATAGACAGCGCTTCCGCGGACGCAAGGGTTATTAAATTTAATCATTTTCAATTTTAATTTTGTTAAATCGTTCGTTAGTTTAAAATAAAAATTAAATACAAAATTTAAATTTAAAACTAAAAGCTTAAGTTGATTTACGAATAAATCGGGTTGTATTTTTATAAGTTAAAGATTCAATCTGTATTATATTAATTTATGATTAAATTAATGAATATTTTTTATTTTTTTATAATTTTATTTTTAAATTTAAGTCAATTGAATTATTCGTAAACGAAAACATAAAAAAGTACAACTTAAAATTACCGTGTAAACAAATTCCCGCAATGTTCCACCAACCAACGAAAGTAATTTTAATTCCGTCGCCGTCGAACTCGCGATATACGCCACGCATTCGGCTCCTCGTATTTATTGTACAACGGCTCGAGGCGTTGATTTTTCTTAAATTTGCTCAGTTTCGTTGGATCAGAGAATCTAAAGAAAGAGGGCGCAAATTCGACTAACCACTTGGGATCGATGGTGGTCACTTCGCGCATATATTCCTTGGTGGTCTGCACCAATTCGTGATAGACTACCCATTCGGGTTGACGATTAAAGAGCGCCGACGATGGATGAATGTAGACGACCTGTGAGTCGACGAGCGTGCGATAACCTTCCTGTGGATCCTTTTTGGCGGCATTTCGAAAGAAGCCAGAGCAAATGGCCTTTTGTATGCGTACCGAGTTCTTGCCGGCAGAGACCACATCCAATTTGTGACGATCCATAATGCCGAGCAGTTGTTTGCGCACATCCTGCGAACGCTTAAGTGTTCGTATTTGAACGAAGTTCTCGTAGCACCATGCATTGGAGAATTTATTGTTTTTCCAGCTGTTGTAGACGGCAAGTAGGGTAAGATGGTCACCTAAAGTAAAAAAATAATAATTTGTGTTAAGTAAAATTAAAAAAATTTAAGTTTATATTAAATTGTACAAATAAATTTTAACTTATTTACCTTCCGCTTGATTAAATTTCGCCTTCTTCTGATCGGCCAGTGCCTGCTTATCCTTTGGACGATAGAAGACATTCTGTACACTCAGCATCGAGACAATGGTGAGCATTTCATCGGAACACTGCAACGCAACAGACATAATCAACATTTTCGAGAGATTAGGCTCAAGTGGAAATTCAGCCATACGACGACCGAGACGAGTCAGTAAACCCTCGTCGTCTAAAGCCGATAGTGAGTGCAGCTGTTCGAGTGCCATAACCAAGGACTCGACTGGCGGTGCGTCCATGAAATCGAAATGCAACAAATCATTAATGCCCATTGTTTTGAGCTGCAGCACGGTCGTAGCCAAATTGGTGCGCTGAATTTCCGGCACAGGTGTGGGCAACATTTCGTCACGATAGGCGCGTTCAGTATATAGACGATAAGTTTTACCAGGTCCGGTGCGTCCAGCACGGCCTGCACGTTGTTTAGCTGCAGCCTGAAATTTAATGAGATTTAGTAAAGGCAAAAAAAAATAGTTGTTTGGCAAAAAAAAAAAAAACAACCAAGAAATAATTTACGAAAATGTTAATCTAAAATACATACCTGCGAAATGGGCGTCACGACAAGCGAGTCCATGCCCGTTTTTGAATTATAAACCTTCTGCTTGACAAAGCCCGGATCGACGACATAGAAAATACCATCGATGGTCAACGAAGTCTCGGCAATATTCGTGGCAATGACCACTTTGCGACTGCCCGCCGGTGCAGGATCGAAAATACGCGTTTGCATTTCCGATGGCAGCGCCGAATAGACTGGCAATATAATTAACTCAGGCACATCTGGTCCGAGACTCTTCATGCGTTCGTAGAGTATTTCGCAAGCGGTATCGATTTCCTCTTGACCCGTCAAGAAAAGCAAAATATCACCCGGTGGCTCACGCAAATGAATTTGCATTACAGTTATAAGGGAAGCATCCAAATAATCGGTTTCCGGTTCTTTGGTGTAAAGTACTTCGACAGGAAATGTGCGTCCGGGTATGGTAAAGATGGGCGCTTCAAAGAAATATTGCGAAAATTTCACGGCATCCAGTGTGGCCGATGTGACAATGAGTTTTAATTCGGGTCGCTTTTGGACGGCCGTTTTCAGAAGACCAAAGAGAACGTCTGTGTTGATGGTACGCTCGTGCGCCTCATCCAACATGATGACAGAATAGGTTTTAAGCTCTGCTTCCATAAGACATTCACGCAGTAACATACCTGTAAGAAAAATATGAGTTTTAGTTAAAATACTTTCTCTAATGAATTTTTTATCAAATTAAAAAATATATTTTTAATGATGTCACGAATATCCCGAAAAAATTTTTTTTTACTTACCATCCGTCATGTACTTTATGGACGTTTCCGGACTCGTACAATCCTCAAAACGAATAGTGTAGCCCACCTCCTGTCCCAGACGACAACCAAACTCTTCAGCGACGCGTTTAGCCACAGACATGGCGGCAACACGACGCGGTTGTGTACAACCAATCTTTCCGCGTGCCGTAAAACCACACTCCGCTAGATATTGCGTGATTTGTGTTGTCTTGCCGGAGCCAGTCTCACCAATAACGATCAGAATTTGATTATCGTTAATGGCGCGTATAAGATCATCGCGCAGCTTGTAAATGGGCAACGATCGGCGTTGCTCGATCAGCGTCAGATCGGTTTTTTTGCCGAACGAAGACTTTTTGCCGCCGATTACGTGCTTCTTCCATTCGGGCATTTCGATGGGCGCTGCGCCAACACCGCGTACATTAGCCGCAAGTGTACGACCAGCATCCTCATCGGGCAACGGATCGATCCAGTTTTTATTGAGGTTGGTCGGTACTGCATCCATGTCCTGTTCGCGCTGCAGCATCTTTTGTTCGCGTCGCTCTTTGGACAGTGCCGACTGCATCATAGCGGCTTGAGCTAGTGACCCATCGGGATTTTTGACAATACGCACAGGCGAGAGATCGTGCAATGCACGGCCGTGTCCGGTAAGAAAGGGTGGTTCTTCTTCGACTATTTCGATTTCAATATCTGCCTCGTCGTCTTCTTCTTTGGGTAGCAATCCAGTTTCTTCATCGAAATCGGGCAGTTCGCTGCGATCGAGTACACCGGAACTTATCATTTGTTTGATTTCCCAACGTTCGGGACTGGAAATACGTGTGACGCGTTTGCGCGAGTCACTTTCGTCGTTGTCTACATTGCCACCTTGTAAATTTAACAGCGATGTACCGCCGCTCCCAAATGGACGATCCGGATTGCGATCCCTTAAATCGGCGCCCTCATCTGCTGCGGCATGCGACAGTGGATTTAAATCGACGCCCGTGTCCTGATCGACCTCTTTCATTGAAAGTGAAACCTTTTGACCTGTTACAGACATCACTTTCACACGCACATTGGCATTCCGCGCGACGACTTCGGTGACGTCCGTTACGCGTCCCTCCGAACGCAGTTGGGAAATGTGAACCAGACCCTCCCAGCGCTTGCGCAACCCCATCAGTTGTACGAAACAACCAAAGGGCACAATATTTGCAACTTTGCCCGAGTAAATTTTGCCTGCTTCAG
The DNA here is from genome assembly GCA_949127995.1 of Suillia variegata. NCBI lineage: Eukaryota > Metazoa > Arthropoda > Insecta > Diptera > Heleomyzidae > Suillia > Suillia variegata. Next base: position 7,272,449 of record OX421842.1, read on the forward strand.
GATCATCTGCCATGGGTGTCGAGGGTGGTGGCATTTTATCACGTTTTCCACGTTCACGTTCGTTGGGTCGTCGCTCGTTTGGTGAACGTGAGCGTTCAGTGCGACGTCGACTGCTGCGATCCTGTGAGCGAGAACGTGATCTTCGACGGCGATCGTTTCGATCTCTTGATCGTGAACGTCTATGGCGCCGATCACGTTCGTGTGAACGAGAGCGTGATCTGCGTCGCCGCTCGCTGCGATGACGAGAACCTGAACGTGAGCGAGAACGACGATGGCGTTCGCTACTGCGTTCCCGTTCTTTTTCGCGTTCACGGTCCCGATCGCTGTGTCGTTCATGTTTTCGTTCTCGCGACTTTGAGCGTGAACGTCGCTCTGTTTTAGTTCTCGTTTCCGTTTTTGTCTTTAAGCTGCTGCTTGCTTTTTCTTCTTTGGGAATTCCATGCTCCATTGCCTCTAACTCAAGCATAGCTTCATCAATTGAGCTCAAAAGCTCGGTTTTGTGTTTTTTCTCATCCTTAAGCGGCTTTTTCTCATCTTCCTCACTTTCACTTGCGTCCTTTTCGCTAAATTTCTCATTTGGCAACGCTAGTCCAGGAAACATGACCGTCAGCTGCTGCGTTTTGGCATTACGTACACCGCCTGTGCCTGGTGTGGGTGAGGTGTCGCCTCCGCCACTGGGCTTCATCAATTTAATAATGCGCTGAAGGTTGCTTACGAAAGAATCCGGAAATTCGGCGCCATTTTCGTGTAAAGCTTTGCGAAAAGCATCCAATGTGGGATTTTTATCCTCCAGATCTATAATGAACTCAGCGAGGTCTTTGTCATTCAGGCCCAAGTGGTTGTCCAATTCGGTGCAGATTTTAGAGACCAGCGACAGGTGCTCCAATTTTCGAAGTTCCTCCATGTTTGGCTGAAGTTACTTAAACACAGATTTTTGAAAAGTTTAACACTCTTTTTTTATTTTTTATTTTCCATTTGTTTAAATGTGTTCTGCGTTCCAATTTTAATTCGCATGAGATTATTGAAATCGTTTACTGTGAAAACAGCTGTTTTAATGCAGGGTTGCATTCGACTCTGCCAGACAAAACGAGACTCGTTCTTTTGCGTTCTCACTCTTGCATATAGCGGACAAAAAACAATTATGCCAAAACAAAACCAATAAGAATTCTAATAAAGAATTATATTCAACTATGACGGAGCTAAAATACCCTTCGCTATTGCAGTGACATCAAAATATGTGCTTCTCTTAACACATAAGTGCTACATGTCTCCATCAAAGTTGGCATTGTTCTATTCGGATCACGCATATCTTTGGTTATTAGTTTTGTGTTATTTCAAAAGTGTTATATATAAACTGGATACTACACTGTAAATATTTTAACAAGTTTTTAAGGAAGAGTTATTTACCCGTCTTTGCTTGGAACATACATGCCAAATTTCAGCTCAAAATCTTTTAAACTAATACTGCAAAAACCGGGACAGACAGACGGACATCGTTAAATTGAATCAGAATCCTATGCAGATCATATACACCTACTACTTTCTGTTATGGGTGATACAAATGGTAAATCAAACTTCATATACCCTTCGGAACGTGTTTGCGAAGGGTATAAAAAAACAAAATATTTTTTACGTTTACAAAGAGAGATAATTTTAAAAACAAAAATCAAATCATGGTGTAAAAAAATTTAATATTCATTGCAAGAGAATCAAATTTTATTGAAACAGTGGCACAAATGGATCATATGATATTTTTCGGCGTGCTGGCGGCGCTTTACGCCATGGCATTTTTCTTCGATCGCTTCTTCAAGGTACTTGCATAGTTCTTATTTGTTTTTTTTACCAACTAATTGAACATTATCGCATCCATTTAGAGTTGTATGCACTATCCCTACGATGCGTTTCTGAAGAACACCGGCCTTACAGTGCAATTTATGCGCCTTCGTTGGCACACCACCGCCTTTAATCGCGTTGTATTGCGTTGGGGTAATGCCGGTAGTTGTACACGCGCGTGGTTAACGAAAAGTTTTACCGTCGGTGTTCTTGTATCGCTGTCATTGCTGCCTGTGGGTATTATTTTGCTTTTTGTGACCATTTTTGGTGGCACAAATGGTGGCAGTGGCGGCGGAGCGAATGCTAACTCCGGTACGCCTGCATCGCAGCTCGAGAGCGGTCTGCGCACGCAAACGGTTAAGGTGGAAATTCTGTTGCCGGGCGTAAATTTGCCGTTGGAGGAAGTCGGCTTCTACGTGGCCACTTTGTTGTTTTCGACTATTGTCCATGAGTTGGGTCATGCGCTGGCAGCTGTGCTGGAGGATATACCAGTGACGGGTTTTGGGTTTCAGGTTTGTTTAACAAACTTGTTTAATTAACTGAAATTATTTAATTAAGAATCGTCTGTTCCCCTTAGTTATATTTCTGCATTCCGCTCGCCTACACTGAAATCTCAACGGAGCACCTCAACTCGCTGAAATGGTTTCGCAAGTTGCGCATTTTGTGCGGTGGTATTTGGCACAATTTCCTATTCGCTGCCATTTGTTATCTGCTCTTCTCCTCGCTTGGCTTTATGGCAGCGCCGCTTTACACGCTCAATAAAAATGTGATTGTAACTGAAGTTGCCGCTAATTCGCCGCTACGCGCAAAAAGCGAACGTGGTCTTGCCGTGGGCAATGTTCTGACACAAATCAATGACTGCCATGTCTACAACGAGGACACTTGGTTCGCCTGCCTACTGAAATCCCTACGTTCAAAGCCTGGTAATTATTATTTCGACTTAAATTAATGTATTTTGGTTTAATATAAATTTGGGAATTTCTTCTCTAGGTTACTGCGTCTCTTCGGACTTCATACGCCTCAACGATGAATCAATGGAAATTTCACATCACGGCGCCGACGGCACACTGCAGTGCTGCGACGACAAAAATGTCAAACTCTGCTGTTTCGAGTACATCGACGACATGTCCAACGATGCGCCCGTCGAAATACCACAACACGTTTGTCTAGATGTGCGACGCACGCTCGAAGACTCCTACGAGTATTGCAAGGTAGCGGGTAGCTGCGATCGTGGTTTCTGTTTGCGGCCGTTACTAAAAAATACCACAACAATTTTAAATATCAAACGCACTTCCGGCGACACCGGTGAACAACTGCTCGATGTCGTCTACATTGGACATCCGGCGGATTTAACGCGTACCGTGCGCATTTCGCCGTTTGTGCCAAATCAGCGTTTTGTGGCGCCGCACTGGGGCGATACCTATGCCCTCTTCCTCAAATACAATGTGGTGTTTAGTCTTGGCTTGGCGCTGATCAATGCGATACCATGCTTTGGCTTCGATGGCTATCACATAACCGGCACAATAATCAATAGTTTTCTAGTCAATCGCGTGGCGGAGCGACCAAAGCGCGACTTTATAGCTCTAATTGTGACGGGCATTGGTACGCTGCTCTTTGCGTTCGCCGTCTTCAAAGTGCTGTGGTTGAGTGCGGTGCGGCATTTATTTTAAACTTGCCGCTGGCGACGATTTGCTGTGGTTTTGTGACGCCGCAGGTTTTTGTTTTGTTATTAATTTATTAATTTAATTAAATAGCAATTTTTTTTTATTGAATTTTCGAGTTAGTTAATTAATATTAACTATTTTATGAACTATTTTCGGCATTTGTGTTCTTTTGCCGATTCAAATTGATTTTTAATTAGTGAAAGAGAGAGATAGAACACTCGTGCATTTGCCGAATTAAAAATATTAAACAAAAGACAATCGTTTAAATAGTTAACTGCATGTTAAATAATTCAATAATCAAATTTTTTTAGATTTGACTTTTCTAGGTTGGTCATTTAATTTACCAAATTTTTTATCTTTTGCTGCATTATTTTAGTTTCACTATTCGAATTTTTGACAATTTCGATTTTTCTATTTTTGTTTTCGAATTTGAGCAAAATACAAAATTAGCAGAAAATACGAGTAACATAAAAACTGTCTAATTTCTCTAAGAATTTCACACATTAAGAGTAACTTTTATAAGATTGTGGCTTTTAAAAGAAAATTTCGAAGATTGCTTTATATCCAAACTATTATTTATATACCACTTCTAGGAACGACTTTCAACTAAAACGACATTTTTTAATGAATTTAAAAGTCGATTTTTAGTATTGCAGCATGACAAGAAAACTAAAAAGTTAACATTTGCCTGAGCACAGCACGAAAGAGTGAAAATGAAAATACAAAAAAAAATAAAAAAAAAAATTTTAAATAAAATTGAAAAGCACGAATTTAAAATTAAAATTAGAAGAAATCCATTCGAAAACAACGACTTATATTCGAATTCGAGCTTTATTTAGCTTTTGAAATCTAAAATTGATTCTTTTAATGTTTTCTGAGCAAAAACTTAAATTTGACATGCTTGTCCTTTTAAATAAGAATTTTGATGGGCTGAATCTGTCTTCTAATTTCTGAACAACAAAAAATATTGACCAATTCAGCAGACCGGACAGCGCTATTTCGGAATACGCTACTATTCCTCATCAGCGGTCTTTTTGGCTTAGTGAAGCTTTGTGTTTTCTTATCCTTCTATAAGCTTCTTTGGTTTAGAAACAAGCGAGAATTCAAAGAAAACTGCCAAGTTTCAAAACAATAGAATCGCTGAAGACAGCCGAATGAAAAAAGCAACACCAACTGAACAATTGTCTTGTTGTTGTAAGCTTTTACATTATTTGAAATGTTTTGTTTAACTAAAAAATTATAAAATTAAAAAATTAAATCGGGCACTTTTAGAGTAGATATTTAAAAAAACAAATTGCACAGAAAGTATACAAGTTGTAACATTTATTTGATACTAACAAATTTTGAAATTTTTTGTTGTATTTATTTTTTAATTTTATTTAAGGAAAAAGAAAACCAAATTTAATATAATATAGAGACTTATTAAACAAAATCTTAAATCAAAATTTAAACTAGGCGACTGTTTCGAATTTTAAAAGTAGTCATTAGAAAACGCTTTTCTAACACAACACCACAACAACAACAATATTAAACAAAAACTAGCATTAATTTTTATATTTTCTTTTATAATTTTTTCATTTCTAGATTTATAATAAAGATTAGAGAAAAAAAAACTATTTAAAATACGTAAAGGCTTGTAAAGAAAAAAAGTAGATCTGCTAAACTTAAGCAAAAATAAACTGAAAAATAAAAGATTAAAACCAAAAAACCCAAAATGTGTTCTACTTTTTGATGTTCCTTTGCTGATGCTTCTCGTCGCTACTGACTCCACTCAGATCTAAACTAGTACGTAGCTCCGTGAGACTGCGGCGTCCGTGCTGCATCAACATTTTGATGGCAACCTGAAAAAGGTCGAGTACAATAAATTGTCTTACTTAACGTTTTGGTGTTAAATTGTTTAACAAAATTGTTAAAATATAATTTATCAAAGTCCTTTTATCTAGAGAAGTCTTTGTTAATTTTAAAGGCGACAACAATATAAAAGTTGCAGGTTGGACAGTTATTTCGGTAGACGCTAGCCTTCCTTTTCAGCGACCAAAGATGTAGATATTCCATTACTCTTAAGTGAACATTTCATTTAGAGTGTAAGCGAATTATACATTTCTTGTTGTTGTTGTTGTTGAATTTTGAAATAATTTTATTTTTCACCTCATCGGTTTGACGTTGATTCGTGCGAAAGTCATGCCTCGCCCATTCGCGCAACTCATAGCGGCTGCTCTCGTCCGGCACCAGGCGAATTGTCCGGAATATTTCACGATAGAGTTTGAGCACCTCCTGCCGCAACATAAACTGACGAGCAAATAAAAAATACTTTGATTAAAAATTACTTAAAATAATAGAAAAAAAAGACTCACCTGTTTTAGGCTAAGCGCCGCTTTGGGTAATTTTGACATTTTAATTTAATTTATTCCTACTTTAGTTTTTTCTTAATTTACTTTTCAGTCTTTTGTCGTCTCGTTTGTTTGGTTATGAAAGTCAGCTGTTCGATTGTACGCTCAGCTGTTTTTTGTTGTTTGTTTTGATTATCGAAATTCGTAGCTGTAAACTTGTGCAGTTTTACTGTGAATTGTGTTTGCTTAATTCTTTGAATAATTTCGTTTCCGTTTCCGTCGAATGAAAATTTGAATTTAAATTTGAAATTGAACGGGAACAAAATTGGTTTCATTGAAGGGGTATTTTAAATTGTGGGTAATCATTTTAAGGAAAGAAGGAAGCAAGTAAAATTGAACAAAGGTTTTACATTCTTTTCTTGTCAATCGGTTTGTCCAAAAATTCAAATATTTTTGTACGTGCATTATTCGTGCCCAACAAATTAAATTGTTAAAATATGAAAAATGAAATTTAAAAATTTTGTTGGCGTAAGTCAAGGTTGATTAAATAAGATGCAGATTGATATAAATCTATATATAGCAATATCGATTTAGATATATAAAATAACATGATATGAAAACCGTCAAACAATATCTTATAAAGTTCCATACTCTTATTGGTAATCTAATTCATGGTATATAGTAGTTCAGTTCCTTATAGCGCATTGTCTCTATATGTGTCTGGCTTTTGCCAGAGACAGATTGCGAAAACTGGATGGTGATGTATGTGCAACAAACACAATCTGCATATAAGTAATCTTCTTAAATTCATTCGTGAAACAAATAAGTTTAGAAAATAGTGTATGAACCTATCTTCTAATTTTCCCATCTGAACACTGCATTTCTAAATCTCTACTTTCTTACTCCGACACTATCCTGGGTACAGCAAAATGGTCCATGAGGACTAAAAGCTACTAGCACATATCATCTCTAACTCGTATTCAGTTTCTTAATACATTTCGTAATACGAACGAATTTCTTTTGTACAATTGGGAAGTAGACCTCTTAAGCTTTCTTCCTGTGTTTGTGGATTAGTGTAGTGTCCATTCTCATCTTAATATATATTTTCTTACTCCGACTCTATTCTGGGTGTTGATGGTCCAATAGGACTGAAGGCTCTGGTTTTGATATTAACCCACACACAACTCTAAACGCTAAAGAGAGAGTTTTTGGCTTTTCCATCTCTTCGATTTAAATACAGTTTGCGGCTGCTCTCTTCTAGTTTCCCACAGGCTAGTGAAGCTGTAATGTAAACCCAATCCAAAGATTTTATTTGGATGTACTCGTAAATTTGGAATTTATTTGCATATTTTAATTATTTTTCAATAAACTTTTCGTTATACTAGAAACGTATTTCAGTAGGGACCCCTGAGCAGCAAGCGTGATAGGTCTTCAATAGAGGCATGAGTGTACCTATTATAAAATATAAAGTTATCATCCGATGCACATACTCGCATAGCTAGAAATAGGCAATCGTCCAACGATGATTATCTTTTGCGAGCGGTATGCAAACAATTTCTGAATATTTCGGATTTAATTAATATCGGGGCAAATGTGTATAAAAACCAAAAGAACACAAAGTAGCGACATAGACGAACAGATGCACAACGAGATTAATACAATGTTTGGCACGAGCAACATCATATGTTGGCAATCATTCTCGAAACAATATCAAATTGCAATTTTAATTGCGAAATGGATTTTGCTGCGTTTATGAGTTTATTAAATGCAAATTACAATTAAATTAACACCTTTCGATGCAGAACAATTCAGCAAAACAGTAATAATAAGAACAGCAAAAGCAACAACAACAACAACAGCAACTCAACAAGAGTGTTAGCGGGCAACAGTTGCAGCATCTAACAAAACAAGATGAGCAATTAAAATTGCAGCAATCAAAGAAGCTGCTAAACAATAACACAGCATTAGGATAGAACAACAATAGAAACAACAATAACAACAACAATAACAACAATAACAAGAACAGCAACATTTCAACAGCAGCAACAGTTGCTAATTAAGACGCCAGATACTTGCACGCAGATACAATTCAATTTATTTATTTGTTCGTGCTTTCTTTGTTTCTTTTCTTTGCTTTCCTTCGGTTCGATTCGGAAAATAATTAAAATTTTGCAGATTGTCGTTAAAAATGTTTAGAAAACATTTTAGAAAACAGTCGCCGCAATTATGCGCGTTCTTGCAGATACAAGACATGCACTCGCGTACACACTTGCCGCAGTGATTGACGCGCGCCACATGCGTTTTTTTCTTCTTTTTTATATTAATGCCCGCATTTCTAAGATACTTTTTTCTTTTTTTTTTTGCTTGTTCGAAAAGTTGAATTACAAGAAGAAGAGCGCGCAACAATTGTTTCACGCGTTCAAAAACACATTTTGTTGTTGGTGTTGTTGTTGTCGTTGTTGTTGGCGAAAAGCAAACGTTTGCGATTTTATATAAATTTTTTTTTGCTATCTAAATTTTGAAAATGTTTTGTTGTTTTTGTTGTTTGTGCATTTTCATTTTAATCGGCGTGTAATTATGTGCTGAGTTGTGTTCTTTTTGTTGTTTTTGTTTGTTCGTTCGTTCGTTCGTTCTGCATCTTGTATCTGGTATCTAGTATATCTGTTAGACAATTTGTATCTGTAAGATACATTAATGCTGTGTCGGTTTGCCCTCGTGAGGTAATCTCTTAATTTAAAAAAATAATAATTTAACAGCAGCAACAACAACAACAACAACAACAAAAGTATACACTTTGTTTTTGTTTGTGTTTGTCAAAGTTTCACTCGACTATTTTGTTGTTAATGTATTTCCTACATTTTGGTGCATTATTATTATAATTCTTTTCGTTTTGAATTTATTTTCTTTATTGCAGCGAATAATTTTCTTTGTTGTTTTATTATTTTTGAAAAATTTTTGAATTTTGCAGCAGCGAGACGTCCTTCCGGCAATGATGGCAACATCAAATTCAATTCACTGCAAGATCACTTTTTGCTCTATTCTATTTTACTTATTTTCGGTCATTAAATGCAAAGTAAGGTTGAAAGTTTTACTAAGTTATGCTAAAATTCAACATCATTTCAACTTTAGTCTTTAGCAATTTAATGTTCTAATTTACTTTTTATACCCTTCGTCACGTGCAAGCACGTGCCATAGGGTATATTGACTGTGGTCTTTCATTTCAAACGCTCAAAAGAAGATGTGGTAGGTGTGATAATATGCATATATACATGATCATCGTTGAATTCTGAGTCGATTTGACAATATCCGTCTGTCCGTCCGTCCGAGCGATTACAGTAAGATATTTAGTTAGCGGAACTTCTCGTTGTAGCCCACAAATTGTGGGCGTATTTAATACTTTTTGCCCACCGTGCGTAGTAGATTTTATACACGTTTCATATATACCGCATCAAGTTCCTAAGTTTTGGTGGCGGGCGTAAAATTGATGCGATCTATTCCTAAAAGTGGACGTTACATAGATCCAAACACGGACATTTTTGGTGTAGTTTTTGACCATGTCCATTCGATTTAGACGCTTATAAAGTACAAAGAAAGAAAGATACAGTCGTGTCTGTATATAGGAAACTAATAATTGCAAGGACTGTTCACTATATCCGGGTTGTTCACTCTTTCAAGGTGGACATTTGTTTTTTTTTTGCGTTCAGAAATTGAATTTAGAAACGCTTTTTCACGTAGACTTCGCAGTGCTAGTATACCAGCATCATCAGAAGAGTTTTTTTTTTCTAAATTTTTATTGCTATCTGCTTGAAGTTGCTTACAAAATTTTGTTCACTAACCTCCAAAAAGTGAAATAAAATTTGAAAAGCATTTCGATTGTTCATTATATAGAGTACTCCATATACAAATTTGGGTGTTCACTATATCGAGGTGTTCACTATACCCAGACACGGGTGGCGCAACAGAAATCACCCTATTGGAAGATGCTCTCATTTTTGCAAATGGCCGCCAATGTCAAATCTGTTTTGACATTTGTGGACTAGACAGATACAGAATACAAGTGAATAAGCCATGGAGCGATACACTCCCCAAGAACGCGGAATAATTGTGTCTATTTTTTTGCGTAACAATTCGTCTGTGGTGTTGGCAAAAATCATAATGAGCGATGAGGCTCATTTTCACCTCAGCGGGTACGTGAACAAGCAAAATTATCGCTTCTGGGGAACCGAAAATCCGCGAGTGATGCACGAGAAACCATTACACCCGCTCAAAGTGACTGCGTGGTGCGCTGTTCACGCTGGAGGAGTCATCGGGACGGTGCGCGCTATAGGGCAATGTTGACCGAGTTTTTTCTGCCCGAACTGGACGAATTAGGACTGGTGGACATGTGGTTCCAACAGGACGGAGCAACAGCACACACTGCACGAGCCACAACCGACATTCTGAAGGCCGGATGTCTTATTTTGCGCCACCTTGTATATAGAAATCATTTCCGAATTTCCGAGGTTGAAACTTTTTTAAAACAATTAAGTTTTCATTTTAATATTCGATTTGTGATTTTTTAAATAAACTCGCAATAACTTAAAATTAAGTTGGCTCAATTTTGGAATACATTCAGCATGGGCGCATATATGAAATGCGATTGCTCGTAGTTATTATTCAAATACTCCGACTAAATACCTTTGAAATACTAGACTAACTAGACTTTACTAGACTTTACAAGACTTTTATATACGTTTACATTTTACTTTGATTTAAGGCGGATATTTTTGGGTATTTTTCTGGTTGCACAAAATTCATTTCATAAAAAAATAGAAAATTTGTATCTATTTTTTTATATATGTATGTATATGTACTGAAAAGTGACTTTGAGTTTTGGCCATTTTTGTAATTGAGTGCGATTGATATTTAGACATGAAGTGTTCGAAAATCCATTTCATTTTCTTTGATAAATTATATACTATTATATGTACATATGTATATAAATAAAATATATATAAATATTATATCTGTAAGAGTATAAATAACTCTTTATTTTAAATAAATACAAGAATTTTTCAGCTGCATTGTTGTTGTGCTCATTTAAGAAGTTGAAAAGGTTGTCAGAATTTGACGCAGTGAAATTTGCAAATTGTTCTGTTCAAATGTTCGAGTATCCATGGGATTGTTCCACACATATGCACATTATATGTGCATATGTAATTATTTGTCAGCTATGAAAACACAAGAACTCGAGGTAGTAAAACGCTTTAAAAAACAAAGCTTTCATTCGCTAGAGTCAAACGAAATTCAAATGCGTTTTCCAAATATCCTCCACTTTTCCACTTTATTCACTTTTTCCACTTCGTTCGTATCTTCATGCGCTGCAGTTTATTTTTAATTTATTTATTGCTTCATTTGAAATATCAAATAATTTTTTTTCGAAAATCTTTTCTTTTTATATTTACAGATTTCAGTTTCGATTTCGTTTTCGTTTTCATTTCGGATTTGAAATGAAAATCAACAAAAATATACAAAAGTAAAAAGATACATCCGTCGAATGCCGCAAAGTATCGCGGTGAGAATCAACAACAGCGTAGCGCAACGCAAACAACAACAACAACAACAGAAACAGCAACGCAGAACTATGAACGAAGCAAGACCGAATCCGAATCCGAAACGAATCGAATTGATTTGAATCCGAGCGCTTTGGGGGGAGACTTCGACTGCGAGCAGCATTGCTCATCGGCAGCATTTGTTTGCGACACTTTGCCGCGTGCAGTTCGAGTTCGACGACGCGGTTCGAAAGTATATACAATTTTATTTTAATTTAATTTACAAAAAAAAAAAAAAAAAAAAACAACAAACAAACAAAAATAAAATAAATTTCCGAAAAACGAAAAGAGAAAAACAAAAAACTCAAATAAAAACGGCGCGAAACGTACGCGAGGCGGAAAAGTGGAAGTCGAAACGAAGCGAAGTCGAAGCACTGAAAAATAAAATCTATTTTCGGCTTAAAGGAAAAAGAAAAGAAAGAAAACCAACAAAAATTTTCAGCTGTGAGAAAATTTATAAAAAAAATGTTTGTTTTTGTTGTTGTTGTACATATTTCGGTATTTGAATTCAGTGCTTCGGATTTGTGTTTTTTTTTTTTTGTTTCTCTAAATCAAATTATTAAAAAATGTAAACAAATGAGGACAATGAACAGAAGAGACAGACAGACAGACAGACAGACGGACAGACAGACAGACAGACAGACAGACAACTTGAGAATTATTTACAAACAATTTAATAGAAATTTAATTTAAAGTTGTAATTAATTCAGAAACTATAAAATAAACAACAACAAAATTTTTATTAAAAATGCGGTTGAATGATTAAATTTAAAAAAATTTTGTAAAAACAAAAATAAATAAAAAAAATCACGAAATTGTTAATTAATTTTAAATGTCAGAATGAAAAAATAAAAAATTGCAATCTGAAAAAATCTCGCGCGAGCTCAAAATATGAGAGAGAAAACACACAACAAAAACAACAAAACTTTGAAGCGTTCGTCATTTCAATTAAACATTTGATTGAAATGTATTTTAAAGGAGTTGAAATAAATGTTGTTGCTGTAATTAAATATATTAAATTGTTATATAATAATTACGTACATATATTATATATATGTACAGCAACTAAATTTATTTTAATTTCTTCAAAATAAATTTTAAAGTCTTTAAAATTAATTTTAATTTACATATACTGTTATATGTAATTATTTCTTTAATTTATTAATATTCTTTTTTTTCAAAAATCTGTTGTATTAAATATTTTGTTTGTTTGTTTTTAAATTACTAATCTATATACAATGAATTATTTATTTTTCCAAGAGTTTTTAACATTTCCATTTGAATATAATTTAATTATCTGAAAATATTTAAGATTATTTTTCATTAATTTTGTTAATACAAAAAATTGCTTCAATATAAAAAAAATATACAAATTTTTAAAAATGATTTTCCTTTTATTTTTTTTGGTAATATTTAAATTCATTCAATTTACCAAAAAAATAATTTTAATAAATTTGAATTTTTTTTTTAGTTTCTATTAATACATACAAACAGACATGCATACACATACTCGTATGTACATATATATATAAATAATAATTGTCTTTTTAAATATAGTTTGGAGTTATATTATAAACAAAATATCAGAAACAAAAACTATTTGTGAACTTTTCATATTTAACGAAATTTTTAATATTTCAAACACGAAAATAAATTAAAATAAATTTTTACATATACATACAAATATTTAAAATGTTTTCTTTTTTTCTGCATGAAATTCGTCACACAAACGAATTTTAAAGTTCGCTTCAATATTTAACGAATTGCTTAAATTCTTGTTGTTGTTCTTGTTGTCGTTGCTCTTGTTGTTGTTGTTTAGTGCTCTGTCAATTCCGACATTTTTCATTTGGGATTTTTGAGTTATTCGATACTTGGTAACGTTTCATTCGACAAAAGTATTGACCCTGCAGGGGAAAACACTAGTTCTGAACTAGCGTAACACTAGTTCCTTTTTCACCACCACTGGTACGCGTTGTACCTCTTTCCCATTGAAACAACTGGCGAATTTAACATTGCGATGTCCTACGCGGTGGCAATTAGCCCGCTCTGCATCCCTTTTTCGCTAGTTATGAACTAGATCAAATTTAACTGGATTCGAACTAGAACGTTAGTGGACTATAAGCAACTAGTTCAAAATTGGCACAAATAGAACTAGCTTGTAACTAGACATAAAGTCTCTAGTTCAAAATTGGTACAAAAATCATTAGTTTGTAACTTCAGTTAAAAATTCGCAAAAAATCCCAGGTTAATAAATTAAGCAATAATTACTGCAGAATGATTTAAAATAGTTTTATTGAAATATATATCATTATTTAAACATAAACATTTTAAATTCGTACATTAAACAAAAACAATAATAATTCCGTTTGAACTTAATAACTAATTTGACAATTATATGTGTAGTTAAAAAAATACAAAAAAATACATACTTATGTTCTAGATACTTCTTCGAAAATTACATAATTAGAAGAGTCATATTTTTGTGTAACATTTTTCTTTTTTGTAAATCTGCAAATCAGTCCCAATGGGAGGATCAACAAAACTAGAGTTGGGGCCAGTCACTTGGCCCTTTTTCTTATGTCTATAAATGAAACAAGTTAATTAAGTTGGATATGCAATAAATTACTTTTTATTGAACTGCATTCAAGTAACGTAAAAATTGAAGTGGCAGAATAACTTAAGCTAACTTAAAATGTAACCTTAATTTATTACATTATAATATTCCTAACTGTTGCCTTAGCGATCCCACGGTGACGATTTGCTGCAGCATGGAAATGTTGGCTTAGTGAAACTGCGGTGGCGATGACCAGCAACTGGGCCAGACGCGTGTGCATATCATATTGCACCACGCATATAGGCCACAGGCGAGCGTGTTTACTTGTATTTCCTCAAAAGATTTGCGGGATTCTCTTAATAAACTTTTTGAAGATCATTTTGTTGCAGCCGCACAAGGCGGTCCATTATTTTCTTCTAGCACTTTTTCTCTGGCGAAAATTGACGAACCACTTCCTTATTTATTTTGCTGACAAGTTCACTCGTTATATTTGCTATACAAAGTTCCGTTTCTTGTTTTATTTAGCCTCTTTGCTATTAATTTTTATATTTTAAATATATTTCACAACAATCACAAAACTTTCACTGTTTACAAGTTAACATTTTTTGTTTCTCGATAAATTATATTTTATCGATAATTGCACATCACTAAAAAATCATATGGCGATACAAGAATTATCTAAACATTTACGCCGAAATTAACTTATAGACAAGCAAACTGGGAACCGATTTAGTTACAGCCACTTGTTCGTTTTTTTTTCCTAATAGTGACTTTAGTGTATTTTAGAAAAAATATTGAATTTTTCAAAATTATTTATTTAATTCAATTCAAATACATACAAATTTTTTCTTAGTTACACTAAAGTCACTAAAAACTAAAAAAAAATAATAATAAGACGCTGTGACGCGAGTTTTGACAAGCGAACTAGGAGTTGAGTTCGCTTGTCAAATTTTTTTTTGATAAAATCATTCAAAAAGTATTTTATTTAATAGTAGCCCAATTTGGTTCCTCTTTTACTAGTATATCTCTAGTACTTTTTCGACTAGTTCAATTTTCACTAGAACAGGACTGGTGCAGAACTAGAACATTTTGTTACTAGAACGCGGTTTCCCTGCAGGGGAATTACAGCCGAAAGACCAAAAGGAACGAACCAATGCAAAGCAAGAAGTGAAGAAGCACACACACACACACGCACGCACGACACGACGTATCCATGCGCTGTGCGATTCGAAAGATACGCGCGCGAATCAAACAAACAAAAAAACACAACAACAACAACAAATTAAACGAAACGAAACAAAAAACACAAATTAAAAAAATGTAAAAACGTAAAAATTTAAAACCATATGAAAATAAAAGAACAAAAGCAACAATTAAGTGACCGCCAAAAACAAAAACAACAACAGCTACAATCCGTATCTTAAAGTGCGCTACAAAATAAAGTTACAACAAAAAATGTTCAATAATAATTGTATCGAAATGAAATAAAATTCAAAAATTTAAAAACAAAAAATTATGAACTAGTGCAGAAGAACTCAGCGCAATCCGTTAGATACGCTGACGCGTTGCTGTAATGTAATAGTATTTTGTTGTTGTTGTCGTTGTTGTTGTTGTTGTTCGCTCTCTTCGAATGAACAAACGAAAGAACGTACGAACAAACGAACCTTGTGTATCTTACGGATACGGATACTTACTTGCCGCTCTGCTATTTTCGACTTTCATCTGGCGTCACTCGCGCCGCGTCGCGTCTCACCGAACTGCGCCGCGCCGCGCACAACTCGACGCGTTGATTGATTTGCGCTGCGCGCTTTTAATGAGCTTCAAGCATTCGCTTCTACAATTTACAAGATTTTTGAATATTCTTTCTTTTTTTTTTTTGAGTGAAAATTTTTGTAATTTTTTTTTTATACATAAATAATTTTTCAATGTTTTTTGCTTGTTTTGTTGTAGTACGTATGAAAATTCGGTTTTTGTTGCAAAACGAAAAAAAGTGTTATTCCGAAAGTGCTAAAGAAAAATGTCCACGAAAACTTCACCGCTGAATAATGCTGCTGGTTGTGCTGCTGCTGTTGCTGCTGGGGCGTCAACATCAACGGCAACAACGTCAACAACGGCGACTGCTGCCGGCTCTGTTGCAGCGAGTGTTGTTAAAATAAAGAAAGAACTGCCCAGCGATGAGATCAAGGTAAGTGTGCCCTGTCGAATGTTATGAAGGAGTTTAGAAACACTTTTTTTAGGAACTGAAAAAACGTTCCTGGTAATTAGAAAAGGCTTTAGCTCAAGCGGTTTAGTTGTGGTCGGAGTTAGTAGATACTAACACAGTTCAGAAACTTTTTAGTTACTTTAACAGAATTGACATAGTCTAAGATTTCAAGAGAATGTTGTGTAGACCTCTTTTTCTATATTTGTATATATATTATATATAGTTATAGTCTAGCACGTCGAAAGTAGGTTTCATTGTTATAGAATTTCAGCTTTGTATAAAGACTTAGCTGAACCTAAGCTTGATTTACTGATGATGTGCCCTAAGCGACTTGACAATATTTATTTACAAGTATAAAATAAATTGAGTTGAAATTTGTGCGGGTCTGAGGCAAATACCTTTGAGCATTGGTTATACCTCCACTGGCAAAACTATCATCAGCCTTTATGGCTTAGACAAAGAAATTCTTAAAAATTTAAGTTCTTGTTTTTACGTCTTCTCTTGTGCACTGTCAGAGTTAATTTTTTTAAAGAGAGAAAATGAGTATATTAAGGAATACTCCCAAATAATATTACAATAAATTACAATAGAATTATATACAATATATGTATATAAAATAACAAACATATCTAGTTATTTAAAAATCATCGCTCAATGAAGTTAAGACCAAGGAAAAACCAACGAAATAATGGTTTGTAGGAACAGAGTGGTCCGATAGCCTAAAAAAATGAAAATTTTGGAAAAGTGTCTATTTATTTCTCAATATAGTTTCCTCTAAGCTTGACACACTCTGCCCAGCGATGCTCCAACTTCTCTAAATCGTCTTTAAATACATTTCTCGATGTTTGCAAAGTAGACCTCTATCGGCTGGTGGGACTAAGTACTTATCGGACCACTCTCATAGACCTGTATATTAAAGAAAAAATACGCAATTTTTAGAAATTTTATATATATAAAAACAATATATGAAAACAAAAATGTTAAAAAGTCTTTTTTTCCGAGATTTTCTGCTCCATAAAAAAAGTTTCTACACATTTTGAAAGGCCAACAATTCTTGTACTTAAAGATTTGGTTGAATAATGCGTATAAGTAATAAAATATGCATACCTATACATGCATATGTAATGCATCTAAAATTCTTAAAATAAAATTTTCAAAATTTTCAAAACGCATATTTCGAAATAACTTTTAATTTTGGCCATTCGGTAATTTCGATTGTTTGTTTGTTTTTTTTTTCGCTTTGTGGTTCTGTAAACAAATAAATTTATTTTTTGACATGAGAAAACATATAAAAATATTCTAAAGAAATCGCGAAGAAATCCACGATAGCGAAGACTACACAAAAAGAGAACACTTCACTTTGAAATCCACAAAACCAAAACTTGTTGTATTTGTCATACCAAATGCGTATTTGAATACATTTCGAATTGCGTTTTTTTTTTCTTCGCGTGAAAAGTGGCTTTCATTCATAAGTGAGAATTGTATGTGACCATGAAAATCAGTTTTTGGGGGCGAGACATGAATCGCTATTAAAAATAATAAATATGTGTTATATACATATGTATAAGTTGTTGTTGTTGTTAATTATTTCAAAATAAAATCAAGTTAATTTTGAACAATAAAATGTCATAAATGAAAGCTTATAACATTTTGATTATGTATGTATGTATGTATGTATGTATGTATGTATGTATGTATGTATGTATGTATGTATGTATATACATTAATAATATTTTGTATTTCGAGTGCGAAACGAATCGAAAGAAATGTTTCAACGATGGCAAAATGGAAAATTGGAAAACTTAATGCAATTGAGATATTTTTAATCCGTAAAATAACCTCGTAGCGAAAATTTGCGTTCAAAATGTTTTTGTTTCGAAATTAGCAAATGACTTAATACGAAGAAAAGCGAAAAGTTTCGTTTTAATAAAGTGCAAAAAAAAAAGAAAACCATTTAGTATACAATATATAAGTTTTCGTTTTGTTGATATGAGTAATTTGGAATTCATTTTTTTGTTAGACACTTTTGAATAAAATGTTTAGAAAATTTACATTTCAATGAAAAGGTAAACGTTAGAAAATTCAAACTTGAAAGTGAAAAATTGAAAAAGATATTATACAAAAATAGTTACATAGTAACAGAAAACTTCTTAAAACTTGAGGTTAAGAATATCTTAAAGATATATAAATTTATAAAATATATAGATAGTTAGATAGATAGATAGATAGATAGATAGATAGATAGATAGATAGATAGATAGATAGATAGATAGATATATAGATAGATAGATAGATAGATAGATAGATAGATATATAGATAGATAGATAGATAGATAGATAGATAGATAGATAGATAGATAGATTGATAGATAGATAGATAGATAGATAGATAGATAGATAGATAGATAGATAGATAGATAGATAGATATATAGATAGATAGATAGATAGATAGATAGATAGATTGATAGATAGATAGATAGATAGATAGATAGATAGATAGATAGATAGATAGATAGATAGATAGATGGATTGATAGATAGATAGATAGATAGATAGATGGATAGATAGATAGATAGATAGATAGATAGATAGATAGATAGATAGATAGATAGATAGATAGATAGATAGATAGATGGATTGATAGATAGATAGATAGATAGATAGATAGATAGATAGATAGATGGATAGATAGATAGATAGATAGATAGATTGATAGATCGATATAAAATTAGATAAGAGATTTAAACCTAATTTAATTTAAAAAATAGCTTAATAGAAAAATTAAATTCTAATAAAGGAATTTACATTAAAAGAAAAAAGTTCTTGTAAATAATTTTTTTATGAAACTTAAAAATAAAGACGCTTTAATCTTATTTCATTAATAAAAACCAGAACCACAACAAGAACAAGAACAACTAATGGTCCACAATGTATCTGTGTATCTGTAGATTTTGTCATGCCGCGTGCATGAATTTCAAAAAAAATTTTTAGAATGAAAAGTGAAATCAAATGAAATTGTACAAGTTTTATTTTTTTATTTTGAAATACAACAACAACAACAGCAACAACAACAGCAACAACAACAACAACAACAACAAATTATATAAAATAAAATGAAATATTTAAAAATAGCACACAAAACGCAACAAACACAATTTGAATGCTCAGAATGTATCTGGCAGGTATTTACATAAATACACACACACACACTAACACACACACACAAAATCGTAAATTCACTTAGGACGAACGAAGCTGTGGCGGTACGCGGATGCGGTGGCAGGGCGGAATTTAATGATGAAAAAAGATAGAAAAGAAAAAAAATTATTTGTTTGCTGCTTAGGCTATCGACCTGAATTAAAAGCGAAACATTTTCATTTAAATGTCTGCGTTTGTGTCTGTCTGTCTGTCTGTCTGTCTGTCTGTCTGTGTGTTTGTGTGTGTGGCTTGTTTGTAGGAAATTTATGTTTTTTATGTAGTTTTTTTATAGTGCTTTCGTATGCACTATTTTAAATTATTTCAAAGATATTTTTTATGCACTTAATCGTGTCGGTATCTGCAAAGCTTTTAGAGATACAAGATTTAAATAAATTTATTATAAAAAGTTGTTAATTCGTAAGATACAGTGGCAAGAGTGTGTAGAAGAATCATTTGACACTCTTAACTTTTGTTTTAAATATAAATTGTTGTTGCAAATCTGATGAAAATTTTTTAAAGTATCTCAGGAATAATATTCAACAGTCGCATCCAACAGATTGAAATTTTATTAATATATAACGATCTCTCATGGTTAAGCGTTGATAATGCTTGATACAAATTTATTACTGCCACACCCACTATCAATTCCGCCTTAAATTAAAATAATATTTTCTATTTACTCAGGCTTGAGGAGTTTAGATACAATACGAAATTTGTACAATCTTTAAGCAAAATAAGTAGATACAATTTTTGAGAAGCAAGAAAAGGACATTTTTTATTTAAGAAAAAAAAAATGGCTCCCGGAAATTAGTTCCACTAACGGTCATGATAAAGCGAAATTTTACTTTTATGCTAAGTTCGCAAATTCAAGAGTTTGTTTGTCTAGTTTATTTAACGATATAAAATTTTTAACAAATTCAATTTTTATGAAAGATTTTTGGGTATTGGACAAAACAAGAAAACTAGAAAAGTAATCCTAACTAAATAATCGTATTAACAAAATGGATTGAAATATTAATCGTAATCAAATCAAATCAATCGTTAACTCTTTCCGATTAGTAAGAATCACTCGAATGACACGAGTAAAGTCTTTCAAATTATGAAACATTACAGTTTAGAGAAAGAGAATTAAAATTTAAAACCAAATTAAAAATTCACAGGAAAAGCAACAACAACTACAACCAATGACAGACCAACCGAAATCCAAAAAAAAAGAAAAAACAACAATTCACCACAGAAAGATTGAAACAATTACTCGTATAGAGAAAACCGTTTCGTTTCGAATCCCCAACACCAAAAATGCCAACAAACACTAGACAACAACAACACCAACAATACCAACAATACCGGATTTGCATTACGAATTCCGTAGAACTATTTTGTAATTCGAGTTTGAAGTGCAAAAAGCGCGCGATTACAATTTCAAATTTCGCACGGACCGAATGACTGACCGGACTGGAGGACTGACTAACTCCATCGAGGTGTAAAACGAAGCCTGGCCCAAGTGTAATTTCATACATTTAGAAAATACCAAAAAATATTCAAGTATATTAAAAACAAAAAAAAACACGCTCGCGATTACATTCGTATGTGTAGGTTGAGCTGATAAGCGAACTACACACACACTAACAAAATCATAAAAGTTGGCGGGAAAAATTATTTCAAACTACGAAAAACAAAACGAAAACGAAAACGAAAACTTCATCTAACCAGAATATCAATTTAAGTTATAACAAACTCGCTGCCAGCGCCAACGGTCAATGCAATGTTGGAAAATTAATTTTATGCCAACAACAAAAACAACAACAACAACAGAAGCGACGTGAGCTAAGCTGCTCTGTCTGAAATCGGAGCTGAGCCGGTAATCGTATCCGCATAAAATAACGAATCGCATAAAATATTATAATGAATGGCAGCAGCAGCAACAGCAACAACAACAGCAGCAGCAGCGACGAACGTCCGACCGAGCGACCGAGCGAGCGAAGTGACTGACGCCGGCACGAATAATGGGAAGCGCGCGCATCATTTTTCACGTATATTTAATTAAAATAAAGAAATTATAATACAACAAATTGCATTAAACTGTACTTTATCGTATTATAATGTATCAGTGTTGTGTTGTGTCCAGAAGCATTGAAGTCATTGAAAAAAGTAATGATAATGAAATGTCAATAATTGAAAATTTAATAGATATACAAAAATCAAATTTAATGAAATGATTCATGAGTGTGTAATTAAAAAAAGAAAATTAATGAAAATTTTTATTTAGCATTGAAATTTTTAATGAGTCCGTAATTTTATTAGCATTAAAATTGATTTTTTGTTGTTACAATTAACGAGTATCTTATAAATAATATGTGGGTACGAGGGTGGTCCGATAAGTACTAAGCCTTATCGCCTGATCGAGGTCTCCTTTGCAGACCTCGAGGAAACGTATTTTTAGAAGGGTTAAAGAAGTTGGGGCATCACTGGGTGAAGTGTATCGAAAAGGAGACTATGTTGAGAAATAAATAACCACTTTTCCAAAATTTTCGTTTTTCTTTTGTAGGCTAAGCACTTATCGAACCACCCTAGTACGTTTGTAAGCTTGTAAGTTAGCATGTAATTTCTAAAATGTCTAAAGAGCTCCTAGTCTGAACTTGAGAGAAATTTTTACGCATCCTGATGTTTTAATTTGTCGACCTAGCAAAAGTATTTCCCACTAAAAGCTTTATGTGGTTTGTATTCAAGCATAGACAAGTTGTTGGTCATAGTCGATGATAGTTATGGGAAACAGTTAAAGCTATTATCAGGAACAAGCCAAGGGGTGCTGGAAAAACTATTATGGACCCGAAATTTCATAAGAAGTTCTTAAAAAAATTCGGTTTAAAGTCTTCTCGTCCCTTCGATTTGAGATTTTTAGTTAAGTTTCAAGTCAGAGTTTTAAAGCCCATTTGAAAAACAGAAAAAAAACGCTTTAAAAAAATATTAAAGCATTCGAAAGTGCTAAACTAAGACTTTGGTATAATATTTTTAACGAAAATTTACCAAGATCATTTAAAATGCTTCTAGGTTCTTAGTCCTTTGGTCCATAAGGCAGTGTCTGAACTTCACCCCATGTCAATTTTCTTTAAGTTGATATTATCTTTTCTTAGATTTTTTTTTTGCTAATATGGCTGACTATTTTGTTTACCATATGACAGAGATAAATATGTATCTGAAGGATAACCGCCAGTATAAATAAAAAAAATTTATCTCTTTATGTAAGGTGGGAACTTCAAGCGTTGACATGTATAAATAACGTTTGTATTTCAATATATGCACAAAATTTAAATCACTCTGATATTAACAAATAATTCCAATACAAACAACAACAAAATAGCTTTTGATATTCAATGCTGCTCATGTGGGCGGGGGCGGCAGCGATGTCGGCGGTAATTGTATGTAGTTTTGACACCGCCACCTTAGCGCGCATAACTTGAGTAATTCAGTTAGTTAAATGCGATAGTTAGCAATAAACTACTTGACAATTTGCACGATAAGCATCTACAAAACACGCTCATTTTGTTGTACGCTCACGAACAACAACAACAACAACAACAAACAGCACAGCAGAAATGTATCTCGCTCGAACTGTGTAATCGAGCAGCGGAGGCGCTTTTAGCACAACACAGCACAGCACGCCCTAACAACACAGCACAATGCCCCGCCTCCACCGACGCCCTCATGCCCTCAATGTACAATGCCGTTCGTCAACAGGCCAAGATATCGAGATATCGATTACAATTCAGGTGCGACCTCGTCATTTCTGCAAATGTATCTTATAGATTTTTTTCATTTTTTTTTGTATCTTTGTATCCGTGGTGCGTTCTTAAACTCTTTCATTTCACAGTCGCTTAAATTTTTTAGTATACCGAGTATTTTCAAGAACATTAAATGTAAGAATAACAACAACAACTACAAGAAATTACAACAACACTAACAACAACAGCAACATGTTAAAATTACAACAAAAATCAAAGAATTCAATACAAGTCGCCGTGGCTCAGGTTCGCTGCGCGGTTCGTTCTCTCAGGTAATCGTATTTCAGCATTTTTTTATTTTTGTTGTTTTTTTCTCATTCTACCTTTTATTTCAATTCTCTTTCATTATTATTTTTAATTTATGTTCGGTTTTTAATTTCTGATTTGTGCGACGTCGTTGTCGTCCGTCTGACGTCGTCGTCGTCGTCGTTGTCGACGTCGTCGCTGCTTGAAATCCAAGCCCAAATGAGAAAAAATCAATTAATTAAAAAAAAAAAAAAAAAGAAGTAATGTGCTGTAAAATAATACGTATCTCAACAAATAAATTGATATTAAAACTGAAATGGCATATTTTTTCCCACTTAATTTTGTTCAACATGCGATTCCGATTCCGATCCGATCCGACTGGATTGAGTTATGCTCGCTCGATGCCGCATAGTCAAGACTTCAACCAATTTGCGTGAAACG
Source organism: Suillia variegata (assembly GCA_949127995.1). Taxonomy (NCBI): domain Eukaryota; kingdom Metazoa; phylum Arthropoda; class Insecta; order Diptera; family Heleomyzidae; genus Suillia; species Suillia variegata. The sequence continues at coordinate 7,296,292 of OX421842.1, forward strand.
ATTTTAACCGTACGAATGCAAAAATAGATCCATTCGATACTTAGATATTCTTTGAATATAATTTGTTTGCTTCTCTTGTTGTTGTTGCTGTTTTTTGTTTCGTTTTGTTTTTGCATTTGTTTAGTCGTGGTGTATTTCTATATTTCATTTAATAGCCAGGCTATTCTAATTTCAGTTCAGACTCTCTGACTTTCAACTTTGGAGATTTACGACTTTTGAAATTCAAAACTTGTTCGAGGTAGAAAAACAAACAACAACAAAAATAACAAAATGGCATAATTTTATTTATTGTATTTTTCATTTCAAATGTACGCTATGGTCGGCATTTATTCGCAGTTTCCTTTTCTAATGTCGCAATTTCTCTACTTCGGGTTTTTGCTTCATCGTTTTGGCCAAGTGATATCGATTTCAGTGTGTCCAGTGTGTCCTTTGGATCCGGCTGGAGCAATATCAGCGGCTAGATATATGCAATCGTATTAATTATCAAAACCGTTTTTAGTGTCAGTTTGGAAGATACAAAATTGAAGATATTTTCTTGATTCGAAAATAGTTTCCGATGAGGCAGGAAATATCACCGGAAAAATGAAAGTTGATTTTAAGAGAGTAAAAGGCGATTATTCGAAATTTTTTATCTGTTTTTAATTTTTCTATAATCGATAAATCTATAAATCGAAAATTTGATTAAACAGTTATCGATTAATTTCCATATTTAAATATTACAAATGATGAAAATTTACTATTTGTGGGATACAAAGTTATGAATAATGCAATCAATTCTAATTCTATGAGCTTTCATTGGCATATTTCATGCTATATGCATATTATGCATTAAAGCATAATTTGCATATTTATAATATTTTAATACATTGTTGAATGCCCTGATCAATTTAAATTAATTTCATTTTATCCAATAATATTTAAAGAAATCAAATAATATCATGAAATTTAATAAACATTTATAGAACAAGAGAAATCATTAAAATCTATTATATAAAAAAATGTATCTAAAGGCATAAAAGCATATTTTAAGCGTTTCAAGTGGTAGAAAATGGTTCATGCCGACTCTGCCAAGAGGAACAGGAAACGCCTGAACATGTTCTTTGCACTTGTCCAGCGGTGGCGACAACTAGGCTGCACAATAGATCTGACAGGTCGCAGTGTTTATATAGCCTTTATTAATAATAATAAATAAGTGAATAAAAGCATATTTTAGAAATATTGCTTGGACATATTTTGAATTGTCCGTTTTGAGTGCATATTTAATTGAAGCGAATAAATAAATTAATTTAACAGCTTAATCAAGTTTTAAGCCATTTATATGCAATTTCATTTAACATTTTTTTATTTGTTTTCCAATTTCAACTTTTTTTAATTTTCCTCTTATTTAATTTTCCGAAATAAAAGATTTTTGCAGCAAACAAATACAAAATAAATAAAATGAATCGTTTCCTTTAAGGGGGAAAATTATTAATTAAATTTAATAATGAGCAACATGTTGTCGCCGTCGCATCAAATATGACACCAAAAATATCTGACAAAGTGCACTTCATTATCAGCAACATAGCAGCAGCAGCATCAGCAACAACAAAAATATGAAATAATATAAAGACAAATCTCACAAGCAAGCAAAAGGCATCAACAACACAAAACAAAAGGAAAGTGTGTTGCTGCTGCTGCTGCTGCATGTGACAATGTCGCACACAAGGAGATCACCTTACGACGTCACATGCACATGCACATGTACACACACACACATACACGTGAACATGCCGCAAACACACAATCACGCACATACGAGTATGTATATTGTATGTATGATACAACATTTGTCTTGCCACAGTTGCAGCATCACAACAGCAACAGCAGGCGACCAGCAGCGCTGCACAGTGGTGTGATGTCCATAACTAAAGTGTTAAATGCATATATATGTATATATCCGATATATGCAGGATTATTGGGAAAAAGTAAAAAATTCAAACGATATTTTTCGCTATGAAGTAATATTAAAATTGATATTGTAATGTAAATCCAAATGTCATCAATTTGATATTTCTTCTTTTTTTACTAGTAAAATGACAAATTTTGACAAACGTGAATTGATATTCCAAAAATATGAATTTGAAATGACTCTAATTATAGGAAAAAAGTTAAGAATATCAACTTTACTTTTTCTCTATGAATCGATATTAAAAATTGATATTATCATGTAAATCCAAATGTGAAATAATATCAAATTCATGGATATTATTTTACTGTTTTATTGATATTTTTACTAGTAAAATGAAAAATTTTGACAAAAGTGAGTTGATATTACAAAGATATCAATTTGAAATGACTCTTATTATATAAAAAGTTAAAAATATATACTTAAGTTGTTTTATATGAATTGATATTAAAAATTGATATAGTAATGTAAATCCAAATGTCATCAATTTGATAGTTTTTCATTGTTTTATTGATATTTTTACTAGTAAAATTAAAAATATTGACAAAAGTGAATTAACATTACAAGAATATCAATATGAAATTACTCTTTTTTTTTGATGGTTTACATTGAAAATTCAATTTCAATTTTGAAAATATTTTTTGAACCAGTTTAAACCGGGTTTCTTAAATAAATTATTTCTAATACTATAACAAATCGATGAATAAGTTTGAATTATAAACTAAACTATTTCAGCATTTTCACCCACTGTGCCATGCGGCATTTTACGCATGCAGCAAGAGTTCGTCAGTGCGAGTTGTTGCTGCTGTTGCATTGCAATTTTATATCCTTTTCGTGTTGCTGCTGCTGTTGCTGCTGCTGTGTTTTGTTTCGCTTTCCGAATTGTGATATTATCCTTGCAATATTAAGTGTCATTATGTAGTGTCGAAGGCATGGCAGGCGAAGGCAAGGCGAGGCGGAAATGCAAGGCAGGGCAGGGCAGAGCAGAGCAAAGTGTCGCATGCGAGAAGTGAATTTTGATATTGTTTTAAAATGGCTTGTGTGACTTTTGTGTTACTTTCGTCTTGCCGGAATTTTGGGTTGTTGCTTTTTGTTTTTGTTTTTGCTATTGTTATTGTTTTTGTTGTTATTGTTCTGTTGGAGTCTTGTTTAATCACAGTTGATGCCCAAAGTCTTTGCAATTTCCATGCATATCTACATACATATGCATTCAAATTTATACTTTTGTATATTTGTGCTTAAGTTTTCTTGGGTCACACAATCGAAGCACCCAAAACCGTATCGAATTTCCAACAGGCATGCGCAAATGCTTGTCTGTCTGTGTGCGTGTGGATATGTAAATTTATTTACTATTGCTCACTCCCGACGACTTACACTCACATACATTCAAGTACTAAATTCGCGCCAAACCATTTAAGTGTGGCGCAAGGGTGATTCAAAGGAATTGAAAATACGTTCGAATTTATTTGGCAACCTTTCGGATATTTTTTGAAGTTCTTACAAATTGATTAAATTAATAAATTTATTTAAAAATAAAATTATTAATTAAATAATAATAAAAAAAACTTTTTTAATTCCATTTTCTATTTGCAAAAAATTCTCTCTGGACCTGTCCATGTTCCCTCTCGCAGCATTCTTAAATTTATTTTGCATGCATAAACAAGAAATAAATTATTAAAACATTTTTTTGCTGTACATTTGTACTATGTATGTATGTATGTATGTATGTATGTATGTATGTATGTATGTATGTATGTATGTATGTATGTATGTATGTATGTATGTATGTATGTATGTATGTATGTATGTATGTATGTATGTATGTATGTATGTATGTATGTATGTATGTATGTATGTATGTATGTATGTATGTATGTATGTATGTATGTATGTATGTATGTATGTATGTATGTATGTATGTATGTATGTATGTATGTATGTATGTATGTATGTATGTATGTATGTATGTATGTATGTATGTATGTATGTATGTATATATGTATATGTTTGTGTGTGTATGGATGTGTACTCCTATGACTGTGTGTCTGTCCATTTATGTATGTCTGTATGCAATTCATTATAATCAGAATTTGATATGCTTTTGTAAGCTGAGATTTCGCAAAAACAATTTAACATGCATGCTTAAATATTGCCTGCGCCGCACCCGTCATTTGGCTGGAGCCGTTAAAATTTGAATTCAAAATTGCGCGCGCATTTTCGATTTGAAAACTTCGCTGTGCTCCTTTGTATATTCAGACTATTTGGAGTGGGATTTTATTTTTTTTGTATATTAGAAGTATTTACGATCACGTATATTGGGTTTAGTATTTGAGTTCTTTTGATTAATTTGGTAGCAAACTTAAGCGTAAACTTTACAGATTTACAACAACAAAACATGTACCTTTTTTTTTAATTTTAAATTTGTACTCCAAATCCTCGTAATCCCTTTTATTTGTCTTATAAAAGTTATTTATGTAAACAATTAACAAAATTAGATTTTGTTAAATTTAATTAAAAAATTTTTGCGTGTCAAATTTGTTCTTGATATATGCAAAATTAATGTGTGCAAATATGCACAACAGAAATGTGAATTCACACATTACTACTGCAATGTTTACGCCATGTTTTGTAAGCTTATTGAAGAATTTTTAGTTTCCTTTTCGTAACAACTTTTTACCAAAATTGTAAATTTAATTTAATGTTCTCCAGAGTTTTGTGAAAATTTACACGATGAAAATGTGTTTAAATATACACACAATTTGCATTTGAAATATAATTTAATTTAATTTGTATATTAAAACTTGACAAGAAGTCATTTCAACAATATGTAAATTAAAGTAAATTTAATGTAAACTTACACATTCGTTTGTGAAGTTAAACTTTGCTGAAATTTGTGTAAATTTTAAATCGTCAAAACTAAACAACATTTGGTTCGGAAATTTAAGTCAAACCATTTACACTTTATATTCAAGTTTACATAAGTTGTTTGATTTTACTTTGTGTAGATTTACTTAGCGTATTTATACTCAACTAATTTCACACATTCGATGTGTAATAAATTTATTGAATTTTATTAAACAACACAAACAACAACTCCTGCTCGTCGTGTTTCTAATTAATTTTTGTCAAAGTACTTAAAATACTTTTATCTAAATAAACAAATACTGGTATAATTACACAAAAACAACAACAACAACAACAACAATTACAACAACAGCGCTAATGCTCTTCTTAAAATATTTGTTGGCTTATTTTTGCTGTTGTTGTTGTTGTTGTTGTTAAAAATAACATCTCGAAATTCGATACGCTTCAAGGTTTTGCGCTCTACCCTTAAGGATACTAAACTCATCATCAGTCTGAGAATGTACGTGTGTATGTATGTGTGTGTGTGTGTGTATGTATTTTGGTTTATCGTAATATTCGGCGAATTTCAAAAGATAACGGATCATATAATAAATGTGCTAAATTAATAAAATGTGGCAAAACGGAAGCGGAAGAACAAAAGATGAGCAGACAGCAAAAACAAAAAATATCCTTGACAGCTCGTATTAAATATGACACCGCAATTCGGAGGTGGGTGCTCTCTTCTTTGCTCTTCTCTACGAGGGTATTGACCAATAAAGAACATAAGCCAACTGACAGCTTTTAACAATTTTTCTTATTGACAAAGCGTGTAATATTTAATTTCAGTAATAAGTTGCACAGTTTTCTTTTTTTTATATATTGTATATCAACAATTAAAATAAAGCAACAACAATGTTTTTTTAAATGGTCAAAACCCAAAATGTCGGGTCATTACTCTCTTGACCATCACATACATTTGACCCACTTTATTTTTATTATGGTTGTATAAACCAAACTGAAAATAAGGAGGCCAATAAAGTTGGTCCAGACTTGGTGGAATGAGCAAAAATTTTTTATGAAATTCGTCATCTCAAAATTATTTGACTGATCCTTGTAGACCCTTTAAAAACTGACCTATTTGCTCTCTTAACTTGATTTTAGGCTATTCCTCTAAATGGAATTTGAATCGATTTATAAAAAATAAATATTTTAAAGAAAATGAAAATTATTTAATTAAATAATAAATGTGTATATAAAAGTTTGTCTAAGCCAAGACCAAGAAAAGGACATGCACTAGATACTAGTTCAGATAAGTATATATTTAATATATAAGTAGTTAAAACTATCGGTAAATAAAACGAGATTCAAATTTCCCATATAGATTTGGTAGAATCTGAATCAAAACTTCCGCAACCGAATAAAATTTTTGCTCCGCCTTGGCTTAGAAGCACCGGTGACTATTCCTTGCCCATAGTGGACTTAATAAATTTTCATATAAAGATTATTAAATATTGTATATAGGTGAATACATACAATGCTATGCTATGTAATAAATATTTACACATCTAGATTGAATTGCAAAAACGCGCGCTGCCGAACGTTATGTAAGAAACGCTAAGAAGGACGACATTCAATCCTGAGCTATCGATATTCGATTACACGCTGCCAGTTCAGTATAGCACAACACAGTACAGCGCAGAACAGAACAGAACAGCCCAGCAGTACAGCTCAACTTAGCTCAGTTTGGCTTGGAACGATGAAAGCATACAGTTCTGTTTTAGGTATGGAAGACTAGAAGAAATACTAGATTATAGCATGGAGTATGCCATGGGGTGGTGCAAGTGGAAATAGTGGATAGATAGATGTATGGTGCTAGTGGTAGTAGTAGTGGTAGTGGCTGCTATTGGTGGTGTTAGGTTCCGTTCAGTTTGGTTCAGGGTGAATTCTATAAATGCATTTTGTTGTCGTTGTTGTTTGTGTTGTTGCTGTTTTAGTTTGTTCTTCAGTTTATTCAATTACGTTACTTTGAGAAAGTGAAGACGTGTATTAATGTAGCACAATCATGTAAACTAAGTCGATAGTCGGTCGGGAGGAGTAGGTAGCTGGCTGGCTGCCTAGCTCAAAAAAAAAAGAGCTTGTAACATCATATCAGTTCTGTGAGAATATAAAACGAACAGCTATTAAGTTTGTTTGTAATTTAATTCGTTGCATTATGGATTGAATTTGCAAAATCCATGACTTTTTGTATATACTCGTACTTATATACATGGCAAAAAATATGAAACAACGAAATTTGAGTCATAGTCACAGTGACAATAAAGAATTTATGTTATGTCTCATACATTTAATTTTGAAATACATATAAGCTAAATATATGTTTTGTTCAGTTAAAAAAAATGCTAATATAAGAAGAAGAACAAATATTAACAACTAATCAGAAATCAAAGCAAGAAAAAATTTTTATATAAATTGATCCTATCATGGTTGAATGATATGTTTAGGAACGAAAAAATGAGAGCGCAAATTGAGCGAACTCACCTCGATTTCTGTCATATTTTCCTGCGTAATTTCGAAGTTTATATTTTAGAGTTTTGACAACAAACTATGTTGTTGCTTTTATTGACATAATGTTTTTGTAGCAACAATGACAACTGCACAACAATTCAATTTTGAAAGAGAGAAACAATAACGAGGTGAAGAGGGACATTTTTCTACTTTATTCACCTTAAATATTACACCATGTATCTATTTCGGTCTATTTAGACATTTTCTTGGCCAGACGATAGTTAAAGATATGAAAAAGTTGTTTTGCTGCACTAAAATGCTCGTCGGCACGTCGCAAACCGCTAAAAACGTATTTGGAAACGTTGAAATGGAATATTCTACCTCACCCGACTTACTCTCCGGACATTGCTCACTTGTTTCGATCAATGGCTCATAGCATGGTCAAGCAGAAGTTGACTTCTCAAGAATGAATCGAGTCGTGGATTTCATCGAAAGACGGAGCAGAAAGTTGTCGAAAGCGATGGGAAATATTTGGAATGAGTAATTTTTTCTATTTCAATTTAAAGCAACGAATTAAATTCAACTAATTAATAATTTTTGACCACTGTAGTTAGGTACTTTAGTACAGGAGAAATAAAATAGACGCCTACAGTACGTAATCGTGCGATATCATTCTATACGTGGGCTGTTATTTAATATGCGATTGTAAGTCTAGACTTTACTTCAAAGTTACAAACGAAAAATTTATTTATTTCATACTGATACTCGTACATAGCCAACGACGGCAGCGCAGAGGCAGCGCAAATACGAAACTGACTGTGAAATCATCATCCTAATAGAGAGACTTTGGAAATGAGATATGCCACTTCGGCATGGTACGGCACGGCATGGCATAGTATCGGAGCTGCTGCGACACGTCGAAGCGAACTAACTGTATGTATATATGTACTCGCAGCGGAGAGGCAGTAGAAAGCGCGCCAAAAATACCTTGACGAGGACAACGACAACGAGAAACCATGTCAAGCGCATAGGAAATCCTCCTTTTTTGAAAGTGGGCGGCGTTGATGATTATCATAATGTGTCCAATAATGATGGTGATAATGTTGATGATGATGATTAAGATAACGACAAAGGTGTTAAAGACGGCCCAACAGCAACAACGATATACATACCAACCAGCCGACCAACAATGGCGCAGCAGTGACGACAATCCGACGACTTTGGTAGAATGACAAGAACGATGATGATGTGTGCTCTAGACGGAAGTCGAGACGAAAATAACAAGAATACGATAATGATGATGAGGAGCTTTATCACAGCATAGCTTTTGCACTGCAGCAATAGCAGCATATCTTGCTTGATATCCATTTACAGCTGTCAAAGACGACTCTACGCGCGCGATATACCATAAAACAGTAAAAGCAGACGCGCTCGCAAGTCTTCGAAGCTCGTACTGGATGCGCTTGAAAATTGGCGCAGCTTAAGCAGCGAAACTGGAGCAAGCCGATGATGCTGTGGACAAAGTCTTAGTAGCTGTCATTAATCTAGTTGATTGTAATTTAAAGTAAGGCAAACGAAGTATTGAAAAGCGGCAAAAGGCGCAAATCGCAGTTGAAAATACGCGAAAAGTGGTGCAGGGTGACTGTTGGCGTCGCTGTCGCTGGTTGTTGTTGTTGTTGTCTCTTGTTATTTGAAAAGAGTAATTGAAAATTTTTAAACGTAATGAGTTTTGGTAATTTAATATTTTGCTGAAGTTGGGTTGTTTTTTTTTTTTTTTGTTTGTTTGTTGTTGTCTCTCGCGTTGTTATGTGAGACCGTTTTTGTTGCAATCTTGTGCTGATGTGAGCCACTGTGGTATTTCTGTCGTGCTTGTATGTGTATAGTATCTGTGTGCTTCGTGTTGTATATATGTGTGAGTGTGTGTTTGTGTGTGTGTAATTTAATATCGTGTTGCAGTGTGATGATGTGAACTTTTTGTTTGCTATTTTGTTGTTTCGAGTTACGAATGTGCTTTAAGGCACAAGGACATCATCGGTTAGTTGAATAATGCGCAACAACAAAATACTCGCGTAATTGCGTAGTCAAATATCAAAACTGTTTATTTGAACTATTTTGAATTTTAAGTAACGATTGAGTTTAAAATGAGTATGGTTTATTTATTTAAAAAAAAAAAAAAAAACATAACAATAAAGTGGAAAAACGCTTCGCCATAAATTTTGACAGTTCGCATTGCTTCCAAGCTGCAGAAACGCTCTTGTATAAACATTAACTCATCTTTAGCAGGGCAACCAGACTTAATTACAAATTTCATTTGTGTTTAAATTTCCTTTTAGGCTCTGTATAATTCTCAAATACTTTTAATGTAAATTTTACTTAGCTAAAATTAAAGACCTTCGAAACTCGGAACTTCTATTAAAAATTTCGTTTGTGTTTAAGTTTCCTATTAGGCAGTGTATAATTCTCAAATACTCTTAATTTACTAAATTTTATCCTATTCTTAAATTATGTTTAACAATATTTAATAATTTTCATATACAATAGCAGCACTCATTTAAGTTCGATTTTACCTCGTATACCTCCTTTAACTAACAAATCTCAGCAAATCAGCTGTTTCTTATATTTTCTATATAAAATAAGTGACAAGCTTATGAATTTGTCAGTCAAATTCAGCACACAAACTCCATAAAAAACACACACACACTTATCGAATTTTTGGCATCTTGATTTCTATTTAAGTTTAAGATTTTTGTTGCTGAAATTTTACAAGTTTATAAGGCTACAACGAAATGATTGGTACGAGTTCATATGAGTTCGGCGAATGTTGAACAATTTTTTAATTTTTTTAATTGCCAACTATTCCTATTTGGTAAGCGTTTTAATTCTATTTACATTTCTCTTTAATTGACATTAATTATTGATTTGCTTTTACATATACTCGTATGCTTCAGATATCCATTGGCACATTTGCACCTTTCTTATTTGTTCTACGTCGACACCGGTACCAATCCAACATGATCTTGGACACCGGCAATCGTCAATCGCTGAGTCAAATGTATTTTCGTATGGTCATATGATACCACCTTGACACAGCGTTCCCATTTCCATTCCCATTCGATGCCAAGCACGGGCACGGGCGCGGACACGAGCACGGGCAATAAGTATTAAGTTCTTCTTCTTCGTCGTCTTCTGATTTGCATCTGCTTTTCTGTTGTACTGCGTCCGCGCACACACACGCGGTGTATGAGAAAAGGTGCCTTGCTCCCCAGTCTTTGGTGCTGCCAAGTGCAAGTGTTGGTTGGGTTCTTCTCTTTGTTTTTGTATTTTTTTTTTTGGTAACGCACTGTGCCAGGCAGGGTCCAATGCGATTTCTTTGGTGTTCTTCGCCTGCAAGTACCAACGTTGCGACGTACCACTGCCGTGTTTCATGCCTTCAATCATGCGCTTCAAGTGAGACCAGGCCGGCCGGTCGGTCGGTCGGTCGGTCGCTTCGTCGGTTGTCCAACTTGATACTTCTTACTTTTCACCAGATGCAAATATACCCAGCGTACGTCCATGTCTTCCGATTACAATTGCAATTTAGTCATGGGTATGTGCCAGAGTGTGTGTATGTGAATGTAAATGTATGCGTGTGTCATTTTTGTACTTGGGCAAACATGAAATTGTTATTATTGTATCGTGTTGATTTTGTTGTTCTGGAAAGTTGAATTTTCAAGATATCAAATGTCGAGGCATGGTTCCTTTTACACTGTGGGTTGCTGCTTGATTCTTGATTGCAGCAATACGAACAACAACAACAACAACAATAAGAAAATATGAACGACAAAAACATTTTTAAAGAAGGAACCAGAAACTTGCAAAGTTTCAAGTTTGTAGAAAACGTAATTGAAGATTTTAAGTGCTAAAAATGATTTAAAACTGTGTCAGCATTCGGGGAAGTCAACTAACCACCAAATCGACCGACCGGCCGGCCGGCTGGCTGGCTGCTTCGAGAGCTTGTCAGGAATTCTTTGTTGTTGAATTATTTGTAATATTTTTATCACTATGTATAAATCGGTTTGCACTACGGGAACTAAATTGGAATTTTAGAGGTACTTATTATAGAAATTATTTGAAATCGAATTCGCAGAATCGTCAATCATGAAAATATTTTTCCGAGATTATTTGTATCAATGGCGGGTCAGAAATGTCGGTCATAACTCTAATCTAACGATGTTCTATATTAAAAACATTTTTGGGAAGAAAGCGAGTTACTTGCTTTAAATCTAAGCAGAGTAAACAATTTGTAAGTTTCTTAGATAAAAGTCGTTATGACTTGTTGGTAAAAAATTCTGACTTTATTAAAAAAAAAATTACAAATCATTATTTAATAATACAAAAAGTTTCAAGTTATAGACAACAAAGTTATCAGCATTTGAGTTTTTGTTTTCTAACTACCGATTACTCTTCCAAAGTACTCCGTAACTAAAGCGCAGTTTCGTTTTTGATATTTTTTTTTTAGGAATTCGCCGAGAACACAATGAACGAACTGCTCGGCTGGTATGGCTTTGATGATGTCGATCGTTTGGATCTATCGGCGAAAACTTCAAGGCTACTGCAAACGGCGGCCAATGCAAATAGCGCCATCAATCAGCATCATATGGAGAAGAGACGCAGTCGCAGCAGAGCGACAACTCTGCTCCATCTGCAACAGCAAACGGAGCACATAAGGAATATTGCCAATAACAATAACAACAACAACAGCAGCAGCAATAATAACAATAACAACAATAACAATAACAGGAAGAGTGCTATTAATTGTAATAATTTTCGAGGAAGCAGTAACCGACTCGCTGGTGGCGGTGGAGGCAGTGGATTTGCTGGTGCTGGTGCTGGCGGTGGCAATGAGAGTACGACTTCCGATCACGATACACGCAGTTCGCGTGAGGATGACTCGAAGAGTCCACATTCGGCGGGCAAAAGTACAATGGATGAAAAAATTGGTGAGTTGATAGCGATGAAATTGATTTCTCAATTGTTCTGCGAATATTTTCTACAACTTTTAAGTAGGCTTAAAACTATTTTCAAGCTTTTAACTTTCTTTAAGATAATCTCCTTTTATGTTAATTTAATTAAAAAATAATTAACTATAAAACCAACATCCATGAAAAACCCAAACTTAAATCATTAGTGATAATTCCGAAGAGAATATCCTCGCTTTAGCCTGCAACAAATGAGGTGAAAAAAACAACAACAAATTTTTTTTTATTCGCATAGGTATCCCTTTGCCAAACATGAATACTCACAAAAATCGGATAAAATCATTAAAAATTCAGAAATTGAAATTCTAGACGCTGACAAAGAAAACTTCTAAGAGCAACTGCAGGGTGGAAATTACACACTGGCAAAAAAACTCAACGGATTTTATCAGAAGAACATAAAAAAAGTTCATCAACGCTTCTCAAAAGTATTCGCTCTAAATCGGTTATGCGATTACCTTATTTTGACGTTAATATTCTTAGTTTTATTCGGTTTCTCCAACTCTTGGTCTAACTAAAATAGAATGTAATAATCCACTGGATTTCAATAATTTCCGACATCTTCCAAATAATTTTTGAAAGCGCTGATGGACATTGCAAGTAGTTCGAGTCAATACCGGGTAACCAAATTAAGCTGGATGGTGGCTGTCGGACTGATTTAAAAAAAATTGTCTGCGCTTATAGAAATTTCTTAGATGTGCTCGTCGATGAAGTAGAGAATTCTCTGCATGCCGGGAATTACTATATTCTCTTCTTGATAGAGCAGTAGCTGGGAAAATCAAATAAAACTCCAAAGTCGTATTAATTTGTTTGAGTGTACTAGTTGAGGAAGTAGGAGAAATTCGAGTGGGTGTGCTGCAGGACTACGGCAACACTACAGAGTTTGCTTAAACACGCATTCGATGCAAATGTAGATAGATAGATGGATGGATGGATGTATGGATGGATGATACACATAGTAACCGACCGACACAAGGTGTGCTCGATATGATTTCTGGAAAATAAAAAGTGGCAAAAAGTTTTCTCTTTTTTTTGTGTTTTTGCTTTTGTTGTTGTTGTTGGTTTTGGTTTTGATTTTCTGACCCAACGGGTAAGCAGTGTAAGCTGAAAATAAATTCAGGCGCACATATGAAGCTATCTACTGTTAGCATATAAGAACGTAGGAAATGCGATACGCTGCTGGGCTTCCTTCTTTATAACTCATCAACAGGAGAAGCTGGATTCGAAGCTGAAGCAGCAACATTATCGCCATCGCCATCACCATCATCAGCAGCGGCAACAGCATAAGCAGCAGAAATGCAAATTTTTCTATTTTTTTTTTCCAAATTCTGAGAAGTTTGCTGCTTTACTCGGTCGTACTCAAATAACGCTCATTAGATGCAAATTCCATTTTTGGTATGGTTGCAGCTAAAGCAATTTATATGATAGTTGCTGATGCTGATGGCGATGGCGATAACAGTTCGAAGGTACATGTGAGGTTATGAATTGAACTTACGACAGGAGTGCATGTCTGCCTGGATGTGGACAGTGGAAGATTCTTTTAGAACTTTTGTGAGTGGAAAAAATATTTTCAAAAATTTAAACTTAATAGCGGTAAATTGATTTGGTTACATAAATACATACATATAAATATACATATATACAATTCAAGCTTTGGATTCAAGGCATCAGAACTCCAAGTCATAAGATTATAAACTTTATTTATCATTCCGTATACAAATTATTCTCATCTTATTACAAAATCCTTAAACTAAAGATTAATCTTCGAATTACTTTCGCTCTCAATAATTTTAGACTTCCACAATTGTTGCTGGTGTCGCCGCCCCATGCCCGAAAATGCGCCCGAATTTCTCACAACCTCCGACAGTCCGCGCTACTGCTCCGAATCGTGCTTCACGCAGAGTCGACGCGCATCCTTTAAGAAAGCGAAAACCTGCGATTGGTGCAAACACGTACGACATGCCGTCAGCTATGTTGACTTTCAGGACGGTGCTTCGCAGCTGCAATTCTGCTCGGACAAATGCCTCAACCAGTACAAGATGCAGATATTCTGCAAAGAAACGCAGGCACATCTTGATATGAATCCGCACTTGCGCGAACAGGGCCTGGAGGCGGCTGGAAATGGTGCTGGACTGATAACGCCCGACTTGTGGTTGCGCAATTGTCGAAGTCGTTCGGCATCGCCGGCGTCGACGGTTTCGGTATCACCGGGACCTCCGACAATAGCGGCTTCGGTGTCATTGTCCTCTGCGCGTATAACGCCACCTAGTAGTAATGCATCGGCACTAGCGACAACAAACACAACAGCAGCACCGACAATAGCGAACGTCGTACATAAACCCATGATCTCAGTGGCGCCCGCCTCGAAGCTAATGTCGAAGAGTCCCGGCATTATGCAGAATCGTCAATCGCCAAAGCACAGTCGCAAGAAGAGACCGATGAGATCCTGTGTCTCGGCTGCGGAAATTAACGCCAGCCTTAAATCTAGTCATGCTGCTGGAGGTGCAGTACAACGCGAGTTGTCCGGTGCTGGCGCCTCTAGTTACCTCAGTAAAACTAAGTCGCTGCTCGGCGCCAATGCGGGCAATAATCTGCGCAACAGTCCGGGACACATGATGACGGGCAATTCGAGTGGCAATCACAATCACCAGAAGTCGACAACTTCGGCCTTGAGTCAATTTGCCGGTTCCAGTGTGCAGGATTTGCATATGAGTGTACCGCCACTATCGCCAATGTTGGTCGATCAACAGTCGACAGCACCACATGTCTTGCCACTTACACAGTCACATGTCGCACAAGCTGGACGGGTTGGTACAACGATACCCAGCGCTTTCTTTGCTACACCGCCTGGCAGCGCTGGTCTGCCTCCGCTACAACCGCCACAACAGACGCCAGGACAAATGCCGCCAATGGGTTTTCAACAACGTCCACCATTCTTGCCAAATCCCATGGCAGGTATGCTTCCGCGATTTTTGAGTGGTGGCATTGGAGGCTTCAATCAACAGTTACCGCCGCCGCACATGTTGCAACCAGACATGGCTGGTCTAAGCGCGCTGTTGGGCACACCACCGCCAGTGACGGTTATGGTGCCATATCCGATTATAATACCGCTGCTCATACCAATACCAGTGCCATTGCCAGTGATGGACTTTTACAAGGCCTACTTGAGTCCCGAGGAAAGAGCGAGACTCAAAAAGCGCGAAGAAGAAAAGACAGACGACGAGGCATTGTCTCAGCACAACGAATCTTCAAGCGCTGCCGATTCAAACAGGCGGAAGTTTGACGCGCGCCAGCAGTCGAGCGAAGAACCCTTGGACTGTTCAAAGTCCAAAGGATGCGAGGCGGAAAACATCGACCATGATTATAGCGTAACGAACGTTCAACAGGAAGACTTGAAACCGGAACCGCCGCCGGAAATACCAAATGCAAAGCTCAACGAAACCGCAGTGGAATCGTTTAGTAGGCAACATGAAGATAATGCGCCTGACACGCCGACAACTGCGAACACGACCACCGAAACCGAAGACTTATTAACGCCAATGTCGTCATCGCCAACGCTGACGAAGACGCCAACGACAACGAAAAACTGTCGTTCGTCGCCGAAAGCGATGCATTGTATCGTGCGCACCGACGTCGACAACGATGACGACGACGGCGATCAGACGAATCAAACACAGACTTCAGATAATACGACAAATCACTCGGAACAGCATGAGGAAGCCGGTGGCGGTGGAGGAGGCGGCGGCGGCGAGGAAGGTAATCGCAAACTGCCCAAGTTTAAAATAACACGATTACAAACGAAACGTACGCTCATTCAGCAGCAACAACTAGAAAAACAACAGCAGCAACAACAGCAACAGCAGCAACTACAACAACAACAGCAGCAACAACAACAAACCAAAGAATACGAATGCAGTCGTCCTTTGCGGAAACGAAAACGCATCATCGATTGTGATTTTCAAAAGATCGCATTGCGTGATGCCGAATGCGACGAGGTGGCAGCACTTGCTGCCGCTGGCGTAACACAAACAACAACAACATCCTCAACAGCAGCGCCAACTACGGCGACGACGACGACAACGACGACGACTGCGTGCAATAGCCAAACTAAAGCGTTTAACAGTAGAAAGTAGTTGAAACAACTGTCGCAATAGCAGTAGCAGTAGTATTTAGCAGTAATTTTGAGCACTCAGTGCAAATAGTATTAAATAAATAAAGTAACAATACAAAAATGTCAATAAAATAAACATATAAATATAATAAAAAAAAAACACAGTTAAGAAACTAAACAGTCGTGTGCCAAAAGTTAGGACATACTTTTTTTTCTGTTGTTAATTTTTATTTAAAAAAAATTGTATTTTTAAGGTTTTTTTGTCATTTAAATGACATTGAAAAGGTTGTTTAAGTAACAGTTCATATTCGCTCATTATACTTTCAGAAGGTGGTCCCAACTTTTAGTCTGCACTGTTTATATTAATATTACTAGACTTTATAATTTAGAAATCGATCGGCACTTAAGTTTATATATAGACCAACGTGAACGTGTGCTAGTGTGCAATTTTGTTTTTGTTTTTAATTTTAAATTTTAGTTCTTACTTAAACTTTAAATTACTTTTTACTATTATGAAAATTAGCTTTTAAATTGTTTTGTACTAACTGAAACCCGAATTTGTATTCTCCTGTAGTTTAGAAGAATGTTAAAATTTTTAAAACGATTTACAACAAAAAAAAAAAACATGTCTTTGTTTTTTGAATCTGAAATTGTTTGCTAAACATTAAATTTATTAAGTATATAATTGGAAAAAATAAAAAAGAATTAAAACTCTGAACACAAATCAAATTTATTTCGTTATTTTAAATGCCAAATTAATTTTAAATATTCATAATCGGGTAAGTGGAGTTATTCTAGAAGCACATTTCCAAAGACTAACTCCCAACGTTATGATTATATAGCATCAAAGGGTGTTTATACCAAACAAAAAAAGAAGACGTTCCGCTTAAGATGATATTTGGTTAGTTTGTAGTGGTTGTTGTGGTCAAGAGACAACAACAGCTAAAGTCGATTATGGGAAGTTTTTGGGTTATTCCCTATGATATTTTGTAACCCAAGTTACTCTATTTCATTGCGTATCGAGCCTCCTTGTTCAACACTATATTTGTCTCATTAAAGCCCACAATGTCTGTTTTCTTTGAATGCTTTAAAGCTGTTAAAAGAATTTTTGGCCGTGTTGACTTTTCATTAAATTAGGAGGGCAAAACTGGTGCCAAAGACAATAACCCAAACAATTTTAAAAGAGAAATACATGATTTTTTATAAACTGAACTTGAGCAGAGTATTTTTCTATAAACAATTCAGAAGAGCTTTCAAAATCAGTGACTTAACAATTTAATCCTATCAATTTAAGATATTTAAAGCGTCTTCCATTAGACTTCATTTTTAATTAACGAAATTAGTTTTTTAATTAAGATTTTTCAGTTTACAAAACGATATTTTTTGGAAAAATATCATCCAAGTTGCACGAGCGTAACAATATTTTCATTCAAATATTTTTCAAAAATCTTTGAACTTAATCGTAGAGAAGCGTGAAGTAACAGAGCAGCATAAAATATAAGTAAAAAAATATAATTCGAAAATCTATTTTCTAATTATACAAGTCCCACAGCGATATTTGTCCGTCCTGACCGGCAGCGGCCATAATTGGCGCATTCCACATGGCCACTTTACCGGTCGAATAGACAATGTCCATAATGCCGCCCGATTTGTGTTCGGTAAGCACCGCCAACGGACGCATTGATTTCCATGAGAAGACACGCACACGGCCATCCCAGCCGCCGGTAGCGAAAACCTTTTGATCGGCGCGTATGCGTACGCAATTAATGCCCGAATTCTTGATGGCTAGGTCGGGGCCGCGCTGCAGCTGCATCGATTTGCGTTGATAGGAGAAGGCAGTAAGCTTGTCGGCTGCGCGACGAAAATAAAAAATTACAAAGAGTTATAAAAAAGTTAGATTAAAATTACATTTCAGTTATTTTCGTCATTTAAATTAAATTGAATTGAAAACCAATCTTGTTCTTACTTGGTCCGCCGACAATGCCGCGGTTTGTCTGCTCATCATAATCGAGCGCCATGGGATCCGGTTCGAGCTGCACTAGATCCACCACCACGCCCGAGCTTAAATCCCAGGTCAAAAAGTGTCCAGACTCATAGCCCGCCAGTAGAAACATTTGCGAGGCGCACTCGAATGGCTTAAAACACGAGACACTGCCAAGCTTCGGCAGTTGCGGATCATTGGGTACAAGCAGCTGCGGCGGCGCCTCAAAATCGTTTAGATGCAGCACGCCAATTGAGTTTTCTTCGCACGGATAGAAGAACAACTGCTCACCGCCAGCGGGATTGTCATGTAGCGCGGAGCGGCAAAAGCCCACGTGATTGCCGTCGATGGTGCGTTGCCGCACATAGCCGCTATTCGACATGGACCAGAGTGTGACGCGTCCGCCTTTCTCCTGCGAGATGAGCAGCTCGTCGGTGTGATGTAGGCTGGTGATGGGCTGATTGCCGATCTCAAAGTGCAGCGAGGAGCGATTGGTCTGGCGCGAGACAAGCGACATGGTGAGATTTCATTAAGAAGAAACTAACGGTCAACTCACCTGCAGATCCCACAGAAAGACGCTGCCTTTGAGGGTGCCCGCTAGCAGTCGTTCATTTTGATGGAAGCAAATTGAATTGACGCCGCCCATTTCGGGGCAGCGCAGACTAAAGACCGGATCGGGCGGGAGCACAGCCATTTCTTTTTAGATGTTAATGGAAAATTTCGTTTGGACAAAATGAAAATGTATTTAATTTTTCACTTTATTCAGTTTTAAGGGAGTAATTTATTAATTAAGTAAAATTTTACCGCAGCTAGTTGGAAAACGATAATAAAGGAAATGGGCACAAAAACAAAAGCAGATGATTGAAAACAGCTGAGCTTATCAGTCTCTATTGTGAATCACACAGTTGGGGCATTTTAATTAACGGTGAAGCACTGAGCACTGTGGTGCGCCGTTTTCGTTTTCAAAGTGCGAATTCGTTAAACATTAAAATGCAAAGACGGATGAGATTCTTTTTAGTGGAAGTGTGATGTAATAACGTCTACTATTTGTTAAGAAATATGCAACGCCTACTTTAATCAGTATGAGATATCCAGTGAGACATGCTGGGTACTAACATATTCCGTAAAATGACATACTACAATGATAGACTTTGATAATGAAGTATGTAGTAGATTGTTAACCGAGCGACGACGGATACTACAAATAAAATTAAAATATTTTTTATTAAACTTTCTTATATTAAAGAATACAAATTTGTTTTCATTAGTACTCCATTGTAAATGAAGGCTTCCTTAGTTTAGTGTATAGCACATCAGAGGGCGCAATTGTTGTTTAGCATATACATGAACCAATGTTGTTTGAATTAACTGCATGAAAAATTTATAAAAAGTGAAAAAAAGGCCGACTCAAAAATAAATTTTATTTATTTAATATCACACTGTGACTAAAAATTTAATTTTATTTATGACCCCCTTGCTCAATCGTCCTAACTTAAGTTTAAAAAATGTGATCGGTAACTAAAGTCACGTTTTTTTTTATATGGGACTGTTTTTTTGAAGTTAATTATTAATTAAATTAATCAAATAAGTTTATTAATTAATGAATATTAATTTATAATAGTTGTTCGTCGTTTATGTAAAGGTACGACTTCAAAATGCAAGAAAATGTTTTTACAAAATCGATTCAATTTGTTTAAATTTAGGTTATAAATCATTGGGATGCAACCAGCCCTCAAATAATGATGTGGCTCCTAGCAATAAAAGCGAGTCCAAAATTCGCAAATGATGTAGTGGCATAAGGAACAGATCTTGCAACCGTTAGGTGACAGACATCCTCTATATAGCGCCCCGCAAGCTTTTGTATTACGAGGACTATGTATACCTGCTCAACAATTATCGATAAAGATTCTTCTTACACTGGAAACTAATAAAGGAAGTTAATGTTATATGAACAAGAATATCACAAAAAATTATATACAGACTTAACGCTCATCTCTAATCTTCGTAATACCCCACACATACCATATGTCAACAAAAATATTTTAAACTCTTTGCATTTTAAATAACAAAAATAAAATGTAGAGGATACATATGACATTCCTCTAAGTGTTAAAATAAAATTACAGTTTACATGTTAATTTAATATGATGCAGTGTTAATTTGACATGTTAATCATGTTAATTTCAGCAATTTTTTAGCTTGAAAAAAATGTTTATTTAAAGTGTTATAATGTCAAATTCATATTTTTAAGTTAGTTATTATGTGACAAAATTGCCAAAGATTCTGCAGGAACCAATGCGACAAAAAGTGTTAAATCGACATTGGTTCATGTTAGCCAAATTTTTAATATTGTTAATTATTGAAAGAATAAAACAAAATCTTTATCTGACAACTGGATAAAATAATCAGTTGTCAATTTCTACATACATATATTATTAATATCGCGTTAAAAAATATTAACCCGAAAAAGTGATAATTTAATGTTAATTTTACATGAGTTTTATTTACTCTATGTTTGTAGTTACCGCTTGAAAATTTACGAAGTATTTAGGTAAACAGGCGAACATTTGTCTTAAAAGTTTGAGCTTATTTTCAACGATGATTTGGTCATTTTATTTTATAAAGATGTCGCCCTGAATGCGATTACCCTTTTCTGTTGGGTTTGCACTATGTACTCGAACATGCATTAAACGCATGCATCATCCTTAACATTATCGAAATTTTAAGCCTTTCTGGTATTTTTTTCAAACATAAATCCAAAGAATTTTCCATTTGAATTGTTGGGTAAATAACAGTTAATTACCGCAAAATTTATTGACTTTATTCAAAAGTTGTTGTCCAACGTATTAAGTGCAAAAATCAAAGGCAAATCAAAGATAAAGAAATTCCTTCTTTCTATTTTTTTTCCAACTGAACTATTTATGTAAAAAAAATCAACTTGTCATTAAATAATTAAATGTGCAACTTAACCGATGATTAAAAGCATTACTAGCGCCACAACACAACACAACAACTAACAACAACAACAATAACAACAACAACAAAACCTAAATTAATTTCGATAATATCACTCACACGTGAAGTGACACTTTAAAAAGAGGCGGCGAAACGACGGCGCAGCTTAAAAACTCCTTCTACCCAAAGGTAGAGTAAAGACAGAGACAATACATGGTAAGGTAAGACATGGCAGACGGACGGTAAGGCGGAGGCCGGTAAATGTTTTCAACAGTAAATATGAAAATACGCAGAAAATTGCGACGTGCAATTTTCGTAAAAAGAGAGAAAAAAAAAGAAGAAGAAACAAAACAATTGCGATATAAAAAATGTCGATAAACAAAAGTTCGTTAATGCCGCGAATTCACAACGATTACATCGAAAAGTGCTGATAGTCGACACTTGACACGTTTTCGTGGTGCAGTAGTTGGTGCGGCGGGGGCGGAGGACTCTGACAATGTCGCTTTTCGCTGCAATGAAACGATTTTTGCTTTAATTGCATAATTTCGGCATATTTCAGCATATTTATTTATTCATTTTTATTCATTTTCATTCGTAGACGCGCAAAAAGTCGTCGATTTAATTAAGGCAATTTTCTGCACGCACTGGTTACATTGTGCGTTCAGCTAGGGATGGTGTGAGGCACTGGCTTTAGAAACCGATTAATCGCTTTTAAATGTTATTGATAACATTTAAGTTTTGCCTTGCTTTAGTTAACCTTAATCGATTTAAAAAGTTTTATTATATATCGATTTAAAGCATTTATACGATATATGTCTTGAAAAATGTGGTACCTTGATTTTCGCTAGTTAACAGATAATTTCTTAAAAGAGAGTCGATCTGTCAGATCGGGTATATATTAAAACTTATAGTTCTCGAACTGCACTGTACAAAGAAAGATAGATATAAATAAAGATATATTCATTTTTATATATATAGATATTGATAGTTATTGAGGTTGATTTATCGAACGACCGATAAGTTTTTCTATACTAGTAATATCGATATTTTCTTTCGATTTTTGTATCGCGATCTATAACTAATTTATATTTATTTATGGTACATTATATTTTTAGAAATGTTATTCCATTCAATTATGTATTTATACTATTTGATAATTCAGATTGTTTATAGCTTCTGTAGTTTTTGAGTTTAAGCGTAAATATTGAAGATGCTTAAAACTCAAAAATTTTTTATATAACATCAGAAAGATGCCAAGCAGGGCTAATATTTGAAAATAAGTAAAATAGAAAACGATTCGAAAATAGTTTACTCCTATATTTTTTTATTAAAATCTTTTTTAATTTAAATAAAGCTTTCATAAAATACTAATTCTCAATATTATCGCAAGCTATAATCAAAGAAAAATCGATTGTCAAAAGATAGCAAACCAGTAAAAAATTGATTTCTTATTTTACATATTTGCTATCGATTTTGCATATCGAACCCTCCCTAGTCTGTGCATTAGATATAACCCAAAACACGTTTGTGCCGCTTATGCGCCTTAGGATATGCTGCGGTTGGTCGGTCGGTCAGTCTCTCTCTGCTTTGCTGCAGCACTGCGCCGCGCCTTTGATTGCGATTGCGTAGCCAGCCTTGATAAAATGTTTTTAGCCTGTGGCCCTGTTGTAATTCTATCGCGCAGCAGTAGCAGCAACAACAGCAACAACAGTGGTAGTTGCGGCCCATTAAGATTGTCTATCGTCTGTCCACAAGTGCAAGTGTAAAACGGCTTAATTAAATTGTAACCGACACACACACTCGTATGAGTCAATTAACCGCACGCACATGTACTACATACTTATATAAGCCAAAAGCGAGTTTCGTCCTGCTCCTGCTGCTGCTGCTGCTGCAGTTGCTGTTGCGTATCGATGCCAGCGGCGCATGTTGCAATTAGAATAAATTTGTTACCAAATGCCACCGCGGTGGACATTTTTATTTTCTGGCATTCAATTTAAATTTAACGGATTTAGACCAAATGGAAAACTATGTTTGACTGTATGATCGACTACCTCGAATGTAAATGATTTCATGCCAGCCTGAGCCGGAGCTTGCGAAGCACGCTTTCGTGGCATAGTACGCATTTGCGAAGTGCTTAACTTTTATCACTGCTAAGTCCGGGCAAGTTTAGTAGTGATAAAAACTTGAATATTATAAAAAGCCGCAAATCTATGGAATTCGTTTGGCTTTCCAACTATTGTATGTAATTAAGACTATAGGCCTGCCAGGTCTTTATACTATTTCCTATGATAAAGAAACTTGTTTGTTTTTTTTTTTTGAACGTTTGTTTGCTTGTTTGATATATTTTGTAAAGGTTGTTGTTGGTTAGTCACTTAAGTCAATGCTTAAAGTAGCGCAAATGATATTTAATGGTAAATATGGTAAACATATTTTCTGGGCTTATGTCGAATTTAGCGAACTTAAGTTGGAGGAACAAAGTCTGAATTTTCTCAATTTGGCTTTTCAGTTGTATAAATAAACGTTCAAATTTTATACACAGAGAAATTCGATACAGAAAATTTTAACCACAAGTTCAATTATTAATAACAGTAAATCATGTTAAATCAAAACTGCAACATAAAAACTTAAAATTTTTTAAATTTTATTTCAGATTTTTTAGAATTTGAACTTGAAAATAATTGCGAGTTTTTTGAACAAATGTTTAATTGTATCGACTAATGTATTGCATTGAAAAATACATTAAGTTTTCCTGCTTTACTACTCATCCATTCTTATATCCTGTAAATTGAGTAACTTTGTATTAAAGAACTGCGAAAATCACTTTTCTCCTTGATTTAATCATACATTGAAATTTTTATTCAGATTTAATCACATACAAAAAATCAGTGTTGATTAAAATGAGCATGATGGTAGCTTGTTTTATTCAACGCTGAGTCAGAGTTGGTTGATCAAGCTTGACTTTATTTTATTAGAACTGCAATAATCACTTTTTCATTGATTTCATCACATACTGAAATACTTACTCACATTTAATCACAGATAAAAACTCAGCGTTGATTAAAATAAGCATTCAAAGCTGAGTGAGAGTTGCTTGATCGAACATGTGAATTTTAAATGATTTTATTACTACCATCAGAGAACTGCAAAAATCACTTTTTTCCTCAATGTCATCATAGACTGAAATTTTTACTCACATTTAATCACAAAATAGTATTTACCGATGAATAAAATGAACATGAATAATGCAAACGCTTCGTTCGGGAGTCGAGTGAGAGTCGGCTGATTGAACATGAGAATTTTAAAGGTTAAAGCTAGAAATGAAATATGCAAATGAAAATTGTTGTTTTTTTATTGAGTAAGTTTGATTGCTTTTGAAGGCCAAGGCATGATTTTAGGATGTTGATTACGGCTGAACGTTTTTGCAATCACCCGTTGTCAGTCTCTGTTTTGTCTCTAGACGCCCAGTAAAAATGTTTTACCATTCATTTTTTTATCTCGACTCTCAAATTCCAATTTGTAATTTTCTTGAATAGTTTAACTAAACCAAATAAATTTGTAATTGAAAAAATCTTTCAAGTTCATTGAGAAAAATTGCCAAGTGATTGAGTGGAAAACAATTTGTAATGTTAATTACCACTATTTGTTGTATGTAACAAAACGGTTGCGAGTGGCTTTTTAATTAAATATTAATTGTATCAAATAAAGTTTTATTTAAATTGATAAATTTTTATCAATATTTTCCAGCTAAAAAAGATCAAGCACACAAAACTCAAACTTATTTAAATCAAATGGGAAATTGTCTTTTATTTAAATTAATTAAATTCTTTAATTAAACAAAAATGTAAATATGTATTTCCACCCAATCGAAGTTATTTAAAAGTTTAGCATAAAATTCCATAAACTCCAAATCGAAATTCAATTCGAAATTCGAAAGAGTCAAATTCTCAATAAAATTTAATAAATTCCTCTCGATATACGATAACATTAATTTTAATGATAACTCTTCCATAGGCGCTTTGATAGGGCCGGGCCGAGCCGGACCGGACCGGGTCGATACAATTATGCCATTAGCAGTGCTTTTGTTGTTGTTGTTGTTGTTGTTTTTGTATTTATATTTATAAATTAGCCATAACCATTAAATTGACATGTTTTATGCATTTTATCACATTTTATCAACATGTGACATTGACGCGTCCAAAGGCGTTTCGCTCATTTTTCACACCGATTAAAAGCGAACTACTCAAGATAACCTTAACTGCAAGCCAAAGCCAAAAGGAATGAACGAAAAAAAAAAAACGAAAAACAAACCTGACCAACTCGTTGCTGCGCTTTTGGACTTTATGCAAATTGAGAATTGGTTTCGTTTGTGATCGAAACTGGTCACTGGGAGATTTAAATTTGACAAAGTGCTGTAATTGATCAATTTCCGATCGAAGTGATAAGTCGTTGCGTCCGTCGCACAGTATTGCAGGAAATAAGTCGCTGACGATATTTTTTTTTTTATTCAGGTTGGTCTTGGATTAAAATTGAGTTTTTGTCTTTTCGTGTTTTTTTTTGTTTGTTTGAAAGTATTGCATCGATTTGTTTGGCTTGGCTATGAGCATGATTAAGTTGCATTTCGAGCGTTTGATTGTGTCAGGTTAAAAGTTGACATTTTTCCATAGGTTATACCATAAATAAATGCTCTAAGTGGGTGTTGAGTTTTCCTAAAACGTCAACAAAGTAAAAGTAAGACAATTTGGAAATAAAATAAGACTTAATACCCATGAAACAGTTAAGCCTTTGATAATTTCGCCGAAGATTGATATCAAGCATTTGATAGCAATTTGATATCAAGCCTTAAAAAGTTCAAGTTATCGAAGGCTTGCAATTTGCCATTTGCCAAAAATTAAATATCGATTTAAGATTGTAATCTGAATATTTCAAATAAATCATTTTTAATCAAATCAGAATATTTCACATGAATAAATTTTAATTGATTAAATATTGTAATCAGAATATTCAAATGAATCATTTTTAATCGATTAAAATTAATATTGTGATCAGATTATTTTATAAGAATAATTTTGAATTAATTAAATGATGTGATCAGAATATTTCATTATTTGTCGTTTTTATATTTAAGAATAAAACTTGTCTTATTATTTTTTATAAACTTGCACTAAAATTGAAAGCACCAAAAGCTTTTTTAATTGAAAAAGCTTTTCTTTTCAAATTGATATCAATTACTTAATTTTATATTACTTAATTTTATATTAAAACAAAAGGTTTACTGGGTAGTTAACAATTTTGAAAACATTTTGTATCCATTTTTGAAACTTGTTTGTTTTTGACTGAATTTCCTGGAGTTTTTTTAAGCTTATATAAACATATTTAAAATGTCATCCAAGTATAATTAAAACAAGTGAATTAGTATCTTCCAAGCTTAAATAAGCAAACGTTTTACAAATGTTTGTATACTTTCAATGTTCACAATACGTTTAAAATAAGCTTACTATAAACGTTTGCCTAATATATTTACATAAAGTTTACAAAATCAATTAATCCTCAAAAGTACAGTTTCGTCCACCTTATTTGAATCTCTACAGTGTTCCAAACATTTCGGAAGTTTAACACAAACTTTTTGTGTTGTCTTGTGTTAGCTTGCTATAAGTCTACCGCAAGTGGAATTTGTTGAGGGTAAACAAAAAATAGCTTCGCTTTTGTTGGCCGTATTTAATATGAAACAAATGTTAACTTTCATGTCAACT
Source organism: Suillia variegata (assembly GCA_949127995.1). Classification (NCBI taxonomy): domain Eukaryota; kingdom Metazoa; phylum Arthropoda; class Insecta; order Diptera; family Heleomyzidae; genus Suillia; species Suillia variegata. The sequence goes on from OX421842.1 coordinate 7,323,398, forward strand.
TAACATTATTATCGATACAAAATTTTCATTAGACTCTAAAATTGCACATTCCCAACAAACTTTTCGGATAATTGCATTTCGCTTGTCCTGTGCAAAACTTTTCTTCACCCAAAAATGTCAACTTGTTGCATGTTAGAACAAGCGGCGGCGGGGCGGCACCGCCCTCAGGAGCAGTGACATCGTGTTACACAGACACACACACACACACATGCACTGCAGCGCCTTTACTGTTATCCAATAAATCCGCTTTAATTTCATTGTAATTGAATTATTTCGGCTGATTGCAATATTGTCGCTTCGAGTGCTGCGGTATCCGCCTTGTTGCTTGTTTTATATTGCAGATAAATATGCTCCTCGCTCGACAACATGTTGTCACTTGCAACTGGCAGCAGTCGAGTTAATAGAATTGTGTCGCCTTCATCTGGCAGAGACTAGACACAAATGTAATTTGATTATGTTGCAGGCGCAACATGTTAGGAGACTTTGTCCCAAGTGGGAGACCACCAGCAGGGATTATTGAACAAAATCACAAAAGCTTGTTATAAACTTTAAACTTTATTTAAAATTTGTTTCAATTTTAGAGATTTTTTTTTTTAAATCATTTTAATTAGAAAAATCGTTTAACGCGGCAACTGGCGCATTGTCATCCGACAATTTCACTGCTCCCAGAATGTCTTGACAATCTTCAAATACGCTCGATTTTGAAAAAACTTGGCTTGGTATGGCATGGCATGGTGCGCGCGGCTCGTCGCATTTAACGCGCATTCCTGACGTTGCGGATGTGATGCGGCAAATGCGCTTTCATCTTAAGCCGCCGCCGCAGTTCGTTCGTTCGCTTTGCATTAAAGACTCAAGTGATTTCTGATTTCCATTTCCTCCCGTCTGCACATAACAATAAAACAACAACAATAATAAAAACAACAACAATAATAAAAACAACAACAACAATAATAAAAACAACAACAACAATAATAAAAACAACAACAGAACAAAATGACCGGCATTGGGATGGCGTCAAAAGTGACAATAACGCTTGTTTGCCTTGCCATAAAACAAAAATAATAAAGGTAAAAAACAACAACAACTACAAAAAATGATCAACAAATGCAACAAATATTTGCCTATGCGCGGAAAAAAGTTGTTGTCACGCCTTTGCGCCAGCGTCACAGCGGCAGCAGCAGCACTTTTGATTTCAAAGGAATTCTCGACGTATCTGTAAGATTCAAAAGAGCGCAATGCAAATATTTAAAAGGGTTAATGCAAGTATTTGGGATTTTTTTTGTTGATTTTTTCGAGTTAGTTGCCACTACTCAAAGGTTCTTTAAACCCGGCAAGAAACATGCAATATCCAGCTCACACAAACATACATAAACACACGTTATACAACCGTTAATCACCGTCAAGTTGGCAGTTCAAATTGTAAAGCGTCCATTTCAGACTTCATTCCTAATGTCTGCTAATAAAAGTGGTGGGGTAAAAAGATATATACAATATATGTATATACATGAGTGTATATGTATTGCCAAAGTGATTTACTACTTTGCGCACCTTGAAGTTATTTAAGAAATGCAATTTTAATTAAGTGCGAAAAGGTAAATCACCAACAAAAAAATCGACAACAACAACAACAATAAAACAAAATACCGAAATAAAGAAGATTGAGATACAAAATGGAAAAAAAAAATCTTCCTGAATGTTGCCTCCTAAAGATGCAATCAAAATCTCTGCTTATCGTCTCACTTTTAGTTTCAAACTGATCCAAGTTTCGAGAAATACAACTCTACCTTGAAATGGTGTCGCCACCTTATTCGGATTTTTAAGCTAAGATTTAGAAATTCAATTTTATGGGAATTATTTTGATATTTGAAGGTTTTTCTTCAATTTGTTTTGTTTTTTATCTCATTGATAAATTGTTGGAAATTTTTTGGAATTAATTAAAGAAAAGTTTCAAGGTCGAAATAAGTTCAGTGAGATCCCAATTCCAAAGTTGCCCGATTTCATGAATATTTGTTGGGCTATATAAAATTTTGCATTACGAATTTTGACCTGGATTAATACAAATTGAGTGAGTTCTTCAAAAAAAAAATCAAATCAGAAAGTCGAAAGTCAGTTTGTAAATATTCTGGATTTTGGGCGTAATCGCGGTTCCTCCTCTGATTGTCAATCACAATCCTACAGATTAGCACAGTGGCCTACAGAACCGCAATGGGCGGCTGAGGAGGCGGAAGGCCTTCAGTATGTCGCACAACATGTACTCAAGCTCACATTCGATTCGATCATTCGGTTCATTATACTTGATGAACTGAGCGAGCGATCGAGACCCATGTGAGATTTTTCCTAATTATTGTCAAAAGTAATTTTTGAAAATTTGAAAGAATATTTCGTAAATAGAAATTTTCAAGTACAATAATTTCAATTTGGTTCAAAAATAAGTCATAAAAGGTTCTTATATTGGGATTGAAAATAAGAACCCAAATAGGAGGTTCGGTTAATAACTTCATACCACTCCATATGGAATTCGGATAAACGTTTCTTTATTTTTTTTACTTAAGTCTAGAATTTATTTATAGTTTCGTAATAAGACATATTATGTTTAAGTAGATCCAAACTTAGTTTAGGAAAAGTAAACCGAGTAAACTGAGTAAACGTTTCTTAAGATACTAGATACAAAAGGACTAGATATAAAAATATATATGGGATTAATTAAAATGAAGTTCTTGAGCGAAATTATAAGCTAAGATACTAGCTAAGAACTAGATAAAAAAATATATATGGACTTATAAGAAGTCTCTTGAGTTTATTGATCGAAATTAAAAGCAAATATTTCCATTATTGACTCAGAATAACACTTTTCAAATATTACGGGGTGGCAACTACTTATGCTCGCAACATAAACTGCTGCAGAACGTAGCATATAAACCGCACGCGAAATATATGAACTCCATTAAGGCAGCTCATAAATATCACGCGAGCCACACAAAATATCACAAATAACAAATTCGCACAAAACCAAAAGCAATCCTTCGGATACAACAAAAAATTCTGATACTTTTTTTTTGTTTCTTTTTTTTTGCCAACTCATTCCAATTCATTTCATTTAAACTTAATAGCGACATCGATACATGGCGAGCGACCATTGTTTGGCAAATGATAACTTCATTCCGAACTTACGCCCAGACACAGCGGGTGTGACGATGATGAGGAATTTCGGTCAGCGCTCGCACTGAAATTCCAATAGTGGCACAAAGAAGCATCGAAATATTACAAATGAATTCACTGAAATAAAAAAAATATTTAGAAGAGAAAAATATATATTTAACATTAATTGTTATCAATTTTACATTATAATATGTAATTTAAGAATATTTGGTATACGAGTATATCAGGATCAGAACTTTTAAAATTCTTAGATTGACTGGAACTGATTATATATCACATCTGATTATAATTATTAATAGATATGATTCCATATATTCGGATCTGTTTATATAAAAAATCATATAAGCAAGATTGATTCAACTGATTGTATTTGAATCGAAATCTGATTGTAAATGAATCCATATGAATGTAGATATGGTAAATTTGAACTTAAGCCGAGAATCGGGTTTATTGAACTAGCCCTGTATCTGATAATAAGCAGTTATATAAAAATACAGGGTCAGTTATAATCTGACTACCAAAATTACTATTAAGAAACATATTTAACATTAATTTACCGTCATTTTACGAGGATTTCTTGTACCTATGTAGTAGTTTTTCTTCGGTGTATATTATCGGCTTGCAGAACTAACCCCAAGTTCACGAGCGAGGCAAATTAGCCTTGCCTACCAGGTGGTGGCATTGTTCCGACGAGCAACAGCGCGACCACGTTGAGATCTTCATTTCGTTGGGCATTTGAGCAGGACAACCAGAGTTGAGTACGTACGAGTATGATCGTCATGGCGATGTTGGGCACAATCGGCGTAAACACGTAAAATCGCCTGTTGTCATCATATTTCAGACTAATCCTGATTAACTATTGAAAATTGAGAATATTTATGCCAAAACACTTTATTAAACGTTTTCTTTTCTTTTTTTTTCGTTTCTTAATGCCAGCCAGCTAGTGTCCATATCGAGATCAGTTCTAGACTCCCTCCGGATTGTGCCATACATACACACACACACGCATGTGATCTGAAACTTAATCGAGGCCATGCTCGTAAAAGGGAACTAAGCCTGCGCACACAATTTCGCGGAATACAACATACTATTTCATCGATACGATACATAGCATACATGCGATACATACCGATACATACCGACACTTTGTCGAGGTGTTTAAGAGATATATTCATTTTTTTTTTTTCTCAGCCTGATAGCGAAAATTTATGACTTCATTAAGTTAACAAGCAAATATGTTAATCTTCTCCTTCGGTTTGCCCACCACTACCCGGTATACTCTCCTCCGACTGGTTGGGTTTTCGCTATGCAGCGCGTTTGACCCATTTCAAAAATAGCTCCTCCACTAACTGAGTAACTTAAATAGACGTCGAGATTTATTGGTAAGCCTTTTTGCTAATGAAAATTGCCTTTTTAAAGCGGTCTTGTCGTGTGTTTGTAAATCTTATCTGGCTGATGCGGCTTAAGAGAACTGTTACCTAACAGAGCGGAGGAACCTCTAGCGTAAAACGGTCTTTGTCGCTATGTCGCGGTTTATAGAGACTTTTACGATATTTCATCTTTAGCTTGAGTGAAATATTCTTAGAACGGCATAAGTACTCTTAGAAGTTCTATTGACATACTTGGAAGTATATGAGTAAAATATCGAGATTTCACAAAAAATCGAGCGCTACTTGATTTAAGCGTATAATAAAATAAACACAATTTAAAGCTTTTGAATTCCAAAAAACTATGCAAAATAAATCAAAGTGATTATCTTAACTGTTAATATTTTTGAATAAAGTTTAATCATGCTTTTCAGAATTAAGAGCGCAGAATTTCAGCATCTTACAATAACTGAAAAAAATGTGGAAGCTTTCCGAAATTTGTAAATAATAAACCAAATTTATATTAACCGTGGACCACGCATTTATAGAATTAGTTCACCATCTCCTTTAACATATAAAGAATATTTTGATATACAGTTTATTATACACGTTTGTATCTTAATTGCTTGAATATTCATAGGATGCCGCAAGGTGTAATAAATTTAAGGTGAGGAGAGTAGAAAAATGTCTCTCTCCACCTCGATATTATTTCTCTCTTTGAAAATTCAATTTTTATGTAGTTGCCATTATAAGTAAAAATGTTTAAATAAATAAAAACAACAACGTAGTTAGTCAGAAAAAAAAAACTACAAAATAAGGCAGAGAAATAGACACAAATCGAGGTGAGCTCGCTCAATTTAAGTTCTTATTTCTATTTTCGTAGCCATATTCAATTAATGCATATAAAAATAAACGGAGAAGTATTGGGCTAAGAGAAGTGTTACCGTGATAAACAATAATTGGTCATTGACGTAATATTAGTAAGCTTACCTAAATAGAATAATACAGTAAGGTTGAATCTACTTTAAAACCGACTTAAAAAAATATGCAAAGGGATACCTTGAGACCTTTTTTGATTCCCCAAACTAAGGTTAAGAACCGAATTTCGGAATGAATTGTTTTAATAGATAGATAAGTCAAAGTAGAAGGTTGTAGCTAAACCTCAGGTATCGCAAGGCGCCGGATGACTTTCCTTATCGTCACCATTTAGTTAGTGCTTGCACTTATATAGCGGGATCAAAACGGCAGACTGATGCGGTTACTTGCAACTTAATTTCCCGAAAATATTTTTTTTTAAATAAATAAATTTGCAAAAAGTTTTAAAGGTGAATAAAGTAAAAAAATATTCAAATTCACCTCGATATTGTTTCTATCTTTGAAAATTGAATTTTTGAGCAGTTGCCATTGTTGCTGCAAAATTGTCAAGTAAATAAAATGTAGTTTTTAGAGGGTTATGATAAAATATCCAATACAGAACATGTATTTCGTAGAACGAGTTTATTGTAAGTGAAGAAAATATTTGAAAGTATTTTCTTCATTGAAATATTAGAACATGATATACTTGAACATGAAACAGTAAAGTAGAAAATAACAAAGTAGAATAAAATATTACATTTGATTATATTCAACATAAAAACAACAACGTAGTTTATTATTAAAAATTAAAAATTAAATTTTAAAATGGAGCAGAAATCGAGGTGAGTTCCTACTTTCATAACCTTATAATTCAACCATGGTGGTAACGATAGAAAAGTTAAATTTGAAGCATTTTATTACTTTGCTTCGAGTGGGGCTACGAAACTCTGAAATGGAAAAATGTATAAGTTATATATAGAATACTCGTACATCGATTTTAAAAACTATAACTATTAAAATAAAAAAATGTTGTATCATTATAGAAATGAAAAGCTTTTTTTTTAAGAAGACTTTCATTAATATTTAAACAAATTGCAAAATGTGTCAATTATCAGGAAATAAAATAAAACTTCGAGTAGCGAATAACAATTTTAAATGCAAATTTGAAAACATTAAAAGTTGCAGTTTGCATAAATTTCGAAATTTTTTAAAAAAAGAAGTGGAAAAATTGTAAATGGCAACAAAATACGGTAATTGGGCTACCCGAACCGAACCGATCCAGAGTAAAAATAAAAATTGACAACGTCAAGCTTCATTAGGCAACTGTTGTTGTAAGTGTTGTTGTTGTGTTGTTGTTTTGTTGTTGTTGCTGTGGTTATTTTGCAGTTGCAAACGACAGTTGAAGAAGATATTAACTTTAATTGATAATTGAAAAGGCCTTAACGACGCCGCACAAACCGCCTCTTAACTGGGCTAACAACATTTCACAGAAAACCAAAAAAAAGAAAAAGAAAACAACAACGAATAAAAGTATAAATAAAATTAAAACAAGGAAGAAGAAAAAGTTCAGCATAAATGCAACCCTACAGCGAATGCAACTCTGCAAGCGACAACGTCGACGACGACGACTTCGACGACGACGATTGCAGATTGCAAACGATGTCAAAATGATTGTCGCCGCAAGCGATTTGCGCATAAAATATGCCATTAAAATCGACAACAACAACAACACTAGCAACAGCAACAACAACACCAACAAAACGGTGGGGGGGGGGGGTACATCGCAACGTCAAAGCGGCAGCAACTTGCAAATGAGCCGCATTAAAGGCATTAAGGACATTAAGGACCTTAAAGGGCACTTAACGTAATGATTTACAACTTTAATTCACGCAATTAAATTGGAATTTTCGACGGAATTAATGATGTTGAAAAAAACAACTACAACAACAACACAAAGAAAAAAGTTGTTGCTGTAAAAGAACATTCAGCTTGGCAGCAACAAAAATGCCCTGTAAGTAGAAAAAAATTTTTATATATGTTAATCACAATAAAATATTTAATTTTGATAATTGGAAACTAAATAAAGTCGTATCTGGATATAGCGAACTAATTTTTGCAAGGACTGTTCACTATATCCGGATTGTTCACTCTTTCAAGGTGGACATTTGTTGTTCTTGCGTTAAGAAATTGACTTTTGGGCCGCTTTTCATGTAGACTTCGCAGTGGTACAATACCAGCATCATCAAATTTGGGTGTTCACTATATCGAGATGTTCACTATACCCAGATACGACTGTAAAACTAAAACATTTCTTTAAACTATCTTTACTATCTTCACTTTTCGATACTTTGCGGTATGATATAACTGAATTCAAACGGCTGTACCGGCAAGGTTGGTGATCTGTCTGCGTTTAGGCTATTGATACTAACAGAGCTTGGCACTAACTAGTTAAAAAGTTAATTAACGAAGTTAAATTTTTTCCGATAAATACTTAGCCTCATAGTTGAAAATATTTTTTTTGTTTTTGTTATAGAAATTTTTACTTTTCAGTTAAATTTTAAATGACGTTAACTTTTCAACTAGATTAACGAAATTAACTTAGTGAAGTTAAGGTTTTGGTTAACTTTTCTCAGATTAACGAAGTTAAATTCTTAATTAACTATGCTCACCTATGGATATTAATGATATGATATCATTTGTTGTGGCAACCCATCGATAATTGTGACCACCCATTGATAAAAGGTTACGCTCTCAGAGCACGTGATGAGAGCTCAAAAACAATGTTGTGAAGTCTCCCGAGTTCAGAAAAGAGAGAGACTTTATTTTTTAAAGAATACATTTCAATATTAATTTTTCAATTAAACATTTTTATTTTCATTGAACTTTTATTTTACTAATTCAATTTTGATTATAATTATCATTATTAAAAGGATATACATTAGAAGCATCGAGAACTAAAGGATCTATTGTGCAGCCTCGTTACCCTACTGAACAGTTCTCGACTTTTTATAAATCTTACTAGATGATATGGAACTTGAATCCTACTGCCAAAGTAGCTGGACAAGTTCAAAGGAAGGACATGATTTGCAGTTATCCTGTTCCTTTTGGCAAAGTCATCAGGAATCGTTTTCCACCACAATTATTTTGTTAGGTGGTCACAAAACTTGTTAAAAAATGAACCATAATTTGTCTCCATTAATCTTAGAGATTTTGATTCGTTGATTATAACAAAAGTTTTTAATTTCCAAAAGAAAATTGTGTATCTATCAGATAGATCCCATTTCTTGAAATCAAAATATCATATGAAAATACTAACTGATATACTCTTCGCACATTTTAATGTATGGCATTACAAAAATTCAACAAACAACAACAACAAAAAAAGCATTAAGAAAAAAAATATTGATATATCGACAGCTACAGGTTAAATTTATGGCATATTGCATATGTGCGCCCTTCTCCCGCGCAGCATCAGCAGCAGCAGCAGCAGGATACCAGCAGCTTTAGTCAGCGACCGAATAAACGAACGGACGAACGAACGAACGAACGACAGAACACCAGTGAGCCAGAGTGCCAGAGTGACCAGACCATTGTGTGCGACGCATGACAATCGGCTTTGACAGTTCAATGGAGCTGAAGGCAAAAGAAGGCGCATTGTGAGGCGCACAAATTAAGTCGAGTATCATCGTCACATCAGCAGCAGCAATAACAGCAGCAGCGGCAGCATCATCATCGGTAGCAGCAGTCACTGTGGTAACCGAAGCGTTGCTGTGCACTATATGTACGGATGTGCGCCGCGTCCAGTCAGGCGTCCAGTTCGATATCAATGTCGGTGTCAGGTGAAACATGAATTTTGACAAGTCGATTTTGTGCTTTTGTTTTTATCTTTCGCTTTTCTTTTTCTCTTTCGCTTTCGTTCGTTTTTGCTTTTTGTGTGATTTCGTTGATTTTTGTGTCATGTTGACAAAATTGTTTTGACACTTTTGGGCTTGGGTGTGTGCCGCACCTTACCTTGTGAGGTGTTCAGGCGTGTGCGATTGTCAGGTCAATTGTTGTTGTTGTTCTTCTTGTTGTTAGACATTTTTCAAATGAATTGCATGGCAAGGTGTTGCTTTTGTTTGTGCGAACAAAAGTTCTCAAGGACGTTTTGGGATTAAGTGTGAAACTTGAAGTTTTTAATATAAAGAGTTGGAGGAAGTGAAGCTGAAGCGATTGTGTCTTGAAACTGATCTTTATAACCATTCAGGCAGATATCTAATAAACGCATACATATATATCTAAAAGTAAAATTTTTCATTTGAATTTAATTTCCATCTTACCATAATTAAACCATAATACTCGTCTATATACCACCCCAGATTAATCGCTCGAAATCTCGCGCACGATGTTCAACAATTAGTAAATCATTTAACTACAACCGCCTCAGTCCATAGTCAGCGAAAAACAAGTGATTTCCCATAATTATTGTAATTAGGCGGGTCCAAGCACAGCGCTCCCGATTCGGCGGCTGCTGCTGCGCCTGCGCACTTGTTTTCGTTCGCCACAATCGATCGATTGGCATCTCTCGTTCGCTCATACTTGTGTGCTATAATTATTATGGCAGCGTTTTTTTTTTGTTTTTCGTTGGAATATTTTATTTCAGCTTATTATTAAAGTTTTTATTATAGTATTTTGTGGCAATATGAGTTCGATTGATTTCAATCAAACGAAAATGAGAGTCGGGCAACTTCGCTGAGAGGATTTGGTTTATGAGAGTTATAATCGTTTTTGTTAAAAAAATTAAATCCAAATTGAAATATTTATTTAGTTAGTATATTTAATAAATTTATGTTTTTACAATTCAAATCGATTTGCATCAATAAGAGGAGTTGAAAAGATGTGGTGGAATTTTAGTCAGCTGTTATTGTAAACCCCTTTAAAAGTGTACGAACGAAAAATAAAGCTAAGTAAAAATATTTAAAATTGCAAGTGAAACGGTAAAAATAAACTTAAATTGTTTATGCCAAAGGGCGCCATAATAAGGATTGATTAAATCAATTGAGAAGTTTAATCAAGGACGTCATAATAAGGATTGATTAAATCCATTGAGAAGTTTAATCAAGGACGTCATAACAAATTTGATTAAATAAATTGAGAAGTTTATTCAAGGAAGTCATAATAATGATTGATTAAATCAATTGAGAAGTTTATTCAAGGACGTCATAATAATGATTGATTAAATCCATTGAAAAGTTTATTCAAGGGCGTCATAATAAGGATTGATTAAATCCATTGAAAAGTTTATTCAAGGGCGTCATAATAAATTTGATTAAATCAATTAAGAAGTTTATTCAAGGGCGTCTAAAATTTTCGAAAATATTCTCTAAACTGTTTGTTTTTTAAATAAAATTCTTCTCCGCTCCCACCAAAGTTTGACCCACATTTGAGAAATAAGTTCAAGATGCTGTCTACTTCCATCACGCAGCGCCGTCACACATGCACTTCTCACACGCCTCAAATGTCGAGTTTGCTCGTTTACCACCAAGGCGCACACACTACACACACACACGCGGTTAGGCAGACACACAAATGTCAAAACTCACAACGAATTATTGACAGCATTGGCCTAACTACGACAGGCACAGACACAGGCGCTGTAACGCTGGTTCAATGCTGCCAGACCGATCGAAAAACAATTGCACTGCGGCGAAAGTTTGCGCGTAGGCTGGTGCTTAGTTCACACAAATTACAAGGCGCTTACTTGTTCGCAAAAAACAAACAAACAACAACAACAACAACAACAACAACAACAAAAAATATCTTTAAGCCGAGCAGAAAAAATTAAATATTTCGCTTGTAACCTCCGTTACCGTAAATTTTCATTTCAATTAAAAAGAAAAAAAAAAAACATTTAAACACATACACGAGCACATTCCACTAGCGCAAACAGAGAATTCGAATGCAAAAAAAAAGAAGAAATCTTAAAAGGCGCTTTGCGATTTGTATCGTTGCGGACGTGGGTCGCCTGTGATCGATTGATCTGGCTAAGCGATCCGATCTAAGCAAACTGCTGCGCTGCTGCTGCGACGCGACGTGCCGTACTGTGCGCCTGCCTGGTAATCTCTATTCCGGCGCGGCTAGTGTTGGAGGCCGTGGCGCTCCAAAAGTGCCTAAGTGTTGCCACTAATTTGCGGCAACTGACACTGACGCTCGCTCGATAGTTCCATATACTCACAAGTGTGTTTGTGTGTGTGTGTTTGTGGACGACGACTGTCTGACTAAATGACTGACTGACTGACACCATGAGTTACTGACTGCAAGACTTATTGCCGCCTTAATTCACTTAATTCGCTGCACCGTGCCATGCCGCACTGCGCCGCTTTTAAACTGTGCTAAACTTTTCCATTTGAATCGGATCGTTTTGGCGCGCTGGAAAATCGAGTTTATTATTTGTCTATACTTAAATTTGATTGCTTTTGATTTAAGTTTGATTAATGTTTACTTTAAATATGTACTCGTATGTGCACTGAATTATCTCTGCGGTTGTGCTTTGGTGTTGGACTTCTGGTAGTAAACGCGCAATTTTTTTTTAAAAGGGTTGCCAGAAGTATTTAAAATGTAATTGCGTGTAAAGAAAATTAAAGAAGATTAAAAGAAAACTAGAATCACATTTTTAAAGCTATCCATAAATTACAGAAAACATTTTTTTATAATATATTCAACGATTTTGTTTTAATAGAACCGAGAGTTAGGGACTTATGGCATAAGTTTAGCTATCGACTGTGTCTCAGATGGGTGCCTTCCATTATACAAATGGCGGCAAAATTTTAAATATTCTTGTATTACCAATAAATATGTTAGCTCAATTTAAATCCATTGAAGAAAGGATTTCTTAGAAAACACCAAAAGTCACACTTGTCAAATTTTTTGGTTAATCAATGAATTAACTTAGTGGCTAAACTAGGTCAATAAGCTAAATTCCAGAAGTCATCCTTTTTTTCATACAATAGTCAATAGAAAATAGCTTTCAAATGTCCGATCCGATTCTCTATTAATGAATTCGACGTTGAGATTCTACTCATCATATGATAGCATCCGTTCCAAAAGAGATACAAATTTCTTAACATTTACATACGAGTACTTGGAACTCATTTTTATATTTTAACAGTTTAGCCTTTTCAAGATAAAAGAACGGTTATCTTCTAAATTGAGAAAGTTACCAAATATTCTTGCTTCAAATATCGGGTTCTTTGGCTTTAGCAAACATTGGCCAGTATTTCTTACAAATTTCTTCATCTTTACTTTTATAAACCAAGAATTAAACTATCAATAGGTTTACCCAAAAGAGGGCTAATGAAATCGGTACTAGTTTAACTCAGGTGTTCTGATGACGAGGATTTTTAACGTGACCAAGGTAATCACATTTAAAAACCTTCCCAAATTTGTATCCGATCATGACCTCTTCGGGTTAATGTCATTATCTCGAAGTCTAGCTTGATAAGATAATGTGAGGATACATGGTGGCCATAACTTAGAACCTATATCCATACGTAGAGGGTTAAAGATTAGACAAGTTGCTGAGTTATCGGAAAGATCTGCGTGCTTACTTAATAAAACTAAGTGAATAGGCAATATAATTTTTAGTTTAAATACACACACCAAAAATCATGTAAAATTAACAAAACATTAACATTTTTTCTGGTTAATTTTGTTCATGATCATGTTTAAAAATCATTTTAAAAGCTATTTATTTTATTCAGTTGCCAGAGAAAAATTTTGATATGATCTGTTAATATTTAACAACCGAAAGTGTTGGATCAATAGGAGCCAATGTTAATATAACACTTCTGTCGTGTTGAAATTTGCAAAATTTTAAACAACTCTGCCTTCAAAAGTTTAAACTTGACACTACATCATGTTAAAGTGACACTTTATTTCTTCCTTTTTTAATTTTTGTAAATATGTCATGCTATCATGTCAGATTAACATTACATCATGTTATATTAACATTAACACTTTATTAAATTTACATGGAAAATTTAATTATTGAAATTTAACATGCCAAGTATTAAAAATATTTGTGTGAAAATTGACAAACATTTTTTTTAAATTCTGGCAACTCTGTAGCAAAGTCAACTAAATCGAGAATGCGCGCACGCATGCGCAAGTGCACAAATTGGCAGTTGGTTGGTATGCCAACAATTTGCGTATTGCGGCGTGAATTTATAAAATGCATTAATGATTTCATTAGCGTCTTTCACAAGTCTTTTTTTTTTATTATTAGTGGCCGAAAATAATTGAATGCGACAACGACAACGACGGACGGTAGCCAATGCAACGTTCAAAAATAAACCAAAAATTATTGGAGCTGCTGCAGCATTTGCATGCCACGCTGGTTGCTGCAGCATTTGCGCGCTAAATGAAAATGCAAGTTAATTAAATTGAAAAGCGAAAATGGAAAAACGTTAAATTGTTGCATTAGCCAAATAGCAGCAGCAGCGACAGTACAAAAAACAGCAGCATGCGTTTGCGCGCGCATTTGTACTGCGCACTGCGCATAATGACGCGGCAGTAAATACGCGCGCCTGAAGTTGTTTATTGACGCGTATTTTACTATCGATATTTTATTTTTTTTCGAATTTTTTTTTTAAATTAACTTTTTGCTTAGTTGAACTTTTTTTGATAAATGTGCGGCATTACTCAGACTGCGATTAGTGCAGGTTTTCCCATGGCATGGCTTGGCAAGGCTTGAGCTAAAAGCGATTGCATCACCCGGTGTGAGAAAAATCCATTTTTTTTCTTCAAAAAAATTGAAATAAAAATACGAGAAAACATTTGAAAAATGCGCAAAAAATGCAAAATCAAGTTTTTTTTTGTTGCATTTAAATGTTGCATACAAGTTGCGACCGATTTGCAAGGTTTACTCGTAATCTTTGCCAAAGTGAAGTTGCGCGCGCAAAAAGTTCTAAAAAGTGGCAACAAAAACTAAATTTTTAATATAAAGTATTGAAAAATTGTCAACCAAATTGTTGCCCGCAAACGAAAAACTAAAGAGCTGTTGCCTGCAACATGAACAACAACTTTGGTCCGACGCGGTCCGACGCCAGTGGGTGGCTTTAATTAATTTGGTGCAATTTTTTTTGCGCCGCCGTTGCACGCGGCAATGTTGTCACTCTTGTTGTTGTTTTTGTTGTTGCTGTTGCCAGTATGGGCACGGCCTGGTCTGGCCGCAGGCGCATGTTGATTGAATTCGCCCCAACTTGGCCAATGTGTCAATTCATCATTTTAAGTGCCTGATTGACATGTTGCATATATTAGTCGCCTAACTTTAAAGTTGTTGTATAGTTTTTGTTGTTGTTGTATTATTTTTTTGTAAAATATTTTTATTTCTAACGCTGGCCACAAGTTGTTGTTGCTGTTGTTGTTGTTGTTTTTGTTGTTATTGTCGCTCGCATGTTTGCCGCTGCGTTAGTTCGACAATCAATTTCAATGTCTCTCCTTTTGGTTGTCAACATTTTTGATTGAATGTCGCTTTAACGTTTTATGATGGATTTATTGCTGTCAATTTGACAAATTAATGCAGTCAGTCGGCGGTTTTTCACTGGTGTGTACTTTTCTTTTTTCTTTTTTTCATTTTGTTGTTGTAGTTTTAAATTTATGCACTTTTGGTGTGAGCAGATTTTGCACTTTAATGCGAAACTGAAAATATCGTCGGTGGCTAAACCAAAAACAACAAAAAAAAAAAAAAGATTATGAATAAATTGAAATTAATAAAGCCACATGCGAAATTGTTGAAATTTTCTAAGTTATCGTTTAAATATGCAATTGCATATTAAGTTATTAACAAAGGCATTTCGCGACACAGCGTGAGATTTTTTTTTTTGTATTTATTGGCAATTAGAAAATCGAATGTTGATTTATTTAATTTATTGAATTAAGTTGCATTCTTTAATAAATACAAAATGCAATTTCCTTCAAATCGTTTTAATATTAATTATCATATTAATTTAACATTTATATTGTCAAAAGAAACATTGATGCAGTAAAAAGCCGCCATCCTTTCGCCTTCAGCAAGCAGAGAAACAATTTTCCATTGACAATCGCTCTTAAGTCAAATTTATATTTAAAGTGTGTGAGAGTTTTAAATGACGAAAAAAAACTGCTTAATGAGCAAAGGAAAAATTGCAATTACCAAGCTTTGCTTTTTGCTTTTGTTAAACTTTTTGTTTGGATATCTCCTTAAATTCATAATATTAAATGTTTTAATGTTAAAGGTTTACCTACTATAAGTAGTTAATGAAATAATTGAGATTCTCTTGGGTGAGGGACAAAGAGCACTGGGATAGGATTAATTTCTACTATAAAGCTGTGGCAAAGTATATCACTTTGAGCTATTATTCTTTAAATTATGATAAATTGCTCGACTCTTGGGTTAAATATTCGCTTTGACTTACCATTTCGTTTGAATCCTTTAGAACGTAATCGATGTCGTTAGCTGGGTAAAGATCACAGACGTCCTCGAGCTTAGCGTAAAATACAGCTTTGGCGGCATCTCCATGTGCAAATTAGGCTAATTCCAAAGGATTTTAGACTTGATGTAGATTTTCGTCAGTCTTCTATGGTGTTCACTTGGTGAACTCAAAGTATTTTACTTTCTGCACATTTGCATTTTTCAGGTACTTCGGACTTTTAAAAAAGTATTCACAAATATTTGTAGACCAATTAAAATTCATACTCTAGAGTAAAGTCCCGAATTCTTTGAGATATTCAAACATTTTTTCGATTAAATAATTTATTTCTAGAATTTGGAGATTTTAGAAGTCAGAGATTTTATAGAATTTGTCTATGAAAGATTTTTGCTTTATAACATAGTTGAATAATAAAGTAAGAAAAAATGGAAATTGAGCGAACTCACCTCGATTCCTGTCTTATTTTCTACCTTCAATTTTTGTTTTGATTTCTGATAAGAAATTATGTTGTTGTTTTTATTTACTGAATTTTTTTATAGCAACCATATAAACTACTAAAAAAATTCAATTTTCAAAAAGAGAAACAATATCGAGGTGGAGCGGGACATTTGTCTACTCTCTTCACGTTATATTTATCACACCATGGCTTAAATCACGATTTTTCATTTGAATTAAAGAAAACTTTTTAATTGAGAAAAGCAAGAGTTTATTAAAAAATTTGATAGTTTTTTGACTTAACATTCAAATCATCATTTCTTTTAAGTCATTGATAATTTTAATAAAAATTAAGACTTACGACTTTTGCTAAATGAACAGCTTTCGAATGTATATTCAAATTTTAAATGTAAGCACATATTTTAAAATAGTTTCCAAATATTACCTGAATACTCTTTTCCCCCACAAGACTTTTCATTGTGCAGCGACTCTCTTGTGTCTTATCCTGAAGAAATTAATTAACGACTTTTCGCATTTTATCGCCGTAGCTTCAGGACATCCTCAACTATTTGTCACAGCGTTTGGTTTGGTTTTGTTTTCCGCATCAAACAAAGTTCACAGTCTTAGGTCACTCCTCGGGCACACCTGAAGTGCGCTGCGAGTCATTGTTGAAAACTTGCACAATGGACTTGTCGTCGGTCTTAATTAAAAAGTTTACTTGAAGCATGCTCGGGCGTCGAACAATAGCTTAGCAGCTTAGTTCGGTTGAGGTGACAATTAAGGCAGACCAGACTGCTGGATAAGAAACTTTTTAAAATCGTTTTTAGTGTCTTAATGAGATATCTAAAAATTTGAAATTTTATAAGATTGTTTATTATAATTACTCATGGTAGAATAAATATGTGGTAAGGGAAGTAGAAAAATTTCACTCTCTCTACCTCGATATTGTTTCCCTCTTTGAAAATTGCATTTTTGTGCAGTTGCTTTAATATTATTAAGTAAATAAAAACAACAACGTAGTTTGTTGTCATTAATCAAATTAACAAACTTCAAAATAAGTCAAAAAAATGAGGCAGAAATCGTGGTGAGTTCGCTCAACTTTCCTAACCTTATTATTCAACCAAGGTTTTATCAAAAAGTTTGCATTTTAAATATTTTGGCAACAACAAAATTAATTGAAATAATCTTTACCAATAAATTTATTAAATATACAACCTTAAAATTTATATATATAACAATACGAAACAACTTTTATATGTGGTAGTTTAATACTTTTTATTACTCGATGTTGAAAATGTCCATGCCAAAATTTTCGTATAGTCAAGTTTATGTGCAAATATTTTCGTCTAAGACCAGTTAAAATTTCAGGTAGTTCAATAAAATTCGTTAAAGGCTTTAACTGCACAAAAGTCAAATTTGCAGTTAAGTCGAAAAAATATTCTTCGACCAAAATTTCAATCAATTCGAAAACAAACATTAACTGAGCACCTTAACTACTGGCTATAAGTTTTGCGGCTATTTAGGTTGGGCATCAAACTTACCAAAAAATTACCAAAAAAAAATCCAAAAAAATTTATTTTATTGAACTGCTCGTAAAAGTCGAAATATCAAAACTATAAAATGGTTGTCAGTGTAATTTACCTTTTATGTGCATTTGCCAAAATCTCTTACGAAAACCATTAAAAATCTCAACCGAAATTAAAGTCAGGCATTAAATTCACACGAGCTGCCGGCGGAAGAAAAACAACAACAACAACAGCTAATAATGTTTATTAATTTTGTCTTAACTTAACATAAAGTTTAAATAATTTTTCATAATTGTCGAAACTTCATTTGCATCATAGGCACATCGAAGGCAAGCTATGCCTCCCCCGATGATATTGCGACAATGCAGAAGGTATCACTTGAAAACCGGCAACAATTCAAAAAAGTTTATTTTTGCCATTGCTGCAACATGGGCTTATGAAATTGTTAATGTCGCACAAGCGACGTTGATGACAGGACCAGCAACATTGTGTGTGCTGGTGTGTAGTGCTATAAAAAACATGTCAGTTGGCACTCGAAGAGGCGCTTGTTTGCTCTTGCATCTGCCGCCTTTTACGAGGTATGTACGACTAAAGGTATTCACTCAAGAAGGCGAACAGTGGACAATCAAGAATTCCTAATATTGTACAGTACAAGGCAATAATATAAGGCAATAATATCAATTCAAATGATAACTTTATCAATTGAAATTCTCTATTTTTGCTTGTGATTCTTTTTGTTGTTGATTATTTTCTTATAAACATTTGGCCTCGTTTTGACCATAGTTGAATAATAAGGTTAGGAAAACATAAATTGAGCGAACTTACCTCGATTTCTGCGTTATTTTTTGCCTTATTTTGAAGTTTAATTTTTTTTAATTTTGATAAAAAACTACATTGTTGTTGTTTTAATGTTTTATTGCAACAATGTCAACTGCTCAAAAATTCAATTTTCAAAGAGAGAAACATGATAGGGGTAGAGAGGAACATATTTCTACTCTCCGCAGTTTAATTCAATTAGTTTCGAAATAAAGTATCTAAAAAAAGTTGTCGTTTTTTGTCAAATACAAACTGACCTCATCTATTATTCTTATGTTATTACTTTTTTCTTGAAACTAACGAAAGTTTTGGGTACCAAAAGAGCCGAAACAATTTATTTACATGACACTGAAACAATAACTATGAAATGTGGTCAGTTTAAGTGTGATCGAAATTATTAAACTTTCCATACCGAACATAGTTCAACCGATCTCATGCATTAATAAAGTATTTCATTATCACTTATTTAAAGGTTCCATTCTAATGCTCATAAAAACAATTTCGCAAATGATAAAAATTAAATTCTGGTCAAGTGTCAAATGACATCATGCCACAAAAAAATTGTATGACAAGAATCAGTGCTGGGTACGAACTAGCTAAAAAGTTACTTAACGAAGATTATTTTCTATTTTTTGCTAATTTTTAACTTTCTCGATCATTTCGAATACTACCAAAAAGTTAATTAACTCGCGTTAAATTTCTTCCGTTAATGCAAGTCCGTTAAATATAAAAGGAAAATTTATTAAGTAAAATCGATAACAAAAAAAAGGAAAAATTAAGAATTGAATTAGGGCAAATCGAATGATTTACAGACAGATTCTGCCTTCTTGGTAATAAATAAATTAACAAAGTTAACTTTTCCCCGAGATTAACGAAATTAGCTTAACGAAGTTAAGTTTTTGGTTAACTTCTCTCGGATAAACGAAGTTAAATTCTTAATTAATGATTTCCACCTATGAGAAAAATTCGAAGAATCTGTTAGGTAAAGAATTGGAATTTTTTAAAAAATTATTTCCCTAATATTAGACGTTTAAAAAATCGCATATGTATATGTAAATAATTTTCCTTATTGCTGACAGCAGACTGTAACAATATCTGCCGGCAACAATGATTCAAGCATGTTGCGAAAAACTTGTGCCCCAGTCCAGGCAATAAAATTATGACAAAAACTCCTTTCGTTGTTGTTGTTGCCGTTTTTTGTTGTTTTTGTTTTTTTGTTGTAGTACATGCGCAAAGCAAGTGCGCCTGAGTCTGCGCATGTGCAATAGCAACACCAACGCAAAATTATCGCAAATCGTTGCAATTTCATGATTGTGCTATAGACTGCCTTTGTTGTTGTTATTGGAGTTGTTGTTGTTGGTCAAGTTGTTGTTGTTGATCTTGGTTGCGGCACTTGATTTGCTGCGCACTAGTGGCGCATATCAGCTGCTGCTGCTGCTGCCGGGCATGTTGCTTCTGGCTGCTGCTGCTGGTTATTTGGCCGTGGCACAAGTTTCTTTCTTCGCCACAACATTCCTTTATAGTTTGGTTTATTGTTGTTGTTGTTTTTGTTGTTAGTGTTGTTTACGTTTTATGTTATACGAATGCGAACAGGAATGACCAGGTCTGACAAAATTCACTAGACCCAAGAATATATTCGTAGCGTCTAGTATTTCCAATTACATTAGGTTCGGTGGCCTGTAATAATTAATTGCGGACCTACTCGATTGTTGAAAAGACAACAACGTGTAAATGACTCCAAATTGGTGCAGGTGCACCAAATGTTAACCAGTTTGTTGTTTGTGGAAATTTGTGAAAATTGTGGACTGAAGTGCCAAAATGTTGAGGTCAATAAATTGCAGTTAGTTTAGTTGTATATCATGTTTCCCTGACATATAATGTCGAGTTTATATTTCGGTCAATAAATTATCCAGTAATTCGGAATTAATAGATCTGGGTGGGTAGCATAGACTCATGGCTATGTGGCGTGAAGTTGATTAAGTTCATAAAGTTAGAAACCCGTTTGGCTTATAAGACTTATAAGCGGAAAGGCTTTAGACAAACCGCCTCTTTAATATTTCAAATAACTGACGAATAACTACCAAATCGCTTTATGAGATCCGCATACCAAAGCCTCCTCCACACATCAACTCGTTTGCGCCGACAACTGCCACAAACATAACCGCGACCAAAACTAGCGTCAAACTGTCATCGCCGAAGTCATCAATCAATATCAAAAGGCAATAATTGCGAAGACAACGAACGGCAAACACGCTGCGAGCATGATGTATGCGGCATGGAGGACATCCAAAACCAATGCCAATCCTTACCGCTAGTACAAACCAACTAACAAACCAACCAATAAGTGCAGTTATTCTTTTATACTTTGGCTTGAGTTCTTCATCAGTCGTATAGACACAAAGAGACAAACAAACCGGGTGGGGGAACCTGGTAAATCGATCTACCGCGCGTGCAGCCAATGTTCGTCTGCAGGTGACACCAATAATGGACTTCACTCCGCGTGTGATAAAGTGGCATACTGACTTGAATGTATGACAGCGCCATTGGTTGGTCCAACGGCGTCGGCGACATGATATTATTAAATGCTGACAACGTCGCGTCAGGAATATTCGCTCGCACATTGCATTGACAAATGCCATGTTGTGACATTTGACACCATCATCAACATCATCGTTGGCTATGTTGGTTGTTCGGGAACTTGTGCATACGGTATGGCTGGCAGGATTAATTCGCCCCAAGGGTAACAAGTGTACTCAATTTGTGTGGGGGGGGGGGGTAATGTACGCATACATACTCGTATATCTCAAAATAATTTGATGTTGTTTCTACGTTGGAATGTTCAGCGAAAGTCTCCAAGGTGTATCATGGACAAACAAAGGTTTTCACATACCTCGAAGCATGCATTTTAGGGTGGTTCCTGATACAAAAAAACGGGGTAAAAATCTTTTGGTAGTGAATGGAAGTAATTTGAATCTAGTTTGGTCATAATGAAAAATATATTTTTGATCTGTATACCATATATATAGAATCCTGGAAAGGTTGGTCTTATATAGTAAAATATTGTTGTATCTGTGGAACCTTTAATCCCCTGAGCTGGAGTTTCCTAACAAGCTGTTGAGTTAGTTTAGACATTATTTTATTAGGCTAGATTCTAGTTAAAATAACCATGAAATAATTAAATGGATTGTTGCTCCACCATATGAAATACTCAAGTGAAACTTTGTGTACTATTCCAAGAAACCAAATTTCTTTTTTTCCAAATTGATATAATTTGGTAAAGCAAATGTCTCCTAAAAAAAACCCAAGGATATTAAATGGGATTCACCTTAGTATGTGTAATTCACAGTCTGTGTTAGTAGGTTCAGCTTGGTTTCCTTCTTGTTGTTGTTGTTAGCATTTATCTTGGCTAAAACTAACATCACATTTTGTCGGATGGTTTAATCAAGAGGTTATGTTATGATAGCCCAAGGGTTTCTTTGCATCCATTTACAGGTTATCCGTTTGGGTATATTTCATGTGTTGGCGAGATGAGCGCTGCTTTGAGGTTTCGCTGCGCTAAAAGGCACCTTTCGGCTTTTAGTTAAGCTGAAAGAAGATTGAAACCGGCAGGCAGGCAGGCAGTCAGTCAGTTGGGTAGACAAACCGATGCCGGTGGATACAGTGAAGAAAAGAAAAGAATGAAAACGCACAGATATACAGACATTCGGAAGCGCTTCTGTCTGCGTCGCATGTAACCCTTTCGAATTTTTCATTCGAAA
Organism: Suillia variegata; assembly: GCA_949127995.1. NCBI lineage: Eukaryota > Metazoa > Arthropoda > Insecta > Diptera > Heleomyzidae > Suillia > Suillia variegata. The sequence continues at coordinate 7,345,762 of OX421842.1, forward strand.
TGCATTCGAAGTGCCCAACTCAAGTGACTGTGAGTAAGTGCAAAGTCGCGCTGGCGACTGCGGCTTAAAGAGGGCTGCTGTTCGGCTACTATACGCGCTGGACCACACACATTGTGGACATATTTTTGCAGGCGTCTTAGTAGTTGGGACCGCTGCTTAACTTTGCATAAAGATTTTTTCTGTTTTTTTTTTCGCTTTTCGCCAATATCTTTAATTAAAATTAAGACCGAAATCCCCGCCATTAACATTTTTAATTTCAGCCATCGGCGCGGCGCAAAGCAGGTGCGTCTGTCTGTCTGCCACCTCGTGCGAATGCTGCGACGCCAGCGCGCCTTTTTAACAGGAAATAATTTCATATTCAGATATTTCGCTTTGGCGCGTCCATTGTCGGCGTACATTTCCTTTCAAATTCACCGCGCCATAACTGCAAACGAATCCGCAGCGAAATAAGAATAAAAAAAATGAAATGAAGTTGGAATGCTGCGTTGTCGCCCTCTTTCCGCGATTTTTGTCATCTCGCGATGTACTCGAGTTAAGAATGAGAAGTCGCAGTGGACGTTCGTGTGTGTTGGATGCGGCATTTATGATTGTCGTTCTGTTTGTCTTTTAGCGAAATAAATGCATTCCATGTTTCATATTTTCGTTCATGTTTTTGGATTTGTTGTTGTTGTTGTTGTTAACCTCTTTAGTGTCCATTTAACATCAGCGCAAACAAACAGGCGTGCAAGATTTATGAACATGTCCCGGACGAAAGCTTGTAACATAACTGCAGTTTCCGCGATGCTCGTCGCAATGGTCAAAAGAAATGAAAAATTCCATCGGCGCGAAGTGAATATGTTGGCAATCTGAAAGTTGGTTAAATATCTGTGGATAGATTTCTTGAAGATTATAATACTATAAGAAGTTATTCGAAATACTTTTACAAAATCGTATACAGTTTAAATAATGGCATGTCTACAGTTAGGAAATCCCCTAGGGATTCAGTATACATCTAGGGAATCGGACAAGATATTAATCTCAAAGCGGTGCTCATATCAGTATTCCCATTTAGGCGTTCTTTTGTCGCTTAAGCAGTCGCTTCTTGGTTCGAGGTTGACTGACTTGTTCGATCGGAATTGAATCTGGTCTCCAAAGATTTTTTGAGAGAGACACAAGAGAGAAACAATTCTCATTAAGATATTATTTTTGCTTTAAAGGAAATTTTGCCCTTTTACGTTAAGCAATTTTATTGGCGAGCAAGTATTCAATTCTTTCTTGCAAACTGCGCTAGAGACCATCTTTGCTGCTTCTGACATTTTGATATTTTTAATTGTCTAGTGTAAAAGGGGTTTAGTAACTAAAGTTGGTACCACCTTTTTTTTTGTTGTCAATATAGTAGTAGTAGTAGTGAAGTGGAAGTCGGTGCGGCTACACCAACACAAGTAGAACAGTTAGTGCCCTTTTGATAACACATTCTACTGAATAGTGGATGAGATCAGTTCTGAAACCACACTGCACGGTTGATGAATTTTAGTAAGTTAAGCAGGGGCATGTCAGCTAGTTTTTTTAAAGAAACTGGGCAAGCAGAATAGAGAGTGCGAAGTCTGACTCTTGCTAGAGCCGGGCACTCACAGGTTAAAATTATATGTTGGCAATAAAAATTTATAAACAATGTTTTATAATAATTTTAATTTCTCTCCTTATCTTTGCCGAGAACAAAACGAAACATTTGCATAAAACTCATATCAATAAATCCTACAACAACATTATCGTGACCACCCAGAAAAAAAAATGTTTGCAGCTCTATAAAGTTATCAAGCTGATACTCGTATTGTCTGCCAAAAGTCACTTTGCTTAGCTGGCAAGCGAAAGAGCTTGAGTTAGACCCGCACAAAAGACAAGACAAGGCAAGGCAAGTGGAGGCGAACAATCCATGCAAATGAAGGCAAATCGATTTGTCTGTCTTATTGGAGCCATTCAGCAATCAATCTTGCTTCGCGTTGCGTCGCATAGCGCTGGGCAAAGTGGTAAGTGCAGTGGCAAGTTGAAGCTGTGACTGCTCGGTATGGAGTGGAGTGCAACTGTGTGGCTATTGTGTCATATAGTGGACTCTGACAAATGATGTAGACGCGCGCCCGTCAATGGAGACAATACTGTGTGAATAATGATGATGGAGGCACTTGTCCAGTGTGTGTGGGGCATGCAGATTTGTCACACATTGTGGAAAAGTAAACTTGGATAGTTTAGTTACAAAAGCGACTAGAAACAATTTAAACTATTAAGTCGGTTAAGATGGAACTGAATACGACTTCAAAAAGATGATTATATATTTTTTTTTTTTAATCCGATCTATTCCGAAAAGTGGGTGTTAATTTAATCCAACCACGCCTATTTTTATGAAGTTGTCAAGTGTGCCCTTACATACACAGATACCAAATTTCAGATTTTTATGACTATACTAATCAAATATTTTTACTAAATTTCAAAAAATTGTGGACGTATTAGGTCGCCGTGATAGATTTTTTTTAGACCAAAACCTTTCCGGGCGTGAGATCATCCCAAAAACACAATAGCAATCCTAGAAATGATTTACAAGGTACAGAGAAAAGAATTGAAAATAAGTTGCCTCTAGAAGTTCTTCTTTGATCTTAGAAAAATTTGAAAGGTTTTCTTTGTAAACAAAGTTGATTTAGCCAACTTGTTGAAGCGATACTCTGGACAGGCTGCCGGCCAAATATACAAAGACTCCTTCCATAATCCACACAGTTTGAGAAAGCCGAACTCCTATTGTTTGCAGAATAAACGACTAGGTCGGTGGGAGAGAGTTGGGTTGACTTAGGCGGTTAGCCCATGTGTAGTGCGGGAGGTCTTACAACAATCATATTAAGACTAACTGTGGATGTGGAATTAAAACGGTCCTTAAGCGCTAATTTGACTTGATCCACCACTGCAGACTAAACCAACCAACCCACTTTGCAGTTGTATTAAAAATTCCGTTTTTTATATTTTGGCATTTATAAAAATAATTTTTGCAATCTATATATTATCAATTTGGTGGGCGTGGCAAATTTTTCTTTGCCTAAAACATAAGTTGGCGTGAGCACCGCAACTCCCTAAAATTTCATCACAATCGGGTGAAGGCTTTAGACGCACACTTGGTACAAAGATGAAATATTTAAGATACACAATTCGATCCATGGCACAACTATTTCAGGTACCTGTAGTAATGACAGCTTTCTCTTCACAAGCTAGGAACACTTTTCAAAATCCTTTGGACACATACAAATATATGCAAAATTTAAATATAATTTTTGATATGTTATTTAATGTTTTTGAATAGTCGAGAGATAGTTGCTCTTACTCTCAGCCATATATGTATGTAATACTTCTTCTATATTTTGACACTATCCTATCTGCTCTACGTGAAAATTCTAAAATCAAAAGAAGACAGCCTATCGAAAATGTTGCATTTTTATTTGAATACGTGTAAACTAACACAACCGTCAAATCATTCCAGTGGCGATTAAAAAAAAAAATTCAAAAGCGCGTCTAAATAAAAATCAATAAATATTATTTTAATGTTCAATTGTCATATTTGGTACATTCGTCTATCGGTTTTCTTGCTCATAAACTACGAGTATATATCTGTACTGTTATGTTGCAACAATATACCAGAAGAACAGTTTCAATCAAGTATCAAGTACGAGTAATACAGATCTGCATTCAGCCTTTTTGACAACTGAAATATGTTGTCAATTACTGCAGGTACCTGTAACAGTCTTGCCAGGCAGTCTATTATGAGTTATTCGTGTAGTTGGTATTTTTCGTAACTTTTATTATATATGATTTATATATCAATCTGAACTGATAACTTTTTTTCGAGTATGCTATTTTCTGAAGATTTTTAAGCCTTTTGTAAAAAGAAAACCCTCCAGAAAATATCGAGTCTTTCTTCTGAAATAGTTTGACATCTTCTTACACAAGAAGATATCTTCTTTTAAAGCGGAGATTTAAATTGTCTACTGAAGTTCAGCGGGAAAGACGTTAGAATTCTAATTGGGATCCTCACAGGTATACATGCCAGTAGAATATGGGTTCCTTTTTACGATTATTGTAGGAGTTGTCAAGATGTAGAAGAGGAAGAGAATGTTGAACACCTTCTATGCAGGTGCATGGCTCTGTTTAGAAGAAGGTTACGAATTCTGGGTTCAGGCTTTCTTGACAACTTAACTGTAGTTGCAGATATCAAACTGTCGAAAGTAGTTAGCTTTATTAAGGCCACAGGATGGTTCAAAGAGAATCCAGTGGAGGAGTTAGGTGCAGTTTAGTTCCGGTGGTATCACAATGGGTCTTCAACAGACCTAGGTGCGTCGTTAGACAACCACTCTACCTACCTACCTACCTACCTACCTACCTACATATATTTTATTAAAAAAAATTTATTTTTAATACTTTAGCCATAAGTAATAAAAAAAAAACAAGTTAATATTTTTTTTTTAATTTTTATTATATTTTTATTATACGGAGTTTCGGTTTTATTTAAATGACTAATAAATTAATGTGAAAATAAAGAAAAAAGTTTTGAAATTTTGATTTCTTTTTCTTTTTAAATTTGTTGTAATTTCGATTTTGTTTTTGTTGTTGTTTTTTTCATAGTATTTGACTTTTGAAGTATTGAAATTTGCTTCGTAATAATTTCAGAGAGAGAGAAAATTTTGTTAAAATTAAATAAAAAATAAAAAAATTAAAAATTAAAAATTTTACTGAAATCCTCTTTAATACGAGTGTGTGTGTGTGTGTTTGTGTGTGTTCTTTAATTAGTTTTTTTGTTTCTTTGTTTGCAGTTGAAATAAGTAAAATGAAATACAATTAAATACATAAGTGCTATTTTGTTTTATTTTTATATTTTGTTTTTTTTTATACATACATAAATAATTACAATAGAGTTTGCTTTTAAAACAATTAGTTAAAGTACCGTTAAATAAAAAAATAATTAAAAAAAATAAGAAAAAAGCGCGCGCTGCTCGTCCGTTTAGATATTATCTACAAAATAAAAATATATATTTAAAAAATTAATAAAACAAGAAATTAAAAATTTAAAAAAAGTTTTTTTCAATACAAAAAAAATTACTAAATAATTAGTTGGTAAAATTTAATTTATAAAATGAATTTACAAATGATGAGGCGCAATGAAATTATTTTAGTTTTAAGCTTAAATATTGTTTTATTTTTTTTATTTTTTATTAGTTAATGCTGAACTGAATATAATTTAATATTTTACTGCTAAGTTATAAAAATAAAAAAAAATACAAACAAAAATTAATATTTATATATTAAAATAAATAGTTAGTGTTAAAACTAAAAGAAATAAAATTATTTTTTACAGCATTTATTCATTTCTAAATACATTTTAATGACACAATTATTTTTATTATTTATTTATTTTTTTTTAAATTGTGTTTTGTTGTTGTTTTTTCAATTGTTTCATATTCATTTTGTTTCCTAAGTAACATTTATAATACGCGTGTTTTTTTTTGTTTTTCCTCAAATTGTTTTTTTTGTTTTTTTTTTTATACAATTTTAATACATTTGATTTTGTTTTATTTTTTTTTAAATATTTTTTTTTATATATTTTGTTTTAAATTTTCTCCTAAAGCGTTTAACTGCTGAAATTTACATTTAAATTTTTTTTTGCTCTGTTTTGTTTTTGTTTTATATGAAATATTTTTATTTTTTTTTGTGTATTTGGTTTGCTAATTTATTTTGTTTTTGCACTAAATTATATTATATTATATAATAATATAAATATTCGAGAAACAATTTTTAAACTTAGTAATTGTTTTGTTGTTTTTATTTTTGTTGTTGTTGTAGTTTGTTTAGTAGCTTCGGATTTTGTTATATAGAAAATATCTTTGCAACAGTTTGTAATTAATTTTGTTTCTATATAAATTTTCTTTGAATAAAATGTTTATTATTTCAAGTGTTGTTTGTTGTTGTTGTTGTTGTTTTTGGTGTTTTGCCGCCTTTTCATGTTGGTGTTGTTGTGGTTGTCATATTTCATTTTCCACTTTGTTTGTTTGTAATTTTTTTAATAATATTTTAATATTTAAACTAGCATTTGAATTGAATACTTTTGCGTTTTCTCTATAATTCTCATTTGTTTTATATACTTTTTGTTATATAGTAAATTTAAATTTTTTCTCACTATGCTTGCAAAAATGTTTTTAATACTATTTTGTTTTTTTTTGTTTTTCACTGACAATAGGAAATTTCTTTCGATTCGTTAATTTTTTGTTTGTTTTTTGCTTAATAAATGATTTCATTTAGTTTTAACATTTTTTTAACATGCACTAAATGTAGTTTTAATATGCAAATTATTATATCAGTTGAAGTTTTTTTTTTATGTTATTTAATTTGTTTTTTATTTTTGTTGTTGTTTTTTATTTAATAGTTATGAACATTTATTGGAAGTGATTTTGTGTGCGACTTTGTTTTCGAAAATTTCTTTAATTTTTAGGCATCTAAAAAATATCAATATCAATTTTTTTGCTGTAATATAATCGGTTTGCTTTAGTGTAGTTTAATGTAAATTTTCAAATGTTAATCTTTTTATATCTGCCTTGAAAATGTGTTTATTTATTTCGTTACTTTTCATAGAAAGCGGCCATTTTCTTTACCAATTTTTTGTTTGTTTTTTCTCTGTTTAATATTATTAATTAAATTCTTGACTATTCAATCGGTCTGGTTTAAAAAATTGCTATTTTATTGTCTTAATCGAATAACGTAAATCCGCACTTAATATTTTGTCATATTCACTTTTATGTGTATGCAAAATTTTCACCCGGAATGGATCAAAAAGTAGTGAAAGTAAAATTCACAAACCGAGTGCAGTCAATAAATTTCGATCGAATCGGTCACATTTAAGAAACGTATTTGGTGTCATTTGAATGAATTTGAGGAAATCTCTCTACAATGATTCAAGTACATTTCATCATTGTCATCATTTCGGTCACAAATTGTACTTTATAATTGATTTATTTCGAAAGTAATTTAATTGTGTTTAGCATGTTGGGTCTCATTTAAAAGGAAATTTAAACACCTTTGCATTAATATCTTAAAATATTTCAGTTACATCGGTCACAAATTTTTAGCCTGAAAACTCGGTCACATTTTATATATTGAATTAAAATGCCTTAAATATCATAAAAGTGTGACGGTGTCAATTTTCCCTCGAATATAGTTTTTCAATGTGACCGACTTAGAATTTGTACACTATTGAAGATTCATAATAAATACTTAAAAGCGTCACGAATTGATTTAAAACAAATCTTTGCAGCATTTTTAAGGCGGTCATCAAAACTTCTTTTGTATTTTCTTTCAAAATTCTTCTGCAGAACAATATTTAAGAGACGTAGTTAAGTCGGTCACAAATTATACTATAAAATTTAAGCACATATTTGAAGTGTTCGACTGCGGTATCATTCGAATGCAATGCCAAGTAACTTTAAACTTATAGAGAACCACTTTTTTTTTACAATTTTTTTGACATACTAACATTGACTGCACAAATTGTAGTTAAATTTGACCACGAAAAGATTGTTATATATTCTTTTGATTATATTTTTGCATGCAATGCAATTTTCATAGTCAAATTTAACTATGAATAAATAATTAAGTATTCAATTTAGTGAATTTAATATATGACCTATTAATGAAGTTGATGCAGTCATAGATATACAAGGGTGGTCCGAGAAGTACTTAGCCTAGAAAAGAAAATGGAAAATTTTGAAAAAGTGGCTAAATATTTCTCAACTTTTCGCCTTTTAGCTCGATCCACTTGACCCAGGTGTGCTCCAAACTTATTTAAACCTTCTCAAAAATTCGTTTTCGCGAGGTCTGCAACGTAGCCGTCCATCGGACGGTGAGGCTAAGTACTTATCGGACCACCCTCGTGTATGGCTGTCAGGTATATAAATTATATAGTTTAATCTGCACTCGGTCGATATCTCATATTCTTTTACGAATTTCCTCTTGCCCTTAAAAGTTAATTCAGTTGGTTGTTGAAAATTATTCGTGGAGTCTGTGGACTAGGTATGCAAAACTTCAAGCATATATCTCGAAAGATATAAACATTTTTTAATTTTCATAATTCTATTGTTGACAATCTGTCAGTATTTGTTTCTCGAATGCTAATCAAATATCGAATAGTTATAGTAGTTAAAAAAAACTTTAGAATTTTACGTTATGCGCCGCGTACGCGTCCATTTAAAACAACAACAATATCAATTGGATTACTCAATGCGTAACTGTGTTTGTCGCGCGCGTGCGCCGTCCTGGTCAATTGTGACTACGCATAGGCGCGCAAGCGACGTGACTGTTGCTGCTGTTGTAGTTGTTGGCGCAACAACAATCGCTTTCGTTCCTTGTTAATTTTGATTTTCGCTATTCGCAGGGATTCGGGTAAAGTTGCCGTTGCCGAAGTTGGCAAATAGCCGCTGACTATCGTCAGACGACTGTTGCTGCGACCATTGCTGCTGCTGCTGCTGTTGCTGTTGCTGCTACTGTTGTAGTTGCTGTTGTTGTCATCCAAGTCGGTGTCAGCGACGGCGACATCTTCGTTTTCGATTAGATCGGGATAGACGCTGATGTTGTCGATGTTGTCGATGTCAATGTCGCCGGCGCCATTGCGCACGTAGGTCAGCTGATGGAATGGTGTCGCCAACAGACGCTGCGTCGATTTGCGTAATGATTTTTTCGTTGTTGTTGTTGCTGTTGTTGCGGTTGTGGCAACAGCACCAGTGGCACCAACGGCCATTGTTGTCGGTAGCGTGCCCGGGCTATGACCGAAATTGGGCTCCAACAATGCGTTGTTGGTGTGGCTAATGTTGATGTTCTTGTTGATGCTCAGCAAATTGCTGTTGTTATGTTGTTGTTGTTGCTGCTGTTTTTGTTGGTGTTGCTGCTGCTGCTGTTGTCGGTTTATTTCGGAGAAAAGTTGTAGCAAGGGATTTACACTCGTCAAGCTACTGCGGCTAAATGTTGTTGCTGTCGATGATGTTGGCAACATTGCTGCTGCTGTTGTTGTTGTTTTGCGCATATGTTGCTGAGTGGTTAATGCTCGTGCCGCCGCCGCTGCCAATGTTGATTTGCCATGCATCTTGTCTTTAAGACGATTGTGTGATTTTTGGCTAATGTTGTTGCTGCTGTTGTTGTTATCGCCAATGTGCTTCTTATGCGAACTGATGGTGTTGCTCTTGAGCTGTTGCTGATGGTTGTCGTGATTACTTATATTCCTATGCCTACTATGTTTATGAATATTGCTAGTTCTAGTGCTATAAATGTAGTCAGTCATGATGTTGCTCGTTGATGTTGATGTGTATGCAGCTGCTGCTGATGTTGTATTCTTGACAGCATCATAGTCACTGTCGCCAACAATATTTTCGCTAAAGTTTCCAATATCGGCAATTGTTTTTACATTGCTCGAATGTTCCGCAGCCACTTTGACATTATCGTAATCATCAGCAACATCATCATCATCATCGTTGGCAGCACTCTCACTATTGTTGGTTGTTTCTTCTGTATTCGTAATTGTTGTCGTGATTTCCGAAGACGCACTGTTGTTGTTACTGCTGCTGCTGCCGCTGCTGGTGCCGCTGCTAGTTGGATCACTTTCTGTGGAGGTAGGTGTTGCATAATCATCAGCAATATGTGTTGTCTGCAAATTAACTTTGGTTTCGTGTGTTGTTGTTGCTGTTGTTCTTGTTCTTGTTGGCAACTCATTTAAGAAAGGTGTTGCTGACGACAGCAACTGTTCGCCATTTTTGTTGGTTATTTCGGATGCATCAGTAAGTGTTGTTTGTGTTGGCGACGACCAACTGTCGGCAGCGGTCAGTGTGTACTCGTATGTTGCTGTTGCAGCTGCCGCAGCTAATGTGGGTGTTGCCAGCAACAGTTTGTTGTTAGCCAGTGTAGATGCTGCATCTATGTCTGTAGTCAGCCACATGTTGTTGCTATCAAGAGTGGTGCTGGCAGCAATGTCTGTGGTCAACGACAGTTCTTTGCTAATTTGGTTGGTAGTCGACGCAAGGGCAATATCGGTGGCCTCAGACATATCACTAATACTGCTGCTGCTGCTGTCATCATTTGTTATTATTGTTGAGAGATCAACAAAGTCGGTTGCCGCAGATGATGATGAAAATGTTGTTTCGAATGTGGACGCAGCAGCAGACGGCTCCAGCGACGTCCAGTCGGTGAATAAACTGGACATGTTGCCCGCAACATCATCGTATGTTGTCGACGGCGCATAAACATCCGAGTCGGAAGTCGCTTGCGTCGGTTCAGCAGCAACGCTGGTTTGTCGTTGCGATGTTTCTTTGGAATACGGTGGCAATTGTTGCTGCTTTTGTTGTTGGTGTTTCTTGTGCCACCGTTCGCCTTTTCTTCGTCGCCCTTTGCGTTTGTTTGCAACTGTTGTTGTGGTTATTGTTGTAAGCGAGTTCGATGTTGTCGATGCTGCTAATGTAGACCTGCTGCTGACGACATTTGTTGGTGATATTTTGTTTAGCTTATGTCTACTTGTTGTTTTTGCTCTTTCCTTTTCTGCTGCTGCTGCTGTTGCTGTAGTGCTAAAGGCAGTTTGTGTTGTTGTCGTTGTTGACGATGTTGCTATTGATGGTAGTGGCAACCATGTTGCATGTTGCTTTGTTGCCGCTGTTGCTGTTGCTGGACTAGCTGTTGCTCGCGTACGATTGCGATGTTGCCTTCGTTTTTGTTTGTGTTCGTGTTGCTGACGTCGCGCAATCAAATTCGGATCGTTGTGATGATGTCGCACCTGATGATGTTGCTGTTGTTGTTCACGCGTGTTGCTGTTGCTATTGTTGCTACTGCTTGGTTGACTTAGAATTAATTGTTGTTGTTTAGTGTTACTTAGATTAGTGTTGCTGCTGCTGCCGCTGCTATTAGAATTATTATTATTGTTGTTATTATTATTATTAATATTAGTACGGTAAGAACTTATGTTGCTACTATGGCCATTCGAATGTTGCTGATTTTGGTTATTGTTGCTATTGTTGCGCATTCCACTAGTACGATTATAATTATTATTATTATTATTTTGTTTGTTGCGTGATGATTTTGATCTATTGTTCGCTGCCGTTGTGTACGAGTATGTTGCTCGCGATGATGTTGCCGACGATGATGATGAGGTGGCTGAGGCTGATGTGGATGTGGATGCCGGCGGTGAGATGATCTTCGACGATTTGAGTGAGTGCTGATGAAAGAACTGATCGGCCGGTATTTTCGTAAACAGATAACAGGCATCGTTGACGTTCTTCTTCGGGCCGATCGCTTTACCGCGGTGCGTGAAACCGACACGTCGCTGCAGATCGACTACGGAACGAAAGACGAAATAACCGTGAACAATGGTCTCGTTGAAATAGCAGGAGTTTTGGAGTTCTTTCTGCAAATACAAAGGAACCAAAGGTATTCGATTAGTTATATAAGGATAAAGGTTTCCAGATCTACTTTGGAATAACCAAGGCAGTTTAGTAAAAAAAAAACTTAAATGAAACCATTATTGAGATATAGAGATTTGAATTTTAGTTAACTCAAAACTAATATAACGATGAATCAAATAATCGTTATTCAAATCAGTTCAATTTCCCCCCCCCCCAGCACTAAGGCATTAAAAAACGAGAATCAATAAATTAAATCAAATCTTTCAAGTATAAACGAAACGATCCGATAAAAGTAGCGCAACTTTGGCAACATGTCTCACAGCACTTCATAAAGTCGACAACAAACACACAAACAAACAAACAAACACTAAACAACAATTGCTAGTGCCCAAATATGGCGCAGCAATAAGCGCATGGCAATAGCAATTATCGTTGTTCGATTTTATTGTCTCGCAGGCGTACAAGAGCCGCACATAAAATCTTCTATCAAGTTGATATCTCTGCTCGAGAGCTGTTTACACCTTTTGACGTGTAGCGATTGTTGTTGTTTTAATTGTTGTTGTTTTAATTGTTGTTGTTGTTACATGCTGCCAAACAAGAGACGCGCACGCGCACCTTCCTACTGTCAAAATTTCGAACACGCGCACATGCTTACAAAAAAGAAAAAATAGAAGAAGAAGAAGAAGAAGAGGGAAAAAAGAAGGCATTTCAGAATCGAATACTCGAGAATCGATGGAATTTCAAGTGTTTTATAAACAAACACTTTTGACGTTGTTTAGTGTCAATTTTTTTTTTGGTTGAAATGTCAAAATACGGCAGAATTGGTTTTTGTTGTTGTTATTATTTCTCCTGGTTTATGTTTATGTCTTGATTGTTGTTGTATTGCATTGTAATCCGGCGATCTAATGGCTGTCGGTTTGGCTGTTATGCGCTCAACCTGCGCGCATGTGCATCGTACCTTATGGCTGGCATTCGAAAGCGTTCATTGGCAGCACTTTGCTGTCAGCGTTGCATTTCGCGCGTATTGCTACGATTTTCTAGCCAAGTGTCAAACTCGAGAGCGGAAGTGATTAAACGAAATTCGTTTCGTCGATCATTGAAGGGAGATTGCGTTAAGCGAGCGGAAGTGAAAGAAAGTTATGAGGTCTTGAAGTTTGGAAAGTTATGAACATTTTCGGAGAATTAATGGTTGGTGTTAATATCCAAATATAAAAGATAGTGTAGATAAGGAATTTGAGAGATATAGAGAAGTTATATAAATTAGAAGAGATATAGGAAATAGAGGACAAAATATCTTTTCTGTGAAGATGAAGAAGACAGAAGAGATTGGACATTTAAATGATATAGATAAAATAGAGGAAATATATAAGATGGAAGGAAATATATGGGATGGAGATTGAATGAAGGCATGTGGGATATAGGGGAGATTGAAAAGATAGATCAGACAGATCAAATGGGTCATATGGTTAAGATGAAGGAGATGCGGTGGTAAGTAAGTCGAGAGAGGAGGAACACGGTGGGAGGAAGTTGAACACTTTTTTCATCACAGGATTAGACGACCGGGTTGGCGGGAGTTTAGGCAATTAGCTTGCCATGTGTAAGTCTAACAACCAAGATTCTACAACTAACTGAGAATGTGAAATTACAAAGGCGCGTAATCACTAATAACTTAGACTAGGGTCACCATTGCAAATCAACCAAACAACCAAGGAGAAACAATGGAAAAATAGGGAAAATCCTGATTCCAAAAAAGATAACTATCCACTATTCTAAATTAAGAGAATAAATTAAAAAAAAGAACTACAAATGCAATGGGAAAATTTCGGACTTGAGGTTTTTTTTTTCAATAAACCTCTCAACTGGAATTTCAAGAACAAAAAATGAACAATTTATTATAAAGCACAGAGTAGCCCAATATTCTAAAAAAAAATCCCACAAAAATAATGTTCAACAAACACACCTTGAAACATTCTGCCACATCATTCGCATAACAATTTATATTATCACTAACAAATACCAATAGCCTCCAAAAATCCATATCATCAATGCAAACTACGTTTTACTATAGCTGGAAACGCATTTGAACGCGAGTGCAAAACAATTGATAACTTAGTAGTAAACAAAAGCAATCGACGGGGATTTACTGTACGCGGGGGATTATGACAGTGTTCGAATGCGTTTGACACTTGAAATACAAAATCAAGATCACATAGAATACTCAACGACGACAACGACGACGATGACGACGCTGTGATTTTGACTTTGATTGATTCGCGTCGTCGAAGTCGACGTTGTTGTCGTCGTGATGGTAAGGTACGAGTATTATGCACTAATCCTAGAGAACTTACCCACATACCGATTTAAAGTGGACATTGAAAATGAATATTTCTACTACATTGACACAAGCATTTGTGACTAGTAATGAAATTGACAGTGATTTCTATTCTATTTCGACTATGGGCGAATGAATGAATTGAATTGGATTGAATCATGTGGTGAGTGAGCCAAAAGGCGAGTACAAATACATTTGGAGTATGTGCGCGAGTACTTCTGAAGTCTCACACAAATTCTACATTGAAAGTTTTCAAGTTGATGTGACCACACACACAGCGAATAAAACTCATTATGACCGCTGTCATATGACATGAATCAAATCAATTCTTGTGATATAATTTCATTTGATTTGATTAAAGTTGATAATGAATAGAGTCACTAACTGCATACTTCAAATATCTGTTACAAGTTCACAACTCACGGATTTTAAATGGAAAAACGGTTTTGTGTCAAGTTCGTCACTGACCGATTTATCTCATGGCTGTCTCGCACACACCACTTACCGATTATCAGATACAGATACTTTTTGCTACTAAATTTGCATCACTGAATTGTGATAAATTTCGTTTATGATGTCAGTTGGTCTTGTCAATTCTTGGAAGTAACACACACAGAAATAACAACGCGGTACACTTTGTTATATATAATCTTTAATTTAAACAAACTTAAGTTACTCAATATAAATTATCAACGCCTAAAGTTTTCCTGCCTCGAGCGTTTAACTCCGGAGAATTTAGGTCAAATTGCATATGACTTCCTGTGACACGACTACAGAAATCTTCTGCATAGTATAAAAATAACGATCGGTAACTTCTAAAGTGTTCTACTGACAACACAATTTCGTAATGCTAACCAAATAAAAAAGTACCTAATGCTAATAAACAACAACAAAAAAAAAAACAACAACAACAACAACAAAAAAGTATCTTATGCTAATAAAAATCTATTTATAGGGCAATCAAATAAACGCTCCGCAAGAGACAACTTGACGCTTTGCTCCGACTGCGACTGACTTAATTATGCAAATAAATGCAATAAAACTCTGCTCTCTGCACTGTTGAATGTCTGTCGGTCTGTCTGTCTGTCTGTCGTTTGCGGAGTCACCATATTTTATGAATGAATTTCATTTCATATCATAATACGAGGGAGTGTGCTGCGACAACAACAACAACAATGAAAATAAGTTGACATGAACAGGTACACGAGTTCTAATTGTGCTTAAATTATAAAATTTAGGGAGTGCTCAGAATTGCCGTTATACTTCGGTGTAGCAAAACTTAAATAGTCAAAAAATTGGAGCTTGCTGATGTGACAGATTTGGAACAGTGTTAATTATAAATTGGTGATAATAATAGGCGGCAAGTGCGAGTGTATAGCGATATGATATGGAATTGTGAAATCGGCGCTAGATCAAATTAGACTTTAAAGAGTCAGTCGACAATGAGGAGCACGAATATGAAGCAGAGATTATACGAATTTAATTTGGAAATTGAATCTTATTTACGAAAGTTTAATTAAAGTCTAAACTGAACTTAAGTACCACCAACTCTCTCCTATCGCTCTAAAGGGTAGATTTAGGTTAATAGTTGAGGTACTGATGGGGACCATGTCTCACAGTGTCGAATTGGGTCTTTTGCAAAACGATTTGTGCGTAGCCTGCAATGAAGACACTGGAACACTTACTTTGTCATTGCACAGCTCTAAATGGATCCAGACTGAACTACTTTGGATTAAGTTTACTTTATACACAGAGAAAAATCACTCTAAATAATGAAGAAAAAATGATCTTGAACCAAGCCGATCCTTTGACGAGAGTCGTGTAATCGTTATAATTCTTAATCCAATCCAGAAATTCTTATTTTGAAGTTAGATCGAAAATTTTTGAATCAAGAATTTCTTATAAATTTAAGATTTTACCAAATTTTTTTTAGAATTGTGTGCTTAATTTAAGATTTTTTATTATAACTTCTTAATCGAAACAGCGAAATCACAATTTGAATCAGAACGAAACGATCTGAAATCAAAAACTAGTTTCATCAATCAGATTATATAAAGGATAAAGGAAGTTCGAGTTGATTTACTTAGGATAATAGATGGACACGAACTAGTTAAAAAGTTAAAAGTTAATTAACAAAGTTACATTTTTTTGCTATTTTTTCACTTTCGCGTTCATTTTAAAAATCACTACAAAGTTAATTAACTCGCATTAAATTTCTTTCGTTAACTATTTTGAATAGTTAAATATAAAACGAAAATCTCAAAAAGTTAAATCAATAATACAAAAGGAAAAATTACTGACAGATTCCGCCTTCTTGGATACTAATAAATAGAATTAATTTAGATAAAAACTGAATCACAAATTTAACGACATTTCGATTTTCTATTTACCCTTGCTTCGGTGGGCATCGTTAAGAATGTAACTTTGTAAAACCGAGAAAATATTTTTTGTTTCTGCCATAGAAATTTTAACTTGTCCGTTAAATTTTTAACGAAGTTAATTTATCAACTTCGTTAAGTTAATTTCGTTTTGTACGTGTTCTCGGACTAACGAAGTTAAATTCTTAATAAGCGATGTCCACCTATGCATCCTCGCTCTCTCGCTATATATTGTATAATAGGAAGTTCAAGTTGATTTGATAAAGGTTCGATATAGATCAGAATTTGCTTAGTGAAATACTTAATAAATCTACTTGCATTTTGTTAGCTTGAGGATTCTCTAATATTAATATAAATAGTTCCTAAAGCATTGTCCATGCTTTGTCTCTTAGACGTGAACTTACCATTCCAACTAGTTTCCAATTGTCGTTGAAACACAAGTACCTTTGTGTCTCTTTTGCGAACAGCGCTATTTTGAAATCGTTGTTCACATAGTCCGGGAGGCCGACTATCGTTATATTTTCTGTAAACAAAAACAACAAAACAAAAACAAATTTAAATATATACGCGATATTTATAAACAAAAAATATAATATTTCTATAATACAAGCGGATGTACACGTGAATCAGCCAGACGAGAATATCAAAATAGATTTATTATTTGTTGTTGTTATATAAAATAGACCCGATATATATATATACGAGTATATATGATATTTATTTTCATTGAGTTGATTCGGTAAAATATTTATAAAGTCTCGATTTATTTTCTTTCCAACAAAAACTTTGGACTTCAACTTGACAGTTTTTCATTTGCATTTTGTATGCGAGCGTTTTGTTTTGTTTACCATACCAAATACTATATAAGAATATGTGTGTGTGTGTGTGTGTGTGGATGTATTTGAAAATCAACTAATGAAAAACAAAAATTGCGTAGATCATATCTTTAGGCTATAGCTATTTGGCATATACGTTTGTATGTTTGTATGTATACTGAAACTTGGTTGAGCATCCAGTCATCTAGGCAATCTATTGACTTTATCCGCATGTCGCACAGTTTGATGGTCGTCGTCATCTTTGTTGTCGTCGTTGTTGTTGTCGTTGTTGTTGTTGTTGTTGTCGTTTGTCGTCGTCGTCGTAGTTGGACTCTGTTGTTTATGCGCATGCGTAGCAGCGGCGCGTATCGTGGCATGTTTGGCGCGTTTGACAAGCGGCATTCGGATTTATTTGCATACTTCTTGAGTCGCAGGCATCAATATTTGCCTTTCATTTAACAAAATTGTGATCTTGCCCCGCGCTCTATGGACTCGATAGATGTATGCGACGACAACAACAACACCAACAACAACAACATTAACTTAAATGCCAACCGCTTTTCGAGTTCATGTAACTTTCGTGGTAGTCTAAAAGTTGCATTGGAAGTTTATGAGCTATAGACCTTCCTCCAATATACTCGTCTTCCATGAACCCTTAAAGATCGTCAGATAGTAAAAAAAGGCTAAAAGCATAACATGACGCACGGGACAAACAAATAAAAAAATCATAACGACAAGCCTTGGAGCTGACCACAAAACCCGTCACAAAGCGAAAGCGTGTATGCCACACTTTCCCAATAAATTCATTCACGCCACAGAACTATTTCGTTTCGTTCCTATGTAAAATATATATTTATATATTAAGTACAAGCAGCATAAACTCTGGAGTACATAACAAATACTTGCCACAATACCACGAACGACTCCTCAGCATGACAGGCGAGCAAATATCTTTTAGCATAATTCCATGCAACAAGCAAAAGCGGACAGCGAAAAAGAAAAATCTTAAGAATTATGACATATGGACATATCCACTGGTAGCACCAACAAACGCCGAAATCAACGCCATGCCTAGACTCCACGGATGTGAGTGTGTACCACCTAAAAAGTGCGCCCAAAGAAGAGCGTGTCTTAGAAAAAAAAAAATTAAAAACCAGAGACGCCTCAGTTGTTGGCACATCTTCCTGCTGCAACGTAGTATTGCAAAGACGTGCCCCGGTAATAATGGTAACACCACGGCACAATCATAAATATCGCGTTTGCCATTTTCCAATCCCGTCCCGAGTTTGTTTTGTGTGTGCTTGTGAAATATGAGCTCAGTGATTGGCGCGAGCGCGTTGGCTAGCGCAAACGGCGCAAAAGTCACATTATTGCTAAGAATTTTGCCAGTGAGCATAAATTTAATTACCACCAGCAACGACGACGACGACGCCGTTTGCGCCGCCGACACCAACAATAAGCAGAAGCCCCTACACAATGCCACATGAAGCTCAATGAGCATATACATATATGAGTGATGTTTACATACATAACGAGCTTAAGTCGACTTTTGGTATCGATATCTCAAATAATTTAGAAGTTTAATTCAACTTTATCTAACATTATAAAAAAGGTTGGTCTTGGTTTAATAAAAGATTTATTTCTGGTTGTTAAGATATGAAGTAGGTATCCAGAACTTGGGAATCCGAAATTGTTGGATCTATTCAGCACTAATTCTACTAAGGTACTTAATGTAAGTACTTCTTTATTTGATCTTAGATTTCCAAGGCAGAAAATGAAGACCTTAATTTTAGATTTTCCAAAAAGTTCCATTTGAAAAAAAAAAGTTTAGAGTATTAACAACTTCATAGAAAGTGACAGAAAGTATTTTTGTTAAAGCTCCCATAGATCGACTCGGTTAGGTTAGGTTGTACTGCCTGACCGAAGCCACGCATAGACCTATTAGGCCCATAGCGCTACCAGGTTGAGATCCTTTATTTTTTTGACTATTTTAAGTATAGTTGACGTCATCCAGTATGCGCTAATAGGTCGACAAATAGCTCCTGAAAATTAGAATTTTTCCACCGATTCTGCTTTTTGACTTATTCCGTTTTCGCTAAGCACTATCTGCAGCATATGGCTACAGTGTATACAAAAAAAAAAAAACACACACACATGAGTTCGCTTGTTGGATGGATGGATAGATGGATGGACTGTAGACTGAACCTAGTCACCTATCAATCTATCTCGAGTGGTTGGTTCTCAAGTGCTTTACTTATTAGTGCCAGTGCGGTTGCTTTTGCTGCTGTTTCTGCTCCGTGTTGTTGCTGTTGTTGGCTGTTGTTGGCTGTTTGTTGCTGGCTGTTGATGTAGTTAGCGTTGCTTCTTGTTGTTGAAGTTCAATACCCTGCGAATATTTGTATGAGGAAGCAATAAGTCGAAGCAGCAGCAGCACACGCTGAGATTTGTACGATAGGTAGGTGGTGGCTGTACGCACAAGTGGCATCTCTCCTCCTCTGTATCTGATTGTAATTAGTACGGCATATGCACGTTTTGTTTAATATAAACACAAGTTGAGAATCTTTCGAGTTGAGGTTTTGTTTTGTTTTTGTTATTATTGTTGTTCTTGCTCAATGGGTACCACAATAGGAATGGCCTTTTTTGAAGGTGAAAGGTTACGTTAAGGTTTTTAGTTCCGGATTGTAAAGTGGTTTTCAGTTACTTATCAAGTTGGTATTGAGGTAAATGTGAAACATTTGGCAAGTTGATAGGTTAATCTTTATTTTAGTTGGGAAATTTCGAAGGTTTTCATATTTCGGCTTTCTGTGGAATGGTTTTAGTAGCTTAAAAGACTCGCCCAACTATTTGACTGGACTCTGTTATATATTGTAGATATATTCCAAACATCTTTAAATTGACTAAAGCCGATATTATTTCGAAAGTTTTTGCTTATAAATCTCTTTCATGGTTTGATGAAGTGGATACAAATTTTTCCTAAGTCCAACCTGTTAAAGGATGACCATGTCCATTGAATTTAGGCCATCAAAGTTCATTTTTAAAGCCATTTAATTTACTTTTAATCAGATACACAACTTCATAAGTAGTTAGAAAAAAATATCTGGAATGTGAAATCGAATCCGCTTCGATTTTGACCTAAAACCAACTTATTTACATTGTCAAGAGCTTCAACCCATAAAGACAATCAGCCAGCCACCCACACGAGACACATTCCAAGATGCTTCTAAACGAAGAGAACCCATCAAATTGAAATTGTCACGCATGTGTCATAAACGAAAGAGACGCTTTTGAATGTCATGACTGCAGCCGAAAGTTGAAGTTGAAGTTGACGACGATCAACGAACGTCATAAATTCAATATCGAGTGCTAATTAACTCATTAATTGTGGGGGCGCCTATGGGGCGCGAGCGCGTGACGCTGGACGCAAACACATGCGAGTATACTGTAACTGAGATAAAGGCAGATGATGCACTGCTGTGTGTGGCGGCGGCAGTGGCGGCGGCGGCGTCAAATGGACAAAACGAGAATCGTGCGTGAACAAAAATACAGCTTAAAGAAAAAAATCCGATTACTGTTGCAAATGCCAGGGGCGTGTTGGTGTTAGCTGTACCTACTTGAGTAGACTTCTGTTGTTGTTTTTGTTGTTTTTGTTGTTTTTGTTGAGAATGATGCTTGCAACAGCTACTCCAAATTAAATGGCGCTAATTGCAGCGGGAAGTGGCGATCGTGCCAATTCAATTAGCAGCAACTGAAGTTGATAGATGCGCGTTTTGTGTTATGTGGCAATGCTTTACAATAATTACAGGGTGCAGGGGCATCAGTATGAATTTTTTGAATACACTGGCTGTACGCTACTTTACAAGTTGTTACTTTGGAGTGAACCAAAAGATAAGTTTCTGTTGTCACTTTATTTTTCATATATTCATTCATACTCTGACTTTCCTCGATATTTCAAAGAGGTTTTTTTGATAACTCGAGAAATGATTTATGAAGAAGTTATAACTCTTTCAATTTCAAAAATAGTTTCTCTCTTGATCGAGGATATTTCTAGTTTTGGAATTAAATACCTTTTTCAAGAAACCAATGACCTTTGTTTGTGGTAAAATTTGTACTAGAGGAAGGTGTCCCAAAAGGAATCCAAGTGGATTGATATGATTTTAAATTGTTGCATATGACTTCTAGACCTATCTATATATGTATATATAATCAAATTTTTCAAGTCACACAAAACTTCCATTGGACTTGTTTCTTCATTTTTTGTTTGCTGGTATTTTCGATTTTCGCCAGAATCTCAGCTTCCAAATGAATTCCTGGAAACGTGACCAAACATCAATAGTCTCGACCCAATACATGTGTTTGTTTGTTTGTTTTTATGTATGTATGTTAGTTGGTTGGTTGGCTGTTGCAATCAGCGACAGTGGCGGTGGCGACAAAATCAACACTTGCGTCCAGCAACGACGATGCGGCAAGTGTTGATTGAAATCTAAGTCAAACTTTTGTCGCCATCGCCATCGCCATCGTCAGTCGTCATCGTCGTCGTCGCCTTTGGAGACTTTGAACATTAGCCACGCTATGTGTGTGCCTTTAAACACTGCATCGACCGACTGATTGCTATTGGATTTTGAGTTAGTGTCCACCACTTCTGCCCAGTCACATACGATATTGCACCCATGCTGTACGAAGTATGTTGCATGCGGCCTGCTAATGTTTTCACTCTACTCTACGTTTTCTTTGCAGCATTGAATTTCCGGGAATGCGTTAAGAAAACTGAGTCGACTCCGAGCGTTTTTAATGAATACGAAAGTGTTAAATGTATGCCAGACATTCCAGGAATGCATCAGGGTTGACTGCATTGGGCTTGGCTTGGCTTTGCTTTGCTTTGAGCTCGAATAGATTGGTCAGTGAGTGCGGCACTCGGCTGTTTGAAGCGATTTTTTTTTTAATTTTTTGTTTAATGTGTCATTGAACTTGTCATTACGTGAAGTGTGGAGAATGTCGAGGGTAGGTTAAGGTAAGTCGGAGAGGATTTGTTAATAATGCAAAAAATGGTTCTTCCGTTGAATAGGTAAATTTTTAAGTGACCAAGAGATCAAATCTCAGAAGTTCGAAAAATGAAGGCTGAGCTCGTTTAAATCAGTTTCTTTAACCACCTTAGCCAATCTATATATTTAGATAATTCGAATAAAAGTTATATACCAGGAATAGAAGACATCGGGCCACCAAATAAGGAATATGTATATCAAATTACTTAACATAGCAGAATTTTCCACATTATCATTTAATTAAATCTCTAATTAACTACTTAAATCACAACGGCATAAAAGCCACTCAACGTAATTAACACGCCCATAAATCTCAGACGAACAACCTCATTCATGTATTTTCAATACGAATGCAATTACGCATACAAATGATCCAACAACAATAAACATTAATGAATTATTATCGATATCGTTGTTGTTATTATCGTTATTGTCGTTGTTGTCGTTGTTGTTGTTGTTGTTGTTTTAACTGCAAGGATGCCAGATGCAGTAAGTTAAACAAAAAGAACCGACGACGACCACACACGCAGTTAATTGCCACTTTATTTGGCAATGTCAATGGCGCTGAATATGCAAAATGACATCGCACTGCAGTGGTCTACAGAGTCTACAGCGACTACACAATACATTGTATACATACGTACGTATATATATATATGCGAGTATATCCCAGTCGGCATTTTCGTTAGCGTCTTTGCAGCAGTGTGCCGCAACCAAAACAGTTTGAGGGACTCTAAAATCTTTGAGGAAGCTAAGAAAATTACTCACGGACTTATTGAAATGGATTATAAAAAAGGAAAGCAAGAAATGAAAAAGTGTCTTTAAACCATCTTCTCGAAGTACTTCTTAAGGAAGGCCAAGTAACATCCTTTCTCATGGAGAGGAAAAAAGAAGGCCTTCACAAGCGGGACATTTGATACAAAAAAGCAAGGAGTATGACAGTGGTAATTGAAGAGGCTTCTTCTCTGCCAGGAAGGGCTTTTAGAAACGCTTTTTACTGCTGAGCTTGCCGACTGGGATTGGTCTTGTCGTGCACTACTATGTTGTGTGATTGTTATTGTGATTGTGCTGTGAATTGGTATTCAATTTCGCAGTGTGTGTGTGGTACGATTTTAATTTGTTTATTTATTTTTTTCGCAGTGTTATTATTGGGAATTAAATGAAAATTAAATTAAATTTTAATTGAGTCATGTTAAGAGTGACCATGCTGAGATGTGGTGGATAAGACTCCTTAATTGTTTCAAAAGGCAGTTAACCTTACACAGTTATGTGATAAATTGTGTTGTTTTTTTTTTAATAAATTGATGGAACTAAGAAGCATAGAAATAACATAAAATTGAATTAAATAAATTTAATTAAATAAGAGAGCTTTTTGCTATTTGCTTACTATATTCTCATTGATTCATTCTACATTAACAATAAACAATGTAAAAAAGAGTATATGGATTACATTCATATAAAAGCCTTAGAAGTACAAAACAATCCTTTCTTGTTACAATATAATTTGTGGTTTATATTATGACAAACAAATAAATATTTACTTTTTATATCGAAGGTGTTATTTCAATATTCGAAAATGTGGAACATTTATCTTGAAATGCAAGTAACCTACGATCACTTCCTGATGGTAATAAGGTCAGGTATGGTACAAAGAGAACAAAGTCTATTTAAACCTAAATCAAGGTTCTGAAATCTTGAACAAGCATTCAAGTCGGCTCTGTCAAGAAATTTTTTTAAGATGAAAAAAACAACACCTTCAAACTCTTTAGCATGGTTCTTAAACAAAAAAATGGAAACAATTTACTTAACAGTCTTGACATAGGGTCTGGATCCTATGAAGATCATGCAAAAAAGATGGTCATGGAAACAATTTTTCAAAATTAAACAACGAGCTTTTTAATAAACATTGTTTAAAATATATCAAACAAATTAAATTCGTTTAGAACCCTATCTAGACAGGGACCCTTATCTCGGGTCCGGAATATGCCCCACAAATTTAGTAATATCAAGTTTTTTGAATCTTTAGATAGAAGTGATAAATTTTACGAAATAATTTTTTAATAATTGATACTTCTAAATTTATATGCCATAGAAATTTTCTAGTAAGGGTCTGGAATAAGCCAGAGAAATTTTGAAGAATTTAGACAAAATAGGATACATCGATGGCCTGGAATATGTCATAAAAATTCGAAAGTAACTATTCTTTTTAATCTTTTAGGGATAAAAAAAAACGAAAATAATTGAACCTTCTGAATTTGTATGGCATATTCCAGACCCTAGATATGGTACATCGATGGTCTGGAATATGATACAGAAATCTATCAATTACTTTCATAATTTAAGGAAAAAAGTAAGACATGTCGTGCTTCACTATGCTCATAGGTTGGCCTATGTAAGGAATCTGAAGCCAAAGTAACCATGCTTCAAATATTTCAATTAATTGTTAAGTAAACGAAACAAAAATGTTTGAAAGCCCCGACCTAGGTAACATAGGTTCCTAGGGTAGGATAAAAAGTGCTTAGCTCATTTCAAAATTAAAATTTTTAAGTTAAACTAAAATCAAAGAAAAGTTATCAAAGAGAGAATTTCATATATAAAATTGTTGCCTATTTTATTCTTGAAAACTTTTAAGCTATTTCCATTTAAAATATATATATAGTCAAAAAAAACTGTGAAAGGCATTTAAAAGCTCTCTGAACTGATGCGGAAACGGATTGTTCGCCAAATCCCAAAATCCGGGAAGAACAGGATTTGCAATCTCGCAAGATACCCGCACTCACAGTTAGTATAGATAAGGATTCCAATCGCACCGCGAGCCATTCAGCCTAAACTACAATTTCACAGCGTGAAAGAGGTATTTACTCTAATTTGAAGGTAATTTCCTTAAGACATGTTTAAACATGAAATACTTATCTAAAGTACCGGCATAAATTATGTTTGGTTAAAATGTAACTCTAAGGCTAATGCAATTAGCCAACGAACTAATTACAAACTAATCCTAAAGCGTACAACATGTTTTTCGCATGTTAACGCAGACAGACACATGCAAACTGATTTACACACACACTCATGTGAGTGCAGTACAAATTAAATACTAACGTAAACAACGATTTGCAGCTAACTTTGTTTTATAGAGAGATTGCAACAAAAATAAATACAAAAATTTGTTACTATAAAAAGTATTAGATGCAAAAAGCATTAACACGCATTTGCGTGTGTTATCTTAACGCCAAATCGGCATGCAGCATTTGCCCGGTTGCAACATTTGCTGCTAGCGTCGCTGTCGCCGTCGTCTGTTGCAATGCGCAGGCGCAACCTCAGCGTTTGTTTTTTATTAATTAAGTGCAAACGCAGGCATTTACATGCAGTCACAAAACACGCACTAAATTAGCGCAACACTGGCAACACTACCACCACCACCAACAACAACAATAATAACAACAACAACAACTGCGTTTACGTTACCGGATTTAGTTTTTGTACTACCTCGTCGTCGTTGTTGTTGTTTTGCCAAGTGTGCAGCATACTACATATAAGAAAGGTGTTGCCACTTGGCTGCCACTTTGGGTGACGCTTTTAATGTTGCACGCACATAAATCTCAAACTTGTTTTTGTTGTTTTTTTATTTGCAAATTTTTTTAATTTTTTTTATCTCAATTCGATGGTGTAAAAATATTTTGGCCATTGCTCGGGCAATTTGTCAAATTTTTGAAGTGTTTTTTTTTGTTGTTTTGTTTTTGTTGGTTTGTCTTTTGGTTTTGGCTTATTAATGTTCTGGTTTACGTCTTTTATGATGTCATTAATTTTCAAATGTTATTAAATTTTATTTAACTGGCTTTGTAAGTAGAATAATTGTATTTACGTTATCTGAGAAAAGTCAACAAACTTAATCGTTAATAAATCAAAGTAATACTTGGACAACTGGTTGATGCATTGGAAGTACTTTTGTTGGTATCTAACGAATCGTTGGTTAGGTTATGCTATGTTATGGTAGGATTGGAATCCTTAAGCAGAAGTAAAATAAAATTAATTTTGGAGGCGAAGCTCAAATCACATTTTCAATTTGTAATCGCTTGTACCGTCTGTCCGTCCCAGGGATTAGAGCCGTCGTTAAGAAGATATCGAGCTGAAATTTGGTTTGAGAGCTCCTATTCTCCAAGCGGAGTTTAAGTTCGAAGATGGGCAAGATAAAAATAGTTACAGTATAAATTACCAGCTGAAATTTGGCATTTTACATTTAAGTAGAAACACGCTTTATTTCCATTCACAAAAATGGGCGTAATCGTATAACCACGCCTACCTGCTATACAAACTCCCCTTTCTTTTGCGAAAATAAAATTAATTAAATTAGTTTCAGCGTAGTTAAATGGTTTAAATATTGTATTTAATACATAAGTAGTAATATAAAACTACAAACCGAAAATGGGCGTGATCCGATAAGAAAAAAACGCCCACTTATAATAGAAATACATTATATATTGTGGGCATTTATGTATGTCCTAAAAGAAATCATTTTTTGGTGTCACTGAGATGACGGTGGGTATTCGACTTTATTGGTTTTTGTTCAGTGGGGCTTTACAAACGAGATTGGATCGCGTTTCCTCTCCTGCGACTGCTCTCTTTCTCTTTGTTTCTCTCTTATGCAAATTAGCTTTAAGAACGACCCTAAAGAGATTGTTTTTTTAATTGATTTTACGAAGAGTTTATAGGCGGCTCAATGGCATTTAATGCAGAACGTCCCAGGTTCAATTCTCAAGAAAAAATTATGTTTTTTTATTGGAATAATATTTCTGTGGTACTCTAGGATCCACAACAAGTTTTTGGAAAATCTTCTAAGGATGACAAGTTTTGAACAAGCTTATAAATAGCTCGGCTCAGACTGTTCTATGGTGATAGCACCAAATATTAATTAATTTATTTGTTAAAAAAATTAAAAGAAAAAAGCTTTAAAAAAATTTTAATTAACAAAAACTATTCTTCTTAAAGATATGCGAAATTCCAAGAACTCATCCCTCAAAGATTCCCAATTCGCTTTGATCAATATTTCACTATATTCAAATAAAAATTATTCGATTTAAATTATTTCATATGTATATTGCAACACGACAAATAATAAAAACAGCCATTCCTACTGCGTGTGGTTACTTCAATTTCAACCCCACAAAGTTCCCCACTTAAATTAAGCCTAAAGCGACATGAAACAAAACGCTTTCACTGCATTTGGCTTATTTAAACTTAAGAAGAAGACGACAAAAATAAAAATCGAATAGCCATAAAAATTGATAATCTAATCTGAGAAGAAAAAAAAAAACGAAAACAAAAACAAAAGCAAAAACAACAAGAAATGTTTATCTGCAGCGGCTGAAAATAAATCGCCACCATAAACAAGCGCTGCACCGCTGCAGCAGTGAAAGTCAAAGCGCGAAGCGCGAAGTCGAGTCGCCGGACTCAAAATTGATGAAAGAAATCAATAATCAAAAATCAAATATTGTCTTAATCGCCTTAATCTAGCGGCATGTAGCCACGTCGGCCCAGAAAGCCGACACGAAGATGAGGAAAAAAACAACAACAACGAAATACAAACTGTCGTAAAAAGCGATTTAAAGGTTTGTTGTTGTTTTGAATGCGTAACTGTGGCAACGACCGACGATAACAAACTGCAACAGTTAGAGATAAAGATGCACCCAAAAGATGAGAGATTAAGATACACAAATTTCAGATAAAGCACGATTTATGTGTACAAACATCGAACTCCATTTAAATGGAGACCTTACAGCAGAACACGCCCACTGGAGAGATAGCTTAAATCTGGCTTTGCTTAGGCTGTCTGCAGAGTTTAAAGTGCTGGACGCGCGGTTCATAATTGTGGCATATTATTTTGTAAAGTTGTTGTAAAGTTTATGTATAAACAAAATATTTATTTAAAAAAATTAAGTATTCATGATGGGCGAATGTTTCATAAGGTATTGGTATCAAAGTTGGTAGGCAAACAAATAAATGTACATAAATATATTAAGTTAACTTTTTTTAAATGGTAAAATTAAAATTTTATTCGAATATATATATTAAAAATATTGTATGTAATTAAAAGATTAAGAAACAAAGTAAAAAGTAAGTCAGTAAGTAAATAAATAAATAAGTAAGTAAGTAAGTAAGTAAGTAAGTATGTAAGTATGTAAGTATGTAAGTATGTAAGTATGTAAGTATGTAAGAATGTAAGTATGTAAGTATGTAAGTATGTAAGTATGTAAGTATGTAAGTAAGTATGTAAGTATGTAAGTATGTAAGTATGTAAGTATGTAAGAATGTAAGTATGTAAGTATGTAAGTATGTAAGTAAGTATGTAAGTATGTAAGTATGTAAGTATGTAAGTATGTAAGTATGTAAGTATGTAAGTATGTAAGTATGTAAGTATGTAAGTAAGTATGTAAGTATGTAAGTATGTAAGTATGTAAGTATGTAAGTATGTAAGTATGTAAGTATGTAAGTATGTAAGAATGTAAGTATGTAAGTATGTAAGTATGTAAGTATGTAAGTATGTAAGTAAGTATGTAAGTATGTAAGTATGTAAGTATGTAAGTATGTAAGAATGTAAGTATGTAAGTATGTAAGTATGTAAGTATGTAAGTATGTAAGTATGTAAGTATGTAAGTATGTAAGAATGTAAGTATGTAAGTATGTAAGTATGTAAGTATGTAAGTATGTAAGTATGTAAGTAAGTATGTAAGTATGTAAGTATGTAAGTATGTAAGTATGTAAGTATGTAAGAATGTAAGTATGTAAGAATGTAAGTATGTAAGTATGTAAGTATGTAAGTATGTAAGTATGTAAGTAAGTATGTAAGTATGTAAGTATGTAAGTATGTAATTATGTAAGAATGTAAGTATGTAAGTATGTAAGTATGTAAGTAAGTATGTAAGTATGTAAGTATGTAAGTATGTAAGTATGTAAGTATGTAAGTATGTAAGTATGTAAGTATGTAAGTATGTAAGTAAGTATGTAAGTATGTAAGTATGTAAGTATGTAAGTATGTAAGTATGTAAGTATGTAAGTATGTAAGTATGTAAGAATGTAAGTATGTAAGTATGTAAGTATGTAAGTAAGTATGTAAGTATGTAAGTATGTAAGTATGTAAGTATGTAAGTATGTAAGTATGTAAGTATGTAAGAATGTAAGTATGTAAGTATGTAAGTATGTAAGTATGTAAGTATGTAAGTAAGTATGTATGTAAGTAAGTATGTAAGTATGTAAGTATGTAAGTATGTAAGTATGTAAGTATGTAAGAATGTAAGTATGTAAGTATGTAAGTATGTAAGTATGTAAGTATGTAAGTATGTAAGTAAGTATGTAAGTATGTAAGTATGTAAGTATGTAAGTATGTAAGAATGTAAGTATGTAAGTATGTAAGTATGTAAGAATGTAAGTATGTAAGTATGTAAGTATGTAAGTATGTAAGTATGTAAGTAAGTATGTAAGTATGTAAGTATGTAAGTATGTAAGTATGTAAGAATGTAAGTATGTAAGTATGTAAGTATGTAAGTAAGTATGTAAGTATGTAAGTATGTAAGTAAGTATGTAAGTATGTAAGTATGTAAGTATGTAAGTATGTAAGTATGTAAGTATGTAAGTATGTAAGAATGTAAGTATGTAAGTATGTAAGTATGTAAGTATGTAAGTATGTAAGTATGTAAGTATGTAAGTATGTAAGTATGTAAGAATGTAAGTATGTAAGTATGTAAGTATGTAAGTATGTAAGTATGTAAGTATGTAAGTATGTAAGTATGTAAGTATGTAAGTATGTAAGAATGTAAGTATGTAAGTATGTAAGTATGTAAGTATGTAAGTATGTAAGTAAGTATGTAAGTATGTAAGTATGTAAGTATGTAAGTATGTAAGTATGTAAGAATGTAAGTATGTAAGTATGTAAGTATGTAAGTATGTAAGTATGTAAGTATGTAAGTATGTAAGTATGTAAGTATGTAAGTATGTAAGTATGTAAGTATGTAAGTATGTAAGTATGTAAGTATGTAAGTATGTAAGTATGTAAGTATGTAAGTATGTAAGTATGTAAGTATGTAAGTATGTAAGTATGTAAGTATGTAAGTATGTAAGTATGTAAGTATGTAAGTATGTAAGTATGTAAGTATGTAAGTATGTAAGTATGTAAGTATGTAAGTATGTAAGTATGTAAGTATGTAAGTATGTAAGTATGTAAGTATGTAAGTATGTAAGTATGTAAGTATGTAAGTATGTAAGTATGTAAGTATGTAAGTATGTAAGTATGTAAGTATGTAAGTATGTAAGTATGTAAGTATGTAAGTATGTAAGTATGTAAGTATGTAAGTATGTAAGTATGTAAGTATGTAAGTATGTAAGTATGTAAGTATGTAAGTATGTAAGTATGTAAGTATGTAAGTATGTAAGTATGTAAGTATGTAAGTATGTAAGTATGTAAGTATGTAAGTATGTAAGTATGTAAGTATGTAAGTATGTAAGTATGTAAGTATGTAAGTATGTAAGTATGTAAGTATGTAAGTATGTAAGTATGTAAGTAAGTAAGTAAGTAAGCATAGGTGGGCATCGTTAATTAAGAAGTTAACTTCGTTAATCCGCGAAAAGTTAACCAAAAACTTAACATCGTTGAGGTAATTTCGAATTGCTAAATGTCGTTAAATTTATGATTTAGTTAAAAATTGTCTAATTTAATTGTATTTATTTATAAGTAAGACTGTCTTCTTCTTCTGTCGGCAAATCTTTCGATTTACACTAGATCAATTCTAAAGATTTTCTTTTTTGTTATTGATTTTAATTTTTTAGTTTTTCATTTTATATTTAACGAATTTGAATTTTAACGCGAGTTTATTAACTTTTTAGTGGTTTTCGAAATGAACGGTATAGTTAAAAATTAGAAAAATTAACTTCGTTAATTGACTTTTAACTTTTTAACTAGTTCGTGCTCAGTTCTGTAAGTATGTAAGTAAGTAAGTAAGTAAGTAAGTAAGTTAAATGTCAATTAGCTTTAAGTCTATACGCAATTTGACTAATGGTCTAAAACATTTATCGTAGTAGCCATTAAATCTATTTTAGTTACTAGAGTAACACGTAATAAGTTTCTATTTTCTCTATAACTTCAAAATACATGTATGTATATACATTTTTTAGTTAGAAGCAAGAATTGCATCTTTGGTTTAAAAAAGTGTAAACTGCATTACAAAAACAAAATTTTTAAATATCTTTAATAATTTTTAAAATTATTCCAGTTTTTGTTATGTATCATAAATTTCGTTTTTTTTTATCGCTAACGCCCAACAAGCGTAATGACCAAAATATGAACTAATTTCGAATCAATAACAATTTCCGCCCATCCATTGTTGGCTTGACCAAATATCACCTTCGAATTTCTCATCACCTGCAATTGTACGTGTGGATGTGCGTGTGTGTTTGGGTTTATGTAGGCATATTTTTCTTTTATTATATTTTTATATTTTATTTACATAAATGCGATAATTAAATTTCCATAACAATGCATAAACCTCGTATGTCCCGCTGCGTCTTAAGATGTCATCTTAAAAATTTATTAAAAATCAAATTTGATTTTTATCGAATCGCACCGAGCGCCGAAATGATGATGAAGTATGTCAAAAGTGTTTGTGGAAAAACTCCCAAGCATACTCGTACATACATACAAACATACGTACGTACGTGTGTATCCATAAGATACAACTACGAAAAAGCGTCAACAAAATGTTTGCATAAAATAACAATCAAATTTGAAAATAGCAAAAGTACAACAAAAGCGTTCGAAAGAAGACAAAAAAAAAAAAAAAACAACACAAAAGCGCCCCGAAAATGTATTTACGAATTCATGCAATGCAACAACAACAAATCAACATAAAATTAAGTAAAATTAAAAGTAATAAAAAATAAAGCGCCCAGCATGACAAAAATATATTTTTGTATAAATAAGATAAAGAAGAAGAAAAAAAAAAATCGATACTCAATAAAGAAAGAGAAAAAAATTCGAATACACAAAAGTATGCAGGAAACTTACTCAAAGTTCGAATCGAGTGTGGAAGTGGAAGAAATAACTGACGAATGAACGTTTAGGCCACAATGGCGCTTTTTAATGGCGTCAAAATGATGCCTAATTGCCGCCATCAAAATTCCAAACAAGTCGTATGCGTCGATTGATTCGACTGCGCTGCTCCACCGCTGCTTCAAATCGGTTTTTTTTTCTTTCGTTTTTTTCTTTTCTGCTTTTTCAAATGTATCGCACAAATACTCGAATCGAATCGTGATAAGAATTTTCGAAAATACTTTATGCACCACAGGTGATCGTGAA
Organism: Suillia variegata; assembly: GCA_949127995.1. Classification (NCBI taxonomy): domain Eukaryota; kingdom Metazoa; phylum Arthropoda; class Insecta; order Diptera; family Heleomyzidae; genus Suillia; species Suillia variegata. Next base: position 7,378,103 of record OX421842.1, read on the forward strand.
GCTTGCTACGAGTTTAGTAGAATGCGTGTGGAGGTTTTTTTTTTTTTTGAGATATCAAACATTTGAGATGATAATTTAAAAATATGAAGAAATCGCTTGACAGATGCTGAGCAATATTTTTTAAGAGCATGCACAAAGTTCCATTGGAATCTTCATCTATTGTTGATCTGAATTTCGTCAAATACAAAATTTTTTAATATCTCGCTGATATCTCCAAATGAGCTCAAACTGATTTTGCTCATAGTACAAATGTTTAATAATTTGTTTGCTTGTTGTTCAAATATTTTTAAGATACTTAGTACCAAATTGTATTTAACAAAGTGTAAAAGAAAGGGAGAGCATTGAAGTTCTCACTCTCTTTGGTAATCTTATCTGTCAAAATCAAATGTCAAATTTCAATAAACAATATTTCATATGAAACTGACATTTAGATTTTGACTATAAGAGTTCTCTCTCAAGCTGGCAGACTTTGCTTAGTACAGCCCATTAAGATTCTTAATTATATGGAGAAAATTTCTTATATAATTTTTCTATTTATTTATTTTTATAAATTTAATAATGAAATATGTTAAAAACTGACTTTTCGACTGAACATAAATATTACAATAAAGTTTTGTTGTAATGGAAATAAAATATTTCACTAGATTTATAATTGTTCGGTGGTCAGCTTGGATATAACATAAATATGGGCGAAAAATTTTTATTGGAATTTGAAAACTATTAAACTTAAAAATAGAAACCTTTTTATGCAAATTTGAGGTCTGGTGGAGTTTACATGGGTGGTCCGACAAGTACTTAGCCTCACCGAACGATGGAGGCCCATCTTAGCAGACCTCGCGAAAACGTATTTTTCAGACGGATTAAAGAAGTTGGAGCATCGCTGGGTCAAGTGTATCAAGACTATGTTGGGCAATAAATAGACACTTTTCCTGAATTTTCAATTTTCTTTTGTAGACTTAGTACTTATTGGATCACCCTCGTAAATAGCTTTTGTAACTAGTGGTCAGTTGAAACTTGGCCAATTAACTATTCAGAATTTTTGAAGAAATTTGATCGATCTCAGGGGTGACTTTTATTTTCGGTTTTATATTTATTCTTGACATTAATGAAAAAATTTGACTTTATCGGTGACAAAATTCGAGTACATCTGATAGTTACAGTTTTCTTCAAAGGCATCATCAAAAGAACGAATAAGACAATTTGAAGACAAAGTCAAAAGTCAACGAAATTTACTAGAAAATCAACTTTATAGAAAAAATCGTCATTACTGCAACAACTTTTATTGTATATACATATAGTATATAGTAAGTAAAGAAACTGTCCGAAACTAAGTCCGAAATTGTTAACACAGATTTGCAAATAAAATCGAAGTCTCAAACTGTGACATGAAATCTTAGCCTACATACTCGATAAATCTAAATACAACAAATTCCCACAAAACAAATTAACCTGACCTGCAAAAGCGAAACAAAAAGAAAAAAAACAAAAACAAAACATTCTACAAAAACATTTTATCTACTACGAAAAAAAAAGTAAAAAAAACATGCGCCCACTACGAGCCCATAAAAAACGACACTCACACTTATATATTAAGTATCTCAACAGCTAAATTCGAAAATGTTCTAAGTACATTTTTTTATTTACAACTTTTCGTTTTAACAATTCAGCTTCTCAGTGCTATGTGAAAATACTACAAAAAGTCCAACAACAAGTCGTTAAAAAAACAAATTGTTGTACTTAATAGGTTTGCGATTTTTGTTGTTTTGCCGGCAATATGCCTTAATGTAGCCAAATGCAACGTTTTCTAATGCGCAAATGTCAAAAAGTGTAACGCCGCATTAGAAACCGCCGCAGCGAACGAACTAAACGAATGAGGCGCAATCTATAAGATACAATCTTTTAGATGGCGGCGGCGGCGCTAATGGCGAAATGCGCGCGGCGCAGTAAATAAAAAGAAAAAAACGCCCGCCTGCCTGCCGCACTTAAAACGAAGAAAAAAATTTACAAAAAAAAAATACACACACAAATAAAAAAACTATAATAAAAAATGAGGAAAAAAAATCCAAAAAATGCGCGCGACTCCATTTGTGCATTTCACACGGGCGCGATTGGAGGAGATAACTACAAAAACAACATGCCAGGCAGGCGCACTATTTTCAGTCTACTGCCGCCGATCACAGCAACAACAACAATAAAAATTCCGCTTAATATCCGCGACTAATAACTTAATTAAAAACTTGAAAAATAATACTTCAAAAATGCATTTGAGTAAATTTGTTTTTTTTTTTCTTTCTTAAATTAAGAGCGACTGCATTTAATGACCGCCACTCAAGAATTTCGTAGATACAATTTGAAAAAGTAAAATGAATATAGGTTTGCATATACGATAAATACAAAAATTGTTGTGGCAACTCTTGACCTAGATGCCACCCAAAAGCTCCCTCGCTCCATGCACGTTCTGGCCTGCGTCACGGCGTATTTGGGGTCTTAAGGTGTCTTGTGACATTGCTAAATGCTGCCATTAATCTGCTTAATTGTTCGGCGGCGTTTCGGAGTTCGAGGAATTGTTGTAACAACCAAGTTGCCACCTTGTAGAAATCTTTAAACTTTTACAAAATATGATTTTTCATTGTTGGGAATTTATTGAAAGTATTCAGTTAGGAACGCCAACTGGCAAAAATCTAGAAGATAGTAGTTGCATTCGATGTATTGTATTAATCGATAGATCTTTGGGATTTTCAGTCGTAATTTAAATTAATTAATGCGACTCCATTTGAAAAAATGTAGAAATAAAAATCTGTTTAAAACATTTCCCATAGTTAAAAAATGTTTCTGATCCTCTGAAATAGTTTGAGATACCTTTTGTTTAAGTTTTACTTAAGCAATGATTAAATATGCTTTGTTTAAAAGTACTCAAAATCTATATTTAATCAAAGCTATATACAAACATCTGAACTGGATCAGTAAATTTTATATCTATAACTATTTGAACCAGTTGTGTTTCGATGTGTTGGTATATAAAATTAAACCTTGTCATATAAAAACTTGGACATTAGATCTGTTAAACTGGAATTTGATATAATTCTATATTATAATCAGTGATCATATTCACCTAACTTATAGAACTGCCTAGATCTGCTCTTATTAACCTTTTAACATGGGGATCAATATGAACAAATTTAAAGTACTGAATAATGTAAATCTGATATTAATCTACATACAATATAATCAATGATCATATCAATCTAAATTAGAGAATTTATTAGATCTGATCTTATTATATTAACAATATGAACAAACTTAAAACACTGGATAATGTTCAAGAACCCAAAACTATATTAAAATAGATTTAAATAATGTTACTTAATGATCAAAATTTAAATTTTCTATATCATCAATAACTTATTGAACGAAGCTTATAGATTAGGTCATGGTTTGACCTGAGAGCCTGAGCCTGAGAGACACAACTCAGGCTCAATTAGCACAAATAGTGCCATTTTGGTACATCACTTCTGAAACCCCTGAAATCCGGTCTATTCAAAACCATCTTGAATTGTTTATAAACGTACTAATGTAATCTATTTTCAACTCTGTAAGCTCGTTTAGACTATCCAGAGCGAATTGCCCGAATGTACTATGTCGTAATGCACCCAAACCCGGTCACTCACATGGGTAGTGGAAAATCGTTTGCTTGTATCCTTCTAGGTTGTAGCTTCGGCATCCATCGTTGTGAGGCCATTCCATTTTCTGGGCATGGTCCCAAATCGGCCAATGACCGGTTATAGTTATCCAGTATATATCTGTTCTTGGCTTTCTTTACTATGACCGAACTCGTCGATTAGTAATTTTAAAATTCAGATAATATTAGTACAGGGTCATTCTTTATTATAAACTGATTTAAAAAACATTTTCCACTCAAGCCAATTACTATGCCAAACAAGAATAAAAGCATTTAATTTTTGTTTGTGGAGCTTTAACTCCAAATAGCTTAAAATGAAATTTTTCCATTGACTCGATTTGTCCAAGTCGCTATTAGCCAAATTTCGAACTTCCTGCATATAAACTCGACAAGTTGTAATGACTTCCTTTGTTTTCAAAAAGATGGCCACTCTGTGTTGAAAATCAAATTGTTGGGTCTTCCAGCTAATTCTTCGGATATCTCGCTTTGCTATTTTTAGCGTGTGCAAATGATTTATTGCGGTTTTTAAATCGAGCAGACAAATCGTCGCGCATTTTTCGTTGCTTTAATTGATGGCGCGCATTCAAAATTCAAATTGAAAAATGACTTTTTTTATTCGAAATAGCGAGAAGCGGGGAATTCACCCTCAAGTTAGCGTTTTTTTGTTGTCTTTTTCTATTTTCTTTATCATAAAGTTTAGCGTGAATGTTGTTGTTTGTCTTAGTTGTGGAGGGGGGGGGGAAAGTGAAAATCTTTTAAACTAGGCCAGGTAAGCTTCGAGGCATCTCAACACCAACACCAACACCAACGTTGTTGTTAAAATGTGAATTGCTGCAACAAACATAACAACAACAGTTTAATAACAACCGAAACAAACAATAATAACAACAACAACAACATCATAATAAAATTCGATTTGTCGGTTTAAAACCAATTTGCGTTCCGAATACAAACCACGGACCACACAACAATTCGAGCCACGGCCCGGCGCATGTTTAAACAATTTATTGCAAAACACTTTGGTTGTTTTGTTTATAACATTGCTGCGGCTGCTGCTGTTGTTGTTGTGGTTGTTGGTTTCATTGCAATTTAAAACATCAAAAGCTCATAAAAATCGCCAAAAAACACCGCAGCGACCAAATAAGGCAAGTCAAACCGTGTTTTATTTATTATTTCGGTTTTTATTGATTTATGTAAATAAATGTTTTGAAAATATATTTCCGCTTTTAATGTTTTCGATTGGAACAATTTGTTCGGTTTCCGATTTATCATAAATTTAAAATTTTTTCGTATTAATGAATATTAAAAATTGTAAATTTTGCTTATTACTGCGATAAAACATTTCCTTTGGTATAGCTCAGCTGGTGCTGCCAGATGTCATTAACATTTTCCGAAATATTTGTGTCTGTACGTGTGTGTGTGTTTGTTGTTTATTAAAAAACAATTGCAAAATAAATGCTTCGGTTGTTGTTTCAAACAAATCACAATTGTCAGATACATTTGCTAGATACTTCGATTCGATTCAATTCGATTTTAATTTGCACGGAAGCCTTCAGCGAGTTTCTTCACCTCTGGAGATGTTGATTTTTTTTTTGTTTGTTTTCAATTTGAATGGCAAAGTTGTGTTGTTGTTTTTGTTTTATACCAATATACAATATTAGATATTTAAATGTACGATAAATTTCTTTTGCTATGGCTGAGGGGGTCAGAAGTCTACAAAATCGTTTTTAATCATTTTTTGTTAGACAATTTCGAGTACATTGAGAAATTATCTATTGTAAAATTTAAAGTTGATTGATTCTTATGGTAGTTGATAAGAGGTTAAGAGTTTCGTTGAGAAGAACGTGGTTCAAAACAATAGATATTTAAGGTTTGTTTAACAGACTGTTGGACTATCATTTCTCTTATAATTAGATGAGATAATTGACTTTCCAATAGAACTAATCGAGATTTGATTTATATCTGACTTCAAAGTTGGTAAACTGAAACTCTGAAAAATCTTTGAAGTATATAAAAATTATCGTGGAGAACTCGAAAAATGTTAATAAACATAGAAATGATCTCGGGATTAATGTAATTACTTTTTTTGTATATATGGGGGACTCGAAGTTCGAAGTGGGTGTATAAGAGATACTTCATTTTGAGATAAAATAGAGATCTTCAACTCTGACATACTGCTATTATTTTTTTGTACATGAATTTGAAGTGAAGTTATCACTAATTTCGAATAATATAGCTTAATTTCTAAATCAATATAAATTTATTATATCGATAAAAAGGTCATATAAAATATTATAGAATTTTGTATGAGCTTAGTCCTGATACTCTGATAGATCTCCTGATAGATCGGGGACTCGAAGTTCGAAGTGGTTACATAAGACAAACTCGTTTTTGTGATATAATTCGCATCTGCAACTTTGAGATACTGAACTTGTTTCTAGTAGTTTCAAAAAACTTTCAGAAAATTCACAAAAATTTCAAACTTTTAAAGATTGTATTGGCGTTAAGACAAAATTCTGAAACTTTGAATGGATCAGAAGGAAGTTAAGTTTTCAATTGATCCATCATTTTCTTAATACAAGTGGCTACTTTGCTTTTACATACATACAAATGTATATAGGGTGTTTAAATATTTTTGAGACAACACTCATATTTTTTTCTTTTATCGACAGATGTGCTGACATAAAAAGTTGTATATATGTAGAATTATTAGGTAAGTGTTCATCGAAGGTTTAGCATGTACTATTAAACTCAATCATTGTATATAAGAGTATGTATGTATGTAGCTAGAAAATGTTTATTTCAGTTATTTCAAAATTTAAATAGAGTGACTTTTCATATTTTTCTAAATCTGAATATTTTATTTGTTTTTTTTTTATAACTTATTTAGTTTCGACAACATTTACGGTTGAGAACTGATGGGACTGCATGAAATGTAAATGAAATAAAAAATACCAGAGACAAATTTAATTTGAAAATTTAAATATATAATATATCTATATATGTATATAGATATTTATTAAAACATTTGGTATCATTCGACATTCAAGGTCATTGATAAGTCATTTTTGGTTGTACTAGAGAAATAAAACTTGGTATAAATCTTGCTTGTCGTAAAGTAGTTATCAGGCAGTTATTTTTAGTATACTTAGGCAATCATCGGTAACCTTCCTTCCAGTTCTTCCAGGTCATATTAAACTCATTTCGATTTATATTTCGGAACATGTTTTTTTTTCATTTTTTTCTATTCTATCTCGCGGTCTAATTCATCACTTGATTTTCTGTATAAATTTAATTTCAAGCCTTTTTGTTGTTTTCAGCTCAAGGTGGTCAACGCTGTCCGCTCACTGTAGACGTTACACTTGCCAAATGGAAGACCATCAAAAAACGCGCTACAATATCCGAATAGCAACAACAAGGCCAGACGACTACTATAAGGCGACAAACGATGCCACAGCACAGCACAGCACTTCCAGCCAACTCAGCCACCATCATTTGACTCCGCGACTGACCGCAGCGTCGCCGGTCGCGCCCTCAATTAAATATTATTTTCTGTTAAATTCAGAAATTCTGTCGATGATGGCCCGCCGCTTCGACTACGGCGGCGGCGGCATTTGCCTCTTTAATATGGAGCAATAATAAGATAAGCCTCCTTCAGTCCAGTCGCCGTTCACATTCTGCTGCTGGTCGGTCGTCTTTTGTGCGGACGGTCGCGTTGGAAAATTATGCGCCAAAAAGTTTCTTCAAAATAAATGCGTTTGCACTGGCAGAGGCGTGTCGCCTGAGTGGGGCCAATATACCCGCAGCCAGCAGCGAGCACCGAACGTCGGGCAACTTTAGCAGCCGCGTCGTCGAGATACCAACGAAAACTGTCTGCCAGCAATCGATAACTCTATTAAGGTTTTATTCTTTTATTTTGCTGGTGTTTTGTTTTTGTATTTTTATTTCGGATTTGTTTTTGTTAATTGATCGGAAACCGGCGATCATCGCGAAGTTTAGTTTACATATATGGGTTTATTTTAAGATTTTGTGAAATGGTTTAGGTTTCATGATACTGCCGACTTATTTTATTTTTATAAATGATTATTATTATTACTGGAGCTGTTTGTGATAATAATTTTACAGTTTAAAATGATAACTTTAAATTTGAGTTTAACAATCATCTCGAACGTCCTTGATATAACGTCAAAGGATTCTTTTTCTTAGTTTTCAAATACTTGCTAAAATGTTTTCAAGATATCCAGATATAAAGATATTGAAGTACAAAATGATTCACCAAGTAGCACAGATATTAGAAAGTTAAAATTTAACATATCAACCAAATTTTTACATCTCACTTTTCCACTGACCTTTCTTGGTTGATCGCAGACTGGTGAATTTCCTGTGCGGAGTTCGCATTTGAATTTTTAAAGGAACAATGGTCAATGATTTTATAAAGAAACTTCTTCAGAATCGTCTCCAATAAAAACGTATATATTCAAATTTCTTCAATTTTCTTATATTTCAAAATTAATTTTGGGCTTAAAGGTCGTACAACTTGATAACGAATAAACATTATAAAAATTCAGTTTATCTCCAATTTAACATATATAGGGTTATAGACATAATTTTAACATAAGTCTTTATTAATGAAAAACATTCGACTTTTGAAAGCTTTCACGAATTCTTAACTTTGCGATTTGTATTTCAAGAAAAATAATGATTATATCTACAATGGACTTCCCAACTCCCATGTAAAAGTTTGTCGATAACATTACAAGGTTAATAACCTGTGATCAAGTAACATCCATCAACTGAGTAAATCTGGTTATATCTAAATTAAGAGCGATCATTTTAAACGTTTATTTGTATCCTTATTAGATCTGGCATAAGTAAAAGTCTTATATCATAGTTTAAATAATTAATCATAGTTTGATCAGATTAATTTTAATTATATCAAGTCTTTTTACATGGAATTATAATCAGATATAGGAAATTAATCCGCTCAGATCAGTTTTAAATATAATGATTCTTTTTAAATGGGATGGTACTCTCATATAAAATCTACCTTTTCCAAAACGAGTTGAGTTTTTGTTTTTCAACGTTTTTGTTAAAGTTGGTTTTAGTAAAAAACTACTTTATACTTTATTCCAAATCTTGAATAGCCATTGAAAGTAGAAACATTTTGATACTTGTCATTGTTAAAATTTTGTACCAGGATTCATATTGACAATAGCAAACACTTAAAAAAAATTAGTTGACGATATATGCTTCAAGAATTTATGACTCAAAAATAAAGAGATATGGTTTTTCTAGCTTATATTTTTATATATATCTCAGTCTCAGTCTAAATATATAAAGTCAAATTAGTAAAAAGCTCCTCAATTTTCGACTAGCTCTCGACTGTTTCTCCCTCTAAAATACATTTTATAAAGTTCAAATCTATTCTTGGATAAAGGTCACACTTCTATCTAGTTCTCCTCAAGACGAATCGACCAACATTTAGCCAGTTTTAAAACTGGCCAAAACAAAGTTGTTTACATTAGCCACATGCCCCCGATGAAATATTTGCGACACGCATTTCGATTGTTTCAGGTGAAAAACAAAAACAAAACAATGTGTGTGTGTTTGTGTGTCCACATTCCGCTTAATATTCCAAGCGACTTGTTTATTTTTGCAGTTCTTAAAAGTTGTTTTTATTATCTCTTCCACCTTCAAGAGCATTTAGCCCTGCACTTAATTATCGCATACCCGCCAAAAGACCGACCAGAGAGCCAAGACGAAAAAAACCCACAGGCAAAAACTTGGCAACAGAAAATTTTTTTAAATAAAACCAAAAAGCAGGCAACGTTGGCAACAGTTGTTGTAGTGCAATGTCACTCAATGTCAGACGTGCTAATAGCCACAGCACACACACACACACACTTCTGCAACTCCCAATCTCTACAGCTGTACAGAATACAAGTAGTATACTATAAGTTACATGGCGGCAGTGGAAACTGGTGGTGAATCCTCCTCAAGTGCCGCAAATATGTCTTAAACAAATAAATTTCAAAACAAAAAACAAAACAAAAAAATATACAAATAACAAATAAAACTGTAAGTGTGTAAAACACACACACAGAGAAAACCAGGCTAACACAAACTAAAACAACAGACAATAAAAACTGACAGGACTGTGATCCTTTGGAGAACAAAACAAAAACAAAACAAAAACCAGCTACAAGAATGGAAAACAAATAACGCGTGTAAATAAATTTGCCACCCGGAGGGCAGCACGGGACATGCGTCCATCTCGTCGTTGTCGTCGACGTCGACGTCGTCGTCAAACGAAGTCATCTCAAGGAAACTAGCCATACTCCCTGCCCAAACCCAAACACAAATCGAAACCTCGACGCACCGACAAAAAAGGACATGACATTTTTATTACGGTGCTCGTAAGGCGTTTACGATGTTGCGGGCGAGGAGCACCTTTAGGGCCATTTGAGGCTTCTTTCTAGCCCTGGCTCTGGCCCTTTACAGCAAATATTTATTATTGTTGCTGTTGCTGTTGTTGTTATTAGTGTTGCTGTTGATGTTACTGCGTGGCATTTACTACTCCATGCCCTGAAGGTGCATGTTTCATGTTTCTCTTTAAGTGATGACCCACGTCGAAATGTGCAACTATTTGGTTAAGTTCTGATGAATGTGACTGCGAGCGAGCGGGCAAGCTGCATTTTGACCACATCGGAATTTGGTTGTTCAGGGTGGCTGGTTGCCTCTGCGTCGTAGGTGTGCTGTGCTTATTTAGCCATAATTGCATTAGGTTTGTTATTTTGTTGCTGTGTGTGTGTGTGTTTGTATGTGTTGTGTAGAGTTTATGTTCTTGGTATCGTAAATCAAGGTGCAACTTTCGTTGTTGTTGTTGTTGTTGTTGTTCTTGTGATCCTTCGGGGGGTGTAGACACAGTTTAGGAATATTTAGAGTCGGATTTTATGGGTGTGGGACTTGATGATTACTTTGGTAATTAATTAAAACGTGTTGGAATTACAAATGAATCTTTTAATACATATACAAAAAATTGTGTAGTTCATTATGGTAACGGGAATTGCTCGGCAATCTTTTAGATAACTTTGGTAGGTTTTTATATCTTTTGGCTATGATTTTGACTTTGCGATCCAAAGAATACAAATTAGAAGTTTGGTAAAAAGGGAAATCTAAGCCTTAGAGTTACTTCAGTTATATTAAATTATTATCTGCTTTGTTGTTTTTGTATTGTAATTTTTTCTGGTTTCTTAAATTGTTTTTGTTGCGATTTTGGGACTGATTAACTGAAAATTTAGTAATATGCTCCGAAAATAGTAAAGTATTAATTACTGTAAAAAGGCTTGAGGAAGGATTGGTTGCATTTAAACTGGGCAAGAATGAGAATAAATCGATATACAATATTAACGGGATTGAAGAAAAACTCTGAACAAGTTTAATACAGAATAGAAGAGCTTTGGACACAATTACCTCATGTCATTGCCATCAGCTCATAAGGACACCCGATGAAACAAGCTCTATAGACTAGTGTGGTGGCATATATAATACTCCTCATATAGGCCAATCTAGGCCTAAAGCTATGAAAAAATTTAACGAGCTCCATTGGTACATACAAATTTATTTAAACTTGCTCCGAGATCAGAGTAAAAAAATGCCTTTGAACATATTTCCACTTTCAATTCCATTTCGGAACGGTTTACCCTTTCAATTCCACTTACAATATTTTCTCCATTCCACCAGTTTGATACGAGCCTTAATGCCACAGCAGAATTCCAAAATATGCTCAACATATTTTACGATATGGCAGCTCTGTGTCGGACTACCGGCATTTTTGCGCGATATTACGTAAACCGATAAGAATTGCGTGCAGGCATGCAAATATTTCTTCTTCTTTGTTTTTTGGCTTCCTCCAAAATTGCCCAAAAGACAAAAAAAAAAACCTTGAACCTGCGTGTTCCAAAGGAGTTTGCAAGTGAAGTAGCGTGATGGCGTGATGCCGCCTCTTCTTCTTCTTTTGCTTCGGCTGGTGGTGCTTCGGTGCTGTGTGCGCAACCGGAACGAACGTCACTTTGTGCGCGCCAATCACTTTATTTCGCTTTTAGCGCCATGTGTGAATCTACTTTTTTTATTGTTGTTATTATTATATCATTTTTTGTTGTTGTTGTTGTTTCGCTTTAGAGTTTAAACTCTGCAAAAATCTTTGAAAATTTTGTTGCCCTTGGATAATATTTAAAATTTAATAAACCAAATTGTGAAAGAAAAAAGAAAATGGAAGTAGAAGTAGAAGAAGAAGAAGAAGAGAAGAGAAGTTGCCAGATTTGCATTGCGTGTCCAAATGCGATGTCTCACAGACAAATACACAAACACACACACAGAGGCACGAAAGCGCACACGCACACATTAGGCTTATGGACGATGACAAAAACGTGCGCACCAACACCTCGACGGGCGTATGTATGTGTTTCGCAAAAGTGGCAACACTGCTTGAAGCGATTTTGTTGCTTTCAACGTGTTTATTTTTTTCAATATTAAAGCAGATATTTTTTAGATACGAGTATCTCTTTTTTTTTTGTGGGAAATTGTTCGGCTTGTGGTTCTGGGTTTTCACTTACTCAGATGCAACATTGTGCTATCCGGAGGCGTGCATGTGTTAAATGTTGTTGGTATTGAATGTTCTTCGATTAGTTTTTTTTTACTTTTAAACATGTTAATTTGCAGACGCCACTGTCTGGTGGCAGCCAGCCCACCTCATGGGTGGTCATGCCTTGGCATTTTGATTTGGTTATCTAAACGTGTGACCTTACAAAAGGTTTTGGTAAGCCGCCGTAACTGACCTTTTCCGTTGAGTTGAGTTTTCAGTTTAAACCGTTTGTCTGTAAGTTTTCATTGATTCTTAACTGTTGACTTTTGGCGTTTAGAGCCAGTCCGGATTGTGGCCAAGAAGTTAGAAGGTTAGACAGTTTGGTAGGCACGTGTATTTCGAAAATAGTTTGCTACCTAAATGCCTGTGTGTGTGTGAGACATTCTATTTGGGTTAATTTCTAATCTTATAAGTTATCTAAAACGGATGTTCGTAATTTATTGGAGAGATTGTAGTTTCGGTTTACGATGTAGAAATTTAAATATAAGCGTGAATAATTTGAAACTTCTAAAACGCTTTTGAAATATATTTTAGCTATGAGGAAAAATTGGAAAGGATTACTGTTAGACATTTGAAGAACAGCAGGATAACTGACGTCTGAATCCGAGCTTGTTAAAGTGTCATAAAAGTAGCCGACTTTTATAATCGAATTTAAGTTCGAAATCACAGAAATCAATTTATGAAAATACAATTTAGCCAGTACAAAATGGAGCACTGACTATCAGAAATATTATTGACCCAACCAGAACTTTGCCCTAACCACACCTACGACCAGATCAATATGAACTACAAGATCACATCACGATGCGAGAGACAAGTTCAAACACCGCCGAGGACCGACCGACATTAATGGCGCTACAATATAAATATTGAAACTTCTTGTTAACCCGAACAATAGCGAAAACAAAACCAAACTAAAACAACAAAAACAAAAAAAACAATCAACCGATCATATCAAATCGAAAAACGATCAGTTTGGCTACCAGAGCGGCCAAAACAAACCGCTTAAACCACGCTACAATAGCCGAATACTAAATACAATACGCAATCGATGATCGATCAGCGATTGATCGATTTGAAAAAAATATTCGGAACTACGCTTTGATACCGGCCGGCGATCGACAACGAAACCGAGCAATCAACCCTCTAAACTGGCAAATCATCAACGCATCATCATCAACGATGGTAACAACACATTGGGCTGTAATAGCTGAAGCCGCACTGCGGCGGCGGCGGCAGCTTAAAACAGAAAATCGGCCCGTTCGAAGCTGAAGTTTAATGGGTTTCATATCTCGACGCATCGTAGTCCACATACATATGCCTCTCTCAGTGAGTGAGCTCCGAGTGAGCATGTGCATGATCAATACAGGAATTAAGATCAATTTAAAAGGGTATTTAGAGAAGATGTAGAAGCGCAGCGGTACGTGTCAGCTTCAGGTTGGTTACCCGGCATAAAAAACAAATTCTTAAATTTTTCTATTTTCGACAAAAGGCAAAAACAAATCAAAAAACAAAAAACCAAAAAACAAAAAAGGAAAAGGTACAGTAAATTTATTCGTAGCCGGCCGGGCCAAGGGAGTGACGAAAGATTGTGTCCATTAGGCAATGTGATGTGTATTAAAGGGCGCTTTCAGGCTCTTGTCTGTTGCGGTTAGAAAGAGCATTGTTGTTTTTTATTGTTGTTTTTTTTTGTTATCCATTTATGAGATTGATATGTATGTTTTGTTTTGTTTTGTTTTGTTGTATTTTGTTTGAGAGGATCTTTTTGATCGCTGCTCGGTGATTAAAGACTGCGGCTTATTTATGACGCAACGATTATGAGTGGATCTAATATTTGTTTGATGAATTTATTGCGGCGTTGATCGTTGATCGCGGCAATATTGAGGAACTGAAAGGCAGATAGTTGATCTGACAAGTCGATAGAGTAGGACCTTAGGATTAGTTCAGTTTTTGAATATGTAATTCGTTTACTTATGATAATCTTTTTTGATCATAGCGATGATAAAAGATCACTGTGCAGTTATAAGTATGCTAGTATTTTTAATCACTGATATTTTAATGATGATCACTAGCACACATGGTATCTTTTGGATACATTTTTTTATGGCTTTAAAGACTGTTGCCAAGTAAACCTTTGCCGAGTTTCCCAAATTTAGTTTAGCTTATAAATTCAATATTTCCATTACCTCGACAGAATCATTCCTCAACGCAAATATTTCCCAGAATCTTTCGTCCATTCCATACCGGCCCATACAAAAAAAAAAACTCCAAAACCGCTTCAGCATTCTATTGTCTATTGCCTTGAAGTACTTAATTGTAGCCTTCAATTGGTGCCCAACTCCCAGAGAGTATCACATTGACGATCACCTCCAAAACTCAAACGATCACTTTGAACAAAAGCGCGTTCCATTGTTATTCAAATTTTTCTGTTGCTGTTGTTGTTGTTGTTGCTTTTTTCTAAATTGTTTTTAAAATACTACTCGAAAGATACTAACCGAAAAAGAAAAGAAAATAAACTCCGTTTGCATACAAGACAAGAAAAGGTTTAAGATTTGTTTTCATCAATTTGGGACACTTCAATATATTCCTGAACAATCGAAGACGATCGAAAGAAGATGAAGAAGAAAACAACCAACAAACCAACCAAATAAATAAATAAGAAGACAAATCGAAATTGGCGCTTAAATATTTTCATAAGGCAGGCTTAAGCGTTGTACTTGGGCCTGACGATCGTCAAACAGACAGACAAAACGTTTTGTGGCATTTGTAACTTTCCGCCTAGTGTAAATAGTCGCATTCCGCGCTTTGAATATATTTTATTTTTGACTTTTTTTTTGGAAGTAGGTATTGACTTGAAGCGACTCACACCGATCACCGATCACCGCCACTTGGTGTAACGATCGTCATCATCGTGGCCACATCATTGCGGCACACTACGAGGAGTATACTGTGGGAAACAATAATAAACCCGGAGCCCGACACCGAAGACGGCATAGCTACATAGAGAGAGAAAAGCGCCGAACTGTACACTCAAGTGGATCACCACAAGTGGAAATCGATGGAAGTCAGTCAACGTTTAGCCAAGAAAAAAAAACAACAACAACAACAAAACGTTGAGACAAGCCAACGTAACGCGGCAATCGAGCAATTGATCGAGCTTTTCGGCCTGACGATCGACAACAGATCGCTCGGGCTTGTTGCTGTTGATGCTGCTGCTGTTTCGGACGTGTGTTTTACTAACCGTTGGTTGGTTGGTTGTTCTCCGTTAGCTCGTCGGTTACCACCAAGCCAGATTGTTAGCCGGCGGCTGCGGTAGGTAAACGTACATTGGTAGGTACATTCATGTTTGGTTAAAATTCATCGACTTTGCCGTTTTAGGTGGAAATACGTTTGTTGGACGTTGGCCAACAGACGGACGCATCGAGAGGCGGGTAGTAGAGACGGAAATGCGTTTTGTTTGCTTTTTTGTTCTATTTAATGAAGTGAATATTTCACTCGATAATTGATGAATGCGTCGGACCATCATTTATTTGAGTTTTTTGTTTTGGGTTCTTAACCAACGCTGCTTCCAACAGGTTCACGTGGTCTCAGCTCGGCTCGGTTCGTCTTTTCTTTTGACTTTAGTGAACTATGTGCGATTTCTTGGAAATATCTGTCTATCTCGCTGCTGCTGTTGTATGCAGTTCGAGTTTTGACAGATGATCATGTTTAGGTTTTAATGATGTTCGTAATGATGGTGCTAAATATTTCCCACATTATTAACACCTTTTCGGTTGTTGAGATACCGAATCTGAAGACTTTAGTTAAAAAGGTATAACCTTTGAATAGGTTAGACCATGGAACTATGCTGTTATATACTTCTCAGTGTACTTTAAGTGATGTGTTAGTTAAGTTTCTAGAAACTAGATGAGAAGTATTAGGATGCAGTACAGAATATAAAAGGAAGTCGACAATATTAGTGGCCACAAACTTTAACTGAATCTAAAACGCTCCATCAATCTAATTTCTTTGAGTATGTCTCAAATTAGCACCATAGTAGGCATTATAAGAGGACACTGTATCACTGTAATATGTAAGAAGTCTAGGTATCTTCTCAAATGGCTTCTGTTGAAGCAGGAGAGATGAGGTGGAGGAAGAAACTAAAACACATTTTCTTTGTACAAGCCCTGCTTTGGCTAATAAACGATGTATAAATCTGTAGAAGGATTTCTTTGAAGGCCTAGTAGACATATCTAAATCGAATATAAATAATATTCTTCATTTCATACACAGTACAGGATGGTTCAGTTAGCGGTATAACTCGTATACCGCATGACATCACAAAAGGCTACTAGTCTAAGTGGGTCTCTTTTGAAGAGACAGCCATTACAGACAAACTAACTAACTAACTAACTAACTAACTTACTAACTAACTAACTAACTAACTAACTAACTAACTAACTAACTAACTAACTAACCAACCATAACAATCTAACTCGAGTGAGGACAAAATTTAGTATTTTATGCCACAGTGTTTAGAGTATCGAAATCTATAAAAATTTTCATGTTTGTAACTTATTTAGGTTGGATTATCCATCAAAAACCAAATAGCTTGAGTTAGTTTTTCTCTTTAATTTAAGTTAAGTGTTTCCTAATTCTCATTTTTTAATTTGGAATAAATCGACTTACCTTAATTCGTCAAAAATAAATAAAACAATTTATTTTTCTGACTTGAGTTAAGCACTTAAAGTTTTTTTTTTATGTAGAAAGAATAATAGCCTCAAAAAGTTTAAGTTGAGACATTTTGACTTTCTTTTTGGTCAAGAAGTCATAAGAGCTTAAGTGTCTTTTACTACAATAAAATATCTCTTGACTATAGCTATATATAATAAATTTGTTCATGAAGTAAGTAAAAGAATTTATTTCTTAAGAATCCGTAATAAAGTTAAACAAACTTATATCCGATTCCTGATTTGCAGTGAAAATTTGATTTGAAACTTTTAACTTTTTAGCTCTCCTGAAAAATCAGAAAAATGACTTAGGCGGTTATGACTTGGGACCACCGATAAATAAATTGTTGAATGTGTTTAAAAAATTGTTCATTGTAAAGTTAATCAGGGCGCAACTTTTGGATAAGTTATGCCGAATTCTTTAACTTTTAAAACAACTTTCTCGGCACCAAATCGGACGAAGGTAATCAAGCTTTTGATTCCTTTTAGAATATGTTTTAGGACAAAGTGAATAACTCTATTTGGTATACCAGTAACTGAAATTTCTCAGGATTGAGACATCTTTAAACAAACCGATTTGAACTAAAATGAAATTGCAGAAAACTTTCTTTTAACCAAAGATTTCCGTTGATTTTGATAGATGTCATCAAATTATATCACCATATCTTATTAACTTATAAGTTCCAGGTTATTAATATTTTTTTGGTCTTAGTATTAATTGGATAAACTCCATATTAATACTAAGTGCTCATAGTAAAACATATTAGAGTTAGAGTAAAAGTTGATGTGGGCTTGTATGGGACCATATCTGGATCACAGTCCTCAAGGACCATTGTGCTATACCCAGGATAGTGTCGGAATAAGAAAGATGAGATATAGAATTACATTTTTTTAAGTCTTAGTATTAGGAAGCTAACAAGGTAATACACATATGAAATTTGTTTAAGTAAACACACACAGTCAAATTGTTATTAGCTTATTTCTTAACAGTCATTAAAGTCGGTTGTCTTAATCGGCTTAAGCAACTGTCTTCCTACCGAACCAACCACAAGTTAAGCCTGTAAAAATAAACGCACAAATTACCAACAGATTATCGCCGGGTTTAACTCAGATCTGCCGGCAGTAAGCAAATAAAACATTGTGAAAACGCTTAGCGAGCGATAACAATTATGCTCAGGGTAGGACAAGCTAGGACAAAATGAAAAATGAATGAAATTTCTACTGCGAAATACCAAAATTTCCTCATTCGAGTACGGAAGATTGCCGGCGGACGATTTCACGGCCACTGGACTACACTAAAACGCGTTTAAGCCAAAATCATAAACCGCCAGAGGGCGTAATTCGACAAAGCGACTTTTCGCACATTAGGCTCGAACGGTTTTCCGACTACGTTGAGAAAATTTGGGTTTTCCTATTGCAACAAAAATTTTACGCTTCGTTTTTTTTTTGCTCTCAAGTGTTGCTTGCAGCATCTGCACCTGTGCTGCACCAGTGGCAAGCAAATTTTGCCGAAACAAATTCTAAACAAATAAAAGAAAAGTTAAGGTAAGGTCGAACGAGCGAAAGAAAGAAAAGAAAAGAAAACAAAAGATTAAATAACAGCATAACGGCTGAATTGTTTTCTTATTCGTTGCAGCGCTCGTGCTAAATGTTGCACGCACTAACAACAATAACAAAAAAACGAAAATAAAATAAGCAAAAAGAAAAAATCTCTGACGGCAAATGTTGCTTGCAGTATTTGCTGGCGACGCCGACGATGACGACGGCGGCATGCGCTGGCTCGAAAGGTGTTGGCGGCGCAAGGATCATAGGAGCATGCTACGTTCATTCGGTTGGCTGTGATTTCGTGCTAAATGCAGATGTGAGCAGCTGCATTTATTTTTGTTGTCGTTGTTGTTTTTTTGTTCGAATTTTGCAGCATGTACGATTTCGGTGTTAGGTCCTTAATCAAGCGTGAAGGACATGCGGCGGTATGCGGTATTGCGCAGGAACGAAACTTATCGTGCAGCGAAAGTCTCCGGGGAGTGTGCTAAATTATTGGCAAACATTTGTTCGGGTGAAAGTTGCCGAAAAGGTGCATTTGACTTTTTTTTTAAATTAACTAAATTAATTTTTAAAGCATTGATTAAAAGGAAATTCCTAATTTTGTATTTTGTTTAAAACTTAAGAAGGCTCATATCTAAATCGTTTAACCAATATGAAAATCGATTTTCCTGATATACCTTTTCAGTCCTTTCCAGATCCTTGATTTAAAATTCCACCATGACTGTTTGGATGATAGAAGGTATCAAATGAATTAGGAAATAAGTCGTCCGGTATCACTTTGGATCCATTTTAGATATTAGGAAATTTAAATAAAATTTGTTTAATATCTCTAAACTGCATCAGAAGAAATGAGATACAATGAAGTTCCAAGTAAAAGTTAATAGGAATTTCAATTCAATTAAACAACTTTAATTACAATTAATAAAAAATGGATCAGTTTTAATCACATAAAACTTTTGTTTCTCTTGTCATTATTAACAAAATAATAATGTATTATAATAATTATCGTCATGTAGTTTGGAAGAATTAGAACAACTTCAAGTTCCAACTAAAGCTCTAAAGGAAATTCAATTCAATCAAATAATTTAATTACACTTAATCACAAATGGATCAGTTTTAATCATGTAAATCTTTTGTGACTCTTATAATTATTAACAAAACAATTAAATAAAATTTGAAAACTCGGGTTCCAGTTTGAGAGAAATGGAACACCTTTAGCTCACTGACCTTAAAAAATCTCAAGAGGTATTTGAATTCAATTAAGTAACCTTTATTACGATTAATCAAAAATGGATCAGTTTCAATCATGTAAAACTTTCTTTTCTTCATCTTTTGTT
This sequence comes from Suillia variegata, assembly GCA_949127995.1. Lineage (NCBI taxonomy): Eukaryota > Metazoa > Arthropoda > Insecta > Diptera > Heleomyzidae > Suillia > Suillia variegata. Next base: position 7,398,017 of record OX421842.1, read on the forward strand.
GTTTTGTTAAATTTATGAAAATATTTTTAAGTACATATATGCAGATGTATTAAAGGATTCACCGATCTGTCCGATATTATTGGCAACCTTTTCGTTCTTTACCTTTCCAACACGAGAACATATCGTACAAGTGTAAAGCTAAGGAAGGTTTTTTTAAATTATACTCTCAAAATCGATTCCTAAAAACTTTTCGAGAGTTGACGGTTGAATGGAGAAATTTAAATGTCTCCTTTGTTAAGGGTGGGAATTGAACCTCGATTCCAAACGCACCAATCATGGTCAGTAGGCAAACTCACTGAACTATTGTTTGTAATTTTAATTGAATTTTTAAATACTCGTATTTTAGTAGAGAAATTAGTTTCCAAATTCAATTAGAAATGGTTTTCTATTTAATGTACGTACCCCTTTGAATCATCATAAAAGTGTTTATGCCCACAGAATTGCGGACATTTGTTGTGCCAACTCGAAAGTGTTACAACCAACAAATAACCAAGTAATGCGCCTAATGAATTTTGACATTTCAATCAATAACAAAACAACATCACAACATCACATCATACATATATACATATATATATACATACATATATGTATGTATATATACTCGTATACTATACCCCCATGTAAAACAATAAAACTGCGGGTTGCTGCACATTTGTGCATGATTCTTTGCTCAACTTCACCCTAAGCGATTTTATTCATAGCACCCAAATAAGGCCAAATCAAATCGCGCCAAATCCAACTTCATTTTCAATGCCCAATAAACGAGTAATTGAAAATTTGTGCCTCAGACGCATGCGACACATGCCACGTAAATCAAACAATTTAATTTCCACGCGGACGCGGACCCGAGGGAAAAATTCGAAAATGCCTTTTTCCAAATTCGGGAATTTTCATCAGTTATGTCGAGACTGTAAGCGATTTGGTATGTGGCCAGCAGCAGCCGTGGCGGCAACAGCATCAATCAGTGTGTGTGTGTGTGTGTGTGCGTTCAATGCGCCGCAGCATACTCGTAAAGCATTTAATTCCTGTTGTCATATCATAAATTAGACCGCAACAATTTCCACCGCCCCAGCGAGAGGCTAGCATCGCTGCAACACATATGGGCGTTGCCAATCGACACCTATGTTGCCATAGGTTTTGGGTATTCCTCGCTTGCATGGTTGCTGCGCAAAGGAGGAGGAGCAGGAGGCTCTGCCAGCAATCATCACAAGTTCAACCGAGGTTTGCCGCGCTGCTGTTAATTTCTTCATCAAATATGCACAATGCTGAACGTTTCCGAAGAGGCATGCTCGGTTCTTCCAAATTAGGGGAGTCGGGGGGCTGGGGGGATACACAGAAAGGTGTTGATCCCGTTGATGGCGTTGGAACATTTCAACTTTGGCCGCAAGGAATAGATTTTCCATTACACATTTTTCTTGTTAAATATTTTACTTTGTTTTTTTCTTACTTTTGTTGTTTCTATTTTCGTGTGTGTATGTGTGTGTGTGTGCGTGCGTGGAATTTTCTTTTTCTCGCATTTCATGAACTGCGGCCGTGTGCGTCTCTTCTGTGCTCGCCTCACTTGTGTGTAGTTCATTAAAGTCGTTTAGCGGCTCGTTCGGCTTCGTTTAGTTTAGAAGTTATCAATCAAGCGGAATTTCGTTTGGGCATTCAAGGTGAGATAATTATGATGAGCTATGATTGAGCGCCAGATTTGGAAGCGAACTTGAGGGGTAAATGCGTTGGTGCGTTGGACTCAAAATTGAATTTCCAATATGGGAAAATTCACAAGATTCCAATGAAAGATTTGAAAAATTTTAGAGTTAAATATAAATTTACAAAAAATATCAAAACAATCAACAGAATTTATTTAAAAAATTAAATTTAACGTTTTCTTAATAATTTAATATATTTTTAATGTTAATTTAACATGAACATGTTCCTCCATACTTAAAATCACTTGGCGGACTTACTTTGTCTATACTTCTATTAAATTTTCCATATGACAAATGCCGCATTATAATGATTTTTATTTAAAAAACGAAAAAAATATGGAATACAAAAACAAAAACAAATTTCCACCTCACTGCAATGGTGAGTGCCACTACGGAGCACTCGTATATGTGCTTGTCATTGATGTTGGCGATAGGAAATCTCAACGATACCGCAAACGTTGTTACAATTTCACACAAAACCACAAAATGCAAATGACAGCAATGCACACTTTTTTCACACATACATACATATGTAAAATTATGAAGAAGAAGACGACGACGACGATGAAAAAAAATTGTTGACAATTGAACGGAAATCGACAGTGAAAAGTGCCTTTTAAAATCACGAAGAAGCGTTGACTTAGATTGTAGTTAACGAGAGGAACAAAAAAAATTATTACAATAATAAATTACGAGATGCAGCAGCAACATATAACAACAACAACAACGACAATTGCTAACCGCGTCGCGTTGTGCGGCAAACAGTTACGAAGTGTAATGCGAGCCAGTTGCCTAAGGTGATAATCATCATAATCATCATAATGATGTTAATGAGAATTTTACATTGATGATAATGTTCAACAATAATTGTTCGGTATACTATGTATTATATATGCCATACATAATATGAAAAGATAAAAGGTCACTTTGTATTTAATACAAAAAAAGTAAATTTAACTATGAAAAGTAAATGACAAGAGTTCGTCTAACTCTTTCGTAAAGAATTATGAGATGCAGAGCCGGGCGCGTTAAAAGTTAATTAACGAAGTTTGTTAATTTTTAACTTTTCCGTTCATTTTGAAAAACTCCAAAAAGTTAATTAACACGCGTTAAATTTCTTTCGTTAATTCGGATTAGTTAAATGTAAAACAAAAAATTGGAAAAGTAAAATCAATAACAAAACAAGAAAAATTAAGAATTGAATTGGGGCAAATCGAATGATTTACTGACAGATTCTGCTTTCTTGGTAATAAATAAATTAACAAAGTTAACTTTTCAACGAGATTAACGATATTAGCTAAACGAAGTTAAGTTTTTGGTTAACTTTTCTCGGATTAACGAAGTTAAATTCTGAAATTAACGATGCCCACCTAGGATGAGATGGAATTGTTGTGTAGCTTGATTTGTAGATTTTGTTATTGATTGATTGATTGATTGATTGATTGATTGATGGAACTAAAGGAACTCTCTTAAATTTTCTGACTCTTTCCAAAATAATTTAATTTACCAACGACACTAAAAACAAAAGAATTTTAATTATTGTGGTCAGTTAAAGTTTGACTGAATCTACAAAAAATTTGTTATGGTCTGCTTCTTAAATGTTAATCGGATAAACTAGCAACACAAATTGCTCTAACAAAAGTTTAATGGAATATGTCAGATGAGTTCTAGTTCTGGTCAAGTTGTTTTTGACCATATCACTCATAGAAAAGATAAAACATCTTCCTAAAAGACAAACTAAATAAGAAGACTGACTGACAATCACTTGGTAAATTCCAATTGTCCACTGACCACAAAATGATGCAGTCAAGTTATTCGGTAGTAGTAGTAGTAGTATAAGTGGAAAGCTGGTGGAGCATAATTAATACCCTAATTAATGCCCTTTTGATACCACAATCTCCTGTAAGAGGAAGAATTAATGCTGGAGCCATCCGGATTTATTAAGGAATTTTAATATGTCCATTAGTTAAAAGTCAAATAGAACTGCCAATGAGGTTGGAAAGTGGAGAGTACAAAGCCTGACTCTTGCTAAAGCTGGATATGTGCGGAAGAACCAGTGTCTCTGGCTCACTAATGTAGTTGCAGCGTTGACAGTGGATATTTTAGGGAATTCCCAATCGATACTTTTTGGGTTATTCTTTTCCAAAAGGTCTACAGTGAAGTTACAAACTATTTTTTAAGAAGTTCCTAAATGATTTTTAGGGCTTATTAAAACTTTTTTTAAAGCTGTTTTAACCACTTTTTTTTTAATTTGTTGAATAATAGTTTTAACGCTTTTAAAGTACCCTTTTCTATTTAAAAAAAAAGTAAACCTTTTCACTGTATTAACTCATTTTCTAAGTGTAATGATTTGAACTTGTTCATAATGATCCGAAATGATGTTCATTCTGAGGTTGTTAATAAGTAGCGCAAATAGCGCAAAGATGTCGATACTTGTTGTAGTTGTATTTTTTTTGTCTATGCATATAGTAGTTGTTGTTGTTGTTGCTATGCATTTCAAAGTTATTGTCATGTTAATAACATAAAATGCAGCGTTCGGCAGTTTGAAGTGGCGCGCTGCATTGCGCAGTGCAGCGTCATGCGTGGAGCCTTCCGTCGTCGTCGTCGACGTATTTGACAAGTTCAAATACGTCGTTGAGTTTGTAATTTTTTTTCTTCTCTTATTAATATCATGTGGCTTGTTATAGCTAAAAATTTTGTTGTTGTTAGTAAATGAAAGGGTTTATTTGTAGTTCCCATGCCGGTGTGTTGCAGAGCAGACCAGACCAGAGCAGGGCAGCTTCGGAATTTTCGTGCATTTTGTTGGAATGACTTTCGTGGTAGCCAAATCACTTAATTATCGATTTCCGTGTTAAATTTAACATTTTTAATTTTTTTGTGTTGGCTATAGACCTTAAATAAATAATCCTTTTGTCTGTCAGTTGACTGTGATTGTTGTGTTACTTACGTGTCTGTGAAATGTCTGTCACTGAGACTGTTCCTTCCGCAGCTACGTGTATGGCTCTGTTGTGTGCACACTGTGACATTATTACATAATCTTCTACCGTACATAATGCACCCGAAATCACCACCTGGAATGAAATTTAACAAAAGATAGATTTTATATATTAGTACTGATTAAATTTTGTATACAAATTTTTAATATAGACATAAATCGGTCTAGGATATTAATATAAAAATTAGTTCACAGTCAAGTTATCGCAAATCAAGAGATATGACGCAAACAAAAAGTATAAATTCCTTTCGTAAATTGCAAAAACGTTCTTCCGCATTAATGAATCGCTTCACAGGAGTGCGAGTATCTTTGAGATACTTTGAAAAATGATAAAACTCAGCTTTGCCTACTTCACCCGCAGATATCCAACAAATCGGACAGAATTTATGATTGTCATTTGTTAGATGTAATTAATTGCCAGCAACAAATAATGCGTTCGAATCAGTGAACAAACATTAAATAAAAACAACAAACAAACAAACGGACAGACAGACGGACATTATGACAATACAAAACACTTGCGCCCGTTATTTATATGGACGAATGTCTTCGAAATTAACGACATCGACGCTTCTGCGGCGATTGTCTGCAGCGGACGCTAATTAAATTATTAATTAATTTCGGACAACAATGAGAGCAAGAACAATCATAACAACAACAACAACAATAATAACAACAACAATGCGAACAACAAATGATGGACAATTTGATAAAACTGCTGCTGACATTTGCACTTACGCAATTGTACTTTTAACATTAAAACATTTCATTATTACGTTGTATGAAATTCGAGACCGACTTCATTTTCTTCTTCTTTGTTTTTTTTTTGTCACTTGCCACTTTGGCACATGCAATTTATCACACACAAACACACACACAGCAATGACAGCAGAAAGCTAATGTATCTGTATGATGTATCTGCATGATGTAGTTTTTTGTTTTTGTTTTGTTGTTGTTTTTAGCTGATGCGATAGCGTTTGCTATAGAAAAATGTTAGATTGTACATAACATAACTACAAGTATTTGTTTGTTCCTATTGTTGTTGTTATTATTATTGTTGTTGTTGTTGTTGTAACAGACATCACATGACAAATTGTAATTTTCGATGTTATCAATTAGAGAAGTTTGCTCTGATAGAAGCGTTACCACCGCTACCAGTCTTGAAAGGCAGATAAAAAGCTAATGGCAAAGCATATAAGTACGAATATGAAGAATATTTCTGAAGCGTTTTTAGGGAAGTATTTATTTGTCATATAGCTTTGGTAGTTTTCGAGATATGAGCCGAATAAAAATTTTAACCGAGATAATGTGCATAGTAACAAACAAGAACAAAATAAAAATAAATAACTTTCCATGTTATTGACAGTTTAAGACCATAGTTGAAAGCTGTAATAGTTCACGAGATATGAACAAAAAATTAAATTGTCGCTAACGAAAGTATAGAAACAACTTTTCTAAGGAATGGTTATGAATGACATGGTCTAACAACTTCAGCGATATCTTATATAATTCTCAAGAAATTGTTCATAGTTAAAGCTTTTATATATTTTGAGATATGAACAAGAAAGCGAAATTGTTACTGCAAAAAGAAGAATTAACTTTTTTTATTAAAAAAGTGAAGATAGGTTATACATATATAACATGGTTTTTAAATATCAGCGATATCTTTCATTGTTCTCAAGATATTGTTCAAAATTAAAAGCCTCTAAATTTTTTGAGATATGAACAAGAAAGCGAAAGAATAATTAACTTTTCTTATTAAAACAGCGAAAAGAGAGGTTATAAATAACATGGTTTTACAATATCAGCAATATCTTTCATAATATTCAAGTTATTGTTATTGTATAGTTGAAAGCTTTTCTAGTTTGTGAGATATGAACAAGAAAACGAAATTGTTGCCGACAAAAAATGGCATAAAGTATAAAGCATACTTATTCAAACAGTTCAAAAATGATTTTCATACCATGATTCATAATTTAAGCGATATCTTTTATAGTACGAAAGATATACAAATTTGTGACTGAACATTTAAATATATATATATGTAAATACTTAGTAAACTAATATATATATGTGTGTATATGTGTTCAACAAACAAATTCTTCAATGGTTAGTTAAGTAAAAGTAAAGTTAACTAGTTTACTTAGTTAATTAACTAGTTACGTACGAGACAGTATACAAGTATTTGAAGTTATAAACCAATTTTCTAAATTCTATAAATTAAAAAAGATGCTACCTTTAAACTTTTTTTATAAACAAATTCTCAACTTTTATTTTAACTAACTAACTAAAGCGGTTATTTATCATCTACCTTCAGCGTTAGCCCTTATCTAAGCTCCCGCGAGTAACGCTAACGTTAACCATATCGTATTTCTTTTTCTATTTCTTCTTCTTTTTCGAATAACCTCGATTTTTTTCCGATCGACTTTTCACTTGCCGCTCGTCGCTTTAGGAAACGCATTATTTAGTAATTATCGACAAACTTCTAATAAATAAAACCCAAAAACGAATAAAAACAACAGCAACAACAACAGCTAAAAATAAAAAAATACGAAAAGAAAAAATCGTTACAATTTCGTTTGATGAAATTATGAATGAAGATAAAAAAAAGTGCGCCGCACCGAGCCTGTACCGCCCCGCCCCGCGTGCGCCTCAACCACGACTTTGGGTGGTTTTCGAGTGCGTGCAAAGTGCTGCGCTTTACTATACGTGCAGGTTTACATGTGTCTGTGGGTTCATATACATGTGTGTGTCTGTGTGTCTGTGTGTGTGTGTCTGTGCTAGTGTAGCGAGCGGAAGCGTATCGAAAAGGTGTTGAGTTGCGACGATTTAATTCGAATTTCCACGCATTCTATATAACATTTATAGATAAAGTACACGCGGAGAAAACTTCTTTGGGACACAACAACAACAACAAATTTAACGAAAAATTTGCTTTTCTAGGTCACAAATTTTATTTTAAACTTATATTTGAAGTAATTTTTTGATGTTTTATTATAGCCCTGATCAAGCGTTTTTGCCTTTTGAAGCTGTTCAATTTTACATACTTTGGTCTATATCTTGGGTATCTGTAAAGCTATAAATGAAATTTATGTCACATTTAAAAGGGCACTTTATGCACTTTAAAATGGCATTAAATATTTGTTTTTAAACTTACTCTATATAGTAGTAAATAGAAAAAAGGCATATTTTTTGTGACCCAAAAAAATTTTTTTTTTTAATTTTATATTTAAAAAAGGTTTTCCAGCTTTTGCTAAAGTTAAATAAACTCTTTACATAAAATGCAACGGCTTTGTTGCAAATAAAAAGCGATTTTTTTTGTCATGTATTTCTTTACGTACGTAAAAATTGGAGTAAACAGAAAAAAGAACGTAACAATTCTGGCATGCAGAACGGAATTCCGTAGCAGTTTCACAAAATGTTTGATTTTATGTTGTTGTTGTTAGTATAGCAGTTAGTCGATTTTCTTCTTCTGTTGTTGTTGTTGTTGTTGTTGTTGTTGTTGTAGTTGTTGTTGTTGTGGTCGTTTCAGAAAGTTTTTTGAAGTTATAGCGATTGCGTGTATGATTTACGATTTGTTACAGCACATAAAAAAGAATAATGGAGAATGATTTCATGTGTCACAAATAGTTTGACTCGATTCGATAAAAATGCTGCTTGGGAAATGACAGTTGTTGTAGTTGTTTTATTTTTTATTTTTGGATAAATGGTTTTTGAAATTAAGCGGAAGAATTGCGTTTGGAGTTGTGAAAAATTTGGACAACTTTTGGCTTGAGCCCTTAGCGAAGTAAGAGAAATAAAGAGAAGAAAATGATTTATATATGCAAATTGATTGCGCCCAATAAAATTTTGTTGTTTTTACTTTTTTATGAGATGTTCTGTCGGTCACAAATTGACCTAATTTGGGTCATAACTCGTTAAATAAAGAAGCTGAAATTGATATACGAATATTATTTAAAAGCGTTTTACTTTTAGTATATACAGTCGTGTCTGGATATAGGGCACTAATTATTTGCAAGGACTGTTCACTATATCCGGGTTTGTTCACTTTTTCAAGGTAGACATTTGTTGTTCTTGCGTTCGGATATTGACTTTTGAAGTTGATTTTTTTTTTGTATTTTTTATTGCTATTGAAGTTGCTTTCAAACCTCCAAATAGTGAAAGAAATTTTGAAAAGCATTCACTATTCAGAGTACTCCATGTAAAAGTTTTGGTGTTCATTATGTCGAGGTATTCACTACACCCAGCCACGACTGTAGTCTGTGACCCTATTCAAAACTATTCAACATGAAATCAAACTAAAAAGTTTTGAATATAAAAAAACTTTTTTGTGACCTGTCATAATTTTTTTGAAAGATTTTCTTAATAAAATATTCTGTCATATTGAAAATTTGTTAATTATATACATATATAAAATATTCGAAAAATGACTCACAATAAAAAAGAGCAGTCTTAACTGATTCGACATTCATTCGGCGATTTTTTAACATAATTTTAATCCATTTACTGCGAGCGTCGGTGGCGGCAGCAAATCTCAAAACTTTGCTTCCGCTCTCTGTAGCGCTTCGGGGGGGAAATTCACTCAATCAACAATCAAGGTTGTTGGCTTAAGTATTCAATTTCTTTTTATCTCTAGAAATGTGCACAATAGATAATTCCACTTGCTTAATTACTCTATTCAAGTTGTTTAGTAGTTAAAGATTGGCCAAGCCTTTGCTGAATTTCTGCCACTTTTGCCAGTACAATGCCTTGAAATTGCTTAGAATTGGCATTTTTAAATGGGCAACACTGTTTGACACACGCCCCGGAAAAATTTCAACTTTTATTTCGATTTAAATTTTTTGTAATATTTTTTTTAGCTTTGCAAAATTTATAATAACAATTCGCGATTAACTTTTCAAATTGAGCGCCAACGTTTCGTTTCCGTTTTCCGCGTTCAGAGCTTTTACACGTCGCGACGCGTTCGCCAAGTGTTGCCACCTGTGTTCTATAACGAAATCGCACAGCGACGAAAATCTTTAAAGAAAACACGAAAAACTTTTTCGAGATTGTCTCGGCTTTAGCGTATACGACAGACAACGCGACACTGACTCGCTTCCACGTTTAGAGACGTCTGAGCGCTGCGATAGAATTGTCAAGACTAACGACGACGACGTTGGCGATGACGATGGCGACGGGCCACCAATTCGAAAATGTTGCTGCCTGCTGCTCTGCAACGACACACACAGAAGAAGAAGAAGCAGAAAAATAAAAACAACAAAAAAACGTGCGACATTTTGTTGTTTTCAACTTGCAGGAAATATGAATGCGCTCGCTCTTGGCGTGTCGCAGCCGAGCGAGGAAAGTTTATTGAGTCAATACGAACCGAAAAAAATTGTATAACAAAATCTATCGCATGCTATAATTTTTAGTAGGTGACATTTTTTTTTTCTCAATATTTTTGGCTGCAACGTAAAATTGCATTTTTATTTGTCAACATCGGCCAATCTTGTCAAGTCTTGGTCGCATTCAATGCAAGGTTGCAGGCAATACGCAACACACAACAACAACAACATTCGTCACTGTTTTTGTTGTTATTATGTTACTATCACAAACTTGCAACATCGCACATGTTCGCTGGCTGATAAGAGGTGCGAGCGAAAGTGACAGTAACGACACGTTGCGACGGACATGAAGTTGCGACCAGAACATTGTGTCAAGTCCAGCGGTTCGAGTGGGAACCTTTTGACGTTGCAACTGTTGCATCGAACTTGTTGCTTGCGTTTTTCTAATGCTGCTTAAATTTTGGTTGTAAGTGACGCTATCTTCTCTAACTGTGTTGTGTGTGTGTGTGTGTGTTTCAGCATGTTTGACAGTTCGGTTCGAGGGTTTGAAGGTTTGAGGGTTTGAGTTAAAGTTTTATTCTGTTAGCGTTTACAGATTTTGACCAGATTCGCGCGCCACACTTTGGAAGTGCATTTTAAGTTCTTTTAACATTTTAGAAAATTTAAAAATAGTTGTATGGAAGCATGCATTAAAAAAATGTATTTAAATACAATTTTTTTGGAAGTATTTTAATATATAAAAAAATCTTTCTGAAACCATTTTAAAGAAAAAAATTGAAGTTTTTAAATGCAAAGAAAAAGTAAAAGTTTGTTTAGAGAGTTAATCCAAAAGTTTGTTAGGTTTGTAGATCAGCAAATTTAAGCTCATAATAATTTTGGGAGTCAACTAATTTTTGTTGGATAGTTTTCCAAATGTCATATCAGAGAAAAATCCATTAAATACATTTTAAGCTCAGATAAATTTTTTCAAGATACAACAAAAGAACTAAATTCAATTGTGATAAGTAAAAGGTCAGCAACATTTTCTTAACTGTAATTTCCCACTCTATGTCCAAATGCAACTCTCTGTAAACTGAACTGATACGATTTAGGGCTCCAATTGATTCCCCATCCACCTTATTCGCCTGATTTAGCTCAATTGGACTATTTTCTGGCTCATCAATGAAAATCTTTTGCAGACCTTCAGGAAAATTTCTTTTCGGACGGGATTAAATGGCTGTATCGCTACATGTCTGCCTAAATATGAATGGACTATAAGGCGCCAGAATCTTTTTTGAGATTGCAGCGCTCTGTGCGGTCAAGGATGCACATTTCACTCGACCGAGTATGCCTTATTAAGGCTCTGAACTTTTAGAATATTAATGGGACTGAAAAATATATATTTTTTTAATCGGATATATTTGTTGTTAATAGATTTTATAAACAGCTACCTTATAGTACCCGGCGTTGCCTAGGTTTTGTTTTGAATATGAACAGTTAGCGTAACCTCTCGTTGTGACATTTCTCAGTTACGGCGGGGAGCTTTAAATTAATCCGCCCACGCTCATTTTTGATCAAGTTATCGAGAGTGACACGTTAAACTCAGAAACCTTATCACAGATTTTTAGGCGAAATATTAACAAAATAATTGAATATTTTAAATAAATTTCACAAATTGTGGGCGTGACAGAAGTATTTTCGCCCACGACCTTTTCCATAGTGAGCACAGCACCTTCCTAAAATTTCATAGAAATCGGATCCAAATTTTATTAAAGTATGGAGTACAAAAAACATTCATTTATATATATATATATATATATATATATATATATATATATATATATATATATATATATATATATATATATATATATATATATATATATATATATATATATATATATATATATATATATATATATATATATAGATCAACATTATTTTGAATTTTTATATATATATAATATATATATTATATGTATATATAAAGCTATTTATATTTTTTTTAACATCGTGGCACAATATGAAGCTAAACTCAAACCAAGTTGTAACTTGATGCGTCCAGAACAAAATCCCTTCATATACGCGTATAAGACTAACAGCAAAGTTTGTCAGCTCAGAAGCGATGACAGCCAACATCATCATAATCTTTAACAACAACAACCAAAACAACAACAACAACAACAACGACTAAAACACCAAAGATTACAACAAAGCGAACCAATCGCTTTTGTGTCTAATCGATGTCATTTTGCATCAATGACAACCGAACGGGACGGGTAAGCACATGAGGATCAAACCGTTCCCATACAAAAGAACGAGCTCTTCCGAGTTGGTTTGAGGGCAAGGAATTAATCACACATCCATGCACACACCAACACACATACACATGCATATGAAAGAGGATATGCGTACGCTTGCCACCAATTCATCAGTTTTAGTGTTACTTCGTGTATTTTCTTTGTTGTTTTTTTTCTGTTGGCGTTCATCCTTTGAGTCCTTTGAACGGCGCCTTTCGTCAATCAATTCAAATAAATTTCATTGTCATTTTTCAGCTTCCTGCATCGGACGCATCCTTTTTCCGTTAGTGCCAAAAATCACAAAACTAAGTGGAATTCACAATAAAGGCTGGCGAAAAAAAAAAGTGAAAAGGATTTCATCCCGTTGGGAGTGCGTCTTAATTGTGAAATCTTGTAAAGGAAACTTTAGTATTTTTTGTTGTTGTTGAAAAAAAATTGCCCACCCACAGCACGAAGCGCGCGCGTTTTAGGGTCGTTGGACAAAGGATGCCTGTCGTATTTCTATATGTGTGTGTGTTAATGTACGTCTGTATGTGTGACACACATTTGTTCAGTTAGGCAGCCACTTCGAGACGACGAACGAGAGGGCGTTTGTTCGGGGCTGCCACTGTCTGCGGAAGTGGAATGCAACATATGCGCGCATTTAAGTGCCAGCCTTCCTTCTGTCCATTCGTGCGTCGGTCTGTCTGCGTCTATATTTGTCTGCCGTCGCTGCCTTTTGTTGGCCTTAATCGCTTTAAATTGTGTCAATTGTGATTTGAGTTTGAATGCAATTTTATTGCCACCATTAAAAATAACAAAAAAAAAATAAGGATATGGGATGGGCATGCCGGGACAGAGTGCCCTGTACTTCGTATTAATCAGTAGTTTTTTTTCTTCTTCTTTTCAGTTAAGTGGGTGTTGACACGTTTATTGCTTTGGTCATTTTGAGCGACTGCTCTTTGTTGGTCGTTTTCAGGTTTCTTTGGTTAAGTAGTTGGTGGAGTATGATCGCTTTATGCGGGCGCAATTGATCACAATCAATGATTATTGGTTTTTGATATGAAAGTATCGAGTGGATACAGTAGCGCAGATACAACGAAGTTGACAAATTGACAAATTGCCAAATGTATTGGTTTGACAAATTGGAAATTGAAAGTGGTTGAGTTTAGAGTTGCGGGTGATTCGGTTTGATCATTGTACTATACCCAGGATAGTCGAGAAAATACAGATTTTGAATGATAGTATAATAATGGAACACACAGTTGTCAAAAATAATACAAAATTGGGTTCTTTCGAAATTTAAACAAATTGAGTTAAGTTGGTTATTAATTGGACTTTTAGTATGTATAGAATTACTTTAAAAAGGCTATCAATTAAGTTGATTTAATGAATTTTAAATGAAATAAGATTATTTTAAATTTAAAATACTTTTAATTGGATGTGAATTTGAACACGAAAATTATAAATTTGTAACATTATTTGAACTTGAAGCCCAAACTTAAGAAGTTCATCGACTTGAGGTCAGAAAGAATTCAGAATTCGTTTGAATTGATGTTTAGAGGTTTCTATTAAACAAATTCATTTGAAACTAAGGTTCGATACAATTGCAAAACAATTTTGTTGTTGTTATTTGGTATTCGGAATAATTCGCGGATTATTTGATAAGCGTAAATTGCCTATCAGTTACCATCTTTATTTTAAAGGTAATGTTGCCGATAGTCCTGGCAGCTAGTATATAAGATTAATTGTAATTTTAAGAACTAATAATAATAATAATAATAATATTAGGTGTACAAATATGTTTCCGACGTTTTGAGAAAGATGGCGTGGCACGAGGTTTACGTTGGAATTCGCAGATGGTAACCTACTTGAAAATTAGTTTGTTTATTCCAGAACAACATAACCTTATCATGTTATTAAGTTCGCATTAGCATCATATATTTTTCTTCATCTAAAAATGTCTCAATTTGAGCCAACTAAGTGTCATTTGTGGGAACTTTTAATTTATTTTTTAAATTTAAAAAAATCTGCTGCTGAGTCGCATCGATTGCTCGTAGAAGCATATAATGAGGATGCTTTGAGTGAGAGAACATGTCGTGAGTGGTTTCAAAAATTTAAAAAAGGTGATTTTGACATAAAAGACAAAGATCGCAGTGGAAGGCCGAAAATTTACGAGGATGCAGATTTGGAGAAATTATTGGGTGAAGATTCGTCTCAAACACAAAAGGAACTTGCACTTAGTTTAGAAGTCACTCAGCAAGCAGTCTCACATCGTTTAAAATCGTTTAAATATTATTTTATTAACAAAAAACGGCGGAAACTTATTTGTACACCTAATAGAACAAATTTTAAATACGATTAAAAAAACATAAAATGCTTATATTTGAAAGTACCCACTACCCACTCTGCAGTTTAAACTTGGTATTTATTGGATAACTTAATTGTATATTTCAAGAAGCTCAAATTGAAACGCTTCTTTCTGTATTTTCATCTACAGTTCTCCCCTCCATATATACATATATATTTCTTTCATTTTAAAGTATTTTAAAGTTTTATGATTACAACTATAAAATATTTTTGTCAAGTTATTACTTGTTTCCGGAGAACTTCTTTACAAACATTCCTGTCATATATTTAGACAGAGATCAGAGCATATTTGGAATACTCACTGTATTAAGAAAATCATACAAAAAATTATGAAATCGAATAGTAAAATTAAAATATGTCATTTTAAGAATTACTGAGTAAAATCTGTTGGATTTAGTTTTACAATTTACTACATTTTTAATTTACAACAAATGCCGTTTAACAATAATTTCGTATATTTGAATAATTAGTTAAATAAATAACAAGTGATATATGAAGTCCACATGTCACATTCACACTCATTGCTGTCGATGATGTGAATTTCATTTCTGCTTTGATGTGATATTTGAAAAATACTCCAAGGTTAACGATTGGAAAATTTATCACCAAAAAAATGCACATCGTAATATCACGAACTTATCATCCCACCCAATACGAAAAAAAATTGACATTAAAATCAGAATGCAGCTCACCCTGTGTTCATTACCAAAAGCGTTCATATCTAAATGGCGAGATTTTTGTGTTTTTTTTTCTTTATTTATATATATGTGTATATTGTACATATCTGCTTTTGAATCATAATTTCGCATCGCGAAAAAATCATCTTTAATTTGTATTTATGTATGTGTGTATGTACATTTGGAAACACGTTAGACGCGCATGGCGCTTCAGCCGAACGTGGCCAGAGATCTGTCAACAGTCGATAGATAACCAACAACAAACAACAAATTAAATTGTTGAAATTACTATACAAACCGCTGCTGTGGGTTGGGCAGGCCACTATGCTCGTCTCTCTGTCTCTCTCTCTGTCTGTCTGTCTGTCTGTCTGTCTGTCTGTCTGTCTATCTGCCTGTCTCTAACAAGAGGTTGCGGTATCGGCTTTGGTTGTGGCATTTAATTAGCCGCGCCAACTTGTTACAGCGCGCACATCTGTCTGTGTCTGTCTCGGTTGCATCTACCGATGATTTGTGATGAGCGTTGATTAGAGTTGCCACCCACGTCGATTTGCGAAGCTGTCTGTCTGTCTGTCCGTTTGCATTACGTGTTAGCAGATTTTGGCAATGCATCGTTTGTCTGCGCAAAATTTTGACATGTGCGTAAAAACGCTCAAGTCTTGGGCGTAAAAAACCGCTTTTTCGATGCGGGCGAGCGTTTACTTTCATTAAAATTTCGCATATTTAAAAATTATATACTAGCTTATAATATCCGGCATTGACCGGGTTTTGGTTTGAATATAAATATGTATTAGATAATTACGATAGTTAAGTTTGCGGAACTTCCCGGTACTCCCAGTTGTAGAGTTTCTAACTAACAGCGGTGGGCGTTAAATTGATCCAACCACGTCCATTTTTGTTGGTTGAAAATATTAACAGTGCACAAACATAAGTACAAAATTTCTAATTATATCGAATATTTTCACTTGAGTAAATATATTGTGGTAGTAATAAGTAGGCGTGGCAGTTTTTGAATAGCTTCTTATTCCTGTCGGTACAATCTCATCTATGTTTCCTATATAGCGCATCAAGTTCATGAGCAATGCTGGTAAATTGATCGTATGCGTTAAATTGATCCGAATTTTTTTTCAAAAGTGGGCGTTAAATTGATGCAAACACGCCCATTTTTAATGAAATTGTCAATATAACTATATAAACCTAAAAGTTAAATTTAAAATTGTTATTTCGAATATTTTACTTAGTTTTACAAATTATGGACGTAATAGGTAGGCGTGGCAGTTTTTTTTAGGTCGAAACCTTTACGAAAGTGATTTTAGTAATTTTCCAAAATTTCAACCCATTGGATAACCGGTAGATCAGCATACGGAACGAAGAGTGTTAGAAGAAAAATAACAAACAAACATTCATTTATATATATATAGATGAAATATAATAAATTATAGAACTATTATAGAACTAGAATAAATCAACAAATTAGAAATTAGTTTAATAGCTAAAAATTTCCATTACATTAACTCTGCGCTTATTCGATTTTTAATTTGTTTATATCGTTAAAATAAAGCCAAGTGATATTATCTCATTACTATAAACAAAAACAATTTTCCGCCAGTCTAAAGTACGGTTCCACAAGTACGGTTCAAAGTATCTGCCAAACTGTTAAATCAACTCACAACAATCCATGAGTACATGTAAATTTCATGACTTGCAAAAAGTATTCAGCGACAAATATTCGCGACAGCGACATCACACGCTTATCTTTTCGACTTGATAACATTCCATAACTACCAAATAAAAATGAATTGACAAACGATAAACAACAAAAACAACAACAACGACAAAAAGTCGCACTTTCCCGACGCCACTTTGAAAATAGTTAAAGTGATTAATGCATTAAAACAACGTGTGAACTTCCCTTGTGAACGACTCGCGAAACATTTCACAAATCTGTTAGACAACAACTCACCTGGCAACTAACTTGTTAGTCTAATTTGACGCTATTCGATTAAAAGCTTTCGTTCGCAAAAATAAACCAAAAAACGAAAAACGAAAAACAAAAACAATTTCGATTTATGCTATCAATTAAAACGTATGAGTGCAAGCACGCTCGAATTCCTAGAGATAGTACAACAACGTAGTTATACTACTACTACGTTGTTTAATGTGACGTCAGATTGGCCAATAAATACGACACATGTACATACTTGCGTTAGAACACGGAAATTTTTAATTAAATTTTGAAAACGTCATCAGACGTAAGTATGCCGGAGTAATTTGAATGAGCAAAGTTCGGCTCATATGTATTTCGAAATGATATTGGTTGGATATAGCCAAAAGTACAACAAAGAGTGATAACCCCTTTTATTTTGGTGGTCATCAATTATATGCGAACTTGAGTCTAGGTTCAATAAAACTTTGAGATACAATTGTATCTTAAAATAGTTTATATTTTCTTAAAAAATTTCAACTTCAAGCTTTTACTGGACAAAAACCAAGCCTTCCTACCTCCAATCCGTCTACAATAAATAAGCTCCCTAAACCGGGCACATCTTCTGCTTATAGCCCATAGGTTTCTTTGACTGGAATTATTTTTCTTTTAATTTGTATGCCAAAAGAAAGCGAAACTTATCAAACGTTTTCGCTCCAACGATAAAAACGCTTGTCATGAATTTTCGAACTTTATTGGCGCTTCTGACTAAGCAGGCGTTTAAATAGTTGAAATACTATTTCATAGATACGTTTTGCTTCTTTCATTTTTGTTTTTACTAATTACAGACACTGTCACCCTTCCGTAAGCCATAAATGACGCAGTTGGCAGTTGACTTGGATTACTCATTCGTGGCGGTGACGGCGGCGTAGACATGTTTCTGCGTTTGCATATCGAACTGGGCTTAAAGGTACTAACCACATTCGTTATTTATAACAAAAAGGAATTTAATCGCATCACGTTTTTTATTTCGCTAAGCGGTTAAATTCTTATTAAATTAAATTTTGATATATTGCAATGTAAGCCGAAGTCATGAAATCAATTGGAGAAATGGCGGAAATGTTCGATTATAACGTTTCCGGCGGAGTTATCAATTTTGAATTTATTACAGAAGTCGTTCTAGTCTAAAAGAGAATTTCAGGCAAACTTAAAGTTATGCAAGCTCTTATATGAATTTATTGGATTTGAAATTATGAATTGCAGTTACGAAATGTAGTCGTAAAGTGTCGTAAAAGTGTTGGATAATTTTAGAACAGCTAACAGAGCTAAATACAAATTGATATTGACAGTTTATAACTCGTTTTTGGACTCAATTCTATAATAAATATTTATAACAGAAACTTTCTTTCATTGGCAGATTTACAAGGTAATGGAAATGCCGACAATTGATTTTATTTAAACATTTAAAAGAGGAAATAATATAAAATTGATATACAAAAACATGTTAATACTAATGTTAATAATTAACTATCGGATACATTTTGTTCAAAGAAGTAACAGAAAATTAACAGAGGCTCAACAGAGGCCTAACAGCAGCTGGCGTTGATATGAAAGTAACAATTCCTCAGGTCTTTGTAATTTTCCGAAGAAAATTCTTGCATTCAAATATTTTGGCTACAAAAACCAATATTCTTACTCTCAAGAGTGGATCATATTTAGAGATTACGCCATAGAGAAATCCTACAGAATTATCTTTTTTCTGCTGATCCAGTGGGATGTAAAGAACATAACAATTCGGTTATGAACTTTAAGTCAGTAGCTTTTCCAGTTAAGAAATAAAATCATAAAAATTAAATAAACTTTAAACAAGCAGTGACAAAAAATTGCCAAAGATTTATCAGAGAATTATCAGAGATATTTCAAAGAGGCAACAGAAAATTAACAGAGTATTAACAAATGAACCGATTGCAAAGTGACAATCGCTTAAAAATTGCCTTTTTCTTATTTTATATTGGATTTTCGAGAAAAAGAAACCATAAATGTTGCTTAGGGTGGATCGTATTTTAACATTTTGTTAATTTATAACAATAATAATTTATCAAATAAGTTTTGTATGTTAAACTCTTCGGCGGAAGCTTATAAAGAAAATAGTAAGTTTAAATGACTAATTTTATTCTTTGAATAGAAAATTTTATTCAAAAAAGAAGTAAAAAATTTATTTTTGTTACTAATTCCAGCCATGACTTGACAATACCAATGGACAATTTTAATGTTATCCTAATAAGTAAAAAAAATTACATAACAACCAAACAAAAAAAAAAGGTAAAAATTGCACTAAGCCCAAGAGAGAAATACAAGCAAATCCAAAACTGTCACTAGTTAATGCTTAAATATGACGTTGGGCATATTACGACAAATATACGACAAAAAAATAAAGAATATTAAGAACAACACAACAACAATAGCAACTATGACCAGCAGTTGTGACAGCAACGAAATGAGTGACAGTATAAGCTACACAACAAAGCCATGTGTCAGATTTATGCACGAAAATTTACAATTTTTCTAGAGCAAAAACATAAATCGAAAACTTAGATACCGAATATCTTTCAAATACATCTCACACACGGAATACAACAACAACAACAAAAACAACAACAAAAACAAATCAAATCAAAACAAGTAAGAAATTATAGTCGGTCCTACCGACCGTTACAAATGCACCACAGTGTTAAGTATTATTATCAAATTAGAGTGGTTCATGATTTCAAATTTTTTATACATTTTTGTATTTTTAAAAAATATTTTAATTAAACAAATTTGTATATTAAAATTTTGCAATTCTTAAACCACCCTAATTTCTAAAAATTTTTAACCACCTTAATTTATTAACTCCACTTATTTGAGAAAGTTAGTGTTCCAAAATATCCTATTAAAGTTTTCAGGGCTTTATTTAATCATATAATAATGAAATAAGAAAC
The DNA here is from genome assembly GCA_949127995.1 of Suillia variegata. Taxonomy (NCBI): domain Eukaryota; kingdom Metazoa; phylum Arthropoda; class Insecta; order Diptera; family Heleomyzidae; genus Suillia; species Suillia variegata. The sequence continues at coordinate 7,418,240 of OX421842.1, forward strand.
ATGGACCACCCTAATCGTTTCCCAACTTGAATCAGTTTAATCAAGCGTAACAGAAAATTTCGAACGAATATCTCCAATTCAATATTTCCTATGGTTCTCTATAAATCATGTTAATAAGAATTTAATATTTATTGTAATAGTGGGCGTGGTCATGGGCGGATTGGTTCAAATTTGAATCAGTTCCTCTAGTGCATTAGAGCAATCAGTGTGTAAAATGTAGGCTAAATATCTCTACAATTCTCTCGCTTTTGTGCCAACAAGAAATGATGACAGGCAGACGGACTGACAGACGGACTGACAGACGGACTGACAGACGGACTGACAGACGGACTGACAGACGAATAAACATTGCTAAATCGACTAAGTTTGATTCTGATCAAGAATATAAATATATATAGTTATGTCCATATATATCTTGAGTATTTCACCACGTTACCAACATCAGACCAAACCCCACAGACTCCTTTGTGTGGTGCATATAGACAAAAGGCAGGCGTCACAATTCTCACTTGTGACCGAAGAAGTTGTTTAAGTGATGGTGGTCGAAAAGTGTTTCGAGTGTTTTATTCTTTGTTTTTTTTTTAAACCGATTTTTTTTTGGTTCTTTTTTTATTCGCAATATAAAATGATAATCACTTTATTTACAATCACAACTTGACGAGGCATGTGTCTAATAAGAGAATTATCTAAGGCCATGCCGGAGCTTTAATATCCTCCGCCATTTCAGTGAAGCCAAAAAATGTGCGGATCACGCCCCTCTTTGGTTTTATGGTACTACCAAAGTGTTAAATACCGAATTTGAAATGGTTAGTTACACTATAGACAGACGGACATACAGATATACAAACAGACAGACAAAAGGACAGACAAAAGGACAGACAGACGGACGGACATCTTTAAATAGACTCAGAATCTGACGCTGATCATTTATATATTTATTTACTTTGTCATACCCACCACACATCCTTTAGGCGTTACAAATGGTAGCACAAACTCAATATACCCTTTGGTAAGTGCACTTGCACTTGGCGTAGGGTATACAACAACAGAAACAAATTAAAATCTAATGAAAATAAACATTTATCTTGGCGCATGCGATTTTTATTTTTATTATTATCATTTTTTCTCTCTCTCATTATAAATTTATTATTGGCTTATATCTTCTGTCGTATTGAGGTGCTCTTGACATAATTTTTGGGTTTTTTATGGCATGGATTCAATTTCATTTCATTTCGTTTCGTTTCGATTTTTTTGTCGATTTTGTTATTTTGTTTGTTTTGAAGTTTTGTATCTCAATGAACTTTGATTGCTGCCCATATATTTTTTTTTTGTTGGCTTGTTATCTATTTGCGTGCTTAAGTGAGATATGATTCTCAAGTACATTTCAGATGACTTTTTTCCACTTTTTTCTTCTTCTTTTCTTTAACTTTTGTTGTGTGTGGTATCTATGTGTGTATGTATGTATATGTATATAAGTATTTGGCGATTTCCGCGAATTTCATTGGATTTGAGTTTTGTTTATTGTCGAAGCGATTTTTATGCTGAGATATCGATGAAACATTTCATTAAAAAGTAATTTCGTTTTTTTCCTTTATTCAATTACGATTTTTTTTAATGACTTTTTCTAATCTTCGAAATTGCAAAATAAATAATAATAATATATACAAATAACAATGTAAGATATTATGAAGAAATTTGTTGTTGTTTCTCATACCAAAATAAGGACTTGATTGCTTTGTTTTGACATGCAGCGGAGAGTTATGTCAAAATATTAAAAATTAAATATTGGTATCTACAATTTTAAAAACTTTGGAACTTAACTTTTTGAGATAAATTTTACTTAATTTGCCAAACTTCGAAGACAGAATTTAAAATTTTTTCTTTGACTCGGATATGAACCTGACTGTCAAACGCACTGATCATGCTCAGTAGTCAAATGCACTTAACCCACTGAGATATTGACCGCACCTTTAAAAATGTATTTAAAATATATAAATTATATTGTAAATAAGATTTAATAATACATTTTAAGCTCATTCGAAATTAGTTGCATCCATTGAAAGTTTATTGAGATATGCGCATACTTAAAGATATCTCAATAATGTATCTTATGTATAAATGTCGAAGTAGTACATTTATCTAATATAAGTTAATATCTAGAAATATAATTCATAGCTTGTATATTAATTGAATACATTTTCGAACCATAGAAAATTGATCTCGGAATGCATTTTTTTATTATATAACAAAGGAAATTCGTGTTGACAAATTTTTCAAAATAAAATATCTCTTAGAAAATATCGTATAAGTAGAATATTCAAATTTTGCATCCAATAAATTCATATTCAATAACACTAAAATAATATCCAAAGTATCTTTTGGATACATTTTTAAAAATACATACATTTATTTTGATATGTTGTTTTGCTAGTCCTACTTTCCTTTCTTTGCCACATCCTGCTTCAGCCAAATACTCCGCCGACCACGCTTTTAACACCTGTTTACACCCACCTTATCGAATTTAATCGGCAGCGGTATTCACTCACTCATTCATTCACTCACTCATTCATTTGCCTTCATTCGGACTGCACACAATTACCTCATTAATGCGCCGCTTCTGTGAATCAGCGAAGTCGCTGCAAAAGGTGAATGGGGCGCTGCAAGTCACGCTTTTAGCCGCACCGCGTCGCACTTGCAGTACAAAAGAAAAGAAACGGCGGCGAGTGCGAACGCGTGAAATTTTTGCATAACCAAGTGCCATCTGCCCGCCTCCATCCACCTATCCCCTCTTTTGGTCAATCAATTTAATTTGCCACGCGGCAGTGGCGGCGGCGGCTTCGGTTTCTTAACCCGCGCTCCTCTGCAATTTGTTGCGCTTCGGTGCGCACAAAATATTATTTTGCGTTTTTTTTGCGCGGATGCTGCACTTTAGCGTTAATGGATGAGATAAGCAGAGACTTTTTGCGTGCCTGCTCTCTGGTTTTTTTGGATACATTTTTTTGTTGTTGTACCTTAATTAAGGGTAATTTGCATTTGGCAGAAGGAGGCCACCGCGGCGCACTAAAGACGCAGGCATCAGCGGCAGCCGTCAGTCAGGGAGTCAGGCAGTCAGCCGATTCCGATGTTTTGTATCACATTCGAGACGCGTTTATAATGTAGGCCATTGCTGTGTTTGTTGTTGTTGTTGCTGTTGTTGTTATGTTAATAAGATAAATTTCATTTATGCTTAAAAATGGATTTACAAGCGTTAAGTGAATTTTGTTAACTTATGAAGATTTAAAAAGATTTTGTAGATTAGTGATTTTCTTCTGATCTACCAACTTTCGGTTTATTTGGGATTTCGATTTTGATAAGAGTTGGTCAGTCTGGTCTCTCATTTTTAGGAGTTGATCTTTTTACTATAATATAAGATCAATATTATCCAGCTTGAGATAGAACTCTTATAGTCAAAATCTAAATGTCAATTTCATATTAAATAAATTTAAATTTGACATTTCATGACATTTGATTTTGACTATTAACAAAGAGAGTAAGAGATCCAATCTTCTCCCTACCTGCCACACTTTATTAAGTATATATTGGTCAGTTCGTGCTATAATTTTTTGAAGTTGATCTCGCCTAATTTTATAAAACTGTGCACTTTTTTTAAAAAAAATTTTTAAATAATCTCTTTGAATTTGACTAGAATTGGTCAGTTTGTTCTCTCAGTTTTAGGAGTAATCCTCTTCAATATTAAAAAGCTTGTAGGGTTGTTCACACATTTTAAAAAGTTTAATTTTTTGATTTAAAAAAAAGTTGATCAGGTTGTTTATTTATTATTTTAAGTTAATTTCTTTGATTTCAGGTCAGTTGGTCAATTTGTTCTCTCGATTATTTAAGTTGACCTCATTGTATTTGGTTTAAGTTGGTCAGTTTCCTCTTAAATTTTTAAGAACTAAATTTTTTGGTTTTTCAATAGTTTTGTTCTCTATAAAAGGTCGACTTGGTCCTTTTGATTTTTTTTGGAGTTGATCTCTATAAAATTTAATAAAATTTGTTTGTTCTCTCATATTGTAGGGTTGACCTCTTTGATTTTGACAAAAGTTGGTCACTTTGTTTATTATTTATTTGAAGTTAATCTCTTTGATTTTGGTCAGTTGGCCAATTTGTACTCTTGTTTTAAGTTGACCTGCTTGTTTTTGATAAAATTTGGTCACTTGTATCAAACATTTTATGGGTTAACCCTCTTTAATTGTTGCAGTAGTTGATCAGTTTATTTTGTTTATTTTAAGAGTTGATCTCCTAGAATTGTTCGGTTAGTTTGTTCTCTCACTTTTTAGAGTTGTTCTCTTTGTTTTTGAAAAAAATTAGTCAGATTCTTCTCACCTTTTTAAGAGATGATCATTTTGGTTTTTCAATAATTTTACTTTTTATAAAAGTTGGTCCTCTTGATTTTTTTATTTTTTGCAGTTGATCTCTCTGATTTTGGTCAGTTGGCCAATTTGTTCTCTCATTTTTTAAAGTTGACCTTTTTGTTTTTGATAAAAGTTGGTCAGTTTCGCCTATAATTTTTAAGAGATAATCTTTTGATTTTTCAATATTTTATAAAAGTTTTTTTTTACAAAAGTTGGTTCTCTCGATTTTTAATCAGTTTATTCTCTCACTTTTGAGGGTTGACAGTTCAAAGAGCACATAGAGTGGTCAGTTTGTTTTTACGTTTTTTAAAGTTGACCTCTTTGGTTGGTCAGTTTCCTCATTCGTTTATTAAGAGATGATCTTTTTGGTTTTTCAATAATTTTGTTTTCTATTAAAGATCCTCTTGGTCCTCTTGATTTTTTATTTTATCCAGTTGATCTCTTTGATTAAAATTTATCAGTTTTTTATCTTATGTTGTAGAGTTGACTTCTTTGATTTTGATAAAAGTTATTCAGTTTGTTTCCTCCATTCATTCAGATTCATTTGATTTAAAAAAATGTTTCTTACTCAAAGTTTCATGAGCCTTAAAGCTTAAGATTACTGCATTCTATAAGAAAGTGTGCTTCATAAAAGTCGCGCACACGCCTCTATTTAACTGTTTATCTGTTTGTTTGCTTGTTCATTTGTTTATGACATTCCCTGGGAATTCCCAAAAAAAAAACGAACTACATACATATATACTTCAATATGTCAACATCCGATATGACAATCAAATTCAAATTTGCACGGCCGCGTTTATCTACTTTTGAAATGCGCTTGTTTTATGACGGATATTAAGACTTATTCTCTTTTGATGACTGTCTGTCGGTCGGTCTGTCTGTCTTATCTACTTGTACCTCAACTGCCAACATTAAAATAGCTTGTAAATTTTTTTTTCTGATTGTCATTCAAGGCTTATCTACGCTTACTTTTGTTGTTGTTGTTTTAAACTAAAAATACGAAGCCATAAATTTGTGAATTCAAATGTCGTTAATATGAAATCCTTTGGTTTTTGGGCGGGTCATATTTTGCACACTTCGCTGGATAAAAATGTCATAAACTAAAAATCGATAGTTCTCGATTTGCGCTTTGAAGTGGTATTAACTTCTTACTAAATAACAACAACAACAACAAAAAAGAAGATACAGTTTCGATTGCTTTCTATTTGGAGAGCATAATATGGAATCCTTAGCAATGTCCGGCGAGGCATGAGCGTTTTGTTTCAATTAATGTGTTTTTTGTTAGCTTGGAAATATTTGGCATTAGGATTGTGTAAAGGATTTCTAGTGGGTGGGAATGCGTTGATCTAAAAATTGATTTATATTAATTTTATGAAAAAGTATCTTTTGGATACCATCTAAAAATCAATTTATATTATTTTTTTGAAGAATTATCTTTCGAATGCCTTATAAAGGATTACGTGTAAAAGATTTCTAGTTGATTCGAATGTACTCATCTAAATATCAATTCATGTTGTTTTTATGAAAAAGTATCTTTCGAATAATTTTTTTTTCTTCTTCTTAAATCTATAATGAACTGCTTTACATCACTCACTCCTTTCTCTGCATTCACTTTTGTTTATTATATCACCAAATCTTAATTAAAAGAAAAGTTTTCTATTTTGTTGCCTTACGACTACATACAACTTGCATTTAGGTATCAATCGAAAAGTATTTAATTTCTACTATTGAACCATAATCTGTCTAAAATCTTAAAGCCTCCTAAATGTATCTGCTTATCTATAAGAACAAATTTTGTAAAATCACTTTGACGTTTTCGCTTCACATAATTTGACATTTTTCATTAAACAATTTATGATTTATTTCATAAATCCAATAAAAATCGGATTACTTTTATTGTACAATATTAACAATTTCGAAAATTTCATTAAATTTCATATCAATATCGAAGCAAGAAAGAAAGAAAGAAAAAACAAAAACAAATCCAAAATCATTCGCAGTTCATTGGGCAATTTTTGTGCGCCCGCTTCCTGAATTTTCCGCCATGATTTGCGTTATGAATTGCAAAGATTTAACATGGCCACCGGCAGCACTTGGCGCAATATTGAAATCGTACGCATTCACGCAGATACTTGTTCCAGGTCATGTTCCTCCTTCTTTTCTTTTATTATTTTGATGATAACGATTTTTTTCTTCCCTTTTCTTTTTGTACTTTGTGTTGTTGTTTTATTTCTGTCGTTTTCCTCTTTGATAGCAAATTGCAACAAAATGCTTCATTTAAGGCCATTTGCGCATTTGCCGTCGTCATAAAAGCGACCCCCGGGGGGTGAGGAACTTAAGCTGTCAGTGTGGCTGTAAACGCGATACCAAACATAATCCATAAGTCACCAGCAATAGCAGCAGCAGCAACAGCAGCAGCGGCGGCAACTTAATACCAGCAATTGCTGCTGTTGACTGTGCAATATTTCCTTTTATTTCTGCGGGCGTGTTTTCCTCCTGCCTCCTGCTGGCTGCAATTGCTTTCAGTTTATCGATAACAGCGGCGGCGCGCGCTTGTAATAATCGCCATTATAATCGAGGGCGAACACTTGAAAGGCCAAATCGATGCGGCGCGACGCGACGCCAAGTGACAGCGCCGCCGTTCGCCTGCAGTGGTGGCCAGGAATAGATGGATTTTACTTGTGGCCCCCGATTGTGTATGGCCAGTGCACAACATTGTCTTATCGTTGCGTTTGAGATCTTAAAAGCTTTTCGGAAAATTATTGTATATCTAAATTTTAGGGTTGCCGTCGTCGGTGAAGGCGTTGCCGCATTATTTGCAAAATTTTCCAAAATTAGAATTGCATTGATTTAGAAAGCGTGTATTAGCAATCGAAGGGGAAATTGTGAGGGGACGAGAAAAGTAGATCAGTTTAGTCGGAAACAAATTAATAATAGTTAGGTGAGGGGTATCGCGATTTTGGTATATAATCGCTTTAAAGCTTTTTTTGAAGGTGATTTTTATCAATTTTTGTGGCAGTTAAATAAAATATTTTGTTTAAAAACAATTTTTAAATTGATTAATTTTACCTGTAGAATGTAATCCATATAATCATCGATTAATTAGATTTTGAGCACATCACTGAAAATGTATTAGACGAAAAGCTTTTAAGCTCGTAAGGGATTTCTTGATACTTTACCCCAATAGCACATTTTAAAATCTTGGATACGCGTCATTTAAAAGAGTATTAAAGGATTTGTATATAAAAATACTTTTAATAGATTAATCTAAGCTTGTATAGCAAACTTTAATACCTTATAGAACTTTAAAATTCGATATATACATTTATAAATGTCACTTGTAAATACGACTTGAAATACATATTTTCCCCCCATGCATGACAGTTAGATAATATTTTCCCATATTAAAAACCCATCGCAAAGCGATTTTTTCCCATCCAGCAGAAAATGGGAAATTCGCCCCACATGCAGAGCAATTCCATCGCACATAGCTGGGGGGAACAGTGCCAAAGAAAATTCCATAAGACACTCACTCGTAAATGTTGCATGCCACAGACAATAACTTGGCCAAAATGCAAATGAATATTGCTTTATAAATGTGCTCTCGTATAAACAAGAATAAAAATAATCTTTATACGCTCGCGAAGCACCCCACGGACAAAAGTCATGTGACGTTCCCTTTGAGAGTCTCGCCAGTGCTTGGATAATAGACAAGTTTCTTGCCTGCTTGCCGTGGAGACGAGAGCTAAAGGATTTATTCCGATATTTTTCCAGCCATTTCCGACGCCGCGCTGAGATTTGATCCGGTTCCATATGCCGTCGTGTAATGCCAGAGAAACCCCCCCCGCTCAACGGATATAGTATAGAAAAGTATCCTCTTGCGTTTTGGCAAAGTGGTTGTGGTGGCTCCAGGATTTCCTATCATATTTTATTTTATTTTGTATATTTCTCAGTCAACTCGAATTTACATTTGTGAGGGTTGAATGACCGCCGCCGTCGCCGCTGGCTTTGGCCTGGTGTCTTGTGGTCTTGCCAAGGGGTTAATTCTTCCTGTCGTATGTGGGATATTTTTTTGCGTATAGCCGCCAAAAATGGATTATGCGAGTCTGTTTTATATGTTTTTTTTTGCATTAGTGTAGTCCTTGGGTTTATTTTATTTGACAACACTGAAGTACTTCGAATTTATTTGGGGTATAATAAAAGCTTCCGGCTGAGATTATGTGTCTTTGTGCAGATATTTATGATACCAAATTTTTTTATTTTATGGGTTTTATATGGGATATCCGGAAATTTAACTTTGAAATCCTACTTTTATCATTTAAAGGGAGAAAAGCTTTAAAGTTAATAATAGCTTATTTTTATCCAGTGGTCGATTTTAAAGCTTTAAGTTTTATTTGTCAAATTATCGAAAAATTAATAATGAAATTTTAAAAATAGTTTACATAAATGAAATTTTAAAGCTCTTAACTCTCTTGTAAAGTCGCCGAGCCATGAAATTGTTAAAGGAAACTAAAAAAAATTTTAATTAAATTTAATAACACGTTTTTTTTAATGTTAAGCACTCAAAAAATATCAGATTATTGAAAGCTTTAATTCTCCGAAGAGCTTAAAGCTCCAAAAAAAGTTGCCCTGTGATTACGTAATCACTCTAATATGTCAAATTTTGGGAAATTTAAAGATCTGATTTTATTTTTTTTAAAAGCTGTTAAGATTTTTAAAGCTTAAAGCTTTGAAAAGCTTAAAATCAAAAATAAAATCACATTTATCTCCATTAAGTCAAATTTTAGGAATATTAACACTTTGAATTATGTTATTATAAACTCACAAAGCTTTGCGAAACTAAAAGCTTAAAAACGTTTAAAACTGACGAACCTAAATATTTTTACTGGGCATTTTGCTACGATTGTTATTAGCGAACTACTTGAATATATAACCAGATAGTTTTATTGTTTTATCGTCGCATTGCATGTCTGGCCAGAAGCTTCAAGCACTCATTTATTTAATTTCTCATAACAAATTTGTTGGAAAAAACTCGCAGGCAAACCAAACTTCAAACTAATCACTTTTCTTGATCAAACATTTTTGCACTCGCACTCCAAGCCAAAAATACATCAAATTTACTAACATATACATACATACATACATCGAAGAAGGAAAAACGTTTCCACCAGCACGAACATATTTCATTTCCGTTTCGACGATGAACAAATTCCTGTACTTAAATTTGTTTTTTTTTTTGTTTTTTTTTGGCTTTCAATTGGGGGCACAAACGCGGCATATACGAGGTTCCTTCATTTTTTTATATTCGACCGTATTGAGTACGAGTAATGCAATTTTCCATTTATGCCGCGTGCAGGTGAAATTGTTATGTTGTTGTTTTTTTGTGTGTATGATTCCCAATGGACGAAAGTAATTACTTTGGCTTTCTGTAGCACGAGCGAGTTGGACCGTGGATTTGAATTGCATTAAGGGAGTGTAAACGCAATTGTCCAATTTTTTTCGTTTGTTTATTTTTTCACAAAAGGGTTTGGTAATTGAAATTATACAAATTGCGAAGCTTGCAAATTTTTTTGCAGAGTTTCCGTGCAAAATTTGGTTGGTTTTTTTCGACTTTGAAGTACAAGTATGTTAGCCATTTACATAATGGATAAAATAATAAGGGTATTCCCTCAAACGTGAAAATACCTCGAGAACTACGAAACTCCACAAGTTTTCGAGCCTGGAGAGATAACTGTCAGAAATTGTATGAAACATAGTTTTCGAGTGCATTGCAAATATTCGAGGAAAATTAGTCCCGAGAACAACTTCAAAAAACTCTTCGTATGTTTCAGTGTTGCCTTTATGTGAAAAAAAAAACTAATAATGCCATGAAAAAGGTGAACTTTTTTTTTACTAATGCACTAATTTAAAAATTCCATTTGACAACACTAAAAAGAACATTTATAGCTTAAAAACAGCTGACAGAAATGTGAAATTGTGGAGTTCCACAAATCTTTTAGAGGCAAAAAGTTGTGTTCCAACTTTTCGAGCTTTTTCGAGTTTGAGCGTTTAAAGGAATCCCCCTATAATTTAATATTGTCCAGATAAAATTTTTTTGAATAATCTTTAGGAAATTTTACACTTCGACTCTGTCCGAGGGCGCACTGCTCGCCGCAGCATGGTCGCAAGCGTCTGTTAATGTGCTGAAGTAAGGGCGCCTTTGTTTAGTTTGCGGTTTCATTTTGTATAATTTTAATTGTTTTTTTTTTTCGAAAGACAATTGTCCGATACTGTTTGCAGTTGTTGTTTCAATATTGACCGAAATGTGGTTAATATGCAAATGTTTTTATTTTGTATATTGTATTAATATTTTATGCGAGACACGTGCCACTCGAATAAACAACAACAAAAAAACTCGCTTGGTATGCGAAACCACAAAATCCTTCCGCAGTAATTGATTTCAAATTTTGTTAATAATTTGTTTTGAACTCTTTATGATATGGAAAATTTATATTTAATGAGTTTATACTAGAATGAAGTTAGTTGAGAAATAATAATACAAAAAAGTGTATTGGAGATGGTTAGTGTATTGACCTTCGATGCGGTAGGTCTACGGTTTGATTCTCAGGTGACGCAAGACAAAGATTTAAACAGTTTCTGTGCGATCGCCGACCAGTTCGTAAGTCTTTGCAAAATCTTCGCTAAGTGTAAAAATATGCAATGGAAAAGCTTAAAAATCTTACGGCCTTCATGCAGGTAGTTTTTTTTTAAATATTTGAATTGTATTTGTATTTATATATATTTGTATTTGAAGATACTGAATTGTTCCAGTTAATGAATAGTTTCCAGTGGGTTCTTCAAACAAGACCAACTAGGCCAAACAAAATTCTGAAGTGGACAATCAAAATCGAAAAATTAGTTGACCAATTAGAAAAAGTTCCTTAAAAGTAATTTATCTGAAATTAATGTATATATTAGGTACAAATAAAATCTCTAAGACAATCCTCAATTTCCGTTTATCCAATAAATAAATCCAATACATTTAATAGGGTCGAATAAGTATCTGGTATCTATCCCTAAAGTATCTACTATCTATCTATAAATTCATATTCCTTATTCAGATATCAATATAAATATTAGGTACAAATTCAATCTCTTAAAAAAATCTTAATTTTCATGTATCTGATAAATTTGCAATACAGTTTCTAGGGCCATAGAAGTATCTATTATCTATCCATAAAGTATCTACTATCTATAAAATCATATTACATAAAATATCGATATTAAAATACTCAAATTTCGTTAATTCAAAATTTTTGCGATAAGATTAATTCAATAATACACACATACATACATACATACATAGCCACACTGTCATTAATCTTCATTTGTAATAATTGACAATCGAAAAAAAGTATTACTGGACTTGATAGTTTTGCACATGACTCCGACCGATGTGTGCAGCGCTTTGCAGTGTCTGCTCGTGAGTGAATGCGTTTCAATCACCATCAACAAATGAACAAAAAACCAAACAAACAACCAAACGAACGAATGAACGATTGTCGCATTGCACTCTGAAGTTGGCTGCATTTGTGCATTTATTTATTTATTTAGTTTGTTATTGTTTAAACAAATAATAACAACAATAATAATAAGAAAAAGGAGAAGGAGAAGTCAAAGCGAAACACAAATAGAAAATAAAACTTTTTCAATATTTGTGACAAAAAAAATACAAATGTGTGCGAAAGGTTAATGACTCTCGAGCTGCGCTATGACTGACAGTTGGAGTTGGTATCGTCATCGCGGCTAATAACAACAACAACGACAACTACGATACGATATGGTCGCCAAATGGTTTTTGTGTCAAAGTGAGTGACTTTTACTATAAGTAAGTTTTATTTTTTTGCTTTTTGCTTTTCTTTTTGTTGTCATTTGGCGATAATGAAGTGTTAACAATGCGTCAATCAAATGTAAAACGGGGGCAGCCATTTTGCTTTTGCTTTACCGTTATATTCTTAGCTTACTTCTTTTTCTACTTTGAAATGTCGTAATCGCTTGTGGAAAATTCAAAAAGAAAAAAGTGCAAAAAAATTTATTATTCTGTGGATAAGAAAATTGGGCCAAACCGTACACCAACAGAAAACATTGGCAACTATTTGCATAAAGGCAACACTGGCCGAAAGCGCAGTACAACATCGATTTTTACTTTGTTTAGTTTTTATGTTGGTATAAATTTTATACAAATTTTTTAATTTGTTTTTTTACAACGCGCTTTGATGTTGCCTCCTTAATACACGCTTCCAACAAGAAGCTATTTTGCGGCCATCGGACAAGACTCTTCGCGTGTAATTTCGTATGCATGAGGTAGCCCAAAATTTACAACGCCATCAAATTTGTCCAATCAAATGATACCTAATTAAATGCACCTCGGTGTGTGTTTGTTGTTTGTGCATAACATTTTATTGCAAATGCAAGTGTCCCGGCGTGAAATTAATGTTTTTTTTTGTGTTCATATGAAGTTGTTTGTTGGCAGAATTTATATTGAGATGTCGCGTTGCAGAGACTGGGAGACGATGGGTTAATTTAAAAATCATTATTTTCATACATCATTAAAATCGTTTGATATTTTACTATATATTATGTACATTAGATGTTTAATAGATATTTTCAATTGGTATCAGAGAGAGGTTTGAAAATTCGTTTGAGAAATCTTATTTAAGGACTCAATAGAACAGCCTCCCAGTAGTGTCAAACTACAGACAATTCTATTCTAGTTGTCATTATTATTGTTTGATATTATCTATTACAAATTGATATACCTTAAACATATTTTATATAAGTTTTTTGTTGACATGGTTAGTGAAAATTTGATCAGACAAAATTTTTGTCAAATTTTAACTGAGCATATAAGAAAATAATAAATTCTATATAATATTCTTTGGGTAATATATACCTTGTGTTATATAATATATGAGCAGAAAAAATGTTGGTTAAATTTTAAGTGAGCACATAAAGAAAATGAATGTCAACTTATTTGAGATTCAATGAGATTTTTTTAACCAAATTAAAGATTCTCATAAGATTAATATTGATACTGGTTAATTCTAACTGACCACACTTTAAACAAAAAAAAGTTCAAACATTTTTTTTAAATCGTAAGAAAATTAAAAAAAAACTTCAACGACCATTGAATGTCGAATAGTTTTGCAAGATTTAATTAAACTAGAAAAACAAATAAAAGGTGAGAAAAATAGTAGAAAAATATATCTCTTTCCACCTCGATGTTATTTCTCTCTTTAAAAATTTAATTTTCGTGCAATTGCAATGGTTGTTAAATTTGAACTGAGCACAAATTAAAATTATTAATTAAATAAAGAGAACAACGTAGATTGCTGTCTGAAATCAGAAAAACTATCTTCAAAATTAGGTAGAAAAACGAGGCACAAATCGAGGTGAGTTTGCTCAATTTGCGTTCTCATTTCTACTTTCCTTACCTGATAATTCAAACATGATATATTTTTTAAATAATAATTTTCTTAATATATTTACACACATTTTAAACATGGCGTAATGAATATAAGGTAAGGAAAGCAGAAATTTGTTCCTCTTCACTTTGGTGAGAAACATCATCTCTTTAAAAATTTAGTAGTTTGCCATAAATATGTTAAGTAAATATGAAATAACTTGGCTTATTGTCAATAAAATAAACTAAAAAAAACTTCAAACTAAGGTAGAAAAAAATGGAAGAAATCGAGGTGAGTTCGCTCAATTTGCGCTCGCATTTCTACTTTCCTAACCTTATTACTCAACCATAGTTAAAACAATTTGTGTGCTTTTTACTAAACCAATTTTGTTGTGTGTACATTTTAATATTTTGTACATTTTTTTTCGCTGAACTAAGAACCGTGTTTTGGCATTTATTAAATAAAATCTGTTATTTCCAACACGGCTGTCACAATTGCGGAAATTGTTCTACGAAAATGTCGTGATTAAATATTTTCTTGTTTTCATTTTTCGCTAATCTAGATCGTGACTTCCTTGAAGCTGTCAGACTTACGGTGCGTGTTCGTTCTGTCAAACAGTAAAAAATTCATCAATCAATGTAACATAAGAAAATTGTAGTTCCCCTCCGAGAGTCAGTATAAAATTTGCAAAGCAACAGAATTTCTAAAGAAACAAAAAGTATGACAATTGAAATTAAGCATAAATAAAGAAATATAATATATTAAAATATGAGCTTTTATTTATTTTTATAGCTTTATTCAAAAGAAAACTTACCGAAAGCTCTCTGGAAAAATTTGCACAACTTCTGCAAGCCGTGCAAATAATTAAAAATCCATTAAATGACAAACTGACAATAAAACAAAACGAAGAAATGTTAATTAGCTTAAAAGCGTTGATGAGCTTTTTATGTTGCATAAAATCCATCAACGGAACAACAACAGCAAAAAGCGTTGGCGATGGTGCGACTGAGACTACTATATAGGGTACTATATAGGGTAAACACGGGTTATTTGCCCTTTAATTAAAAATTTGGTTTATTCTTATGTTAGTATTTTTATGAAAATAAAGACTATCCCTTAAAAAGTTGAATCATATACCTCCAGTACAATCTTGTCTCTTTCGATAAGCAATGCCAAAAATCTTTTTCAATGATTTGATTTGTGGATTGTGAGACCCAAACTCGATTTTGTCACTGTTGACATTGGACACAAAAAAAATTGCACTTAAGTCCGGCACTTTGCAGTCAGCCGAAACACTTGCACAAAAATATGCAAAACACAAAAAGTTAAAACGAAAAAAAATGCGGTACAGAAAAGTGCATTTTTATGTCGCATTATGCCAAGTGCAAATAATACATACAACAACATTAACAACTTCCATATAATTCCAGTGAATTACATTATGCAACAGAGACAGAAACAACATAAAACAACAACAGCAACAACAACAGCATTTACACTTTACTATGTATGCTAAATGCTGCATAATCACGATTACTGCATGCCGCACTGCATCGCACTGGATGGAGTATATGTAAAAACGTTGACGGGCAAATATGCTGAGTGCTGCACATGTTGAGGGTGTACGACTGTTTGTTTATTTATTTTTGTTTCTGTTGTTGTTGTATTTTTTTGTATCTTTTACGTAGAACGGATATTGCAACAGAATAATTCATAATATTTGATTAAATTTTGTTGTTTTTTTTTTTTTCTGTTTGCTGATAATTTAGTCAGAATTTTAAGTTGGTTTATTTTACTTACGTGCTTTGAGTAAACTAAAAAGCGTTTCAGAACTTACCTGAAATTAAAAAAAAAGAGAACAGAAAATTAGCAATGAATTTATTTTTGATATGATATATATATAAAATTACTTAAAGTGATTTCTTTGGCGAACTCAATTAATGTAATAATAAACCGACATTGCCCGGGTTTTGTATAAAAATTTATATAAGACAATTTGTTGACGAGACTTCCCGGTATTCCCAGTTGTATCGTTTCTAAGTTACGCTGGTGGGCGTTTAATTGATCCAACCACGCTCAGTTTTGGTGAAATTGTCGACAGTGACAAACTCAGATACCAAATTTTAGAAGCAATATCAGTAATGAAATCGAATATTTTTACTTAATTTCACAAATTATGAGCGTAATAAGTGGGCGTGGCAGAATTTAATTATCCAATTTTTATTTCCGGTGCATCCCAATATTGGTTTGCTATACATCAAGCGCAAATTGAGCTGACCTATTTCTTAAAGTGGGCGTTAAATTGCTCCAACTACTCCCATTTATGATGAAGTTTGCGATGGTGCCCATACAAACTCATATACCAAAATTCGGAATTTCGAAGGCGCGATATTATCGAACTTATCAAATATTTTTACAAAATTTACAAAATGTGGGCGCGTCAGATTTTTTTTTTTTGCCAAACATTTACCCGGACTTGAACATAGCAACTGCCCAAAATTGCATCGCAATCATAAGAATGGTTTAGACGCGCATATGGTACAAAGATAGAAAGGTAGAAACAAACATTCATTTTTATATATGTATGTAGATACAAATAATTATTCAAACCCAAGTTATAAAAAGTTAGTTTTTTGCAAAAATATCAGGTTGGACTGTTGATTGTTTCGGAAGGCACTTCCATTTCCTCATCAACGAACAAAGATGATGTTTGAAGTTTTCAATCGCTCTTAAGTGAAATTTTCATTTAAAGTGTTTGAGAGTTATACACTAAACAAAAAGTTTTTTAAATTGAAAAGTTATATATACTTATGTGCCAACGACTTATATTAAATAAATAATTAAATAAATACAAGAAAACTAAAACTGATATTTTTATTAGAAAAGCTCTTCGGCAGCATAAACTTTTCCAACTGAATGTTATTTTAACATATTTTAATGTATATTTCTCAGTCAAAATTTTGCAGCATACAAAAGTTGCCTTTTTCGGACTGTTGTAATGTAAATTTTTGTTGTCGTAATTTTAAGAGAATTTTCTAAAATGATTTTCTTTTTTGAGATGTGGTCAGTTTCGACTCGACCAGAACCTAACATGATTAATCAGAAATTTATTTTGCAAAATATTTGCATATATTAGGGACTCTGAAACCTTTTTTCTGTGAATATGATGAGTTAACGCTTTCTTTAGCAGCAACTATTAATTTAATAAGAGCGTTGAAATTAAGTATGGTCAAATAACACATGACCTGCAACAATATTTGCAGATAATTGATATTTCAATGATATTAACATTGATATCAAAGAAGAACTTATCAGATTGAATTTGAGACAAACTACTTTTTGGATGGTTCTTTTTTTTTCATTTTAAGAGTCATATTAAGATTAAGAATGGAATTAAGGTTTTCTAGATATAAAATTTTTATTTTAGACACTTTAATTGACAGCAAAAAGGAACCTCAATAATGTTTCAAAATGTTTTTGAATTTTTAAAATATATTCAAACTCATTAGTGATTATTTTGCTTGAACAATTCATTAGAATACAAAAAAAAAAATACAAATAACATAAAGTTTCAAAGGTCAACCTCCAAAGTACGTTATCAAGAAAAAAACATTAAAGTTTTCATAAATCGGATGACTTTAAATAGTAAATATTTTTTATTTCAAAACTAACACGCAAACACGAAATTCCTCGCATTCTGGCGCCAAATTTCAAAATATTTACCAAAACAATATATCAACTTATTTCCGATTTGTTATGTACTTGTATAAATCCCAAACGAAATTACCATAAGCAAACAAACAAACAAAAAGTTCAACAGAAATACGCCAAAACGATCGTAATGCTCCAAAGCGATCGATAACATAGAAAAAAAATCTGCATAATAATAAAGTTGTTAAAAAATCTTGGGCCTAAACCCTTAAACGCGAAAACGCGAAAAGCTCGAAAAGTTGTAAGGCTCTTTTGAGGAACGCACACGACCTTTGCACGAACAACTCAAAAACAATTGTGACAATTCAATCATGGCCTCGTTGTATAGTAAATATTATACGCCATTTTGTACTTTATTCAAATTTAAACCTCGTATCAGTTGGTATAAAAACATTTTAATGCAGAAACAAAATTTTTTTTACCCTTCGCCGATTGCACTTAAAGTTACAGTGCAGACATCCAGTTCGAATATAATATTTAGCCCAAAACTGCTCAAAAAAATTGGCGTGATCGGTTAAGAACTACGCCCACATTCCATACAAACCACCTCTTTCAATGCCTTACAAAAATTAGTTAAAATAGTTACAGTGTAAAAAACCAGTTCAATTTCGGTATTTTACACTTTGGTAGGAACAAAAAACTACTGATCAAAACAGGGGCGTGATGCGTTAAGAACCACGCCCACTTATAATAGAGATATGTAGCACTTGTGTGCTAAAAGAAGCAAGATTTTGGTATCACTAAAATGTCGGAGGGTATATGAGCAAATTAATCTCTTACAAGTTTTCAAATTCTCTTAACTCTTTGCTTTTTATTACTTGCCTATTATTACTTAATTTAAAAGTAGAGTTGCCAACTCTTATTTAATATAAGTATAGTCTAACTTTTGTTTTGATTTTAACAAACAATGAAACATTCGAGTAACTTTGCGAGTTTGCTTTCGCGAATAATTTGTTTCGAATATTTGCATCCATACAATTTTTGACAGTTCTATTTCCAGTTTTGCAAATTCGCGAAGTTTCAAGGTTTTCGAGACATTTTCGCGTTTAAGGGTTTAGGCCTATTGACAAACGTAGTTAATGGCTCAAATTTAAGACACATTTTATGGCATAAATCTTCGATTTTTAAATTTTTAACCAATAAATTGAAAAATCGCATTTAACACACATACACACAAAAACTACTGCATTTGTATGTAATTAGGCAATAAAGCATGGCGTCAAAAAAAAAAAAAAAAATTGCGGGTATGTTAAAATAACATTGCTCCATGGTAAATTATTGATTGTAGTTTCATTGATTGTTGGACTTTTTAAATGCGAATTTTAGTTGTCTTTACGTTTGGCTGCCTGCGCGACTAACTTTACAGCCGATTTGTTTTACATTACAACAACAACTACAACAATAACAACTACAACAATAACAACTACAACAATAACAACTACAACAACAACAAATTAATGTACAACATGCGCGCACTCTGCACATGCGCCCATGGAACACTTCGTTTTACTGCATTCGGTTACAGCCATGAAGGTGCATAATTACCAACATTAGAGCCATGCGCAGTCGACAAAACAACAACAAAAAACAACAACTACATACAAATTGTACATGTTACAAGTGGGCAACCATGCAGGGTACTAAAACAAAAATTTAGTGTTCCTCTTCGGTTGACGCCATGCGGTAATCGCGGCAGCAGCAGGCGACACTGGCACTCATTGCTAACTGACTGACTGACGTAACTTTAATATGCCTGCCTGCCTCCTGCCTCCTGCCTCCTGCCCAGTCGAGCGAGCAGCCAACAAAAACAAAACGTAATGGCTGGTGGTTATTGATTTCGCGCCAAAGGTAATTTAGTTATTCTCAAGTACTCAATGTTATTATTACTATGTTTTTTTGAATTTGAAATCTATACACTCAGAAAAATTTTATAATATATCTCTATATAAAAAAAAGAATTACTTTTTCTTTCTTTCTTTCTTTCTTTCTTTCTTTTTTTCTTTCTTTCATCCTTTCATTCTTTCTTTGTACATTATGCGCGTCTAAACCATTCATCCGATTGAGATGAAATTTCGGGGAGTTGCTGTTCTCCCGCCAAGGATTATTGCGGACAAACAAAAATTTGCCACGCCCTTTTATTACGCCCATAATTTGAAAATCTTAGTAAATATATTCGATTATATCGCTAACATCGCTCCTAAAAATCAGAAATTCGGTATCTGAGTTTGTATGTGCACTGGCGACAACTTTCCCAAAAATGGGCAAGGTTGGATCAATTTAACGCCCACTTTGAAAAAAAAAAGAATATATGCGATTGCATGGCTAATATTTTTTCCAAAATTTTTGTATCTTAGTTTGTTTGGATATTGTCGACAACTTCACTAAAAGTAGGCGTGGTGGATCTATTTAACGCCCACTTTTAAAAAAAGGTTGGAACAATTTTACGCCCATCACCATTGCTCTGGAACTTAATTCGCTATATACGAAACATGTATAGGAATGCAGCGGAAGAAACAATAAGGTATACAAAATCTGCCACGCCCACTTATAACGTCCACAATTTGTTGAATTAAGTGTTGTTATTCGATTTCATTGGTAATATTGCTACAAAAAATTTAATATCTGAGTTGATATGGTCGTTGTCGACACCTTCAACACAAAAATGGGCGTGATTGAATCAATATAAGTTTTAAATTTATAGCCCTAAAGCATAAATAGCATTTCAAGCTTTAAAT
The DNA here is from genome assembly GCA_949127995.1 of Suillia variegata. Taxonomy (NCBI): domain Eukaryota; kingdom Metazoa; phylum Arthropoda; class Insecta; order Diptera; family Heleomyzidae; genus Suillia; species Suillia variegata. The sequence goes on from OX421842.1 coordinate 7,438,523, forward strand.
TTTCTCCAAGTGCAGACGCCGAAATTTGATGCGACCACATAACCATGACGTGACTTCAAGTTCGGCGCGCTACCAATGCGAGAATGTCTTCAGGCGATTTCTTAACGATTTGCTTGTTATTTTAACCAGCTAATACTTAGCAATTCTCTTTAGCGATATTGAGTCTAATCAGCGCAACGAAAGCGCAAATCAAAAGAGAGTTTCATATAGCCCAATTGAACGATTTGTGACGACTTTTGACCCTTGAGTGACATGACATACTGCCTAAGCGGGTTTTTTTACCCATACCGCTTGAAATAATATTGTCAAATCATTTGAGATACTTTTTCTACCATTTAGTGAGTCGAGATGTTGTTGTCTGTCTGTTTGTCATATTGTGGCATTTTGTTGGATGCACTTCATGTGCGAATGTTGATACATTTTCGACTAAACGATCTTGCGAGGGGTCTGACTGTGTGAAGTGTTTCGCTGTTGTCGTGTTAAGTGCACTTTTGCACTTTTTCGTTGCGATTTCATTTGCATAAATATTGATTTTTTGTTTTGTTTATATTTTGGCACTTTAAGTGTTTAACACTGTATATTGTTGTTTTTGTTGTTGTCTTGTTTTTTGGCAATGCATTTTTAACGTTCGACTGTTGCAGTTGAATGACTTTTGACTGTTTGCAGTTCGTCACGATGAAGGTTGAACTAAAGACTCAAATTTAAGTGAACAATTTTTGTTGAGTGTAGATTTCAGTTTCGTTTGAAACAATGTTAAGTTGAATTAGAATTGTAGCAATATTTTAAATTTATTTTTAACGGATTTGTATATTACAAAAAAAATCAATATAAATTGTATATAATTAATACATATAAATAAATATTGTATATACCTTCAAAATCAAACTCGGATGTAAGGGCAATAAAAAGTTTGGATTGGAATTTTTTAAATAAAATTTTTAATCAATCTGAAAAGTTTATTACAAGAACAACTTATAGATATTTTATTTAAAAGTCTCAAATGCAAAAGTGCGTGAAACTCTGGAGCATCTCCTCTGTTCTTGCCCAGCAGTATCTTAAACTCGTTAAAGGTATCTAGGAGCAATTCGGTTTGAGCGATTAGATGAAATCGCCAAAATATGTCTCAAGGCTCTCTTAAAGTTTGTCAATCGTTCTTGCATACTGAATGACGTAAACTCTCAAAATAGTCAAAAAGGATCTCAACCTGGTATCGCTTAGGATCTAATAGGTCTATGCGTGGCTTCGGTCAGTCAGTATAACCTAACCTGACCTAACCTAAATGCAAATGACATTCTTACTGTAGACAAACTAAAAATATCTGAAAATAACAACAACAACAAGAAATGAGTTCAGTTGTTGTTGTTGCTTTTTTCATTCGCTTGGAAGTTTTCTTTGAATTCTCGCTTGTTTCTAAACCAAAGTAGCTTATAGACGGATATGAAAGCACAAAGCTTCACCAAAGCAAAAAGACCGCTGATGAGGAATAGTCTGCTAAATTGGTCAATAGTTTTGTTGTTGTTGTTGTTCAGAAATTATAAGACAGATTCAGGCCATTAAAGTTCGTATATAAATGGACAAAAGCATGTCAAATTTTACGTTTTAAATTATTAATTTTTTATATATTCTAAATACAAACAAAAACAAAAATTTCGAAGAGCTGAAGACAACTTTAGTTATTAATTAATTGAGTCAAAAACTTTGGCGCCACCAAAATGCCAACAAATTCTTATGAAGTCCAAAAATATCTCATGTCCATAAATTAAGTTGTTTATTTTTATTGTTTTATTTATTTATATATAATATAACTAACAAAAATAGCAACTAATGCAAGTAAATACAAAGAAAAACTCGACAAAAATTTGCATGACCGATTCATCAAACATGGCCTAAAAGCCACTTAACGAATGTGCGGCGCGCTTCCGACGTTTGCCAGAGCACTTAAACCGCATTTTTTGCGCCGACTGCGGGCTTCCGGTATTTGCAACCACCACCACCAACCAACCAACAACCACACTAATTAATAAGTTGTTGTTTATTTTTAAGTTCAGTGATTACAAAAAAAAAAACACAACAACAACAACAACAACCGGCAGCGGCACGCGCTATCACAATTAACGTCGCTAATTGTTTGGCGCGCAAACATTTCTTCAAATTAATTATGTCAAAATGCTGTCAGAAACATTTCAAAAAAACCACAACAACAACAACAACAAAACTTTTGCAATAGTTTGACAGAATTTTATTTTGGCTACAATGTTAAGTCAGGTTGTTGTTGGTTTTTTTTATAGTTTTACTTTTTTAATCAGCTCCAGTTGAAGCGCGCCTAAGTCATTGGCATGCCATGGTCCTATATGCCACACCGCCCCCCAATGTCAATGATGTCAAATCAATTGTGTTGCCAGCGCTGCCTCGGGATTTGCATTAGTATTTGTTATTGTAATTGTTATCGTAACGAAAATACATTTTTAAATAAATTTAAATTTAAAAAATTTATTTAAACTAAATAAACAGCAAATTGAAATTTTGTAGACGCGCATTTTGTAGGGTAATTAACTAGTTAAACCCGTCAGCAGATATTCAAAATGTTTAGTAAATACCGTTGCTGTTTCACCATTTTTATTTTTAGCAAATTTTAATTTTGTTTTTGGTTTTGTCACTCTCTCGGTTACCCCACAACGGAATCACTTTATTTTGTCTGTCCGTCTGTCCGTCTGTCTGTCTGTCTGTAAGTCTCTCGATAAATAAATTCGAATGTGGTTTAAATTGCATTAAAATTTAATTTATCGGTCTGTGACATTTAGCTTGTCCGGCAGCTTAAATGTCACTTAGAGTAAGTAACTATGTGCGACAGTCGTTGCTACTAACAAATTTAGAAATATTTCAAAAGTCCAAAAGTCGCTGTGGTCGCTGGTCGGTTATGTGGTCACTCAGAAATGACGTGGCCAATTTTTTACATTATTTTATTATTTTCTGATAAGCGAGACTTGTTCATTTGAATTTTGAATCAATGCGAAAATTTGGATTGGTCATGTATGGAATATCATTAAGTGTAGAGAATTTTGAAGTTTAGTGGAGTAAGATTGAGTAAATGATTTCATGCATTACTTTGACGTAATTCCCATTCAAATACCTTTCGTTTGATATTAAAAATGGATTATTTTACATAAGTACTAACAGATTTATTCATCTTAGAACTAATGGTCAGGACTTTCATTCTTATAATTCTTACAATTCTGATTATGTTTTATGTGCTTATATACATATTTACTATAGAAAAAGTGTCCATAATATCGACTTTATATAAGGGAATGTTCTATTTTGTAAAAAGAAAATTCGTCATGGCATATTGTAAGCAAAAACTTAATTAACCTTTCATTATTTTGATATATAAAACTTGTTTTTATTTCAATAATTTAGGAATTACATCTGATCTAAATTTCTAAAATATATTTGAAATTTTCTATAACTGAGGCCTAAAATAATAGGTGCTAAAGTTGAGCCAAATACTACAGTATTCCTCGCATAAGTATCTCCTCTGTTAAGTGCACATTTTGCTTGAAAATTTTTAGGGATTTTTTATTTTCGCCTATTTTACAAATAAATTTCACCACTTAAGAGCTTACCCGCTTAAGTATACCACCCGATTACCTACTACTATTTAAATTTAATAACAAATTTACCATAAGTTTTCTACTTCTACTATAAGTGAATATTTGAAATCGAACATTTTTTATATGAGAATCTAAGAAATATCGAAAAAATCTCACATTAACATGAAAAATTGACATTAATAACGTCAATCGCAATCGTTAATTTAATTTTTAATTAATTATTTCAATTACAAAAAAAATGTTTACTCATGTACCTACGGGTTGATATAACTAACCCGTTTAAGTGCCCGCTTTGAAGTACTAAAGCGGGTTTAAATAACTTTCTGGAGCTACTTAAGCCCTGGTTTAAATAATTCCTTGAGGTACTTAAAGAGGGATTTTTATAAGTCGGTTAAGTGCCAACAAACCCGTTCAATTTAAGGTTATAGGTAAAGTCACTTAAGCGGGGAATACTGTACATGTAATTCTTTAAAACTCTAAGAGATTTGTTGCAGAGTCTATTAAGTTTTATGATTTCATACTTAGAATTAAAATAAAAAGCACACCCAGAGTATTCAGGAGACAGTCACTTAGGAACAACCTCACGAGTATAGGATACTCCAACTTAGGCGCTTACTGATTTTTGGAAAATATTTCTGTAGATAAAATTTTGTAGCAAATCCTTAAGAAATCATTAGAAGCAGATTCTCATCATAATATTATTCCCTTTTATGTGACACATACAACTTGTTTTAAGCATATCAACTCACAGAGATATGCAATTTTTGAACATATTAGTTCGGAGTGTACAACCTCAGAAATTAGTTGAACTAGAAAATCTGTTCAAATTGTTTTAAGGTACTTAATAAAAAACATTTAACATTTATTTATATAGATAATAAATTGTATTTTTAGCAAATTCCAGTAATTACTCATTTATCACAACCGATTAAACAAAGCAAAATCGCAAAAGTAAAATCACAAAAGTAAACCCCCCAATAGCGAGACATAAGCGACATTTGCGAAACAAGGCCAAGTAACTAAATATATCCGCCGGAAATTGAATTGTGCTCCAAAAACAATTCAATTATATCAAACAACAAATGAAGAAATGTGAACTTTGATTTGTGCAGAAACGAGTCACTCATACATAGTAAATACAACTTGTCTGCGACAAAGTCAACAAAATAATAACAGCTGTCACAGAGATAACATCAAATTGCCGCAGTTACCAAAGGGCTTTCTTTCGGTTGAAGCCCTTTGGTGAGCGACGTCCAGAACTCAATGCGCCCTGGCAGATCCGCAAAAGAAAAAGAAGATGCTGTTAGGCAAATAACGACCGTCTCGAAGACTGTAAGGAAAGTGCAATAGTATTTGCGTCGACATTAGCAAAGTCAATAAGCACAACAAATAACAACAACAACAACAAAAGTAATACTAATAATAAAAATCTGGAAAAGTGCCAAGTAACTTTCTTCAACCCTCACCGCACCCCACAAACGGACAAACCGAAAGCAAGGTTCTCTGTGGGTTTTTTTTTTATTTTTTATTTTGATTTCAGTTTAGTAGATTTATGCCAGCGCGGTAGAGACCGCCTCCAAATAAATCACTCAACATCAAAGCGAAGATAATTTTCATATTTTTAAAGCGAAATCTTGAATTTATGGACGCTTCTCCGAACAACTGAACAACGCTCTAAGTACGCGTATACGAGTCTATAGAAATATCTGTTGGAGTTTCCCAAAAATAATAAATACTAAAGAACTTAAAGATAAGACTTCGGTGTGTGTGTGTGTCGTGTGTGTGTGTGTCGTGTGTGTGTGTGTCGTGTGTGTGTGTGTCGTGTGTGTGTGTGTCGTGTTGGTGGCGCTTTGTGATAGAAATCTGTCATTGTCAGTGAAGCGTTTTCGTGCTTAATTTCGTAAACTCAAGCCAAATGATATGATATGATATATTTTATTTCGTCTTTTACTCACAATTAGTTATAAGTCGAAACTTTTAAAGCATTTCGAAAAAAAGAATCAGATAAATTTTGTTGTTTTTCTTTTTCTTTTTGTTGTTGAAGATACGTTGAGTTGTACTGGGCGTTGGTGTTTAGCTGGCGGTTGGCTTGCAGACACCTTCGAGGAATTATTGTGATATGATAAGACAAGGACAAGTTGGTGGTCGGTGGTTGAGGTGTGTAAGATTGGATACGAGTATGTCTTGTTAATTGGTATTATTTTTGTAAGAGGGCAATTCGGGCAGTGCGGGCTTTAAATGGGAGGGAAATAATATATTTTTTAATATTGGTTTATTTTTAATGTTATGATTTCAATAATAATTTTGTTAATATAACAATTAGTTAAATTTGTTAAAAGTTTATAAAATTAAAGCTACAAGAAAAGTTTAAAGCACTCGAAAAGCTTTTAGCTCATATAAAGTTTAAAGCTAATAAAAAACCTTAAAGCTATTGAAAAGCATCATCAAGTTTTAAAACAGTAAACATATGAGTAAGATTTTATTAACATAAAGCCTTTAATTCAGCAAAGCTTTTAAGTTGAAATAAAACTTGATGTTATGAAATTATAAAATTTACAAAAGCTTTATGTCTTTTTGAACTTTAAATTAGTTCTGGTTAACGTACAAAAAAATAATTGTTTCTCTGTTTGAATAATACACAACCAAAAAATTTTAAATTTAAAGCAAAATTTCGAAAGCTTCTTGGTTCATTAAAATACTGAAAGTTTAATTTAATAAAAATTTAGATGCAACCTATAGTTGTGTATTTGGTTATTATCAAGATTAAGTAATACCAAGAACATTTCTTAATCGCTTTATATTAACTTTTCCTCTTTTCAAAAAAAGCTTTTCTAATATTTTGTTAACTTGTATTAAATACGATTTTTAAAAGCTTAAAAGTTTTATTAAATATATTTCAATTGTTTGATTTTATGCCATAAATTTGCATAATTGCATTTTACTAGACTTTTTTGTATAGTTTTATACCGCTTAAATGCAAAGCTTTTATGTTTACACAAGCTTTAGACATTTCCTTCATATTATAAAGCTGTTTAATCGAATTTAACGATTTTGATAACAACAATTAAAAGCCCTCATTATTTTTACATTAAAAGTAGGCTTTAAAGTTTATCGTTTTGTTAAGAAATATCTTAAAGCTTAAAAATAAGTAAACATTTTGATGTTTGTAAACACTTTTAGATTTCTGCCTGTACTTGAAACTGCAATTATATGCAATAAATCAATGTCCAAGGCGCTATTTCACATATTAAGGGATTTATTTCTGCAATTTACGAGCTAAAAATACCCAAGCCCAAGTATCTACACCTACGTGCCACTTCATGTGGCCACTTCACATTGCCAAATGCCAACTATTATATAAAATGGCATTAAAATAGCAAATAAAATCAAGTTAAACTTTAAGTCAGCACAAATGTATGTACCATAAACTATCGAATAGTTGATATGAGTGACTATCTCTGAAATTTATTAATGAATTCGAGACGTGGTCTGCTCTTCACTCATGTGCGGGTAATTTACAAATTTCTTCGTTTTCCAATCACGACAATTCAAATAAAACCAAAACTATTTTCCGAAAGGGTAGGTGGGTACTGTACGAGTACGAGTACAAGTACAAGTACAAGTACAACAAAAAGAAATATATGCCATAAGCACTTTCAAAGATTAGAATGACAAAAACATGTTAACGCAATTAAAATTTTTTAAATATTTTATTTAAAGTTGATAGAGTAGTGCAGCTCGTCAGTCACAAAGTGCCGATGACTGGGTGAATTTCTTTTCTTTTTTATTTATTGACTGCACTGGGAATTCAAGTATTTACTTGCACCTGTTGGGTACGATTTGAAATAACCGAGTTTAAAGAAATATTTGGCAAGTGCTTGAAACATGTTTGTTCTTGTTTTGAATGAAATGTTACAAAACGTTTTTTGGTGTGTCGTCAATTTGAATTTAAATATTTGTTTATGATTTTTATTGATTTATTAAATATTAACTACAAAATTTATATAAATTAATTTTGTATATTTAAATTTGTTCTGTAGATGAAATCCTTTCATCGAATTATGTGACGAATCTTTTAAACTCCAGTGTTTGAAATTCTTAGAAGATGTCTACCGGTTAAAACCATTTAAAAGATGTTTAGGTAGCCCTTCCATTGATCTACTAATTTTCTGTAGATTCCGCCAAAACCCTTTCAAAAGAACTTCAATTTCCATTGATATGCTCAACATATCTACATTCCGGCTTAATTCTTTAAAAAGAAATCCAATCAACCTTTCAATTGATATACTTATTTTTTGTAGATACCGGCTAAGGTCTATAAAAACACTTTATAATTACATTTTCATTGATATACTCAACTTTTCTATATACCGGCTAAATCCTTTCAAAAGAAGTCTAAGTAACCTCTCCATTGATATGCTCAACTTCCCTATATACTGGCTAAATGCTTTGAAAAAAAGTCCAATTAACCTTTCAATTGATATACTCAACTTTTCTATATACTGGCTGAACCCTTTAAAAAAAAAGTCCAATTAACCTTTCAGTTGATATACTCATTCTCTGTAGATACCAAGAAGTTGATATCAAATTAAAGAGCGTAATTCCTCGAGTATCTATATAACACTTCTGCGTTTGTATTTCATTATAACTTCTAGTATGTATATATCTTCATACATATACATATACAAGCACATATATGCATATTTATAAATTGTTGCTTTAATGCAGTCTGCGGATCAATGCATTATTTGTGCGTCAACCTTAAAGAAAATATACAAAACGCTTGGCGCGTAAATAAACTTGGCGAGCGAAAAAGCAGACAAAATATCGCTTAAAATTTTTGTATATACTTAATTATTTATTTATTATTGTGTAACGATATTGTTTAAATGTTTATTTGTAATATAGAACGATTCGAATGCGGTTTATGGGTGGGCTGGAATTCGCTGAAATCTCAACGAGAAAGTCAAACACCTCAGAGAGCAAAATTTCATGCTTCATTTATTTATTTGTTTGTTTGTTTGTTTGTTTGTTTGTTTGTTTAAAAATTAAACAATGTAGACAGAGTAAAGTGGAAACATTTAAAAGTGGAAAAAAGTACTTAATTCATTTTAACAAACTAATTTCGTTGATAATAAATGATTTGAAGTCATCAAGAAATACAAAAAAAAAAAAATCGTAATGAAAGTATCTGACAAATTGAATTTTCAAATTGGATATGTTGATTGTGTGAGTAAATTAAATTTAGATTCATCTGACCGGCTCCCTGAAATATCGCCCAAAAAAAAAGAAGGAAAAATTACCCAAAAAATCCCATACAAAAGTGGGCAATACTGACCATGGAAAATAGCCCCATATACTTTTTTATATATGAAAAATCGCACAAAAAAGTGGGCGACAATTTCTGCACCAAGATTACAATTTTCTCCTTGGCCGGCTTACGGTCAATTTATAGAATAACCTTTAAGAGGGGCTTAACTCTGAGTCCGAATCAACAGTTTTTTTTAGTATAGATTGATTTAGTTACATTTTTTGCTTTGTGGTCGATGTTTCAATATTTTTTTGGGCAATATTTCATCTTGAATTTTTGGGCGTTTTTTCATTATCATGAAGTAAGGTCAACTCTTTTCTCTATTTAAAGGGAGCATGTGGTATCGCTATGGACCTAGTCTGGTCCTAGCTTTCATTTTCTTTAATAGTCCAATTTTTTTGGGTCATTTTCCTTTTTTTGTTGGGTGATTTTTCCATGGACGATATTTCAAGGAGTCCATCTGACCACATACTTCAAATTGTTGTAAAAGTTGTAAAGCTTTTTTGGCAAACACCTTAATTGGGCGTTCTATAAGGAAAAAGATCGTAAGTGACGAACGAATCGAAATATCTACTTTTACTATATAGACTTAATAATTCAATAATTAAAATAGATCAAGTTCTCAACATGTCGGATCGAATTAATCGCTTCTAACGTGGTCTCGCTGGCCACTCGAACAATCACCGGGTTAATTAAGTTTATATTGCGCCTTGGCTACTTCATGTCTTTGAACTGATTTATCATAATTTCGCATTCCGGTGCTGTCACTTTGGTATTTGACTTCGTTTGATTTGATTTGAATTGATTTCGAAAAAAAGTTAACAGCCAGCCTTCGGCTTTTCAAATTGGTAACGAATTGTCGCAAAAGTTGTAGCAACAATTTGTGCTTTAATCGCATTTATCTTTTCTCTCTTAGTTCTTGTTACGAATGATAAAAATAAATGATACAATATTAAAAGAGTTCAATTAAAGTTGCTTTCGAACATAATCTTATCAGTTTATTGATTATTGAAAAAAATAAGTAAAGGCAAATAAAATAAAAGCCAATTGTAGCTATGTCAGTGTAACGAGTTTTCTTTTTGTATTCTTCAAATTTAATTAAGGCGCTTCGACATGGCGCTTCAAGTTAACACATCAGTCATATATATACAGGGTTCGGATTTCGTTGATATCTCATTAAGATAATTTTAAAGAAATTATTATTTTTTAAAATATCTTTCAAAAGATAAATCAATAAAATCCGCGCCCTGTGCATGCCTCGATGTACCCGTGAGCGTTAAGTGCCCACATATGATAAGCCCAACCATGCCTTCCTGCTATAGCATTATCACCTACATTACAATAATAACAATAACAACAACAACCAACCAGTACAACAACCACACTTGAGTAGTTATAGCCGTCTGTTAATTTCTGTTATTATTGACAAGCACATTTATTTGCTGGCAGGCAATTTTTATTGCCCACGCTTAGATTTATTTGCGGCGTCGGCGGTTTACTTATTTTATATTTATAAATTTTCTACGTTTTTGTCTATTTTTAATGCAGTTTTTCCAGCGAATTTAAACACCCAAACCCTCTTGGCCAATTGTTGATACTGGCGTTTAAATTGTGCATTTCCGGTTGCGGCGCTCTAACCACTGTTGGCACTAGTTTGTACTTGATTTTGGGTAAATATTAGCATTCAATAGCAAAATCTAATACGCAGTTATTATGTCAACTAACTGCCGAGAGGAAGTTGTAAAAGCCATTGTAAAAAAGTTGAAGTTCAAAGTCAAAAATTGTGCAACAAAGTAATGAACAACTGAACGTGTTGGTTGTTAGACATAAATAAATATTTGTGGTATTAAAAGAGAACTAGGTAATTTTTTTGAATGAGCAAATCACTAAAATGTTGTAATACAGCGACATAACAAAACTTGTCCAGAAGAAAAAAAATTAAATATGGTAATAAGGATATCAACAATTGTTATAATAAAAACTATCTATATCAAAATAAGAACAATTTAGACAATTGATTAAGATAAGTACAATAAGAAACATTAACCTTTCGAACAACCATTACAACACAAGACAACACAACAAAAGTGCATTTATATTTACAACAATTATCTACAATTACAACAATTAATACATTGAGTACAATATTATCAACTGACAAAGCAATTACAACAAGATATTGTAGTAAGTATAACTGGAACATCAATTACAACGATAATTTCTAAAAAATTAAACATTACAACAACTACAACAATAACGACAACTTGTTTAAACAACTTTTAGTACTATCAACAATTACAACAATATTTAAAACAGCAGCATTATTTACAACAACAGCTGCTACAAGAAATAAATGCACAATTACATCAATTAGAATGTAAAGAATTACTTTTAAAACATTTTCAGTCATGCTTACTCTAGTTACAACAGTGAAAACAACAATTACAACAATAGCTGTTGTACGATAATAACAAAAGCTATTTACAAAAATTAACCATTCTAAATAAAAATAAACTTTGCCAACAACAATAACTAATTTCTCGGAAAAAATAACAGTTTAACATGACATCCATTCAAACAACGACTGCAGTAACAGAAAAATACACCTACAACAAAAACAACTTGATGTTAGAAAGTTCATGAGATGCTGAAAAACACAACAACAATTACAACAACATATAACAACAAAATTACTGCTACAGAAAAAAAATACTACTGTAAAATTTACTAAAATGGATATGACTGCAACAAAACTTTCTGTAACAATAACTGCAACTTAAGCGGCTTTTACAACAATTACAACATAACGACGACTGTGAAGAAGAGAAACGTATGTGCAATTTCTGATAAAGAGAAACGTATTTCCATATTACTATATTACAACTTTTTACAGTGACCAAAGAAGCAACAATTTCCAGAACAGTCATACCAAAACAACAGCAATAACAAACAACAACAATTACAATGAAAATTACAACATAGTAAGCAGTAACTACAACAACAGAAATTACTAAAACGAAATTTTTAACTAAACCTTCTTAATCCATTTAACACCAAAAAAAGTTCAAAATATTTCTTTGTATTTTACGACAAATGCAAGAATTTCTGATTTGATAAGGCAAAGCAGGTAAATGCAGATTTTTTTTTATTTTTTACAAAGACATTGTAAAACGTAATTTGCAACAACTAAGCAAACAAATAAACAAACAAACGAAAATCACATAAACAAAATGACAAAGCGAAGGTGGGCAGTATAGTTTAGTAAAGGCAAATGTGTACGAGTTTAGTATTGGAAAGGCAAGTGCGGTACTTTACCGCAGAGCGCCTTCTGCCGCATACACATGTCAAAATTCATTTAGAATAATTCATTATCTAAGGAATTTTTGCCGTAATACACGTGTTTTGTAATTGAAATTTTGTAGATACGACAAATTCACGCGCGAATTCCAACGTCATGACGTAATGACACGATAAAAATTATACGAAATTCAAAGCGCGAAATTCAAAACGCAAAATGCGAAATTAATTCACATCTTTGGAACAAGTAATTATTCATAGTTTAGTAGTTAAACTTAACTAAATTCATTACTATATCTAAAAGTTAATAATACAGTTTTCCATTTACAGCGCACGAACTTTTGCCAAGACCTCAAAATGTCAGAAAACAACCTCACAGATACATTTTGCCAAAAAAAAAAAAACAAATATACAGAAAAAAAAGAACTCAAACGACCTTAGCAAAAATTTTGATAAAATACCAAAGCTGATAGGTAATTGTGTTGAAATTGATTTCATATGCTGATAAACCTCAATTTTTGTTGTTATTTTTTTGATATGCTTTTATTGATATTTTAGAATTATCGAAAAATGTTTGCGGTGTTCTCTATTTATTTTTTGACAGTTTTATTTTAAAGTTGCAAAATTGTTGGCTTATATCGAAATGGTTTATTGAAACGATTTGGGATATACTTTAAAGGTAGAGTATAATGCTAGCGCAACAGTTGGCTAATGTCAAAGCAAACTCGAAACTTTCGACAAAAATAACTGCAGTCGTGTCTGGATATAGTGAACTAATTATTGCAAGGACTTTTTACAGTATTGCGGTTGTTCAATATATCAAGGTTAAATATTTTCTCAAAATCTCACAATATTGTTCACAATATAAAAAAATATTTTTCCCAAAGATGAAATACTAACTCCTTTTGAAATTTTTTCAACAATTTCCAACTTTTCCTTTAACGAAAGGAATTTCCGTGAAGACATGATTCCACTACGATTTTTTTGTCACGATCGGTTTGCAAATGTCAAAAAAGTCAAGAAACAGCTGACAGTTAACAACAAAAATACAAATTAGGGGAATACCCTCTTTCATTTTTGATCTTTTTTTTGTTGATTTTTGCTTGAAAATGCTTTCAAAATGTTGTTCACTATAAAGAGGTTTTCGACTGTTTATTATTTAGAGTACTCCTTGTTAAAATTTTGGTTTTCATTATCTCGAGGTGTTCATTATATGGGGTATTCACTATACCCAGATACGACTTTAATCCTAATACCTTTGAAACGTTTAAGCTTTTTGAATACTAAACTTTTATATGTATAAGCTAATAAAAACTCTTGAATGTCATTTCGGTTGCTTGGAATAAGGGAATCTTTATACAAAATCTATAAAACATCACATTCTGGATACGGGCATAAATCAAAAAATTACAAATTTAAATGATTAAGGAATACAATCATCAAAATTTTTCATTTCATTTTCATATATTAAAATTAAAAGAAAGAATTTATAACTTAAAAATTTCACATTTACAACTTTTTGTGAAATCACGATTGCCATATTAACAAAACAAAAAAAAAAACGACAACAAAAATTTACCTAAATGGGTTCGGATGGGTGTCTGCATTCCACAGTGACATTTCACAAGTTAACTAACTATCAGCAATTTTTTGATGCGTAAAAGTTTTGTTGTCGTTGCTGTCGCGTCGTCGTTGCTGTCGCTGTCTTATCAGCAACGCTAATTGAATTGTCATTTTTTTAATGTTTTATGATTTCAGCAATTAACGTGGTTAATGACATTTTTACCAAGAATTGCCAATAAACGGCGAAACATGCTGTTTGTTGTTGTTGTTGTTTGTTGTTTTTCTTCTTCTTCTTCTCATTGTTGTTGTTGTTATTTTCTTATTCGTATATTGTTAATGTCGCTGTAAAAATCCCACCAGCACATCTCGACATACCTTCACTAGTTTACCATTGCTCTCGCAGATAAGCAAGCGTTGTAGTCAAACAGAAATATAAAATTTGGTATTTTTATGGTCCGAATGAAATTATAGCAAATCTTTTTTATTTAATTGTTTTTGTTTTTGATTTTTAATTTTTTTATTTTGCCATGGAATGAATGGAAAATTTCATACCGAACATTTGATTGGAATGGCGCTTTACTTGGCCAACTCGTACCAACTGTCGATTTGCCACACGACTGTTATTAGTTAACATTCCAATAGAATAGTTGACTGAGTGACAGTAAATTTTTACAATTTAATTGCAATTTAAATACAGCTGTTAATATTTTACAGTACAGTGGAGTCTTATCGTTTTTGAAAACATTTGCTGAACCAGAATTCGCATTAGGTTAAATTGGTTTATATACTAACAAATATATATTTTCGAATGATGGAGATTTGCTCTCTTCGCTGTCTTAGTAATCTCTCTCTCTCTGAAATATAGAGCCCTGCTATCATGCGAAAAGTGTTTGTAGAATTTTAGCTTGTCGCAAACGTGGAAAAAATAGAAGAAAAGCCATAAGCAAAAATTAAGAAAGGAAAATCCCAAATTGCAGCTAGTTTTATTCTAATGGATTAGTCTATAATATGGTTGCTAGTACATGTTAGTAACCACTAATTTGTTAAATAAATATCAAGTCAAATTAACATATGTACTTATATACGTTGATGATATTTTGGATGCCAGCACGAAAAATTCAAAAATATTGGAAATTGAAAAATTGCTTAAAAACAAATTTGAGATTAAGAACCTTGGAAGTATTCATCAATATTTGGGTATGGAGATTTTTAAAAAACCGCAATCAAATTTCAACATTCGGTAAAAACTCTATAGACAAAAATTGGTAAAGGAATTCGGTTAAGAAAATTCTAAGTGATCAAAATATACGAATTATGGAAAATCGGAATCAGAAAATCTTCTAAATAACACTAACTTTTAATAATCACTTCTTTATTCAAGCGAAAATTCAAGATTTGATATTTCTGTAAGCGTTTCAATTTTGGCACGAAAAGTTAACTGTCCAAGTGGTACTGATTGGTTGGAACTAAAACGGGAACAAAAGTATTTAAAAGGCACTGCTCATTTATATTTCTGGTTAAGCAAAAACAAGGCGAGAAAATATATTCTTATAATTTACGCAGACGCAAACTGGGTAGAAGACAGACTAGACCGTAAATCTTATACAGGTTATATATTTCAGAAGAACTGAAGCTGAATTTTTCATATTGTGTGAAGCTATTTGGATTCGTCAGTTATTAAGCGGCATCTAATCTAATTCTACAGTCAGGTTTAAAGATACCCAGAGCTGTCTGCGATTGATTAAGGTGCAAAATTTAGCAGCAGAACTAAACATATTAACACAAGAATCCCATTCGCCAATGACCACGTAGACCAAAATCACATCAATTGCATCTTCTGTCCAAGTGAAGACATGTTGGCGGATATGCTAACCAAACAACTGGCCGCATCACAATTGGAAATATTCAGAACTTAGCCGGAGTACCTCCAGTTTGAGGAAGGATGTTCAATAAATATCTACTTTTTACTTAATTTTATAAGATTGCGATGATTCTCTGAAATTCACATTGTTAATAATTTTTACATAAATTATTATTCAGTTCAGTTGACTCTAGGCTTATTATCTCCTGACGCACTTTCTAAGATAATTTTTTTTGTTACCTAAGACCAAATTCTACTTTGATCCTGCTCTTCGATGCTGTGTATTATATAACAAATCTGTCGAAATTCTCGTACTTTAGAAAGAGTTTAAAATATTTAATTTACTCATAGTATGGAGTACTAATCGTAAACTTTTAATTAATTAAAAATTATTCTTCTCACTACCAATTACTTTCCTCTAATAAATTCAACTAAATCCAATTCATTTGTTAATAATTTAAAACCAACCAATGAAATCCTTTACAGAATTACTCGTATGTATTTTTTATACTGAATGTTAACCACATTAACATAATTAAGTTTTGTTGTGTAGACTCATTCTTTTTTTTTTGTGTCCTAATATTAACTTCCGAAACAGAAAAGTCAAATTTAAGTGGTTTTTTATATTGCGTATATTAATTAATTTTACTCCAAGTTAACAATTAATTCCTCACCTCAATTAAGCATGACTTAATTGAATTTGATTACTTCAACCAATTGGACATAGCTGCAATCTACTCGTATATAAAGTATCCTGCAGTTAACAGAAGAAATCTCACTCTTCAGAAACAATGGACAGACAATTATTGTCAAAGTTATTTTGTCTGTTAGTGGTAACGCAAGCAAGAGCGCATAGTTTGGCCGAAATAATCCAAACGCTTAATCATGAAATCGGCGCCAGTACCAATATCTACTACAACTTCAAAGCGGATGATATATTTGAGAACATCACAGCAAATATCGATTTACCACTGCTGCAAATAAGAGAAGAACCGAAATTTGAGTTGCGTCACAACTACGGTGCAAATCTTCTCTCAATTGTCTGGCTAGAGAATGTCGAACGGAGTCAAGAACCAAGTGGAATGCTTAAAAAGTCACTCAATCGTCTACATCACACGGATGTGCTATTCATTAGTTCAGCTCATATTACAGGGAAGACAAAACAATTGAAACAGTTTTTGGAACGTTGCTGGCAGAATGAATTCTACAATGTCCTAATAACAGATCTTAACGGAGAGAAGCTCTTCACTTTCGAACCATTTCCACACGTCCAAGTGAAGTCCACAACACTGGCAGAGTATCGAAAAAATCGTAATAACTGGCATGACCTGAAGGGTTATCCGATACGTGTGGCCATTGGCAATAATCCGCCGAGGGCACTCATCTACAAAAAACCACAAAATGGCAGCATCGTCTTTACTGGTATATTTCCCGAGATTTTAAAGCATTTTGCTCGACGCTATAATATCACATTGGATCTGGTGGCGATGCCAGACTTTGAGAATTACTCGACCTATGAATGCTTTAAGCATTTGTCCGCTGGCAAAGTCGATATATGTGCCGATGCATTACTGATGGATGGGACGCAGCTTGTGACTAGACCGCCACAGCTGTACCCCACCTATTTAATGGTTCGCTTCGATGAGCCAATCGATAAATTTCGGTATTTCTTGTTGCCGTTCGAATGGAGTGTCTGGCTACTGATCGGTGGGAGTGTATGCTATGCAGCGCTTGTAACGTCGCTGATCTATTGGTGGCAATTCGACAGCTGGCAATTGGGTACATTCCTTTTGCAGGCCATCAGCAGCTTTATATATATCTCATTTGATTTTGCATTGATTAGAGGCACAGCGAGATATCTCATACTGTACACGCTCATCGGATGCGGTTTCATACTAACGAATCTGTATTTGGCCGTACTCTCGAGCGTCTTATTTACAAACGTTTTCGATCATCGAATCAATGCCATGGAAGATCTTCGAACGCAAAACGTTACAATTTTCGGGAGCGACTCTGATTTGCATACTTATGAGGTATATGGCGCTTCCGAAATAATTACGGAGCGTGTCGTTGTTTTGCCAATCGATGAATATCGTTTGTATCGCGATAGATTGGATCCTCGGTATGCTTACGTCAATGCCTTCGATAAGTGTCTGTTCTATATGTATCAGCAAAAGTTTATGATTCGTCCACGGATGAAACTATTGCCGCTAAGTGTCTATGATGTGTTTGGCGGCATGCCCATTAAACCGAATTGGGCTCTTGAACAAATCATAAATGATCACATGACTAGATATTACGATAATGGATTTTTCATGCGATCGATTGAGTTGGCCATCGAGGAGGGCATACGAAATGGACATATACGATTTTTTAAAACCGAATATCATGAGGTGGTACCGCTGAGTATTGAATACTTTGAAATGCCCGCCATTTTATTGGCTGTGGGGTATTTTGTGTCTATGGTCAGTTTTGTTATTGAGAAAGTGTTATATTTTAGAATATTTAAGTGATTACTGATGCAATTGTTTTACAAAGACTCTGTCAATAAAATGAGTTTAAATGGACACATCCATTCAGTTTCAATGTATTTTTACTTTGTTTTAGTTGTTTCTTAACACCTCTAATCAATGCTCTCCTGATCCCGTGCATCACATGGTAAAAACCGAGCGAACTATGTAGAGTAACTTTAAGCTACTAGAAAAGTAACCCCCTTGGGAATGAAAAAAATGTTTTTTTGTTTTAAATATGTTTTGTTTATTATATTCCAGCGATTTTCCAACATTTTGAATCCGTCCGAAAAGTAATTTTCTGGAAGGTCTGCAAAAGACTCCACTGTGCCGTCGATGATCCATTTTTTGGAGTTTAGATAAGAGATAATAGTCCGAGGGAGCCAAATCGGGCGAATAATGTGAATGGGAAAGCAATTGGAGCCCTAAATCGTTGATTTTAGCTATGATTGCGATGCTCTTGTGTGTTTTACGCAGAATTCCGCCCAAAATATGGAGTGTGCACTTATTACTTATCCTTGTGGAATTTGCTAGCTCCTTACCTAGCATCTTCACTTTCCGGTCGACCAGCTCCATTTTACGTATTTTTTTTTTTAATTTTCCTGTGTAACCGCATCGGTGGGACTGGCGCTGCGGACTTCATCGGCAGTGGAGTTTCGGCCACCACGAAACTCTCGAAATCAATATTTCATGATGTAATCTAAAGAAGCATCAGCTCCATAATATTTATGCAACTATAAGGCGCCATAATATTTTTTGTCTCGGAGGTTACTTTTCACCCCAACCAGTACATAGCGACTTACTTACTTAACAAAACAAAATAATACCAAATGAAAATATGGAATATATTTATGAGTTATTACCTTTATGTATATCTCGAAATTAATTAGTCAATTTATCATATATTCAGTATTTAAATTTGGATTAAAGTTAATCTCTTTATTCGCTACAGCCACATTTATTTAAAAAAAAAAATAAATATACAAAATATCACCTTAATTGTTAAGTTGTTTCATTAAATTATTCATTGATTGTATGTTAGCACACTCGTAAAAATACAAATTGTTATTTTGTACTTATTTCTTGGTCAATAAAATTCGATTCGATTTATATAATGAATTAAAAGAGTACATTAGTTTCGATAATGAATGCTTATTAACAAGGCACACTCAAAACAAAAAGCTGTCAAAATCCAAAAGCTTACTTACGAGATATTTGAAAACATTTTATATAGAAATGCTAAAAAGTTGTGGCCATTATTTTCGTGGTAAATTGAAAGACAAATAATAAAACTCTGGCTAAAAACAACTCGGCTGAGTATAAAACCAAATGTAGACCTCGAAAATAGTAAATTAATTAACTAACAATGCTTACAAAAACAACGGTTGCCATATTCTGTGCGTTAGTAACGCAAGTTGTGACACAAACTACAGACCAAACCGTGGAAATTCTCACTCGACATCTTGGAACTCGAACTATTGTATATTGTGACTTTGTGCCAGGAACTCGGTTCGAGAATATTATAACTAAAACAACCTTACCGAAAATATTAGTAACTAATGCAACTAACTTTGAGTTAGTTACTAACTTAAGTTCGGATCTATTAACGATTGTACCACTCGAAGGCACATTAATAGAAGACCTGGCAAAGAAACTGAAAAAGCTGCTAAATCGATTACATGGCACAGATTTACTTTTTATAACGGACGACCATATAAGAAATACAAAATCCTGGTCATGGCTTTTTGAGTGGTGCTGGGGAAATGGTTTTTACAACGTGCTATTGTCAAATCCCGCCGGAGACCTCTTCACTTTTGAGCCTTTTCCAAAAGTCCAAGTCAAGTCGACAACTGTCGCGGACTACTTGGCGCAACGCAACAACTGGCGTGATCTCAAAGGATATCCGATACGAGCAGCAGTTGGCAATAATCCACCACGAGTTCTTGTTTATGTGGATAAATCTGATCAAATTGTTTATCACGGTGCACTTCCAATGATATTATATATTTTTTCGCGTCGCTATAATGCCACATTGAACTTTGAACTGATGCCAAACTATCAGACCTACACGGTGAAGGATTGCTTTAAGGCCCTGGCTGCCGGTAAAGTGGATATCTGTGCCGAAGGCGCAACTTGGGATGATAGGTACAGCATATCGAAACCGCTTTTTATGTCTCTCGCTTATGTAATGGTACGTCATGCACAACCGGCTGCAATATTCAATTATTTCCTGGCACCATTCGAGGCAAGTCTGTGGTTAATGATCGGCCTGACCATATGTTATGTCACGAGTATACTGACTGTAGTCGCATGGAAGCAGCAGAGCGGTTGGCACATAAGTTTGTTCTTCTTGAACGCCTTCAGCAGCATGATATATATTAACTTCAGTTTTCCATTGATCAAAGGAAGAGCTTTAAACGTCATTTACGTTATACTGCTGGTAGGCGGCTTCATTGTGTCCAATCTGTATTTGGCCTTGCTCTCCAGCTTGTTGAGTACAAATATTTACGAACGCGAAATTAATACCTTGGAAGATATTCGTGACCAGAATATCACGTACTTCTACACCGAACTGGACGGACGGCATTTCGATGTCTTTGGTATACCAGAAATAATTTCCGAACGTGCCACAGAATTGCCCATTAATGAATATCGCAAATATCGCGATCGATTAGATACACGTTACGCCTATGTCGTGTTAAGTGACAAATGTCAGTTGTATATGTATCAGCAGAAGTTCATGACACGTCCACATATGAAGCTGCTGGAAAAACCAGTCACTGCGATGTGGGGCAGCTATCCCATCGCGAGAAATTGGCCATTCGAAGAATTGTTTAACGATTATTTGTTGCGCATCTTCGAATTGGGTTTCTACGAACATTTCAACGAACAATCCTTGGAGGAGGCAATTCGCATGGGCCACATTGCATTTCTAAAGACGGAACACTACGATGTTCTACCCTTGAGTGTACATTATTTTGAGATGCCGGCTTTCTTGTTGGGCATCGGCTATGCGGCAGCAGTTATAAGTTTCGCGATTGAGGTACTTTCGAATGTATTTGAAAGGCGATAATCATTTACGAAGTGTAATAATTAAATAAAAATCATTTTAACGCATGTACCATATAGTTAAGTTAACTACCTCGCAAGTTTATGTTGATTAGTTTTGACTTTATAATGTTTTTAAAGCCTTTTTATTGCTATTATTATTATTGTATGGCAACAAATCGATTAAATGCGTTAAGTGTTTCACTTTTGTGGTATTAGTATTAGCTATTAAAAAGTTTCCATTGTTACCGGTTGCAGTCAGCTTTATTTGCGACTAGAATAAAATCAGTTCATAATGCGGAATGTAAAGGAAGAAAAAATATTTACTCGTATATGTTTAATAGTCAAAACTTGTTCAATTTGCATGTCAAGAATATCAGTCCGCAGTAATTTTAGAACCTTTGGTTAAAAATTGTGTGAAGCATTCTACCAAAAAATAATAACAGTTGAATTATTAATTATTACAAAATTTTAAATCCATTTGTTTAATTTGAATAACTTTAGAATTAGATTTAGAGTTAATGTGGACTGGTATGAGACCATAGCTCTCAGTCCTTAAGGACCATTGTGCTGTACCCAGGATAGTGTCTAAATAAGAAAGTAGAGATATAGGAATGAAGTGGTTAATAAGAGATAAGCTCATGCACGAAGAACTTAAGAAAACGATTCGTTGGAAGAAATCGCTTATACTTACTATTCTGACTATATATATAGTATAGTAAATATACGCGATTTCTTCCAACGAATCTTGTTTTTAAGTTCTTCGAATATTCATTTCATTTTAAAATATTTACTTATATTTTATTACGTTTAATTTTTACTTAAAAGAAATTTTGTATGCTCCACTGTGCAATCGATAAATATAAATTATCAACTTTAACTCCTGAACAAATTTTGAATCTCTAAGGACATTGCCACCTCAACTCTAATCAGAGTTTAAAGTTATTGGCATAGTATAAGCATTAAATAAATATTTTAAAATAACCGAGATAATAACAATATTTCGAAAAGTGGTACCATTGCGACAATATTTAAGCAAGACTCACTTATACAACTCCAGTAGGACCAATGGAAAACTGGTTCAACTTTTGCAGTCAGTTGATATTTTTGTTAACCAGCTCTAGACGTCTCAATGAAAATGAAAAGTTGCAGAATTTTCGCTGAGCTCATATTGTTCTGTGCGACCATAAATGGACATGGACTATTTGCAATCGTAAATGATTTGAATAAGAACCTACGAACTGAAACCAATATTTACTACGATTTCTACAAACAAAACGAACTAAATGAATTCCTAACGAAAAGTAGAGTAACCAATATTATAATTACTCACTCTACCGATTACGAGGTATTGCACTGCATCGGCTCCAGGATATTATCCATTGTATTTATTGGCGAATCATTGACGAGTACAATTTTAGGGACTTTAGAGAAAACTCTACATCGCTTGCACAAGACGGATGTCCTCTTTATAACGTTATACGCAAATGTTGCGAATGGAAGCGAGACTTGGATTTTTGAATGGTGCTGGCAGCATGGTTTCCACAATGTGCTCCTAACGCACTTGAGTGTCGTGGACACGTTCTACACATTCGATCCGTTTCCTGGTTTGAAAACCATCAGCACTACATTGGAAGAGTACTTGAAGCAACGCAATAACTGGCGAGATTTTCAGGGATATCCTCTACGAGCGGCCGTTGGCAATAATCCGCCGAGATCTCTTATGTATCGAGATGAAAATAACAAAACTATTTTTAAGGGCATATTTCCGCAGTATGTGGAGATATTTGCTCATCATTATAATGCGAGTTTTACATTCATATTACTACCTAATCCTGAACTGGTATATATCCATGAATGCTACAACTATTTCGAGACAAACATTGCTGACATTTGTGCCGATGCTGGCCCGTTGACTGCAACGACTCTAGTCAGTAAACCGTTTATGAACTCCTATGGCTATCTTTTGGTGCCGTTTGCAAAGTCAATTGAGAATTATCGGTACTTTACTTTGCCATTTCAAGGTTATGTCTGGTTGACCTTGGGAGCGAGCATCGTCTACGTGAGCCTGGCCACCGCTGTGGTCTACTGGAAACAAGATCATCGCTTTGACTTGAGCAAATCGGGCTTGCAGGTGCTCTGCGCATTTGTGTGCATTTCATTTGATTATCGGCGGATTCGTTCGAAAGCGGAATTCGCCATTTATGTGATCTTAGCCATTGCCGGATTTATGCTTACCAACTTGTACTTAGCCATATTGTCCAGCATACTAACGACACCGGTCTTTGAACATCAAATTGACGGCATGGATGATATGCTGGCAATAAATCAGACCATCTTGACTACTGTGGCTGATGTCGCGGTTTTAAAGTTCTTCGGTGCTCCTGATGCAATCTGGTCGCTTATTGAGGTTGAACCCTTAGACGTCTTTATACCTAAACGCAATAGTTTCAACAATGACTACGCCTATTACACTCAATTGGATAAATGTAATTATTATTTGTATCAGCAGATTTTTATGACGCATCCCAAAATGAAGTTAATGCCAGTTGCGATAACTTGTTTGGTCTTTGGGTTACCTATACCACAGGGCTGGCCTTTTGAGGAAATTTTCAATCAATTCACACAACGAATCTTTGAGACGGGCTTGTATTGGAAGATCTTGGAGGATTCGAAAGAGCTCGGTATTTTGGTGGGACATTTAAAGTTTTTCACAACAGATTTGTACCAGACGGAATCGCTAAGTTTGGAATATTTTCAGATGCCAGCCATATTACTGGCCATTGGGTATTCGTTAGCACTAATTGGTTTTTCATTCGAGAAGCTAATGTTTAGACAATTTTAAAATAAGTATAAAATTAACGTGGTAAACCAAATATTTGTTTTCGATTTAATAAAATTATTTTACAGCCTAGTAATTAGGTCTAGTAATGGTCTCTCTTTCTCTCTGCACTTTTAAATAATAATTGAATAATTTTATAATAACTCTCTTAGGACATTGTAACACAGTTTAATAGTATAATGAAGTAATTGTTACTTAGACATGTCAAATTTGGCTACAAATTTGCTTGCACAAAGCATTTATAATAGTTGACTGGTTGCGGAATCGTCGCCAGTTCTTTAAGTTCTTCTCAACTTTACGTTCCAAAATTTGTCTAATTTGGTGATAAGAACGAATACCTTCTAAATTTGTTGAAACTGTAAATTAGCCAAGAGTTTTGACCTAGTTAAACAATAAGTAAGTGATATTTTAGAGTACTTTTTAAATACGTAAAATTTGTTGTTTAATATACTCCGACTTAATTAAGTACTACTGATGAAATGATCCAAAGATAAAATTATATTGGAAAATTTATTTTCAAAAATAAAGAAATATTCCAAATGGTCAGCATAGGTGGGCATCTTTAATTAATAATTTAACTTCGTTAATTAGATCAACGTTAACCAAAAAGTTAACTTCGTTAAGTTAATTTCGTTGATCTCGTTACAAAGTTAGCGTCGTTAGACATTTAACGTACATCATTCAATCCTTAATCTTTAATTTTTTGTGATTGATTTTACTTTTAAAATTTCTAGATTCATATTTAACTAACTTGAATTAACGGAAGAATTTAACGCGAGTTAATTAACTTTATAGAGGTTTTCCAAATGAACGGGAAAATTAAAAATTAGCAAAAAGTTTAACTTCGTTAATTAACTTTTAACATTTTAACTAGTTCGTGGCCAGCTCTGCTTGTCATATACATATCAATTAATGGTATTAAAATTGACCATTAAGTATTGTTAATTAGCCTTTAAAATGCTACAAAATATTTCACAAAAAAGTTAATAATGTTAACTTCATTTTAGTTTTAACCATTTAATTACAGGGTTTTTTGTACATATCTCATTAATAAATAAAATGTGATTTAGAAGATTTAATCATGTATGAAATACTCTTTAATATGCACTTTTAAATTGCAATTAAAAATGTGTGACACGACATGAAAGTTGACATTAGAACTAGGGCTGCAGAGTCACGGAGTTATAATTATTGAAGCGAATCGGAATATATTAACAAATGTTAACTTTTGAACGCACCCTATGCTCCCCGAGGAGTTCAAGGATCTAATGATGATGATTATTTTTAATAATTTAATAAATAATCAAAATGAAAGTTTTTCCTGATCCACTGATTGCTTTACTATATAACTCAATATTAGTTTAAATTGAGTTAAATCTGTTGTTAGATGAAGCAGGCTTACCAGTGATCAACTCTGTTAACTGATACTTTAATCAATATATTTTTAATTGTAAACTACTGCAGCCCTTAGATTAGATTTAGGCTGTTCTACTATAAAAAGGAAGCACAGGAACTGCCAACAGAGTTTCTCTTTGAAATAAACTCAAAATGAATTTACTTATACCGCTTTTCTATTCGATTCTGGTACCAGTAACTGCTCACAGCTTAGTCGAAATCATCGAATTACTGAATGAAGGTATCGGAGCTAAAACTAATATCTACTTTGGTTTCCAACAACAGACACTCTACCAGGAGATTATACAACGAATAACATTACCAAAACTAATTATAACCAACGAAATTGATTACGAACTTTCGCACAGTTATAATACGAAATTATTATCAATTATAATGTTAACGAATGATGAGCGAATTGAAAAGTGGAACCGTGTCTTAAAAACATCTCTAAATCGTCTACATCACACGGATGTGTTGTTTGTCGCAAAGAGCGATTTCGTCACGTTGAAAACGTGCTTAGAACTTTTCAAGTGGTGCTGGAACAATGGCTTTTACAATGTCCTATTAGCGGACACTACCGGCCAACTACTGACATTCGAGCCCTTTCCAGAGATCGAACCCAAAAGTACAACAGTCGACAAGTATTTGACGCAACGCAACAACTGGCGTGACCTAAAAGGATATTTCATGCGTATATCAGCTGGCAATAATCCACCGCGATCAATTACTTACACCGATGCCAGTGGCCAATTGATGATTAAGGGCTCGGTCGGTACTATAGTGATGATTTTTTGTGCTCACTACAATGTCACATGTGTACTAGTGCCAATGCCAAATTACCGGACCTATTCCGTCATGGAATGTTTGAGGTATTTGCGCGAAGATAAAGTCGATATGTGTGGAGACGGAGTCGCAAAGTTCGGCAATTTTACTTTCACTCGACCAATGATGTTGTCACCGGGACATGTGCTGGTCCGTTATGCGCAACCAGTTGCGAAATTCCGCATATTCGTCGCACCGTTTCACACGAATCTCTGGTTAGTAATTGGCCTGACCATATGCTATATAACGGTTATAACGTCGTTTATATCGTGGCAGCAATCTGGCAATTGGCATATTGGAACATTTCTAGTGCAATCGTTTAGTAGTGCGCTATATTTATCCTTTAGTTTATCATTAATTAAGGGTAGATACCGATATGTCATTCACATCATGCTGATAGTTTTTGGATTCGTAATTTCTAATCTTTACCTGGCCCTGCTTTCCAGCCTGCTAAGCACCAACATTTTCGAAAGACAAATCGATAGCCTGGACGATTTACTCGAACAGAACATAACTATTTTGGTCACCGACTTGGATATAAAAGTTTATCAACACTACGGCATATCGGATATTGTCTTGCGACAAATGTCGGTGGTATCTTCGGATGAGCTACACAAGTATCGCGATGTCTTGGATCCACAGTTTGCGTATATCCATCAGGACGATAAGAATGTCTTTTACTTGTATCAACAGAAGTTTATGATACGTCCACGTATGAAACAATTGGAGAAGGCAGTGAATGCCGTTTGGGCCGGTGTGCCTATTAGGAGCAACTGGCCGTTTGAGTATATGATGAACCAGTTTGCGGTGAGGCTTTTCGAGCATGGCTTTGTTTATCGCTTTATAGAAGTCGCAAATGAGGATGGCATACGCGCGGGTCAGATACATTTTTTTAAAACGGAACGCTATGTCGTGTTACCTTTGAGCATGGACTACTTCGAAATGCCGGGACTTTTGTTGGCCTTCGGTTATTCGATAGCAATGATTAGCTTTATTGCAGAGTTGGTGCTATTTCGTTACATGTGACATAAGTGTGCTTGAATTCCATTTGAATTACAATTGTCAGTTATTAAGAACTATAGAATGTTATCATAAAATCAACCGTGATTATATTTCTAATTGATAAATTTAATATTTCAATGAAAGCTTCGGTATGTTTTGATTTTATTAAAAAACAAACACGAACCGATTACAATTGTACATAAGTTGAAAAATAAGTGAAGTAAAAATTATATTAAATTTTCTTTTCATACATAAAAACAAAAACATTCTTTTGTATTTATACAATTCAAATTATAAAGTGGAAATATAACAAGTTAATTTCAATACTCCCACTACTTGTATATGTATTGTTATCTAATGAAACATGTTTGAATAAAAAAACTATAAATATTATGTCATTATAAGTGCATAATTTCAATAATATTTAACAAATTCCTGATATTTTGAAAACGACTTTTAGGTAAAGCCTTGGTGAATATATCTGCCAGTTGCTCGTCGCTCGGAACATAATTCAGCTGAAACAAGTTTTCTTCATATTTTTCTCGGATAAAATGATAACGTACATCAATGTGTTTTGTACGTTTATGAAACTCCGGGTTCTTGACCAAACGAATTGCGCTTTGATTATCCATGTTGAAACAAGTCTCCACTAAATGTCCAGTCAACTCTTCCAATAAACATTGCAACCAAACTAGTTCTTTCATTGCTCCTGAAGCTGCGATATATTCAGATTCAGTCGTTGACATCGAAACGGACTTCTGTCTTTCCGAACTCCAACTGATTACACCTGACCCTAAAAGGAAAACATAACCAGATGTTGATCGTCGCGTTTGCTTATCGCCAGCATAATCTGCGTCACTGTATCCAATTAATTCAATGCACATAGAGCTTTCAAAACAAATTCCAAAATTGATTGTTGATTTAATATATTTAAAAATACGCTTTACTGCATTAACATGTGCCTTTGTCGGTTTTTCAAGATATCGACTTACAACTCCCACTGCATAACTAATGTCAGGACGTGTACCAACTGCTAGGTACATTAAGCTACCAACTGCTTCACGATAAGGAAAACTGCTTACCTGCGAATCAGTACAATCATCCATCACCTGTTGTAAATCAGCGGGCGTTGACACACTATTGCATTCATCCATGCCAAATCTCCGTAAAATTTTTTCAGCATATCTGCTTTGATTCAGATAAATCGATCCGTTCTTCATTTTATTTATCTCCAGACCCAAAAAAC
Source organism: Suillia variegata (assembly GCA_949127995.1). Taxonomy (NCBI): domain Eukaryota; kingdom Metazoa; phylum Arthropoda; class Insecta; order Diptera; family Heleomyzidae; genus Suillia; species Suillia variegata. Next base: position 7,467,034 of record OX421842.1, read on the forward strand.
AATCTGCGTTGAAAAATTTTATCTCAAAGATATTTCGGAGATGATTAATTACAGGCAATATCTCCTCTTCAGATGAAGCTGCAATAAGTCCATCATCCACGTATAAAGCAAGCATAATTTTTGTGTTACCATTATCGCTTACAAAAACGCACGGGTCAGACTTGCACGCCACAAAGTTGAATTTTGAAATAAAATTTGTAAACTTCTTATTCCAGCAACGTGATGCTTGTTTTAGACCATATAAGCTTTTGATGAGTTTACAAACTCTGCCACTTCCATCTTCGTATCCCATAGGTTGCTGCATATAGACATCTTCGTTCAGTTCTCCGTATAAGAATGCTGTCTTTACATCGAATTGTCGCAAAACCATATTGTTCATCGCCGCTAAAGACAAAATCGCTCTAACAGACGTAAATCTTACCACAGGACTGAACGTCTCCTGATAATCTATACCATACTCTTGAGTAAATCCTCGTGCTACCAGTCGTGCCTTGTAACGCTCAACACTTCCATCTGCTTTATATTTAATTTTAAAAATCCACTTGTTACTAACGACCTTTTGATCCGACGGCGCCTCAATCAAGTTCCAAGTTTTGTTTGCGGCCAACGGATCCAATTCGTCACGCATAGCCTCAATCCAAAAATTCTTGTCCTTAGAGGCTATTGCTTGTTGATATGTTTGAGGCTCCTCCGCTGCACTTGAACTCAACAAAGCCAGTGCTTGCATATTTTTACTACTATCCTCCTGTCTTCTGCGTAATCGATCTTTAATGACATTGCTTTTATCAACATCACACCATTTTGTTGTTAACCTACTTAAAACTTTTGTTATGCCACCTGAAGTTGTCGCATCCGTTAATGATTCCAGCACCGATGATGACTCTACTGGTGAACCTTCTGCGTCTTTAAAATCATCGTCTTCACTTACCGGTTTGCTGCCATTCGTTTGATCTTCTTTGGTGAAGTTATGAATACTAACAGCTACTTCCTCCCTGTCTTCATTAAACTTCACATCACGAGAGACCTGAATTTTGTTAGTGACTGGATTCCATACACGATAACCTTTTACGTTTTCATCGTAGCCCACAAATACACATTTGTCCGCCTTTCGATCCAATTTCTGACGTTTTTCTTTCGGGATGTGAATGAAAACTTCAACGCCAAACGGTTGCATGTGAGTAAACAAAAAACTTCTTCCGCACCACAATTCATATGGCGTTTTGTTTACCACCGTGCTTGTCCCTGTGCGATTAATGACGAACGCTGCTGTAGATACCGCCTCAGCCCAGAATTTTAATTCCATACCGCGTGCATGAATCATTGTCCTCGCTGATTCTACCATTGTCCTCATTTCCCGTTCCGCCGACCCGTTCTGCTCCGGAGTATATGGTACCGTCTTTTGATGTCGAATTCCCTCTCTCTCCAATAACTTTTTCATGTCTGAATTGATAAACTCGGTTCCGTTGTCTGACCGAAAAATGTTAATTGTGTGTCCATACGCATTCTTTACTAACTGGATGAATGATTTGACGTGTTTGTAGACCTCAGACTTCTGTTTAATAAAATAAATAAAACGATAGTGAGAATAATCATCCTTTAGAAGCAAGAAATATCTAGAACCACCAATTGATGCCACTTGCATTGGTCCACAAACATCAGCATGAATAATTTGTCCGCATTTGGTTGATTTTTCGACTCGAGTTGTAAAACTACTACGATGATGCTTACCTAGCAAGCAAGCCTCGCAAGTAAACTCCTCGTCAATAAACGCTACCTCGTTCCTCCTCAAAAAACTTCGAACGTGTGCTAAATTTTGATGTCCAAGCCGCTCATGCCAAGTACGCAATGTCATCTGACTTACCGCATTATTTGCATCCATTCCTGATTTGATGACTGCGTCAATCGCCATAACTGTTAGATTCCCAGTTCGTGCTCCTACAACGACCTTTTTGCCATCTCCAACACGTTTAAAAACAACTGTATTACTTGTGCCTTCGATTTTAAGATCTTGATCAAGTGCATGATTTTGTGAAAACAGATTTTTTTCAAGCTCCGGAACATAAACCACATCTAGCAAATGTCCATCATGCCATTTAGCACCATCTGAATACCTCACATCAATCGTCCCTGTACCAAGACCCATCATGGCACCTTTTGCGATCTTAATCGGACGTGATTCAACCTTAAAATCCCTGAACCACTCTCGCCGATTCGTCATGTGATGGCTCGCACCAGAATCTAATATCCAGCTATCCTTTGTCATCTCGATTTTCAACACATCGCAAGTTAATGCTTGACTTCTTTCACCAGATGACCCTTTTAGTTTTGGACAATCTCTTTTCCAGTGTCCCGTACTTCCACATCTATAGCAGCTTCCTTTATTTGACTTCTTTTTCATACCTGTGTTCTCGGTCTTCTTTCGTGTTATCGGCTTCTTCGCCAGCAATGCTTCCACTGATTCGCCCAAACCACGAGCTGCAAGTCGATCCTCTTCTATAATTAAACGAGACCGCAAATTGTCCAGAGTTCGGTCATTCTTCGCAGCTGACTCCCAGGCACTGCTGAACGCACTGTATTCTGATGGTAGTGACATTATAATTTTTGTTATTACCATCTCATCAGATATAGTTTCCTTGAGAGTTCGCAGTCGCTGTACCAACTCTTCAAGCCGAGCAATAAACGTTAACATGCTCTCGCAGGGCTCTTTGGTAAATGAGAAAAATTTTTGATGCAATAACAGCAAACTGGTTTCATTCTTCTTCTCAAAAACAGAATGTAACTTATCCCACATTTCCATCGCCGAATCGCAGTTTTGAATGTGAACGATTTGAGAAACTCCAACCGTGGTTCCAATGATCCTTTGAGCCTTTGCGTCACTTCTTCTCCATACCTTCAATTTCTCCTGGAAATTCACCGAAGCTGTATCTGTCGGACGCTCCTCAATCCCCACGACCACATCGTACACCTCTGCAGCAATTAATGTAATTTTGACTTGAAACCTCCATATAGCCCATTGCGCTTCGCTGTGCAGCTTCTCAATTTTTGTCTCGAAATCCATAATTTGCCAACTTTCGTAGTTTTAAAACGTTGAATTAAATATCGTCGAATTATTACTTATAACAGTAGTTTTAAAATAAAACGTTGTTTTAAGCTTCGAAGTATTAAATTTGTAAATCGCGTTGGCCTGGGCCCATAACCTTTTGATTTTATTAAAAAACAAACACGAACCGATTACAATTGTACATAAGTTGAAAAATAAGTGAAGTAAAAATTATATTAAATTTTCTTTTCATACATAAAAACAAAAACATTCTTTTGTATTTATACAATTCAAATTATAAAGTGGAAATATAACAAGTTAATTTCAATAGTATGTAAATTATTTAAAGCCCCACAACTTTATTTAAATTTCCTTTTGTGCTCTTGTATTTTATAAATTTATTTAATATTGTAAACCTTTAAAAGTATTTCCACTTTATCAATGTAAAACCTCAATAATGAAAAACTTAATTACAGTCTTTAAACGTTTAACTGCGCGAAGTACATATACGCGTGCATGGTTAATTGTTGGTTATTAATAACCTCCAATTAACAAATTGACATGTTGCTTTGATTAAAGAATTAATAAAATCACACTTAAAAAATTTATAGAAGTGCTACACCAACACGAACCTGAAGTTTAACTTTTAAATAAAATTTAAAAAATCAAGTTGAACCAATCTAAAGAATATTTCCCTTCAGTTTCAGCATACAAACAACAAAAATTTAACTGGGCCTTTAGTAAATAAGTGGAAGTCATGAAATCAGTCATTGTGCTATTTGCAGTTGTTTTTGCATATGTACTGGCATCGAATCCTGTCGAAGTCATAGAAACACTCGCTTATAGTCTGGACATAAAAACAAACGTTTTCCTTGACCTGAGCCAAGGAGCTCCCAACGAGGACATCATAAAAACTACCAGCTTACCGAAATTAATAATAACAAATGAGGTGGACTTTCAAGTCGTCAAATTCATTAATGGTAAAACACATACTTTGGTCCTCATGGAGCATGAGGAGTTATTCGATCGACTAAAGAAGACACTGGGAAGGATTTTACATCGTTTACACCACACGGATGTGTTGTTCATAACGAATAAACCACATGGAGCGCCCACAACGTGGCTGTGGCTCTTCGAATGGTGCTGGCGAAATGGTTTCTACAATGTGCTGCTAACCGACTCCAATGGCACGCTCCTAACTTACCATCCCTTTCCAAGTGTACAAGCGAAAACGACATCTCTACACGATTACTTAATGCAGCGCAATAGTTGGCGCGATTTCCAGGGTTATTCGATACGTGTCGCGGCTGGCAATAATCCACCGAGATCTGTGGCATACATCGATGAGAACGGTCAATTCGTGCATAAGGGAACGCAGGCCCAGTGTCTGACGTTGTTTTTGGAACGCTATAACGGCAGCGTGGAACTGGTGCCCATGCCAAATTGGCAGGCCTACAACCTGATCGATTGTTTCAAATATCTGCGCCTCGGTTTAGTCGATATTTGTGGTGACGGTGCACCTATGTATGCGAATTCCGTTACTACCCGCCCGCAGCGAATGTCCTTGGGCTATGTGATGGTACGTTACGCGCAGCCAATGTCAAAGATTCATTATTTCATAGCGCCATTTAGGAAGCATGTTTGGGCGCTCATCGGCTTGAGCGTCGTCTATACCACGCTGGTAACATCCTTTATAGCAGCGAAACAGCAAGGCCGCTGGCAACTGGGCAAACACTTGTTGAACACTGTCGCCAGCATAATCTATATGCCCTTCAGTGTTGCCGCATTCGAGTGCCGGCAACGTTATCTTATATACGCGGTACTTCTACTCACCGGTTTCATTTTCTCGAATCTGTACTTGGCCACATTGTCGAGTATCTTAAGTACGAACATCTATGAGCGACAAATCGATTCGATTGAGGAACTTGTCGCCCAGAATATTACCATCATGGTGAATGCCATCGAGGAGCGCGTCTATGTCAATGACAGCATCTCGGAAGCGGTACGCCGCAAATTGATTGTGGTTCCCACGTCGATACTACAGCAATATCGCGATCATTTGGATCCAACATATGCCTATATCAATGAGATCGATAAACTTCGTTATTATTTGTATCAGCAGAAATTTATGCTGCAGCCGCGCATGAAAATGCTGGACAAACCGTTGCACGCATTGGTCGGCGGTCTGCCTCTGCTGGACAATTGGCCATTTGAGCAAATGCTGAACGATTTTATATCGCGACTTACGGAGGTCGGTCTGTATAATCGTTTCACGTTTGAGACTCTGGAGGAGGCAATACGTAAGGGATATTTGAAGTTCTTCAAGACGGTTTACTATGATGCCGTGTCGCTGAATGTCGAATATTTTGAAATGCCAGCGATTTTATTGGCCTTTGGGTATTTGGTAGCGTTTATAAGCTTTATGGCGGAGTTAGTGGTTTTCCATTACTTTCAAAATTTGAAATAGTTGAAGTGGTCATTGGACAATGGTTAGGTTAGGTTGTAGTGGCTGATCCACAAGAAAGTCGTTGTACAATAGTCAGTTAAAACTTTTTTAGAATTGCTGGTTTGTGTATACTGGCTTAAAACATTTCTCAGATCTCTTCTCGAACTTGATGTCTGTGATTCATAATTGTTGTTAATAATACATATCATCGGGATTATCCCTTTGTTAATAATATTTACCATACGAATTGGTATTTTGACCATAGAAGGTTACCAGTTTTATCAACTCAGCGTTAGGCAAGTATCTTAAATTATATTCATGAGATTAGGTTAGATTACATTGGCTGATCTACAAGATAGAGAGATCACACATAGACCTTTAGTGGCCCTTAGTATTACCAAGATTGTCTAGAGGTCTTCAAAGTTCAAAAGAGATTAGTGATACACAATTAAGCGAGTTTGAGCAAGTTAGCTGCCTTTTAATTGGAACTATCCTTCAAAGATGTTAAGCAACTTAACCCAAAGTAGTTCAGTCAAGATCCATTGACAGTTTCTGGGTACTCCTAGCATTGTCTTCATATAATTATGAGATTAAAAGAAATTGTTTTTGGGCTTCAGTATATGTTAAATAAGGCTTTGACATGATCCATTAACTTAATTTTGGTTACTGCCAAAAATCGCGATTTTAAATTAGCCTGTTTTTTTTATATGCAATGTAATTAATAACTTTTAAAGGTTTTTCATTAATATTTTATTTCCCTCATACAATTCAAACTTGACTTTTATGATTGAAACAGCAAATATCTAAAGCAACTGCATGTATTAGTACTACATTAACCTTGTTAGTCCACTCAAGCCTAGCATTTTATTTTCGATTCGTTTGTAAAATCGTATTTGTAAACTCTAATAAAGGCCTACAACAACAATAACAACAACAAACAACAACAACAACAACATCACTCAGTATACCCATTAAGCATCCGGGAAGTAGTCGCATCGGCAAATCGCACACGCGTCTAATATATCAATAAACGCATAAACGCTTCAAGACGCTTTCAACTGAAATTCTTATGTAAATTAATTCAATGAAGGTAATAAAAACTTGGCTAAATACCATAACAAAAGTACACAACCCGTTTAATAAAAAATTCGATGCGAATCTAATATTTTAATGATGCCAGAAGCAAGAAAAAAAAAAACGACAGGAAAAAAAAGCGAATTTTTATTCAAATTAAAATTGGAATAAAAAATTGCTACCAGCAATTTGACTAAATGGTTACGCTATGGAATGTTTGCGCCGACGCACCGCCGCCGCCGCAACTGATGACGACAAGTGCTGTCAACTTCAAATTATCCACATATGCAAAGCAAAAGCAAAAACGTTCACAAATAGTCATTAAATTTTCGGGCGGCAATGTAAAGTAGGTAAGTCATTTAAATATAGTTTGAGACTACCTATCAGCGTTAAGCCAACAGCAGCCCAGACAAAAGACCACCACTGCACGAACGCTGCGCTGCATAATAACTAACACTGGCCAGTCGGCCAGAGCGTCTTTACACAGCAGAGCGCAACGTGATTTCAACGTGATTTCATCAAAAAAAAAAAAAGTAAGTGACAGCGCTACCGCTTCAGGCAAGCTACTAGAGTAGCTATTTTTAAATCTATATTTTTTTCTTAATGAATGCAAAAGTAAATAGGCAAATAAATAAACAAAACAAAAATAAAATTGCTAAGCGAGTGAAATATCTTTGAAATACTTTTAAAGTGACGCAGCTTTGATGAATGTCTTTCTTCCAAATAGAAGCGTTTTAAGTCACTAAGTTCCTAATATGGATATTTTTTAAGTAGCTTATTCGATTAGCTGCTGAGCAGTTTGTTGTGCTCGATTATATACAAATGATTGATATGTTAGCCAAAGTTTAGAGAAATAAAGTCATAAGCACGAGATGGTCATAATGTATTTGTCATATCCGGAGTTGCAGAGCGTTTGTCATTTCCATAGGTGGACTGCGTTAATTAAGAATTTAACTTCGTTTATACGCTTAAAGTTAATCAAACTTAACTTCCTTAAGTTAATTACGTTGATATCGTTGAAAAGTTAACTTCGTTAAAAATTTAACGTACAAGTTAAAATTTCTATAGCAAAAACAAAATATATTTTATCGGATTAACGAAGTTAAATTCTTAATTAACGATGCCCACCTAAGCAAGGGTAAATAGAAAATCGAAATGTCGTTAAATTTGTGATTCAGTATATGTATATATATAAATATATATAATATAATTATATTTATTAATATCCAAGAAGGCGAAATCTGTCAGTTAATCATTCGATTTGGCCTAATTCAATTCTTAATTTTTCCTTTTTTTGTTATTGATTTTCCTTTTTCAGTTTTTCTTTCTCAATTTAACTAACTTAAATTAACGAAAGAAATTTAACGCGAGTTAATTAACTTATTAGTAGTTTTCAAAATGAACGGGAAAGTGAAAAATTTAACTTCGTTAATTAACTTTTTAACTAGTTCGTGCCCAGGTCTGGCCATTTCAGTTGGAATTAGTTTTCGCTTAACTTTAGCTGTCAAAACTATAAAATGAAATGAAGCAAATTTTTGGAATCTATTTTTGTATTTTTATTTGAATACAATTATTGAAATATGTATGTATATACAATTTATATATATATGTATGTATATAAATAAATTTGTTAATAATTTATCAATAAACTCTTCCGTCATGTTTTCGCATTCGAGAGAGAACAACTTCAACCAAACGAAATTTCGAATTGCGTAAATGGAAGAATTTTTGGAAATTCCCATGATTCTTGCCGGATCTTCTGCCGCGTTTGTCTGTCTGTCTGTCTCTCTGTCTCACTGTCTATTCATTTCAAGCACATTCAAATACGCTTTCGAAAACAAGAAATTTTTAACATTCTTTTGCTTCTCGCCAAATATGAAAAAACTGTCAAGTTCAACGACAACAAAAATTATATAAAAAAAGAACAACAACAAAATTTATCGTTGCTTTCCTAATCGTTGATTTAAAGAGTTTTTCAAATGTCAACGTTATGTATAAAAAAAGACAACAACAAAAATAAATACATCATAATTTAATTAGCGAACAATGTGAATTTTTTTGTTTATTTGTTTGTTTTGATTTTATTTTAGCAATACAAACAAATAAATAATAATAAAAAAAAGTTCACTTAAGCGGAAGTTGACTGTAATGTATTGGGCGTAGCACCCAACTCTACTTTTAATTTTGATAAAATTCCTGAAATATTTCTCAGCTGAGATAGTGAAGAGATGTCGCAGACAAAAGTTGATTTTTATCGCAAAGGCACTTCTGTGATAATTACAGACATTAAACAAATATTTATATACCTATAGAATATTATATTTTAAATGAGGTGGACTTATGTTATATAAGACATATTCACTTACCATCAGGAGGTAAATAATCTTGGCATAGACCGTAAGCTGTGGTAACCTTAAACGAGAAGATATGCACAATTAAATGCTGAAATCTATATAATTTAAATAATTTGATACTTCAGAACATTTTTATGTTTAAAAAATTATTTGATTGGATTCCTAAAGATGAAAAAGCTTTATTAAACTTATATAAAAAAAGTTCTGGTTAAACTCTTCTTAATATCAACATAATTTAAAATTTTGATAAACTCATTTCTATTTTAATCTAAATTTAAATTTGTGATTGAAAGTTATTCTTCTGATAAATGATTTTGTAAATTAAACATATTTTTTAAAAAGTATTGAATCGTTTAATAATTTTTAAAATTAAATTCAAGTTCGACGAAGCTCAGTTATTATGCACCACACAGAGGCGCATATTGGGTTAAGGCAAATGTTTGTAACGTAGAGAAATACTTTAGATAAATAAAGACATATATTGTATATACATTCTTGATCAGAATCAAAGACTAAGTTGATATAGCTATGTCCGTCTGGTCGTCTGTCTGTCTATACGTTTGTCTGTTTGTCCTTCTGTTTGCTGGTTTGTCATCATTTCTTGTAAGCCGTTGGAGATATTGAGCTGAAATTTTGTACGTACGCTGTGTGCTCTTATGCCCTAGACGAACTGATTAGATTTTGAAACCCATCCGCCCATTATCACGCCCACTAATTCAAAAAATACTGATTTCATGTTAACACGATAGCTTGAGAACTATTAGAGATATTGGATTGCAATTTTTTACAAACACTGATTACATTTTGAAAGCCATTAAAGCCATTCAAATAAAGCTTTTATAGTTTTAATTGGTAATTTTGGTACACAAATACGTAATATAAGTTAAGTCATCTAATTGAGGTGGTTCATAATTTATCAAATTAGGGTGGTTTATGATTTAAAAATGATTAATATATATATTTTTAAATAAATTATTTATACTTTTCGCCAAGTGCAAGTGCACTCAGAGATATAAATATTGAGTTTGTTCTTTCATTAGAAGGAGGCGTGGTCGGTACGACAAAGTATATATATATCAAAGATCAGCACTGGATTCTGAGTCGATTTCACAATGTCCGTCCGCCTGTCTGTCCCGGCGATTACAGCCGTAGTTTAAGAGCTATCGTGCTGAAATTTGGTATGTGAGCTCCTAAACGGAAGTTAAATTCAAGATCGGACAAAAGTTGCAGCCCCCTCCCATACAAACTTCCTCTTTCCACGCGGAAACAAAATAATTAAAATATTTTTAGAACAGATCATCAATTTAAATTCAATATTTAACCAAATAAATGACAAAAAATCGGCGCGATCGGATAAGAACCACGCCCACCTCCAATACTTATTTAACTTTTTTGCGGAAAAAATATTATTAAAAGTATTTACAGCGTAAATAACCGGTTAAATTTCGGTATTTAACACTATGGTACATAAAACTACTAACCAAAAAGAGGCGTGATCTGATAAGAACAACGCCCACTTATAATAGAGAAATGTAGCACTTATGTGCTAAAATAAGCATATATTTTTTGGAGCTAATGAAATGGCGGAGGGTATATGAGCTTCGCCACAGCCGAAATTAATTCTTTAATAGTTTCAATTCATTCTTTAGTAAACAATTTTTACTTTTAAGAATTTTACTAAATATTCTATAAATTGATTTTTTTTAATAAAAAATTGTCATTGTTTATTTTGACTTAAGCTGAGTGCAAGTTTCTCGCTATTTATACAATCTGCCATACAGGCAAATTCTTTTGAACGTACTCACGAATTCCTTCGCAGCACTTCCCATTCGCTGTGACTAAGCGCTGAAATACTTTTGGTTAAAAAAATTTTTTTTATAAATAAATACGTAATTTCCTGCACCATATAAATGTTGTTGTTGCTCTCTGGCCAACACTCGGTGGTATCAGTCAATTAACGCGAAATTATTTTAAATACTCGTATCACTTGAAATATAATTGGAAGCAAGTGATTTATTTTTATTGTTGCTGTATTTTTTTTAATCACCACATTTAATTGATTTTAATCATTTTTAGCTGAAATATTTACCCAATAAAAGGGGACTTTTCCGCTAAGACCAAATGATAGTAAACGTTTTTTTTACTAACTGAAAAAGATTAATATTCGAGTTGGTTAAAAGATTTCATAAAATTTCACTAGTTTGTAGAATTTTCGCTAGACGATTTTAAGTGTTTTCTAGTTCATTTGTATTTGTTTCTATGAAGTGGATTTCAAACACTGAAGAGGTGTTTCATATGGTGTGTGATAAGAAGTTGTTGTGAAATACGAATGAAAACAAAAGTGGATAAAGGGCGAAGTTTAAAAGTGAAAAAGGGAAACAAAAGCACACGATTTTAAATAACATTTTGAAGTTGTTTCATGTGATTTAATTAGTTTATTTGATTTGGCAGTGGGAGGCCAAGGTTCAACTAGGACAGTCGAGCCAACAATGACGGTGATGATTTGGTTTAGTCTAATTTTATATTAAGTATAAATACTTAAGCATATTATTTCGATATTAGCTTTACAAAAGTAGACGAATTTTAGAAATCGACTTTGTTGAACTTAAGTTCTATATCTGAATAGAGGAGATCCTTAACTGAAATCTGTTATACAGATGATTTCTGATTTAATTATTGAAGTATTTAAGTATTCAATGAATTTGTTTTAAAATCTACTTTGGCAAATCACTGGCGATATAAGCATTATAAAATATTGAGAATTTTTGAAATCGACTTTGTTATAATTGAGTTCTACATCTATCGGTGATCCTTAACTGAAATTTAAAATATAGATTATTTATCATTTAAGGTGTTTCTTAAGATTTACAGTATTTAACGATAAAATTTATTTAAAAGACTACTTAAGCATATTTCTGACTTTATAAGCTTACAAAATTAATCGAATTTTGAAATCGGTTGTATTGAACTTGAGTTCTATATCTGAATAGCGGTAATCTTTAAGTAAAATTTGAGATACAGATGGTTTTTCTTTTAAGATATATCTTAAGTTTCACAGTATTTAAAGATATTACTCAGTAAATTTGATTTAAATTCTACTTTAGCATATCACTGGAGATATAAGCTTTACAAAAGTTAAAGAATGTTTTAAATCATTGTTGTTAAACTTGAGTTTTATATCTGACTATAAGTAATCCTCTACTGAAATCTACAATGGAGATATTTGTTTGCTAAAGGCATTTCTTACGATTCTACTAATCAAGAAAATTTAAAGATTGAATATTTAAAAGGACAACCGCAAGACTGAATTCTCGAAAAACCAAATAAAACAAAAAACACTAAAAGCACATTTCGGCGTTGTTACGTTGTTTTCCCGTTGTAACGTTCAACCGGCTAACAACGTTCTTCCATTTTGCTAAATGTGTTTCAGTCATAAATCAAACATTCCTTTACATTTTCATTATTAAATTTCGAGATGTCAGAAGAACGCTGCAGCCAAATTACGAACACAAACACAAACGAAAACACAAACACATACAAAAATGCTTAACAATAAATTTCGCCATAATTTATTATGCAATTAGTTAAAATGCGACAATGAAAACCGTATGTACGACAACAACGACAACAACAACAACCAAGTCATATAGGATGTTTCGCAAAGTGCGTTCCAAGACAAAAACAACAACAACAACAAAAAAAACATGAAAATTAATTGCAGCATCTGCCGTTGACATTAAAATACACGCTATGCCAAGTTTAAGATGCTTGCCAGGCGGTCCTACCTACCTACCTGACTGACTGACTGCCTTGTTTAAACTTGGTCGCAATGCGCACGTTGTAATTATGGGAAAAACAACAACAACAACAACAATAGCAACGAGCGACCTTGAAGTGAAAGTATTTATTATCCTGCGCAGCGACGCAGAAAGCATCGAGCCTGCGACATAGCAATGCCTTATAGGATTTAGGTTGTATACGAGCATATGGATGTATGCGTATGTCGTGCATTGTTTAAAATTATACGCAGCATGTGTAACAAGACAACAAAAAATATTAGTTATAGCTTGTAAATGTTTGTCAATATGATATTAAATTTAAGTCATTCGCTTAAATTTAAGTCTTCGGCTATTTGTTAGTACATACGAGTGTGTACTATAGTATGAGTAATATTCAATTAATGTTGGGTATTAAATGTATTCTAATGGAATTCCTAGGACCACTGAAAGATTACATGTAAATTCGAATGTATAATTTATTTTACTATAAATTCAAACGTACAATTTTAATTACTTATAACTGAATTAGAGAAGCTGGGCACGGACTAGTTCAAAAGTTAAAAGTTAATTAACGAAGTTAAACTTTTTACTAAATTTTAACTTTCCCGTTCATTTTGAAAATCACTAATAAGTTAATTAACTCGCGTTAAATTTCTTCAGTTAATTCAAGTTAGTTAAATAGAAAACGAAAAATTTAAAAAGTTAAATTAATCACAAATAAGGTAAAATTAAGAATTGAATTAGGCCAAATCGAATAATTTACTGACAGATTCTGTCTACTTTGTTATAAAAAAAATACAGTTAAATTAGATAAAAACTAACTGAATCACAAATTAGCCGACATTTCGATTTTCTATTTACCATTGCTTCGGTGGGCATCGTTAATTAAGAATTTAACTTCGTTAATCCCGAGAAAATAATTTCGGTTTTTGGTATAGAAATTTCAACTTGCACGTTAAATTTTTAACGAAGTTAACTTTTAATCGAAATGAACTTAACAAAGTCAAGTTTTTGATTAACTTTTCTCGTATTAACGAAGTTAAATTCTTAATTAACGATGTGCACCTACGTTAATAACTAAATGATTAGCAATTACTGCGAATTCGTATTTGCAAAAAATGTTTGTGCCACATCGCCATGAAACACAAGTCACCATCAACAATTTTAATATTTGCCAGCAATTACCAACATTTACCAACGGATTAATTTTCGCATAAATGTTTTAATTAAAATTCATAATTTATGCAAAACGCATCATTCACAAGAGACTTGCCTTGCCCTCGCCCTCTCTCTTGCGCGCTCCAAGCCCAGCAGCACATCCAGCGCCGCCAACCGGTGTCAACCAGTCAGACCCCTCAGTTGCCCACCCCCAGTTGCAGTTCGCTTCGTTTCATTTTGACTATATGACTGTCTGTCTATCTGTCTGTTTGTCTGTCTGTTTTGTTGTAGTATGGTGTAAATTTGCAAACTGGCACACACACTCGCATAAATTACACAAATGTCAATTTTTCTAATTGAATTATGTGCGCCACGTAATGAGATTGCAAATTAACTAGTTACTTTGTCGCATGGCTGCTTAACCGCACAAATTAACTTTTTATTTTTTTCCATTTTTTGTCCAACAAATTTTGAGTCGCCAATGATTAATTTCCACTAATATCGACACTTTATGATAATTTGAGGTGTTTGAGAATTGCTTTTCCCGAAAGTGACGGTGATAAAATTTTTAATGAAGCAATGGAAATAAATCAAAATATCGCTGAGTTCGGCGTTTCATCTTGACTCATCTGCGTTATTCGAAAGTTTCGTTATTATTCTCGCCGTCATGCATGTCAAATTGATTCGGTCAGAGGTCAGACTACTACAGCAGCCGCAGTGAGTACACAAGTGTGCATATGTACGAGTATGTGATGGTAGATTGGTGCGTATTTCATGCGCCGTCTGGGAATGTGTTGCGCCAGCAGGTGGAAAATGGGCCTTGGAACTGTCGCGAATTTTTTGCATAATAAGGTTATTTTCAAGGAAGAATTTTCATGTTTCTTAAAGTCTTTACAATTTATTAAGACTTTAAAAGTTTATGTTTTTTAAAGTTTAAAGCTTCTTGAAAAAATAAATAATGTTTTTTTGGTAATTTTTTTAACTCTTTAAGCTTATTCGTCTTCTATAGCTGATCTGCTAAAAATAGATTTCAGTTGTTTTCATGATATATTTTTGGAAGCTTAAAGCTGCCAAAAGTTATAATTTATTAATAATTTTAATGGCATTTCACTACGATAACTTCAAATTAAGTTTAATTATCATGAAAGCTCAAATTAAACTTAAATAAAAATTTATTTTGCATATATTTTTATTAAACAATTTAAAAACTTTAATTGAACCCGATCGTTAAGCTTAAAAAACGAAAGCTTTGCGGGGATCTTTAAGTTTAATTATCATGAAATTTAATATTATTATGAATTTTTTTCTTTATAAATTCCATAATTTGGATTATAAAATTTAAAAATCTTTGTTAAACCGAGCTTTAGGTTAGGCTAAAGGCTTTAGAGATTAAATTTTAATTTTGAGTTCAGTCAGCAGCAGCTTTAAGTTGTTTTTATGTTACTAAGTCTAGAATATCTTGTATTACCAGCCCTAAAATATAAAATATAACAAAATCTTTGCGGTTTGTGGAAGTTTATATTAAAGTTTTTTTTAAGCTTAATATTTTAAATTTTTTCTATATAAATTCCATAAATTTAAAGCAATTTAAATATTTTTGCTAAACCGAGCTTTAAGCTCAAAGGCTTTACCGATTAAATGTTAAGTCAAAGCAGCTTTTTTAAGCTTTAAGCATTCTTTGCAGGTTTAGACTTATAGACCTCAATAAAATTGAGGCCCACTATGGACACATTACCTTCAAGTCCACGACTGTAATCGCTCGCTGTGACATTGTAGCCGGCTGTAAAAATTAAAAGCTCACGATGAAGCGCAATTCGAGAGATCGCTTTAATATAACTAAATATAATTTTTTTTGCAACTCATGACAAGTGGTCTTATATTAATTACAAGCAATAAATTAAATATTTATTTTGCAAAATTTTTACATCTTACTCATGCGAAAGAAAAAAATTTATTTCAATTATGACACAAAAATAAAAATATAAAAAATATCTTTAAATCACAGAGGAATTTTTTTTATTTTTTTAATATCGTTTTTTTTATATATTTTTACACAATTTGCAAAAACAAAAACAACAAAAAATCAATTGAAATAAATTGAAATTTGAGAGTAGCGAGAGGAGACGAATAAAAATTTGCATACGACACTGGGCAACTGGCAAGAGGCGTGAAGTAAAGTGAAGTGAGTTGCGCTGAAGTGCAAACTGAAGTGGAGAGACTCGCGCGCGTCAGTTGCCCACTTGAGGCACAGGTAGAAAGGCGAAGGGGGCGGCAACGCCGACTTTACGGAATGTTGGAGCGCTGATTTTTATTTACTATTTTTAACTTTATTTAAATTTTGCAATTTGTTAAATTTATTTATAAGCAAAATACTTCTCATTTTTTTCGTTTTAAATCTGTTACGTCTTGTCTATGAAAAATTAAAAATAGTAACTGAAAAATATGCTCAACTGCAGGCGTAGTTAATTTTGTTTGACAGCTGCGTGTGCAGAAGGCGGAGCTACCCCCACCTCGTTTAGTCGAGTACAATTTTAATGATTGCAATTAAGCGCTGCCGCGTTTTTGTAATTATGCGACGACAGCGACAGCGACGACGACGACGCTGACGACGACCGGTTGCCGTTGGTGCAGCAGCTCTAATTGAGCATTGCTTATTGTTGGCAGTCGCGCAGTCTGCATTGGCAGTGACAGTTGTTGGCAGTGGCAAGCAAGCGAACATGTCAATTCACCTGCGAGTTGGCTTGGCCAATTGCACACGCTGGCGTATGAGTAATTTTTGTTTTCTGATATATATTTTTTTTAATAAACGAAATTTTAATTATGAATTTTGATTTTTGGTATTGAATTTGGTATCAATTGAAAGGTGTGCTAAATTGGCATCAAAACTTGTTTTACATTAACTTGCTGTCATTCAGAGTTTAGAAGTTATGTGCACTTAATAAAATGTACTTTTGTTTAATGCTCAACAAATTTAAAGGAAAGCAAGCTTTAAGTTTCGCATACACACCTGCAATTGCCTTTCGTTTGACACCTCATTCGAAGTTAACTAGTTTAAGCTTTATTAGGTCAATAACTTTAAAACATAGAAAATATTTTTTACTGAAAAAAAAAACATGATTTTAAAGCCTTCTTGCTTGTTCTTAACAACATAATTCGCATCTTCTTCATGCCTCTGCCAGCTGTCAGAATGTGCTGCAAACAAAAAAAAAAAAGAAGCGAAAAAGTAAACGTTGCCACTGACACAGACAGACAGACAGACAGACAGACAGACAGACAGCCGCATGGCGAGGCAACATAATGCGGTGTTAATTGTGAAGCATTCGTTAGGCTTCATCCTTCTCATCAACATAAATCGATGATGAAGCTGAGTTGTCGATGCTGATATGATGTGATGTGATGTGAGGCGACATGATGCGATGCGAAGTTGATGAGGCTAAAGCTGATGACTATGTGCTATGTTATGTTGTTGTGGCGGCGGTAGTTGGCAAAACTAATCAAGCGGCTTGTGTCAAATTGTCAAGCATCTCGTTGCTAAGTAAAAAATGTTTTCCCATTTACTTGCTGACGAATATTCGCCACAGCAACTCGTCATAATTTGTTTGAATTTTTGTTCGTTTGTTTGTCGTTTGATTTTTGAACTTTTTTCAAGATGAAAAAATTAGTTAAAACACTTTTAAAAATAATTTACAAATAGTTTTAAAATTTCCAACTCAATTTGTCGACATCAACTTTTGCAGGTCTCTAACTCATTAACGTCGCTAGTTATCAAAATATTTGTTGTGCCATAATTTTAGACGCTTCAATTACTCGCTAAAATATTGAACCACTCAAATAGCTGCAGTACAAATTTTCGCCGCATTTTAGTATTTAATTTGTCTGCTCGCAAATCAAACTCTACACAAGTATTTAGATGACATTTTTTATGGCACTAAAGTACTTTGCTGTTTTATGCACCGGAACTCCTACAGACATTCGGGCACCTCCAGCGTAAACAATTATTTACCTTCCTTTATGCCCACCCCACCCTCATCCCACCGGAGCCAAAAAAAAAAAAAAGCTGCCATCAATTGAAAATAATTTGACGACAAAAATCCATTCAAACGTTCGGAAATGAATCTAGGAAGCAAATGGCTGGCAGCATAAGCACCATAAAGTACATAAGTTTCGTACGTCAAATAACTGCAATGCGCAAAAATCAATAACAACAACAACGGCAACAACAACAACATCGTTGGCTACCCGCTGCCAAAGCAGGAGCCAGCACAGTCGACCAGCAGAGCGTACCTCATAAATTCAATATTTTTTTAAGAGGAAATGAAAATGTATAAATCAGTTGCGACGCGAGCGTCTACTCGTACGCGCCACGCTGCGTCGCAAGCGTTTCCTCTACTAAAATTCTCATGTTTTAATTTGGTTTTATTTGGTAACGTTTCTTTTTTTGTTGTTGTTGTTGTTTTTTTTTTTGATAGCTGTATTCATATGGCTATCTCGGCGCTGCCTTATGAAATTTATGTCCACCGAATTGGCGAAACATCGCTGCAAACAAACCAAACACTCTGGAGCGGATATTGTTGCACGTTATGTTTGTTGTTGTTGTTGTTGTTGTTGTTTGTGCGCTGATGACGACCGATGCTGGTGATGGTGGCGTTGGTGATGGTAATGACGACGGACGACAGCATTTCTTATTGACTGTTAAATTTCCTGTTCTATGATTTTTTTTTTTTGCAATCATATTTGATCGGCGTTTGTTGTTGTTGTTGTTTTTTCTGCTGTTTGTTTTTAATTAAGTCGCACTTTTGCCAGCGCTGATTGAGTTTTTTTTTTGTACGTCTGTGCACCTCATCATCATTTGTTCGATATGTTGGCAAATTTTTGTTTATTGTTTGAGATGTTGTGATTATAAAAAATTTAATTACAGTTTCAAGTTTTAATTTGTGTAATTTGCAGTTAAACAATATCGAAAATTAATGTCCAGACAAAAATTGTATATAGAGGGGGAAATATAAACAACAAGGAAAATCAAAAGAATATGAATTTGTATTTCATATGAAAGATGATTTTTTATATGCACAAAACTTAACGTTTGAATACGCGGACAATTAAGCCTGGGCCGCGTCTCTCTGAGGAAAGAAAAAATCACCAACCAATTCTAATAATATCTGACAGAAATAAGACCAAAATTTTAACAGCTTGGAATTTAAGCTTGACCTTAACCCTCAACGGTCCCTGATATTTTTTAACATAATGGAACCTAGGGTCAATTTAGACCCTATATCTATCATAAGAAAAAAGTATTGTTTTATTCTGTATGACAATGTGAACAAGTGATTATTTTTTTATGATAGGCTGGACAGATAAACTTTTGGCATGGATTGCACTTAGCCGAGTATTTGTAACCGTTTTTAACATATGCAACTGTTCAAAGTAACCACATGGAAATCTGTGAGACTCTTGAAACTCTTGAACAGAAGTGATCTGCAATAGGGTCCAATATGGAAAAATATTGATTGGGGCGTAACCATAAATATGGGGTGTAACTTAAATAGTGAAAATAAGCCGTTTCAATAAAATAATAGAAGTCACAAAATATTGGTCAACTCGTTCGACAAACTATCGAGATATTTACAAATGAAAAAAATTGGTAAAAATTTAACCCTAGGACCGTTGAGGGTTAAAGTTAAAAGTCAATGTCCTCAAATTTCATATATAGAAAAAAGTTTCTGAGGGACTTAAGGTCGAATAGATACTCATTGCCCAAATAAGAAACCTTGGCCAAGCTCAAACTAAGAAACAAACTCTAAAATTTAAAGAAGCAATATTAGCAATGTCATCGTATATTTTCACGTAGTAATACAAATTGTGGGCGTAATAAGTGGGCGTGGAAGGTTTTGTATATCCTGTTATTTTTCCCGGTGCATCCCAAGACATGTTTTCTATATAGCGCATCAAGTTTCTGAGCAATGGTGGTAGGTTTAAAATTGATACAACCTTTTTTTTAAGTGGGCGTTAAATTAATCCAACCACGCCCATTTTTGGTGAATACAATCAAAAATTCGCATTTATCTTTCCGATTTTGATAAGAGCAAAAACTAAACTGAATTCATTTTTAAAATGCAGGAAACTATCTGCAATTTTCCTTAATCGGTGCATCTTACTTTAAGTAAGTATAAATCTCGAGATTATGTTTAAATATCCTTCACACTTACAGAAACTATTTTTAAAAGATATAGTTACATAAAATCATAATTTCAAGCCCACACAATAGAACTAGTTCATCCAGTAAATCAAGTTTCTGCAGTCTATTACGGCTATGCAGTCCAGTATATTTTTGTTCAGTTGAATTAAGTTAAGTATCATCCAGAATTATCGGCGTTCTGAAGCTATATACAAAATATCTGCATTGTTGCTAAAGCACTTTCCGAGTTATATATATTAAACAATAAGTAGGCGTGGTAAATATAGTCATGCATATTTGTTTCGGTTAGTTCGCTCTACAAACTTTATCTTTTCCCAGTTTCCGATTAATTTAAACCGTCTTAATTAATGTAAGAGAAAATAACAAATATTTGGGCATGTAAGTGGGCGTGTCAAATCGTGCATAGTCATACAAAAGAAATGTGAAGATGTCTTTGAAATCTTCAATGTTTAAACAATTAAACACTTTTTAAGTATTATGTCTGTTTTTTTGTGTGTACCTACAGTCCAACTAGTACATACAATCTTAGCACATAAAATATATAATATATCAATATATAATAGCAATATGTATATGCAATTGCTTATAGATAATTTTTTTCTACTCGTATTTGAATTACAATTGATATCAATTTTAATATCGAAAGAGTATCATTAATGATAGTCAACTTATTCTAAACTCCCAAGAGTTTCAATATTTTGGTTCAGTCACAAAATAAAAAAGAAGAACTTAAGGCCTTAAGAGAAATTTCAAAAATTCACCTCTAACATAAAACTTTAAATCACTCTGCCCACCCACCCACAACTTGTAAACTTCGCCGCCTTCACAACGAAAAAGTAGGTTAAAGTCCTTTGGCACTACAACCACCGTTTGTTTAAGCGTTAAATTAATTATCGCTTTGGGTCGACTGACAACGTCGACAGGCGGTGGCAACGGCAGCGGCGGCGGCGTCGATGGCGATGGGCGATATCGTTGACGGAAGTGTCCTCTTTGTCCTTTGTGAGTTGTCGAGTTCGAGAGAGTGTCTGTTATCAATAATTAATTTAATGCATATAGGCAAGCAGTCAGGCAGGCAGGCAGTCAGCCGGCCGGCCGGCCGACCAGGCAAAGCATACTTCCACAAAGGACGACTCCATTAAAGCAGCGCTAGAGTAAACTTTTGTGGGCAAGTGTCGTTGGCATGTCATCGCTGCTGTTTGGCCATTACTGTGACTGCTGCCAAATTAGGTCGCATTAAAAACCCATTTTTTGTCGTGTTTTAAAAGCACGAAAAATAATTGGCGTAAGGGAAAGGGGAAAAGTGAAAAGTTCTCGTGGTAAGTAAAAAGTTTTTGTTGGTGGTAAGGGTTGAAATTAAGGAATTTCAAGATGTCTGCCCGCTTCCGCTTTTAATTAGAAACACTTTGATATACTTAATAAACACTTTAAAGGCAATTTCATTTTTAGGACTATTAAATAAAATACTTAAAAGTATTATTTTTTTAAATTAATAATTGATTTAAACATTTTTGTTGATTTTAACAATTTGAAATTCAATGAAATTTCAGAAATCGTTTTTAATGGCTTTAAACATTTCATGAGCATTTTAATTTGAACCCAAATTAGGTCATCTAATACATACATACATATCCACAAACACACTCACACATGTATATCCACACACACACACACACACACACACACACACACACACACACACACACACACACACACACACACACACACACACACACACACACTTCAACACATGCATGCACTAAATAATGTACCCTAAATAACGTCTGCACCACGGCATACTAATGTATTCACTTTATTGCGCTCGGTCCTCGCCTGGGTCAGCTGCCAGTCGCTGGCTTTTGTAGTTGCTTTTCGACATTTGGGCATTTTAGAGTAGTTCGCCGTATGAAGTTAAAATAAATAAGTGTATACATTTCCGCTTCGCTTTTGGGCGTTTTGTTATCACACGCTATCTGAAAGCAAACGTAGCTAAGCGAAATGAAAACTACGATTTTATGTTTTTTGGGAGCGGAAAGTTTGCAAGGCTTTTAAAACTGTGGAAATTGTTCGCAAGGACGCGTTGAAAACTTAAAATTTCTGTTTCGCTTTTCAGTGTTGGCATTAAACAAGCTTATTTGCTTTTTACTGCTGTTGAGTAAAGCATTAGTCAAAGTTTCCGTTTGAATGTGGTTTAGTGGCTGACTTTTCGATTGTACTTTTTTATAAATGATGTCATTGGAAAGTTTTTTATGTGCAATTAGCCGTAAAGTAAAAGTTTACAATTGATTAAATTATTTCAGGAAATTAAAGTCATCCTTTTAATTTTTTTTTTAATAAAAAGAAGAGCAAAAGCGACGAAGGCAGATCAAATATTATTTTATTATCGATCAATTTTATGCCCACATTTGCACCTTAAAAAGTTTGTTATAGAAAAGTTAAAGTGGAATTTTAGTCATCCTTGGATTAGAGTTGAAGAACAAAAAAATAAGAGACAATCGGTATATAAACTGCAAATCTGGCTTTGGTAGAAGACGAAGTTTAATTATATAAATGGGGTCCAACTAAGAACTACATATATTCCTTATTCACAAACAATTTCTAGCTATAGTTTAATATAGTTTATTCTACTCAAACTACCAAAGCACAGTGATGCAGAAATTTTATTAAATGGGTCTATTGATCTCTTCTTCGTCTTCTCTTTTCTCTTGCTCCTCTTGGCAGAGTCGGCATGAATCATTTTCTACCACTCCTATTTTCTTCAGATTGTAATTGAGTTTACAATGCCCTGTTAATAGTTCACTGTAGAGTTTAATGTTCTTCCTCTTTAAAGGATTACTTTGCCAAGATGCTATTCGTTTAGGAAACTCTACACTGAAACAACAACGATTACACTTTTGTAAAAATTGTAATAAAAGTTAATATATTACATCTATAAAGGAGGGATAAAAATTAGACTTTTGAAGCTTAGTTTAATGGTTTAGTACAAGTTTTTACTAGAAGGTAAGCTCTGAAGTACTCCTTTTATTTTATGCATCCAGAGCACTCCTTTGGAACGTTTGACAAAAAATGCTACGAATGTTTCGTAAAAAATATCAAATACTTAATTATATAAACAAATCCAACAACATTTTAGAACCTTCTAAATTAACTCGAAAACGAATTCAATTATTGGGTTTCATGTTTTTAGAATTTTCATTAGAGTAGCCCAATCTTAAAAAATAATAAATATTTTTCTTTAATTCCTTTATTAACTCTCTAAGTTGTAATCACGCTTAAAGCAATCTAGATTATGTCTCTAATCTGCTTGCTAAGTCCGACTTATATTGTAAACTGTTTACATATACAGCAATAGAAACTCTTTGACCAATCTCTCGAGCAACAATTTCTAAATGTAATTTATGAAAATCCCAGATTGCTTAATTAAAATCCCAAAAACCTGTACACTAAACTGCCTCAAAGTATCCACAAACACACACACACACACATTAAAAGACAACAACACAACACAATGTCGAAAGAGACATGCGGCTAGAGAAAATGTTGCTCCCGCTTGGAACGGTCCGAAAGGCCTCAAAACAAGCAGCAACGAGAAAACTAAAATAACAACAACAATATTTTGTATATGTACTTATGTACATATATGTATATACGGCTCAGCTGATGCTGCTGATGTTGCTGCTGTTGCGGTTTCTAGGACACGAACCAATCCAATGTTGCACTTGTAAACTTGGTCTGCCAGCAACATTTGTGTGTGGCATTTTAATTATTTACACTTGTGAATGGCTTTTCCAAATTTGTGTCACAAATGTGGTTACAACAAAAACAACAACAACAACATTGGCTGCAGCAGCTGCTGCAACAAGAGAAGTAGAAGAAGAATGGCAATAGGAGCAGCATTACATTGAGTCAAGGACGTTGTTGGCAGGACAAAAAATTGAAGAAAAAGAAAAAAAAAAGATGGAAAATGTTGTGCGAAAATGTTGTGCGAAAATTTAAAGGCTTTGGAATTGAGTATAGAAGATTTGTGCCTGAATGAATTTAAGAAAAACGACTTCTTTTAATTTTGTTGTATATTTATTTAAGCAATATTTCAAATAAAATTCGTTTGACAATTTTGTTCCAGGTTTTTCGAAATAAAAATGATTTGGTATCCTTAAATGACCCCTAAGGCAAGAAGTGGAACCTTTGTCTAGGGAAGTATGAGTGTTAATTCCAAAAAACCGATAAATCAAGTAATAAAATAATTTTAATTGTCTTATTTAAGAACTCGGCTACCGACATGTAATTCATGTAAAATTAACATGAAATTGACACATTTTCAAGTCAATATTTTTGAACTCTAATAAACATTTTGCAAATAACATTTCAAGAGTTAAAGACAACAATTTTTACTTATTTTGTTAATATTTAGCAACAGAAAACATTGGGTCAATAGGATTTAATGTTAATTTAACATTTTCTGTAGTGTTGATATTTACAAAATCCTTTACACTTTACCTTAAAAATTTTGAATTTAACACTTAATCATTTTAGACTAATACTTCTTCATGGTAATTTTCCAAATGGCTAAATTAAACATAACAACGCATGTTATATTAACACTGCATAATGTTAATTTAACACCTCATCATATCAAATTAACATAATACTATCATGTTATAATAATATTTAAATGCAACTTTAAATTTTCATATACAATTTTATTAAAAAGCAAAGCGTTGAAAATGTTATTCTGATAATTCTCTGTGAGCAGTTCCGAGATTTAATTGATAAAATAAATCCTTTGGCTCTATAGTAAAAGTAGGTAATCACTAACGCCTGACAGGCATAAAATCCGAATTTAACTTAAACCCGGAATAACAACAACACCAACAAATACCAAACAACTTTTGCTGTCATTCGAGCGTACGCGCAAGGTTCTCGCAGATACTCGTGTACTACGAGTACGCACCGCACGTTCAATTATAAAGTCGTTCGCAGATATTTTGTGTACAATCTCTAATTTCATAATCAACAACAACAACAGCAACAACAACAAAAATTCAGACAGCGGTGGTAACCAAAGGAACCTGTTGGCGGCGGGCGGGCGCTCGTTCGTCCGTTCGTACGTTTGGGCAAGCGAGTGTCTAACTGTGCAGCAGCATATGCAACATATGCCAGCGTGCCAGTCGACTACTGCAGCAGCGTGTGGAATTCCGCCAGCCGATATAATCAAAACAATTTTAACGCATACTTTATGCTAATTTGTGCGCGTGTGCGCACAGCTGAGAGATGTACACACATACATATAAGCAACTTTAATTGCGGAAAAATTCTACTTAAAAAAACGAACAAACAAACAACAACGACAACTGTTGTCACTCAAAGTCAGCAATGCGAAGGAAACGCTCAGGAAATGTGTCTTTTGTGTGAAGATCAAAATATTTGCATAAGCTTTGAAGAAGAAAAAAAAGCAACAAAACGCAGTTAACTATTTCTAATTAACCGCATCGCTGCATTCTCTATTTAAAGTATCTCCTTAAAGTGTGTGTGTATGTATGTGCAATGTAGCATATGCTGCATGCAGCATTAAGCAGCGATTTACCTTGATGGCTGCGCTTTAAGACACCCGCCTAGAGTGGAGTGGGGATTTTTTTCTTCTGTTTGGTCGTACTTAAACGCAACTGTCTACAATTTCATTAAAATTGTTAACACCCGCCGCACCGCCTGTCGCCGTCGCTGTTGCTGTTGTCATTGCTGCTGTAATGTTGTTAGTTTTGGGATAAAAATCTACAAATAAGCTTGCTGCACGCTGCATTTATATGCAAATAAGTTAAATTGTTTTCAATTTGTTGAGGTTTTTCGTTTTGGCTCTCTCGGCATGCCTTGTGTGGCATGTGCCAAGCAGCAGCAACTTCAGTTGCTGTTTGGTATTGCATCTGCTGTTGCTTCGTATCATCGCCATCGCCATCATCATCATCTTAGGCGGCGTTTTAATGCTGCTGTCTGCAGCAGTTGCGCATCATCAACAGCAACAGCAGCAGCAGCATTTGTGGCATGTGATGTTGCCGTCGCTTTTGCAAATACTTGCAGCTAATTTGACGACTAATTGTTGGCTAGCTGATGAGATTTTCTTTTCGCATTTTTTTTTCGATTTTCTCTAAAACGCTTTTTGAGTGGGCATTCGGCGGATTTAATGGAATTTCTTTGCGAAGTATTTGTTCTTTTAATTCGTTTATATTTTTTAGTTTTGGTCAGTACGGCATTTCATAAAATCTTGGCTGTAAATAAGTTGGCAAAATATTCTTCTTCTAGAGAAAACTTAAGCTTGGAATTAAGGTCTTAACATTCAGCGGGGATTTAATTAGCAAATAATTAAGAGTTAGTCAAATTTTTTATTTTAGTCTTAACAGTAATTAGTTTGTATTGTAGGTTTAAAAAATAAAAAAGGAATAAGCTTCAAGCTGGTAATCGAATCTAACTGTAGAGTTCGGTATCTATAAGCTTTAACTAACTTTTCACAGGAAACGTTCACATCGTAGATACTCAAATTAAGCCTATATAAAGCATTTTAAATTTTAAGATTTTTTAGTTTCAAGTACGAATATTTTAGCTTAAACCTAAAGCTGGCTTTGTCAGCTTTAACATTCAATACTCTTGAGCTTTTAAAGAAGTAGCTTTCAATTAAAAAACAATTTATTCCTGGACTACAGAGCACGTTGACATTTACATATTTCAAATACCTTTAACTAAGTAACAAGAGTATTTAAAATTTTCTCCAAAGCAAAAGCTTAAAAATCTTCAAAGCTATATTAGCACACATTAGCTTTCGCTTTCTAAGCTCGCCCAAGACGAGACTGCAACCGATACCACATCCATCAATCAATCAATCATTTTCACTCTTCATAAAAAAGTGTAGACAACAAAAAAAAATGAGTTTAGTCGATAATCCGCAAATGTAATCCAATTAACGCACGCGCCCATAACATAAATTCCCAAACTGATAAGACGTTGAGAAAAAAAAAATATTATACAAAATGTGGTCGACGCGACACTGGCGCACATGTTTAGGAAGTAAGGGGCGCAATATTTATACGGCGACAAGTGCAGCACAGCAAGTCAAGCACACACACACACATACACACACATCGACATCGAGACATCGAGACTAATCGCGACGACGAACGATTAACTGCAACAATTTGGTAAATGTTGGCGCATACAAGCGCGGGCAGGGCAGGGCAGGGTGAGGCGCGGTAAGGCAAGGCTAGGCAAGGCATTCTGCTGCTTCTGCAGCTGATGATAAATCGCGCGCTTATTGACAACACAAACGCGAACGATTAACGATGATGGTGCGGCAATTTTATGAGGATTAGATGGCGACGCGACCAAGTGACGTTTCTGTGTGTATGTGTGTGTGTGTGTGTGTGTGTGTTGGTCAAAAGGAGTTTGACCACAGTCGAGATGCGAGTTACGCCGCATAGCCAGACGCAGACGCCAATATTGCAATTTGACTGGTGGCGCGTCGCCGTCATCGTCGTTGTTGTTGTTGTTGTTCTCGTCGTACTGCGTTTAGGTTTTTTTTTTTGTTCGACAGCAAACAACTCAATTAGATGACAACATTTGCGATGGCAGTTGATGATGATGATGACAAAAAGAAACAACAACAGCAAACAACGACGAAGGCGACGTCGATGACATAAAAAATGACGCGACAGTTTCTTTTTTTTTTGTTTTTGTTGTTTAATAAACTGCAGCAAAATAATTTTCCAATTCCACAACGCGAAATGATTACGGCAACAAATACAAAATTGCAATGTTGCATGTTGCAACAATGTTGCATTTCATTGTGTCAATGTCAGCGCGAGCGAAACGACGACGCGTCATCGTGCGCTGACAAGTGTCAACAAATGACAGACATTCATCATCGGCAACACACATCAGCAACTCAATACGCTGAGTCGCGCGGACTGGTCGTCCTTTCAATGCAGTTTGTCATGTTGCGTTTTTTTATGGCGTTTCGAGAGGCATTCTTTTGCGCCCGCTTCTTTTTTTGCAAATTTCTTTTGTTACTTGTCAAATACGTATTGTACGCGCGTGCGACTGTGTGTGCTGCATGCTCAATCATGTCGGTGCACTGTCACTGTCCGAGTCGCAGTCGCGCTCGCTTGAAGTGTGCGCATGCGTAATTGATTTGCCAAGCATGCTTCTGCGTAATTCGTGACATTACATGCTGATATGTCATATTTATGTCAGAAGTTGCACTTGATCATGAAAACGAACAATAACAACAACAACAACAACAACAAAAAACGAGCAGCGTTTTTTTTTCGCAAGTTCGTTAAGATATTGTTTAGCTTTAGCGATATTCTCACGCTTTGCTGGGTCTTAGTACGAGGATGAAGTACTCAAAGTTGTATGGAAGTAGTCTGATCATGCATGACTCGGCGGTGGAATGTCGAATCATTTGGTTAAGTCTGGTGGACAATGTTGCACGGCAGTTAGAAACTTTGCGGAATTCGTATATGTTAGAGAATAGATAAGTTGTCAGTTCTCAAGAAATAGTTCGACTATAAATGAATAGATGGATTGATATACTGATTCATACAAGTTAAGACCAGTTCTAAATACAGGAGTAATCTGATCTGATCAATCCATTCAATTTATGGATCTAATACGGATCTTAACAATTTAAAACTTTTTACCTGAGACGTTAATGTTTAAAAACTATCTTACGACTCCCAGTTTTGAACTTATTCAGTTAGAGTTAAATTGGTTATGGGCTAGTATGGGAACATAGCTCTCAGACCTCAAGGACCATTGTGCTGTACCCAAGCTAGTGTCATAATAAGAAAGTAGAGATATCGGATTGAAGTGTTTGGATGGGAAAAATAGAAGATACGCTCTTCCTAAAACTTCTTAGTTTCTCGAATGAATTGAAACCGATTAGGGATAGGAAGACTATAAGTGTCAATCATACTCATCACATCACTACCAGGTATTCGCAGTCTCACTCTTGCAAAAGCCGGACACATTCAGAGGTAATACTCCGTAGTGTCATCGGTTGAACTTACTTACTTCGACGAAAGTCAGTTTTGTATTATCTTAGAAGTTCATGTAAGTAAGTTCACTAATGCTTTATTTTTTCTGTCAATAATCCAACTAAGGCTTATATATAAAATTAAAAATATAAGAAGGTTCAACAACTTTCTAAAAGGATATTTTGTCAAAGATAACTTTTTAACTTTAACCAAACAATTAAGACTACTTATAAGTATAGTTGGAGTGTAAAAGATGAAGACTTGAGGTACCTTAAAATAAATGAAGTTTTCTCTAAGGATTTAGGAGTATAGAAGCACATACTATGATACAATGAAACTTTCATAGAATATAAGAGATTTCACTAAACATTATATGAGTAGGTAAATTGAAATATACATTAGATCGTATGAGTCACTCGTTAATCTGGACACACTTCCACATCTCATTGGAAAATGTTAACTTCAATTGAATTCCCGCAAATACTTTGCAAAAGATAAATCCAAAGCAAAAAAAAAATTCAATTTCTGCATCTCGTTAACCCAATTACCAAGAAGCGGTAAAAAACATATCGTGCTCAAATGTCTAAAAGTATTAAAAATTCATAAATCCACACACAACAATAAATTATAACTTATATGCCATGTACGAGTATGTGAACATTACACAGGAGCACCGAAAACAAAAAAAACAGATATGGAAGTGGGCTTTTGTTTGGGCGATAATACTGACAAATTGTGCAAACATTCGCACACAATTAATTCCAATCGTGCCCACAAGATAAACTGTAAATAAATGATAGCGAACGAACTTGCGAACTGAACGAATGACTGACGAAACAACATAATTCAAGAAAAACCTGGAGTCGCGGCGACGCGCGGCGGCGTCCATGCAAAGACAAAGACGCAATCCATCAAGGCGGACACACGGTGGAAAAACGCGCGCCAATCGCTAGCAACATTGTGTGACAGTGGCGGCGGCGCAGTAGCGATGACGGTGGCGATGTGGCGTTAATATGCCCACGAATAGACTCACCCGAAACGTACAGCGTCACGTTTCGTTTCGTGTCTGCATGTGTATGTTTGTTTGTTGTTTAAGCGGACGCGTCCGTCTATGGAAACGCCATGTGCCGTCGCAGCCGTTACCGCCGCCATTGTTCATCAATGTCAAATGTGTGAAATTCGCAGAAAAAAAAACAGGATTCTTTCGATTCAACAATCAAAGCACGTTTGTGTTCCGCAGTACAGAAGTACCACCGCGACGTCAACTCGAGAGGCCGGAATGGATAGAGGTAGAGAGGTGTACTTAGCGTCAATTTGGGTTTCGGTACATAAATAAAGGTCTATCAACTGGGATTTGACTTTAGACTTGTCTTAAGAGTTTTTAGGTATAAAGAGGAAATTATTAAAAGATGGCCAATAGGTAGGGACCACAACTGGGAAAGGTCAAAATGTCCAGAATCTAATGGAGGTGAACTTCATATTTTACCATTGATCTTGTATATGTCCCGTTCCAATATCAAGTTCTCCTATATGACTTCTTAAATGGAACGAAAAGAACATCTGAAAGAGTTTCACTTTTTAAGAAGCACATTTGTTTTCGATCCAGCCGCATAACCAGACCTTCTTGTGTTTGTTTGGAGCACTCTTGGACGGAATCGTACGTGGGCGGCGGTTGCGCTCGAATCATATTTCTCGCTTTGAGACTTTGAGACTAAGGAATCACTTTTTTATTGCTTCTTTTTGTTTTCTGTTTCAAGTCTAGGAGATCGCCAGCCCACTTACTTATTGGACACACTTTGTGTTAAGACGCAAGCGCATGGGCATTGCAACGGCGATGACGCAGCGCATTTGCCTTCCTAGCCAACGGCGCACTTTTGCGATTAAGTCATGTTCGGACAGACGCGCTTCTTGGACGCGGTAGCTTAGATTTGCCACACTTAAAGTGCCACAATAAAAAAAAAAAAAAAAAAGGTGCGCTCGGACTGCTGCAGCCCAAATGCAAATCTTGTTGCACATCGACAAAGACAAGTTGCAAATGTGCGATTCAACAAATCGCAACAACAATAATACAAAATAAGTGAGCGGCTACCGCGCGCGCGCGTCCAACCACTTTTGCACCACTTGAAGTCTTGGAATTCTTGGCGATTGTTTGTGCTACGCGTGCGCGAATTTGATTTGTGATGTGTTGTCAGTGCGCCGGCGCAACATCATTTGTGTTGTTGTTGCCGCACGCTGTCAACGAAGAAGCTTTAGCTGACATTGCATTTTTTTTTTCGCTCTCTCTCTCTCTCTTCGAGTGAGTATTGTTTTCCACTGATGATGGATCGAAGTGGCTTGGAGATGTCGTGGATCTTCATAAATTAAGCTTCATTGGAAGATGAGTTGAGGTTTTTGAAGTGATTCGCATTCACTAGCTTTTAGATGTGCTAGAAATAAAGCTGGAGATATTT
Organism: Suillia variegata; assembly: GCA_949127995.1. Classification (NCBI taxonomy): domain Eukaryota; kingdom Metazoa; phylum Arthropoda; class Insecta; order Diptera; family Heleomyzidae; genus Suillia; species Suillia variegata. The sequence goes on from OX421842.1 coordinate 7,498,548, forward strand.
TGACAACTCAACTCTTGAGACTTAATGTGACTGACTCTTTAAGCCATATTATCTCTAGACAATCAAATATATTAAACTCCTAATGACTTCCTTTAAATTCCAGCTTATTAATATCCAATAAAAGTTCCACTCTCACTTTTCTGGCGCAGCAAATCAACAAAGAAACAACAACAAATCGCGCCATTGCCAAATCTTTAAATTTATGCTAAGGCAATAAATTCCCAGTTCAAACTGAAGTGGACGCCAGAGCAACTGCAGCCCAAGTACAGCGCGCGCGGGAACTGTGTAATCCGATTAAATGATATCGGCAACATTTCGTAAGCGGCTTAAAACGGCTGGGCTTGGGCTGGTTGGCTGGCTGGCTGGTGCAAAAAATCAACAACAACAAAAAAATCATCGACGAAGACAGCGACACACACACACACACACACACACACACATGCCGCATTATTGACAACTCAATTAAAAGTCAAATTTACATGCAAAAATTCCGAAAAGCGATTTGCAGTAGTTAGGCGGAGGTACCCACACACATATGGAAAGGCATTATAAATGCTGCATGCTGCCAACAGTAGCAGCCACACACGCGGACAACACAAGACGCCAGTTGCCATCATCATCCAGAGGCCACGTTCACATTTTTACAAAAACATCTCCAGTAGCAACACTAGACAACAACTGCCCTTCAACTGAACAACTCATTCGACTATCGATCGATCTTGCCTCGCCACTGCAACAGTTCACACACACACACATGTATTATATGCTGCATCGATTTGTCCGATTTGCAAATTCTCTCACACTGATTTAATTAGCTGCAGTTCGAGTTTCAGTTCATAGAATTTGCAATTTACGAGCTTATGTGCCCGCTCATGCTAGCATGCTAGCTAGTATGCGATCGTGTCGCATTTGTATCACATTGCGTTGGGCGCACTCGGCATCCAACAAAGTGCAGCATACAGCCCCCGGTGTCCGATCATCGTCATCAGCATCATCATGTTCGCGCTCATCAACATCTCACAGCTCCGTAACATAGATTCGTGCGCTGACGATATCGGCATGCTCCTTCCTCTGGTTGTGTTTTTTTAGTTTGGCGTGTTGATCTTGCTACTTGGCCCTTGTGACTCGCTTGGATCGTGTTTTTTATTCCACTAAATAAATGGCAATGTGACTGCTCCAGTTCTCGACGCCATGCCGCTTATCTCGTCGTAGTCGTAGTCGTTTTCATTTCGTTTCGTTTTGTTTTGTTCTGTTGTTTTTTCTTCTCATCTAGGCTACTTGGTTTCCAGACTAGCGCTTCTGTTGTGTCGAGGGGAAACATATTTCGTTCAAATTGAATTGGAATCGCGCATTTTTGCATATCTTAAGAGTGCACTCGCAAATTGCACAATAATTGCTCATTTGTAATTCAAGATTAAGGGCAGTACTGGCATGTAAGATTAAAGCGCTAGCTAAGTGGAACACAAATGGGAATATTTTAGTATTGGAAACTAATTAAAAATAGAAGAACATGAATGAAGTTATTTAAGTTGTTGAGAAAAAGCTGTTCTTCTTTTATTATTTCTTATTTTTGCATTGGAGTAGTCGGAGTTTCTATGGATTCTGCTTTTTTCAGTTCACTTTTCCAAAAATTGCTTAAATATATTAGAATTATATTTGGCGATTAGGCTTTCATCAATAAGGTCGCGTTATGTATAAACAAACTTGGTTAATAGAAGTTCGGTGGACTTGGAGAGCTGTCAGTAAACGATGTTAATTATCTACTAAACTTGCTAAATCAATCAAAATGGATATAGCCGATTTGTTTTAATGATACTCTGGACAATCATGGTATACCATCGGCCACATGTACACAGACCCTTTCCAAACTCTACACTCTGTGGGAAAGCTGAACACTTTTGCTCATACAGGATGTACCGACTTGGTTAGTGGGAGGGATTCGTGTTGTCTTAGGCCATTAGCCTGCCATCTTTTAATCCAGAGGTCTAACAATCGTCATACTTAAACTAACTGAGAATGTGGAATGAAAAAGACGCATAAGCGCTAATTAAACTCGGATCGCCACTGCAAACCAACCAAGCGTTTTACTTCCTAAAACTTGTTTAATGTTAAACTCGTTTCTGGATTGATCGTCTTTCTCTATTCTGATAATGTTGAAGTCTTATTTTTAAACTTTTTGTTGAACCTTCCTTTTTGTTTTTCTTGTTCAGAAGTTCAAAGTTTCAGTTCCTTCCCGCAATAATTGATAAAAAAAAATGTTTTCTATTGCTCTCTAGACAAAGATTTTAAATTAACGATCCTTGTCCACATTCATTCATATGCTCCAGATATTTTTAATCGAGATCTTTTGCTCAAGAATATATTTATATATATTCTGAGATGATAAATATTTTATAATTTTTAAAATAATTCCGGTTGATTACTAACTTTAGATTCTACAAATTATTTGGGACATCGACTTGTGAAGGGCTTAGTTAGTAGCAGTAGTAGTAAAGTGGAAGTCGATGAGGCTAGACCATCACTAGTAGCACAGTTAGTGTCGTTTTGATACCACATTCTCTACTGAATAGGAGATCCTGAGATCATTTCTGAAACCACCCTGAAGAGTTATGAAATTTTAGAAAGTTAAGCAGGGGTATGTCAGGGCCTAGTTACTCCACATCATTTCCAAAATCCTTCCTTGTTTTATTCTTAATACCAATATTAGTTTAACTTCCTTTATTTTTTAATAGTAGAATCATTTATTCTTCCGATGCAGACAATGATCCATCCCACACTTCTCCAACTATTTTTTTGACTACTGTTCAATATTCCACTTTTCAACTGTAATAGCTCGGTCAAAAAAAACAAAATTCACATATCTTGCAATAAAGTTGCTTAAATTTCTTCAAATTCCATCATCATCTTCAGACATCCACTGTCCCAATTATGTTTCTTTTTAAGCTCAAAAATTCGCACATGTTTTCAAAACGTATCCCACAATCACGTTTCTTGCGTTAGTGCTAATGAAAAAAACAGATCAAATCTCTGAGTCAATTAACAGCAAATTAAATCGAAATGTATTGCTAACAAACAATAACCAACAATTAACAATACAACGGCTGTTAACACAACTACACGACGACAACGATGACGATGACGACTACTTCGAGCAAAGTTAGTCAACTGTAAATGACTGATACTAGGCAAGTAACGCTTGATTTGCGTTACTAATTGAATACTATACTCGGTGTGTTCGATGCGAATCGGTGTAAAATCACAGACAGACAATGGTGTAAATTCATACATACACCGACAGGGGCGCGTAGACAGGGAGGGAGGCAGGCTAGGAGGCAGAGTAACTGCCATAGTATTACCTATGGTAATTGTAAAACAAAAATGCAAATTAATTACTCGTTAGAATGTGTTGCAACTAAGCGAACTTGGTTAATTAAGTAATCAATTTGTGATTTACGACATAGTAGTGAATTGTTGCTGGTTTCTTTTTTTTTTGTTTGTCTAACAATGTGACAATATCTGCAAACGCGTAAAAGTAATTGACATTTGTGACATAATGCATTGAATGCCCGGCATGGAATGACCAGAAGTGTCCATAGTTCAATACTTGCTGCGTCGATACGTCTCAATGACAGGAACGTTGCTTGATGAGTCGTTGTCGTTGTTGTCGTCGTCGCCTGTCGTTTGCAGTGATGTAATTATTATAATTAAGCTATCACTGTTAGCAAAATATCTTAATCAAGCGTTTGCCAGCGGAGGCATGTAATTCTTCTGATACTCGTCGCTTAAGGAATGTCGAGTTGTCGGTTGCAGTAAGTATTTAAATGATTGAATTTGTTAAGTCGTTCTCATGCATAATTCGAATGTTTATTTGTACATAATTAAAGAGATGTTGACGTAAATTCTCGTGATAATCGATTGAAAGGTAATGATAAACATAATGATTGATTTGATTTGTTTAATTAAAAGTTCAGTCGCAAATAATCTTGCTTTTTCAATCGATATAACTAAAGAGTAGGATATAAAGTTGAAAAAATGAATATTGTAGAATCTGACAAAGCTAACTTTAATATTCTAATAATATATCCTGTATCTTAAAATGAAAGTAAAATCATTTAAAATTGATATTAAAATTATAAATCTTAAAATCTTTAGAACAAATTTAGACTTAAATTGAAACGACTTAAATTCTAACTTGGGTGGGGAGGGGCGAAGGCAAGCAACACTGTCTATCGGTGACATGTGAGTGAAGTAAGTACAATTTTTTTTTTTGCTTCGTCGTATACTATTCGCAATAAAGTAAGAAGTAAAAAATATTGTGAAGACCTTTTTTTTTGCTATTCATTTGCTTTCATGAATAGAGTCAAACATGTTCTTAAAAAAAATTTCAGAACTAAATCTGACATTGTATATCAAATCTTTTCAAAATTTAAAATATATTATTAAGGGCTACAATATCCAGTCTTGACCCGGGCGCCTTAATTCTTACGTACGTCCCTGACTGTAAATATCATCAACTTTGTATATACAATATAATAAAAACATAAAATAAGGTATAATAAATGTATTTTCAAGAGGTGCTTCGCAATGCTGGATTTTATAAACTCCAGGACTAGATACAGCAGGACTGACCGCAGTCATTACTGGCTTCTGGTACATTGGAGTGCAATCGGCCAAAATGGGCATCCCACACAACATCTCCTATCGTAGCTGCCAATAACCAGAGGAAAAAGAAACTGTGATTCATTTCCTTTGTGAATGTCCAGCCTTATGGAAAGCGAGAACGAACAACTTAGGCAAATCAGTCTTCGATGGACTGGGAGAGCTGTCAGGAATCGAGTTTAATTTTCTATTAAATTTTCTAAATCAAACAAAATGGATTTAACCAACTTGTTTAAGCAATACTCTAGACAACCATGGTATACTGCCGGATGTGTACATACACATTTCCTTTTCATATTCTTTGGTTCCTTACAGGATATGATGACTGGGTCGGCGGGAGAGAGTCATGTTGTCTTAGGCGGTTAGCCTGACATGTTTAGTTCAGAGATCTACGAACCATTATTATTAGCACTGTGATCAACAAGATCTATTATGAATGTCCTATATGTTTAACCCCATATTAAGACTAACTGAGGATGTGGAATTAAAACGGCTCATAAGCGCTAATTAGGCTCGGGTCATCATTACAAACAAACCAACCAACCAGGATTACTAAACCTTTTGATAAGCATGAGTTTTGCTTGAATCACAATGTTGTATATTACAAAAGAGACACAATATCAACTCATTAATGCAAACTTAATCAGAAATTCATGAAACAAATAGTCGGTGTATATTAAATGCATAATTAAAATGCAATATTCTTAATTTATATTTAATATGACACTCATGTTAAATTGAACTTACATCGTATTTATTTGGCCTCATTGTACCCATTTATTTTGCATGTAATTAAGATTCGCATTCGGCTACGCTTTTAAATCGTCGGCGACCATTGATAAAAATTTCAATTAATTTAATTTTTATTTTTTTTCTCTCTTTTTTTCTCGACTGCTTTTAGTATTAACTTTTAGTAATTGAAAATTTTAACTCGTAGTTTTAGCTATTTTTTATGCAAGCACTTTTTTTATGTTAATTTATTTTTATATAGATATATATTTTGTTTGTGTTAGTTGAGGTTAATAAAATATGTTAATAATATTATTTGTTTTCGAACTCGTTTATTTCGGGGATTTACAAAAGTTCGTTGTTTTAAATGTGGCGTGCAATTAGGTCAGATTGATGTTATAATTATGGTGTGCAGTTTATTTCTGAAAGGAAAAGAAAAGTATTTGTTAGACAAAGTAGTTAAGTAATTGATTTATATACAGGGTGGCGCAACAGAAATCACCCTATTGGAAGATGCTCTCATTTTTGCAAATGGCCGCCAATGTCAAATCTGTTTTGACATTTGTGGACTAGACAGATACAGAATACAAGTGAATAAGCCATGGAGCGATACACTCCCCAAAAACGCGGAATAATTGTGTCTATTTTTTTGCGTAACAATTCGTCTTTGGTGTTGGCAAAAATCATAATGAGCGATGAGGCTCATTTTCACCTTAGCGGGTACGTGAACAAGCAAAATTATCGCTTCTGTGGAACCGAAAATCCGCGAGTGATGCACGAGAAACCATTACACCCGCTCAAAGTGACTGCGTGGTGCGCTGTTCACGCTGGAGGAGTCATCGGGCCGAACGCCGCGGGTCAAACGACAACACTGGACGAATTAGGACTGGTGGACATGTGGTTCCAACAGGACGGAGCAACAGCACACACTGCACGAGCCACAACCGACATTCTGAAGGCCGCGTTTCCGGGTCGCTTAATTTCGCGTTTTGGCGATTTGCACTGGCCCGCCAGATCGCCCGATTTAACGGTCCCGGACTTCTTTTTATGGGGTTTTTTGAAGTCTCGTGTTTACATCAACAAGCCTGAGATATTGGAAGCCCTCAAGGAAAATATCCGACACGAATGCGAGAATTTATCGTACGAAACTCTCGCCGAAGTGTTGGAAAATGCCATAAAACGAGCCCGTATGGCAATCAATTGTGACGGCGCCCATTTATCCGATATCATCTTCTCGACTTAACACAATTAATTCTAAAGGTCTAAATAAACATAATCAAAAAACAGAATTGAAGTTTTTTATTTAGAAAAAAAATAAGAGCCAAACAACATCGGATGACTTCTTTTGCGCCACCTTGTATATAATAAAAAAAAAATCAGTTTAAAATTTTATTTAAAATTTGTCGAAATATATTTGAACGAAAATGAATGAAAAAATTTTCAGAAATTGGACAAAAATATATTTCTAAGCTCATATAAAGACGGATATAAGTCTTGTATCTGATGGGTGCTAAACTATCAACGTTCGACCAATTTTATATATAATACGAGTATGTATTCCATTTAAAAATGTTTCAGTACAAAACTAAGTTTTCTATTATAAACATTTCGAACTTTTGATCAATTTGGGATTGCTCTCTAATGGAATTATATGGAAAGCATTCACCTTAAAAAAGGTAAACAATTTTTTCATTAGATTTGGCACACGTTTAACTAAAACGTCACCTAGTTCCTACCTGTTGGAAATAACATTGTTACTAATAAAAGTATATAGAAGCACTGCGACCTGAAGGATATATTCCATGCAGCATGGAAATTACATATTACCTAGCATAGTGGAACTATAGAGTGCCTAAAGGAGAACGTGTTACTTTATGTCTAAATTTCAGCTTTTTTATTAAAACTTTAAAAAATATAAATTGGAGCCTAATTTATAATCTTCAATTTAATCCAATTAAGTAATATTTGTCAAATTAGTACCTAGGATATATCAGTGAAGACCAATAATAGAGCAATTTTAAGCCTTTTAGATTAGGAATATAAAGAAGCAAGTGAAATTAAAAAAAATATTTTTTAGTGCTTAAATGTAATTTATCGAATATTCTGGAGACCAGCAAAGAGTTACCAAAAAGTTAGTGAGATTTAAATATACCGCGATACTATTAAGAAGATATAAATCGAAGAAGTTACACTGAAGCAGCGAACTCAATTGAGGAGCTGTATCTAATGAATGAAATTTGGACAAAATTGATTTTTGGCGGTGTTAAAAAATCTAAGGATAGTCGCCACTTGATCTCATGCTCTAGTAGAGGCTACCCTACCTGATACCATACTCTTGGGTAGCATCCATCTGATCCCATACTGAATTTTAGAATTAGTTCCTCAATTATGTTTGGAAGTTTACAAAAGCTTAATTGTGGGTTTTTGGTTTTGGAATATTTTACTTAGAAGATGCTTTAAGCTGTGACTTGGGTTAATTTTAATTCATATTCGTAATTAATTTGGCTAAGAGTTTGTCAAGTCTAGACAATGTTAGTCATGTTGTACTTTTCCCAAGTAAAAAATCCAGTTTTTTAAAAGAACATTTACCAAAATAAAAAAGCTTAATTAAAAAATTATATTAACCAAGTTTTGCAAATTAAGTTAAGTTATCTTTTCATTTATGTATAATCCATGCAAATTACATACCAAGAACGATATTAAAGTTAAAACTTGTTTTTAAAAATATTCATTCATTTATTGTTATTAATAAATTTATAAGAAATATTCACCTTTTCACTTTAAACTGCATTAGAAATGACAACCCAGTGTGCCCAATTTCACATCGAACTGCATTGCATGTGTTTATGTATACGCGATATTACACATATACATATAGATATATATATATATACGTATGTATGTAAGTATTTGTCAGGAATACGCGCGCGTGTGTGTGTGAGGGGCCTGCCACAATATGCACACGCACACACACAGAGAGACACAAAACCAAATTTAAATACAGTTATTAAGCTTAACGCTTAAACGGCGAAACGCTGTTATGTAACTGTATTAAAGGTTTAAAAAAAATTCGGAACACTTTTAATTATTTTGATTTTTGGAAAAAAAAACTTTTCACGATTTTAAGCACAAATTTTAAACGAAAATTTTTGCATACAAATCGGTCGATAGGTCAAACCAGAATAGAGAAGAGACACCAGAAACCAACCACAGACACACACAACACACACGGCCACACACACGGAGACAGAAAAACGTATAAAACCGTCGTAAAACCCGACGAACGAGCCAAACGGCGAAAACGAAAACGACAGCACGGCAAGGCAAAGCACGGATGACTGACTGAAGGCAGGCAACCAGCCAGTCAGCCCCAAATCACACACGGATAACGTAGCCAAAGAGTCGAGTCGAGTCACGAGTACGGCAGGAGCGAGCAGACGTAGAAAACGCAAGAGACGAAGAGCGCACAGCACAGAAAACATGTCGGAGCGGAAGAAAACAGAAGCAAGTTTAAGGTGTTCCAAGAGCAGGTTGTTCACCATGCTCTTCCTCTCATTGTCCTCATAACAGAGCGCATATTTGTATGACAAATGTTGAAATTTTAATAGGAAATTTAGTAAAAAAAAAAAAAATGGTGCAAAGCTTTCAAAAAATATTTGGCGATAACCCAACGAACATAGTTCAAACGTTTGAGAACAAATGTTTGAATTTTCTTAGTATCGAATGTAATTCTTTAATCGAAAATAAAAATTGATTACTACATATGAATTGAATATGAGGTTGGTTTAAAGTTTAGTTTGAAATTGAGAAATTCGATTAATTGATAAATTTAACTGATATCTCCATTTTATCAGAACTTTTTTTTTAGTTTCTATCATTATAATATTACTTTTAAAACTTGAAATCTAAGGGCTATATGGAAAAACGATGAGAGTCATTTTTGTGTAAAGTCGTCAGATATCGAATTTTAAAGTTTATTTTCAATGATTTTCTTCGATGGTCATCATAGCCTTTCAAATCTGAATTTTATTTGAGATTAAACGCTTGAAAAAATCTGAATAGTAATGTTTGATTTCAATTTGAGAATAAATAATTATACAAATGGTTTTATTTATACCCATTAAGGTTTGATACTGATCTAATATCAAAAGACTTTCTCAAGTGTCAAACGTTTGAAAATGATTTGAGAATAACTTTTACAAGAAAAAAGAGGAGAATAAATAATTTAGCAAACTTCTTTTTCTCTTCCAAAAGTTATTCCCAAATCATTTTCAAACATTTGACACTTGAGAAAGTCCTTTGATATTAAATTAATAACGAACCTTAATGTTTGCTGGGTATAAACAAAACCATTTTCGATATTGAGCAAACACCTTAATATTTTTAAATAAATTAGAAAAATTCGAAACACCCTGAACCGCACTTGGAAAAACAATTTTTTTGTTGTTTTTACTTTTTTTTTTGTATTTTTAGTTTTGTTTGGCCTTTTTGGGGAAAAATCGTTAAATACATCCACATACACTGACTGACTGACTGACAGCACCGACGGACACATTAACGTAAAAAAATAACACCAAAAAAAAAGAACAAGAACACAAACTCAAACACACTCACTCACTTGCACTAACACTCATTCGCAATCGATTTTGTTTCCGGCATTTTTCACGTGGTTTGCTTTGCTTCGTTTTGCAGTGGTTTGCGTGCTGCTTTATATGTGTAAGTGTGTGTGTGTGTACAAGTATATGGTAAAGACGTAAAGTGGAAAGGTGGATAGAATAGTAGAGTGATTTTTCCAAATATTGACAGTTCTTACTTTCATAAACGAAATTTTCTAAAATTCGATTAAAGTAACGATTTTTAAGCACTTCCGGTTAGAAATTTAAAAACAACGTCCGTCTTTCTGCTCTTTCAACACTCTTCGCAGTGGTGTGAAAATTGCGAAAATAACATGAAAAACAAAACGAAAAAAATTATGTCACTGTGCGCTATCACATGCAAAACACCACAACAACAGCAATAACAACAACAACAACAACAACAACAACAACGAAAATCCATTTAATCACAATTTTCACTTTAGTTTTCGCACTTCCGCTTTGTGCTTACAATTTGGAGGAAAAGACCGGAAAAGGCACACGCAACGCTCCGATAAAATGCGAAAAAAATGATACAATAAAAACAACAACAACAACAAACAAACAAACAAACATCAACACCAGCGAACAGCGAGCAGCGTGAAAATTCACGTAACAATTGATTTGTGTGTCACAAATGTCAAACGCAAGTGTCAAACCAAATTTGTGTGCCTGTGTGTGAGTGCATGTGTGTGTGTGTGTATGTGTCTGTGTTTGCGGATATTGCGCTGCGCTCCGATGCAGCTTGACAGGAGGACCAGGTAAAATTGAGCAAATAACTCAGAATTAGAGATGCGGCGAAAGAGCGTAAGTCGATGTACATAGTTTGGGAGAGTGTATGAGAGCCGTATGCCCTGCCGTATGGCTGTGCTTTTTTTTAATAGGGTAAAGCTGGCTTTGACGTGTGACCAGTTCAGAGTTGCACTATTTTTAGGTTAGTTGCAAATGCTTTTTTTTCTACATTTTTACTTTCAATTTCTTAGTTTATTAAAATATTTAAAAATTGTCAAATTAAATTTTAACCCTTCGCTTGGGTCTTATTCGATTCATTGAAAAATGTTTCAATATTTAACTGCTTATGCAGTTTTTTTCTTAATAATAATACTGAATAATAGAGAAAACAATAACTGAAAGCGAAGTTTTATTGTAAAAATGCAGATTAACAACTTAAGGAACTTTTAAGCTTTGTTTCTTTAGTTTTAAGAACAAAGCACAATTTTTTGGCTTTCGAATACAAAATCAGCTGTTTCATTTAAAATTTTTGTTATTGTTCAATCAAACGAATATTAAATTGAGCTTGTTCTTTGGTTTATAATTGTAAAATTTACATCTTAGAATTCACCTTAAAAGTCCTTGGAGCTTTAGGAGTTTTTTCTTAAAAAAGTTTGTTCACGAAGAAATTAACGTTTTTTATTTTTGAATTTGCCGCATTCATTCAAGCTAGTTTTTGCCCGCTATGTCAAGGTGACGTTACAAACTTATGTTTCGTATATCAGCTGTTTTTCTTTTCCTTTTCAAAAAGTTCACGAGGCGCTTAAACAATTCTTAAAGCAAGTTGAGCATACAATTTTCTTTAAAAGCACACACACTTGCATATTTTTGATATATTGATTGAATTTTTATTTTTATAAAACATAAAATGTTTTTCCTTAAAAAAAAAATTAATTTAAATGGTCATTGAAATATACATATATATCATATATTATATGTATATAATGACATAAAAAATCGACCGAGAATTCGAATCATTCAAATTTAAAGCAATTTTATGGTAGAAATTTAATTTGTTTAAAGCAAAATGATTTTCCTTGTGCTTAAAAAATCGAAATTCCAAATAGAAAAACTTAAATTCACAAATTTCGGCTTTAAACGGCTTAAATCCATTTGTTAAAAAAAAAGAACTGAAAGCGAAAAGCTCGCGAATCGCTGCTAACCGCAACAATTTCAAAAATCGCACTGTTCGAAACTTTTTCGCCATAGAATCAGGCACACACACACAAACACACACTAACACATATCAATCTACACGCAACACACTCATACACAAACACCGATGCACTTTGCGCACACATACACACAACCTTCGCAATTTCCACCGAAAAAGAAAAGAAGGAAAAATTGCTGCATGCAGCAAAAAAGTTGCGCAGCGAGAGGCTTAAATGTTGCCGTGTTGTTTTTTTTTTTTTTTATTAATTTTTTGTTGTTGCAATTTTTTTCTGTTTTTTTTTGCTTACTTGCCGCAAGCAGCAAAAATGCCGAGAAGAAGAAGAAGAAGAAGAAGAACGACGTGCTGTGGCGGTCGGTGGTAATTCAAGAACTTTAATAACGTTTACTTTGCACTATTGACTTAAAGCGGCAGCGGCTGCGGTGAGTCGAGAGCGGAGCGGAGCAGTGGCGAGGGTGGCCACCGCGACGGATTTTCGCTTTGGCGTTTTATTTTTTTAATTTGTTATGTTTTGTTGTTTTTGTTTTTGTTTTTGATATTTTTTGTTTTGTTTTTGCAATTTTTGTTTGTTGTTAGTTTTCACACAAGCTGAGAGGGTGGAAATTCGCGATTGCAATTTTCGTTGTTAATATTTTGTTGTTGTTGTTGTTTTCGTTGTGTTTGTGATATAAAAAAGAAACGTTCACGGAAATGTACGCGACACGTAACCGACACGATTAGGAAAAAAGCAAAATAATAAACGAGATATAGGCGAAAAAAGGAGATAAGCCCGCAATTAAAAAAATTGGCGTTTTTTTCTTATTCTCTCGATTGACTTTGAAAAATTCGATTTTAAAAATATTTCTATTAATATTTTTTATTAATTAATAACAAACGTAAAAAACAAAAACAAAAAAAACACTGCACCACTGCATGTGACGGCGTTGGCGACTGCGGCAAAGGAGGCGGCATCGGTGGCGCATTCCGAACAACGACGAAGACGACGACTGCGACGACGATTTTTCTTCTCTCGTACGTTGTGAACCCAACTAAATGCGATACGAAACTGAGGCAAAGGCAAAAACGCACAACGTAAAATCTTGGGTTATGCAGCAACGGACGGACAGACAGACAGGCGGACGGACGGACAGACGGACGGACGATAGTCGCAGAGGCAGCCGCAGCACACAGCCACACACTCGAGGCTAATATCATGTCATACGAGCCACATAGCCGCAACAGCAACAAAAACAACAACAACAGCAGCAGAAAACCCATAACAAAAACGACAACAACATTGACTTGTACGACGATGATTGGCGAGAAGGTTGCCAGACGATTTGTTTTTTGACAAACTTAAAGAAGGAAAAATAATTGTAACAAATTTATTTTTATAATATGCAAAATAAATTTTTTAGTTTATTTAAAAAAAAATCAAAAAAACAAAATTTATGAAAATAAAAAATTTCTTTTGAAATTTTATTTTTTTATTCGTTTAATTCATTTGAATATAGTTTCCTGTTATTCCATTGACTAGAAATATTTTTGGTAGTAAATGCAAATAAAATTTCAAAGTTGTCGATGTGGCAACGCCGACAGCGATTATGATGGAGACCGACGACGATGACGACGACTGCGATGAAGACCGACGGCCGCGCATTGAGCACTTTAAAGTCCAAGCACTAAAAACAACAACAACAAGAACAACAATAACAACAACCCGGGGCAGCAGCTTTGGAAAATGTGCTTTTTGAGCACCAGAGCAGCACTCGCCCCCCCCCCCCCCCTCGCTCTCTTCACAGGAGCAAAACAACAACAAGAGCAAAAAAGCCACAAATCATAAAACTTACAAAAAAAAAAACAAATCAGAGCGCAGAGTAAACGACCACCCCATACTCTCCCACTATGCAGGCGCACACACACACACACACTTGAACGCATTAAAAAGATTTCACTCGCAATTGGAGCAGCGTGAGCTCCTTTCGAGACGATTTGTTATTGCAATGCAGAAGGTGTTTGAAAGAGCGCAGAGCAAACAAAAAAATTTAAATTTTATGTTTTTACAGTTCACTGCAAAAGTGCGGCATTTTTTTTGTTTGTTACCACCAAGCAGGAGAGAGAGAGAGCGCGCTATAGAAAGAGTGTAAGATGGACTACTGCATTACAGCGAGCACGAGGAAATTGTCAAATGAGAGCGGAAGTGCTTTGTATGTGGCAAAGGATAGAGCGTGGATGACTAATGAATCATAGGCGGAAGTTAGAGTAAATATTTCTTCAAGGGGTAAACGTTTGGTTGAAGTTAACGGTTCTATGGTGGATTGGGTTGATGAGCGCGAGTATCCGAACTATTGGGAGAAACTATTGGCAGGTACTGCATGTGCCTGTGTCGGCTGGTTAGGTCATAGCTAGTTTGAGGGATAGGTCAGAGTGAAATTTACCACAAGTTTGTGAACAGCTGAGATGGTGAGTTTGCTTAGAATTTTACTCACCACTAAAATTATTTTTATAACCGCTATAACTCCGAAACTATAAAAATGGAACAAAATTATAAAAAATAAAATGAAACATATTTTAAAGGTAAATATTTCATTAAACAATTTGTATCGCATTTTAGAGCAGCTCGAAGTCAGACGAGTGTGCTCTTAAGTCAAAAGCGTGTAATTAAGTTTAACTGAAATTTTTTTTCTAACAACTTATTTTTTTTATGACACCCTTGGTAACCCGAATTTATGTCACTCAACGAAATCACTCGCCTGGCACTCATTTGGCTTCAGCACAAGCACAAACCCTTTCAAACTCGACAACCAAAAGCAACCAATTCGACACCAACCCCTCTCCCACGTTACGCTCACTCTCTCAATAAGGGTAGTTTGCTCTGCGCTGTCACTTGAGTGACTCTCTGCAAGCGAGTAATTTCACGCATGCGATAAAAATGATTTTCAGCACTATTTCAAAGTTTTGCAACATGTTGGATTGAGGTTGGCGCATGCGCAACACACACAGCAACATGCCACATGTAACTCGAACAAGTTGTATGTCGCCTTATGCCATGCAACATGTTGCCGGTTGTGTTTGAGTAGTTTTTTGTTGCGACACAAAAATGTTCGAGTAGGAGTTGAAAGTCGTATCGAACAACATTTCGGCGGAAGTTAAAATTGAAATGTTGCAAGTAGAGTGGACAGTAGAATAAAATGTAAATTAAAAGTGGTTGAAGCTGGTAGACAAAAGTTTTGTAAAAAAATGTTTTGTATGTATATATGTTTGTATATATGTACTCGTATATATACTATAAATATTTTTGATATACAAAAATTGTCCACTAAAATTTTTTGAAATTTTTAAATTAAGGCGCGAAATATTCTTACCCAGGATCATGAAAAAGAAATTTAATTTTAATAATAAAATTGACAATTTTAATTAAAAAACAAATTCCAAACAAAAAAGTTGTCTACAGGAATTTCCGAAATTCAAAAATAAAACAACAACAAAATTACTTCAGAGCAGCACAGCTCCTCGGACTGCTCGACTGACATTTTTATACGCGTATTCATGTCTTTTTAACAAGGTGCGATAAACAACAAATTAATGAGGCAGTCGCCACCAGTACCAGTACCACCAAAAGCGAGAAAGCAAAAGCGCACACAAGAGAGAGAGAGAGAAAGAGGTGCGGGCGCCTCAGCCGCAACGACGGATAACGCACGCGGTTCGAGCTCCGGCCGCGAGCGCATTCGAACAATTCATAATTGTCATTTATTTATTGTGGTATTTTACGCCGGTTATTAAAGTGAATTTTTCAACACAATCGTTCCTAGTCCACGCACACACACGCACACGCACGCACAACATGCCACTCTGCTGCCGTCATCTTTTGTAGGCAGACTTCGGCCTAGGCTAATGAACACAGGCACGAACGAATGGACGAACGGAAGGACGGACGCTTGCACGCAAGCGTATGCGCAATCCGATAGGCAATTTGATCGAAAGCTTCGATAGGGCACAGGGAACTGCTGAACTGACTGCAATTTTGAGCCCTGCACACTCTGCGCACCTGGACCAATGATAAGATCGGTGGGTAAACATCATATGTGAATCTTGAGAATCTTCGCGCAAGCAAGTGGCATATCAGCGAGAGATCAGGGTGCAGATTTACATATTGTATATACATATACATATGTATATAAATTGAAATTTTAAGAAAGTATTGAATAAATGAAAAAAAAAATACTAACAAATAAAATCAATGAAGGACAAAATATAAGAAATTGGAATAGATTAAAAAGCAATTTCAATGTAGAAAAAAAATTCAACATACATAAATAGAATCAAGCTGTATTTTAGCTGCATTTTAGCTGCATTTTAGCTGCATTTTAGCTGTCTTCTAGATGTCTTCTAGATGTCTTTAAGCTGACTTTTAAGATGTCTTTTAGATGTCCTTTTTGATGTCTTCAAGCTGCCTTTAAGCTGTCTATTGGCTTCCTTGCAGCTGTCTTTTAAGCTGTCTTTTAGTTATTTTGTTGACTGTTTTTATATGTTTTAAGCTGTTTTTTTTATATGTCTTTTAGATGTCTTTAAGCTCTCTTTTGGGTTCCTTTATCTGTCGTTTAGCAATCTTTTAGATATTTTTTGGCTACATTTTAGATGTTTTTAAGCTGTCTTTCGGCTTCCATATAGATGTCGTTTAGTAATTTTTTAGCTTCATTTTAGCTGCATTTTAGCTGTATTTTAGCTGTCTTCTAGATGTCTTCTAGATGTCTTTTACCTGTCTTATAAGATGTCTTTAAGATGTCCTATTTCATGTCTTCAATCTGTCTTTAAGCTGTCTTTTGGCTTTCTTATAGTCTTATAGCATTTGGTAATCTTTTAGATGTCTTTTAGCTGTCTTAAAACTGTTTTAGCGGTTTTTAAGAAGTCTCTTAGTTTACTTAAATCTGTATTTTAGCTGTTCTTTGACGGTATTTCAGCTGCCTTAAAACACCTCATACCCACCAGGCAAACCTTAGTTATCGTGTATAAAATCCGCGCCCTCAACGTCATCTGTCCGCAGCAGTTTTTATTATATTTCTCGAATGCCACCCGCTGTGCAGTTTTGTCAGAAGACTTACTTCTGCTGTCCTTGCTGCATCCGCGACTCATCGAAGCGCGAACCTGATGCAAAGCGAACGCTGCGTTATCCAACCGTCCGGCTATGTGATGTGATGTGATACCGTGGATTTCGTTTTCGATTTTATTGTCCTTTTGGGTTTTGTTTTAAACTGTTTTAATTTTTTTATTATTATTATTATTGTTGCTTTTTCCTTTTAAAATAAATAAATAAAATTTTTGTAGTTTTTTGAAAATAGCAATTTGTAACTTTGGGTGCGGGTGGCGCATGCGCATTGCAATTTGTTGCTGTTGGCGCAACATGTTCACACCATTAAGGCAACATCGGCGTTTTGCTGTTGCACTTAATGCGCCGAAGGACGAAAATAAACCGCCAATGATAAATGAGCTGCGAGCGTAAAGTTATGTTGGCAATCAGTTCGGAAACATGCGAATTTCAAGAATTTATTAAAGCTTACATCGATGAGAGATTTTTTTTAAATGTATTGTAATAAATTAAACAATTTGTAAATCAGTTTTGTAATTAGGCGAACATTTGCAAAAAGGGTTACAAAAGATTTGCAAAAGGCTTGCAAAATGTTTTCAAAAGGTTTGCCAGGTTAGCAAATTGTTTACTATGACATCAAAAGATTTTCTCAATTAGACAAACGCTTGCTTATGTAGTTCAAAATTTGCTTAAAGCAGGAAAAGGTTTATTTGTATAATACTAAGTCAGCGAAAAAGCTGCAAAAAGACAACAAATGCTTTCAAGTTTTGCTGCAAATAATTCTTTAAGCCTCATGCAATTTAAATGTTTTTTTTTTATATTTATTGCATACATACTTGTATATCATAAAATGTTGTTTGCCACATAATTTTTTAATATATTATAGTTACAATTTTTTATTATAGCTGGTTATTATTCAACGTTGGCGGCATTTGCTGTCAGTTTCAAAAGTGCATGAAAAAGAACGCCGCCGCCGCCGTTGCCGCCGCCGCGTGTCATAATTAAAAGCGCATAAAGTATTAACTGCCAAAGCGAAGCAACACAACCAATAACAACATCAAGAGCAATAGTAACAAATAATCACAACGGCGCAACATTTGTTGACGTTTTAACAACACTTTTGCAATACTTTTGCAACAACATGTAAAAAATTAACTAACAACAAAACTAAAGAAACAAAAACAAAAAACGAGGGAGTTCTTCGCACTTCCTTTGTTGTTAAAAATGCGGCATAAATTCCATTTAATGACTTTGTTAACACTGTTTTCTTTTCTTAATGGTGTACAGTAAAAAAAAGTATATATTTGCTAAGCTAATAACGGCTACACGCCCCCATTTTCAGAGGCGCCTGCAGTTAAAAGTCTAGATCCGTCTTTTAACTGGCGGCACATACGAGTATAAATAAGTTTACTACAGAAATAATTAGTTTTGCAGTCTTAGCTAATCTTTTGCTGTCTAAGAGAAGCAAACTTTTCGCTATCTTAGAAAAAAAATAAGCTTTCTTTTTGCTGTACTTTGAGATGACTTAAAGCTTTCACTAAGCTGTGTTTTAGCAACATTCTAGATTTTTTAAATAATGCTTTTTTCAGCTTTATCAAATCTGCCGCTTCTGCTGACTTAGCAAATCTTTTGTTGTCTGAGAACAGCTTTATGTTCTTGAAAGCTTTTTAATATCTAAGACACACTAAACTGACTTTTAGTTAGCTTTTGGTAGCGTTTAAAATATCTTTTAGCTGTCAACAGTTTCTTGGATGTCTTTATGCTGTCTTTTAGCTGCAATTAAGCTGCAATTAAGCTGCAATTAAGCTGTATTTAAGCAGTCTTTTATCTTTTTAGAAAATGATTTTCTGCTTTCTCAAATCTTGCTCTTCTGCTGACTTAGCATAATTATTGCAGTAAAAAAAAGATTTTTATTCTTAATAAACTTTTAACTATCTTAGGAAAACTTAAATCATCTTCTTAGCCAATTTTTTGCTGTCTTAAAATGTCTTTTGGCCGACTTTTAGTTACTTTTGGATGTCGTTTTGCTGATTTTTAGCTGACCTAAAGCTGCCATTAAGCTGTATTTAAAAGAAATCGGTTTATCTGCTTGCTCAATTATTGTTCCTTTACTAACTTAGCAAACTTTTCGCTGGTCTAACAATAATTTAGTTGCTTTTGCTTGATCGTTTCTTTAAAAATCGTTTATTGCCTTTTTCCAGAATCTTTTGCTTTAGCATAATCTTCTTGTTAGCATTGCTGATTTTGTAAATTTTGCTCTCTCTCTCTCTCACTCTGACTATATCTTAGCAAACTTCAGTTTGTTGATTTTTATCTTCACTTAGTTTTTCCGTTTATATACTTCGTTTTTTGTTTTTGGTTTTTGCTTTGCTTTTGTCGGCGTTTGCGCATTTTCCTTCCCTAGTTTTTCTTCCTTTTTTTGTTTTTGCTTACCATGTCAAGTGTCTTTAACCTTTGCTTATGATTTTATGTTAATATGATAATTTTCATACGCAAATATTTGCGTTGACAATCAGCGGCGACGATGACGATGACAACAACAACGTCAACAACAACAACGCCAACGGACGCCATTTTGCAAATTAATTTGACAATTTTCGCATAATTAGCGAACGAGTCCGCCATTAGACAATAAGTCGGTAAATGTCTAATAGCTGCCAGCTGCAGGTTTTTCGTTGTACACTTGTGTATATTTACACATTACGTCGATGTAAAGTTGCACTTACTATAACTGCTCCAAAGATTTTCATTAGTACGAAAAATGCGATAATGTTTTGTTGTAAAAAAATGTTGCTAAGTTAGCAAACTGTTTGTCAACATTAGGTGTCTGTTATATCGACTATTACACTTTATGTCAATGTAAAGTTACACTAAAATGCTTCAAATTTATTCAATAAATGCCATAAAGTATTATACGTAGTAAAATTTTTTGCTAAGTTAGCAAACTGTTTGTCATCATATTTATACCTTACATTGATGTAAAGTTACACTAAAATAATTAAAAAATTATCATTAATTAGAACAATCCGATAAAGTGTTTTATTAAGGAAAAATGTTGCTAAGGTAGCAAACTTTTTGTCATCTACCGGTGTAAGTTATATCGACTGTTACTTATGTTTATACTAAACGTCGATGTAAAGTTACACTTTAATGCTTCAAAAATGTTTATTAATAAGAACAATCCGAGAAGGTATTTTATATAAAAAAATCTTGCTAAGTTAGCAAACTTTTTGTCAACTACGGATGTTAGTTATATCGACCATATTATTACAGTCAAATATTTAACAAACAACTGTCGTTTGAAAAATATAATTTTCAACATTTTTCTTCATTATATATTTTCTTTAATCAATTTTTAACAACACTATTTGCTAAGTTAACAAACTTTCGACCACTAACTGTTTAATTATACACAGTTGCATTCCATGCGCGCTAAAATCCAATTAAAAAAAAAACTCGGTATTCAATGTATGGAAATTCGCTTTAAATTTATATTTAGCAGTAGACATGCGAAATTTAACAAAGCCACGTTTCTCGCCATAGTTACTACAAAATTAGTTACTACACAAAACAACAACAACAACAACAAAAACCATTCAGTTGTGGAATACCTAACTGCCAATATTTGTGAAATGTACAAATCGCGCAAAGTCATTCATTTTGTTTATGCGCATAATGAGTTTATTAGAAAACGCTTAGCAAAATTTGCATAAATCAACAGACAGACAGACAGACAGACAGACTGACAAACAACAAAATATGCCTGCTGCAGATACTCACAAATAATTTTTATTTTCATTTGTATTTGTATTTATTTGAGAATAACAATTTGTGTTGTATTTAAATGCAACAAAGTTTACTGTGCGACGCCAAAACAAACCTTGGCTGTGGGCAAATAAATTCGTTTTTTTTTACGGTGTACTACGTAAGAGTCGCACGTTTTCAACACAAATAGTACTAAGTATGGTAGAAAAATGTATATATGTAATTAAACAACATTTACATTTACATAATAATCGTAAAATACTTAAAAAAAAATCTATCAGAATAATCATAAATATTATAGGAAGAATTTTGTAAAATAGAATTTTGGCCTTTTTTAAATAATAAAGAATATTAGAGTAATAAGCTCCATATAGTATGTTGAAATTAAGGTAGAATTATAAAAGAAGAAAGGAAAGAAAATCGTATTTACTGAAAATCCAAATATTAGCAAAATTTTGTAATTCAAAACTAAAGCTGAAACAAAACTTTGAGAATTGCAGTTTTAAAGTAGTGAAAAGCTTTAAAAAACCTCGTTTTTTTTAAATCAGCATTTTAACTAGAAGCACAATTTTTAAATTGAATCATTAAACAATTTTAAAAACTTTACTGAAACTAATTATTTTATAGAACTGAAATTTTAGAAATACTCATGGTTGAATAATATAGTAAGGTTAGAAAAGTAGAAATGTGATCGCAAATTGAGCGAACTCACCTCGATTTCTGTGTTATTTATAAGTTTATTTGTTTGATTTTTGATGACAAACTACGTTGTTGTTTTTATTTATTTATTGTTGTTGTTGTTTTTGTAGCAAACATGGCAACTGCTCAAAAATTCTATTTTCAAAGAGAGAAACAATATCGAGGTGGAGAGAGACATTTTTCAACATTTCTGACCACATATTTATTACACCATGGCAATACTTAAAGAAACTATTGTTAATATTGGGAACTTAGAATTTTGTAATAGTTAATTCAATCAATTTAATCAAAGAGGATCTCGACCTGGTATTATTTAGGCTTGACATTGGTCAGCTAAGAGTGGCGACAAATGTCCATAGCGAATCCACATGCTACCTTTAAATGGAGAAAAGCGTTGAACTTACTTCCTTTTATTTGTTCATCACGAAAGTTTCTTAATGCGAAGTGTTCAAATTTGGAGATATTTATAGAGATTTCAAAAATGTTTATCCAAGAATTCTCATTCTGGATTTGACTAGCGCTGGGCAATGGGAAAGTAGGTGTTCTAGAGTTTCTTCTGCATCCGGTTCGATGCAGTTTCTATACAAATTGTCAAAGCTACAGTAAATCCTAGCTTAATTTAAAGTTAAACAAATAATAACCTAACCATATCCTAAAAAAATTTGGTGAATCCTTTAAAGTTTGACTGATCCTTAAAAATTTTAACAAGAACGTAACAGGAATTAAAAATCCTTTGCCAATTTATTTTAAGCCGAGTCCTATCGAAGCAATAACTTATTCAAAAACAGTTTTAAATACCATCAATAAGTCAAGCTTTTCCAAATTCCCATTCAAGTTTCCACAAACTAATTCAGTTAATATTTAATTCCATATATTTGGTCTACATCGATTCCATTGAATTGGCTGATTCGGGCTCTTGCAGCTGCCGGTTTAGTCATGTTCCATTAAAAATGAATTTCCATCGAAATTTTGCTGCTTCGAATTATTTAAACAAAAGTTTAAAAAAAAAAGTTATAAAGAAAAATTCAACAGAAAATTTAACGCTGGCCCATAAATTATTACGAAACTCATATTTACTGCGGAGCGGTTTTTTATCTGGAAGCAAAAAAAGTGAAACTGGAACAGCGTTATTTATTTATTTATTAAAACACTTTTTTTTCGTATTTTTTGTTATTTTATTTTTGTTATTTTTGTTGTTGTTGTTGTTGTTGTTGTTGTTGTTGTTGTTGTTGTTGTTGTTGTTGTTGTTTTTAATAAATAACCTTTCATAAAGTTAATTCAGTTTGAGCTTTATCGTAGCAGCCGCATCAATAATTCCATTAAGGCTGAAATCACATTTGTGACACGATTATAAATAAATTAAGCGCGGACATCAAAGGGCGGCAAATGAGTGAGTGAGGTGAAGCAGCCTACCCCTACCCCCGCTCGACGGCACGCCACTGGTAACTGAATGCGATTACGATTAAAACTGAAATTGACCATAAAAATGGTTAAATCAACAATTGACAAAGCAAATGACGTGCAGCAAATAAATGAATTTATTACATGACACATACACACAAACAACCATACATGCACACACACTCGCACACGATATTACAACATGACACGGACATGGAGTACGTTAGGTTATGGTCACACTTGTCCGCAGAGAAGCCATTCTGAATTTATTTGTATACCTCAATTGGAAAACTTGGAATTGTTTGTAAATTTGAAAATGAAATTTGAGAATATACTTAAGCTTTGTCGAAACTGAAATACCCTTAACTAGTTTAATAGAAGATGCTATTAGAATGTAAGAGACGCACTTTGGGTGTAGTCAATTGGCATTACTCTAGGTCAAAAGTATTCCAGTACTAATTAATGCGTGGCGCTTTCATTGGCATTAGAGAAAAATAAATTATGAAAAAAAAATTTAGAATATACCTTTTGGTCAATTCGAATTAGACCAAACTTTAAGATGCTTTTCAAACTGTTTAATAGAAAATCCCTCCATTGCCATTGAAAAAATAAAAATTTTGATTACAAAATTTCAGTTGTATTTGAAAAAATTCTGAAATACACCTCTAACTAAATCTGGTCAGAAGAGAATTGACCAATCCTGAAGGAAGCGAGTTTCTGACTTTTAAAATATAATCCTTGCCTTGTCTTAAAAAAAATATTCATTGTTGAAAAAAATCTGGAAGACTCATTTAGATTCTGGTCAGTTGGAATTTGGTTTAAAAATACGTTAAAGTCGCATGTAAACTTTTTTCATATAAGAGCTTTCAAAGCTTGATTTCAAAGAAAAATATATTCTATGAAATACATGAGGAAATCATTATTTGAACTCCAAAAAGTAATCGGATAATTGTAACTTCTGCTCCAAACGTTGGGTATTGCCATTCTTTAGAAGCACCTCAGTCTAAATAATTCAATCTTCTATTAATTAAAAATCTATTCGTTGACTTTAGAATGGCTACTTGGAGTTATTTATATATATTTATATACTCGTATATACAGGGTGGCGCAAAATTAATCACCCTATTGGAAGATGCTCTCATTTTTGCAAATGGCCGCCAATGTCAAATCTGTTTTGACATTTGTGGACTAGACAGATACAGAATACAAGTGAATAAGCCATGGAGCGATACACTCCCCAAGAACGCGGAATAATTGTGTCTATTTTTTTGCGTAACAATTCGTCTGTGGTGTTGGCAAAAATCATAATGAGCGATGAGGCTCATTTTCACCTCAGCGGGTACGTGAACAAACAAAATTATCGCTTCTGGGGAACCGAAAATCCGCGAGTGATGCACGAGAAACCATTACACCCGCTCAAAGTGACTGCGTGGTGCGCTGTTCACGCTGGAGGAGTCATCGGGCCGAACGCCGCGGGTCAAACGACAACAGTGGACGGTGCGCGCTATAGGGCAATGTTGACCGAGTTTTTTCTGCCCGAACTGGACGAATTAGGACTGGTGGACATGTGGTTCCAACAGGACGGAGCAACAGCACACACTGCACGAGCCACTACCGACATTCTGAAGGCCGCGTTTCCGGGTCGCTTAATTTCGCGTTTTGGCGATTTGCACTGGCCCGTCAGATCGCCCGATTTAACGGTCCCGGACTTCTTTTTATGGGGTTTTTTGAAGTCTCGTGTTTACATCAACAAGCCTGAGACCTTGGAAGCCCTCAAGGAAAATATCCGACACGAATGCGAGAATTTATCGCCCGAAACTCTCGCCGAAGTGATGGAAAATGCCATAAAACGATCCCGTATGGCAATCAATTGTGACGGCGCCCATTTATCCGATATCATCTTCTCGACTTAACACAATTAATTCTAAAGGTCTAAATAAACATAATCAAAAAACAGAATCGAAGTTTTTTATTTAGAAAAAAAATAAGAGCCAAACAACATCGGATGACTTCTTTTGTGCCACCTTGTATATATCGATATACTGGGAGGTTACAGGATCGCTGGTATCTACCTTCAGTGCTGACGTCATTCGGCGAATTCTAGTCTTAAATGTCGACGTTTAACGTTGTTGTCCATCAAAATGCAGTTAAACAATTAAAAAGGTTTTTAAAGCCGATTTTAAATAGCCAACATACAACAACAACAAAAACAACAATAACAAAGAAACAGAAACTATAAAGCTCCAACGAGTGAGATATTGCGGAATGGAATGCTTGGAACGAGCTAAGTTAGACTGACGCAAGCAAACTGCGATTTGGTTTAGGAACTCGGTCGTAAATACATCATAACCTTAGCGGCCAACAGAACAACGACAACGACAACAACAACAACAAATTACAACAAAATGGGAAAAATGGTAGAGAAAAGAAAAGAAAAGTACCAGCGTTGAAGGCGGCAATTTATCTTTGAAATCAGCATGGCGCGTCCGCGTACGCTCGTTTCGTAATTAGATACACGCGCGAGCGTTTATGCGCCCGCGTCATCTTCCAACGCCACCGCTACCGCCGCCATTGCGTCGTCGCTCGCATCGCCGCAACATTGCAGCGACATTCGTTTCCACAGGTGAAACTCGCGGAATGCAAAAATTCTAGAATTATGCATACGAGTACACGCCAGCGTGCATCTACTCGTTATGATTTTAGTAGGCGTGGCCGCATGGAATTAAGTTATATGCGTTTTCTTTCTTTCTGGTTATGTTTTTTTTTTCTGTTTGGTTTGGTTTTGTTTACGAAGAACTGCCTCTCATCGTGGCAGCTTGGTCGCCTTTTGTGGCATTGTGACTTCGCATGCAATCAGCGCAATTCATTTGGTCGCGGCGCAGTTTCATACTTTGTTACCGTCGTCGCCAGTTGGTAGGAATTGGTGGCAGCGAGGGCGGCGAAGGCGGTTGTACCGCCATCGCCGTTTGCAGCAGACAACGTCTCCAGTCGCCACATTAAGTAGAACGCAAATAGTGAGTGAGTGTGTGTGTGTGTGTGTGTGTTCTTGGGAATATCATGTGAAATAGTTTTGAAGAGTCTTAAATGGAAGTTAGTAACTATTAAGATTGGCTTTGGTTGGTATACTTGGGGAAAGAGATTGGTTAGGGTTAGGCATCACATGCGGCAGAAACAAAAGAAAGAGAGATGGGAAAAATTATAGGAGAATAAATAGAGAGAGAGAAAGAGAAATGGAGATGAAATTAAGATAAAAAGGATAAAAGATAGAGTAGAATGAAATATTACAAAATTAAAGAAATTCATAAAATAAAAAAGATTTAAAATCAAAGAATAAAGAATTAATGGATGATAAAAAGAAAATATAAGAAAATAAATAAAAAACACACACAGAAAGAAAGAAAGCCTTGAATATAAAAGAAAGCTAGATGATAAAAAAGATTAAAATATATTATAATACAATAGAATAGAATAGAATAGAATAGAATAGAATAGAATAGAATAGAATAGAATAGAATAGAATAGAATAGAATAGAATAGAATAGAATAGAATAGAATAGAATAGAATAGAATAGAATAGAATAGAATAGAATAGAATAGAATAGAATAGAATAGAATAGAATAGAATAGAATAGAATAGAATAGAATAGAATAGAATAGAATAGAATAGAATAGAATAGAATAGAATAGAATAGAATAGAATAGAATAGAATAGAATAGAATAGAATAGAATAGAATAGAATAGAATAGAATAGAATAGAATAGAATAGAATAGAATAGATAGATAGATAGATAGATAGATAGATAGATAGATAGATAGATAGATAGATAGATAGATAGATAGATAGATAGATAGATAGATAGATAGATAGATAGATAGATAGATAGATAGATAGATAGATAGATAGATAGATAGATAAATAGATAAATATATAGAAAGAAAAAAGAATGAATGAATGAATGAATGCAAAATGAATGAAAGAAGGTTAAAAAGAGTAAAAAAAATAAAAAAATAAAAGAAAGAAATAAATAAATAAGGAAGGAAGGAAGGACGGAAAAAATTAAAGAGAGAAAGAAAAAAACGAGAATAAAAGAAAGAAATAAGAAGTCCGGAAGAAAGGAAGGAAGGAAATTATAAATTCAAAAAAAATTAAATTAAAGATAAAAAAGGACGAAAGAATTACTTGTACTCCAGTTATGTAATTTGAAAATTTTTGTGTCATTTCACTGAACCGATTATTTTATCAGCGCGACAGAACTTTGTCGAACGCTTTCATAGAAGAGCTTCCTACTAAAAATATTTATAAAATAAACGAATTAAAATCCATTATGAGAACTGTACAGAAGAATCAAAAAAAAAAAAACGACGGCAACAGAATATTGAGAAATTTATTGAAAAACACTTCAGAGCGAAAGATAAACGCACAAAATAACAAAAAATACTTGACCTCAGCTGGAATGTAAATAAAGCTCTTGAAAACTATGCAAACAGACACATTTGTGCGCCGACGCCGCCTGCAGTCGATGCTATTCTTCTTCTCGCTGCTGCTTCTGCGGGTTCTTTGCATCTTTCGGCTGTCTGTCTGTCTGGCTGGCTGTCTATGTGTCCGACTGTCCTCTCGCTGCGCTTTCAATGGAGCACAGCGTCGCGTCGTTGGCATTGGCATCGCTACAACTCGTTCCGTCATCTTCAACGTCATCCAGCAGCCAAAGCAATAATTTCCATCTTTAGTCCCGTACCGTCTCGTACCAATCCAATCCACTTCCATTTCACTCCACTCCGCTCCGCTCTGCTCCACTCGATTAAATTTCATTTTTGTTTACAAATTTAATTCTTTTGTTCGTAGGCTTTCATGCGCACTTCGACTTCGCCTTCGATTCTACTTCTCCGGAAACTTTTTCACTCACTTGCAGCAGTCATCAGTTTCGGTTGCGGCGGCGGCGGCGGTAGCGTCAACGATGGTGCGTTAAGGGCGCTAGTGCGCTTGCGCGCCCGTTCAGCTTCACCTTTTGGCTCCGTTTGCTGCTTCATCTTTCGCTTTATTTATTTATAATTTTTGTATTCTTTTGCTTTTGCTATTTTCGTCGTCGTCGTCGTCGTCGTCTTCTGCGTAAATTAATCTCGGCTTAATTACTTTTTCGTAAAGTTGGTAGATCGGACGCGGTAGTTTCCCTGGATGCACGGCGCTAGAATGCGTGCGCATGCGTGGCTTTTGTACTGTTGCATCTATGTGTGTGTGTGTTCGTTCGAGTATATTTAGATATCTCGTAAATGCATGGAAAATAAAAAAATAAAAAAAATTCTACATTTTAAATAGGTTAAATGGTTTATCTTGAACTTAATTGGAAAGGATTTAAAAATAGATCCAATGACATTAACCGGTCTCAGAAGTAAGACCTACATTAAGCTCGAGCAGACTTATTCTAATAAGAGGATCATGATATTAGCAGCGATTCGTATATGTCCAAGGTTAGGTTAGGTTTTAATGGCTTTATTTTGAAGGGAGACCCACTTAGGTTAGGCGCCCTTTGTGATGCCATGTGGCCTACGAAGAAATGCTTTCCCAGATGTATATATCGTTTCTTAACCAAAGCGAGGCATGTACAAAGAAGATGTTTTATAGTTTCTTCCTCCTCCTAATCTCTACAGGATCTACAGAAATCATTTGAGAAGATTCATGCATAAGTACCTATGATACAGTGTCCTGTTAGAACGCCTACTGTAGTCCGAATTTGAGACCAACTTAGAGAAATTTGATCATTTGAGCGTTTTTGTTTTAGTGGTTGCCATATCATACGCGAAATGTTGCATGTACTACTCCACATCCATCTGGAGTTAGTTAGAGTTAAAGTTGATGTTGGCTGGTATGGGACCATAGCTCTTAGTCCTCAAGGACGATTGTGCTGTACCCAGGATAGTGTCTGAATAAGAAAGTATAGATATAGGAATGAAATGTTTGGATGGGAATTCTAAAGTTAGTTTCCTTGTTAAAGATTTCCCTGATGAGAAGTTTACATGTTGATAGAGGAATACCATATTCCTTCCTAATGGTTAGAATTTCTTTTGTTGTACCCTCTCGAGCGAGTTCATCAGCTTTACAGTGCCCTGAAATGTGCATATGTCCGGGATTCAAGCATTGTTTGATTTGTAGCTGCTCCGCAATCTCATTGGTGTCCATACTTGGTGGTTATTTGCTTTCATATTGTGAGGACTTTGAATTATTATTGTCTTAGTTCCACAAGCCTCAAACTAGGAAACCTATATATATAATTCTTCCAACTCTCCCATATAGAATTAAAAAGTTTAATTTTAGAGCAGCAGATATACGAACCCAATTCTCTATCCCCACCGAGAGTACAACATTTCACTTATCTGCCGAACGCAGAATGAAATAAATGAAAAATCCAATACAAATGCGCTAATAAAACTAAAACACCCACTTTTGCGATTAATCTATAAAGCGACGATGCAGTGCGCCAACAACAAATTCAGAAGCAATCAAAAACGTTTAAACGCTATTAGGCCAAAATAAGCCAACGCCACTCCACTCCGCTCCGCTACACAACACAACAACACGACAACGGACGACCAAAAAGCGATCTCGCCGATTTATAATAGCACACACAGTGCGCCAAAGTGAGATGCCTCCGCAACAATAACAACAACAACAACAACAACAAAAACAATAAGAGAGCTAAAGAATCTTGTTAGCCGAGTTAGCAAAAAATAGCAACTGCAACAGATGCATGCGGCTATTAGCAACACGGCCAAACGACGCCTTCAGTTTGCAACAATTTTGGTCGAAGCTTTGAGCTGAGGAACTGAGGAGCGTTGCAAATCGGACAACTGGTTTATTTTTTTCTTTTTTTTTTCTTAGCTGTGAAATGGTGAGAAGAAAATTTTCCATAGCGGCTGGCAGCATCTGCTAATCCGCCGATATCCAAAGATATATTCCAAAGAAGCTTCACTTTGTTTTTGTTGTAGTTGTGGGTTGTTTTTTTTTTGCGATTAGGAACTTAAATGCTTTTGAATTATTAAATTAGTAAATATACCGCAGCGTGCTGGTCTATGAATGCTGTTGCGCAGGTGCGGTGCCGGAAAATGCGCCAGCAATAACAACACCAACAACAACAAGAACAG
This sequence comes from Suillia variegata, assembly GCA_949127995.1. NCBI lineage: Eukaryota > Metazoa > Arthropoda > Insecta > Diptera > Heleomyzidae > Suillia > Suillia variegata. The sequence continues at coordinate 7,528,583 of OX421842.1, forward strand.
CAACAACAACGTGCTTGAAAACCAGTTAAAAGTCCATTAAACGCAGTAAGGAGGCGAACCAAAAACAAAAAGAAAGAAACACATGCACAACGTTCTAACGAATCCAACGGGCAGCTTTTGCGTTATTCTCGTGATCGTTGCGCCTGCGCAGCACTTGCCGCCACGGTCGCCGCCGCGCACTCGAACACTCGAACACTGATCGTTTTGTTTCTATTTTGTTGTAATTACACGCGCGCTACAAATGCCGCGCGAGCGCACTCGTCGCACAGTGCGATCGGAGGACAAATAACAAGCGGAAAATTTAAGGAAAGAGGAATTCTTTTTTGTAATTTAAATAGTAAAAAATTTAAAAAAATATTTCCAGACTAGCTCAGAACTGAAATGTCCTTTAATATAGATCAGATCATCCTGAAGATCCTTTTTTTCATTTTAAACTGACTTCATACTCCGCGTACTTCATGCCGCAAAGCATCTCCAACATATAAAAAAAAATCATTAAATTTAAAAAAATGTATTTAATTGAGTTGCTTCACTCGTCTCACTGTGCACTCCAACTAAACGCACGCACTAGTCGGCGCGCGCGCGCGTCCGTGCACTCACTCGATCGCACTGTAATCGAATCTATCAATCTGTGAGATAAATCTTATTTTCTAATCTTGTTATCGATCGTGGAATCCAATTGCGGCAGCAGCCGCTAAAGCATTGCGGCTTGTGCGCCTGCGCGCGCGTGGGTCTGCCGGTCCCCATACCCATCGATAGGCAGATAGATAGCTCTACAATATTTCGCTGCGCTATGGACGGACAGGCGTAGAAGGCGGGTTTCTCAGTTATTTACATGCAGTTATTATGTAAGTAGGTATTCTGCGCCTTAGTTAGTTGGGCTGTGCTGCGCCGCATTCAGTTAACGAACTAACTGGCCGCCTGCCAGCCAGTCAGCCTGCCTGCTTATCTTTATGGAAAATTGGCATTTCCTTTCTCGAGCGAGCGTACCAAGTGTAGAAGCGGAAAGAATTTTAGTTTCAATTTTGAATTATTAAAATTATAAGCAAAAGGCGCTTCTTAATGCGGCTTTTAAAAAATGTTTTTTTTTCTAGTCTTCGATCTTGGCGATTTGGAATTTGATATCGATAATGGATGCTGCTGTTGTTATTGTTGTAGTTGTTGGACTTGGATTTGGTAGAGATTGTGCCAATGTTAATGAAGACATAATCATAAATTTGGCAATGCTGCCAGTTGGTTTTAATGTGTTCGACCTCCGGATGGTGCAACTAATTAAATTGCTGCAACACTTAAAGTTCAATTATAATTAAATGAGTTAACTTATTGTGATGCACAGCAGCGATAGTGCGGGTCTAAAACGCTTGGAAATTAAAATGGTTTGTTGTTTTTGTTAGCTTTTTCTTATAATTATTTTTTTACTTATTCAGAGCAAAAACTTGCAATAAGAAATCACAAAGAAATTAAATTATTTGACTCTAGCTTTCGATCTTTCGTCATTTATTAGTAACCGGTTATGGTATAATCCATAATTACTAAGGTCACACCTTAGTAAGCTTAAGTTGTGACTTTGTTAATGACAAAGAAGAAAGTAAGAGTGGGCTGCCAAACGTTCTCGGGAGGCATATAGCGGTCACGGTTTAAAAACTTTCTTCTTTCCATTTTGTTATAAAAGCAAGCAAAGAGGACAGATTTTATTTTATATATAGTATTGTATATATTGTATTAGGCTATAAGAAGTGTTTCAAGGAATCGACTTTATAGAAAGCTTGTCATAAAGTATGTCCTTCTTCTGTATAAAGCTTTTAGAAGGTCTTTTAGAACTGACCTACATGAAGTAATCCTTTCAAGGAGTAAGAAACTTCCATTGCAATGGCATTTATAAGAAAATTTTTCGGGTTGATGACATTTTTTTACTGCATTAATAAACTTAATAAAATTTGTAAAAATTCTAAAGACCTTTAATGCTCCCATACGACTAAGCCAGATGAGAATTTAATAAGGCAGGATAAAATATGTGCCATTTGTTGTTGTTGTCTAGGTTTGTTTTTGCAGTAAAAAAGGTTCAGAGCTTTTGCGGTCAAAGTCTTCACAGCTGGAATATGGTTAGATACATTCCATAATTGCTACCTTTCTTCAATATCAAAGTGAGGGGCTTTCACTCAATGGTGACGTTGTTAACCTGTACCATACTACTAACTGCCTTTTCACTTAGCCAGTTCGTAGTAAAAAACTAGTTTAAGCAAAAGACTGAATTGTGTCGAAATGTGCACAAATCGATGCTCATCATTCAGTGAAATATAATATGAAAAAGATAAGAAGTTAAAACATTTGCGATATTGTTGTGCAAGATAGAGTTCAAAAATATAATGTTTGGGACTCATAGGGACGATGTAAAAATTGTCTTGCAGGTCCTGAAACATAACCAAATTCATACATAACAAAAACAATTTCAAACAAATAATATTGAGCGACTAAGTTACCTTTTAAAAAATAAAATCTTAAGATGAGAGTTTACGAATGTACAAACAATTTGTTCATTAAAGTGAAATCTTTTTGAGATAAAGCTTTCGCATAAGGACTTCAAAGCGTCATGCTCGATGTTCGTGGTACTTTGCGTAAATCAAATTTTGTTTAAGACCCTTAACATGGAACATACGAATTGGCTTATAGCAACTCAATAAATTATTATCAACTATAAATGACCTACATTCCATTGCTTACATATGCTCTAAATCATACGCTTCACAACATAATAGATATGCCGCAGCAAAGGACAAAAGCCGAAAGCTTTTACGAGAACGTTAAAAATTATAAAAGCGTGCAGACAATCGGGCCTACACATGCGCAGGAATTCCGTTCAACATTTTCATCAGTTACGCAAGAAAATCAAACGAAAATCCACAAAAGGAGATTTATGCCATTTATCCACTTAAACACTTAAAAGTTTTTGGCAAAAAAAAAACTTCTCTGCTGATTGCTGCCGCTGGATGTTGTTGCTGCTGGTGAAGCATTTAATGTTGCTGCAGTCATTTCGGCAGCAATGGCTCCAAATACAAAACGAAGCAATGCCAGGCAAAAGGATAACGACGATAAGCTTTATTCAATTTAGATGTTTAAAAAGAAAAAGTTGCCAAAAAAAATAAAAAATTGGCCAAAGTAAAGCAAAAGTTTGATCCTTTTGTTGCGCGATGATTGAATAAGTCTGCTACTGCTGCCTGCTGGCAAGGATAATTGCGGGCAATAAGAATTTATTGCTGCTCACAAAAAAAAAACAGAAAGGATTTATGTGGGCGCAGTTGCGATAAAATTTGTATTACAGAACCTATGGCGGTGTATAAAGATAATATCCTTGCCAGCCGGGCGGAGAACAAAAATAACAACAACAGCAACAACAACAACAACAAAAATAAACAACAGCTGCGACACAAACTTAAACACTGATTAGGCATCATTTCTATGCTAATCTCAGACAATGTGGCAGGTTCTTTTATCTTTTAATATTACTTACAAACACACATACACACACACACACAGAAAGAAAATGAAACTTTTCCTTTAAGCGAATTTTGTAGGAGCAGCTGCTTAATTTTTCCGCGTGACTAAATCGGAAAACGAAGCTCCGCCGCTCTTAGGGACAGACATTACATAAAAAATAAACTTATTTTCAACTTAACTTTTCTTGTTCGTCGGAGCACTAATATGACCTAAGCTTGATGTGGGATAGGCGCAAGGGATGGAGCGAATATTAAAAAGGTGAGTTTAAAAAGGTGAATTAAAAGTTAAAATTTATAAATAGTTTTTCTATTTAGGATTTTTTATCTCTTATTCTATAAGGATATTTAGTATAAAGAAATAAATATATTGAATAAATTATGTATCAAATATATACGAGTATATATGCTTCGATCTTCATATAGCCATTGAATTCTTTAATTAAGCAATAATAATAATTTGAATGAAGAACTTTTAACCGTCACTTAATTTCATAAGATTCGATCGTTAAAGTTAGAACCAGTGTTGGGCAAGTTTGCACCAGCTATGTACATGTAATTGTTTAGGTACTTTACGTGTAACTAATAAACCGGTGATGGGCACACTTTACACATTTGATATTAGGTTTAAGGTTCTGTAAATGAATAGGACAGAAATACATACTCAAGCGTACAAAGCTTGCCCGCCACTGGTTTAAAAAAATTACTAAAATACACTTTTTTTTATTAAGTCCATTTGTATTTCCTTTATAAGATCTTCAAATATTTGACTAGTTGACAACGTCCATTTTCCACTAGGCACTTATTCTCGCTTTCAGTCCGCTTTGTGGGCGAGAAGGAGAAGATGAAAGCTTGCTCGTACCGTCAATTTTCAAGCGATTCGTTTTCCTACATTCGTCTTGTTTGAAATATTTGTTTGACTAAATGAGTAGTGAAAATAATTATTCAAGAAAAATCGCCAAGTAGAAAAGGGGACTACCTGGCAATAATTCAAATAACCGGATATCTATTTTATATGTAACCAAAATCTCTGAATTTAAATAACAATAAAGCGGTATAAAATTTCTAAAGCAAGTACTCGATATTCGAAAAATCCTTCCCTTACTGCGTGCAGGGTATCCTACGTAAGACAGCAATCCTCGTTTCCTTTGCATTTGGCGGCGGTGGCGTCTGGCAGACGCCATTTCTTACCAAAAATTTTCAACTGACGTATAAATTTCACACTTGACTTGTGTGTGTGTACACACACACAAATAAAAGATAAATAAAAATAAAATAGATAAAAAAGAAAAAAAAACTTCTAGCCCAGAATAACTTTTTCGTGTATTTTTAGTTGCTTTTGAACTTTTCTTTATCTCCTTCTCTTCCTCTTTCTTTTGTTTAGTATTCTTCGGTCGAGAGGAACATGAAAATTCTATTTAAAAGTTGTTTTAGAAAACTAGTCCGTCGCCTTTGCTGTTGCTAGGCACATCGTCAGTTTTTTTTTTGCTTCTTCCGTTTTTCTTGCTTATTTTTCATGTGGTTTTTTTTTCTGTTGGGTTGGCAACATCCGCCAACAGGAGTGGTCGTAGTGGTGACAATATGGCGGCGTCACTGTTATTTCGTAATATGCATTTCTAAGTGATAAGTTTTCGTTGCTATTTCGGCTGGTGGCGGAGCGCTTCGAGTGCGTCTGTCGCTGACGTCGTTCGGTTTTGTGACTTCACCACTTTGGAATGTTATGGTGCAGGATGGTCGCTCGTCGGTCCTTTGTGCTGCGCGTGTCCTTCTGACATCAGCAAATTAGGTGTTGTGGTGTGGCGATTAGTCGTTCTGTTGTTGTTGTTGTTGTTGTAGTTGTTGTGTGCTCCTATTGTTGAATAATAAATGTTGTTTGTGTTTGAGTGTGTGTGTGTGTTTATTTCATTCATAGCAATGATACTTCTTGTTGTTATTGTTGTTAGTGTTGTTGCTGATGACTATCGCCATGTTGTCTGCAATTTGAGGTCGTTGCTGTAATTTCGGTTATTCGGCATTTGAGGTTTGAGTTTAATGACTTCGCTTTCATTTCGTTTCGTTTGAGCTGGTGTGATACTTATAAATAATTCGGTTATTGCAGCGCGTGGCATTCATTAAAAATATCATTATTCGGCGGATTTAGATTGGTGATATTTTTTATATTTGTTTTTTTTTGGATATTGATATCGTAATTTCACATTTATTAATAGTACAATAAAACATACAAAATATATGTGTTTGGCATTAAATGATATACAATGCATATAAATAATAACCTAATGATTGCACCGATAGAAGCTTAGAGCTTTGAAAGCTTTAAACTTTGAAATTTTGAAAGCTTCTAATTTTATTAAAGCTTTGGTAAAACCTGGAAATCAGTTAACATTACCTTTAAGATTTAGTAAGAAATGATTCTCGAAACTAAGAGCACATGGAGCTTGAAAGTTTAAAAGTTTAAAGAGTTGTAGCTTTTTAAAAAGAGTTTTCTTTGTTTATTTTAATAAATCTGAAAATCGGTTTGCTTTGTTTAGAAAATATTTTCAGATATAAAAGCATATGGAGCTTAAAAGTTTACAAGTTTAAAAAGTTTAATTTTTTAAATATAGATTGCTTTTTTGAGTTTGAGCTTTTAAAAAATCATGTTTTCGGAGTTTACAGTTACTTAAAAATTATAATTTTTTAATGTTTTTAATTTTAAAAAAGTTTGCTTATACACATTTTTACATATTAATCATATTTTATACTTATGTAGCTTTATATTTTAAGTCGACTAATAATGCAAACTTTTTCTTTACGAAATTTTAGAGCTTTTTTTGCTACAAAACTTAAATATTATGAATTTTAAGCATCTAGAAATATGATTTTTTTTTTTTTAGATTTATAGCTTTAGAATTCTGAAACTTAAAGCTTATGTCTTTTATAATGTTACAAATTTGAGACTTCAAATTGGTCCTTTAAGCTTTAAAGAAGATTAAGCTGCAACAAACTTCTCGTTACAAAGATTTTGCTTTTTTTTATAAAAAATTGTTTAAGCTTTGTGAATTAATACTTAATTTTATTTACCCACTTAAATTTCTTAAAGCTTTAACTTAGATGATCAAAAGCTTCTTCCAATGTAATTTCATTTGAAATTCAAGTTGAAAATGTACTGCAGACATGTCTGCGCTTCCATAGAAAAACTTGATTAAAATTTCATTGCTGCAGCAATTTTCATGATAATATAAAACAACAACAAAAACATTACGCAAATGTTGAGTTAGCAACACTTGAGCAAACAAACATACAGACAGAAAGACAGACACATTACCGGTTAAACTACACGTGGCACCACCCAAAGGAATAACACCATCTGCCAAATGAAACGAACTTTCGCCAAAGTCAGAGTTGCTCCTTTGCTACTCGATGACACGGGCGTTAACTTTATTAAATTTCCAGTGTTGCCATTTCTTTCAAGCCCAACAGCGAAAGTGTAAGCTTTCGTTTTCAACCAAAAAAAATCTATATATATATATATTATATATATGTATAAGTATAATAAAGGGAACTAAAAACCAAAAGCATACACCCGGGAAAATGAAGCATTTACTCGTAAATGCACCTTCCTTTTTTCTCACTCGTTACTCGCTTGGGTGAGGGGGTAGAAATAATAACGACCGGGTTTAAATGGAAAACGGAAACACAAAATCCGAGTAAATGGTTTCCTTCGTCGGAGAAAATTGCAATTCATTTCCATTTTTATGCGGAATTTAGTGAAATTTATTGCGCCCCGATGTGTGTGCAAAACGGGTTTCCAGTTTCATTCCGAAAATTGTATGCCCCACTGGAGCCGTTTCGCTATACGATGTGCGATGGGCGATGTGCGGCCTCATCAGGAATTTAAGCGAAAATAAAATAAAAATGTTTTGTGTGAAAAGCGTTTCGAGAAGGTTGAGGAAATAACAAGCTTAAGGCGGATGGAGTGCATAAATAACTAAACACCCTTGAACATTCGCCATTAGGTTGTAAGTCGTCGGGAGGGTGGGGGTACAAGCAGAAAAACACTGTGTAGGGATCTTCAGCTGACGATGGAATTTATTATCATGTTCGAATGCGTTGACGACGACGCGTTTCAGCGTACGCCAGCGTCTCCAGCGCCAACGACAAGTTAAGTTGGGTGTGCTTACCGTAAGCGGAGTACTTCGTTTGCGTCATTTCTGGAAAATTGAATTTTTCCTGCATATATAAACGAGTGTTCATATAAATATTTTTTTTTCTGATCAAGTGTTGTTTTTCTTTACCCTCGCTTGTAAGACGTTGAAGTGATTTCGAGCGCATGAGAACATATGTTGGCAGCTTAATTTTATGTTGATGATAATTGCTTATATTGATATGTTTGAGATTTTGGCACTTTTGTTGGAGCAGCAAAGACGACGTCGCTAGTCCTTGCGGACGGTTATCAGGGGGTGAAAAAAGACTTTGGATTTCCGGCAATTAATAGAAACAATTTGTGACGTTGCGAAAGTTGGAATTAATCGTGAGGATAAGGAGGTAGCTGGAATATTAAATTTTGGAATTTCTAAACGCGTTCAGTGAGCAATTTCAAAGTTAAATGTTAAAAAGCTTAAAGCTGAAAAATGCCCAAGGCCTCAAGAACCTTGAAACTTTGAAAGTCCTTAATGATTTTAATTGGAAAGCTCTAAAAGCTAAAAAAGTTAAAAAAATAAGAAACTTAATAATATAAAAGTTAAAAGCTTTAAAATCTAAAAGATTAACTTGCTTAAAGCTGTACGATTTTAATTAAAAAACTCTGAAAGCTTAAAAGGCTATAAAGCTTAAAAGCTTAGAAACTTAAAACTCAAAAGATAAAAGCTGTAAAATCTTAAATAGCAAAATATGCTGTACTTTCTTATTAGCTTAAAGCTAATTGGTTTTAATTGAAAAACTCTAAAAGATTAAAAAGTTGGAAAACTTTATAGCTAAGAAACTAAAAAATCGAAAAAATTGACAGCTCTAAAATTAAGCTTAAAGCTCTAAATCTCAAAAAGCCCTTAATTCAGACAAGGAAAAATTAATGATTTAATAGTACATAACTCATGGTATCTAAAGTTCACCTAAAAATCTGCTATTATTCCTTTTCTACGATACCTCACTTGTCGAATTCTGTTGATATTTTTAAAAATATTCACTTTCTATAAATCCTTTTGACAGCAATTCCCACAGCATACAAACAACATTGTGCAACAATAGTCAAGATGGCAGATAATAAATTACAATCACTTCGAATAATTTGTTTGTGGTGAGAAGAACACAAATAAATAAATAATATTTTTTTTTTTTGAACACAGGTCAACAAAACACTTGATCAAAAAATATTTACAAAACAATCAACGAAAGCAAAATGCCGCGCGCAATTATTTGTGATTCCCATTAATAACGTTCATTAGCCGTAAAACGAGCCAAGAAGGACACAAAGCCAAAAGCAACAACACTGCTGCTCAAGGACAACACGTCAATTTCGAAATTATTTATGATATCCTTGTGCGTACACACACAGACACACACAAACACACACACACACACACACAAACACCGCCAAGCTCTAATTGCCCAAGATATTGGTCGAAATTATTTCTACATTACAAAAAAAGAAGAGAAAATTGATATCAAAAGAGAAACGAAAATAAAACACTAATGAGTCCAACAACAACAACAACAACAACAACAGCAATGATGGAGACAGTTTTTCTATTAATAAAACCGCACACACACTCACACACAAAATTATGATTTATTCCGCTAGTTATACGAAATTAACGTTGACCAAAGCGTTAAAGGAAATGTTTTTCTTCATCCTTTAGTATACGAATAATAGCAAAATAATAATTTGTTATAGATAACTCGATCGGAGCAGTCATTTGATTTATAGCTACCAAACAATGTATTCTTGCGGCAAGATGCACATAAACAATAATTTTTAATTGTTGTGACAACGACCTTTTGTCCACGCTCAAAGGACATTCGTGGAGGAGGCATTGTCCAGTAATAAAAATTGAAATGAGAATTAATATAAAGAAAATCAATGTACAAATGCGGCGGTATATATGAAAGTTGTCCAAGAGCGTTCTACAAAATATTTGTTGTTCTTGTACAGCGAAGAGGCAACTAACAAATCAATAACTAATTTTGTAGTATATATTAAAATTATTAACTACTCGAAACATTGCCAAATATTTGCAATAATGTCGCAAGATGGGAATATGACAAACAAAAGAGTTCATTTAAGACACAAACTTCACTGATCCGATCCATTGCGATCATTTCGGATTCTCCACAACTGGATTATTAAATTTGTTCGAATTCAAATTGCCACACAGGAACTCACCTAATTGAGTTCTTATCTCATCTAATGAATTTATCATCAAATGATCGAATCTGAAAGGATCGGCTTAGAGAGAAATAATATGCAATAAAAAATACATACAAGTAATATAAGAAAAGGAAAAGGAAAGGTTCGGTTAGGTAAGGTAAGGTAAGGTAAGGAAATTCCAATAATATTTTAGTGAAATTTTTATTTTACTTTTATACACACACACATACCTATTAATGTACATAAATATATACATATATGTATGTATGTATGTATAAGTATTACTTTTAATTATTAACAACGCAGCGAAATTGATTCTCAGTTAACTGCCTGCATACGGAATGCGTTCCCAGGCGCTCGTTTGATCGTCGCTGCGGCTAGCAGCAGCAGATGCTTATCAGCCTAGCAGATACGCAGCTATACGCGCCGAAGATACAAGTTGGTAGTACACACACACACACACACACACACACACGAAAACCGCCTTTAACGTTTTTTTTTTATAATACTCTTTTTTTCATATTTAAATAAATTTTGTAATATGTTTTAAATACTATCGACTCTTATCGCAACGAAATCTTACTTGTTGTTGTTGTTGGTTGTGTTTTTTTATTTTTTATTAATACTGTTTTCTTAATGAAGATCCTTTGCGCAGGAGCCTTGTTGCATCGGATCGTTTGGTGATCGGAGTGTTGGTGGTGGTGGTGGTGGGGCGCTTCAAAGAAGGCAAACAAGCCGCACACGTTTATTGTGGCCAAGATAGAGTCGCAAAGTCATTAGCCGCACTGGCACATTCACTTCAAATTAAGTGAATGTTGTGTGCGATGGACAGACGATTTTTTTGTTTCTGTCGAATTCTCAAGCGCAGTAATGTATTTTAGATTGGCCAATTTGTTAGGAAGACTTTTGTGGAGCGTGATGAGTAACAAGTGTACAGAAAAAATTATTGCTACAACTATTTTATGCTTTCAAATGGATCCAGTGAAAGGATAGAAGTGGTGGAATTCCCAGGTAGAGCTCTTACTTTAGAAGTGGAAGGCCTCTTCCGCTTACGATCCCTTCTCCCTTTAAGTTTTTCAATATGAAATCATGAAAAAAGCAAGTTCTTTATTTCAAAGTGCTTTAAAAAGAGCTTTTAGAAGGGTTTCAAGAAACACATCCTTTTGGAGAAGATCTAACAGAGAATGACCGAATGAATGAATGAATGAATGAATGAATACAATAAATTAAGTGGACCCTTCAGTGCGGATTTCTTCGCCATTATTGTATGAAATGCCATTCAATTTAACAGATTTTTGTATAGCTTTTAGGGCGAGCTTAAAGCTTCGAATTTGAGACCTGGCAATTTTGATCTTTCGTTTTTATAAAACTAAAATGCATATATGGTTATATCTCCTGAACTTAACAGGGTTACTTAAAGTTCATATAATAACTAATAAAATTAGTTAACTAAATATTTAAAAAAAATTCATTTAGTCCATCTAAAATACAACTCTGCATCAAAAAACCCGGTAAATAAATTTTCCGAAAAAATGCTAAAAGTCATCCAAACCAAACTCCACTAATAAGTAAAATGAAAAATGTGCGCCGGTCACGCCCACCCCATCTTAATTGGCCGCACTGCGGCGGAATGCGTAATCAGGTGTGCAATCGGCGAACGCAACCGCATAGGATACAGCCATACATACATATGTACATACATACTACACGTGCGCGCCGCAATATCAGGTCAATCATAATTCAAGTCATCCTGGGTGATCCGTCAAAAAATCCCAATAAAAAAACAACAACTCAAAATTATGAGCCGCGCGCGGTGCAGTTGCCACAAAAGCCGACAACAGACCAGCAGCGCTAAATATAAAAAAATCTCCACGGGGTTAAACAAAACAACAACAAAAATTATAATATAGTAATACAACAACAAAAAATGGAATATTCAAAATATATACCTTAAAAAAAAATAAGAAAGAACGCAAACTCAAGTCAAAACTTAAGAAGAAAGAATGAAAAAAAAATCGTTATTTACGACCTCGACTCGTTTGCATTTTCGAGTTTTACTTTTATTTATAACTCGAAAAATGCATTTTTAATAATTTCATTATGAGTGAAAAAATCGCTTTTAAAAGGTAAATTTCTTTATTTTTGTTTTTATGAAACGAGAAAATGGCTTGTTAAACTATTTTATTGAGAACTGTCAGCTCGAACTTGATCTGCAATAATTTTTCCCACTTGCCATACTTGCAATGGTGCCGTCGTCTTGGTTGGCCGACTGGCTGACTGGCTGGTATGGTAAGGTAAGTTAAGGTGTACCTCTACCGATTTTCGAAAATTTACATATGGCACTTATGCTAATTTCGAAAATGGAGTCATCTGCAACATGATTATCATCATCATTATCAACAGATACTTACATACACATGCACATCTACCATGCCCCGAACGAGGCGACATAGTTTCTCGAACGTACGAACGATCGTACGAGCGATATTTTCTCACCGATAAGTGCGCCTAAAATTTAAATTTATTCCTTTATAATTGGACGGATTCATATCGTGGTTGGCTCTTAAGAACCGTTGTCGTATTTCAGCTAGTCGCTAGTGTAGTGTCAAAATTGCTTTATAAACTGAAATTCTAAACAAGTTTCGTATTAAAGACAAAATGCCAACAAATGAAAAACAACAACAACGAGATTCTTCTTCTTCGTCGTTCTGGCTCTCAAAAACTTAATTGGAATTTATTTTATCGCCCGCTTGATCAATGTTAACTGGAAAATTTTGTGTGTTAAATGTAAAAACAACTTTTCAACAAAAATAAAATTTTGTTTTTTATTTGTTTATATGTCTTTCAGTTCTTGCTTTTAGGTGATTTTATTTGTTTGTGATAAGTGCCATAAAAAAAATTCTATATTTATTTTAGCTATAATAATAACAATAAAAGAATATTTAGTAGAACTAGAAATTAATTATCCATAGTTTGTTGAGAATCTAAGCCGAGGGGCTTATTGACACATTTCGAATATAAATAATATTCTTCATTTCATAAACAGTTCAGGATTGCTCAGTAAGCGGTATAACTCATATACCGCATGGCAGCACAAAGGGCTCCTAGCCTAAGTGGGTCTCTCCTTAAGAGGCAGCCATTACAACCTAACCTAACCTATTGACACATTTAGCTAAGATTTCCGTCAACTAAGGTATTCCAAAAGCTTTTACTTTGGGGTAATTAAAAAATGGTCAATGAAAAATTGTTTGCGAAATAAGAACTATAGATGGAATCATTAAATGAAGAATCATTAGCTAAAATCAGAAAGTGCTTCCTACTATACTGAGAAAAGGGACAGAACTTTAAAATATTTACTTATATCTGTTAAATAAACATGTTCAAACATACTGACATATAATTTATAAGTTATAAAATCTATCAAATATCTTTTCATTAGTATCTTCAATTAGTCTTAAATTAGAAAAAGCTCTATGAAAAATTTCGCTTCTAATAGGCTTCCTTAAAGAAAGTATTTTCTAGAAACTCTTGTTATGAACGGAAATACTTTGGTCCTGCCGAAGTTGATTCTGCTGCTTCAAAGGTTTAAGGATTCAAGGTTAAAGACTTTAAAAACACGCGAATTACAAATTAATTGACACCTTTTATTATTTTTTATTGTAACAAATTATTTGTTGTTTTTATTTATTTATTATTTCAAAATTTAACGAGATGACCTTTAACGAACTTATTAGACTCCAATTCTTACCCGATCCAAAACTAAAGGAAATCTTAAGATCCAAAACTCCGTCCAGCGGATACGTCTTCCTCTTTGCAAGCCCGCTTCTAACCTAGGCCAATAAAAACCAAAAGCTCGAACCGGAAATCGATCGCGGTTTCTCCATTGGCTGACCCAATTCTACATATTCTCTTATAATTATAATAATAAGAGGTTTATGATCGCCATTCGTTTGTTTACAAAAATTTTAATTTTCTCATAGAGATGCAATTTATTCATCGATAAATACAATCCGCTTCACATGAATAAGCCAATATACAACACCGTTCTAAAAGCCTTGTTGTCTTCTTTAAAATTTATCTTCTGACTGAAAGTTTGTCCTTTAATACCTTCTAAAAGCAATGCTGAACCTCCTACAAAGAATATTCTTTGATTTTTGAGTTATTCTATACAAAAAAAAAACAGGAACAAAGTTTTGGAAGCGAAAGAAATATTTGACTTCAGCTTCCAAAAGGCGGAATTTCTAGCCGTATTGTGTCTACTTTGATGCTAATCTAAAATAATTGATATCCTAATACTAACAATTTTCTATAACATCGCATTACCAAAAGTCTAATAACTAACGAATTTTTTTAAGAGACCAAAACTTTTCCACAGCCCACCGCTTTGGAAGAAAAAAATCATTAGCAAAATTAATTTGCGGCAAATTGTTGGCACGACTATCGTGTACTGCATCAATTGAAAGTAAATTAAAGCTGGCACCAAGAAGCGCCAAGCTTCTACTCCTCGCAAGAGTTCGCTATCAATAATCAAATGATACGTTTCCACAGTGTAAGTTCAAATAACATACCACAGAGGGCCATACAACGATCAAGCGATCATGTAACCACAACAACAACAACAACGACAACAATAACATCATCAACATCGGGCAACAACAAATATTAAGTGGTCAATTCATAAATAATGAATTAACTACAAAACGATTAGCAAACTCGATCGAAAACAGTGGCCGCTCATCTTTGTCTAAACACCAACAACAAAAATATTAAAAGACCGAAAGAAAGTGCGATCATGTGTGTGTGCGTGTGCGTGTGTGTCCTAAGACAAGCCGCGTGCGCCGCTCTATGTAAAATAGCTGAGCGCACATGCGCAAACTGTCAATTTTAATTGATTTTGATAAGAAACAAATGCACGATCGTCGATTCGTTCGCGGCGATCGCAACGAATACGCGCGCGCGTCGCGTCGCATTAAGACGCCACATTAAGGGACGTCAAGAACAACAACAAAAACAAAAACAACAACAACAACAAGAGCAAATGTGGCAGTTCACTACTGCCACAACGACAAGCTACCGTTTACACTTGCTCACGATCAACGATCGACGATCACCAAACACTCACAATGTAACAGCAAACGAGTGTAAGCCGCACACAAGGCCGTCGTCCGTCGTCCGCCGCACTGACCACCACCGTTGCGCCAGCTGCGCTCTTCGCTGCCCAAGAGTTTTGCACTTGCGGAGGCGATTGTCACGATCACGATCCAATTCGATCCATTATGAACGCGATCGCGCAACGCTTAACATTTGTATTAGGTGGGTCAACTCTTGCCAAGTATTTTTACATTAATGGTATTTTCGAAATTCCGAAGTTAGACGAAATGAGACTAGATGGATTGTATTAGTCTGGATCTTCCAGAAAGAAATTATAAATACTTTCGAGTAGCCGAAATTTTCAAACTCCCCGCTTTAAAATCATCTTCCCTTACCATTCAACCAATTCAAAATGTGGATTTCGAAATCCCCGGCTTAACGCCACCAATTCAAATGCATTGCAATCTTTCGCTGAGCTGGGCATAGCGGTGCATGTGTTTGTTGCAGTTGCCGACGTCATCGTCAAAGAACAGGCTTTCCAATCGCCGCAACGGCTTCAATGTTTTCCAAATACGAAATCAAGTGGCCGCGAGTTGAACTATGTCAACACGACGACGAAGACGACGACGAGCGACAACGCGTATGCGATCGCCACTGGAGAATTGAGAAAATGTCGCCAACGCCACCAACACCGCAGCCGCCGTCGCCGCCGTCGCTGTCGCCTCAGCTACAACCGCCTAACCGACGCGTTGTTATTTGGTGATGATTACGCCGCCGCGTGATTGCCTCTTCATGGGTGGCGCACATTCATTTAGTGCCCACTAGCTTCCTGACAGTAGCACACACTAGTAGCGCCCAAAGGCCACAAACGAGACAACGACGACATTCTCAGGGATCGATTCCATGCGATCATACACTCGTATGTGTAATGTGTGTGCTTGTGTATGCGTGTGTGTGTTGTGTAGGAATCAATGCAGTCAAGTCAATTTTCTTAGTGCGGTAATGATGGCATCTCCAGCAGCGGCGGGCTCTTCCTCATTCGTTTTTCTTCGCCTCGTTGTTTGCTCCAGAAGCTCCCGCCGGATAAGGCGTTTACATAGTTGAGTGAGTGGAATTCTCGTGTGTTGAAATTAGAAATACGCCCAAGTTTATGGTCGCGTCTAGAGTTGCTTTGGTTTTAAGTGATCTTGACGGGCGAAGATTGGCGCCTAATATGGTGCAAATTTAAATGTTTGTCATTTTCCGCGAAGCGATTTAGAAAGTAAACGATTCAAAATGCTTACTTGGGCGCATTGAAGTTATTGCGTTATTTTCGTTGTTGTTGTTGTTGTTGCTGTTGTTGTTGTTAAGGTATTTGAAATAGTTGTAAAAAGATGTAGGACAGATTCCGACATTCGAATAGCAAGTTGGACAAGTTGTGATTCTGTAAAAATGATGCTTTGATTTTAAGATCGAGGATTTTAATTTTTTTTTCATATATAAAATTTTTTGGGAGGTGGATTGCTTATTCCAAATTCCTGATGAAGTTCGAGGTTCTATTTTATTACTAGAACATTAAATATTCATTGGAAAATTGATTGCTAAGTCGAGGTTTGGAATTTGTCTAACAAGGAGTTAATTATTAAATTTAATATGCCAAAAGGTGCATCCATGACGCTAGATGCCCTACAATCTTGCTTTAACTCTAGTTTCTGTATTCTGGATATCAAACCAATTATCGAACATAGGTTTCGAGGTCTTGGTCAAATATTCAGCATATTCCAGTCACGGTTTTATAGCCAAATATTAACTAAAATATGTTCATATCCGATCAAGAAAGGAATTAAGGAGCTTTTAATCAACAACAGATGAAATCTTAATGTTGCCAACAGAATGATCGATTTCGGATTTGAATTCAATTCTTTTATAACAATCAAAGGTGGGCATCGTTAATTTAGAATTTAACTTCGTTAATCCGAAAAAATTTAACCAAAAACTAAACTTTGTTCAGTTAATTTCGTTAAAAAGTTAATGTCGTTAAAAATTTAACGTCTATGTTAAAATTTCTATAGCAAAACCAAAAAATATTTTCTCGGATTAACGAAGCTAAATTCTTAATTAACGATGCCCACCTAAGTAAGGGTAAAAAGAAAATCGAAATGTCATTAAATTTGTGTTTCAGTTAGTTTTTATATAAGTTAATTCTATTTATTTATAACCAAGAGGACAGAATCTGTCAGTAAATCATTCGATTCGCCCTAATTCAATTCGTAAACTTTCCTTTTTTTGTTATTGATTTTACTTTTAAAATTTTTCGTTTTATACTTAACTCACTTAAATTAACGGAATAAATTTAAAAAGAGTTAACTAAATTTTAAGTGGTTTTCGAAATTAACGGGGAAGTTAACAATCAGCAAAAAATGTAACAAAAAATGTAACTGCGTTAATAATAGAGTTTCAGCTCACCAACTCGAAAGCTAGCTTCCGTAACCATTTTTCGAGTAGTCACATCGGCCTGTAAATTTTCTCCATATTTATATAGTGAGAAGATTGACATTACGACGGATATCAGTCAAGAAAGGCCACAGAAGTTAGCTTTTATTAATTATATAAGTTAATTAGCTGAGAAGTACCTATCCTGATGCATAGTGCATCATGAGATTAGGCTCTGGTTGGGCTCAAAAAAGTTTCCTTCAGTACGCGGGAGAGATATCAATCATCATCTACGCACAACCGTGTGAGTAAATGGTGGCGAGACTGAAGTATCCACTTCACACGCAGTAAAAAAACAGTGTCCAACTTTTTAACTTTTTAACTATTTCGTGACCATCTCTGATTACAAAAATAATAACAAAATAAAATTATTACGCAGTCTAATATAAGGTCACTATAACATATCGTATATATGTATGCATATATAAAAAAAATCAACAAATTACTCACAACACTTTCGATTTAATTTTACATAAACTCTGAGCTTGAAAACTTTCAAACGTTTATCTCTGAGTAATAAAAATTCTTGGATATTATAAAAAACAAAACAAAAATCGCATCAAGAAATATCACAGATGAATCATCACATTCTCGTACATGCGACAATCCAAAATACCAAATCACGAAATTTTCAAAAATTAACATAAAATTGAATTTTTATCTCGGCGCGCATTTGGTTCAAGATTCGGACGACTGTTTTGTGGAAATACCTTAAAACGCGCCGCCGCACACGTCATACGGGCAGAATAGAGCCAGATGCATGGTGCCACGATGCCACGATGATGCTGTGCATGTGGTGACGCAATATGACGCCGCCGCGAGTGTTGCATTAACCCGAAAAAATGCCAATCAAAAGAAATGTGTGCCGCCTTGGAAATAGTTGAAGTTCAATTGAAAGAAATTTACCAACAATAAAATTTAGAGTGGAATTATTTTGGTGTGGTCAGTGACCACTGGTGGCTTAATAATTGACCAGTTGAAAACTTAAATTTGTTAACTTTCTCGCTCATTATTTGTTAGATATTTTGCAATTGCCGACACGTTTTACTAATTGACTGTTTGCCAACGTCAACATGAGGCACACGTTTCAACTTTGTCAATGATATTTTTTCTTTTCTTTTTGGCAGTGGCAACATAATTGACAACATTTGCCAGCAGCAGCAGCACTGACACATGCCAATAAGTTTTGTGACACTTCCGTCGGTTCGTCACAGAAATGATGCAGAAAAACAATTAAAGCTGCTCTAATGACAGCAAATGCTCTGTCACGTGCACGTGCAGCATAAGTCACATGTCAACATTGTGTATATGAGTTTTGCAATGTCACAATTTTCGGGTTTTTTTTTTTACCAGCCTTCAATTAAGTCACTCAGTCAGTCAGTCGGTCAGTCAGTTTTTGCGTCGATATATTGACATCCTGCACACACACGCTGCATATGCGCCTTTTGTTCCTCATCTCATCTCATAATTCACTTTTTTCATTCATTCTTTAGGGATTCATTCTTTTTTTTGGGTACTTGTCAATATTTTGTCAATAAATTGCCTAAAATATGACAACTTCGTTCGGTCACAATTGATTCAGTTTCAGCTTTTGTGCGAAATATTTAAAAAATATCACGTTCACAATATTTTCTCGGCGTCGGCGTCTGCTCGTTTGGCAGCAAGCAGCAGGCAGCATGTGTGGCATGTGGCATTGAGTATTCATAAGTGTCATAATTCATAGGAAATATTTCGTAAGGTTTAAATTCATAATCCTTTGCTTGTGATATATTGTCGCACAGTGGACACATTTTCGTTGTATTTTCGTTGTGAAAGGAAATAAAATAATAAACATGTGAGAAGCTTTTAAACTGCCCAAAAATTTGGATGTAATACCACTAAAACCGCTAAGTACAACAATTTATTTGCAAACATCGACAAATTCGAAACTTTCAAAACAAAAACCGATATATCCGAATATTGTATTCCGCAATTTGTGCTTATTAAAAGATATATTTTCTATATATTTTCAGTTTATTTGACTACTTATATCTGAAGTTGTTTTTTAGCAATTTTTAAATTTAAATTCGAGGATCAGTTTTGTTCTTAGTTTTTTCAGACACGATTTCTATGGATTTATCGGTTTTTGATTTAAAGCTCTTTATATATGTTAGGCTGTCCCAATAAGAGCGCTATTTTTTATTTGCAAAAAACTGGCAGTTTTTTTTCGGGGATATATCGATATATTGACTGAATTATAAAGCAGACATGTTGCGATTATGTATGGCATAGAATATCCAGCATATAGCCTCCTGCCACACCTCGCATGAAACACTCGATTTATTGGAGCAAAAGATGTCAACGAGCCAACCGATATCTTGCGATTTAACGCCTTGTGACTTTTTCCTCTGGGGATTTGTTAAATCTCATGTCTATGCCAATAAACCGCAGACAATTCCAGAGCTCAAGGCCGAGATCCAACGCGTCATCGGTGAGAAAGTGCTGCAAATGTGCGAAAATGTCATCGATAATTTCATGAAAAGGTCCAGACTGTGCCGCCAATTTCAACAAAAAAGCTTGACCTATGGAAGCTTAAATTAGAGAGATTTTATTTTGACTAAAAAATTTTAGTTTAAAGTTTAATTCTTCAAAAAATTCGATATTTAGTCCCACGGAAAAACTATCTCCCTTTTTAGAGTTGGTCTGTTCAATTTTTACCATAGTCAATTTATAGACATAAAAATGCAAATATATTGATATACAGTCGCGTCTGGATATAGTAAACGATTTATTGCCAGACCTGTTCACTATATCGAGGTGTTCACTATACCCAGACACAACTGTAAATAAATTTTTTCCAAATATTTCGAATTGAGGTAGTTATAAAAAATTAAAAGAACAACATCAGAAAATTGTTAATAAATTATTAAAAAACAATTGTTTTGTGCATGAGAATTTTTCCCACTGTGCCAACTGCTTATCTCACAAGCACTTTCGACGCGAACGCATAGAAAACGAAAGCATATTTATCACTCGAAATAAAAAAAATTCAAAAGAATTAATTTCGAATTTAGTACGTGCGGAGGCCGCATAAAACGCAGACATACAAAAGACCCAGGCCGCGCTTGCGAAACGCCTAAAAATATGCAATTTATATAAATTAAACGGAAAAACGAAAAGGAAAGTCGAAGCAAAAAAGAATGAAAGAACAGAAAAAATGTAGCCACTCGGCAATTTTTCGCAATTTCAATTGTGTGCAGTGAAAGTATGCAGCGCGAGCGCAACACACACACACACAGCATAGCATAGCATACCATATGGCATATGCTATATAGCACGTTCAGAGGCAGTTGTGTGCGTGTGTTCGCCTTCTGCGACACTTTATGATTTATTGCTCACCACAAAAAGGTGAAAATTAAATTTTCCTCACAACATTTTTACGCCTCGAAAGGACATTTGCATTTTTCGTAGGCGTGTGTCCTGCTGCAGTAGTCATGCAAAAGCGGCTGCCAGCGGACAAGAAAATTACAGTTGCCGCTAATTAAATTCCATTCGAAAAAATAAATGTATGTATGTATGTCTGTCTGTCCGAAGTGTATAAAATAATTTATGTACACTTTTATGGCTTGCCAAAAATTGCAATTTTAAAGCAATCCACCCTGCCGCCGCCGCCGCGTTGCATTCCGTTGCGCCTCTCATTTGTGCGACCATTGTGTGGGCTTGCGGACTTGCGTCCTTTTCGTTTGTTGTTGCTGCCCATGTGAGTAGGCGTTTTTTGCGGCATTTGCCATTCTTTTCGTATTGCTTTCACCTTTCTTTCTTGGCAGTTATTTGGAATTTCCTAAAACTCATTTCGAATGACTCCATTGTGTGCAATTAGTCTGGGTTTTTTTTTTTTTGTCCGCCGCAAGTTTATCATCAGCTGCCCACGTTTCGGTTTTAAATAGTTTGGCACGCGTCCAGCGGTACTTTGCAGGATATGTGCTTAATTAATGATTTTCTCTTGAGGGCGTGTTTCGGGCGTTTGGCAGCAGCGCAGCTGGTAGTTTTTTTTTTAAGCTATTTAAAATTATATTTTGGAGAAAAATCTGTCACGCGTAATTTGGATTTAAATTCTTATAGAGTTTTATTAAGACTATGGAAACTGAGAAGGTCCTCTGAAATGAAGGATACTGCCGAGAGAGGACTATAACAAGGTTAAGCACATGACATGGAATTTAAAAAAGTTTGCTTATAGTAGTACGAAGTTTAAGAAAAATACAAGACAAACTAAAAAACAATTTTAAAAAAAATTCTAGTTATATAGAAATCTTCTGAAGATTTTTAAGTATTCAAAAAAGAAATTTTAATATGGCCTTTACCACAAACTTACACACATTTACTCCAGATCTCCCCAAAAAAATAACAAATAGTTCAGATAAATTTAGCAGGAACGCTTTTGGGTGAATTTAGTAGATTTGTGAAGTTTCAATAAGTGGCGGAACTGGCCTAGTACTAATACAGGAATTAAGACACAAATTAGAGGCACATGTTAATTTGACTACTCAACCTGGGCTATCTCAAGTGGGAACCGGGTTTTTTTTCACCTGGCCTGTATGTTATATCTAAGTACATCTCCGACAGTTCATTGAAGTAGTATTCAGTAGTAGTATAAGTGAAAAGCAGGTGGAACACCTCCAGCACAAGAAGCATAATTAATGCCCTTTTGATACCACAATCTCCTTAAGGGAGGGAAGGATCGATGCAGAAGCCATTCTAAATTGTTAAGAAATTTTAATATGTCCATTAATGGAAAGTCAGTTAGAACTTCCAATGAGGTTGGAAAGGCGGAGTGGAGAGTACAAAGAATGACTCTTGCTAAAGCCGAACAATCGCCGAAGAAGTGAATCAGTTTCCCTGGCTCACCTGGTGTTGTTGCAGCTTTGACAGTGGTCATTATAGGGGATTCCTATTATGGGGCATGCTCGCCATTATGCCAGTGTCCAGTGCAGATCGCTCATTGAAAATCTTGACGAAGTTTTTAAGAGGATTTCGTTATTCAAAAACGTTTTAGCGTGTATTTATCTGCGCGTAACGAGCGGCAACTAAATTTTATCAAGCCGGAAAATTTCGAGTTCTTCCTCGAAAAGGAAACAAATTCATAGAAGAAAATGTCTTTAACTGAAGTCCATTGAATATGACGTTCTTTGTTGCAAAGCAGTTTGAAAACTTACTTCGTAAAAATTGGACTTACGCCATTCTTTATAGAGATTTGGTATACTCAAGCTCGCATTTAATTTATTTTTATTAGCATAAACTTGATTAACGTTTGAACGATCGCTATGCCAAACTAACTAAAGTCAACCTAAGTACTTGAATTTCTGGGGTAAGTTCAAGCTTATTTATAGCAAGTCTTATTTTTCTAAATTCTATATCTCATGTTCTTTCTTTTTGTATGAGTAAATGTAACTTCCAACATTTTAAATATTTCTGTTTATCTGACTGACAAACAAAATTCAATCTGTATGACGGAATTACTCTCTGTAATGCGTAACGTATGCAAATTTTTTCGCAAATACCGAAAAAAGGTCACCTTCTCCAGTTGACCTAGAATTATTGGTATTCAATTAAGATGATGACAGGCGACAACAACAACGACAGCAAATCATTGACACATTTTTCATCATTTCGACGACAACGACGACGCCGACGACGCCGACGACGCCGACAAGAAGATCGCAAGATCATTCCGCTGGTCATATGGATACGCATGCTGCCCACATGTGCGCGAGTGAGCAAGTAAATGAATGAATGAATGAATGTGGAGGGCACTGGAAACTGTTCGCAAGCAGCTCAAAGTGCACACAGAACGTGCACGCAGGGGCGACATTTTATTTAAGCGTTCAATTAACGCGCCGATGCTAATTAAATTTCGATGTTTTTTTTTTTATTTTGTTGTAATTTTTCTTCTTCTTCTTCATCTGCTTTAGGCGCAGGAATGTCGAAGACGCCGCCACATTTTATAAAATTTTAAGTTTGCTTCTTTATTTTTTTTTAATGTGTGATTTTTTTTTCATCTTTTGTGTGTAGCGAAATGTGCGCGTGTAAATTGAGTAAATTGATTATGAATGGTAAATAATTTTTAATATAATACAGGGTGGCTGTATGGTGATTGTGTGTGTGTGTGTGTAATATAAAATGAATACCCATTCAATTGAATATTGAAATTTAATAAAAATTTTACGGTAATGCATGATAAATTGATTTGCCTTGAATTGTGCTGATGTTGTTGTTTTTGTTGGTTTTTTTGTTGTTTTTGTTGTTTGTATTTTGGCTGTCACTGTGCCATGTGTCAACAAACACAAAAATTCTAGAAAATCGCAAATTGGCAAACAAAAAAGAAGTGACAAGTCATGCTGAAATCTGTGCAAAATGAAAATTTCTTAGACGCAATTGCAGCGCCGCTTCCTGCCGGACTCGCTTGCTTGCTTGCTTGCTTGCTTGCTTGCTTGCTTGGTTGCTTTCTTCATTTCGCATAGTTAGACCTTTTGTCCTTGGTACCTTTTACTTTAGACGAACACTCACTCGAAAAAGTATTCGTACAGTTATTGCCGATGTGTTGCTAGAAAGGAAATAGTCTAAAATAACAAAACAACGAAATGAGAATTTAAAGTGTCCAATACAAAAATTTTTACCAAAATAAAAAAAAAAATTTAACCAAAGTGTTTATAAAATTCTGTATTGAGATCCGCAGAAAACTTTTTTCGATGAGAACTGAATCTAAATTCAGTTCCTTTTAATATCTCCCAAATCTAATCGTTGTCACTATTTAATCTTATATGGAAAAAATTTCACTACTGTCGCTGGAACCCTTAAAACTGAATATACGAATTCCATTTAATCTAAATTCGATTTTAGTTTTACTCGTATAACAGTTTAAAAAAGTCTTGTTTTTTTTTATTAAAAAGAAAAACAAACTAAAAATCGCGAAACTCGACTTTATGGTTTTTTGGATTGTAGAAAATGTCCCTCTTCACCTCGATATTATTTCTCTAAAAACCATAGTTGCATATATAATAAGTTTGGGAAAGTAGAAACGAGAGCGCCAATTGAGCGAACTCATCTGGATTCTGCTTTAATTTGAAGTTTGTTGTGTTATATTTCAAAAGAGAACAATAATATCGTGGTGAAGAGTAAAATTTGTCTACTTTCCTCGCCTTTTAAATTATTACACATTAGTAAAAATGTTATTCTTGAATCCTTCAAATTAATATCACATGGATCGGTTTATCCTTTTTGACCGAACCGGCAATTAAATTCGATATCGCTATGATTTGGTACATCACGATTCATTATCGAAAAAATAATATTAGCAACTTTATAACTTTGGAAAATTTTCACTTTTCAAAAACGTACATCAAAATTGAATCATAAAAAAAAATAAACGTTTTGATATAAAAGAAATAAATTAAAATAAATGAAAGAAAGAAAGTGTTGGAATTTTGTAGTGAGCCACTGTGTACATATTCGCACAGCTGCCAGCTTTGTTGTATTATTTTTCATGGCAAAAATCCTTAAAGCAGGGCAGGGCGTGCCAATGGGCTATGCAATATATACATATAATGTTGTTGTTACTGTTGTTGTTGACCACAAATAACGGCAAATCGCACACAGGAACAGGAACCGCAGAGCAGCCTCAACTCGCGTTACTCGACTCGTCTCGTTTTTTTTTTGTTGTTGTTTTTTTTTCCGTTTGTTGGAAAAACCACAAAGAAGGAAATTGTGAGTGAAGTATTTTGCTTGTATGGATTACCACCGGAAGCTATTCTTGGTAGCATGTGCCGCCGAGCCATCCACCTTTGCGTCTTGGCTTTTATTTAACATGACGCAACACAAATGTGGCCAAATGGTGCAAGCCAATTTTTTTCGATTTTTTTGTTTGCTGTTGTTGTATTTTTGGGGGTTTATAAAGGAGATTGCTTACAAAATGTTGTTCGCTGTTGGCCTTTATTTATTTTTGCTGTTTTCTCTTGTACGTTTTTTTTGTTGTTGTTCATATTGATCTAAGGACTCTTGCGGTATGACTGTGCAAAAATTGCGTCTATCAAGAAGCAAGTAAAATGTGTTAAGGCCAAGAGAACAAAAAACATGCAAGTCAAGAATGACGTTGAATAAAGTATGAACAAAAATTTTGAAAATCATTTAAGGATAGTAAAACCAATTTTTATTTATTAAAAAAATATTTACAAAGTTGTTAACAATATTTTTTTAATAAATAAAAATATATTTACTATGCTAATGTCCATTTAATACGTCATCCTGTGGCACCTTGAGGCACGCCTTCATTATTAACTCAGGTAACTACTTCAAATTTTCGTAAGTATAAGGATCATTTGTTTCTTCTTGTAAGTTTTCTTTGTTAATCTTTTTTTTAACTAGGCCCATTGACCCACTTTTAAGCCATTCGTGCAGTCTTATCAAGTGACCGCCCAATAAAAAACTCTACTACACCTAAAATGGAGTCCCTTTTGTTTATTGTGCAATTTTAAATTTCTTCATGACGCCTACAAAATTTTAAATAATATTGTTTGGTCAATGCCAAAGTGACCATATCAAATAAAAAATGTTGAGAGATTCTTTATCGAAGCCAGTGTAAGCATTAAACACCAAAGAAGTCGGGAAAACTTTGATTGGTGACGGTCCTTCTCTAATCGGTATTTTTAGCACAATAGTTTAATTTTTTGATTTCCAATAATTTCTGCTTTAAAATTTAAATATAATATTTATATATTATTATTATTAACCTTGTCAAATGTTTAACTTCCACATAAATATGTTAAGGCAACCCAATCATTATATAACTACTATCTAATTTTTTAAAACCATTCTTCCCCTTGGTCTACTTATATTTTGTAAACTAAAATTATTCACCTGAGTTCTAGAAAATAACAAAAAAACATGAGCACTTAAAATTCTCTATTCTGGTCAATATCAATTTGACCACATCCATTTAAAGATCCATAAAGATTTCCGATGCCAGTGTAAGCTCTTGACTTCAAAAAATCTCAATTCAATTATGGTCCATATTCAACTTGGTTGAGCCAGGTAAATGTTACCTGGATTTCTTTGGACTTTACAGAATCCAAAGCACGACTCCGCCTCCACCTCAAATAAGGCACTATTAGGTAAATAAAAACAACAACGTAGTTTGTTGTCCAAAATCAAAAAAAAAAAAAACTACAAATAAGTCATAAATTGAGGTGAATTCGCTCAGTTTCCGTTCTCATTTCTACTTTCATAGACTTATTATTCTAATAGCGATCAAAGAGCGTAAAATTATTTAAATCAAATAACATTTAAATCAAAAATTTAAGTCAAATTGTTATGAAGATTATACAATTATTAAATTTTTATTTTGTTAAATATTATAATATTAAAACCATGGTGTAATAAATATAAGATGAGGAAAACAGAAACATTTTTCTCTTCACCTTGATGAGAAACATTAAATCTTTGAAAATTAATTTTTCAGTTGTTGCTATAGATACATTAAATAAATGCGAAATAACTTGGCTTATTGTCAATAAAATGAACTAAAACAAACTTCAAAATAAGGTTGAAAAATCAGGCACAAATCGAGGTGAGTTCGCTCAATTTGCGCTCTCATATCTAATTTCATCACTTCATTATTCAACCATGATTTACACAACTTTTGTGGCAATGAAATAATCTTGTTAACAAATTTGAATCTTTATCTCAAATAAATAAAAACCGTTTCTGGTATTTGATACCAAAATAATACCATTTTATATCACTTAATTATATTTTATTCAAGCCGATTCACGGAATCGCTTAAGCAGCAAACACATCAGCCCGCTGGGTACACTTGGACCTAGCTACAACTTGGTTCAACAAATTTTTATTTTATCAATGGGCGTTTGGCAGTAACATTCCCTAATATGCCTTGACTTGTATTTCATTGTTTTCATCGGAATTCCCCCCGATGGAATTTATTACCAATTGACATCTTGTCTTATCACACGACGGAATTTGACTGATTCTGGTTGCAATGTTGCGAAAATCTTTACCTTCAACCGATTTGCCGAATTTCCGGTCAATTGGACGTCGATAACGAAATCGCGTTTAACATTCCATTCCATGGGCGAATTTCTATGGAAATTTCCATGAACAAAGCGACATACCAAACAAAAGCTGTATATGTATATATACAATATATATATATATATATGTGTATATGTATATATGTATATATGTGTACATTACGCATGCAGGCCGGCATTTCTTTTTTTTATATGAACTGGACTCTAAGTAGAAATTAATAAATGATGAAGTATCAAACGAAAAGATAAGCATCAATGGAAACGTGTGCCGTTCTATCAGTGACTTTTCAAGTGTTTGCCTTTTATAATTTTATTTTTTATTTTTTATTATATTATCCGATAAGAGATTAATAAGTGATGAAAGTTTTATATGCATTTGAATTATAAATTAATTTATGATACGCTGCGATATCGATGAGTTTCTGACTCAACCTTGCAGTGGCCAAGTGTTTGGAAGCTGATTACAATTATTATCTATCGGCGGTGTTAACATTTTCTTTTATACATATGTAAAGTAATCATTATTATTTGCTTTTATCAAATTGCCAAAAATGTCATTACAACTGAAGTTTATTTAAGAATCGCTTCATATCTTATCCTTTGGCTGTTTGTGTTTGTCAATTGCACTGGGCAATCGCTGAAGCACATCTTCACAAATGTGCATCACATCAAAGTGAAGCAAATGCCTGAGCCAAGACCGAAAGAACGAACGAACCACTTGTGGGCGCCCTCTGGCTGCGCGTCTGTTTGTCTTTCATTTGGCATACAAGCTGCAATACTTCTACCGAAGTAGCTTGGCACATAAGTATTACCCAAGTAAAAGCAAAAAAGTGTTGTTTCTTTTTCAAATTGAATAAGTTAAAATGAAGTTTCTTTGATATCAATAAAAATCGACAAACTTTGCCAACTTTATCACGATCAAATTCAATTTGGCTCCTTCAATGTGATAGCCCCAGTTGATTCCATTCGGCTATTTGTGATACGGGTACTATGCCTTATGGACTTTGGCAGTACACGAATTCTTTAGATTAACTAAGATAGCTGATTGACAGCTGGTAGTAGGCGCATAAAGTTAACAAATAAAATGTTAAACAAAAACAAATATAAATAATATAAAACTGACTTGAGTGCTTAACTTCCTGTCGCTCTTCAAAGCAAATAATCGTGAAATTCCTTAGCGATGATTAACTTGCGCCCGAAATAAACTTCTTGGCCGGCTATTCAAGAAGGTGTTAATTAAAACAGCATTAAATGTGCAAAAAAAACAACAACAACAACAATGTTGAAGAAATAAAATTAAATAAACTTGAATTGTGTAAAGGAATTTTTATAGCCTTTATCAGTAGCGACAACATCACCAACAACATCATCATCATCATCGTTGGTATTTTTGGTGATATCAGCGCGAAATCATGTTATTTCCATAATTCGTAAGTCAATGTTATCAGTTGTTGTTGTTGTTACTTAAGTACTTATGTTTATAAAAGCAACAAAACTATTTATGATAAAAATCGAAAAATTAATAAGAATCTGTTCCGCGAATTTTTGGCAGTTTACAAGATTTGTATTTGGTAAGTTTAAAGGAATTTTAACTTTTGTTTTTTAAAGTTAGTTTAAAGTTATAAGCATTTAAATGTATACATTAATAATATAATTACCTAGATCCGGTAAAAAGTCGAGTACGACCGAAAAAATACGGAGAATGGTAAATAGGAAGTTAGATCAGTTCTAGTTTGACATTCTCTCATTTTTCTCTCTCTCTCTCTTATCTCAACAACTTTTTAACAAATTCATATATTAAGCGTTTATGTATAAGTAAATTTGCTTAAGGAATCTTTTCAATCAAAACTTTCCATCCTTCTCTTAGCCCACAAAACTCATGTTCAAAATAAACTACTCTGATATAGTCAATAATATTTGTTAGACACTTTACTTATAAATTATGTCATGTCAGGTAACTCTATTCTCTGTATATAATTAGTTGATATCTCTAAAAGTTATTTCAATAACTATTACCAAGTTTTGAATATAATACTTTATTTTGTATAAACACCTTTCACATAACACCACAGCTTCCCAAAAGTTTTTATATATATTCAGGCCCGTACGAAGGATATTGTCGACCCTTAATAATAAATAAAAAAGGTACTCACTTCTCATTTTAACAAATTCCCGAAGTTACGCCTTCTACAGCTACGTGTATATGGCGCCCGGGGCAATTGCACCCTTCTCCCTCTAAATACGACCCTGTATATATTAAATGCTAAATGAATACTTCAAAAAGAAGTTAAATTTAAAAGAGGAAAGACAATTTTTTTTGACAAGTCGTTAAAAATGACCAGACAACTAAATCCTAAAAAATATATATTTAAAGGTATAAATGAAGGAATGAATGAATGAATGAATGAATGAATGAATGAATTAATGAATGATTAAATGAATAATGGATAAATAAATAAATAAATAAATAAATGAATGAAAGATTGAAAAATTATTTGAGTGAAAGAATGTATTAATGAATGACAGGCAAATTATAATATAAACCCTCCAAGTCACTGGAATGAATTATTAATGAATGCATGAATGAATTAATGAATGATTGAATGAGTGAATTGATTAATAAATGAATTAACTAATGATTAAATAATTTTTTGAGTGAATGAATACATTAATGAATGAGAAGAAATTTTTAATATAAACCTTTCAAGTCACTGAAATGAATCAATGAATGAATGAATGAATGAATGAATAAGTGAGTGAATGGATTGATAAATGAATGAAT
The DNA here is from genome assembly GCA_949127995.1 of Suillia variegata. Lineage (NCBI taxonomy): Eukaryota > Metazoa > Arthropoda > Insecta > Diptera > Heleomyzidae > Suillia > Suillia variegata. The sequence goes on from OX421842.1 coordinate 7,558,841, forward strand.
CATTGATAGAATAGATGTATCAGTGAATGAATGCATTAATGAATGAGAAGAAATTTGTAATAGAAGCCCTCCAAGTCGCTGGAACTTTCACGAAGCAATATTCAAAGAAAACATTTCCGAGTACCCGTAACATGCACCAGGTCAAATCAAATATTATGATCAACAAATTTACTTACCATATAGAACGACTCTCAATTAAAAACATTAAGTAAGTTGTTTATTGATTTTTAGACTTGTTGAATTTGACACTTTGAATTGTTTTGCTCAGAACTCTGTTCCGCTTCGACTTGTTTTCTGGCAACGTCACAACAACCTTACAAAATTCGCTAAAACACCGCAAAATTTCCACTTGTTATTTTCGCGAAAAAACAAAACAATCCGGCCGGCCGGCAGGTCGGCTACTGTTGACGTCCGACCGAGCGGTTGGACCCTTTGAAGTTCATACTCGAAATTACGCTAATTGAACGGGCCGAACGAACATCTGTAAAAACTAAAACAACCAAACTGAAGTTAAATATTTGCATACGAAACTCTCGAATATTCACAACTGACGCTATCACCAGGTGTCACACCAACAAAAATATTCCATATTCCATAATTTGTTGTTGATGTTGTTTCTCACAAGATAGACAATAATATTTATAAAGTATTTATCGCACAAGCCCGGGCGATATCGACGCGGATGCACGTAGCGCAATAACCTTTCTAGAACTCAATCTGGAACTCATTCTTGTCGCCTGAAATTCATTTGATAGAATTTTGCTTTGACTGCGATCGCGGTACTCTGCAGCATGGCACCATGGCACACACACACACTCAGACACTCAGACACACACTCAGAACGCCGCACTTGATTTCGTTGCTGAGCGTTTATCGATAACCGACCGTGACCTAGTGCAAAGACAAATAAATTTCTATGGTCATAATTGTTGTTGTTGTTTCTTGTTTTTTTTTTGCAATAAATACGAAATTTAATCATAAATATTTTGTAGTTATTCGATAGTACACTGGCAGAAAAATTCGTTAGGGTTGAGTATTGACAATCTTGGGCAGATGCGAGTAATGTGGTCAATCTACTATATTTAGTACAGATTCTGTTAAAGAGATCGATCGGTCGAGAGGTTTTTTTGCTTTTGGATCTGCTTAGCTATAACTTGAGAGCACGTAAATCATTAGAAATGTCGGCTAACATTTGCAAACTTTATATTCTAGCTTGATTACTTTAACTTTTAAATGTATGTCAGTTGACTTTAAGAAATCTTCAGTTTTGCTTTAGAATTTCTTCGGATTACTTTAGAGCTTTTATTAACCAAAAGTTAATATTTAAGTAGTCGAATACTTTTGTTATAAACAAAAATTATTGCTTATAATAAGCAGAGGTGGGCATTGTTTATTAAGAATTTAACTTCGTTAATCCGAGAAAAGTTAATCAGAAACTTAACTTCGTTCAGTGAATTTCGTTAATCTCGTTGAAAAGTTAACGTCATTAAAAAATTTAACATACAATTTCAAAAAATCGAAAAAAAATTTCTTAATAAACTTTGCATATAAAAGTTTGCACTCACTTGATTTTTCATTTATCTACTATATACAAATTATGCCTTTGTATTTAAGCAAAGGTAAATAAAGATTATAATTGTCGTTGAATTTATGATTCAGTTAGTTTTTATCTAATTTAATTGACTGTCTTCTTCTTCATCTGTCTGTAAATCATTCGATTCCTAATTTTTCCCTTTTCGTTTATAGATTTTACTTTTTAGAATTTTTCGCCTTATATTTAACTAACTTGAATTAACGGAAGAAATTTAACGCGAGTTAATTAACTTTTTAGTGGTTTTCGCAATGTAAAAGAAAGTTTAAAAATGAGCAAAAATGTAACTTCATTAATTAACTTTGTAACTAGTGTGTGCCCAGCTCTGATAATAAGAATTTAAACTGACTTCGTAGCAGAATACTTTTGTATTAAAAATGATCCAGAACAAACTCTTTCAAAGGAACTCTCAATTTAGTGTTCTGTGTCCAAAGTGCAACTTCCTACCCAAGCATAGTCGTTTAAGTCATTCCATATATCGGATTAAAAATTAAGCACACCATAGGGCGATACATGCGTAGCTTGCAATGAAGACATTGCTAGGGGGACCCTGAACGTCTACTTTGTCATTGCCCTGCATTCAATGAATCTAGGCTAAACCACTTTGGGTTAAGCTACTTTCCATCTTTGAAGGACATTTCTATCCAAAAAGAAGCTAACCAGCTCAAACTCGCTAAACTGTTTATCACTAATCACTTTTGAACTCTGTACACCTTTTAGTACCTCTATACAATCTTGGTAACACTAAGGACCACTAAAGGTCTATGTGTGATCTGTCTTTCTTGTTAGATCAGCTAATTTAGCCTAACCTAACCTAGGGCGAGAGTTTATATTGAAAATTCAATAACTACAATTTCAGTAGTTATGATAATTACTGACACAAATCTAAACTGACATTTATTTAAATATTTTAATATTTTACTGATACTTACTTAATTACTTACTTACTTACTTGCTTACTTACCTACGTACTGACTTACGATTTTTTCAACGATATTTTTGGTTTTGAAAAAAAAAAGCCAAAAGTTTCTTCTCAAAAAGTGCAACGACTTATTGTCAACGACTTGTCACATCACTCTGTATCGAATATTTTTATTTTCATATACTATAATTAACTTTTTTTATTACTTTCGCCAAGTGTACATATGTACGTAACATTATTGAGTATTGATTTTTCGCCATGGTAACTCCCCATAATTTGCGATCACTGCTTTGGCGAGTGAATGAATACTCGTAAGTGAATGTTATTTTTATTATTATTGTTATTTTGTATTATTTATTTTTTTCTTGTGTATGTGTGTGTGTACAATGGAAAACAATGTGATAAATACTTGACAGACTGTAATTATGAACGCCATCACGTGTTTTCCTAATTAGAGCCTTGTGTTGTTGTTGTTGTTATTAACTCACTGAACTTATTAAACGCTCATTAAGATTAGGATGTAAAACGTTTTTTGTTTATTGAGTTTCTTTCTCACTGGGTTACCAGGCGAATTTCAACGTGAATTTTTACCGGATTTAGATTACGACGTCTGGAAGTAGAAATTCACAGGCAATTCGATTGATGAGATTTTAAGAAGTTTCATAACAATCGCAAGGTCATTTAGTTAAAAATAGTAACTCGTAGTAAATCAATAAAAGCTTTATCTAATAGCTACAAAACAACTTACAGGCAGAACTGGGCACGAACTAGTTAAAAAGTTTAAAGTTATTGTAATTAACGGAGTTAATTTTTTTGCTAATTTGTAACTTTCCCGTTCATTATTAAAAACTCTAAACAGTTGATTAACTTGCGTTAAATGTCTTTCGTTAATTCAAGTTAGTTAAGATAAAACGAAAACCTGAAAAAGTGAAATCAATAACAAAAAAGGAAAAATTAAGAATTGAAATAGGGCGAATCGAAAGATTTACTGACAGATTCTGCCTTCTGGCATATAAATAAATATAATTAACTTATATAAAAACTAACTGAATCACAAATTTAACGACATTTCGATTTTCTTTTTACCCTCGCTTAGGTGGGCATCGTTAATTAAGAATTTAACTTCGTTAATCCGAGAAAATATTTTTGGTTGTTGGTATAGAAATTTTAACTTGCACGTTAAATTTTTAACAACGGTAACTTTTCAAAGCGATTAACAAAGTTAACTTAACAAAGTCTAGTTGTTGGTTAACTTTTCTCAGATTACCGAAGTTAAATTCCTAATTAACGTTGCCCACCTATGCTTACAACATTTTTCATATCGATATTAACTAAAAAATTTCATAAAAAAGTTAAGTTTGACATTTTTTCCATATAAATAAGAATTTTTTTTTGTGCTGAAACTATCTATTTTTATATTGAAAAAGTATTTGTATATATATATTTTTAATTCTGATATTACCTATATTCGAAATTTAGAATTTTCGGTACACGATTGTTAAACAAAGCCTTCTTCCTTCCTTCCCATTGTAACCGAATTTGTATTTCTACTTCTGATTGATCTCCTAAAACGGATGCTCCATGTCATCCAAGCCATTGTCGAATCGAACATACATCAAGCTGTCAACAGCTTCTCAACCGATTTAACATATGAATAAATCTTCCGCTGACAAATAACTGACATTTCCCACATTAACATGACGTGAGTAGTGTATAGTAAGTTGTTACCAATCAACGGAAGTCGCCATTGATAATGGCCAGCGTCGCATTAACGAAAATGGGAATAGAAACCAACAATAAAAAAAAAACCCGCCCAGTTGGTAAGGAAAAACGATTCTCTCAATGAACGAACACCAGAGGTACGAGCAGATAAATCAAAGCCGAGTCTGCAATTTTTTTTTTTCGAAAACGCTAACAAAAACTGAAAAACGAAAAACTAATGACCACTTTGATTTTAACCGCGTTTGTAATACAATCTCTAAGGATAACACGAGACGAACGAAAGAACGAGCGAAGAGACAAATGTCACACCGGCACAAACTGTCATTGTTTGCGGCAACACGTCGGTCAGTCAGTCAGTCAGACGGTCGGTCGATCGGTCAGTCAGTGAACACACGTCTGTCAGTTTCATATCATGCGCCACATAGAGAACAATTATAGCTTACCAAGAAATTACATACCTATTAGTCCAGATCTTCGTTGCCCATATCAATCTTACCCTTTTTGACATTGACTGCGGACTACCCCTCGAGCGTGTGTGTGTTACCTGGAAAATTACTATAACTACGGTTTGGACTGATACGCCCCATTATGCATGCTCATAAATTGTCAAATTATAGTGACTGACGCTCCGACCGGCCGACCACCGATGCTTGGCTGCGTTTGTTGTGTGTGCGTGTGTTTGTTTGTTTGAGTGTGTGTGTGTGTGCGTGTTTGTGTCGTCCTCTTTTCGAAGGAGGCTCGCAATTGTCTGTAATTGCGATTCAATGTTTTTGTCACACTCAATTATTCATCGCAGCTGATTGGATTGGCACTGATCTTGTGCAGCACTGAAACTGGTTCGGACTAGCAGCAGCAGCAGCAGCAGCAGCATCATCATCAACAACAACAACAACAATGATCACATGCTGATATCGGACGTTCTCTGTTTCGGCGTGCGACTTTGTTGTTTTTGGCAACCGTCGTTTTTAGCAACAGTTTTTTTTAGTTACATGTTATTATCTCAAGTGAGGCTTTCCACTGTGCCTGGCAGTGATAAGAAAGGATCATTTGCTGTTGCACTATCACTTTTCTTTCGATGCGAATAGTTTACTATTATAATAAGGGTTTACTTAATGCAATATTATCGATTGTAGGCACTCGTACAATTCGTTATGCTTTTTTAGATAATTTCTAGTTTTTGGTTAGACAATTTTTGCGTCATTGGTGGCAAGGATCGCCTTCGCCTTGTGTGACTTCTTGGAAAGGAGTTTTTTATTTCGCAATAAAGATGGTTATTTTGATGTGATATACCTTCAGTATACTGTACAATGTTATACTTCACAATATCACGAAAAAATTCTCCAAATGTCGTTAAGTTTACTTCCAGCATTTTTAAGACTGAATTTAAAGAAGCAATATCGATAATTTTGATTCAAAGAAGGCTTTTGGTAATTAGACCTTCTGGATATGTTTCCATTTATGAAGTAAAATGTATGCTAATCGGTTTTGAGCAAAGAAAGTCTGCCTTAGAAAAGTGTCAATATATCAAAAACTATTAATTTAAATATTTTTAACATACTAGAAATCAATAAAACTTTTCTTTGATGATTTTATTTAAGCCATCTATAAACTTTTACCTATATATCAATCTTATAGATACAAAAAGTCTCTTATGTATAAATGTACACATACAGTGGCTCACAGCTTATTTCAACCAGCACCTTACAAATAATTCCACAAGCTATAATAAGTAAACTAAAAGAGATATCAAAATTTTATAGATGCAGTTTCTTAGCCTAATGTTTTAACTTATCAAATATGACTTCATTTATTTTTTATGCATTTTTTTTATATTGTTTAACAATTATAAACGAAAAAACAACCAAAAACAATGTCACAGCATCTATAAAATTTTGATATCTCTTTTAGTTTACTTATTATAGCTTGTGGAATTATTTGTAAGGTGCTGGTTGAAATAAGCTGTGAGTCACTGTACATGGTTGGTATTTATTCTTGAACATTTATGTTTACATAGGTTTTACAACAAATCAAAGAACTTATAGATTTTGTCAGTTCAACCTATTATTGAACACTATTTTCAACTGGGCCAGCAGATATATCCAAGTTGTTTTATATGTCAATATGATATGATAAAGCAGAAAAGCAAAGTCAAATGAATTTCTGGATTACCAAGTTAAGCTAACAATTATATAATGGGAACATTTACTTGATCTTCGGTAACCAATAATGACATTATTCTATCTTTAAAAAACTGAAAACTCTATTGTCTAGAATCGTTATCCTACAAACATAGTTCGACACAAATTACAAATCTCTTAACTATTGGCAGCTTAATTTAAACATGGTAATTTGGAACTAGAATACCACTGCTACCGCTGAGTAAGTGCCAAGAATATGCTCTGCCGTTTCATGCTCCTCTTGGCAGAGTCGGCAGGAAGCATTTTCTATCACATCTATCTTCTTCATATGGTAGTAAAGTCTGCAGTGTTCCATTAATAGTTCAGTGAAGAGTTAATTGTCCTTTCTGCTGGGGTTCAGAATAGCTTCGACCATGCCATGTTCATGGTCAATAAGTTTTCTCGACTACCACATAACCGCTTGGGCCTTCCACTACTCAAGAGAACTTAGTTTTGCCCAACAACATTCTTCTTTAATTTCGTATTTGCCAAAATAGGCTTTACTATAATTCTCATATAATTCTCAGTTAATTGCATAACTAATTCAATGTGTCCATTCAAAAATAACCGCCTCTTTCGAGTGCTTTCGCTTAGCGAATTAATTGATTTCCATATTTAACGCAATCGTTAAATATTTGACTTATTGAAGTGCGAAATTCTTTTCGCTAATTTTCAATTTGTATACCAAAAATTTGACTACCTAAACTCAAAAGTGATCAAATCAAAATTTAATTGATCGTTTAGACTTTTGAAGACTTCACACGCGAATCTCAAAATAACAACCACAAAAGCTAAAGTCATTATAATGCATTTGTGTTGTTGTTGTTGTTGTTGTTGTTGTTGTTGTTGTTGTTGTATTTTATTGAACTTCATATTAACTGATTTAACAATTTAACGCTTCGACTGGCACTCAACAAACAAAAAAACGAAAATCCAGTTTTAGCCACATTAGCTTAAATAGAGACGAAATAAGCCCAAAAATCAAAAACAGGCGCCCGCCAAAATAGGTGTGTCAAAAATTCAGAAATTATACATATACATACTCGTATATCGACAGGTATGCATTCATGTGCTAATCAATTTTTTTGTGACCTAGTGTCATAAAATTATTATTAACTTATAAACTTAATAAGATGATGACGCGCGTCGCAAACGCTTTGAATTTACTTTTTTTTTTTCTAACGTATTTTTTTTGCTCCATCGCATAACCGAACCGATCGTGGGTTATACTAATATGCAAACAGGTGTATTTGAAAAAAAAACAACAAAAATAAAACTGGATTTGAATTTGAACGGGCGAAGGAAGGAGCAGATCGTCGTGCTTGCTAAGTCTGATGACTTCATTCGATAGACAAAATACTAGCTGTCAGCATTTCAAATCTACATTAATGAATTCACAATAACAATAAATACAACAACAACAACAACACTATAGCAAAAAGCTGACCAAAGACAAACAGTATAAAATTCCGAAATACGTCAGCAAAATCGTTGAAGAAGAAAACAAAAGTTCAATAGAAAATTTTTAGCAAACGAGATTTTTTTTTAAAAGTAATTAAAGCATAAATTTTAGCAAGATCACAAGCGAAAGAAAAGACAAGAGGACGCTTTCTTCTTCAACTGTCTAACCAAGAGACAAAACAAAACAAAACAATAACAAAAAAAAAAAAAACAACAAAAAAAAACGTCGAAACAATTAACCGATAGAATCGTAAAATTTGAAAATTTACTGCGCGTAAATTATAAACAAGACATTTTATTACACCTCTGGCCCGACCCGGCCCGGCTTTATATACCCCCCATCAATGCGATAGATCGATCGAGCGGGTGAGCTAGCGAGTGAGCTAGCGAGCGATCGATCGAATGATCGCTCGCTCGTTCGGTTGCGCGCGACTAACGTTTGAAGAATTGTGCTGTTATAACTAATTTTGGTATGCCACTTGAATCGAAAATCATAACAATAACAACAACAAAAATAATAATAACGATACAACAACAACAACACAAGTTGTAAAAGTTCTTTACTAAAAAAAGAACAACAAAAATAAGAGTGAGTGAGTTAAAAGAAATTGGAAATGTCTTTCGATTTGTCTGATACGACCGCGTCGATCTTGTGGCGCGATGATCGTTAAGCGTTACGCCGCTCAGCGTTGTTGGTAGTGTGCATATGTATGTATGTATGTATGTATGTATGTATGTATGTATGTATGTATGTTGGGCAATGCCATAAAAATGCATGTTGGCTACTTAAATATGCTAATTTGTAAATGCATTTTATTTGTTGTCGTCGACGATTTGGGTTCGTTTTCGTGTGGACTTATAGGCTTTGGTGTTCGAACATGCTTCTAATTGGGCTTGTGAGTTGTTCGAAAGAAGTGTTTTGAGCGTCGTCTAAATTGTGGGTCATGTGAAATATTTATATATTTAGTATACTACAATGTAGTACAATTATCAGAAGCAATTTAATGGAGTTTTATCTTTGTTAAAAATTTTTTCAAGAACTGTGATAAGCGCAAACAAAGTTTTACAGATTATGTAAAAAAATAAGGGCAGAATTTTCAAAGTCAGCACATTTTTCTATTACAGAATTGCTTCCCTGACCTACTTCAAAAATCAATTAAATATACCAAATTAAACCAAATTTAATTTTTCTATTTAGAATATGTTTGTTTGACTTTGTAAATAAATTGTATACGTGGGTGGTCCGATAAGTACTTAGCCTCACAGCCTGATAGACAGACTACTTTGCAGATCTCGAAAAGGATTAAAGAAGTTGGAGTAGCGCTGGGTCAAGTGTATCGAGTTAAACGACATGTCACTTTAGAGCTTCATATTTAGGTTAATTTCTTAAAGAACTTTTAATATATCTATATCGGGGTCTGATCCATTTTTATACACCACACAGTGGTGTAACTTCTGATTGGTCAAATGTTTGTAACTTAGAGAATTGGTATAGAGATTGGTATAGACATACATATATATTATTGGTCAGGATAAAAAACTGAGTCGATATAGCCATGACTTTCTGTCTGTCATCATTTCTTGTTACCACTATAAAAAGATAACCGTTAGAGATATTGAGCTGAAATTTTGTGAACTGGTTACTCTTATGCTCTAGATGAATTTAATAGAACCAATTTGTCCATGACCACGCTCGCATTATTACCAAAAATACTGATTTCTTGTTAAAACGATATCTTGAGAACCTTTGGAGATATTGGGTTGACATTTTCATATTAATTTTTTTTTAAATCATGAACCATCCTAATTTGATTGTGATATTTAGCAATGTGGTGCACTTGTAATAGTCGGTAGGTTAGGTTAGGTTAAATTGGCTGATCAGGTCAATAACAAAAAAGAAAGATCACACATAGAGCTTTACTGGTCCCTGGTAATAGTCGAAAGGGCCGTTTATAACTTCTTATTTCTATTATTTTAAATGTCACTAATTTTAAACTCAAACCATATTTGTGGAAAATTTAACGATTCCATGTTACGAAAATATCATTAATATGCCTTATATACTAAAATTAACAAAATTTTCTGAATTTGCCGATTAATTAAAAAACAATTTAAATTCTTAAACTCAAATAAAATTTAATCAAAAGTTATTAATAGCATTTTTAATAAAAGTTCAAAATAATATAACCTTTTTCAGTTGAAAAATTCTTAACAATTTTCGGTGGAAATCGTGTATTTCGGTTATCTCTAATCAATATCGCGGATTTTTAAGAACTAATGCCGAGCAAACCCAATTCCTTGTAAAAATTCAACCACAACCCAGTTAACTTTTTCCTTAGAAAAATTACTTGACTTTTTTTTATATATTGTTAATTTTTTTCTCTCTTTCATTTTGCAACAATATTTGCGCCAAACAATTGGTGTTAATTTTAAAGATAACTAAACATTGGCCGATAATAATAAAACAAATTCTTCACCCACACCAACAACAAAAAAGAGGCACTTATTGGAACTTTGGTAAAATTAAACAAATAAATTTTGTATTTCAGAGAATTGCCAAAAATTTATGTTAATCCAAATAATCTTATTTAATTCGTTGAAAATTTCATATTTCATAAATTTTGGAAATTCCATTTTGGACCCGAACGTGACGTGACGCGCGTATAAATTAGCAATTTTATATTAATATCATAAATTAAATTGAAATAAAAGTTAAACCTACACTGAAAGCAAAATATTGTAACTATTTCAATTTTTGCATAGTTAATGAAAAATTAACGAATATGACGACATTTTGCAAATAAGTTTGACTACGCTGTTAGTCAAATTGAACCAATGAAAGAAAGAAAGAGAGAGAGAGAGAAAGAAAGAAAGAGAGAAAGAAAGAAAAAAAAAAAAAGAAAGAAAGAAAGAAAGAAAGAAAGAAAGAAAGAAAGAAAGAAAGAAAGAAAGAAAGAAAGAAAGAAAGAGAGAGAGTTTAGAATCAAATCTGCAGGAAGGCTGAAAATTTTTGTAAATATTGTTTTCAATAAATAACAAATAGTTGCTATATTTAATTAGTTATAGTTATTTTTTTTTATTTGCGACAGAAGTCGTTAAAACCAACTACGTTAAAGTACTTTTTATTTTTGTCAAAGAAATAGTCAAAATTAATTACGGCGTAGTTGACAGATTCTATCAGAAATATTGTTTACCTATTCATAGTTACCGCAGTTGGACATCGTCATTTAAGAATTTAACGCCATTAATCCGAGGAAAGTTAAGCAAAAATTTAACTTCGTTAAGTTAATTTAGTTAAACTCATATTTTTTCCTTTTTGTTAGTGAATTTATTTTAACGTTCTTTATTTAACTAACTTAAATTAACGGAAAAATTTAACGCTAAAAAGTTAATTTTAGAAATGAACAATAAGTTAAAAATTTGCAAAAAATTTAACTTCATTAATTAACTTTTTAACTAGATCATGCCCAGCTCTGATAGTGACCTTTAACTACATTCGATTGCCAATGAAAATTCCACTACGACATAGTCAAATTCATAGTTATATACTTATAACTACATTCTTCTCTCAGTGTAACAAAAATAAAATCAGTTTATAAACTTGCTAACTTGGTTGACGGTCTTTTGTCATGCAAATTCTTACAAAAGTTAAGCGAGCGAAAACAACAAAAACCAAAAAAGTGACTTTTAAGTTTAAAAATTTATAATAATACAAAATAAAAAAAAAAAAAATTTATTGTATACAATTTCATTAGCACTCGGCGGCGTGGCGGCGCCATATTGTGTGGCAGCCTGCCGCTTTTTTCTCTACTAGCCAATATTCCCGTATCATGGTAAGAAAAGAAAAGACCAACAAAAAAAAAGTGTCAAAACTTTATTAGCATTTTGGCAGCTGGTTGACACTTTTGTTTAACAAAACTGTCAAATCCGCAATGTGTACGGACGGACGGACGGACGGACACATGTGAATAACTAAATTTGTGCGTGTGTGTGCAGGTGTGTGTGTGTGCGATTCGTATATTATTAATGTCAACAAATTTAATTGTTGACAAGTGTCATTTTTCTTTTGGCATTTGCATATTTTAGCCTAAAAGCATCTTCTCTCTACTTCTTCTTCTTCTTCTTCTTATTCTGCTGTGTTGCCGTTTCACATCAAACAATAGAAAAATCGTTTTTTTTTTTTGGTTTATTGTTGTTTTTGGTTATAATTAATTTTAGGCACTTCATAAATCAATTCGACTTTGCATTTGATTTTGTTTGAAATTGTTTGTTTGTTTATTCTGTTAAATTTCTGTTTATATGATTTATTTATTGTCAAGATGGATTGGTAGTAGTAGTCGTAGTAGTAGTAGTAGTGGTAGTAGTTGGTTTTGATATTGGCTTTAAATTTAAGCTGGTAATAACTCATGCGATGCGTCTGCTGCGCGGCGGTATGTAGGAAGTGCTGGAATTTATGTTATGTTTTGTAAACGACATCTTCTTAATATTTCTTCTTCTTCTTTGTTTTTTGAAATTTTGAAAATTGAATTTTTTTGATTTATTCAAATTTCGAAGGTTTTTGGTGGGTGTGTGTGCTTCGTAGTTTGAAAGCGTGAAAAATTCCACAAAATCGAGTTTGAGAAATCTCAATTAAGTTTAAATGAAACCTACATGGAATATTGATATTGGGAATGTCTTCCTAAGTAGAGTAGATTTTGCAGTTAAGCAGGCATTCTCCTTCAAGCTTGAATCATTTAGAAGATATGAACCATCGAATTTCACAGGAAATCTATAAAACTTTGAATCATACTTAATTGAACAATAATTTCTAAAGCGGAGAAATCTATTTTATATCTTTATATGCATGTGTATATAAGTCAAGCAAGTATATCTTTAAAAGTATATAAATAAATCGGTTAAAAGGCGATCAAAATTTTATCTATATATATATAAGAGTATGAGTATAAAAATGAATGTTTGTTTCTATCTTTCTATCTTTGTACTCTAAGCGTGTTTAAACTATTCATCCATTTATGGAGTTGCTGTGTTCACGCCAATGAAGATTTTGGGTAAAAAAAACTCTGCCACGCCCATCTAATACGGCCACAATTTGAGAAATTAAATAAAAATATTCGATTACTTCGCTAAAATTCTAAAGTAATGTACTTAGTATGAGTTTGTCTGATCACTGTCGATAACTTTACCAAAGAAATGGGCGTGGTTTGATCGATTTAACTCAGAAACACTTCAACGGGGAGTAACTGCAACATATTTATATTCAAAACAAAATCCGGGCAACGCTGGGTTTTACTATAAGTTAGTCATTTATTAGAACATGAATCTGAGAAGTCCTTTGCACTTGTATACGAGAATAGTGCTCATTGCTTCTGCTTCTATATAGTGCGATACCTAAAAATTTAAAGGAATTCAGTTAGGATCTCATGTTAGGAAAAATAAATTTAAACAATGTTAATATAAAATAGGGAAAAGCAACAAAAATGTTTCAAAGTTTAAACAGATTAATTACATTTAAGATTTGTTTCTCATTTAATTCTACCCAACAAGTTCTACTTAAACTTATTCGTATATTAACGTGGTCAACTATTGTAGGAAGCACAAAAAACGTTCGTTGTAAAAAACGGAGCACCGGTCCTTTTTTTTTAATCCTTACCATATGCAATATTTTTTTTAAGTTAAATTTTTGTTGGTGTATTTTAAACAGGGTGCTCAATGATCTTGAAGTTCTATCATTCTTAACAGTACCTCTCTGACCAAAACTTTCAAGGAAATAAGTGTTCGATGACTTGGTCAATTAAATTCCTCGTCGAACGATACCAATTTCGTTGAGTTGCCATATTTTTAGATTTATATATATTTTTATTAAAATATTTTTTTGTAATTTTGATGGTACTCGTGTATTTTTCATGATCAGTTGTAGGCATAAAATGTTAAATATCTCACAAACTACAAAGTTATGAAAAAGTAATTGTAGATTAGGTTTAAGATATCGCAAACTCATAATTCAATAATTATTATATCGAAAGATGTAGAATTTTATACTGGACGATAAGCCCTCAATGATGACTTACTAATTCTATGCCTACAAATCTAAAAATAACCTAAGTTTATTAATCTTTGCGAAAGTTGTTGACCGAACTGAAACACTCAAATTTGTAATATGAGCAATTGGAAGCGAGGTTCCATTAACAACAAAAACAATAAAAATGTTCTTTCGTGAGATATTGTATTCTCATACTACGATTTTCGATTAACCTAAATTTCCAACTATTGCCAAAAGTCATAACTTGTTCAATACTCTCAAGAAATAATCTTAAGAAGTCGTACATACATACTCGTACATACCAACATATACATACATCTACTGATAATCCTTTTGCAATACTAATTTCACATGGCATCAAGCTGTTATTACTCATTATTTTATTAACTGTTTCTTTTAATGGCTATGAGACGACATTTATTTTAGACATGAATAAACGCCTTCAAAATAAATTTTAACGCCATGGCGCTGGGCTGGTTTCTTTTTTTTTCTCGCTTTTTTGTTGTTGTTTTTTTAACGGCGTCTACAACTTTTATGATCTTCAAAAGATTTGGTAAATAAAAAAATTAACAAACAACAACAACAAAAAACAACAAGTGGGTGTCATGCGATTTATAAAAATCGACGACAAGTGGTTTTATTAGCCGCATAAAGGCAGCCTAAGAGAAGTGTGGCCATTAAAGTTAGTACAAAGAAATTAAATTAACAATAAAAAATTGTAAAAAAATACAAATACAAATACAAATACTTATGCTAACGGCAACGCAGTTATTAAGTTATTATTTTCGAATTAACTACGCAACGGACACAAATTGACAATTTTCCCATTTTACTCCAACCTCGAGACTACCAACGAACGCATCAACAAATTTTATGGCTCGACAGTTTTCCTTGCATGGAATAGAATAGAATAGAAATTTCATGGGCTGTGCCAATGTAGCACTCAATTAGTTTTATTACAAAACTATTCACTTAGATCTTTTATTATCGCACCCAGTACACTTGCGCGCTTGCCAAGAAGGTGTTAAAACTATTTGTCAACTTGTGAAAGATACTCGCCGAGCAGAACCAGAGCCAGATCCAGAATCAGAATCAGATTCATGTCGTTCTAACAATGGACCCGGCCAAGAGTCATAAACTTTATGCTTTTTTTCTCTTTGTTAATGTTTTTGTTGTTTGATTTTTTATGACTCAGCTGCTATTAGAAATGATGAAATGTTCTCGGTTAATGGCTACAAATGTGCGGGTGCGCGCGGTCCGATCTTTTGACCAGCTTCGTTCGTCGTTGCTGGCTTCGCTGCAGATCATTAACCACGCACCTGACCTTCCGCATAGCACTCTTGCACTTGCTTAGAAATTTTGGCTGGAATTGAGCGCCTTGGAATCATTCGTCAAACTGCGCGCACAGTCGCTTTGTTGGTCAACAAAAAGTGAGAAATGTGAGAAGTGTTAATGTTCTTGTTTTTTTTTTTTGTAACCTGTTATTTTCGGTCATATATTGTAGTTTCAACGTTTGAGTATTGCTTAAACAATGTCACAGAGTCCAGTTAAGAGGTCAAGAAGATGCTAGAACTATTTTGAAAAATTCACATTAAAAAAAATCGAGTTCTTCTCGTTTCTGATGATCTAGACTCTTAAATGCCCAAATTATTATTTTTAACAATAATAAGTTTAGTATTTTTTGTTTGTTTTAGGAGTCAAATCAGGAACTAGAATCTAATCAGCAAAACAATGTTGATCTGATTCTCGAGAGGATCACCCTTTTGTAGATGATATGGGTTCTGGTGGTGTATTATTAAGAGAAGAGGCAATTTCGAGAAGAACCGCTGAGACATGTGTTTTACCATTGAACCTCAACAAGCGTAATCTTAATTATTTGCTTCACGCCTACTGCCTTACCACCATCAGCTAATTTACAAAGCTAATTAGATTCAGTTAAGGTTCCGTGGAATTTTAATAACCGCAACAAATATTCGAACAAACAAAAATGTATGAAAAAAAAATTGTTATGCTTTTCATTCAAAAAGTTATATAAATTGATTCGTAAATCTAGATCAAATCAGGTTTATATATGATCAAATTTCATTTCATAATTGATCATATCTGATCAAATCTTATTCCATATTTGATCAAATTTTATTCCATATTTCATCAAATCTTATTTCATATTAAATCAAATCTTATTCCATATTTAATCAAATCTTATTCCTTATTTAATCAAATCTTATTTCATTATGTTCAAATCTCAGTTCATAATTGATCATATCTGATCAAATTTTATTCCATATTTAATCAAATCTTATTCCATATTTAATCAAATCTTATTCCATATTTAAACAAATCTTATTCCATATTTAATCATATCTTATTCCATATTTAATCAAATCTTATTTCATTATGATCAAACCTTATTCCAATTTAATCAAATCTGATTACGATTGAAATTTTATCATATCATATTTGAAAATAAATTTAAAATATCTATATAATTTTCTGATTTAACTAATCAGATCTAGTCATACTAAGATATTTTAAACAATGCTCTGATTAGATCTGATAAAATCCGTTTTTGGATCAGATTTAATCAAATTTGATCACAAACGATTTTATAAGATTAGAAGTGAAAGCAGATAAATTAAAATCAAAAATTCTGGTTTAGAATTCTTCATTGTGTGAGTGAGTCCATATCTCCAAGTGTGCCATGCTCTCATTCAATATAAAGTTTAGTTACGCTGCTTATCAAAACTAAATAGTAGAATTTTAGTCCGTCTCTACTTAAATCGCTTTTCCCAAAATCCTTTACTTATATGTTTCAAATCACATTTACAGACATTTTCGAAAATATAACGCTAACCTTTTTCAAAAACGACAAATCTTACGATATTAATTAAATTACAAAACACCTGTTCTGGTTGTTGTTGTTGTTTCGATGTTGATGCAACACATCTCGCCGATCACCGGGCAGCTTAAGTAGTACGAAACGAACTGCGACAGACAACAAGTTTCATTCGTAAGACATCGAAATAAGTAAGCGACTTTAAAGCGTTTCATTCGGGGGCATAGACGCACTTGTGGATACGCGCCTAATATTGTATATGCACTATAGTACAACAGCAGCAACAACAACAGCAACATCAACGAACTCGAAATCGGTGAGACAAAACTCAATGGAAGCTTGTACGAAAATTCGCCTAAGCTTAAACGAAGTCTAAATGCGCTACATGAAACTTTTAATATTTGGCTTTGAATTTTGTGAACGAAAAGTATCTGAAAGATTTTTTTGCATTTCGTATTACATTAAACTAATAAATACGAGTATCTGTGGAATGGAAAAATATCAAGACGGCTTTTTAATATATTTATATATATTTAATAGTAATTTTTATGTTAAGTTTTCCAAAAAATGGAGAATTCAATTTTTCTCTTTTTCTTTGGACTTCTAAATCGACCGCTCGCAATTGATATACCCATCGCTTCCACTTGCGCGACGGCAGGGCATAACAAGTTACAACGAAAATTCAACACTCAACGAGAAGAAATGTCAATCGCACGAATATTGTATTTAAACAATTTGACAAATTACCAAGCGACGCAGGTGGTTCAACTGGTCTGGTCTGGCGTGGTCTAGTGTGGTGCGAACCGACGAACCGTCGCACATGCGCTTTACCGCTCGCTTAGCTGCTGCAAGCGAATTTACATAAGTTCTCACCTTCTGTCGAAAAGCGCGGCATTTGTGCCATGTAAGACATTCGATTTTTTTGTTGTTTTTCGACCATCATTTGTAAACAAATGACATTTTTTTTGTTGTTGTAATTTAGCGCATTTTTCGATTTCGAAAAGCCGTTCTTCGGCTCAGGCTTAAAACGGTGTTTTTTATTATTAGTATTTTGAAAAATGCACACGCCCATTTTTTTGTCGGTACCACGCGCTACTTTCAAAAGACTTTCTTATTGAATTGCAAGGCGGCCCCTCCACGCGACGGGTGCGCATCTTTGTACTACACTCTCCTCGGCCTGGCATGGAGTGTGGCTCCACTTGTCGTTATGGAAATTTATTGGTTTTTAATGAGCTGCTTTTTGAGATGCGTTTTTTTTTGGAGTTTGTTGTTGTTTTTGTATTTGTATTTTTGGAAAATTCTTTTAAACAAGCTTTTCATTTTCAATCAAGCTTGTCAAGTATTTTGTTTGTTTATTAGTGACGCCGTTGGTACTCGTTGGACCATGGCTAGAGGCTGGCTGGCTGACAGACTTGCCAGCTTAGAAGATGGTATTTGGTAATGCGGCCAGCTCTGCTTCTTCTTTATAAGTCTACGTGTGTGTGCTTGTGTGTGTGTGTGTGTTTGTGTTGACCCGTGAGTAATGTCTGTGGAATTTTCTTATCAATGGCGGCTAATTAAATGGCGTTGATTGTTGTTTGGTTCTTTGACAAATTGTTGATCGTTTCGTTGGTTTAATTTGTCTCGATACGATATCTCGATAATTTATGGGAAAACGCTGATGTGGTTAACAACAACAACAACAACAAAAATATAAAGAAATGATTTCCAGCAATTAACGAAAAAAAAACGCTCTTAACCGAATGGAAAGAGTCTGTGAAACAAGTTGAGCTGGAAACGTTTTTTTTCTATATTTTACTTATTTTTTAGATACTTGCTTCACCAACAAGCTTACGCTTATAATATTGTGTTGAGTAAAATTTTGGACATGGTAATTCAATTTTATAAATTTCGTTGAGCTATTAACCGTTAGCTTACCCATGGATCCCGCTGAGTAATAAATTTCGCATTCAACTTATCTAAGCTACATTTGTCATTTCGAAGTTCCGGTTGAATATTTCCAATCCATTCCAATACTCGCAATCAACACTTACTTCTCATATGTATCTGCCGTATATTAAGAGTGCATCCAAAGATCTTCTTAACCATTTGTCCACCTGTAGAAGAATGCCCTCGACAATAAATCAACTACATATCTGTATTGTACTATACTCTTTTTGTATTTATTATGATTTCTTTTCGTTTCGTTATCTGTTAAATGTTCGCTATCGCTATTTAAGCTACGAAAAAAACGCTCATCGCGAAAGCCAAACAAATGTTCGTTAATATATTCGTTAGTGTTATCGTTATCGTTATCGTTATTAACATTAACATTAAATTGTTTTAATTGAAACGCACGATTATTAACATTATTGCTATTATTATCCACATTAAGATTAACATTATAATCATCATCATCATCATCAATATGATCATTATTAACTGGATTAACATAAGCTATATCGATATTATGATTATCGTTATTATGATTATTATCGTTATTATTGTTATTTTGATTAGCATTAACATTAACATTATTATTATTATTGTTGTTGATATTACCCTCAACATTATTAATTCGATTGCGATAAATGTTAATATGCGACATAAGATGTTTCTTAAAGTTATTGTCATCGATATTATCATTATTCGTATTGGTAGCATCCGCTTCATTTTTTGTCGTTGTCGACTCCACATTGTCCGCCGGCTCCACAGCTTCCTTCTCCTCCTCCTCCTCCTCCTTCCGTTCTTGGTTATTAACAATTGCATTATTGAAACTACTATGGCTAGGTTGACTATACTTAGGACTACTACTATAATCAGTCGATCTACTATTTGAATTTAAATTACTATCATTATTATTATTATTATTATCATTAATATTAATATTATCATTATTATTATCGTTATCATTATCATTAAGATTAAGATTAAGATTAGCTTTATACAAGTAGTTTTTTGGCAAGGCAGGTATTGCATTAACATTATTTTTATAATTACTATTTAAATTACTATTAACATTACTATTTGAGTATTCGTTTTGTTGTTGTTGTTGCTGCTGCTGCTGTTGATGTTGATGTTGCTGATCGCTTAAATGATCAGCATGCATGTTGCTATTCGTTGCGCTCACTGGTGATGGCACTTGTGGCTGCTGGTGCTGCTGATGGCGAAAAAGCTGTTGCTGCAGCTGCAGATGCTGTTGTTGCTCTTGCTCCAACAGCTGCTGATGATGTTGCTGCTGATGCAAATGATGTTGCTGCAGTAGCTGCTGCTGCAACATACCACTATGATGGTGTCTATGCCGATGTTGTTGTTCGTGTTGCTGCTGTTGTTCGTCCGCACTTGACTTCACATCATTGTAGTAAAGCTGTTCGGCTTGCTCCATCAGCGGCTTGATCGTTGTCGACGTCTGTACAACAATCTGCATATCCATCTGCGCACTGGCGTCTTCTGCATTCGCAGTAGCATCCTTTTTCCGGCGTCCACGCTTGCGACGACTGGCCGCCAACATGGCGACTATATTGAGGGCAGAGGGCGCCAGCGAAGCAGTCGCCGTCAGCGCCGATGCGGTCGCCGATGACGATGACGAACTCGATGAGGACGACGATGCCGTTGTGGGTTCGTGCTGCTGTGCCGCATGTTGCTGGCGCTGACTTTGTTTGCGCATCTTGCGTTGCTTCTGCTCGCGTTCGTGTTGACGTCGCCGTTCCAGCAATGTGCTGTTGTTGTGGTGATGTCGCACCAGGTTTTTTGGTTGGGGCTGCGACACAGCGGCCTGTTTCTGTTGCTGTTTGCGACGGCGCAGTTGTCGTTGGTGGTGGTGCTGCTGCTGGTGTTGTTGTTGATGGTTGGCGGTTTTAATACTAATACCATTATTATTGCTGCTTGCGCTTAAGTTGCTATTGATTAAGTTATCGTTGTTATTCTTATTGTTGTTGTTGATGTTGCCCGCAACTTCTATGCCTTTCCTACTACTAATCCTATTACTATTTTGTCCATTTAATTTTCGCAAGCGATTTTGTTTTGGTTTCTCTACTTCGATGGTCGCCGATGCCGTCATAATATTTTGATGATTATTTTTAGTAATACTTGTTTCAGCTTCGTGCAGCCTTTGGCTTTTCAAGATCAAAGGTGACTCTGTTGTTGTTGTTGTTGTTGTCGTCGTGCTGCTGCTGCTGCTGGTCGTAAAGAAATTCCGATCGAATAGATCTGCCTCGATTTTAACAAAGAGAAAGCAGGCCTTACGGAGACTCTGCGGTCGCTGCAGATGACGCGGTCCGACTGGCTTAAAGCCTTTCGTGAAGCCGACACGCTGCGCTGGATTGTTGGCATTCGCGTACAGGAAGTAACCGTGTTCGAGCGACTCCTGAAAGTGACAGTCGTCGGTGAGAGTTTTCTGTAATTGCAAGAGATAGAAAGAAAAAAAAACTTTTATAGAATCTTGTTTGAAGTTCGGGATTTAGTAGGTCGGGAGTTAGAGAAATAAGATGATTTAAAAGTAAACGAATAGAAAAATCATGTAGTTTTTTTTTTATTGTATGGTTCAGAAATGAGATTTAAGTAAGATTTTTGATATGATCAAATTTATTCAAGTGAATTTTGGGCAATAAACAATTTTTAATTGAGTTAAAAAAGGCCAAAAAGGACATTTTCAGTTAAGGGATTATTATAAGATTTATCTTCATAGAATAGATATAATTCATAAGAAGGATATTAGGAAGTAAGAAAGGGATCCCTACTTCTTAGTATCCCTGATAATTTCCCTTTAACAGTTTTCTTTAAATATTCAAAAAATTATGAGTTAATAACAATAAAAAGTCGTACTAACCATTCCAACAAGTCGTCCTCGCCGAAAGCACAAATACCGGCCGACTTCCTTGGCGAAGAGCGTTATTTTGAAAGTGTTGCTTAGGAAATCGCCAACGCTGTCCATGGTGAAGAACTCTGCAATTGCAAAAACAACAACAAAAACAAACACATAAGTCAATCAATTAAAAAAATGTCTGCCGAAACCAAGTCGGGAAAATAAATTAATTCAAACATAAAAGCAAACGGCCAAACACTCGAAATTTTAATTAAATACCTGTGCGCGATAACCCACTTTCCTAATAGTCAAACGATAACAATTAAAAAACGATAACTTCAAACAAAAAATACAACAACAACAATAACAACAACGAAAAAACGCAACTGTCAACTATCAATGATTGCCAATAAATTAAATATGTGGAGACTTCCAACCGATTTCACAGCAGCAACAAAACCAACAACAATAATAATAATAACAATAATAAAAACAAAAAGTAAACAAATTTATAACTTTTCTCATATTTACACACATGAATATAGAAGAAGAAGAAGAAGAGATATATTTTATCGCAAAATTTGTTTCTATTTACTTTTTAAGTACTTGTGAAGAAACTTAAAAAAAAAAGCGAACTCGTTAAAAAATGGTCGACGAAATGTCAACAATAAGTGGCCAAAACGAAGCGATAATAAACAAAAAAAAAACATACATATATGTACCTGCCTTTGTATACACTAACTCATATGTGTGTGTTCGGGGGTGGGGGGCGCGGGGGTTAAAGAAAGACTACTTCGTAAATTAATCAAAACGCAATTTGGTCAGAATAGTCATTGAACCTGCGACGCAGTTACCACTCGTATTTGGAACTTCTTGATACGCTGACAGCGCCTTAAACTAAACCCCCTTCAACTTTGTCAAAGCGTGTGCGCACCCTTGAAAGTCTATATTTTTTTTTTATCTAGCTTAACTTTAATCTAGATTGTCGGTTAGTTTTTTTTCTTCTGATTATTAGTTTTTCATTTTTTCATTCTTTTTCGTCTTTGCATTTAACCCTGAATTCTCAATAGGTACATGCCTCCACATTCCACAATTCCAACAATTCGACAACCAGCCGTACTCAATGGGTTATCACAAAATTTCCGCTTACTAATAACCCAACAAAAACTAAGAAAAGAAACAACAAAAACAACAAAAAAATGAAGAAAAAAAACTAATAATCGAATAATCGACGGAAACTATAGAAAAATGCGTTCTAGATATTCAAATAACTCGTTTGGAATCGCTTCACTCTGCCGGATTTTTTGAATTCGCGGAATTGCCTTTAATTATGGCGTTGTTCGGTACTGGGTCATATCTATAGACCCAGAAAATATTCCAACAAAAACAAAAAACAAACAAAAATAAGAAAATAAAAACTTGAAAAAATTTCTATGAGAGCAGAGAATTTATGACAGTACTCGATAATTTATTGCAATCATGTCGAAACTGAAACTGAAATTAAGCGTTTTAGTGTTGGTAATTAACGTGAGAAAGAACTTGACTTGCCCAATAATTCAATTCAATTCAACGCCAGACTAAGGTCGCGATAGCAAAATATCACGTAGACCCAAGTCGTTCGTTTGTCGTTATGTGGGTACGTTATTTTTTTCTTTATTTTACTTTATACCATAGATGAATTTTGTGTATTGGTAATGACAATGGTAAGAAGTTATCTTCAACAATAATGCTGATAAATTTCGAGAAGGTTTGAGAATGTTTTCAGACACTTCGAGAGGAGATGAATCTGTTGGAATCGTTTTATTCGTTATCCATGGATTCAAAATTGGTTGAGCTGTTATTAGGTTGTAATGGCTGTCTCTTGAAGAGAGAACCCCTTAGGCTGAGAACCCTTTGTGATCTATTGTTAAATCATATAAAACTTCTCCTAACTTTGCTGATCTCAAACTCAAAATATTTCGAGGATAATGTTTAGTAAAGTCTTTTGTTCAGATTAAGATACTAAATGAAGCTAATTTGGAATGAGATCTTTGAGCCTAATGCTAGGAAGATTTTGGTTGAAGAATTTGTATCTTTAAAGAAATTTGTTAGTTTGGAATATCACCAAAATTAGCTACTAAAGAGCTTTTCAGTATTGCAGAAGCAATGGTCCTTGAGCACTGAGAGCTATGGTTCCATACCAGCCCATATCCACTCTAACTCCAACTTTTGCAAAAGCCAAATCTACGCTTTGTATTGAGTTGTTTATTGTCTGCAAATGATGCTAGATTCAAGATATCCGATTGAGTTTTGGAGATCGTTGTTGTATATTCAACAGAATATTTAAATCCATAAGCAGATTGTACGCTTTAAACTTAGTAGATCCATTACTTTATGTCTTCAGTTCAACAAGTCGTGCAGTTTAAAAATATGCTTGATCACTCAATGCCGAATTCTAGATAAAACATTTATCACGATCGCATACCCAGACATATCGCATGTTGCCAATAATGATAATGATAAAATTATTATCAACGCTCTCTGTATATTGTATGGTGTTGGTGTAAATAGTTGTAGCTTGTATATTACTTAACGATTTCAAATGCTCGCCCTCTAAATATCTTTGGCTTTATCTGGAAGGCTTTAAGAGCACATTTCCCCTAAATCAATTTAACCACAAGTTAACTTAATTGAATTTCTATTTTGACCAATGTCGGGAGCTATTTTCAATGGAATTCAAATTTATTATAGCTGGAAATTCTGAAAATAAATACCTCCTACCGCCTAAAGCCCATTTCGATTGAATACCTAAAAATATCCAAACGCTTTAGGCCACATAAATTCCTCTTTGTAATCCCTATTTCAATTGAAGACCTGATAAATTCCGTGCGGCGATAAAAATACGATGTCAAGTCGAAAAACTCGACAAAAACTCGCGCACACACACACACACGAGCAGACGCGGACGAGCAGAGCGACCGCCGTGAGCGAGCGTGTGGAAATATTAAAATGCCGCTGGTGTGTCGTCATTTCGAAATGCTTTTCATTTTATTTTTGCGTTAAGCGATTTAATTTTTATCAGAGAGAATTTCGTTTTGTTGTTGTTGTTGTTGTTGTTGTTGTTGATTTTCGTTCTTATGATAATTTTAGACAAAGTTTTTATTTTGCTATAATAAAAATCGATTGCAATGCGTTTTTGTTGTTGTTTTTCTATTTTAACTGGCACACGTCTGCCGCATGTGGTATTTGCGGCGTTATCATTAGGTGTTCTTACTAACGTCTGGAGCGGTACGGTACGCTCAGCAGAGATAGTAAAAGTGCAGCGTGTGTGTGTGTGGTCAGCATTTCACAACGGCCGCGCCAGTCATTTGGCCATGTTAGTTTGGGTATAATTAAGTTTGGCCAATAGCTGGGCGTGTTGAAACTTAGCCCTCGTTGGCACTTTTCCTAAGATATAATTCGCAAGCCAAAATTTGTGTACGCAAGTGTACTCGATTCTTTTGTTGTAAAAATACAATAATAACAATAAAAATAACGAAATACTATGGAATTTTATCAGCTTTGTTTGTATGGTCTTTGCTTTATCGTTCAACTTATTATTATTATTTTTTGTTTTTGTTTTTGTTTTGTTGTTTGTTTTATTATTGAGTTTGGCGTTATTTTTGGTTTTGTATTTTTGCAATTACAGCGCGCTGGAAAAGTTTATATCAGTTTTAAATCAGTTGCGTGTGATTGATTATTTATGGGCGAGTGTAGCCAGAAGCGAAGGTGCGATTATTGCTAATTAGTAAGTTGTTGTTTTTTTTTTTTGAATTTTTTTGAATTTTTCAAGCAATTTGGAATTTTTGGAGAATTTGGAGACTTTTTTAAAATTGTCAAACTAACATTCAAAGCGCATATTTGCCAGTTTTAGTGTCATAAGTTAAAAAAAATGGCCAAAAATCAAAGTGTAGAGTTTGGAGACTTTTTGGAAAAGTTTAAAAATGTTTGGAAATCATTTAAAACTTTTAAGTATAATTTTCAAATACGTGCTAAACTACAGTATAATTATAAACAATTTTGCTAATGTAGAGTTAGCAGACATTTGTAAATAGCCAAAAATTAAAGTGTAGAGTTAGGAGACTTTTTGGAAATGTTCTCCAATTTTTTAAAAATCTTCAATATGACTAAATAATACGTGTTTAACTATATTCATAAACATTTTTGCTAATGTAGAGTTCGCAGACATTTGGAAATAGCCAAAAATTAAAGTGTAGAGTTTGGAGAAATTTTAGAATTGTTTTAAAATCTTTTAAAACTTTTAAAAATGACTCTCAAATACACGCTCAACTCTAATTATAAACAATTTTGCTAGTTCAGAGTTTGGAGACTTTTGTACATAATCAAAAACTTAACTTTATGTAAACAAAAAAGTTTGTTATTCAAATCAAGCTTGACAAAACATGACGACTATCTATTATAAATTTCCTAGAAATTCTAATAAACTTAACCTAGAACTAGATCTGCATGACATAAGCAAACACTGACAGCGTAAACCACAAAACCGTATAACCAGACCCGCATTCAATTTCCACAGCTATAAACCGCAATTGAGCCGCTATTAACGTGCGAATAGTTAAATCAACATTAATATCGGTTAAATTAAGTACAACAACAACAACAAAAATTTGCATTATTCTATATAAAAAATTCTCAAAACTACTAAAAAAATAACCGCAAATTGACAGAAAACTGGCAGCTGGCGCCAATCGCGTTTATTTAGAGGAATACGCCATATATTACAAAACTAACAACAACCACAACTGTGAATCATATAACTACGTTCTATGCGCTTTACAGTCGATGATGATGCTATACTTTACTAAGACTTGACTACAATCGAATTCACGCGAAACACGCAGCGCGGCGCGGCGGGTGCCTCGAAATCATCATCATCAATAAAAATATTAAATTACCATAATTAAATTAAAAGTCTACAACTTAAAATTTCAAACAACAACAACAAAATCTTATAAAAAAAAACACACACAAACAACAACAACAACGAAAAAATCTCAAAACCGAACCAATTCAGCGGGTTCATAAAGCAACTGCCAATTTAATTTTCAACAAAATGAAAAGACAACAACAACAACAACAAAAACAAAACCACAAATGTGAAATGAAATGAAATAAAGCAAAAGAGAGATATAACTCAAAAGATTTCCAATGAAAATTGATTGCCGCCCCGCCGCCACATCTCAAATTGGCATAAATGAGCGCTTTATTTATGAGCGACAACCGGCGGCGGCGGCGTCGGCGATCGGTGGCGGTGTCGGCAACCAAATTGCCCGCCAATGCGCTACAAAATTAATAATAAGCTTTCAATGTTTGATATACTTGTATGTTACATATCTCTGTTAGATGCGTAGGTGTATCTGCGCGTTGTTGTTTTTCTATTTCTTTCATTTTGAAGACATTTCTAAATCTTTAAAAATTGTGATTTTGCAAGCGTGGCTTTGTTTCATAGGCTTAACGTAAAGACTTTCGAGATTTGGAAATTTTCAATTTGTAAAATTTGTATTCGAGTGTTTTTTGTTGCTTATGCATAAGTATGGAAAATTATGTAAAAGAAAGGAAAGATATGTCATATGAGGTTACTTACGTGCCAGTGAGATGTCGGCTGCAGTCACCTTGCCACCGGCGTTTATGTGCAGCGCTCGCTCGTTGTGGGTCTTTAGCATTATAACATAATCGTTTGTTTTTTTTGTACATGCTGTTGTTACAAAGGCAAACATTACCTGGAAAAAAAAAGTTGGACAAAAAAAAATACAATTAACAATTTTTGAAGATTGTTTATAACTCAAAATTAGGTTTAGAAAATTTTTAAAAATAGTTTATATAAACAATTTTGATATGGCTGAAATTTAAATACAGTTTTAAATGGCAATTTAGACGCTTGTTAATATTTTTCGTTTACCCTTACTATAGGTAAAAAGACGGCCGTACAATTCTCACAAAGTTTGACATGAAGATTAAATACAGTCGTGTCTGGGTATAGTGAACACCTTATATAGTGAATATCTCGATATAGTGAACACCCAAATTTTTACAAGGAGTACTCTAAATAGTGAACAATCGAAATGCTTTTCAAACTTTTTGTTCACTATTTGGAGGTTAGTGAATAAAATTTTGCAAGCAACTTGAAGAAGATATCAATAAAAAAACACAAAAAACTCGACTAATGACGCTGGTATACAAGCAATGCGAAGTCTACATAAAAAAAGCTTTCCAAAAATCAATTACTGAACGCAAGAACAACAAAAGTCCACCTTGAAAGAGTGAACAGTGCTTGCAATAATTAGTTCCCTATATCCAGACAAGACTGTAAATCAAAGCGTCTTTTAAATTTCATTTATATATTAAACACACACAAATATTAAAAAATATATGTAATAAATTTATATCCCAATTAGTAGATCATAAAGCTTCCAAGTTTATTAAAAGCTTTATTTAAAAAAAAATGAAAAAGCCGCCAATTGTCAAACCGAAACATCCGAAATTCCCGCCGTCATTTAAATTAACCAGCAAATGGTTATTGCCTGTCGGTGACATTGATAGGGGCAGATTAATTTACCAACAACACAAAAAAAAAAACTCACAGAAAAGAGGACAACGCTGACAGACACCACCAAAAAAAAAAAAACGAAAGTTTGAATGGCAAAAAAGGAAGAAAGAAAAAAATCGACTCACAAGAACGGAAATAAAGTGTAAAATGTTTTATTATACGCTTCGTTATATGATCCCTGTTTCGAAATCACGTCCGTCCATCTGTCCGTCCATCTGTCCGTCTGTCTGTTCGACTGTATGTTGCACTGCCAACATTGAAATATGCTGACAAGTGTGTAACGTGTCGGATTTAAATGTCATATCAATTTTTTCATTTTATTTTTCCGTTGTTGTTGTTTTTGTTGTTGTTTGAAGTTTTTGCTGCAATGCATTTAAATTCAAATTAAGTGAAAAATGCGCTTATGGCGGGTGTTATTTTTTTTCGGCTTTTTTGTTGTATTTTTATTCATTTTTTTTTTGTATCAAGAGGAAGCAGGTGATCACGTGCTAAAGTGGAGAGTTTCGCCGAAGCGGTTTAACGTCTAGTGCAAAGAGACGAAAACCGATTACTTTGTTAATAATGCTAAGTCTTTGCTTCTAAATAATTGATATAAAATAACAACAAAATCCAAAATGTTGGGCTGCTTTTCATTTATAATTATTCTTAAATCAACTAAATTCCAAATTGTATTATTAAAAAACAAATACCGATTACTTAAAGTATTACTTTTTCAAAGCGTTCGCATTTAATATGCCCACAACAACAATGATCTGCTAATTTATAGACTTCTCCTCAAACTGATTAAAATTTTAATTATATTATTTACAAAAATTATCCGATTACTTTAATAGTTCCTTTTAAAATTAAATTGAAATTCTTAAAGCCTGTTCGACTTAATGCCCGGCCGCCGACAGTGGCACTGGCTGGCGAATTGTCAATGTGAGAGATGCCACATTTTTAAATCTGATCATAATTTTAAGCCGGCGCATATGTTGCCCTGGCAAAGGGCAGCAGGCGCTACTAACTACCAACTTTCACACAACGCTTGTGTTTGGTATGCCTCTGGTGACTTTAGGTTCGATGCAGTGTAGCGCTGCGCCCAACCAACCGACCGACCGACCGACCGACTGACTACAAGTGCGGAGAGCTTTTGTAAGCGCACGTAAGCGTATAAAAATGAAATTAATGGGAATTTATTGAAATGCATTCATGCTGAAAATAGATTTTTGCTGAACCCAACAACATGTAACTGGCAGTATTGTTGTTGTTGTCAGTATCAGCTGCCAGCACAGATATGAATGGGCGGCTTAAATGGCTCCCTGGCTGCGCCAAACACAACAAAGGACCATTTGGCGACGATACATTCGCAAGCGATAGTCGCCGCTCGCGTCGTCAGCTATTTTTCCAATTTGGCATATTATGACGCTTATATCGATTTACGCACAAGTTTAATGTCACCTCAAGCCGCAGTCCGGGCACATATTTAGGTTTAGAGCATGCTTGGTATGTAGTATGGTAAATCTGATGATGGCATAAAAATCACTTAAAGGGCTTAAGTTCAGATTTAAGCATATTTATATTAGCTCTAGAATAAGAAAAGGATTTGTTTGCTGTTTGTTAGCGACAAGCATGCAGTAGTTTAATAGCTGCCATGCTAAGCATTAGTATTAGGCATTTAAATGTGATAAAATTGTTATGACCTGCAGGAATTCGCATATTTTTTTAAGCCTTATTTTAGTAGTTTTATTATTTTGCTAGCGTCCAGGCGTTAACCTTCTTAAGTACACAAGGGTCATAAAGGAACTCTTCGGATTATGACTGATTATGATAGTTAAATCGTAAACTATTAGCAAGTTACTAGGACCTTTTTAACAAGTCAGCAAGCAGTTAACTTAAGCGAATATTTAACTACTAGATTTTGGTTTAAAACTTAACTAAAAAATAATTCTTTAAATTTTATTAAAAGTAGAAATTATCGAATAATTGTTGTAATCAATTAAATTTTTGAACTTCTACCCAACCTTCTAGCAAACTACCGCCCTCGGTCATACCAACTTTCGAAGAAACAAACCCTATTTTCGATATCAATCAACCAAGAAAAAAATATAAACTAAAATTGATTTCGTAAAATTCTCACTAAGCTTACGATCAATTACGTTCGTAGTACGTAGCACAAGAATAATTTGAGAGAAAAGTGAAAACGATTCGACTGGGCAATTAATAACGAAAAATCGTTTGTCGTCGAACAAATTTTCGAAATTCCAGCGTGTAATTTATAAAATTGAATAGAAGCGACGCAAAACACTTTAAGCCCGGTGGGCTTAAAAACAGCTTATGCGAAAAAATATTTGTTTTAATTAAACTTTGTACTCGGCTGGTCGGTTGTTTAATTGGTTGCCCAACACAAATGGGTTAAGAATCTGTATTTGTATAGAAAATGAAAAAGAATTCAATGTAGCGTCATCAATCAAAGTATTTAATCCGATACATAAACCATGTGGTTTAAGCGTGTTTGCTCGACAGTTCATGGGGGGGGGGGTAGTCGACCAGGTAGGAAAAATTTCAAGAAATATCGCGACCATAAAATAACGATTGAATATTAACCGGGCTTATGGTAGCGATTTTAGCGCATTTAATAGGGAAATTAACACTCGGCGGTATTAGACAAAGTGGAGTGGACGACTTTTGGGAGGTCACTCAATTATGCTAAGTAACTTAAAAACACATTTTAATTTATAGAAGAAGCATGAAATCATTAAACTTATAAAGCTTACAATGTATACTAACGTTAAATCGGATTGAATTGAAATGTCTACAAACTCTACAAACAAATTTTAAGTAGCCAAAATTATTAAAAATGTTTTTAAAAATTCCCAAAATGATGATAAAGAGTAAAAGCAGCATAGAAGTCATTAAAATATGAAGTCTACAAACTCTCCAAAAATGTTATAATTAAACTTAAAGAAGAAAATGTCTTTAGTATGCCAAAAAATTTAATTTTTTCAACACTACCTCAATAATTCAATCGACTCAGCGTATTTATATGCAGTTGAAAGTGTCAAAAGGAATGATCAAATTTTTGTATGCCCGCCTATTTGCACAATCTCTACAAATCGAATTGTGCTGTTTGTTGACTTACATGCAATACAGCGTTACAGTTTGCCTAATCATAAAAATAACAACAAATTATTAAAGAAATATATATACTTACGTGTCAATGTAAGCACACGACAACAACTTGTCAGAATCAATTTCGTAGCCATCATCAAACCTCGGACATTTAAAGTTTTTCGTATCATATCATCCAAACGAAAATTGAATTTTAATCTATCGCGTTGCACGGACGGACGGAAGGCAGCGGCAAGTCTCGATGATGAGACACACAAAAATTCGACAAATAAAAAGCAACAACAACAACAATAATATTAATAGTAATAATAATAAAAAATCGAAAAATCCCCACAAGCGACAAGGGCGCGCGCGCGCGCGCGTTCGCGCTTAATATAAACACCAATACAAATACGCCCATATCGCACACTTGTAGCAATACATATACGTATATATATATGTACGAGTATGTGTACGTCTGTCATGCCGCTTTTTTTTTTGTGTTCCCCCCCGACGACCTTTTCACAGTTCAATGACGTTTACCCAATATTATTGTCAAGTGCTGACAAGCAGTACCCGTACCCATGCCCATGCCAACGCCTGCACCACCACCGCCGCCGCCACTACTTCACTACTATATGTACTGTATCTGACTTTGGGTCTGATTCTGGCTGCGCCTCCACTCGTTTTCTCGTCATGACAACTGCTTGCTTGCTTACTCTTGCCTACAATCACTCGTGTTACATTAATCAAATTTTTATATAATTGTTTGTCTTGCGAGTGTGAACAAAAAAATTATTATTGTAAAAATTGATTTGAGTTATTGCTGGACTTTTTTTTTTTCTTAATTAATCTTTTTTTTTTATTTATTTGTTTGTACTTATTAATTTTTCTTCATCATTTTGAATGTACTCGTACTAAAGGTAATATAGTTAAATGTCATATTGTTAATGTATGCGTTGAAATTGTACTTTTGTTGTTATATTTTTGTTGAACTGTTATTTCTACAATGTGGAGTTGTCAGTTTGACAATTATTTCAGCTGCATTGTTTTTGTGATTTTGGTCATAATCTTCGACAGATTTTAAGCAATTTTGTTACTTAGTTTTAGTATGTACTCAATGTAAATTGTAGACTATATACAATAGAATTGTAGTTTACTGCTGGATGATTGTTAAATTTACAAAGTTAAGTTGTCGGTTGTAGTTGTTTAATTAAAATTTGTAGTTTTGTTGCTATACAATATTTTTGCAAATCAATTTAAAGTTGTCAGTTTGACAAATATTAAATTTGTTATTTAATTGTAGTTTGTACAAATTGTAAATTGTCAATTATATACAACGAAATTGTAGTTTACTGCTGGAAGATTGTTAAATTGACAAAGTCAAGTTGTCAGTAGTAGTTGCTTCTACAGTTTAACTATATCACAGTAATATTTAATAACTAAAAAAACATTGTAATTGAAACATTTCCTTTTCATTGTAAACAATATTTGTTAATAATAATTGTAATTTCTTAATTGTTAAAGCAACAATGACAAATTAATTTCCACTGTCATCTATAATGATTACTTTTTTTTGTGGTTTTACCAATTTGACAATTAAATTGTTGTTTATACAATTACTGATTCCGATTCAACAATTTTTCGACAATGAAATTTCTCCGTTTACAATCAAATTGTAGTAGTAAAACAATGACATTGTTTTCTCCACACACACACACACAAACACACACACACACGCTACCAACTACAAATTTCCGTATTTGCTGCATTGTTGACTTTACAATTAAATTGTTAACTTTTAACAAACGAATTTATTTGACTTTCCGCCATAAACCAAACTGCAAAGGAAACAATAACGAAAGCAGCTAACTGAAATATTAACGCGGCTTATACTAATAGCCAGCCAAACGCTAGTTTTGTGAAATATTGCAGGTAATTATTACTTACTTTTGACAATTTAAGTACTTATGCAAAAATGCAAAAACAATGAATAGTAATAGTAGTTAAATGTTTCGGGCTTACCATCAGTAAAAAAATAATCCTGGCATTGAGCGTAAACTGTGGTAACCTGCAATTAGACAAACAAACAAACAAAAATTAAAATTTACATATTTATTGATATTTTTTGAATCGTTTAACAAATAAACTATTATTAAATACAACTACAACTACAAAAAACA
Source organism: Suillia variegata (assembly GCA_949127995.1). Lineage (NCBI taxonomy): Eukaryota > Metazoa > Arthropoda > Insecta > Diptera > Heleomyzidae > Suillia > Suillia variegata. The sequence goes on from OX421842.1 coordinate 7,592,232, forward strand.
GAAAAAAAAACAAACAACTGAAAAAATGTCGATTTGAAACAACTCAACTTCCGCTCGAGCAAAAAAAAAGTCGTAATTAAGTTATTGAAATTATTATAAAAATCGTGCGCCGTTCCGCCTTCGAATAATAATAACAAAAACAATAACAACAATAACAACAACAACATCATTGTTATTGTTTGTGGGGGTGTGTACTTAAATACTACTTAAACATTTAATTTCTAATTATAGTCTAGCTAAAAATATTTCATTTATTTTTATACGAAAGTGTTTAAGAACTTATCCAAGTTGTTGTTGTTGTTTTTTTCGTCGTCTTACCAAAATATTTTGTTTAAACTTTTAAAGCGCAAAAGTGAAATTAGCCCACACACCAGCAACAACAAAAAAAAACGCCAGCAGTAAAATATTCGGAGGGTAAAAAAAACTATTTAAATTATAGTCCGCAAAAATTTCGACCAAACACTGTAAAACACTTTCCATGGTCATATTAAACGCCGCACAGACGTCTACTTCAACCGGCCGACAGTTAGTTATTTGTAGCGTAGCGGATTTTCCAACTTGCGGTCTTTTTCCGGCGCGCTTTCAAATGGTCAACGACTGACTGACCCAAATTAGCCCAAGAGCTAAATCAACATAGTCGCACTAAAATGTGGCTAAAGATCTTCAAGAAAATCCATTGTCATTCAAATATCTTAAAGATTTTTTCAACACAATAATGAGTAGCCAACTTCAAGAATGCATTTCTTCGACTCGACAGTTCAATGTTGCCCATGCAACAGCGGGGCGAAAAAAAAAATTAAAAGTGTTGCATTTTAAATGCCATCGAATATAAAAGAAAGGCCACTTTAACGCTGAATGACGCACATACGAGTATGTTAATATATATCGATTGAAAGCTATTGTTAGGCGACATTTCAAGTTTAGCATAAGTAGCTAGCCGGGCTTAAAGCAGAGCGAATTGCGGTTAAGTTGTGTGAGAATTTAGAAAATGCTAAAATTACTGTGCCACAAAACTCGAGAACATGTTTCGAAATTTTCAATAATATTGTATATAAAAATGTTTTTGTATATATAAAAAAAAAATGAAAATAAGTTTCTATACTTCCTTCAAGCGATGTGGTCAAGCCAGCACAAAATAATCGCCGCAAAGGTCATTGTTTGCAAGCTTAGCAAAAGCGCAAAAACAAAAACAAAACAAACCACACCATGCCATGCCATACTCGTACTATACCAACGACGCTGGGGTAGTTTATGTGTCGTATACCTTAGCTTTCCAATGATATGTTATATTTGTCGATATGTGTATGAGTGTGTGTGTGTGTATGCTTGGTCTGTGCCACAAAAGGTAGTGTCAAAGACGTCTGACTTAGCTGCAGACTTTTTTCTTTTTTTCTTATAGTTTTTTCTGTTTGTTCCTCTTTGCATTTTCGTATGATTTTTAGTTTTGCCAGTGTTGAAAAGTGAAAATTTCCGCCCAAACAAGGTAAAGGTGAGAAATCAATATTTCAGTTGGACGAAACTAAAGCAAAGTTAAAAAATATATAAAAAAAAAACACACATTTCAACAATGCATTTCAAATTTATATTTCTCTGCGCACAGTGGGTAGTCCCACAAAATTCAAATTCTTTGGCATCATAAATTACGGCAGAATATTAAAAGCGCCTCGGGCTTAAAATTCTGATTTCGTGCAAATTTTTGGCATTTTTGCAATTTCACAGTTCGAGGAGGGAGCGGGGGGGGGGGGGTATGCCGAAATTATGATTTATAGGGTCACGCATTTGAAAATATAATTGCAGATATTTCTTTTTTTTAGACTTTAGGTATTTTTTCGCTTACTTCTTGGGTATCTTTGCTTCAGTAGAAGCTCGACTACATTCCAAAGTTAAGTTTTACTTTACTTCGGTGAGTTTGAAATTTGGTTTCTTTTGGGTATGTTCTGCTTTTTCGCTTCTGCCACTTGGACTTTATCTAATGCCAATGCTTTTTCCAAACTTTTCTTTTGGTATTTCTAATATAAATAAGCCATTAAACAATTTCAAAATTTTACAACTCCCCTTTAAGTTTTAAACTCTGCTTTCTCAATATCTCAAGAAGATTTCTCATGAGTCGCTCGCTTCTGCCTCTTGGACTTTAAAATACTTAAGCTAGTGCTAATTACATTTGACAACCTTTTCTTTTGGTTTTTCTAATCTAAATAAGTATTTAAACAATTACAAAATTTTACAACCTTTCTTTCTTTTTCAGTACCTCAAGCAGACTTATCATGGGTCACATTCAACTCTTCCTTCTCAATGCCTTAAATAGACTTCTTCAAAGAAGACTTCTTTTGGGTGGCATTTTGCTCGCAATCACGTCTCCGAATTTAATTTCCATTTATTGTCGAGCACGTAACCGCTTGGTTACAAAAAAAAGGTATATCAATTGAAAGCTCCTTTCCTTGTTACATACAAAAAAAAAGACACTACCAATTTAAACCGTATCAGACAAACGACAATGGGAACATGATTGCACAATAGCCGAAGACAAGAAAATAGTAGTCGAAAAAATAAAATACTATAATTCGAATAAGTAGAAATACAAAAAAGAAGAAGAAGAATAAGAATAATAAGAAGAAGCACCAAACTATACAACAATTTACGACAATTCAAACGTTTCACATAAAATGAATAAAAATGAAATTGAAATAACTTCGCCTGCCAATGCCAACAACAGCGACTCTGCTCAATATGCAAAACGCATAACGTCGGGGGCAACAACAAAAACAAGAATACAACAAAAAAGAACATACCAAAATGAAAAATAAAAGCCGACAAAAAAAAAAAAAAAGAATTTCAAAAAACTAAAATGGAACAAAAGCAAAAGTACCCTTTTGCTTTTGGGTCGAAGCACAAGACGAAGAAGACGAAGACGAAGAAGTCGCAAGAGAGAAAGAAAGGAAAAAGTTTGTCTCAAGGATTTCGTATAGGAAGTTCGGTATTTCACGTACCAAAGTGCACCAAAAAAAAATAAGAAAGAAAACCTAAGGAATAGCAGCAGAAGAAGAAGAAGAAGAAGCAGGTAATTACATACCAAAGTGAAAGAAAAAGAAAAAAAAGAAAAAGGCAGATAATGCTGTTTAGAAATAGTCCGTCGCACAGACAATAGTATTGAATTACAACAACGCGCGTGAGTGTGCATAGCGTATTCAAACGATACCTAATATTGTATATGGGCATTTAAGTTTAGGCTGTCGATTCGTTTGAACGGAAAACTTTAAAGCTCTTTTTAAATGCCAAGCAGCGCAATTATTTTCATTTTTTTATTCTTTTCTGCTCTACCTCAACCGAATCTCGCCTGAATTGGTGTAGTTTAAATTGCACGTATGAAAGTTTTTCGCTACTGTTTTTTTATTTTTTTTTTGTTGCACATATTTTTTGCACAGGCGATTTTTCGATTAAGAGACTGTGGCAAAAGTTGAAGGCTACCAGAGAGACGCCGCCGCTCCCGTAATGTATGCTATGGAAAATTGCTGTTTTGGCAATGCGCCCAAATGCGGAAATTATTATAGTGCCATGTGTGTGAGTGTGTGTGTGTGTGTAACTGTGTGAGTGTGTGTGTTGATGTTGCATGTGTGCAATTAAGGTTGTTTCGCCAAAGTTTAACTGCACTTTTGTTGGAATTTTGTGTTTTGTTTTTTTAAGCATGCAGAAATTTTTTTTGTTCTTTTGAAGCTGACGAATTGGTATTGGAAGAAAATAAAAAACGATAAATTTCAGTTTTAAAATGAAATGCTAAAAAAATTTACATAATAAAAGATTTTTTTGAATTAAAAACTTCAAGCTTTCTGGAGCTTTAAATTTTGACGCAATTCTTGCATTACCGAACTTTTAGAGTTGACTAAATATATTTCGGTGTTTCATCGAACTCATATGCAATTTTATTTTTTAAGCTTTTCCGAGCTTTAAAGCTTTTGTTGAGCTTTTAAGCTTTCTATAGAGATAGAAATTTTAAAAACTCGTACATCTGTAAGTTTCAAACGAAAACTTCAATAATTGAAAACTATTCTTGAAATCTTCACAAATCGATAGCTTAAAGCTAAAAAGTTTAAAAGTTTTCAAACTCATGTGGAAATTTTTTCAATTTAAAATTAAAGCCCCTCAGAATAAATTCGCGTTCAAAACTCTTTAAGAAATCCCATTTATTATGCATACAAACATACACATTTATATTTCTGCTGTTTGACTTCTAACAAAGCAGCCAGGATACCAGAAGGATGCCTTACCAGCGCACCGCTCCGTACCGCAAGAAAAGGGGTTAAATCACAACCAATGCAAAAACAACAACAACAACAGCAACAGAAAACACAAGTCGAAAAGAAATTCGCAAAATGCTAACAACAACAACAAAAATAAAGAAAAGGGAACACAATAAAATGTGTGAAAACGTGAGCTTTATGCAGCAAATCGCAAATCTTGTAAAAAGGTACAACAACAACAATAACAATAACAACAAAAAAGCATATAGCAAAAAAAGGAAGTATAGGAATTTCAAATAGGAGCGCCTCAGGCAACCATTGTCTGCATGCCAGTGTGGTAGTGCATTCAGAGATATTTATGTCTGTATGTGTATAAGTGTTTGTGTGTGTGTGCAACAAAGGTAGATTTGTACTGTGAAAGGGCCCCATATGAGGTATATATAAAAGCGCCGGTCTAATACACTTCAGTTAACAATCGGAAGTTAATAAGCACAGAAATACAACACAAATACAACAAAAAACACGACAGAAAATTGTGCAAAAGTCACAAACGAGGGTTAGCACAAGAACAAGAACACGAACAAGAGTTAAAGGACGGACAGCAAAAAAAAACAGAGAGAGATAACGAACGATTTTAAATTCTACAAACGTTTTTTGCTACTACTTTTCGATTTTTTTTTCTTTTTCATTTGTTTGTGTGAGTTGTGCAGTTATGCTTGTTAAAAAACAGTTATGTGCTACGTATGTGACAGTTGAGTATAAGTGCAGATGTGTGTGTGTGTGTGTGTGTGTGTGTATTTGTAAATTAATGTGTGTGAGTTTGTTAAAGTGTCAATATTTGACACAAGTAAAGGTTTCGAGATGGCAGTCATTTGGATAGAATCCACTTGGACAGGTTAAGAGCCGCAAACAAAAGAACACGAATTTCAAGTTTAATGACCCAAATAAGTAAAAAAAAAATTAAAGGGATGAAATTGTGAATACCCTTTTTTATGGAATTTTAAATAAAAAAAAGGGATGTGAATACGCTTTGTTGTTATTTACATATAATGAGAAAGACTAAAATTAGATGAGTTTGGTATTTAAAAAAATATACAAATTTTAAATTTTATTAAAGAAATTTTACTATAGCTAACAGATACGCATTTGTGTAATTTTACATGTTGTTTGTGTAAATTTACATTTTGTGCAAATTTACACATTGGCCACAAACAAAAGTAAATGACAAAAACAAGTTAAAAAAGAAACCTACGTTTGTGTGATTATTTTTTAAATGTTGTTATTAATTTTTTTTAATTTTGTTCAGGTTTCCTTTTTTTATCAACAAAAATGTTTATCTCAACATCAAAAGTGTAAATCAGAGTTAACGGTTTTTGTTTACAAACTGGTAACTGATTTCATTTCAATTTCCGTTTTCATTTTTGTTATTTTTGTTTGTGGTAATTATTTTCCAATAAATTTCTCAAATACCAAAAACTTTTGTTTTGACTCTTTCCAGCGAAAGCTTCACCGCTCAAGAGTTGCCATAAATCTTCCCAATTTTGCCAATCGGTCGCTCAAACTTTGCACCGCACGCGGCATTTTGTGCTAAATTTACGATCGCCCATAAACTAAATACTACGCTTACGCGACATTGACCATACGAGCGTTTCGGTCAAACCTACGTCGCGGTGTTGTTGTTGTAGTTTTTTTCATGTTTGCATGCTCGCCTCAGCTGCAAAATAAATGTGAAGAACGGCAAAAAAAAAAAAGAAAAAATCAAATATTTCGCACTCAAAAATAATTAATCTAATCGTATTATTATTTGGTATAAAATTCTTTAAATATTCTCTTTTCACTTTTTGTTGTTGTTGTTGTTGTTGTTGTTGTTCGATTTTCGCATGGCAATCTTAAAATAAATCTACACGTCAAATTAACGTCAAATTGGCACCTTCCTTTTTTTTGCTTTGCTGGTTTTGCTTGTGTTTCAAGCTGTAAGTGCGAGCGGCTTCATGTGTTCCAATTTTTGATATTCGAGGTCTCGCTGAGATACTCGCACCGACTACTGCGCACAAGTGATAATGACAGTACAAAATTCGCTCAAGATTGTGAATCTTTTGAATCGTCGTCGTCGTGTACGCGTATTTGCAGAAGTCGGAGCACGTGCTCTTCCATTGTGTATTTTCCCATCAATTTTTATTTTTAGCATGTTTCTTTCTTGTTTTTTTTTTGTCAATGGCAAAAATGTCGTACGTCAATGAGTATTTGACTGATAAAAGAGGTACACAAGCAATTTAGGCAGGACTGTGATCCGTGAGGCAGAGTAGCATACCAGATACTTCAAAAATGTGGTGAAATTTAAAGGTGTAGAAAATAGCTGAAGGTATAATTTTTTTTTCTACTTGTATGTGGTCAAAGCTTAGAGACGTTACGTTTGCAGTGTGTAAATTTACACAAAATGTAACTTTATACACATTTTAATATATAAAAATATTTGACTTTTGTCGCACTTTTACAATGTGCAAATTTCTATTAAATAATGAAACACTGAAAGTGAATTTACACATGCATAAAATGTATAAATACACTAAATGTATTTTTGCAGTGTGTAAATTTAAACAAAATTCAACAATTTCTAAGTTCACATATATAAATTAAACATTACAATTTAATTTTCATATAGATAAAATGTTGATATACACTTAATGTAAGTTTGTAGTGTGTAAGTTTAAACAAAATTTAAGTTTCATTTCATACATTAAAAGATTCAGATCAAGATTTTTTCGACAATTTAAAAATGTTTAATTTGAATATAAATACACACAAATTTTAAATCTGCACATACATTGTATGTAAATATACACTAAGTGTAAGTATGCATAAATTAAAAAAAACATTCCCAGCGAGCATTAAAAACCAAGATTTTTTCGACAATTTTACAAAGTTCAAATTCAACTCAAATATAAACCCATAAAATGTAAATATACACCTACTGTAAATTTGCACACAAAAATCACCATTACAAAAGCAACAAAAACAAACAACTCATAAGAAATCTCAGCCGAAAAACCGCGCACCATTATGCGATATAATTGCTTTATGGCAATCATAAATTAAATTACTAGAAATAATATTTGATTGCGCGGCCACGTGCGCCGCCACTTTTCACACACACACATTCAAACGTTCCCAGCGAGCATAAATATTGTGAAACTGCACAATGGCAACAAAATTCAACAACAAAAAATCGCTTCTATTTATCTTTATAGAGCAGCGCGGTTCGGGGTGTTGGCACCCTAATAGCAACAAACCACGCCATGCCAAAATTCTGCATTGTCAACGCGTCGTCAATGACGCCGCGCGCCTCTGACAGTTCACAAGTGTGTTTGTGTGCATGATAAAAATGTCAGAGCTCGTTGGCAACCCCTTTTCTTTGTCAATGCTACCACCACGATTTGTGTAAATTTACAAAATTTACAACAACAACAACAACAACAACAACTACGACAACATCGAATATACGAAATCGTTAATCAATCATGTAATCGGATCATAATTGGAATTTGTATCGAAGAAAATGAAAAAGGAAATTGCTACTGTGCACTCCATTGCCGCTTACTTATAGCCAGGGTGGTAAGCGGTTAAGCAGCCAGCGTTATGCCGGGTTGCGCCAGCGGTTTTGTCGGCAGTTTAGCGCGTGAAAATCGTGTGAAATGCGACACGCCGCCGCCGTCGCTTGCTGCTCGTAAAATTACACTGATCCAAGCGCACAGTTCACTACTTTCGGCAATTGTGCGTAATAGTAGTGTAGTTTAAAAGTGTGTGTATATGGTCACCCTAATACTTTATTGCTGCGAACAATTTAACGATTTATTTCTGATATTTTTTATTTAGAATATTTGTTTTGTTGTTTTGTTGTTTTGTTGTTTTTTTGTCGTATTTGTTTTATGGATTTTTGAAGGCTGCGTCGAGCTGAGCTGAGCGCATACAAGGTGTGCACTTAATGCAATTTTTGCACTTATGCTGACGCAAAGTACGCTTTTAAGGGTTGTTTTCGTATTAAGTAGGGTTCTACTTTTCAGGTTTTGGTTTTTGTTGTTGTTGTTTTTGTTATTGTTATTGTTATTGTTATTGCCGATGCACCATGCACTTTTTGCGTTAGTTGTAAAAATGTATTTGTGTGTTTTTTTTTTTTTTTTTTTCATTTTTGTTGTATTTAATGAGTTTGTCACTTTGTTGCGGAAAAGGGTGTCAAAAAAAATTAAAAAGAGGCGTCGTTAAGTATTTTTATTTTGTATTAATTTATCGACATAATTGTAAGTGTGCTGCTAGGGTTATACTCATATTCAATATTCGAAGTAGTGTTGAAAAAGATTTACAAATGTGTCGAAATAGTTTGAAATATGTGTCGAAATTCAATCTAATTAATGTATGAAAAGTTGCGAAATTTTTTCTGAGCAGTGTGGAAATAGTTTCAAAAAATCAAAAGAATATTTAAAAATATCTCGAGATATTTTTTTTAAGAATAGCGAAGTTTTAACAAAACAGTATCGAAAGAGTTTAGTAAAAGTGTCGAAAAAGTTGTTCACAGTATCGAAAAATTAAAAAAAAAATTTTTAAATAATTGCTTTTTGTAGGTAAAAGTGTTTTAAAAAAACTCAAAATATTTTCCTAAAATTGCAATTACGTTTTTTTTTAAAGAAAATTCGAAAAATAAGACAAAATGTCATAAATCGAAACTCGATAATCCACAAATCAGCGCAGATACATTTGAGTAAAAAATTACCGTAGACATGTAAACAAATAAAAAAATCAAGGTACTTGAATGTTTCTTCTTCTTTTTCTTATTGTATACTTCTTATAAACTTCTATTAAAATAATGAAAACAATTTAACAACTTATGGTTTTTTGTTGTTGTTATTTGTACTACAATATTTTAGTGATAAGATAAGCAGGCAGAGCAGGGCAGGGCAGGACTGAGCAGGGCAGGCATTTGTTTTAAATGAAAAGATTAATTAAAATTCTTTTAAAACAATTTATAAAAGTCAATTGTGCGAAATCAAGAAATCAAAAAAAAAACGGGAACAAACAAAAAACAACAACAACAACAAATAATAAGGTACAAGTGTATATTTAAAGAGAATATATACAACATGTGCAGCCGTTTATGGCACTGATATATGATTTGTTTGTGCGCCAAAGAACGCTGAACCGACGGACGACGGACGGACGATTTTTTTTCGTTTGTACGTCGCTAAATCAACGTATTTGCTATAATTTACAATTGTTTGTTAAAAATTATATTGAAAATATTGGCGCGCATTGTTCTTGTGTGATATCTCACAATTTGCGCAGATACGCGCCACTTGAACTTTGTACTAGTATCTTTTAAAAAAAAATTCTATATATATATATATTTCATATTAAAAAAAACACAAACGTCCAACTTAAGATTGAAGCTAGTAACTAAAACGCTCAGCGCAAAAAATCGAGATTGGTATGTGGTCGAAAATTGATAACGGCCTAAACGCCTACTGCTGCTGCTGCTGCTGCCGTTGGCCTGGCGGGCACTAGCCGCTATGACACTTGTGACTACTTGTGACTGCTGGGCATAATGATGAATTGACAAGCGTGCGCCGAACAAAAAAAAAATACCTAACGTTGCCATCTGGCAATCCTAACTGGCCAAGAAAAAGTAACTTATCGGTTGAAGAATTTTTAAGAATTTAGCGCGTTCTGTCCACAACTAAACGGCGGAACGTGTTTCGTCACCATCGCACTTGATCGCTTCTCTTATTTGACAGTGAATTGAAGAGCGTTTGGGAAAATTAACCAGCTTGATAAATGAAAAAATCAACATGATCCAAAAAAAAACAACAAGGAAAACTATTAAGCCAAAACCCTTTTACGCCAAAGTACCCTAAACACTTCGCTGCTTTCCCAATTTCGCCTCTAACGCGATAGCTACGCTATTTAGCTTTCCTTTGCGATATCTTTTTATATATCAAATTCTTTTTCGGCGCCTTTTCTCGCTACGACAGACTGCGCCGTTGGGCATATGTGAAGAAAGAAGCCACCAAAAAATCAACAACAAGAAAAACAAAAAGGAAACATCATTTATAATAAACAAATTTTGTTGTGTATATAATGTGTGTGTGTGTTTGTGTGTATGTCGGGTAGACAAACAAAATCTGCTTCATTGAAATATAAACGCATTTGCCAGATAACATGACTGAACCCTTTGACTCCTTTTTCTTTTCCAACTCTTCTTCAAGTGCGTATATCTTTTCTTTTTTTCTTTTCACTCTCTGCGTTCGTTTAACAAGATTTAAGGTAAGCCTATATTCTGGCGGAGCTCCTCTTCGCCGCCTTGTTAAGCGGTTTTTGTGGCATTTAAAGTGTTGCCATAGCGAAAGGCAAACAGGATAACAGAATCGTATAGGCAGGCAGGCGAGGCAAGGCAGGCAGCCAGGCAGGCAGCTATCCAAAGTACTGACTTAGATATTTCGTGTGTGATGACTCATAAGGGCAGCGTGCATGGGGCGGGCAGTTTGCCTTAGGATATGTCTGGTTGAGGCAATGCGACTACGTGATGTTTCAATGTTTTAAACAGTTAAGCGATAAATTTGAAAATTTAACAACAACAAAAAAAACTTTACATAGGTTTAGAAAAAGAAAAGAAAATGTGCCAAGTTTGAGATATGAGCGATTTTTTAAGATTGGCGATTTATAATATAAAGCTTATATACCTGTAATATATAAATTACTATATATACTTTTTTAAATAAATTATTTTAATGTCGATTTTATGTTGACTCTGTTTTGGCAGTATTTTGGCAATGTTTTGGAATTGATTCGGAAATATTTGGACAATGTTTTGGGACTGTTGTGGCAATGTTCCGGCATAGTTTTGACAATGTTTTGACATTTGTATGGCTCTGTTTTGGCATTGTTTTGGATTTGTTTTAGCACTATTTTGACAATGTTTTGGCACTTTTTTGTTACTATTACAAAACACTGTATGTAAGAAATACAGTAATTTAAATGCACTTTTTAACAGTCTTTTTTAAATAAATACTTTTTTAAGTTCTAAAAAAATTTTTAATTTAAAATTTTTATTTACCAGCACATGTCACAAGCCCAACCCCCTTGAATGCTATAACTTTAGCAATGTCATACCGCATACTCTACTAAATTGCAACAAAAAAAAAAACAACAACAACTGTTTTACTGTATGCATCGCCATTTAAAACAATCGATTTTAAATGTCAAAAACTGTGTTAGCAAACAAACATTTGCGTCAAGTCAGGCCGCAACCCAATTTTGCAATTACCTTAAAACAGCCAACAAGCAAACAGACAGACAGACAGACCAAAAACAAAAACAACAACCTGCTACATGTGTGCTTTTAGGCGCCACACCAGACACTGTGCGCCCTGATTGTGTCTTATCAAGCGCACTGCACGCACATCAGACTGCATTTATCGTTCGGCTATGTTATGTTATCTATATAACCTAACCGATCCGATAGAGTTATGCTCTTTTGTAAATACCTCTTAGACGCATAAACCCGGTTAGACTTTACTTAAATTATTTTCTAATAATTACTATTTGCACTTTACGACGTTTAGCACACATTAACGCTTTTAAACGTTTTTCTTTGCAGTTCGCAACAAGTCGTTGCGTTGCCAAATGCGCCATTTCAAGTTAAGGTTTTTCTTTTTAGTCTTTTATTGAAAAGTACAAAAATATGATTGTAAACATTTTACAACTTCGCGTATTTTGTTATATTGAGCTAATCAAAGCAAAGCGTTCTGCCAGTAAATTACCGTGGTTTAGTAACGATTTGTGCCATGCAGTATTGTCAATAAAGTTGAGGAGGAGAATAAAATTAGTGCGGTGGTGCATAAGTACTTCGGTTATGTCATAAATTCATATAAATCGATGGTTTAACATTTCAATAAGCTTAGGCAAAACTGATTTGTCTGTTGCCCAGCAGCGTTCGCTTACACGTACACGCCTATTCGTCTGTATATTTGCTTAATATTAAAGCTGGCGAAATAAATATCGAACCAGCTCTTATAGTATATAAACTTAGTAAATTTATAGTAAACTTTTTCGACTTTCATTACCGTAGTTCGAATATATAACTCAATTTTTGCTGAGCTTCATGTGGGAACAATCAAATGAAAGAAATTCTATCATTGCAAAATTTCACAAAAATGATGAAATAATTATCATAGATTTAGATAGTTTACAATATTGCTGGATATTACATCATAGAGTTAAGAAATGATAAGCAGAAAAGTTAAGCAATTGAAAAAATTTTGTTTAATTATATTTACAGTCTTTTTTAAATGATGTAAAATTCATTAGAGTGATGAAAAGTTTCAGAGTAAAATGAACTTTGGCATTATCGACGCGTATATATGTAAATGACCTATATAAGATCATATTGTTAATAATTTAATTCAAATACTTTTTTGATAATAACTTATGTAGAATTCATTAATATAATGAAAAATTCATACAAGTAATGTATTCATAAATGTATTAAAAATGGTTTTTAAATAATTTAAAAGGTAATTATTTGATTTTCAGACCTTTTCATGTAATGTACAATTCATTAATATAATGAAAAGTGAAAATTAAGTTCATTAATATAATGAAAAAATCATACAAGTTATGAATTCATATATGTATGTCAAATTGTTTTCAAAGATTTTAAAAGGAAGCAATTCGATTTAAAGACTTTTTTGAAAATAACGTACATATGTAGAATTCATTAATATAATGAAAAATTCATAAAGTAAAGATTTCATTTACACTATGTAAATATTAAAAATTGTTTTTAAATAATTTAAGCGATAAGCTTTTTAATTATTTACAATTATTAACTATATACTTTACTTTAAAGAACTTTGAAAGCATAAGTTATTAAAAATTCATTAATATAATGAAAAATTCATGCAAATGATGAATTTAATAGAAACGTTTAAAAACTGTTTTTTAAATAGTTTAAAAGGTTTCATTGATTTTCCTTGCAATACTCGTACTTAAAGAACTTGAAACGAATGAGGTATGCAAAACTCATGCATTCATTAAAGTCATGAAAAATGCTTAGAAAATGTTGACTACAAAAATGTTAGACAAACTGTTTAAAAAATCTGTTAGTTATATGTCAAATCCAAATCGACTATGTCAGCCAGCGCAGTTCGCTTTGGAATATCTTAACTGTTAATGACGGCATAGTTGAAAATTTTTCTTTTTTTCTCGTCTCCTCTCAAACGTGGCAGCAAGATAAGATTTCGATTTTGCAATTGCAATTGCAGACGAACGTGTGCAGTTAAACGATTTTTTCTCTAGTATGTAGTTGTTGTTGCTGTTGCCTCTGCAACGGCGCTGCGTTGTTTGTCAAGTAGGTGTGGCAATTGTTGTTGATTTTCAATAATAATAATAATAATTTTTTCTCGCTCCGGTGTTTCGAAGGGTGTTTCTTTTTTCATATATTTTTTTTGTTTGTGTTTATTGGTTTTAGGCGCCCTGTGCGCGCGCATGCGCAGCTTGTAGGTCAGGTGCAGCAGCCGACCAGTACGCCGACGCTGAGTGATTGCGGCGCAGCGTGCAATTGATGTTGTTGTTGTATGCCAAGCCACGCTGAACTGAAGTGATGTGTTTTGTTTTGTATTGTGAGTGGTGCAGCGTCGCGTCTGCGCATACAACTTTTAACTTTTTTTTTTTACTTTTTTTTGTTGTTGTTGTTGTTGTCGTTTTAACCGCAAGTGTGTAATTTCAAATGCAAATATTTATGCTGATTTTTTGAAATTTTTTCTCATTTTCATATGTTGAAAACGGATTTTTGAAGCTTGTAGAAATTTTTTCCATATCGACGGTAGTTCGTACTTTTATTTATCGTAGTAGTCAAATGTATTGCAAATAAGCAGTGAATATTTAGTAGCAGTTGGTAATTTTGTTGTAGGCAGTAGTTGTTGTAGTTGTGACACATGTCGACTGTGCCAGTAGGCGCGCCGTCAGAGGGGCGGTAGTTGGTATATTGTTTTATGGTAGTTGTGAAATATGTTTGTAGGGGGGAGGGGTGGCCAAACTGTGATTATTGCCACAGCGGCAGGTCATTCGGATGGAGTTTTATGTGCCTCGTTTTTGGAAAGGGTTTCGCTTTTTTCCGGTTTTATTTTTGTTTTGGTTAAGCTGTCACTTTTTTTAATACGGGCAATTGATTTTTATGTTTAACTGTTAAAAAGCTAAACTTTAACTGATTTTTTAGATATATATATAATAAAATTTTATTTTCTTAACTTATTTTATATATTCATTCAATTATTAAAATTTTAAAAATTTGGTATCAACCGTTAGTTGTTTAAAGTTCAGATAATAAATTAACTCTATGACAAAGCAGTTGACTTTTATTGCTAAACCATTTAGAAATCTGTAATTTTTTTGCAATTATTAAGTTATATAAAATCAAGACCTTTCTAAAATCATCGCTTATTGAAATTTATTTAAAATGAGGTATCAAATGAAAGGTCATCAAAATACATATACAGTATTTCCCACTTAAGTGCCTCTTTCTTAAATTCATGGTTTTGTCTATACTTAAGCGTGTTAGGTACTGCCTTAAGATAACTCTTAAGTAGTTATCTTAAGGCAGTTACTTAAACTAGCGCTTAAGTAACTCAAGGCAGTTACTTAAACCCGCTTAAGTACTTCAAGGGAGAAACATTAACCCGCTTAGGTGTTCGTAGTTACATAAGTAAACAATTTGTTTGTTATTAAAAAAATTAATTAAGTAAAATTAGAGATTGCGATTGACTTTAGTAGTGTCAATTTAGCTCGTCTGACTATAGTTTCATTTTTTTAGCTTTTAGTAATGTTGATTACTTAAGCGAAATGTGCACTTCAGAGGGTAACTATGTAAGCGGGATATACTGTAGCCATATAGCTTACAATGTAAGATAACATAATATCATTCACATATAACTTGTTTATAACAAAAAAAAAAAAGGAGTTTTATATAAAATCAGTGGATATTTTTAAGAAACTTTGCATTAGACATTTGTAGGAAATTATTGAAAGCAGAAAACTGCAACATTAGAAAAATTTATATTATTTACTTTCTACATTTAAACTGGCTTAAACTCGCGCCAACTCAGCCATCAAATATTCGATGTAATTTTTTTATCTATTTTACTTTAAGCAACTTTATAACAACGACTAAATTTATTTAAAAAATAGTGAAAAAAACTATTTTCTTAAAAAATTTGATGTCTGACGTTAATTGACAAATTTTTGTTGTGTTTTTTTTTTGTTTTGTTTTTGTTAGAACACAACAAACCTCAAACGAACAACAATTGAAATGACGTTTTGCGCAAAAGGCACGTTTTCCTCATGCGCCTGATAAAAGTCTCACTTTCCTAAAGCGTCAAATTGGTGTCTAATAAATACCAACAGAAAAAAAACAACAAAAAAGAATATCAAACAAAAAAAACACCAGCAATTATTCATGCGCACATTAAATTCAAATAAAGGAATATTTGTTGGATCATATCATGAAGCACCCGGAGTGCCCAGAGTGGTCAGAGTGCCCACTGCCCAGCACCCTTCACCCTTTACGATTTCTTAAAGTTTTCATATTTCAAATTCATTATGACGAAATTTCACTTTCGTAAGCGATAAGCGACAATTTTTCTAATATTTACTAAAGCCGTCGAACAACAACAACAACAAAAATGTCGTACAACAAGTACTACCAACAACAAAATAAACATAAAACCATAAAAATGTAAAAAACAAATTAATAGGAAAATAAAGTGTTGTTTTTTTTTCTACATTTTTTTCTGTATTGTTGTTTTTATTTTTCTGTATTGTTTTTGTTGCGTCTATAAAATGATGCGGCAAAAAGTCTTTGAATAGGCGTATGAGTCAATTCCTAAGCGATTACGCTTACTACAAATGCCTTAAAATTCAGATGAAAAACTGAAGTCTTAACGTTTTGGTTTTTCTATGTTTTTTTTTTTATTTCTCTTCTTTGGCCAACAATTCGAATCGCTTTATATGCCGCAGTGCCATGCCGCACTCGCATATGGGCCAAAATAAATGCCAACCTGCTGGCTTTATCGATTTAAAATGCCAATAAGAATTCGTATTGTAAAAATAGAAACAAAAAAAAAATGTCATGAAATTTTGAGTGACTTGCGCCTTCTGACAGCACCACCAACAGCAGCAGACATGTCCAAAAAAAATATTTGAAATTCTGTTAAAGCCCTGTCTGCACATGCTTTTCGATAAAGCAGATCGTAAATACATTTCAGTTTCGGGAATTACGATAAATTCTGATAAGCGAGCAGCGCGACTGTTCGGCTTTACTTTTGCATTTATTTCTCAAAATTGTTTGATGGATTTATGACGGCTGCAAAAATAGTTCCAATGATATGTAAATTTACAACAAATAAAAAAGTTTCATAACTTGAACTTTAACTAAAATGTCATTTGGTTGTAATATGTTGAAATTAGCTTCCAAGTTTGTTTTCCAAGTAATTACAACAAAATAAATTGTCTCAAAATATTATAAAAAAAATTTTAGCTAACACCATCAACGAAATG
Source organism: Suillia variegata (assembly GCA_949127995.1). NCBI lineage: Eukaryota > Metazoa > Arthropoda > Insecta > Diptera > Heleomyzidae > Suillia > Suillia variegata. The sequence goes on from OX421842.1 coordinate 7,609,067, forward strand.
ACTACTGAAGATATAATCAATTTTTTTAGTAACTATTTTTTAGGAATACAAAAATCTTTAAATGCTATCATGAAGTACTGGGCATGTACTTTAGAATGGCTTTGGGTTCAGATTTGTGCAATCAATATGAAAGGAGTTATGGAATTTTGAATAAATGAACCCCAGCCATCTTTTGTGATTTTTAAAAATATTGAAGGTCAATAACTCGGTTAAAAACTTTTAAATTTAACATAAAAAAAAACGGTTTAGAAGTTATAAATCGAGGTCAGCACCCTCATCAAACTCTTCAAATAAATGAGACATTGTGGCATATCTTCGGGCCTCGATTGGCCGATATAAGTAGTTTATGCCACCACACTGACCTAACCTCAGCTAAGCGCTGAAGATATGAACAAAATATTATGAAAATCCAAGCCACAGAATCTATAAATCTTCCGATTTGAGAACGAATTCTTCGTTTATTATAATCTGCTTATAACTTTTCTTTCTACTTTAGTCATACCAACCATAAGCCGAAAATCATAATTTCCGAGCAAACAAACGCTCATAAATTAAGCTTAAGTTTAGTGCCTCACTTACAAAACAATTTTATTGTCCTCCAGCACACTAGGTACTCAAATTAACTGCCCTAGGAAATTTCTATTGAGGCGCTCTCAAGTGGTTTTCTTTTCTTTTATTTGACAAACATGTCAACAAGCCGAACCAATTGCGAAACCTCTTTCGTAAGCAATTACCAAATACCGACGCCGCACATTACCAGCTTAAACCGCTCGCGTATTAATCGGAACAAAAAAAAACAACAAAAAAAACCGATAACGACTAATTAAATCTTGTCTAAACTACACGACTTTTACAATTTAATCGCTTCAATTGTATAACTTATAACTTATACTTTTATCTTCCACCGATTTCGCGTGCGAATTCAATGAAAACGTTTTTAAATAGCACAAGAAATAGAAAAGAATTCGAACAAAAAAAAGTGGGCTCGTTTATGAGCCATCTTCAGTGCTGACACGCCTATCAAAACGATATGACTTTACAATGTTCAATGGTAAAATGCATTTGAATTTAGATTTTATGAGGTTTATATAAAGTGAAAATAGAATAGTGATATGATAATGATATGAATATGAATATGATATGATAAAGCATGATAACTTTGGCATACTTTTCATTTCTACAAATGTGATTTCTTCGAGATATCATGACTTAAATTAGCACGAACTTTGGGCCTGGAAAAATGTTTGATCAAATGCTTGTGGTGTCAAATTAACTATAAACTTAGTTTATAACTTTGTTAACTTTTACTTAACAAAGTTAATTTTCTTCTCTATACCATATAAAAATTCACAATATTCGTGAGTAACTTTAAAGCATTTTATTCATTAACTAGATTTGAAGCTCGTTCATAGTTAATACTTTATTACCATGCACGAAAACGTGCGCATTTTTTCATACTTTTTTTTTTTGCTATGCCGAAAAAAGGGTTGCTTGTCTGTCTAAACTGCATTTGATTTATATTTCATGTCAGAAAAAATACCAAACCTAGACACATGCAAAATACAATATCAAAACTCTCGCTAAGTTACTCTAACACTCAAATCAGGGGGTTGTTTGTATGGGGTGTTGTTGCTGTTGTTGTTGCTGTTGTTGCTGCTGTTGTTATAGTTGTACTCATAGTAATAATAATAAAAAAAATAATTGTGCTTTTCATGTACTTCGATATTTCCGAATGTGATTTTAAGTGATATTTCATTTCACTTCAAATTCGAATTGCAGGAATTTTCAAAGAACTTGTTTTTTTTTTTTGTCATTGTCATTTTCTTTTGTTGGATAATTTTGATTGAGAAAATAACACGTGATTTTTAAATTATATGTGGTCTAATGAATGGTTAGCTAAAATAGAAACCGTTTTTTCTATAACACTTAATTAAGTATCTATAACTTTGTATGTATCAAAGAAACGAAATCTCCAAACCGAATACTCATCAAATCGTAATGTCAGTTAAAACGAGCCTAATTTCTATGTAACTGCATTTTTAAGAGCTCATTAGTTAAGTTTAACTAATCATAGCCACTGAGTAGTAAAATAAAATTCTTGTTTAACTACGCTTAAACTAAGTTTAGACATGTTAACTTGAGGAATTTATAATCCTGCAGTTCAAAATCAGATTTCATGCAGTAGCTTAAAGATACCTTAAATTGCTTAAGCTAAGTAGTTTTGTTGTTGTATTAAAGTTTACAAACTCAAGGCTAAAAGGAGCCTCGACGAAACGCTACTTACATCGTATATTTCTGGCCTCATTGTATCCCCCGATTTAAGGGTTTAATTTATAATCCAACATGGGTTTGTGCGCGCCGACAAATGAAATCCAACATTTGCAATCGAAGTGCAAAACGAAGCGAATACAAAAACAAAAACGAATTTTTCAAATTCAAAATTTCCCAATAAAAAAAACGAAAATCACGTTGGAAATTTTTATTCGATTTTTGGAAATATTTTTTTATATATTATATTGCACAGTTATATATACATATGTATATAAGTATTCCTTTTGATTTAAAGAATTTGAAATTTCAAGCGACTGACACGTGACTTGGCTATTTCCAAATGGGCACAAATGAACTTTTTGTTGTTGTTGTTGGTTTTTTTTTTTATAAATTGACTGGAAATTTTTCGGTGTGTGTTGTTGTTTTTTTTTTTTTGTCATGTAAATCTTTTTGCAATTTTGTATTTTTTACGCAGACACTTGCGAGGATTTTTACGCGACGCTCTTCTGTAGTTGAAAGTTTATTTTATTGTAGTTAGTTGTAAAAGCTGTTCGAAGGTCTTTGTTGTTGCTGTTGTTGTTTTTTAATATTTCTTCAAATGAAGCTTTATTTGGAAATTTTAAGCTCGAATGCGGCGAATTTTTTTTTGTTCGAATTTTCAAAGTCTGAAGTTTTTCAAAATTGAGAAATTTCAAAATTTCAAAATTTCATATAAAAATTTGAGTCTCAAAATTTTTGCTGGTTTATAACTTTGTTGCGTCGGTTTTTTGTTGAATTTTCGATTTTTCACTTTTAATTTAAAATTTTCGAAAAAATTTCAAAATTTCCGTTTACTGTTATTTGACTATAAATTCACGTTTTATTTTTTCTTCAAAATATTGAATTTCTTAAAAATTTGAAATTCTTTTGAAAACTTATCCAATTGAATGTTTTTTGCGTTGAATTTGCACAAGTTTTCGCATATTTTTGATTTTTACAACAAAATCTTGAACTGGATTTTTAAAATTCTCTAAATTCAATTTGATTTTTTTTTTGTAATTTCAGAACTTTATTTTTTATAATATTTTTTTCGATCTTTATTGATTGTATTGATTTCACTTTTTATGCCTTTCGCGATTTTTTTTTTTTTTTTGTTGAAAACTTTTTCTTTTGCTTAGTTGAAATTTGGATTTAAACTTGTATTTTTGTATTTTAAAAGCGGTTTGAAGCGGCTTCAAGCGTGTTAAGCGTTTTAACGATCTTTACCCGACGAAAGGTGCTACAAAACTGAACTGAACGCGCACCAAATACAAACTGAACCCAACGAACGAATCGTATCGCATCGAATCGCATCGAATCGCAAACGAAACAAAACGAAACGAACGAATCCATACGAACAGAACAGAATGGACGGTACGGCGGCAGCGGTTTCACGGATACGTACGGGCTCGTATCGTAGTATCTCACAAGCCCGCCTAACGTATCTACGAAATACAAAAATGTATGTACGAGTACAGAGTACAATACAATACAACAAACAGTGACTTCGACCAGACCAGAGTGAATCTTTTGCTGTGCCTTGGGCTCTGTCTGTTGTGTTGTGGCGCAAAGTGTGTGCGATGCGGTGCGGTTCGTTTGGATTGTTTGGCCTGGTTCGTTCGTTCGGTTGTTCGTTTGTTTGCTGGTTCGGATGGATGTGTGTGGCGGTGGCTTAGAACCGCACTGCGCGTATCTGCAACAATAACAACAACAACAACAGCTAGAATTGCCATAGCAAATAAAGTAGCGAATTCGAACAGTTCAAACCTGACCAGTAGTTGGTCATCGAAAAAGTATCTTTGAGGTTCGAGTAAAGTCAAATGAATATTTTTTTTCAATTTTAAAAATTTACAAAATTTTTTGTAATAAAAAATATAGGTAAATGAATTTGTGAATATTTCGAAACTATTTTTCTAAGATTTTTGAGTTACTTTCAAGCAAAACTACTTCACTTGAAAGTATCTCAAAGATTTTTCACGAAACGACTCTTGCGATACTTTTCGCTATCTGCGCGTTTTAAACCTAAAATTTGTGAACTTTGTTACTTCGCATCGCTGTTAGATAAAATTTAATAAAATTTTGAATTTGTATCGACAAGTGAATGTATCTTTGAAATATTTTTTGTTATCTATTTGTTTCTCAAATTTTTTTTAAAAGCGATTCTTCAACTTTTTTTGTGGATTTTGCACTTTGCCCTGCCAATTTGTGGGATTTTTTCTGGCAAGTCATAGAATCTTCGTATCTGCTAGTATGAAAGTTGTTTGATTAAAGTATCTGTCACTATAGCGCGTTGAAATTGATACAATTGTTTTTTAATTTGTTGTTTTTGTTGTTTTCTGTTGTTGTTGTTTATATTTTTACACCGGTCGTTTTGGAATATTTCGTTGCTTTATCAGTTTTTGGGTATTTTAATGATTTTGTTTATTGATTTTTGCAAATGATCGCGCTGGGATACACGGGCATACTAGGGGGCGTGACTCACACGTACTTTGTACTTTGCTGGAATAGCTCGCAATGTTTTTTCGTATATAAACAATTTTTGTATTTTTTTATTCGACTTTTATTTTGCACGCGATACGTTGTCGCATGCGAATTTGAAGTGGTCACGTGATGTCGCGGTCATTATTTTGTGAAGTGCGCGAGTTCAAAATACAATTTGAACGAATTTGTTTATAATTGATTATCAAAATTTTGGGTTTAATTATTTTGATATTTTTTTGTTTTGCTTGGAATAGTTTGGGTTAATAATTTAAGCAGATGACGATTTGTTGAAAGTCACTGTAGAAAGTTCGGATTGATTTGAAAAGTTTGTTTGAATAACTTTTTTACAAAAACTTATGTAATGTTTTTAGTTAAAAAATTTTCAAATTTCAATGATATAATTTATGAACTTCAGGGTCCCTTAGTTTCTAGGGCTTCAAACTCAATTTGATATGCAGAAATGCAAAATTCCAATATAATATCACATTAATTTTATATATCAAAGGTTTGAGTTTTGAACATTCTTAACCAACACAACATTAAAACCATTTTTTAAATATTTCCGAATTTTTGAAAAGTTAAACTTTAATTTTAAAAAAATTTCAAAACTATTTGACTTAAATTTTTTATACTGAATCTAATATAAACAAATCAAACATTGGCATAACAATACGAGTACACAAATTCGCTCATGCCACTGTTAAAATCACCGTCGAACAACTGTTAAATAACTGTTGACTTACTGTTAAATAACTGTGATTATTATCAGCGCCAACATGTTGCGTTGCTGTTGTTGTTCCTCCGCTGTTAGCAACATGTCAATGAAATTCGATCTCATACCGAACAAACTGCTGCCAACATTTGAATCGACAAGTTTGAGTGAATCTACAATTACAACCATGCAACATGTTCGATGCAACATGTTTGACGTGTTCTCGCACTATATTAGCAGTCAATTTTTCAATGTACATTAAAATTGTACAAATAAAAATGTTAATTATTCTTATTAGACTGGAAGATGAGAGAAATTAAATTTTTTTAAATAAATTTGAAAAAAATGTTCCGAGCCAGCCTCAATGCAAAAGCAATTAAGTTCGAGCGCTGAACTCGATTACAAATGACAACAAATACTTATGCAAATTCGTTTTACAACAATTAAATAAATTCAACAACTTGAAACAACAACAACAACAACAAAAAGTGCCATAAATCGTTTGAAGCCTTAAAAAATTCCGATCTTCGACGATTTTCATGATAAATTAGCCATATACGGGCGCCTAATTAACCGGTTTAGGCGCCGAAAGCAGCTGTTGTTGTCGTCCGCGTTGTCTGCGCTGCAAATTGCGTTGCGTCGCGTTGGGCATGCGCATGCGCAGTTCGATTTAATTAATGAATTAAAAGTGTCGATGGCAGCGCCGTCATTTGATACTTCATTTAATTTTATTTTACTTATTATTTTGTTGTCTGTCTGTCTGTCTGTCTGTCTGCGGCTTTTGCTGTGCAAATTAAATTCCAATTTAAGTTCATAAATTAAGAGTAATTTAATGCAGTTTGAAGAACAATTAACACAAGAGGCTGCGCCGTTTCGTATCTTTTTATGGGCGTTAAACCGATTTGAGGAAGTGAATTATGTGCGCTTGAATTTCAATTGAGCTTTTGGTTTTTGTTAAGGGTGGCCTTAAGTTTATATTGGAACATTAAACTGAACACTTCCATCTTAATTTTTTTACTTACGAGGGTGGTCCGATAAGTACTTAGCCTCGCCGCCCGATGGAGGCCTACTCTGCAGACCTCGGGAAAATGTATTTTTCAGAAGGGTTAAGGAAATTGGAGCATCGCTGGGTCAAGTGTATCGAGCTAAGAGGAGACTACGTTAAGAAATGAAAAGACACTTTTCCAGAATTCTCGTTTTTTTTTCTTTTGTAGCCTAAGTACTTATTGGACAATCATTGCATATTAAAATTTCAGGCGTTTTAGGTGGGCATGGCAGATTATATATAACACCTAGTTTATATCAGACTCAAACCTTTATGAGATACAAATTCAGCCATTCAGATATAATGAGATAACAAACAATCGAACGAACAAACAAACAAACAGTCTTTTTTATAATATTAAAATTAATTTGTATACACAATGATTCCAGAATAAATATAAAAAAGTACTCACATACCTAATGCCGATATAAAATGTCCCAATCCATAAATTCTCCTTAGCATTTCCAAGGATTTTTCGTATTAAATTTTCGAAAAATGTTCGCATAAAATCCATCACAAAATACCAATAATAACAATAACAACAACAACAACAACAAAAAGAAGCAGAAATGCCTTTTTGGTGTCTGGTAACCTGTTTTTGCACTGCAGGGTCACTTACCACTGCGGCGCCAAGATGTGTCAAAATGCATTGTCATAAGTCGCCGCCGCAGCGAACGTGTGAATTTTTGGGTTTTCGAAAAATTGTCCCGGACAAATCAAGCAAAAATTACGTCTTTGTATGTTGCGGAGGTGTCAACTCGATTTTGTGCTTATAAATCGAAACAAGTTAATTTTGTATTTAATTGTTAAGCCAAAATCTGCTGCTCTTATGTTCTGTGTTAGAATGTCGACTGCATGTAGGGTGCACTTACCCAAGCTTCTCATCTTAAATAAAATCGACACTGTGCGAAATATTTGATGAAAAGTCAACGAATTTTCTGTCAATTTAATAATTTACGAAATCAAGGCTTAAAGAAATTTGAAGATATTTAAATTATATTACATATGATTTCATTAGTTTTCGAGATATAAACCAAAAAATTAAAACAATGATTAATCGGTTTTTCTGTCTTTAAAGTCCGCATTACCTTAATCAAAATTAACTAAGTCACTAAGTTTACATTCTAATGTCTTTGTATTTTTATATCTTTATAAAATATATGTATGTATATACAAAAATACTTACAACAAATTTCAGACTGATAACTCAACAGATTATTTCGATAACTTGTTGACCATGTAAAACTTTACTATTTAAAAAAAAAGGCGCGTGTTAACGATTTGATTAACCGAATCTAATCGATTAGTTTTAGACTATAACCATAAAGTTTAAACTAAATTTCAACGCAATATCTCCAATAAATCTGACGCCGTCTGCTGCCCAGAATTACGCCACTTTGGATTTTTATTGACTTTAAAATCTTATCTGTAAGTCTCAGGCGTAGCAACAGATATTGTGCAATAATTTCAGCTCAATATCTCTATTTTGGTTATGAGAATTGATGACGGACAGACAGATATAAGGACAGACAAATATGTCGAAATGAATTTTAGTTTTTGTTCTTTTTCAAGTCTAGAGGATAAGAGATAACATGAAATGATGATAGATGAACAGACAGACAGACAGACAAACAAACAGACGGACAAACAGGCAGACCGACATGCTAAGATCTACTCAGTTTTACATGTTGTTCAGGGTTATATATGACTATATCTTTCTTGAGAATTTCACTACATTACATACATTTGACCTAACCACTGTGTGGTGCATACAAAATTTCCTTCGCTGTTTAAAATTTTTATTTTAGTCTTATAAAATTCTCATGTAGTTTGAAATTAAAATGTCGTATAAGAAACGTTTAGGTCGTTAGTAATAGTAGTTATATTAGTTGCTTTATATATATAATACATATAAGTTATATAAGTTATACTAGTTTTATTAGTGACTAGAATTTAATAGCAGGCGTTGTTCGGTTTTTGTTTTGAATATAAATATGGTACTCCCCCTTATAGCGTTTTGAGTTATGGCGGTACGCCTAAATTGATCCAACCACCACCATTCTTTGTGAAATTATCGATAGTGCCCAAACAAGGTCATATATCAAATTTAAGATTTTTAAGAGAAATATTAGTGATATAAACGAATGATTTCGAAAGTATAGTATACTTTTATTATTATCATAATAGTTATTTGCAAAAAAAAAAAAGGCCCTTTCCAATTCTCATCATAACAACTGAACCGAGTGTTATAGAAACCGCTTGTGTCATTCCCGTAGATTTGAAAGTTAATCACGAATTCTTAAAATAACGAGTATGCCTACTTAAAAATCTTATCTTAGATTTGAATTAACGCGCGCGGATTTCACACTTTTTTTTTTTGTATTTTTTTTGTTGTTAACCCGAGAGCACATGTACGAAAATCCACAAAAGCAACCAACAACCAAACGAAGCCTGAGAAATATTTTAATTAAAATTCCCGAAAAGACCAAAATTCCAAAAAACAAAAACAAGAGTAAATTGAAAAAAAAAACTTATTGACCAATATTATCTGATATTAAAAAACCAACAAACGCAGCCAATAATGTCCATAAGTCGAAACAGGAGAAGACGCTGCAAATGCACTGCAACGCCAAAAAGGTGCGCGGTGGGCGTCAAAAACACAATAAAAAATAAAATACACAACAAACATACGAACAAAAAAAACAAAAAAAATCGAAATTAACTGCAAAAGGGCGAGAAGCAGACCAGCGCAGAATTGTGGCTATTTCCAAGGAAATATGCGCTGCGGACAGACGAACAGGACGCTAAAACGGTGTTGACCAGATCGATGGTGATTTTGGTTTACCGCTCTTCAATACGTTCGACTGTTTTTTCTTTTTTTTTTAATATACGTTCAGTTGGTTTTTTCTTTTGGTTTGCGTGGCACCTAAATGTAAACACTGACACGCCTCTGTGCCCTGCTTGGAACACCAGTCAAGGTGAGCATGCGCACACGCAATTTTTGACGTGGCTAATTTTTTGGAAAGAATTGTGAGCATAAACGTTTTTATTGGTTTTGCAGGGCATATTCATTTAACTTCAATCCGAAAATATTTCAAACGACTGTTTCGAAATTCAAATTTCCAGTACCTTAAAACTAACGATCGTTAACCCTTTCCAAATCATGCTCAAATGGAAACTAGTGAATAACCCTTATCATCGTCTCGTATCCCATGGATACCCTTTTTTTATGCCCACTGATAATTAAAAAAAATTTAAAAACAACGCTTAACATTGAAAACACCAACTGTCATCATTATTTGAATTTTGAATCCTTTTCATTAGATACCTCATGCCTACATTAAATATAACAATAACAACAACAACAAACAAGAAGCAATTGAAACTCAGCCATTTGTTTCGGACGCGAATGAAGATGCACACGCCACAAGCCATCATCAACTGCGCATGCGTCACGGCTGCGCGTGTCCGGAACTGCGGAACTCTGCATTTGACAGTTGCAACTCTTGCAACTGTGACATTTTTATCGCTGTTTGTTGTTGTTGTTGTTGTTGTTGAAGGGTTGATCTTAATGATTTTGTCGATTTAAATTCGTGTTTGCGTTAAATGTTATTTATGCGTTTCGCTCGACTAGGCGCAAGTGAGCCCGAAATTTGGTTACTCGTAACTAATTGAAAGTAATATAAATTTCTAATTGATGAAGAGTTCATTGTCCTGTCGGAGAAGTATTTCCAATATAGTGGTATTTGGATATTTATATAAAATTTAATTTATAAAGAATATTATTATTGATATAAGACTTTAGAAGCACTGCGACCTGGAGGATCAATTGTGCAGCCTCGTTGCCCTACAAACACAATTCTAGACTATTTATAAATCTTGTAATCGTTGTGGGCTTAATTTTTACTATGTCATTTGGAACTACAATTCCACAGCCTTGGTAGTTAAATCTGCGTCTTGCCACCGCTGGACAAGTGCAAAGAACATGTTCAGTCGTTTCCTGCTCTTCTTGGCAGAGTCGACATGAATCATTTTCTTCCACTGCTATTTTCTTCAGATGGCATTTGAGTCTACAATGTCCTGTTAATAGTTCAGTGTAGAGTTTAATGTCCTTTCTGCTTACTTTAAGAACAGCTTCTACCTTGATATGTACTGGCTCAATGAGTCCTATTGTCTGCTGGATGCCTGTTTGGGCTCACCAATGCTCAAGTAGACTTTGCCACCAAATTCTGAAAATCGGAAGATTTTCTTATGGGAAAACTTGAGTTTAGAGTTCAGTAAGTTCAAATTTATATATAAGCAAAACCACTCAACCGATTTGTATGAATTTTTTCATATCACCTTCTCAATTCTTTACAAAACACAAAATTAAAAATATAAAGTTGTTATCTCTCTAAGTTTATGAGTTACAGTGACTGAAAGTAAAAAAATTATAAAATGTGGCCCAAAAACCAACTTAATCAAAATAAAATAATTTCCCACGCCACTTCTTCAAAAACTTAAGTAGCGCTACAAACGCTAATTATCGCAACAACAACAATAACAATAACAACAAACAAAAAACCGATATACAATAATTGAAATTAATCTTCCAGGTTAACCTCCGCTTTTGACAGGCGCTAATCAAGTGCAGCAAATCAAAAAATCGCTCAATGCACAAAGGGTGCTCCATATGGAGTTCCATTCAAACACACACACACACACACACACACAAAAGTGTAATGCGCACGAATTCACGGAAAACAATTTGTTGTTGTTTTTGTTGTGCAATTGCTGCTACTGCTGCTCCAATGTTGCAAATTTACAGTTGCTCATTTTTGGGGCGTGGTCGCATAAACATGCTGCTGCAATTTGCTGGGATCGTACGTACGATCGGACGTACGTACGATTCGCGTTTGGTTGCTTCGATTCGGTCATGTTTGTGGCCTCCACATTTCAACGCGAAACTCATCTCAACGCGTTCTCGTCGCCGTCGTTGTCGTCGCCTCATTTGCAAATTGCTGGCAGCATTCGAGCGTGTAGGCTATTATTATCAGCCAACCAGCCGGCAATCGCAAATACGCTGACAGACAGTTCCGTCATGGCTGTTGTCACTTGTATTTGTTGTTCTTCATATGGGACAGCGAAATATTCTTCATATGGCAGATATATTATTATCATTTTTTTTGTTTTGTTTTTTTTTATATATACTTTGAATAAACGCGTTTATGATTGGCCGATAACTGACAAAGGGACGTGTGCAAGTGTCTGGGAGTATAGGACAAAAAGGTTTAAAAAGATACTGGCATTTGCGTTTCCACTGGAGCTATGAAAATCGCTAGAGGAAACCTTTTTAGGTAATTTTAATATGACGAGCGATCATCTGGAAATGTTTGGGTGTTCATCATCTTTGAATTTTTGTTATAGCTTACAAAACTCAGCTGCCAGCGCTCTGACCTAACCTAACTAAACTTAAGCGAAGCTTACCTAACCTTAACTACGAATTACCACCAACTTCCAGCAAATTGCGTAAAGGCGCCATAAATCAAGCTCAACCATTTGCCCGCATATTTCAAGCATTCGAAAACTTGTTTAATGAAATATTTAATTTATTTAATGAAAAATGTCTTAATAAATGCTAATAATAAAATATCAAAATAATAATAAAAAGAAATCATAACATTTAAGAAAATTTAATAATTTATGAGTTTAAATTTAGCTAAAAGCACGACCGGCCATAATCGAATTATGGCTTGTAAATTAAACGTTAAAATGCACACCCAAACAAATCGGTAAGAGTCAGGCAGGCGGGCAGGTAGGCAGACGGGCGGTCGGGCAGGCGGGCGTGCACCCACTTAAGTATTGTTAACCCGAAACGCCAGCGGCCGAGAAAAACACGCTGACGTACGCACTAAGTGTGTTAATTTATTTATTTTCGAAAAAATTTCCAGTTTACACGAAGAAAACACACGTTAAACTTAAATAAATACAATAAATACAACTAAATATAAATAAATAAATAAACTAAGCGCAAGTTAAATAGTTGCAGAAAAATCGTAGGTGGGAAAATATCGCAATCCAAAAACCAAAAACAAAACAAAAATTGTAGTCGCAGTGCACAATGCGGTCACGCTGTGCACCCTATACAACCAATACTAAGACTATGAGAAGATATTTGGCACATTGTTACGGATTGAGAAAATACTTCTAGTACTTATATTTTTGTTTTAATTTATGAATATCACGCCCCATGACCTTGGAACAAGTAAATACTTCCTTATCCAGCAATGGGAATACGCAAAATCAGACCGAATGTACTTTTAGGAAGTTGTAAAAAAATCTCTTGAGAATTGACGATGAATTGTTAAAAGTTCTAAGACCATTAAAGATCTTTTGTTAAACTGTTTTAATATAAGTATATATATTTTGGTTTAATAAATTTCCCTTTGAAACAAAATCATATATTGTTTTATTAATCAATAAATTTGTATTTTATAATATCATTAATTTTCTGAATTTTAAAGTAAAACAGTGTAAAATGGTTGTAGGCCTCGTCGAATACAGTACAAAAACTTGAATATAATTATTCAAACACTCTTCAAATTGGATTATAGCTTTACTCTCTGTATTTCGACTTATTAAACTAACCACTTAACTTAATTTTGAAACATTTTAAAAAAGAAGAAGAAAGGTAGACTTCCCAAGTATATAAATCAATCTACAGATTCCCTGCAGGGAAAAAGACTAGTTCGAACTAGCTAATTAATAGTTACTTTAGCACCACCACTGGTCCGCGTTTTGTCTCTTTTCCATGGAAACAACTAATGAATTTAACATGGGCATGTCCGAGGTGGTGTGAATTATCACGCTCTGCATAACTTTTTCACAAGTTATGAACTAAATAAAATTTCACTACATTCGAACTTGAGCGTTAGTGGACAATAAATCTCAAGTTTAAATCTAGAATTTATAAGAAATAGACATAAACAAATGTTAGAAACCGAATTTGAACAGTTTATCTACACTGGAACTTGGGTTACTATCAACTAAAACATTGAAGAAGTATTTTATTTAATAAAATTTCATTTTTAAATAGTATAACTTAAGTTTTCAGGTATCACTAGATTAGAACTGGTGGCAAAACGAGAACAATTTGCAACTAGATTGCGTTTCCCTGCAGGGTTAGACCTCAAATATTCCAACTTCTGATCGGATCCAATTTTTTAGCTTTTTCAAACTAATTTTTTAACTGCAACCAATATTAAATCCATTATATAGATATAAATTCTAACCGATCAAATTGTATCCCTAAAGTGCGTTTAAGTACAAGTAAAATGAGAATTCATTTAAATAAATCAAATGAAAATTTTCCAAATTCATAATTTTTTTCATAAAAATAGAATTACAAATAATATTTCTTACAACAAAATTGAATTTTTGTTCTAATATGACTCGCTCACTGAAAGTAGGGTGCACCTCAACTTACACCCGTTGAACAGCGCTTCAGGTGTAGGTGTCGTCGCAGTGCCGCTGCCGATGCCGATGCCGCCGCATCACTTACATGCCCCCAAATAGCGCCGAAATGACAAAACGCGCGCCGCACCATAACAATCGCACATTACAAGTAATTACGATCGATGACCATGTAAAGTTAAAAACTATTTAAATCTACATATGTTTTATCGGTTTTTGTTTTCTCTCTTCCAAGATTTCGCTGTAATTTGATGCGCAATAAATCGCTTAGAGGAGGCGCCTTGCGGCATAAAAAAGTGCCACCAACACGCTTAGCCAAAAAACAAACAACAGACAAACAAAAAATCTAAAAGCCTACATACCTCCAAAAGAAGAAGAAGACTATGATGAGAGAGAGAGAGAGAGAGAGAGAGAGAGAGAGTGAAGAAAAAACAGTTTAGCCCGTTTTTATATTTTCAGCTGTCAGTCGTCAATTTCGTTATTGACATTTGGACATTTGTATATCGAATTACCACCGGAGTGCGAAACGAATTGCACAAATATCGCCGCCGCCCAAAAATCGTTAACGCTAATAAATTATTTAAAAAAAAAAAAGATATATTAATACAAAAAATTTATAAAAAAAATATTGTATAAAAACTCTGAAATCTGAAATCTGCGGGTCTCAAACGCCGCTCGCAGTTGGTAGGCGCAGTTGTGTGTGTGCGTTTTTTTTTCACATATATAGAAAAAAACCAAATAAATTTTTTTCGAAAATGAAGCGGTACGCAGTCATGGCGGAGGTGGTGATGGTTCCACTTAATTTTGAACGGCGTTGTTTTTTTTTTCTGTTTGTTGGATTTTTGGCAGCGTGCAAAGTTCAAAATAATTCAAGAGCTACTTCTCACACACCGCGCAAGCGCACATTGTTGTGTTGCGTCGTGTTGATTATGGTAATGTGCAGCCTGCTGGTGGCAGCTTTCTGATGGTATTTATTTGAACTTAAATTTATTTTATTTTTAACGCTACGCCGCAATTTCAATCGCAAATTCCGTACATAATTAGAATTTAAGCGTAAATTTCAAAAGTCAACAAAAGCCGGTCGAATCGGTTGGTTGAGGTACAAGCCCGCTGCTCCCCCGGCCCTCGACATGGCGCGAGATTAATGTCGAATGCGTTTGGTTGTAAAAGTATGAAAATGATATCAGTCTCGTTGATTCTTGAGTACTTACCCTAAAAACATTCTCAAGTGGTATTGGTTGGTACATAATAAGCTATATTAAATATTCCATTGCTTATTCCATTCTTGATTTTTTGGATACGGTTTCAATGTTATGGAACATTATATTCTTAATGAAAATAACCATGAAACTATTTTGTTCCTCCTCCTTAAAACCTTAAGACCCACTTTTTAATAGAAAAAAAATCATTTATGGCCGATCGGTTATTAAATTAAAAAAATACAATACATGTTGTGGACATGATCTTGGTCCTCTATACTTACCTCCATTTAATACATTTCGATATCACTTCGACATTTTGGAGATATCGCTTGTGTATACTTCTTCAGTCCTTTTCCTAGTGCATCTCTCTCAACAGCGATTACCAAAAAGTTATTATAGTCTAATTTTATGGGCATCCCTGTTGAGAGCTCCATTAGAGAAAGCGTTTAGGAAGTAGTAAATAATTTAGAAACAACCTAAACATTGACCTAAATAACTAAAAGACCAAATAGGTCCAGTTTACTCCCCAAAGTAGAATTTTAAATTTATATAAGAGAAGTCGTATAATCACTATCGACAACTAGCCAAGCATTTAAATAGGATCTAAAATTGCCACGCCCCCTTAAAATTAAATTACTATTACTCTAGAACGGTTTATAGTAAGATAAATTCATTTGATATTATATTCAGAATGTCGATGGAAACCATCTTAAATAAATAAATAGTTGGGATTGGGTAACGCTGATGAAGTAAAGGAACTGGATGGATGAGATTCAGGCCAAATCGAGTATGCAAAGCTAGTTTTTATAAAAATTATAAATCAAAAACAGGAAAAATTTGTAAACATTAAAGAAAAGAGAGACACCCTTTAAGGCGTTCTAATGGGCGTTATAACTGGAAACTGTCTTATTGGTATCATGTCTCTAAGATGAGACATATCTCTAACAACTACTGCAGAAACTGTAACAAGCCAGATGAAGAAGAAACTCTGGAACATTTACTGTGTCACTGTCCAGCTTGGCCCAGAGTAGATTGACTATAGTTGGACATTCTACTTTCAGATCTTTTAAGGATATATCTAGGAGATATGAAAACAATAAGAATTATTATTCGAGCTCAAGGTCCTTTAAATATGAAAGTAGTTTTATCAAAACTTAAAAACTTTGCTCTAATAACCGAAACTTACATGCTTGAAAAAAATGACGAAAACGAGATTAATTCTCTCTCTCCAACTTGACTCTGCCGCCACAATGGCCTAACCTAAGGTAGAAAAAAGTTGCACATTCTTATACTTTTTGTGCTTTTGTGCTTTAAGGCACTACAAAGCTTGCAACCGATGAAAGCATTCCGGGCAGCAGGCATCGCCAATAGTTTACAAATGAATTCATATTGTCTACAACAAATAAAAGCAATTGTGAAAGGCAGCAAAACCAAAAATAGCACAAACTATGCAAAACAAGGTAAGTGCGACTTTTCAATAGGAATTAATTAAAAAACAAACTCACAGTTTGTCAAATAAAAACGCACGTGTAGCATAATTTAACATGCGCAATTTTTCGCACTAAATAAATTGAAACTTTTGCAAATCTAAACAAAGGAAACTCACAAAAATACAAAACAAAGACTAAACGCGAAATTTGACTCAAGAATCCAGCTGGCAAAAAAAAACAAACCCACCAACAACATCCGGTGTTGGCAGTGCTGATCAATTTCAAATAACAAAAACAAAATGGCGCGTATTAAGAAAATAATAACAAATTAAACAACAACAAACAAAAAACAAGTAAGAAATTATAGTCGGTCCTATTGACTATTACAAATGCACCACATTGTTAAATGTCACAATCAAATTAGGGTGGTTAATGATTTAAAATATATTATTATACAATTTATTTAATTAAAACAAAAAGTATTTTTTAATTTTTAAATCTTGAACCACCCTTAGTTTACAAATCATGAACCACCCGAATTATTTAGGATCGTTTGTGTACCAAAATAACCAATTAACGTTTTAAGGGCTTTATTTTATTATATTATACCAAAAATAACAAACAAGGAACACCCTAATCGTTTCCAAAATTTTTCAAGTTTTTCCCAGGCCAAAGTTTCAATCCAATATCTCCAATGATTCTCGAGATATAGTGTAAACAAAAAATTTCTATATTTTGTAATAGTAGGCGTGGTCATGGGCAGATTGGCTCCAAAATCAGTTTGTCTAGGGCATAAGAGCAACCAGTGTACAAAATTTCAGCTCAATATCTCTAACGGATCTTTCGCTATCGCTTTAAACAATGACAAACAGACGGACAGACAGACTGACTGATATATATATATATATATATATATATATATATATATATATATATATATATATATATATATATATATATATATATATATATATATATATATATATATATATATATATATATATATATATATATATATATATATATATATATATATATATATATATATATATATATATATATAAGTCTATATCTATCTTGAGTATTTCTCTACGTTACAAACATTTGACCAAAACCAATACACATACACCACTGAGTGGTGCATAAAAACTGCTGACAATAGCAAATAACAACAATTGTGTTTGTTAAATGAAGCGATCACGATGAGTGTTGTTGTTGTTGTTGTTTTTTTCGCCCAATTTCAAATCTGTTGGACTATCAATTTGGCCAGTGGTAATTTTTGGTTATTTAGCATAAGCGCCTGAAATAGCACTTTGTTTTTTTTTCTATATATGTATGAAACTTTGTTGTTTGTCCTATAATTTGTTGTTATTTTTATGTTATGTGTGGGTGTTTGGGTGTTTATTTGCCAGCTGTATTTACGGCAAATAAATTAGGAACCTGCACAATTATTATTATACGAGCGTCTATCTGAAAATGTTCAGTTCATACACTCATTTCTTCCTCTTGATTTTCATTTGGTAGTGGCGCCTGTTTTTTTTAGTATATATAGCTTGAAGTTAACTATAGTACAATATGGCGGCATTCCTTCTGTCACACCAATCAAATGGAATAAATTTCCAATTGTAGGTGTGCCCGTTTCTTCAAAATATTTGTTGTCGTTAAATTTTTCTGCTCTTGGAATTTATATTTCAAGAAAATATTCAAATCCAAAAACTTAACTTGAACTAAACACATTTATATAGTTTGATTCGGCACTGAACAAATTTTTTACTTGTAATAATGAAGGCTTGTTTATGACAACCAAACTCATGGTCATACGAGTAAATTAATTGTCTGAAAAGGCATTTAAATATTTGTATACTACTTTTATCGTATTCAAATGTTTTCTCGAATGAACGAGTTGAGTTTATGTTGATATCCAAGAGACCATTACGAAGAACACAAATTTATTTGTCCCAAATGAAACTGTAACTATTTGCAATGTATTTGTGTTTAGTAAATGATTTTTTACTAGTACCAATAATATTTTATTTCTGTTAAACAAAAGTTGACTTGAGACAAGTATGTATACACATATGACAAAAGCATGTTATCACAAGTAATATATTGTATATTACACACAAACAATATAGTATTTTAAAATGTATTGAAATTTGTTCAAGAGAGAACTAAACTATGCACTAAATATATTTAATTCACTTAACTATAATATGAAGGCTTTACAATAATCCTAAATTCACACAAAATATATTTGATTCAAATAAAGTATTGTTTTATACAAACAAAGGTCTATTTATTTTAAGAACATGTTTGACATAAACAATTATTTATTTAATATTTTATCTATCTATTTGTCGTAAATTCATTACAACAATAACATATTATTTCCACTCCATAAAATATAAATTATATTTGATACAAATAAAGTATAGTTAATCCAGACATACCTTTTTATTTGGGACAAATATATTATGTTTCATCCATGGTAGATTCAAAATTACTTAACAAAATCCAAATTATTTAAATCGACTTTTGATCCGGACTTAATTAATTTCTATTTATCTGATTAAGTTATAAGATTGATGGACATTTTTGTGTTGTTTTTTTTTCCAACAATCCCAAACACTTTAAATTACGTCATTATGTCAGTCGTTTAGCTTATTTCATCATTGTTTTTATAGGCAGTGTTTAATTGCACAAAAATTCATTTCCCATTCCAAACATGCCCAAATCCAAATTAACGCATAAAACAGAAGATTTGTCCATTCAAGGTGTATTTATAGGGTTTTGATTTAGAGCTCTTCAATTATACAAAATGAATTGACCGAATGATTCAGGAATTGCTGCTGCACATGTGCAGTCCATAAATCCAATTCCCTTAAATTCTTTCCATTTCAGCAATCATGTGGCAAATTAAAATTGCCGAACGGAACGTATAGAAAAGTCTTCCGAAGCAACATAACTTCTAAGGTAATTACGCGTAGAAGGTGCACTAGAGCAACAACATAAAAAACAACAACAACAACATCAGTGTTATCCAAGGGAATAACAACATTTATGACACGCATACGATCAACCATCACGATCGGAGCACGCAGAGGAGCAGCTAGCCAGGCAGGCAGGCGCAAGAAGCACCTCCGCTTGACTGACATAACTCCGGAGTCAAAAGCGAGCACTACTCACTCCTTGTGTACGTACGTACAGATGTACTACGAGTACGTACAACGGCAGGCAGAAAGTAAGATAGCAAGGAGCACCTGAACACCAACCAAGATTCACGCGAAATACCGCTGCGCATGCGCAAGTGAAACACTCCGAGTCGTTGCGATTGCTCTGCGCGTTCGCGTTCACGTTCGAGTGCGATGAGTAAGGCCAGACAGACGCACGGATATGGAAAACACAGGCCGACAAATGAAGGATAAATTAACCTGCTAAAAAATAAAAACTTTCTAAACATTCAAATTTCAACCTGATAACTTTCTTTTAAGATTGTTTCAGATTTTCTTTCAATTTAATTGAAAATTAATTTTTAAAACTCAAAATTTTCCAAAATATTTTTTTGATTTTGTCGGCCTGTGTAATCGGCGTTTGTGCGCTCGAGTTAGATGTGCAATCTGAGGCACGTCAAATGGACGTTAAGGACGTGCGCACACGATGCAAGACGTTTCGCGCAATGTTGTTGTTGTTTTTGGTGTTGCTAGAGTGTTGCTGCTTATGCTGCTGTTGTTGTTGTTGGCTGACTTTCTTATTAATTTGCTGAGGCTGATGCCGCTACCGCCGCCGACGCCGCAACTCAGTGTAGTGCAGTGCAACTGTTGCAAGTCGGTAGCGCGCCCGACGCGAGTGGGCATCATTAGTCTGAAGCAAAGAACGCGCTGCGCATGCGCCCCGGGTTGCTGCAGCCATCGCCGACCACTGACGCAAAGAGCGGGCGGACGCGTGCAATATTATTGCCAAGCGATTGTGATTATTTTGTTGCACTTCATGTTGCTGTTGTTTTTGTTTGTTGTTATTTCGTTAGTGTCGGCTGCGGTTGCTGTTGCTGTTGCTGTTAGCGGCACTAGTCGCGCGCGGCTGGTGTCAAACGTTTTGTAATCTGTCACGTCGCATCGTTTTAATTTTTTTCTTCCATGCCCGCCTCTTCAGCTGTTTCGCTCCGCTTGCAATAAGCCGGCCTGGATGATGTACTCAGTCGCAGACTGCGCTTGGAGGCTCATGGGAAGCACTTGCCACTTTGTGTTGGTGGAGATGATGCGCCTCGGTTTTGGATTAAGTGCAGTCGGTGCAGTTTGTTTTTTGCTTCTTTATCTAAATTGATATTAGTTTGACCTTCAGCTGGAGGCGTTCTGTGGGACTCTGAAGAAACGTGTTACGCGTATTTGTATTTAAACTGGCTTTATACCAGATTGTGAGGAGAACATTCAGTGTGCGGTTTGATTTGGTAATGAATCGAAGATGCGTTCTGTGAAGGTTTTTGTTTATCGCCATCAAATGTTTGGAGTTTTGGAATAATCTGTAATGCAGATGTTTAACAGATCCTTAAAATGTTAATTCCTTAGAAAACAAAACTTCATTATTCAATATGAAGCATGTATCATTTGAAAGGTAATAACAACGTGAGGTTGTAATTTGATAAAAATGGTCGTTGTGTATAAAGCCAAACCAAATTGACTATTATCAAAAATTATATAAAAAAAATTATTTTTTAATAGAATCCTATACATATGTAATACATAAGAAAAATTATATTTTCTTCTAAAGTTGTATAGAATATTTGAGCTTGAGCAGAATCCAAGATTCTCAATAGACTTTTTTTTTAAATATTGTATAAGAACAAGAAGAGAAAAATAACATGTAATACTATGCCCACATCTCAAATATTGAAACATTCTCTCATTGCTCTTCTCCTTTATTACGCCAAAACACTGACACGATAATCAAAAATACGTTATGGAATTTTAGTTCGCCACCATCAATAAAACAGACTGAACGAAAATTTCAAAAATGCAAAAGCACAGGATACCGATGATTGTGTTTATAACCCAAATTGTTGGACTATCGTTTAAACTATCGAGTAACGAAAGGCAGTGGAGCTAGAAAAAAGTGGTAGAAACTTAACCTTCACATTTCTTTTGATATATAAATTCTCTTAAGAACTTATTTATTGATTTGATAACAATTTTGTATATAAGAAAATGTAATTCAAAGAAGTTTAAATAAATTTGTTTTTAATGCTACTATCTCGTATTATGGAAAAGTTTATAGCGAATTAAAAATACTGAAACATGAGTCAAACTTACTTAATCTCGTTTTCTATCTCAATTTCTCTTTCGTATACTTCTCGTATACATACAAATGTATGATTCGTAAATCAGCTGTTTTTATATTCTAAACAATGAAATGTTTTCGAAGTTCTTACAAATTTATCTATACAGCTCACAAATTTTTTTTTATATAACAGACATTGGGTAAAATCATTCCACCGTCGCTAAGAAGATATTAAAAAGTTTACGAATCGTTGACCGCCATTTTAATAAAAAGTTTAATAATGTTATTCTTATAAATTTTTTTTTTTTTGTTCGACAAAATACGATGGTTACTAGTTTACATGAGTGCGGCTATCACAAAAATTAAAACAAGGTTAAAACTTCAATTTATGTCATTCTTCTTCTTCAGTTAGATTCAAAATCTTCGCTGCTATAAATTTTAAAATCGCATAAATCCAACCCCATAAATTGTTCGCGCAGACATCAGCACTGGAGGAGGGGGAGGTATAAACGTTAGTACAGGACATTCTTCGAAGACTTTGAAATCTATTAAACAAGTTGAGTGTAGAGAAACTCGCTTATCATGCGTAAAACTTTGCAATTCATGCGAGAATTTAGCATTAGCCAAAATAAAACCGAAACTTAAAATAAAAATAAAAATAACACGTTGACAGCACGAAAATAAATAACTTTTGAAAAAAATACAACAACAACAACCGACATTTCGCACAAACGACGACATAAAATGTAAAAGATCGGGGGTGGCATGCCGTGTGCGCCCGTAAGTATGCAACGAAAAAAGATAAAAACAACACACGTACAAAGAAATATTTGCGCACCATCCACCCCACCAACAAACTTGGAATAAGAAAAACTTTCTTCTTTTTTTTCGCTTTGTGTGTGTGTGTGTCATTTTTCGTGTGGACATTTTAAAGTGCATTGACCTTTTTTCAATGTTGAACGAAAAGCGAAGAAGAAAAAAAAAAAGCGAAGAAGAAACAGTGCAGAGACATGGCATATCCAGCTCAGTGCACTGGCGTCGCCAAGTATGCAACGAAAAGTCGCGACAATAAAGTTTCTTGTGCCGGGCGAGCGTTCGACGCCAAAAATGCTGCCACGTATAATGACGATGACGATGACGTTGACGGCAACCGACCGCGGACGACCATTAGTGCAACGAGTTTTATAGTGCTTGCAATGAGCGATTTTCATGAGTCTCGCAAACAAACAACAAAAAAATGCATCATCCGAAAGGTCTTAAAATTCAATTTGTACACTTGGGCGATAGCATCAAAGTTGTTGTTGCTATTTTTGTTGTACCAAAACTATTTATAAAAGAGATGCCACAAAATATGATTCCTTAAACTTAGTGAAGACTTAGTTAGACTTGTATTTATTTGCCCAATGGATTTGTCAGTTAGTTTATAGTTAGTTAGTTAGTTAGTTAGTTAGTTAGTTAGTTAGTTAGTTAGTTAGTTAGTTAGTTAATTTGTTACTTAGTTAGTAGTCTGTAAGTAAATTTTTATTTTTCCTTGAGTTTACTTTTCCTTCAATCCTTACCGAGCCATTTGCTCGTTGCCTTCCCTGTTATTGTAATTTCACCTGTAAATTGTTGCCAGCTCCGGGCATCCTTAAAATAAAATTATGTTTTAAGCAAAAAAACTGTTCCAGCCAAATGGGCGCCATTTAATGTCCTCGGTGTGACAATAAAAGAAAATAAGGTTTCTTGTTTATGCACTCTTCCTTTGAACAATTTTAATGTTCATACATATAAATACATTGTGTTTTTTTTTGGCACCAGCTTAAGATTTGTAGGAGTAGAACGAATTTAGCAGTTGCCCATTGAACTCTTTGATACTCGTATTTCCTAACTATATTTCAATACGATATTCTACTGGGAACACAGTCGTATACTTTTTATGTGTATCCTTGAGATAGAAATTTATGTTTTCGTTTGGGATTTTGGCATCAAAATATTTCTACAAACTGGCAGGATTGGTTGTGCTTGCGTTTCCAAGATTAACTTGGAAATAAACTTGCATTTAGTTTACCATTGTTCTCATGGCACCAGTTCAAAATTGAAGATCTTACTTCAAAAGACTCTTGTCGTAGGTAGATAAACTTCATCCAACTCCATAGATTCACTTATCGCATTTGCTCCTACAGTTTCAGCTTTCGAACACCTTCAATTACCAACGACAGATTCAATTTGCAACAATTGCTCGTCTGGCATATACAAAATTGCATTTCCCATGAAAACAACGAACCAACGGACGAACGGACAGACGAACGACAAACAACGTTGACAATGCCAATGGATTTCGGATTGAATAGCATATCAACGCATGCCAACAGACCAGAGCGATAGCCCCCAGAGCCATGCACCAAACATGGATACCCAGCCGCCAGTCCGGATCCAATTCGCAGTGGCAAAACAGTGCAATTAATTGTTGCATGCCGACGATGACGACGACGCCAACGACAACGACAACCCTTCTTTCGCGCAGTAAATTTCCATACTCCGTATAGTAGTATCCAAGTTGGACAAAAACGTCCATCGTAGTTGAAAACATGTGCAGCAGCAGTAGCAGGTGATTCTCGGGAAGGGGTCATTGAATCACGTGAATCGTTTAAATTGGCCGCGCTGACGTTGATGCTGTGGAGGCTGCTCTATGGCTATCAATGGACAATTGTCCTTTGAATTTTATTTACAATTCTGTTCATTTGCAACTGAACCTGGGGGCGGGGCATAAAGTCTTTTGTCAAATGGACGCAACAAAGCGGACTTTTGTTCTGGCCGGGCAAACAAATTTGAACTTGGCTCGTTTCGGCTTTGGGGCAGGCGCTTGGATTTGAATCGGTTTTTCTGAAATGGCGGTTTGAATGTGTGTGAGTTTAGGGTTGGCAATTCGTTAGGGTGGGGATGATCAAGCAGATGCCTGTTGTCCTTGTTGGGTCACTGACAGATTTAATTGTTTGTCAAATTAGCTTTTGACCACATGGGTTTCGACAGTTAATGTCGAGTGCTCGTTCATTTCGTTCATGTAACTGTTATTTGCTTTGTGATAAGGCTAACAGTGATGATACTCATGTGGTATTAAAGGGTTTGGTTGATTTAAAGTTCAGTTGAAGTTTGATGAAACCTGGAATTTTATGTCAATTTTTCTTGTATAGTTAAAAACCTATGGTCAGTTAAGATCTAAAAGGAAGAAATATTCATCATACAATTCGCTGGCATTAATGACAACCTAACCAGGATCAAAGTCCAGAAAGGACATTTAATAGTTTTCTAAAATTAGATTCATTAATAGCACAGTAGCTCGAAGAAAACATCGACATAAACTATTTCCAAAAATGAATCTCAAATCTGGCATGTTCTGCCATTCGTAACTGTCACATAGGCAAGTCAAAAAACTACTTCAACCACACCCACAAGTCCTCATTCCCTTTTCAAACAGCTGAATAACCAAAACAAAGCTACAAATTTAACGCTTTGCAGTAAATTTAAAGTACACCCCGAAGGGATGCTACTGGCATACATCTGTTACTTCCTTCCCTCGTTCGATGGATGGGCAACCTTATCCGGCACAACTGCGAGCGTTGGGGGAGCGACGCGTGACTGCGTATACGCGCCGATAAACGCACAAACAAAACAAAAATCAAATATTGGCACTTGTCTGATTGCTACTTTCGGCATTTAATTGCAATAAATCCAAGCTCGCGGCAATGGAGCAGACCACAACAGGCTGCATGCAGTGATGTGTAACGCGACCGCCCACTTTTGCGCTTGAAGGCAGGAGAGGCAACACTGTTTAATGCGGTCACGATAAGATATCTGAAGCGTGTTTTTGCTGCGGGCGAGGATAATACATAAACACAAACAATGCATTTTGGCATTATGATTCGAAAAATCTCCAAGTCTCAAATTGTTCGGTTAAACAATTTTTACTCTGCTCGAATTCTGCGGACTAACCTCACGTCTATAGCACTGAAAACTTGTTGTTGTATAAATTATGGACTTAGCAGTTTTCCGCCATACGCTTGAGCTGTGAATGTGTTGCGTTGACTTTTGAATTTTGATTTTATTTCGTGTGTGTGTCTGTGTGTGTAAAGGTTTTGGCATTGATTCTGGCGCTTTCATGCCATCAACGCATTAAAATCATCGATTGGCAATCGATTGTCATCGATTTGTGGGCGTGACATGCAATTTTTATTGGAATTTCAGGACGTTCAGTGTTGCCCGCCTCGACTCGACTCGCCTGCCTGTTTGTCTGCAATTCGAGTGTGATGTGGAATCGAAGATTTGTATCTGTAAAAGTAAACAACATACGAAGTGATTTTTTTGTTGTATTTATTCATTGCAAATACCCTACAGTCAGGCATTTTATCTCAAATGTAAATGTGAAATTGGTTTCGAAAATTGTTTGAGAACTTTCGAATCTGCAATTATTTGCATATTCTCATTAATAAGATTTAACAAATTTTTAGTAATTTATTTTTAAGTCTAATACAATTTACTTCCATTAAGTAAAAATATTAAACGATGCAATTAAGTTAAAAAATTTTCTATTTCCTATAAAAATTTTAATTTTTGTAAGCGATCTTTTTTATTGGTGATACGGTTTTATAAACAAAACTAAAGTTGTCAAATTTCATTAACATCATTTCACGATTAAGTACTCGTATTTAAAAAACTAAGCGCCTCACTATAAAAGAAAAAATATGGCGCCACCTACTGATCATTAGCAATGCTAAACTAGGTGCAAAAGTTGACTGATAGTTGGAGAAATTTTAGGATTCGTAGAGGCTTCAAAGCTAATTTGATTGATGCAAAAGATTTTACTGAAATTAATTTTACCAAAAATCAATGAGATATCAACCAAACGCAGTTTAGAAGTTAATGCCAAATAGATCGTGCTTGCTCAGGCCAAGTTAAACAATTGTGGCAACAAATTTAAAAAGCTCAATGTTTTTAGTTAAGAATATAGTAGTAGTAGTATAGTAGTATAAGTGGCGAGAAAACTAGTGGAACTCCACCAGTACAAGTAGCATAATTAATGCCGTTTTGTTACCACGATCTCCTGAAGGGGCGGGGAGGGATCAATGCTGGAGCCATCCTGAATTGTTGAGGAATTTTAAAATCTTCATTAGTGGGTAGTCAGATAAGACTTCTAATGAGGTTGGAAAGGCGGAGTGGAGTGTACGAAGCCTGACTCTTGCTAAAGCCGGACAGTCGCAGATGAAGTGACTCAGTGTCTCTGGTTCACGGGTGTTTTTGCAGCTACGACAGTGGACATTATTGGGAATTCCCAATCTGCGGGCATGTTCACCAATAGGCCAGTGTCCAGTGAAGTTGTATGTGATCCGCGCGATGTTTCGACGCCTCAAGTTAATGAGTTCAAGGGATCTTGAAAGGTTGTAGTTCGGTCAAGTTTTTTTGGATACAACGCATCCTGCGGTGTTTTTCCATATAGACTTGGCTTTATTGAGAAAAAAATTGCAGATTTCAGTTTTGACCTTGCCTATAGGTACCGCAACCGGAACAGCCAGATCCAGCGCCGATACAGAGATTAGATGTTTTGAAATACGTCAAAGTTAGAATTTTCGAACACATAATTTTAGGCATAGACGCGTACATATGTAATACTACTATATTGACATTCTTTATTGATATTCTACATTGCACAAAGTGAAAAATTCTAAAATCTAAAGAATATCAAATCAATCCAGTGGCGATTTAAAAAATGCAAACGCGTATCTAGATAAAAATCAATAAATTATTTGCGAAGTTGAATCCTGTGATTATTTAATAGTTTGTTTACAAAAAACATGGTCATTAAAAATTTTATTGTTATTTTTTACAAAATAGAATTTGTTGACAATGTTTTCATTGCCGCCACTGAATTTTTGGAATGTTCAATTATCATTTAAGGTACATTCGACTAACGGTTGTAATGTTGCGACAATGTACTTTATTACATAAGTATATGACTTTAGGTATTTCAAACATGTTATTAAAGCATATCTTCAAACAACTTTTGATGAACATAAAACTCAAATTGCTGTTAATATTAACAATAAATCTTCAATTTGTTGTCCTCCCTAACTGGCTTTTTATTCTCGTCCTTAATTTGTTTATAAATATTTTTTAACAAGATCACTCGCGATCAATCTTAACCATGTGCTCGGACGTCACTCGTGGCCAATTTATGCAGAGCAAATTACAAAAACTTACCCACACGAGTTGCATCCAATTAAAATTCATTTGCGACATGTGAATTTAGGTTTATATCTCGATTTACCGATCGCTACTTTATTTTTTAATAAATTTTTTTTTTATATTCTTTATTTTCGATTGTTTTTGTACGCCTCGAGGTGATCGTGTGAAGATACATAAATTTGCATGCCGCACTGAGCGGAGCGTCAGAGCGCAAAAAACGTAGAAATAATTCCTGGAATTTTGGCGGCACATGCCAACACGCACAGACAGACGTCTCCGAAGAAGAAGAGGACGAAGACGAAACTGAAGAAAAAAAGAACCGCTCGTTTGTCAAACAAATGTCACTCGCCTGTAATTTTTTGTTTTTTTTTTTTTGGTTTTCGAAAATTTCACTCTGGGCGATATCAGTTTAACGCGCTTGATCAGTTCATTATTTCGTCATGGTGGTCAAATGTCATATTAGCATATTTTTCCACTCTTCTGCTACTCGCTCGAATACAGTTCTCTTTTTTTTTTTGATATTTTTTTCCATTTGTGTCCTTTATTTTCGTTTAACAATTCTGCGCCTCCTCCTCGCCTGGTGCTGTGGCTGCTTTTGATCGTGGCAAGCGATCATGTTGTGTGATCTTGTGATATTGTGATCAGGCGATCTGATCTTCTGCCTGTCGCCTTGTTGCAAGTGGTTGTGAAACCTTGCAAAACCGAAACTGACAGCGACAAATTGTTTGTAATTACAACGAAACAAGTTACGCACTTTCGGTCATATCTCTGATCTCGGCGAGATAAGCATCATCGTCATTGGGTGATGTTGGTTGCGGCATGTGTGAGATCTCTGCTGGGAGATCACCTGCACATACACATTATGATATGAATTGCATTATGCGGTTTTAATTCTGCTAAAGGATTGTTTAGGCAATACTTTTCTATAAAATGGACACATTTATTCATTTCCATTTAGGTTTAAAATTTTTTAGTAGATTTTTGAATATTTTAACAAATTGAATTTTTTTTTTAAATTATGTCTTGGAGTCGTTGGCATAGTGTATATAATTTTTCCCCCTTATTAACTTGGGACCAATCCAATTGCACTAAAAACACAATTTTTTGTTGTTCGACTAAAATTCAAGCGAAATTTCCTAAATAAATCAAATCTCTCAACTCGTTCGATTCCGTTTCAGTGCTGCATTGAACATGCGCGCAGGCGCAAAATATACCGTCAAAGGCGATTAACTTTAATAGCGGTTATTTAAATCAATGTCCGTTTTAGCGGATTTATTTTCGTACGTTTTTGCTATACACGTATGCATACATACACATGTATTATACATATATATTTTCGGACGTGTGTGTGATCGCGCTTCCTTCTGACAGAAGAAAAGAATCAGGCCCAAATTTATGAACCGTGCATAATTATTGCACACGATCGATGCTGTGTGGCTGTGTACAGTGCGAGTACCAGCGCCAAATGCAATTATCTCGCGGCGATTGTGCGCGCGAATCCGCAACTGATGAGTTAAATGGCATTTAAATGACAGAGTTGCCAATCGTTTGCTAAATTTATAAGGACAAGTATTAAAAAAATATATTTTTTTATTATTTTAAATATCCAAGACGCTGAAAACTCTGTATAGTTTAAATATGAATCGGTTAAATATTCTCTGGACCTTAAAGACCAACAACTTTTTATTCAAGATTATAAATTCAATTAAGAAACCTGATTCGGATTCTTCTATTTTTTAAACTATTAAAAAAACAAACAAAAAGTATTAACATGAATATTATTGTTAACATGGCAACACTGCTGATCGACATTCATTGGAAAAACGAAGGTAGCTTGGCGTTGAGTTGGTAATGAACACTTCCAATGTTAAAGGAGCTAAAGTCTCGTCGATTTGACCACAACGCGTAACGCCAATTCAAAGTCGAACGAACGCAATAAAACAGGCACATTTCGATTTCGAAAGTGTTTAGAGGAATGCGTGGTCCAAGTCCACTCGTTGTTTCACTCGATCGTATGTTTTTACTTCGTAGTAGTTACCCTCTACTTCATTGCTGTGCACAATTTGCGTCCGCTCCTGCTGTGGCCGTCACTAATCATGCTGCCTGATTTCCAAGTACACACCGCGGCGTCGCCAGTCGCTTATGGCCAGAAGACCTAGTTTTTGGGGGCATGCATAGTCTGTGTTTATTTTTTGCACTTGCCTGCTATGTATGGTCACTGTGGATTGCGAAAAACACCGAAGATGATCGCAGTTGGCCAGCGACGATCCTGAATTTAGGATGGTCTTTTTTCTTTTTATTTCTTTTTTTTATTTTGTAATGTGTTGGTATTAATATGCCTAGCAAATTGACAATTTATGGAGCAGAGGACGTTTCTACATGTGAATAACAAAATTAAAGAATTAGTTTTGAACTTGCGAATTGGAATTTTTGGCAAGTTATTTTTTATTAATGGTGTCGGGGTGGGAATTGTAAAAAAAGGAACCTGTTTGGCTGTTTTAAAAACTTATTATTTCACTGTTGGTTTATTACTTAAATAAATATATTTCTGAGGTTTGTTCTAAAAATTAAATATGCATTAAATAAAGTAAATATACATAGCTGAGTTTTTTGTCCTTCGTAAAATACCGTTTTTTATACCAACAATTAGGTTTTAAAAACTTGTTGACCCAATAACCTTTTATACAATATTAAGTCTAGTATATCTTGATAGTCTATATAAAACTTGATAGTATATATAACTGGATAGTCTATATATGTATCTTGATAGTCTATACATATACATCTATGATATACATCGCTTTTTATAATGTCACTTAATTTCATTAATTGTTTCTTTCATTTCTTTTTTATGAATTTATATTACAACAAAATGTCGATACATTAAAAACAAATCGGTAAAGAAACCGAAAGCAGTTTAAAATGATCGTCGTCAATTGATTTACACAAAATTTACAATCTTAATATGCTAAAAAAAACATTTTTTTTTAAGTTATAAGGGAAACCATTCAATTTGATTTCTCGGTAAAATTGGTCAAATCTTCTTTACATATTGCCAAAAATAGAACTACCGAAAAATCGAATTTTCTATGGGTTAACCATAACTTTAAAAAATATAATATTTACTATAGATCTTCATTGCGACGATTAGTGTATCTACTGTTATTACTACGACTACGATCGCGAGGGTTGCTTTGACTATGAACGCCATTTCTGCTGCTGCTGCTGCTGCTGTTTTGGTATGAATTCGTATTGTGTTGAAAGCTCGACAGACGATTTTGTATTTGCGGCCAGTAGGAGCTTTCCGCACCGCGCGCATTGTAGATATTTGTTCTTTCATTATCTCTACTCCCAGCATAGGGTTGATAACGAGCATTAGAATTACCATTATTTCGGCTCTGGTACGATGTGTTGCTATGATGACGGCTATTGCGATCGTAGGGAGTATGTCGCTGATTGTTATAATGACGTTCGCGTTGATGTTGATGATGATGCTGCCGATGATGATGATGATCATCTCTTGTGTGTCGTATCGAGCGTTCGTCGTTAGTTTTCTCTTGGCGTTCCCGCCAACTTTTGTAGGTAGTTGGAGTGGTAGCATCTGTGGCAGTTTGAATTTGTGTTTGAACTTGTGTGTCGGACTTTTGACTGGGTTCGTTTGTGAGATTGTGTAATGATTCTAAATAGTTTTCACGTTCGATTTTGTGACCGCGCGCTGCATCGAATCCTAAAATGAGACAATTTAATAAATAATTGAAGAAATAAATTTGATGAAACAGTTCAAGGCAATTTAAACTGTTTTGGTAAATCAGATTATTTAAAAATTTATATTAAGTTTAAAAAAATTTACTATAATTTTATTGTAATGATTTTTATATAGATATTTACTTTTAATGGCTTCCTCCGGTTTCATAGTCATCTCGGATATCATGTAATTACAGATTAAGTAGCCAGTGCGATTGACGCCATGTGTGCAATGCACGCCAATTAATTTATCTGCAAGAAACATAAATGTTCATTTAAAAATAAAATTTAAAAGATTATTTTAAGCATTTTAAAAGTTCCTTTGAAAAATAATTTGAACAAAACACTTTAAAACAAACTTTTAAGGTATAAATAACTTTCTGAATCGCTTAAAAACAAACCACAACATTCCGCAATCTTTTACTTAAGTCTGCTCGCGGCATGTTGGCATATTGTGCCACCAATTTCAAATGCAAAAAAAACCACAACACGCGCATTAAACCAAAAGATCACTTGGCCAACTTTAAAAACATGTCAAAAATTTCAACTTCCACTTAAATTTCAACAAAGTCGAAGAAAAAGGAGAAATATGCGAAATGGCCACAAATTTTTAATTTACAAAACAACCGCAAAAATATGTCAACACCCACACACAAACGAACGGACCGATGCAAATGCAGCATCAGCAAAAACGAAACCGTTGATAGGCGGTGGCGGCGGCGATGGTGGCGGTCGCAATCTGGCAGAAGTCAAATACAGATTGGCACAGAGACCGCTGCTGCTGTTGCTGCTGCTGTTGCTGTCTGACTGCTTTGCCGCCGCCGGCCGGCACAACATCGGCAATAAATTTCGAAAACATGTCAGCAGCAGCGGCAGTGGCAGTCGATATCGCAGAGGCACAAACATTACGACATTACGTTTTCGGTTTGGGAAGATGATGCTACAAAGCACCAATGCGCGCCTGCGTAGAGCCACATTGCGCGCTGCTATGTTACAAGTTATTCGTCATGTTCGCAGCAGTTGCTCCAGACGTCAGCGGCAGCGGTGGTGGCGAAGGCGATGACGATGGCAGTGGCGGCAGCATCTTTGTCTGCACGTCTGTCTATTTGTGCACAGTTGATGACAAGACCACCGCAACGACTGATTTGTTGTTATTTGTTTCAGAGTTGGTAGTAAGTAGTAAATGCAATGTTGCGGATTTGTTTTGAGCTTTTAAAACTAGGTTCGAGTATTATTTTTTTGCTGTCGTCATTTTAAAGATTTGAGAATTGCAAGAGCAGATATTTTAAATTATTTTAAACAACAAAATATTAAAGTTCAACTTAAACCGAATCCAAATTATTATTGATGCAAATAATTTTCTTTTAAGACCGGGTCATAGTCAGTTACATTCAATCTTTAGGTTAAGTAAAAAAGTTATGATTTTCAACTATTAAAATTTAGTATAATTAATTTTTAAATATATATAAGGAAATTGCGAAAATTTGACTTCCACCAAATTTTCGCTTCATACAGCATAAACACATTTTCTGCATTTGCAGCCAAAGCAATTTACTTGTTAAAAACTATGAAATACTCTTAACGCCTTATCTAAGCATGTATCAGCAACATTTGATGCTTAACAACAGCAACAACAACAACAACAACAAGAACAACAGCACCAGCAACATGTATGCGCAAGCGAACAAAAGGCGCTTTATGCTAATTGAATTTACCAGCGCAAAAGAAGATATGTGCCTGCTGTCTGCCTATCGGCCTGTTTCGACTAGACGTAAAGTCAATTTGAGTGCGCCGCCTTCGCCGATACTGCTGCCGCATATCTTGATTTAAGATTTCGCATCTAAATAAGCGTGTTTTGATCCTGCATTTAACCTTGCTTCCTGCGCGTGGCGCACAGTGTACGACGGCGTACTTAACCCATGATGGCGATGCTCCAGTGAACTTGGAAAAAAAAAGCCAAGTATCTCAGCAGCAGCACAGCGCAGCGCACCACTTGTGTGCATGTTGCGCGTGCGCAGTAATTGCAGCCATGCAATAAACTTGTTATTTTTTTCGTTCGTTTTTCTTTCTTCTTATTTATTTTTTTAATTTTTATTTTTGATGTTTGAGCTTTGAGCAAAAGAAAAAATTGTGGCAAACAAATTTGCTTTCCAAATTAAACCGCACGTATTTTATGTGTGTAAACAATTTATTATAGAAATTTTGTTCGTGATTTGCTCGTTTTGTTGTTGCCGTTGTTTGTTGATGATGCTTGTGGGGCAGATGTAGGTGTTCTGTTTTTAGTGCACATTTTTCTGGTAAAAGTGTGTACTGAAATAATGTCGTGTGAATGCTTTCAATTAATTTAGCAAGGGGAAATTTAACTCAACAAAGGTTGTGGGAAAGGTTTTGCTATTGCAAAGTATTTTAAGCATATACTAATATAGTTGGTATACAAAGTTGTGTTGTGTTTATAACATTAAGGTTAAAGCATACAATTTTCATAAAGTATTTCAAGACAAAATATTATAAACTTGAAAATTAATTTTAATAAAACTTACCGTTATCCTTGTTGCTATTTAAAAAACTCATTACATACAGCTTAAATCTATAAAAGGATACTATTAATGAATTGCTTGATTTGACAAAAATATAACAAAAACATACTTGTCCACCAATTTATCGGTCGGCGTTAAATGGCCAGGTATCATAAGCTTCTTATGCTGCACACCCTCACGATCGAAAAACTGTTATTGATGGAAAATATTATTTATTGGAAAAAAATGGTTTTTATTCTTTGCACATACATTAGGATCGTAATAACGTCTTGTATTAGTTAAATCGATGATCATGCCCAGACTTGGCAACTTTTCCAATAAAATTTTACCATCCAAGCGATTTTCTTCCTCTACGGTTTGGATGATGTGCTGGAAACAAGAAAAGGTATATTGATTTAAATAAAATAGCTTTTTAATACCAATAGTTTAAATGTTTAAAAGATTTAAACTTTTTTATATTGTATATCAGCTTTTTTAAACTTCTAAGCTCAAAAAAGGTTAAGATCTTAAAACCTTTAAACTCTTTAAAGTTCTAAGCTCTGAAAATCGTATAGCTTTAAAGTTTTAAGCTTCGAAAAGCTTAATGCTCTTAAAAGTTTAGATATTATAAGCTCTTGCATAAACTAAAATCACCCAGAAATTTTAAAGTTTTTAACTCAGGTTACGGTCAAATAGAAAAATATAAAGTTGCTGCTGTCCAAGCTAAAATTGCTTAATTAACCAAAAAGAAAAATATTGTAAAGAAAAAATGAACGCACGTTTGTCGTACATGAACCTAGCATGTAGTAGCCATGAGGGCTGTAATTAATATAAATTTAGGTTTAAATCGCCTGCCGTTGAGAAAGACCGCCCATAAGTGCTACACAGAAATTCCATTACGCAAAATCAACAACAGCAACAACAAGACATTGGCACTGTACGTTCGAACGTCGGTTCGCCAGTTCTTTCGTCTCGCCATTATTTAATTAAGGAAAACAATTTAATTTCATATTCATATTCAATAATAAAATCAAGAGCAGCAAAAATGAGGCGCCTACTACGCGCTCGTACGCGTGCGTGTGGTCCTGCAAGTCCTCCTCCTGACCCAGTGTCGTACGTTCGTTCGCTCGTTCGGCATGTAGTGGCATTTAGCGTATTTACATTTTTGTATTGTTTTTTTTTGTTTATTTTCGGTGTTGCAAGGCGCTGGGACACGCATGCAACACAACATGTCAGTTGCCACTTTTATGCATAATTATGAAGTTTATACACAAAAATGAATACCAACGCATAACACAACAAAACAAACAGAAAAATTTAAATTCAGCTTTGGTGGCCGGTATTTATTTTAAGGCTTTTAGCTAAAGGAATTCATTACGCTGCTTCAACATCAATCAATTCCATTCTACCACACAATGGAACGTTGGCAGCGAAAATAAACCGGTTTACTTTTTATTTAATGCTCCACGTTCCATCTCAGAAGTTGTCTTTTAAATTTATTTATAAGCATTAATTTTTGTAAAACGAATTATTTAATTAGTTGCATTAGCATAAAAACATAAGAAAATATTTATTAATATGGAGTGTCAATAATTTGAAAAGCTTTTGATCAAAATTTGATGAATCCTTTTTGAGTTTAATAAGGCTAATCGAATTTATACCAATTTTAAAATTTAAAGCACTTTTAAACTAAAAGAAATATTTTTAAATTTTTATTATTTTTTTAAATTCCATTATGAAAGAAAATAAACATTGTTAAAAATCTTAAAAAAAAGGATTCTCAAAATGTGTTCTTAATACAAATCGAAACTTTCTTCAAACAGAATATATTAAAAGAAAAACTGGATAAATATAATAAATCTGATAGATTTATAGAAAACAAATTATATTTTTAAGCATACAAAAACAAAGTTTTGCAACAAAAAAAAAGGGAATTTGACTGGAAGTGGGGAGGGGAGAGAGAAATGTGTGTGTCCGATCGTGCTCTTCTTAGAACTTAACCCCGACTTGCGAATAGCTTACATAACAAATTTCAAGCCGATCTCTTTAAATACGGCTGTTATCGCTGGGACAGACAGATGAACGGGCAGACATAATTAAATTGATTCAGAACTGATTGTTAAAATATATATTTATGTATATATACATTGTACAAATTGCGCCTTCTTATGTGCGTTATGATGAAAGAAGTGAGTATACTCTACGACATGTGCTTACGTGTGGTAATTAAAAATAAAAACTGCAAATTAGAGCTTCCATTAGGACCAATTTTCTAACCTAAGATTCATTTTTTTGTTTGAATATTTCAAATATACAAGGCGACCTGAAGATAAGACAATAATGAACATGTTTTTTGTATATAGAAATCGTTCCATGATCAAAACAAAACGAAACTTTAAATTCCCAAATGGTCCAATAAGAAATGCATGAAATGCACATTCACTTACCTCGCGGAGCGGCACTTTAAATGCAATGAAGCGCGTTCCTTCGATGCGTTCGCCAATAGGTTTGTAGTTTAGCCATCTGTAAAAAAATATTTATTATTTACGTTTCATTCAGTAAATGCGCAGAAAATAGTTTCCAAATATGGAGAACTCAAAAATGTTCCGAGAGTCCCTACCTGTCAGGTATAGCAGGAGCCATATCTTTTTTCGTAACTAATTCCTGCACACGTTTGATGTTGTGGATTTTAAGTTTCAACAGCGGTTGAATGCCTTTTGGGAATAATGTTTAATATTGAAAATAAATTATAAAATATACAATTTGATTTAAAAATAACAACAAAAACACTTTTACACAAACGAAAAACAAGAAACGCATTGGAAAACATCAAAGTGGTGAATTTGTGCGCAATGAGGTGAATAGAAGATGAGTGCCGCGGCACTGCCAGCTTAAAGGAGACACAGAGCGAATCGTTTTAAACGAAGAGAAAAAAACGATACAACTATTCATAGCAAACTTTATAAGTCTACGGAATAAATTATTCTGTTAATTTTCCGCTGACGACGGCTGGCCAGCTATATTTTTGACAGTGGCTCAAAGCAGAAGTTTTTTTTGTTTTGTGTGTTGAGTATAAATAGTTTTTAAGTACATTTTTTTTTTATTAAATTAGTAAGTGTCACTTAGAAAAGTGCGATATAAATAAAATAAAAATAAATAGAATAGAAACAATATTTTTATATAATTAAAATCAAAAATGGTTTAAAAATCAAAACTTATGTGGGGCATCCTGCATTTCAAAGGAACCGATACTCACCACTCGAACAGCTGTTCACCACTTCACAAATTGACTTTTGGACTTTCGTGGTATATTCTCAATTGTCAGTTAGCCAACTGCTGCGGGGTGAGTTCGGTATTTTTCTTATTGTGCAGAAAATTAGAAAATTAATTGAACAAATAAAAGAAAGCAAAATCTAATTGCACTTGTAATTTCGCAGTAGACAGACGCTTCTTCTTCTTCCTTCGAGTATTTCAAACAATAACAACAAAGGAACATGTTCAGTAGCACCAACCAAGCGAGGAACTTGTTGCGCAGCAGTCTCGTAAGTCTCCGTTAGCGTTGACAGCCACATGGAAACATTGTAAACTTTTGCACTTGTCAATTTTATTAATAAACTTTCTTATTTTGCCGCATTTCTAGCTGCATCGCTGCAAAAGCACTTTGGTTGTTGCGGAGCACAACAATGAGGCGCTCAATCCGGTGACGCTGAATACCATCGCTGCAGCGAAGAAGATCGGCGGTGACGTCACAGTGCTTGTCGCAGGCACCAAGTGCGGTCCGGTAGGTACAACAACACAAATTTAATATTAGTTTGCATAATCAATGCTGTGCGGCAATTTGACAAAGCAGCTTAAGTCGATTGGAGCTGCATTGGTTTTTAATTCCTTTGATAATTTAATCTCGGTAATCTAAATTTCGTTATTTATTTTAACTTAAACTCAATTTCTATCTTATCGCGATCTTATGGAGACAACAAAACCACAATTAATTTTTTACATTGATTTAAAAATTAAATTTACATACAATTTCAAAAAATATATTTTTCGACTTAAGTTTTTTTTAATCTTAATCACATTTCATATTTTCAATTAGGTATCTGAGGCTCTTTCAAAAGTCGCTGGCGTTGCCAAGGTGCTCGTCGCCGAGAATGCCGCCTTCAAAGGCTTCACACCAGAATCATTGACGCCGCTCGTGCTCGCCGCCCAATCGCAATTCAAGTTCACCCACATTCTCGCTGGCGCCACTGCGTTCGGCAAGAATGTGCTGCCACGCGTTGCCGCCAAACTAGACGTTTCACCCATATCCGAAATTATCGATATCAAATCGGAGGACACCTTCGTGCGCACGATATATGCTGGCAATGCCATTCTTACGCTGCGCTCTACGGACGCCGTTAAGGTTATAACTGTGCGTGGCACCAATTTTGCGCCCGCTGAGGCTACCGGCGGTAGCGGTGCAGTGGAACAGGCACCAGCCGGCGAATATGCCAGCGATCTGAGTGAATATGTTTCACAAGAGCTGACCAAATCCGACCGTCCGGAGTTGACGGGCGCTAAGGTCATCATTTCAGGCGGTCGTGGTCTTAAGTCGGGCGACAATTTCAAGCTGCTTTACGATCTGGCCGATAAGTTTGGTGCCGCTGTTGGCGCATCACGTGCGGCCGTCGATGCTGGCTACGTGCCCAACGATTTGCAGATTGGCCAGACTGGCAAAATCGTCGCACCCGATTTGTACATTGCTGTTGGCATTTCGGGCGCCATTCAACATTTGGCTGGCATGAAGGATTCAAAGACTATTGTCGCGATTAATAAGGATCCGGAGGCGCCTATTTTCCAGGTAGCTGATGTCGGTTTAGTCGCCGATCTTTTCAAGGCAGTGCCCGAGATGACGCAGAAGCTGTGAGAGGTGGCTAAATTTAGTTGCTTACATCAATATGAAACAAAAAAAAACAAACAAACCAATTTGTAAACCGTAGTGCATTTATTTGATTTTATTTTATTTTTTAAATTTATCTCTGTATCCCCTACGCCACTCCATTGGCAAAGCAAACACAGTTTGTTACAACGATTGTGCGCTGGATTTGTTTAAGATTAAATTTTGCCAAATTTTATTGATAGTCCAATCTACTCTTTTGTTGTTTTGTGTTTTTCATGCTCCGCTGCGGGTTATCAGTGGAATTACGCAAGAGTTGTGTACAATTTTTCATTTGATACGTTGTTTGGGCTATTTTGCTTGCATGCTTTTAGGCGTTTATATGAATTGTACAGCAGAAGTTTGTTTTGTCTGACTGTTTTGCTTTCCATCGGATTCGAAAATATTTCAAATTCGATAAAATAACATACAGTATTATGATTGCAGAATATGTTGGATTATTACATTCTAATTCATAAACGAATTTTAGTTAAAATACCGATTTTCTACTCGAATTATATTCCATAGTAAATTATATTCCATAAAAATCTTGGAAATTGTTTGTAATTGGGAAAAGAGTATAACGGGAACACATTTTTTTACCCATTTACAGTATTTCGTGGAAGATAGTTTGAGATGAAAAACAATATTTTAACTAAAACTCGTTCAAAAAAAAGAAAGTTAGTTTCTTTGTATAGAACTAATGGACGTTTTCGACTCAAGTCAGAAAGTTTTAAACAATTTTTGTTAAAATTATCCGCTAAAATATGAATTTAGATTTTTTTTACTATTATTTTAATATTTTAATGTTGGTGTTGGATTATTTGATTCTGATAATATTTTTTTTTTAATTTATGATCAAACTAATCCCGATGTTAGTTAAAATAATTTACGACAAACATTTGTTTTGCCTTATACAGTCAAACAAAATTGCCAAGTCATTCGAATGTCGCGATCTTTCAAGTACCTATTTACTTCAAACTTATCTCTACTCTGTACCACAAAGAGCGCAAAAACACCCATTGTCCGCGGGCAGTCAACATGCCACAGAATGAACTGATAATCACACTCAAATTACTCGAATTAAATAGGCAGATAAGTTCATTTTGAATAAACATAACTGCTGCTGCTGCTGTGCAATCAACACAATGCCGAACAGCAAATCAGTTTGGTGACAGCTTTTAGTGGCTAAGGAGCACTTGCGCCTACTGCGAACGAAAAAAAATGACTCACCCACTGCTCGTAAAGAAAGACAGGCGTCGTGTCTGCGTTATTGGCGCTGGTACAGCAGGACTCTGTGCGATAAGGCATGCTCTGGCAGCGGACTTAGAGGTGACCGCATATGAAATTGGCACAGAAGTTGGCGGCACATGGGTCTACTCTGATAATACGACTAGTTCGCCGTATGAAGAAGAGATTATTAGCAGCCTCTACGAAGGATTGCGGTAAATTTAATTGATTTTTAAATCGTGCCTTAGTAACATTGAAACTTTTCGAAATTCTTTCGCAGTACTAATCTGCCCAAAGAGGTAATGGGCTATCCCGATTTTCTGTATCCGACCAGCATTCAAGATTCGTTTATAAAATCGTCTGAAGTCTTGGAATTTTTGCAATCATACGCGAATCATTTTAAATTGCTACCGCATATAAAGTTCCAGCATGAGGTTATCCGTACACGGCCCCGTAATGGCGAATGGGAGGTAATTCAGAGATATAATATGTAATGCCTTGGCACTATTAAACTCTGTTGGGCTTATCAGTATTTTATATTGTTTATTGGTTTTTCGTTTTTATTTCAGATCTATGTCTTGGACAAAGTGAATGATACCTATGAGGAGGCCTTTTTCGATTTTATATTTGTCTGCAATGGACACTATACATCGCCTAGATATCCCGAACTGGAAGGCATGAAGGTATATCGGGGACGGCAATTACACAGCCACTTGTATCGCAAAGCGAGCATGTTTAAAGGTAAGCTTGAATGAGTTTTTCAATTTCAATTCAACTGTAGAAAATTTAAAATTTTTTTTATTCAAATTTTTTGAATTAAATTTAAAATAGTTTAACTTTAAAGTGTATTTCTGTTTAATTCTATTATCGTCTTATATAACTGACTAGATGCAAAAGTCCTAATTGTCGGCGCTGGTGCTAGCGGTATGGACATCACCAACTTGATACACAAAACTGCTGCGCAAGTATATCTCAGCCACCACCTGACACCGCCGCCGAGCACACACTTCATGCCGAATGTCATTCAAAAACCGGACGTTAAACATTTTACCGAAACAGGCGCCGTTTTCAGCGATGACACCACGGAAACCTTTTCATTTGTCATTTATTGCACCGGCTACAATTACAGTTTTCCCTGCATCAGCACCGATGCCGGTTTTCGTGTGGTCGATAACTGGGTGGAACCGCTCTGGAAGCACTGCATCGTTATAAACGAACCGACAATGGCACTCATTGGCCTGCCATTCAATGTGTGTCCGACTCAGCTGTGCGATATGCAAGTACGTTTTGCACTCAAGTTCTTTACGAAGCAAAAGGAACTGCCTGAACATCACGTTATGAAGGCGGAATCGGAATGTGAAATGGAGAAACGTTGGGCGAAGGGTTACAGTAAGCGACAGGCGCATGAAATGGGCAAGGAGCAGGTTAGTAGAGATATTCGTTGAAAAAGAATTAAGTTTAATTTATGTAAACTTTCGGCAGTTTGACTACTTTAGGGATCTGGCGCAGATCGCTGATATTGTTCCGGTGAAACCGGTCATTGAGAAAATCCTGCGCGAATTTAGCGACTGTAATCGCAAGTACATCTATGAACTGGACACCTATCGGGACACGCGTTATCGAGTTGTGGACGATGACATTTTTGTAAAACTTACTGGGCCCTTTGAGTCCGCTTAGTTTTGTTTACGAAAACTGCAAAATTTTAAATAAATAATTTTCTAATTTGCGAAGAAATTTCTAGCGAAAAAAAAAATTACAATGTGATGTCGAAAAAAATGATTCATAAATGTTAACTGTTTTATCAACAAGTTTTTTAAAATTGAATTCAACATTTTTATATTGCGTCTACACGCTGAGCTGCAGGTTTGACTTAACATTATTTATTTCGGTTATTCGCCTCTGATTGCATTATTAAACTCATGAAAAACTTGTTGCTAGTTGTCGTAGCAACATTTTGTCAAGTATTGCGTCAATGCAATCTCGAAGACCTAAACTTCAATTACTGCTTTGACCATTATCTTTACATCTACAATCAATGCGTTTGTTTTCTCTTCAAAACACCAGATGGTTTTAAGAGAGTCGATACGCTCGCAATCAATGAAAAGTGAATATGCTCTCTGACTCTCGTCAAATATAACTTTAACATAAAATCGAATTTAATGACATGAATGCAAATCTTTGTGTACCCTACAGACATGACAGGTTGCTAATTTTAATTGTACGCTTTTCTCTTTGTTTTTGCCAAGTTTTTTGAGAACTTAATATTAAATAAACGTCAATACAAGTGAAATGTTGTTCTTGTTTCTATCCGTACTTGTGGTCTACTACTTCTACTTGTGGTCAAATATTCTCAAATTCTTCTTAAATAGCTGTTCATTTAGTAAATAAATTTTCCAAACAAATCATAAATTTCGTATTTTGAAAGCGAAGAATTAGTTTTAATAATAAAACAAACAATTTTTTTAAATTCTTTTAATAATGGAGTACCCCTAATTTTTGTAATTACGAATACATTAAATAATATACATATCCCCGTTGTTCCTAAAATCAATGAGTAAATAAATTAATGTATACTCATGAAGCGTACCACATCGGTCGTTGTCAACTACTCGAAATATACTTCCGTATTGTAGCTACGCATACAAACAACTTTGAAAGAGCGTCAACACTTGTGAATGTCACCAGTTCTGTTTGGCCTTTTTGTAAAGATCCTAGAACCCATCATTGAACCAAAACAAAACTGAAATTCCCTTCAGCGCATTGCGGCGAGAAACGAACTGTAACAACAAAAATTAATAAATCTTTAGAAAAGTAAACAAATATATGAAAATGTTGTTGTTTTTTTTTATGTGCAACAGTGAAAAAAAAAAGTAAAAATTCCGTCGTAAAATCAAGAGAGAGGGAACAGCTGATAAATAGTACGAAGGGAGATTACTTTCTAAGTACTTGTTTAAGTATTAAAGTATTAGCTCAAAGAAGCTATCTGTTAGCAAATAAGTAGGTTACGCATCCAGAAAATTCATATAGTTTGTTACTAAGTTACTTTAGTTAGATAGTCAGTCGCGTTGCATTCCAAGTGCTAGTCCGGGACGAGCACGAGAGGAGATAAGTACCAAAGTCTTAAACTAGTGCGATGTGTGTATTGAAAATTTCAACAAAAGCAAAGAAACTTGTATGCAACGAGTGCAGTCGGTGTTTGTCCAGTGATCCGCGCACAATATTGAACACAGCGAATTTTCGAAGTAATCAACCAC
Organism: Suillia variegata; assembly: GCA_949127995.1. Taxonomy (NCBI): domain Eukaryota; kingdom Metazoa; phylum Arthropoda; class Insecta; order Diptera; family Heleomyzidae; genus Suillia; species Suillia variegata. The sequence continues at coordinate 7,652,824 of OX421842.1, forward strand.
CGAAACAGTAAAAACAAAAACAAAACAAAAAACAAAGAGACAAACTAAGAAACTTTATTGAATCAACCGAAACATGAGTGCGAAGAAACGTGTTTGCGTAATTGGCGCTGGCACAGCGGGTCTGTGTGCGCTCAAACATTCGCTTGAACATGGCATGGAGGCGACCGCTTATGAGCAATGCGATGGTGTTGGCGGCACCTGGGTCTATTCGGACAATACGGAAAATGCACCGTACGACAAGGAAGTGCACAGCAGCATGTACGAGGGCTTGCGGTAGGTGATTAAAAGAAACTATTAAAATTTATGATACTTGTGTTAATTAAAGAAAGAAAGAAAGAGATAAGTGATTTACAATAAACAATGCCAACTACTAGAAATGGTCGAATAATAACTAATTTTAAATCTTGTTAAAAAAAAGTATATACATGCATATATAAAAAAAGGCATATAATTTTTATTACATAGTACTTACTTTGATAAGCGCTTATCAGTATTTTATTTAAGATTTTATAAGGGCCGCAACTCGAAATCGCAAACATCTTGACGTTGTTTTCTCATATCCTGAAAATTTAATTTAATTTAATTTAAAAAATGTGATTAGGAATAATCTAATGAGGGTACTTTGATTACAATTTCCTGCACTAAAATAACGCAGGATAAGAAAACGCTTTGACGTTCCTTTTAATCTAAACATCCTGAGTTTTTTTTACAGCACTCCTTAGAGTTTTGTATTCCTCTTGAATACAATTTTTAAGTGTCTACTAATCATCCAATTGCTTCTTACTAAATTCTTACAACTTTCAAAATCCTCCAATCAGTTGTAAATGTCTCCTTACAATTTCTGCATCTCTCCTGACCAATTTTATTCATAGTAAGAAATATTACTAGGAAAAGGAACTCCTCACTTTTAACAAATTTCGAATTGGTTATTTCACTCTTTAAACCTAAAAAATTTAAAGAACTCATCGCATGCTTACAACTTATAAATTTCTTACATTCTCACGTATCCCCGTAGCACTAATCTACCCAAGGAAGTGATGGGCTTTCCCGACTACGCATATTCCGATACCATTGAAGAGTCCTTCGTCGGATCCGCTGAAGTGCTTAAGTTTCTGCAATCCTACAGCGAACATTTCAATCTGGTGTCGCATATAAAATTCCAACATTCTGTTAAAAAAGTGCGCCCGAAGAACGACATGTGGGAGGTAAGCAACAACTCGAGCGTTCAATTTTCATATTTCTAGAAAGTGTCTAGAGATTAGAGAGTTTTTTCGTGATGTGATTACTGCGCCGTGAAATGCACCGACAACAGTGCCCACTTGTTGGTTGTTGTTGTTTTTTTTTTGTTTTTTTGTATTTATTAGGTTGATTTTTTTTTTTTTTTGTATTCGCCAGGTTACTGTGTGGGACATTTGCGGCGATAATTACATTGTAACTTATTACGACTTTGTATTCGTTTGCAATGGACACTATACGACACCGTTGTACCCTGAAATCGATGGTATGGCAGATTATGAGGGCAAACAGCTACACAGTCACTTGTACCGGAAGGCAAACGTATTCAAAGGCAAGTACGACACTTTATGGAAATGCGCTTTTAGCGGCGCAGTGCCTGATGTAATTATTTTGTAATTATTGCATCATGTTAGAAGGTATTGCAGATATTACAGTGAGAATAAACACGGGCATAAATTGCCGTCCTAAGAATCAACTAAACAGATTGATGATGCAATAATTAAGCTAGCATACTAGAGTTTAATATTAAAGTCAAGTCAAAAGTATGCATAGGAAACAATTTGGAAAGTAAAATAGAAAGTATAAATAATATAAAGTGAATTTATATTAACTACGTTAAAGTTGGAAAATAATTGTAAAATTACATCATAGGATCGTAGAATTGATAACCTTTCATTTTAACTGATAGATTGCAGTTATTTAAAACAAATGTTTGATACTTTTTTTACATTCCACCCACCGCTGAATTCCGCTACAGATGAAACCGTGCTTATTATTGGCGCAGGTCCAAGTGGAATGGATCTGGCCAATCAGATTCATCGCAACGCCAAACATGTTTTTCTCAGCCACCACCGAACGCCAGAGCCGGATACCAACTTCATGACGAATGTCACACAGAAATGCGATGTGGAACGTTTCACCAAAACGGGCGCCATTTTCAAAGATGGCACCACCGAACAATTCTCCTACATCATTTATTGCACCGGCTACAAGTACACCTTTCCCTGGATGACGCCGGAATGTGGTTTAATTGTCGACGACAACTGGGTGCATCCGTTGTACAAGCACTGCATCAATATCAATAATCCAACGATGGCACTGATCGGGCTACCTTTCTACGTTTGTCCCAATCAACTGTTCGATTTGCAGGTGCGCTTCGTGCTGAAGTTCTACTCGGCACAGAAATCGATGCCCAGTCATGAAGTAATGCAATCGGATATGGAGGAGGATATGAATGAGCGTTGGGCAAAGGGTTTCTGCAAGCGGCAGGCACATCAAATGGGCGAGAATCAAGTGGGTATTGGGTTGGACTACGGGCGGACAATTTTCTTTATCAATATTTATTGCAAGAGTCTGATCCGAATGGATTTTTATCAAACAATTCCTTTGCAATAAGTTTAACGGCTAATATTTATTTCATTTCATTTAGCTTGATTACTATAAGGATTTGGCCGAGATTGCCGATATTGAAAATATTAAACCAGTTATCGGCAAGATAATGCAGGACTGCAGTCGCAAGTACATTTACCAATTGGAGACATATCGAAATAATCGCTTTAAGGTCATCGACGATGAGAACTTTATAAAATATCCTTTGTGAATTGTTTATATTTTAAATATCCGACTAACATACATTTATCATGATTCATATACATATAAATATACATATATGTATATATACGAGTATACCAATATAGATATCAAGTTGTAATGTTTCGTTTATGGAGCTTATAATATAGTATATTATTTTTATATGCATTTTTGTGATTTTAATAAAACTGAGAAATCATTTTTTTTTTTTTTTTTGTAAACATGTTTTGATGTTTCGAGTTCTTATTATTGAAAAATTCTGCTGTCGTCGAAAAATCTATAAATTTATATATGTATGTATGTACCTATTAATTGTTATTGTTTTAAATAAACGTCATGTTTTGTTATTGTAAAATGCAAACATTTGTAATATCAATAATAATTTCAAGTGATAACACTTTACATTCTCGTATGTAAGTCAATCAGTCAAGTCAGTCCGTCCGTCAGTCAGTCAGTCCGTCAGTGATGTCCTCTGTAATCGCGCGAAAAACCATTGGACCAAATTAGACCAAAGAAAATTATTATTATAAAAACGAACTGATAAGCATGCAACTAATTTAATATTTATTGTATTTTATTTTGTTTTCTTTATTCACCCAGTGCCCGAGTTAGAGAATTTTTTTTTATTGATAATTGTTTTCTATGCAAATATATTTCCGGTTATGATGTTGCTTGGGACGGAACAGATTAATGCAATTGCATGCATGATCGATTCCAAATGCAGCATGCAATTATTAATGTTGCTGAAATTTGTTAAAGATTAGCTAAATGCTTAAAGTATTTGAAATGGGTAGACAAATATCAATCGAAATATTTTAAAAACTAGCAATTTTCAGATTTGAAAATAACTAATAATATTAAACAACAACAAGAAAACAATTTTTTTATATAGTTAAAAGGTTAGCAGCTTTTTTACAATAATTTCTGAAATTTGAATCAATGTTTTTCTTATCGGATCACGCCCATTTCTTGTGAGCTGTTTCGTATTACTTCTAAATATTGAATATGAACTGGATATCTGCACTGGAACTATTTTAATTTTTTTTCGCATGAAAGTTGAAGTTTGTATGGGAGGTGGTAGTAGTTTTAGTCCAATTTTTTACATCATCGAACTAAGCCTCCGCTTGGAGAATAGGAGCTCACATACCAAATTTCACTCGATAGCTCTTAAACTACGGCTGTAGTCTGACAGACGGATTGACGGACGGACGTACATACATCGTTAAATCGTTTCAGAATCCGACGCTAATCATTTATATACATATATATATATATATACTTAATCATACCTACCATACCCCCTTCGGCGCGTTACAAGTGAAAGAACAAACTTAATATACCCTTCGGTAAGTGCACTTGGCATTCAAATTTGTGTCGTAGACTTGATACATTTTTTCCGACTATCACTTCAAAGTCAATACAAACGACTTGGTCGCTGCTATCCACTTTTTTCTAATCAAATTCGCTTTACCTAAATATCTTATCAAATTAAAAGTAAACAATAAAACACAGTTTGGGTTTTTTTTTTGTTGGAAATTAGAAATTACAATTTATTTCATTCTCAAGTTTGTTTGTTTGTTGAATTCAGTTGTACAGTTTTGTTTCTCTCGCAAAATTAACTAACGCCTTTTTCTCGCTTTTCTTCTTGAAGTTGTTTGTTGGTTGTTGTTGTTGTTAAAGATGATCATGTTGTTGTTGTTCGCTTTTGTTACAAATACAAATTTTCTTTTTATACACACACATCACACTCGAAGCACAATCAAATTGTGGGCAATGAGCGCGCGCGGTGTTTGTGCAGTGTTTTTTCTTTTTTGGTTGCATTTAAAAATTTTCTTGGGTTTCGATTTGATAAAGTAACACAACTCAAAAGGGAGGTGGAGATAAAGGAGGTAGAGGATGATGACATTTGTTTGATGGTGGACCAGCGACAAGTAGAACGACGCGCCAGCAAACCGGGCAACAACACGCGTGAGCGATCGTTTTTCATCCGGGAACCCGTAAAGATCGCGACTCACGGGGGCAACGCAAGTTGACGGCCTCCGCACTCTCAGCATCATGAGCGCATCGGCGGACAAGGGCGTTTGTGTGCCGCGCATACGAGTAGGTTAAAAATCGGGCCACGACATGTTGTTGCCAGTTGGCTGTTGCGCGCGCTCTGCTCTGCCTTAGCCAGTCCGCCACCTTTTGCGATTTTACAAAATTTTCGTTATAAACAATTTCTAACTTTTGTTGTTCTTGTGTGTGGGTTTTTGCTCTTTTTTTTTTGTAGTTGTTTTTAAACAAATATTTTTTTGTTGTTTTCTTCTTCTTTGTTACGTCTTCTACGCCAGCATCCGTTTTTCTACTACGACACTTTTTTGTTTTGTTTTGTTTTGTTATTTTAAATTTTACATTATACATAATATATTTATATAATAATTTGCATTTCTATACATAACAGAGGAAATGTGTGTATGTGTGTGTGGTATTTGTTGTGAATTTCTTTTAAAGGTTTTTTAAATTTTCTTTTTTTCTTTTTTTGTAACAACTTCTCGCATCTTTTTCGCACATTGTGTTAATATGTATATTATTGTTTATATATATGTATATATTATGTATTTATATATATTTATATGTATATAAATACCGTATTATATTTTCTTATCACAAAAAATAATCATAATTATTATTTAATATATTATTCTTATAATTGAACAATAATTAAAAATAAACATAGGACTTAGTTACAGTGTGTGTTTATGTTGGTGTGTTTGTTTTTTTGTTTTTATAATGTGTTGGTATGTGTGTGTATTTGAATTTTCTTCTTTTTTTTGCATATGTAAATGTGGTATTGCCAATTTTATCGAACTTTGAGGTTGTTCGTTCTCGATTTGTTTAGCTGTTTTTTTGTTTTTTAATTTTGAAATACATATTTTTGAACAATACGACAAATACATGTCGGAACTGCGCCTCGTTGTTTAAAAAGCGAATTTAAGTATGGGCGTGACAATTAAAACATGACAATTGTCAACTTGAGGATCTCACTTCTCTTTTGTTCTTTCTTTAAGTCTGTGTGTGTGTGTGTGTGAGTGAGCAAGTTTTCAGTTTTAATTGTTGGCCTCTTTTGTTTTTCTCTCCAAATCTACTTTAAGCGAAACAACAAAGCGCATATCCTTCTACACGCAAGGACATTGATGAAATTGTGGTTTTCTTTTTCAATATTTATTTTGCCTAGTTGTTGATTTTATTCATTTTCTCATTTGTCGCTTTTTATTTTATTTAAACTTAGTTAAGTTTTTATTGTTGTGGTTTGCTTGTTTGTTTTTTTTTTTTGTGTGGTGGATTCTCACTAATTACTCTCTTTTCGAATTAAGTTTTTTTTCTTTAAATTTAAATTTACATTTACAGTTGTTTTGTTGTTATTGAAATTTGAAAAGTTTGTTTACTTTGAAATATTAATTAACGCATTACAATAATGAATTGGAACACAAAACATAACGCAAAAAATAAAAATCTAAACAAAATTAAAATTTAAAATTATAATAATTATAATAATAATGGATAATAAAACTCAAAAATGCGCAAAAACAAAATATCAAATCAAAAAGTAATTTTAGGTAAAAAAAAACGCTGCCGCAAACAGTGCAGTGCAACAAAAACTAAAATCGTTTTTGAAATACATATATACAAGATTAGAGAAACCAGTAAATAAGAAGAAAAGAGCGTGCCTGTTTTTGGATATTTTTTTCTCTTTTAACGGGTGTGTTACTTTATATACATATATAAGATGTTTGCTTGCTTTCTAGTTTTGGCTTTAATTTTAAAAATGTTTCATCTTTCTTCTTCAGCTTCATTAAAGTCCATATACTATATAGTACACACATATATATATATATACTTGTTCTTCTTGCTGCTGCTGTTGTTGTTGTTTGCAAATCTCTCATTTTTGTTTGTTGTTGATATTTCAAAACGAAATTAACCTTTAAGTCGTTTTTTTGTTTTTTAGTGGTTCGACAATTCTTAAGAATTTGACTAACTTTCCGCGGTTGTTATTGTTGTGATTATTTCTGCTGCTGCTGCTGCATTCTTTCTCTTGTGTTGCTGCTGATTATGATGATTGTTTTTGTTGTGTTTGTGGGTTGTTTTTGGGCTTTTTTGATTTGTTGAATTATTTATTTTGTGTACAAGTAGATGGCAACAATGAGACCGTACAGACCCAACACTTCAGCGAAAATGAGAATCAAAATCATACCGACAAAGAGGCGTGGCTGTTGTGCTGTACCTCGCACACCGGCATCACCAACTATACCGATCGCAAACCCAGCAGCCAGACCAGAGAAACCTACAGCCAAACCGGCACCCAGATGAAGGAAGCCCCTGTTGATTGAGAAACACAGAAAAACAATTAATATCATTTCTCATAAATGGATAAAGGTGCACATAACATAAGATTATAAGAGTTTTCCAAATTGTTTTATTATAACTTACTTAAACAGTGGGTATTTGGAGGGTTCTTCCAAAGCACCAGCAATAAGGACAGCTACGACCAAACCGTAAATGGCAATGATACCAGCCATGACAACGGGAATGATGGACTTCATGATCAATTCTGGTCGCATCACCGACATGGCAGCGATACCAGTACCGGACTTGGCTGTGCCATAGGCGGCTCCCAAAGCTGTAGACGAGAAAGAATGAAACATTAGTAAATTGGTTTATTTTACCTACAATACTTCTTAAATTAAGTAAAAATTTCGTTTTTTATTGTCTTTTTGAAGGAAATAGTTGCGAAATAAAAAATGAATATTTAAATCAGTTTTAAACATATTTTAAATTAAAAAATCTATTTCAGCAGTTTTTAGAGATATACACTTCCACTTAGAAAACTATTAATTTCAGAATTAAACATAAAAATTCCGTTGTTTAAACATTCTTTGTTTAAAAAAGTCTCGAAAGCCACAGTGGATTTTTCCTCAAAGATTAATAATATTAGTTTTTCGGTTTATATGTATATATAAAGGTAAATTACATATCTACTTATTTTAGAGTAAAATAGATTTTACAAAGTCAAAAACGTTTGCCTCTTTCATTTGCCACTTTTTCTTATAAAGATATTCTCCATTTTGACCCACATTTTAAATCGTTTTACTGCATTGTACTACATTTTTGTTTAGCTACTTAAAAAACTTAATGTTTAGTAAAGTAAAATACGAGTAGAAGTAAATTTCAGTCATGTGATTTTTAAAAGCTCGTAAAAAAAGCTAAAATAAACAACTTTCAAGTGGTGTTTGACAGGCGTGCCTGCATTTCTTGATAAGAAGTTAAGGTAAGACGTCAAAAAATGTAATCTCTGGATTTTTTTTTTTGTATTCATTTTCATCAAGCCACATGATTGATTACAAAACACATGAAAAGTGGCCGTTAATGAAGATAAGAAAATAAAATACGATATTGTTAAGTTTGAAAAAAGAATTGTTAAAATTCATAATAACTTAGCAAAATTAAAGCAAATTGTCTTTAGTTATATAAAAAAAAGTTAAAAGTTTCGTTGTTAAACTTGGCAAATATAAATGTAATACAAAAGCTTCGAAAATCCGGTTATTGCTGACGTTGGTTGGTAGTCGTCTAATTGATTATTTAACATCGAAATACGACAATAAAAAAATTGTACGCATGTATTGGAGTTGAGAAAAAAAGAGACAGACAGCCAGACAGAATGTTTATGCATTAATATTACACACACACAAATACAATCCAATCCAACCTAACCACGATAAAAATGTCGACAGGTAGTCATGTGATTTGTTTTTTCTTCTATATAAAAATATTTCGATGCTAATTAACAGTTTTGCGCGAAACCTGAGCGTATTTTAAAGATAAGGCACTGTAGCAATGAAATCAGTCAAGCGTACTTCAATTTTAATGCGTACTTGGATGCACGATTGTAATTAGGTGATTGAATGATAGAAAGGAAAAAACCAAAGCAATTAATTTTATGATTCAAAAATATGTTAAATTTCAAAAAGGTCTTAAAAACGCATTCAATAAAACTTGAATAATTTTTGCGCAGTACAATTGATGACAAATTTCTCTTATCAGCTTAATGTACAACTTGAGTTCTCGAAATTCGATTTGTCGGTTTTAATAAAACAAAATCAGCAAAATTTAAAAATACAAAAATTGGAATAAACAAGTTATTCACATTGTCGATACAAAAACAATCAAGTTGTGAATGAGTAACCGAATCAAATGGCTACATGCAAACGTAAACATATTTTTACACAAAAGCAAACTTAGTACAATACAAAAACAATAAACTAAAAGCTCAATAAATAGGTGTATAAAATATGATTATTGTTGTTATTGTATAGGTAATTGTTTTAAGCCTGTATTTATTGAGTTGATAGGTAGGCAAACAAGATAAAGTAACAGCTTTTAATTTTTCAGTGTATACTTTTAGCAATTATTCAATTAATTTGTTATGCTAGCTTGGTTCGGTGGAGAAATCTTAGCCTATTTGAGCCTGACCCCATTTTCAGCGAACAGTTGCTCAAACGAGCTAAAGTTTTAAAAAATCGAAAGAAATATTTTCGATTAAAATGTACTCAATGATTTTATATCAAGTTTGTTTGTATGATAATTTCCTTTAAAGCTTGGAAATTTTTTGTATAATGTTTTTAAATAACCAAACAAATAATTTCATTTTTTAAATTCAAACGAGTTTTTTAATTTTTTAAGATGTGGCTGGATATTGTTAATGCAAACTGGTTTTCTCTAGTCTACGAGTTTCAATTCTAAGCATCTTTTAAGAGCTTTAAAATAAATTTACATTACACTTCAAATAAATTCAAGGCAACAGTATCTAGTCGAAATGGAATAAATTTAAATTTATTACAAAAAATAAGAGACAAAAGCTAATTACTAAGGAACATGTGAAATAAGAAAAAAATGCATTCTTCTCCCATTCTGTTATAATTGATTATATCATAGGTTAAGTTAATAATTCTTTGAACGAATTCTTCTAGTTTCAATTTCACATTAAAAAATAGATCTTTATTTTGATGTAAAAACATCTATATATTTGAAAAGCTTTTAATATAATTAAGGTAAAGTTGAGGAAAATCAGTAAATTCTTTCCAAATTAGTTGCTTCTTCTTTTGATTATTAAAATATTACTTTTTACTCTAAACAAATTATTGAAAAATTTTAAAACCATTAAAAATCAGTATTACTAAATAACCAAATATTGCCGACTCATCAGACTTTCACTATTAAAGCAACTGCGCCTAAAAATCTACTATACAAAATTAAAAAAAAGCATCAAACGCACAATAGAAAGTAGTACAACAGAATTTTAGAAAAAGTTAAAAAAAAGTTCTTCGTCATAAAAACCACGCAACGAAGCACATTTTTAGAATAAATTCGCAGTGAAAAACATTTACGTCACAGTTGAGTGGACGACAAATGACAGAGTGAGAGCCAGCACAAGAGAGCATGTAAAAAATCTGTCAAAAAAAAAACACAAAGACAAGAAAAAGAGCCAACATATAATATAAAAAATATATAGCAAAAACGAATATTGTGTGCAAAGAAAGTCGGGGAGGTACAAAAAAAAACAGAATGTGAAAGAAACAAGTGTGCGATGCAAAAGGCACCACCAACAACAACAGGGAGTGAAAAAAGAACAAACAAAATATGGTGCTATTTAAAAAGAATCAAGAAACCTACTCTACTCTTTTAAGGCTTTTATTCATCTTTGTGGTGTGGTGTAAAAAAAAAATATTAGAAAAAAATAAACAGGTGGTATGTTGTATTTATGATTAATGTACATAAGCACAAATATATACGTAGTATTTAGTAGTAAATTATATAAAAGAATCGTGTTGGAAAGGCACGTAGAAGCTATTTTGTGAAGGGTATTCAGAGCGCACAAAAAGCAGCAAAAAGAAAAAAAAATACATTTCTATTTAAGAAATTAACTGCTGATAAAAATTTTAATTAGATAAAGCAAGAAGAGATTAGATAGGCGCGCACAAAACGCAGGACACAGCAAAGTCAAATGACTTTAAAAAAGTTTTGAAAAAACAAAAAAGTGACTTTAACAATAAGCAAATATAACAAAGTTTTAAATAATTTTTAAATATATCAAACTATATTATAAACACAACAAATGCATTTTAAATTAATTGTATTTATATTTAGTATGCCAAACGTGCTTAAGGGTATATATAAAGCACACGGTCATTGAAACCTTCAAGCCTCAATAAATATAAAAAACAACACAATACAATACAATACACACATAAATCATGACGATATGTGCGTAAGCAGTAATAAAAATTCGTTAATTGAAAGAGAATTTTTTAATTTATTTACATGCACGAGTATGTATATGTACATACATATGTACCAATGTTTTTCTCCATTGATTAAATGTCAATTGATACGAACTACGAGCGAGCAGTGCACTCTCCTACAGTTGAGGAGAGTAAAGCACAAAAGAGTACTTCATAAGATTTAGTGTTGGCGTAGGAAATTATCAAGAATTTATAAAACAAAACATGAAATAAATATTTAAACTTCCAAAATCAAAAACAAAATACAAAACAATGTGGCAGCACTCAAATCACAAATATTGGACATATTCGAAAATAAATGCTTGATGTTATTTTAAAAAGTCTATTAAAAAAAAACAAACGTCTAGACTAGACGAAAAGCGAAAAATGAGTGCACAACGTAAATCAATTTAAAAAAAAAAGAAACATTAAAAACGCGTGAGTCACAAGAGACACGATGGAGACAGAGACAGAGACGCATATTGCGTATTTGTCAGAAATGCAACCAAAGTATTTCAATGCATATGCAGTATTTAATTTTAATTCCTTACGGAAATTTGTTATATTTTTTGTACAGAGAAAGATAAAAAAAGACAATTTAACAAAATATGCCAGCATCATTTCTGATTTGATTCGCTTGTATTGTATTTTCTCTGCCATGTAGGAAGTAAAATATAATAAAAATAAGGGCGTTTGCGCATTTGAGATTAACTTTTCAAGAGAAAAACATGAGTAGCACAAAAAGTAAATATAACAAAAAAAGACCAATGGAAGAGCATTCAGTATGGTGGTGTAAAGGAATTTTTATAGCTTGCAGAGTTAGTTTTTTTTGTTATATACGCCAGTCTGACGTTCATTTTCATATGTATGCTAAAGTGACAAAGAAGTATGAAGGAATTTATATTTAATTTATAAGTATATTTTAACTATAAATATGCAATTACGTAAATCAGTCAACTTCTTTCTTTTTTAAAGCAGTAATAATCCATCAGTTAATATTTATAATTTCCTTTAAAAAATTGACACGATAATCGCGCACCAAAACTAAAACCGCTTATAAACTTGCTGATAAGATTAACGGCCTCATTCTGTAACTCATGGCAAGTAAGTTTTCAAAAAAGCCTACAATTTAGATTAATTTTAATGTTGTCATTTAATTCTATGCTATGTATTTAGAGTTAGTTCTAGTAAAAAAAAAATAAACAAATTGCATTAAAAGAATATAATTATAACAATTCCTTTACTGGTTAGGATTATTAAAAAAACTCAAATTGATTATATTTAAGTACAGTAAATTAGATATTTTAGTATTTCCATGTGACATTGGATTAAGGAGTTTGACATTTATCAAGGTATCGAAATGGTTCAATTAGGTTGCATCAAAGTTTAGAAATAGGCCCTATTTAAGGCCTACGTCAATATGACAAATAATATGATTTTCCGGATATAGCTAAATAAACATATAAGTATTATGTTTATGAAAACTAATTATAAAGATTTAAAGTCTGCATATTAAATATTCTTTCAACCAAAACAACTACAATAATTTTCAATAAATCGTAATTTTCATATCCAAGAAAAAGCATAAACATTTCTATAAATTAGAGAGATAATTAAATTAAACAAATGCAACTGCAAGTATATCAAAAAGTAAAACTGCTAACAGTGACAAAATTTCAAACGTATTTTGGTTATCGAATTTGATATTTACAATTTCAATGAAAAAGCAACATTCACAAAATATTTTGTCAATTACGCCGTCTCGGTTGCCAATGAACAACCGAGACCGACCGCGTAGATGACTCAATAAATACAAAATATATATAAAATAAAAAAACGTTACTGTGCAAAAGCACACAAACGAAATGAAGTAGCGCACAAGTAGCAGGGGAGTCAAAAATGAGCAGTAGAGAACACAAACAAAAAACCCCAACTCGATTTAAGTTGCTCATGTGATGCGCGAAAGTGGCGATCAGCAGTTGTGGTCGGTTTCAAAGTGAAACGTGTTGCCATTACGTTATGAAAAAAAAATACCAACACAAATAATTAAACTTGCTTGACAGTATATAATAATAATTAATTTAAATGCTTTCAATTTAAATTTGTATATACATACAGCAGAATTATAATTTATGGCGGTAATTCGAGTAAAAAGTTAAAAATTCAAATTTTTTTTAACTAAATAGAAAGAATGTAAAATGAATTTATAAAAAAATACTGTATTTGTTTAAAGTATTAACCAAAGTTGGTAGACTCTAATCGTGATAATTCATTTAGTACGTGCGCGCAAGTTGAGGGCCTTTTGCCCAGTCATGTGCGCTAACTGACAAATAAACCATGAGACCTGATGATATAATTAGGCACTATAATATTATTAAGATTAACTGTTATAAAGAACAGACAGGTCTAGAAAAGGTGCGATATTTGAATAAAAATAAAGAAAATCTAGAAAAAGCTAATAAATTTACTTTGGGCATTAGCGGAATGCATAAAAGATTCCAACTCAATTTAGGAATTGTTAAAAATGTTGATGAAAAAACTTTTAATTATAATTTAAAAATAAAATTAAAACTTTAATGATAGCGTCTATCAGCTGAACTCAGAGATAAGCATGTGTAGCATGTGATAACATACGAAAAAAGCGCATGTGATTCCGTTTATCATAGGCATAAACAAATCATATTCACATGAGCGTTATGCTTTTCAAATGAGACCATTTTGAAATGTATTTTTTGCCTTTGTTTGACAGTTTGGAATTTTATACACTTGACAGCAATGAATATACAACATAAGGAGTCATTTTAATTTTTTTCCATGAATTTAAATTTAGTTAAGTTCGAAATTGATTTTATTTAAGCGAATTTGATTACTTTGTATTTAAATTAACAAATTTAACTATATTATTAATATCGAAATTATTTAAACTCTAGATTTTTGCATAATTGGCAACACTGCACTCCTACAACTTCAAACTTGCTACACATCTTGTGACTTGTCAAATTATATTACTCAAACAAAAAAAAAAACAAAAAAAAAAAGGCGAGCTTAACCTTAAAAATTCCGCAATGGCCGCTTAAAGTGCTACTCACTACTTTACATTCTCCCTATTCCTATTCACTCAATTTACATGTTTTTTCGCTGTGTAATTTAAAAGAGAGCGTGCGCGCTTAAAGCACACATACAAATTTTGCGCTCTCTTTGCGTGTGAATAAACTCGAGTGTATGTGGGAGCAGGGACGAGCTCTCGGCACCACACAAAAACCATGTCAAGTAGAAACTTTCTTTTTATGATTCTTAACATTTAAAACTATATTTAATTAATTTAACTGCATTGTCTGAAACGCAATAGTATAAATTAACTTTTGGCATTATTAAATAAAAATAAATTCCTGCAAATTGATCGTAAAATATATGCAAATACAACATTTTTTGGTCACGCGCAGCGCAACAAACTGAAAATTTCAACACACACACGCTCGCTTGTCATATGCGCGTGTATTGAATTTTTCCATCCGCCAACGCCCCCCGCATTATCTCTTCTTATCCAACAACTGCCTTCGTTCGACCGTATTTCTTTATCTATCTGCCAAAATATTCGATTTTTCTTCTTCATACTGAGTTTCCTTTTTTTTTTCGCTTACCATGTGAAATGAATTTTTTTTGTTAACGAAATTTTTACTTTTAGGGGGTTTTCTGTTTCAATTGTTATGTTTAAAGGCAAAACTCACCGCTGAAGATGATGGCTGACGAGGCTCCCATAACGCCGAAGAAGGGTCCGTAGATTGGGTTATCGCTTCCTGAATCTGCCATTTTTGTTTTTTGTGTGTTGTGTTTTTAAAGTTTTCTACAAAAAGAAAATTTGATTTTTGCGTTAAAGCTTGCTTGCTGTTTTTTAATTTTAATTTTTGTGTGACAATTTATTTTATTTTTTGCTTGTGAAAAAAAATCTATTCTTCTTCAGCGAGAACTTTGAGCTTTTCTCTTCGACGACTACTTTTCAACTGTTTTTTTTCGTTGCTCGTTTCTTCGTTGCGATTTTGCTTTGCTTTGTCGCCTTCGCCTGAATGTCTCGTCGACGTTGTCTGTCTGTCTGTCGTCTGTATTTTGCACTTTATTGAATTTTTTTTACAATTTTTTCTTGCTTCGTTTTTGATTTCGCCTTCGATTTCTACTCGTCGGGAATTCTACGAGTATGTATGTGAACGAGAAAAAACAACTTGACAGTTACAAAATGCCAATTGGATGGAGGAAATAAGAAAATGAGCGAAGTTCTGAGCAAAAGCAGCAACAATTTGTAGTTCAAAATCCCAATAGATCACGCGGAAAATCCAATTTATTCAAATTATTCTTCAAAATTCGCTTTAAATATTTGCTAGTTCCTTCCACAGCTTTCTCGCTCACTCGATCTCTTTCCCCTGCGAACGAAATGTGACTCGAAGTGCTCTTGTCAAAAAATTGTTCGTTCGTGGCAATTTCTTCTTATTTACGCTCGTCGGGATATTCAGCTCAATTCGAATTTTTTCATTTATCGAAAATTCAATTTACTTTTATTTTATTTTACTTGTAATTAGAATTCTCAACACTTATTAATTTATTTTGTATTACACTCACTTGACTAAAATAACTATTTAAGTGTCAAAAACACAAATTGCTGTTTTTGGCCTTTACGGATTTGGTTTTTGGGTAAACTGGAGAGTTTGCAAGAAGCACGCTCGTTCGGCTCGGTCGCTGACAAAACTGTGAATTTTCGAAACTGAAATTGAGTTTAGCTCGTTGTGCTCACTTGTCAAAACGTTCACTTGTTTCGTGTCGTCGTTTCAGACACTCTATACGCTTGTCTCTTTTTGTTACATGTCTTTCCTATGCGTGACAGTATTGTCATCACTTTCACGTTGTCGCGTGACTCGCTGACAAGTTGTGTTTTATGAAGCGGCTCTCTGATTGGTTGCACAGTGTGCTAATCTGTTCGCCGCCGCCAATGGTAGAGCTGCTTTTAAAGAACCGGGCATGAAGTTTCTATTTTGCGTGTGAGTTCACAACGGTAACTGTCAAGAGATCTTAAATTTCGCGGTTTTCTGCAGAAATGGCGCCAGGTATGTTATCAAAATATATTTAAACAATAGGTTTTAGTTTATTTTATTTGCCTTTAAAATGTTTCAATTCGTTTATTGTGTTTAGCACTAAATAAACAATTCGCATGTCCTTCAGTTACTATTGTGAATTTTAATAATGAAAAACCGTAGAGTTGCCAGCAAGTACGTTTTTTTCAAATTTTAAAATCAAACATTTTTATCCAAACAAATTTTTTTTTTATTTTACTTTGTATAATTGAATATTCTGCATTAGAATGTATTTTTGAAAACTCAATAATATGTTTAAAATTTTAAAATACGAGTAAATGAAGAAATTTATAAAAATATAAAGGATATTTGCGGTAGCTCGTTCTCATGTGAGTCGAACGATTTTTCTTATAATTGAATCGGTTCATGTTGAGCTCATTTAACTGGCTTGTTCCTACAAAAATCTACTTTTAAAAACATTTTTGAGTTTGAAATGACGAAATCTGATTCGAATATATGACCAGATCTGATAAGAATTTCTGAACTTAAATTAAACAACATATTTATTTTTTGTATTTGTTTACAATTTTTTTTATTTAAAAAATTTAAAATAAGATTTATTTCTAAAATAACATACGCAATTAATTTAAATTGCCCACGGCAGGCAAAACTGGGCACACTCCAAATCAAGACATACACATTATGTATAGAAATATTAAAAATTCGACTAAAAACTACACAATAACAATAAGTAGCGCGCGTTGTCGCACCTAATGCTTGTCCAAAGCCTTTGAGAGCAGCGCATTCATGGTGGTCAGCAACGTGCGTGGATCTTCTGCAAGGCCAGCGCCGACAATGGCGTTCGCAAATAGCTGCTGCGTCAGTAGTTCAGCTAACTCGGGATCGCTGGTGCGCAGCTTGTGCAATTTTTTAATGATAGGATGTCTGGGGAAATATCAAAATGGAAGCATACAAACAATTGATTTTTTTAAGTTTTAGCAGATAAAAAAATTTAATTGCCCCACACTCACTTTGGATTGATTTCCAGCTGCGGCTGTAGTAACGCAAATCGATTCTCTTCCGGCATCGAATGACTCTGTGTGCGTATGAAATGCCGCGCAGCGGCCATTTCCTCCACTGTCACCACACATGGATGCGTATCGAGTCGTGTCGTCACCTTGACATTGGCCACTTTGCCGGCGAGCTTTTCTCGTAGCCATGGCAGCAGCTCATCAATTTGTGTGCGCAATAGAGCACCCTCCCCATAGTCAGCATCGCTATCGCCCGGTTGATCGCGACGCATTTCCTTCTCAACGGACACAAGATTCTTGCCGTTAAAGAGACCCAGCTGCATGAGTACCAACTCATCGTAGGGTTCATAACAGAAGAGAACCTCTAAATTACGTTTCTTTAGATCCTCGTAGTAGGGCGATGATTCGGCCAGTATGCGATTCGGTGCTGCCAGATAGTAGATATCCTTTTGTTCGATGCCAACATTTTTGCAGTACTCATCCAGTGAGATACGTTTGCCATCGGCGGTTTTCGACGATTCGAAACGCAAAAGCTTGGCAATTGATTCTTTTTCGCTGTGATCGTGGGAGGTGACAATACCCTCCTTGAGGAATAGACCGTAATCCTTGTAGAAAGCTTCATATTCAGTCGGCTGTTTCGTGGCGCGCTCTTGAAGGAAGCGTAGCACACGTGCGGTTAGCACATTGGAGAGTTTTCTTAAAGGAAAAGTGTTTAGTTTTTCATTTGATTCCCAAATGGTCTAGTAGCTGAATATCACAAAAACTATTTTTACTTACTTAATAAGTGCGCTATTCTGCAGCAATTCTCTGCTTAAGTTCAGTGGAATATCTTCCGAATCGACGACACCTAAACATTTTAAAAGCATTTTTTTAATTGACTATTAAAAACTGAATAGTTTTAACAAACCTTTAATAAAACGCAGCCATTTGGGTATTAGATTCTCGGTTTTCGATTGAATCAATACTTTGCGTGTGTAGAGCGCCACACCAATATCGCCATCACGTGTCATGTCGAAGAGACCCGGTTTGCCCTCAGGGAAATAAAGCAGCGCACGTATGCTCAGTGGCACATCAGTCTAAAATTGAAATGTATATTGAAATCAGCAAAGATTTTTAACTATGCTAAATCTCCAAAAATTATTTCTAACCTTATAGTGCAGCGTAAAACGTGGGGTATCGAATGTGTTTCCAATGAAACGATAGAATTCATCATGTTGCTCCGAAGTCACCTCTTTTGGTTCCATAAGCCAAACAGGCTGAATGTCATTGGCACGTTGTCCATTTAGGTAAATGGGTGAACCAACAAAATTGCTATACTTCTTGATGACGGCTGAAAATAAATAAAATAAGTATTTTTTTAAGCACAATACTCTAAAATTTTAATCTATAATTAAAGTTCAATTTAATTTGAATTTTAAAATCGTTTATTTTAATATTGAAATCACCTCTAATGCGATCTTCATCCGCATATTCACGACACTCGGTCTTTAAATGTATAACAATTTTAGTGCCATGTGCTACACCTTCGGCTTCTTGAATCTCATATGCGCCCGAGCCGTCGGTTGTCCAGCGCAAGCCAGGCGAATCGACTTTCGACGAGCGCGTATAAACTTCTACTTTGTCGGCAACCATAAAAGCCGAATAGAAGCCCACACCAAACTGGCCAATAATATTGGATGAATTCTCTGAGGCAGCACCTTGATCCTTAATCTGTTCGAGAAATTTCTTAGAGCCGCTGCGCGCAATTGTGCCCAAATTATTGATAAGCTCCTCGCGCGTCATACCAATGCCGGTGTCCTATAAATATCGACGAACGTAAAATTAAAAGTGGAATTTGTATAATTGAAAACTATAAATTGCATATTTTAACACGCACCTGTATGGTCAGCTGCATATCCTGCTTATCGGTGGCAATGTGAATTTCAAGTGCACGATCTTGGCCCTCATAATTCTGCTCCTGCTCGCCGGCCGTGTGAATAGTATAGCGGAACTTTTCCAACGCATCACTTGCGTTCGAAATCAATTCACGCACAAAGACTTCATTTTCGGAGTACAACGAACGTGCCACAATATCCAATAGCATACGTGTTTCCGCTTGAAATTCATGCTTGTCCGCTGCGCCAACTGGCTTTTCCGTATTATTACGTATAATGTTGTGGTGTCCGGATTTCTCATCGGTCGAGGCAGAAGCCTCGCTGCTTAAGTGACGCACCAAATTCAAACCTAAAGTGATGGACTTTAGTCAGTACACTATTCCAATAAGAATTTATTGATTTTTGTTTCGGCTTAGCCCTACCGGTTACGGATTTCTCCAGCGTTTGCCAGCGCAGTAATTGATTTGGGCGTGCCGCTGCCGCCCGCATTGCGTAACGCTGGACATGACGAGTTTTGTTTAGCACATTCAATGCACGCGCTGCAAATGACATTTTATTTCCTGATTTTTTATTTAATTTTGTAATAATGTTTAATTTTATTTTTTGGAATCTTATTTCCCGAAATTTCGGCACATGTAATTTTTTACTAAATCAGCTGTTTGTTACTTTTTCTCTCCAAGCTTGTCGACTTTGATATTTGGATATGTCAAGCATTGAACAGCTGTCGTCGCACTATGTTCGAAAATCCTGTTGATTAAAGTGTTGATTAAAAGTGTTAATATAATTTATTAATTACCAAATTAGATAACTATAAGTAAAAAAATAAATGAAATTCTGAAAAAACTTGAAATTCTGATGAAAACTAGATTAGGAAGTTTGCCACTTTTAAGTTGGGATTTATATAAAGATTTTGGTACTTTAAGGCCTCACACCACTTTTTGACTCAAAAACTGTTGGACATTTTTCGATCAAAAGCAAATATTTGTTAGTGAATATTTTCACTCTTTCATACAACTTTTGAAATAAAATTTAATGAAATAACACCGAATGTCTGTCTGTTAGATCAACACAGAATTTCTAAACTCAAGTAAAGAATAATAATTCTAGTAAAATCCAATTTATTACTAAATATTTTCAGGTTTTGTTAAAATTTTGTTTTTGTTTAATTTATAAGGATCGATCCTGGTTGTTTATTATGAAGCAGTGTAAAATTAACATACATAGATATCTAACAGTTTAAAATCTGTACAAAATGTCAATCTATCAATCTTATCCCTATATTTTTTTACGTTTCTCGTTTTCTGACATAGACGACTTCTCTAATTTTCCAACATTGAGTTTGAGATCGTCAATGCTGTCAGCTGATTCATTCTGATATGATTATCAATTTTCATGTTTTTATAAACTTGCTAATCACGATCACGAATAGCTTCTGTGAAGCCATTAAACTTCTTTATTGTGGTACTACTTCAAACAATTTAAATTTGCAGACTGCACTTGTTACGTACAAATTGAACGTCAGTACCGATCCGTCTAATCGCATATAGCCACATTCGAATAACCACAACCCACACAACACACAAAACAGCTGACCTTATTAGGAGCGGTACACGTCACGTGTGGGTTTCAAATCAGACCTTCGATTTACTCATGACAATTCACCTGATGATTTTGTAATCGACGAATTTTGTTCTTTTGTATTTTTTGTGAATTAAATCACCGACAAGGTGATTTTTACAACAATACCAAAATGAGTACAACAACAACAAAAATGGCTTGTGTGTATTTTATTAATTTCTAGTTTGACGCCAAGTAAACAAAGCTTATTATCGCCCAAAGTAGTATCTTGCCAATTATCGCCCGATAAAAAAGAAGGCTTATCAAATCATGTGCGGAGCTGTGTGCGACCACAACGGTCGGGTACACTTTTCAAGTGCCCAACAAAGAAAACTTTTTTCCGCAAACATTTCGGCACTTTTGCTTAAAATATTATTTAGTAATAGTACAAGGTGGCGCAAAAGAAGTCATCCGATGTTGTTTGGCTCTTATTTTTTTTCTAAATAAAAAAATTCGATTATGTTTTTTGATTATGTTTATTTAGACCTTTAGAATTAATTGTGTTAAGTCGAGAAGATGATATCGGATAAATGGGCGCCGTCACAATTGATTGCCATACGGGCTCGTTTTATGGCATTTTCCATCACTTCGGCGAGAGTTTCGGGCGATAAATTCTCGCATTCGTGTCGGATATTTTCCTTGAGGGCTTCCAAGGTCTCAGGCTTGTTGATGTAAACACGAGACTTCAAAAAACCCCATAAAAAGAAGTCCGGGACCGTTAAATCGGGCGATCTGGCGGGCCAGTGCAAATCGCCAAAACGCGAAATTAAGCGACCCGGAAACGCGGCCTTCAGAATGTCGGTTGTGGCTCGTGCAGTGTGTGCTGTTGCTCCGTCCTGTTGGAACCACATGTCCACCAGTCCTAATTCGTCCAGTTCGGGCAGAAAAAACTCGGTCAACATTGCCCTATAGCGCGCACCGTCCACTGTTGTCGTTTGACCCGCGGCGTTCGGCCCGATGACTCCTCCAGCGTGAACAGCGCACCACACAGTCACTTTGAGCGGGTGTAATGGTTTCTCGTGCATCACTCGCGGATTTTCGGTTCCCCAGAAGTGATAATTTTGCTTGTTCACGTACCCGCTGAGGTGAAAATGAGCCTCATCGCTCATTATGATTTTTGCCAACACCACAGACGAATTGTTACGCAAAAAAAATAGACACAATTATTCCGCGTTCTTGGGGAGTGTATCGCTCCATGGCTTATTCACTTGAATTCTGTATCTGTCTAGTCCACAAATGTCAAAACAGATTTGACATTGGCGGCCATTTGCAAAAATGAGAGCATCTTCCAATAGGGTGATTAATTTTGCGCCACCCTGTATGACTTGGCTTGGCTGAGTCGAGTCCATCAACGGAAGTCTGATCGATGTTTTTTGTATTTTTTGTATTTTACATTCAAACCGATTCCATTGGGGGAATTCGATGGTTTTTGTTGTTATAAATTGTCACCCGCTTGTGATTAAATTTGTATGACGCCAATTTCGTGTTGATAAGTGAGAAATGTGCAACTCAAAAAGTTAATAACTTAGATTATGTTCAATAAAGAAGCACTAGCACGGGGTTTTCTTTAAGGTAATCGAATGAGGTTGAAATTAGCGAAAGAAAATCTTGTGACTGGAATCTAAAATCTAATGTAAATTGTATTATTAGGTTTAAGTTAAAATTCTAGGGTTTTTAATATATAACCAGGGAAAACTCTTCAATTATAGACTATAGCATTAAACCTTAGGTGTATATTATTAAAAATAAAATGCACAACTCATAAATTTACATTTTGCCAATAAATATACATACATGTAAAAATGAATTCATCGTATCGAACCACCTATTTCAGGTCCCTATTCGATTTGAATTAAATATTAGATCAATCACGGATTTTTATAAGTTTTAAACTGTTTTTCTCTCTTTTACTTTTTTCGGATTTTTTTTTCGAAACAAGATTTGAATGGTTTCAAAATTTTGCGCAATATTTTTGTTGGAGTTTAAACAGTTTTTTTAAAGCTTTGAGAATCCTTTTGAAACGATTTATAACAAAGGAAACCGACATTTTTCCGGTTGAAAATCTATAAAATAAGGTCGTTTAGAATTCTGAGTATGGTGTTAGGTAAAGACTTCCTTTAACTGATTTAATATATAAAAAATTAAATTTTTCCGAAATTGTATTTATCGAATTTTGATTTAACGTATCTTATTTTATAACTTCTAAACTATGTTTGGTAAAATATAGAAAGTTTCGCTTTATTCTGCAATCAAAACGTACAAGGGAATTATCTTCAGTTATGCCGAAGTTCAAATACCCTCCGTCATTTTAGAGACACTAAAAATATGTTTCTTGTAGCACATATGTGTGTGTGTCTGCTATAGATATATTAATTTGATATAAAAAATATAACAAATATATTTTTTAGCAAAAACTAAAAAATATCAAATTGACATTACAAAAACTTTCAAATCGATTGGATTGTACTTACGGTTGTGTTTTATAGGGCTTTCCTATCAATTTAACAGTGATGTATTGTACTTTTTTTTAGTGTACTATAAATATGCGTTGTTCTTATCCGATCACGCCCATTTTTTATGGCTAATTGCATGTTACTACTAAAGTGTTTTTTTTTACTCTTACTACTATATACGAGTGTTGGTAGAGGGGGAGTTTTGTATGGTAGGAAGGAGTAATTTTGGTCCATTTTTTGAGAGATAAACACCAAAACTGATCTGAATATCTACACTGAAACTATTTTTATTATTTTTTTTCCTTATAAAAATGGGAGGTTGTATGGGGAAGATTATAGTTTCGGTCCAATCTAGCTCATGTTAGAACTGAACAACCGTTTGGAATCTTACAAAGTAAATTTCATCTAGATATCAACGACTGTAATAGGTTTGATAGATGGACAGACATACAGTTGGACACAGGCCCGTATCTAGGGGGGGGGGGGGGCACCAAGGGGCAATTGCCCCGGGCGCCACTTTGTAAGGGCGGCATGTGGAAGAAGCTTAAGGGCGACATTTATTTTAAGTGAGTACCTTTTTTTTTTTGCTTCGAAACTGTACAAGTTTAGAAAATTTTTCAACTTTCAACAAGTACAATTTCATAAATAAAATTTTTTATCTGAAAATATTTTGAAAGGGCGACAATATCCACTCTCGCCCCGGGCGCCAGACTTCCTAGGTACGGCCCTGGTTGGACATCGTTTAATTGAGTCAGAATTGGACGCTCATCCTTTGTAAATGTATATAGTCATAACTAACACGCCTCTTTCTGGGCGTTATAAATCGAATAAAAAACCCAATTTACCCTTCGGTACGAGCCTGCGCGTGGCGAATGGTATAAAAAATGATTACCCTGTAATGAAATAAAACCGCCGTTTCGTACAATTAAATTACTTTATATATTCAGTATAATGATTAAATTTATGTATATTTTGATTACTATAATTACATGTTTTATATATTTTTAATTTTCTTGTGTTTTAATTATTATATGCACACACAATATGATTTTTCTTTTTCTTTTTCTTTTGCTCTTCTTTTTCATTTTCATTTTCATTTTCGTAATTCGAAATTATCATACATACATACATACACAGATACTATGAAATCAACTAATTAATTAATAATAATTAAAAATGCAGCTAAAAAGTTGTTCAAATAGTTTTGTTAAATATATATCAAAGAAAATTATTAACTTATTCGGGAGCGTTTCTCAATTTTGCATATCTAACAAATTTTTAAGTTCTAACATATTTACAAAATTGTTGCGATTAAAAGCCGATTTATATAAAGTTTACATAATAATAAAATAAACTATTTTAAATAATAATTTAAATGCGTTTAAGGGTATTTTACAGCAGTTTATTTTAATTTTTTAAGTACTGTGATGTGACTATTTACTTAATATTTCACATTTTACATATGATAAATTTTTTTCTTTGTTTTTTTTATCGTTTCTATTATAAAATATTGATTTTCACTTTATCATTATTATTATAATATAATTAATATTTTTTTCTTTTTGTAAAAAAGTTATTTTCCCATGTGTCGTTTTTGTTGTTTTTGTTGTTGTTGTTGTTCTTGAATTTTTTGTTTGTTTAAATGTATTTTTCATGCAAAATTTGAGGTAGTTCTTAAATTTTTCTTTGCTTTTTAAATTTGTGCTTTTTCTTTCTTTCTTTCTTTCTTTTTCTCTTTCTCTTTTTTTGGTTTGTTTGTTTGTTAAAATTTGAAATGCTTCGCACTTTTTTGCTTTTTTTCTTTTGTTTGTATTTTTTCACTTTTTTTTAAAACAATTAAGAAAAAAACTGGATTTTTTAGTTTTAAATGCTGACTGAAATCATTTGTTTATATCTTCGAGTATTTGTCAGAGATTGAAAAATTGTGATTTGAAATGTTTTTCAACTTTTCGAAAATGGAAAAAATAATTGAAAATAATAACAACAACAAGAAGATTGTTCAGTTGGTGTTGTTGCTTGTTGCATATGCCTATCTTCAGCCAATCTTGTGTTTTGAAACTTGTGAGCCATAGGTGGACATCGTTGATTAAGAATTTAACTTCGTTAATCCAAGAAAAGTTAACTTCGTTAAGATAATTTCGTTAACGTCGTAAAGTTATTTTCGTTAACTTCGTTAAAAAATTATCTTCATTAAAGATTAAACATACAAGTTAAAATTTCTTTAGAAAAAAACATATTAACTAGCTTGAATTAACGGAAGAAATTTAACGCAAGTTAATTAACTTTTTAGTGTTTTTCGAAATGAAAGGGAAAGTTAAAAATTAGACAACAATTTAACATCGTTAATTAACTTTTAACTTTTTAACTTGTTCGTGTCCGGGTTTGCTTGGAATTTTTCTTTGAATTCTCGCTTGTTGCTAAACCAAAGAAGCTTATAGACGGATATGAGAACACAAAGCTTCGCTAAACTCAAAGACCGCTCGCTGATAAGGAAGAGTAGCGTCCGATCAATTTTTTGTTTTTGTTGTTGTTGATCAAAAATTATAAGACAGATTCAGCCCATTAAAATTCTTTTGAAAATGTTTAAATTCGATCTTAGCGTATTTTCGAGTTTTTTCGAACTAAAATCGCTTAATATTGGAGTTTTTTTTTTTAAACAAATTTTAGTGTTGTTTGTTTTTTGCAAAGTTTTAGAACTAAGTAAAGTAAGTTGCTTTCTTTTTTTGCCATACAAAATTACAACAAAACACTCAAACATTTGCGTTTAAATTTAGCGATTGTTTTGAAAGTATTGCTTGCGCGTTTTATGATTCTTTATTGTAACTATTATTATTATTATTATAATTTTTTTTTTATTATGCAACACTGACTTTTTGGTATAAAAAAAGGCTCTTTATTTGCTGTTTAAATTTTGCAATTGCTTTTAATTTTTATATTTGTTTTTGTATGTAAAGTAAATTGAATATTTGCGTCTTTTTTTTTCTTTCTCTTATTTCTGTTTAAAAATTTAGATTTGTTGTGTTTAACTATTTTACATAATTTGTTTAAACACGAAAACTACATACTTAAATGATTTTTAATTATTTTTACTATATATATATATGTATATAGATATATATATTTTTGATAACACACATAATGAAATTTAATGATTTATAATTTTATATATATATATATGCTATACATATGCAACTACAATACCCACTGATAAAAAAAATGATTCAAGACTCGCATGCACCCGTTCACCCACTCACCCGCGCGCATTCACACTAAAATGTACTCTAAAGTAATCAGTCATTTCAATTTGGCAGTGTTGATATATTTCTTTACTTTACGTTATTTAAGTGATTTCATTTGAATTCCATACAAAATAATCAAACCAAAATTAAATCAATAAAAAAAAAAACGAATTTGTTGTGGTTTGTTTTTTCGTTTTGAAAGAAAAAGGCGCCTAATTCGTTACCCAACAAGCCATGCACGAAATCGATTTGAGTTTTTCGTTAATGATCAAAATTTAATTGCGGATGCGATAAATGTGCGAAATGAGTTAAAAAAATCGCCAAAGGTTCCCGTTTCAATGCAATTGACGATTGACATATTTGTTCCCCAATTTAGCGTTTATTGTTTGTTGCAAACTTGTCAATGCTTAAGCGTGCTGACTACATCCTAAACATGTCAATCAATTTCGGATATACAAATCTTGATCCTGTAAGCGTGTCCGTATGCAAAACAGATTTGTCATAAGTCATAAAAAAAAGTATACAAAATTTGAACAATAGTCTTAAAACTTTAGCGTCCATTTTGTTAAAGCATATTGTCAGTTTGATAAGTAGTCCTAGAGTTTGGTTATAGCCACGATGACCAGATTTTCCATAGTTTATATCTATATAGACCTGCTGTTCTCTATAATATTTTGTTCTATACAACTTCAATTTTCTGTTTTTGATTTCTATAAGAGTTGTTTTATATGGTTCAAAGTTTTGAGAAATTCTGGTCACCGTCTTTTGTAGGTCACATTAGGGAACTACTTATCAGCAATGCAAATCTCTTGATTTTCCCGCTTATAGTTGGGTAGTTAAAAAAGCACCACAATATAATTAGAATTGAAAATTGAAAACTTTATTGAATAAAATAATTGACCGAAAATGAAGTCAATGAAAATAATCAAATAATTTGGTTGTTCCAAAGGATGATTTTGTTGCATGTACGACTACCTACAATTATACTTTCATATTAATATTTAATTTAATATAGTTTTCATCGCTTTTTTTAAATGCTTTGCTTTTGAGGTGTGTTTTTTTTTTTGGTTGTTTGTTTGTTTATTTGTATTTTCGTTCTTACAATAAGCCCACCTTTTCACAGCCCTAATTTTTGTTTACTCTGAGTACAAAATCAAGGCCTAAAAGTAGGTAATTTTCAAAACTCGTCAACAATTAAACTCATTCAAAATTATAGGATACTGACTTTAGATCAATTGTTCTACAGGATATGTAGCATAGAATGTGTGTGTATAGAGTTTCAACAAGAAAAGTGTATTTGTTATCTTTATCGTCTAGTTCAAAAGTGTGGTCCCAAACAAATTAGACTCTAAACAAGCAACGACGTGTGTGGTATCATTCGAATGAGATTGAATGAATCTTCAAACTTAAAATATTTTGAAAGCGATTAAAATTCAAATTAAATTTTTATTTTAGTTACTTTCAAAAATAGTTGAGTAAGATTCATGCTCTTTCATAAGATTGAAAACTTCTCATTAGAACTTTAAAGACTTTGAACGTTTTTAGTATCTTTCGAATGGAATTGAATAAATCTTACAATCTTACAATATTACAATATTTTAATAATGTTCTAAATGTTATTTTATAACAAAAAAAATATTTTTTAAAGTAAAACTATACAAAAATATTTGTGTCTAAAATTTTAAAAACTTTCTTACATACTCGTAGACTTTTGTTCAAAATGCGAATTTTGCTCAAGAGGCACTTAACGATTTCAACGATGTGTGGTGTCATTCGAAGGGTATTAAGTACAGTTTTCGGTTAAAGCAAATGTTGTTGTAATATATAACAACCTGCAGAACAATTGGCATCGAGCTTTAAATTCGATACTATTCTTTTGTGCACTTTTAGTACTTATGCATCATTTTTATGTATTTTTAATTTTTGATACATATGTTTAACCTTTTCATAAAACTAAACGCCAGTCGGAGAAGATATATATATATATATATGTATGTATGTCTGTCTGAAATTAAAAATATTGTATAAATGTGGTCGAGAACAAATAATTGAAAACCAATTAAAAAACGAAATGCATAATTTTAAAATTTATATTCAAAAACTTTTATTTAAAAATGTTTTATAAAAATCATATATAACTAGGTGTGTATGTATGTATGTTTGAATGTATGTACAACTAGATTGTATGTATGTATTGTATGCATGTATAAAAAAAATAACTAAAATTAAATTTTGACTAAATTATAAATAAAAATTAATAATTCTAAACCGATTTAGTAGCTAACGTTAAATATTTAATATAAAATTACGTTTCTATGCAGTAATGAAATCAAGAAATTTTTTCATAAGTCTTTCAGAAATTTTTTAAAGTTAACTATTTATTTATTTATAAGCGAAAAAAAGTCTTGTAGAATTTTGCGCACCAGTGTTGTTGTTGTTGTTGTTGTTGGTCTTATTGTTGCATTGTTGTTCTACATACTAAACAGAAACAAAAACAAAATAGGGTGTAGTCGCTGACTAACCTTTTGAATTTGAAAGTTTACTAAGTAAATTTAATAACGTAGTCTCAATCGAAAGCAAATATTTAAGCGGCTATTAAACGGCCTAAGGACACCCTGTCTGCTTAGGTTTAAAATTAGAACTTTCAATTTAATTTGGAGTTGTGTCAAAAATGTAAACTTAAGCTAGAATTGCTTGTACAAATCGTTTTTGTATGGTTAAACAAAATATAAACAAAAGGATTTTAAATTTCTTGTTGGTAATTTTACAATTAAATGATTTTCTGTATTTGTATTTATTTATAACACAAATAAATAGATAGTCACTTTCACAAATATACTCGTATATTATATATCTAGTCATATACATTTGTATAAAGGTAAACTATTTAAAAATATTTAGTTTTAATAAAAAAAAATACAGTCATGACACACACAAAAATCATATTTGAAAAATAAAACAAACGTTTTGTTAAATTAAGCTAACGTTAAAAGTCTTGTCTTGTTGTTGTTGTTGTGTTATGATATTGTGTAAACAAATCATTTGCTAAAAAAATAATATATATAAAAAAAAACAACGTTAAACTAAAAACTCACATAAAATTTGTTCATTTCTTTTGCATATCGGGTGGGTTTGATAAGGTAAAAAATTTACGTTTAAAACTAGTTTTCCTTTTTCTCTTTTTTAAATGACATTTAAAATTACAATTAAAATTATATAAGTATGCCTTAATAATTAAAGTTATTTAAAATTTCCATACAACTACACATTTATAAAAAAAAAACATATATATAAAAATGAAAACAAATTATTTACAATAACTTTGCGTAACTTAAAGCAAACCTACGGTGTAACTTTATAAATTTTACTAAAGTGCAAATAAACATTTTATAAGCGACAATTGATTGATTGATTTTATGTTTGTTTGTTTCTTTGTTTTAAACTAATAATGATATTTGAAATATATATATAAAAATTCAAATTCATTTTTTTGTTTGTTTGTATGCTATGTTTTCTTTTTTCACTACTTTTACACATTTCATTTAATGGTCTGCTTAAAAGATAAGTGCTATGAGTTGCTACACTTAAATAAGACTTCATGTTTATACAAATATATATATAAATATATGCTATATATATATATATGGGGAACCTACACATAGCATATTAAACAGAAATAAAATATGCATAAATCTAAATCTAAACCTTGTCACTGTTTACGGGTTTGTCTTTAGTTTAGTATATATATATGTGTGTTATATAATAAATTAAATACTTTTTGTGTAAGTTTTCTTTTGCTTGCTGAAAAAATTAGCACCACAAAATTCGAAGAACAAAACTTGGTTGCAAAACAACGAACGTGCATTTCCGCCTTCCGCCTAAGATGTTTCTCTTTTGTAATTGTTACATTTTTGCATTTTCTTTGTCTTAGGTTGTTAGTTGTATTCTTAATTAAAAATGAGTTGAGTTGAGTTGCGGGAGACAGGAAAAAAATGGAATTTAACAATTTGCTGTGCTCGTCGTCGGCGCAGGCGGCATTCTTTTTTGCGGCTTACGCGGATGTTTGCGTCGCTGCTGCATATTCAATTTGGCAATTGTTAGCACTTGTTGGTAGCTGGATGTTGTTGCCGTCTCGACGTTTGTATCATTATCATCATCCTCTTCATCGTCGTCGTCATTATTATCATCGTTACTATCGTCCGCCTCGTCTTCCTCATCGTTTTCAATGCCAATCTGACTTAAAGCGTAATCGTTTTCGAATAGATTCGGCGCATATGGCAATTTGTAGGCGGTCATCAGCAGACTTTCCACTTTGGTCTTTTCCGCCGGCTTCATTTTTTTAATGTTCAGCGTTTTGATGTAGGGCTCTACGCTGGCGGGCATCCACTCGTCGGCAATGCTAAAAAAATACCAAAAGTCAAAATTAGTTGTTATAAATTACCAGCGGAAATTCGGCATGCGTTGCAATGCCACTTAAAAAAGAAAATGTTTGTTTTTGAAATCCGTTCGAGTACATTCATTTATATATATATATAGATATAGGTGGGCATCGTTAATTAAGAATTAAACTTTGTTAATCCTATAAAAGTTAACCAAAACCTTAACTTCGTTAAATTAAATTCGTTAACTCGTTGAAAAGTTAACGTCGTTAAATTTAACGTACAAGTTAAAATTTCTGTAGCAAGAAACGAATTGCTATCAATGTATATTATACATACATATAAAGGTTTGCACTCACTTTTTGTTCAAAAAAAAAAATGCATTCGAATTATAGAAATTATATGTACATGTGTATGTAAGCAAGGGTAAATAAATTTAAAAAATATAATTAAATTCGTTTTTGCTTCATTTAACTATAAAATCGATATTTTTCTCCTCGATATTATGCAGTAGATGCAGGTTTCCTTTCACAAAAAGCAACATTTCAAAGTTTCGACTTCCTTGCTCTTAAGATGTCCTTGCACGTAGAAAACACTTGTTTCACTGCAGCACTGGTGGGAATTGTTGCATTGTTAATACTTTATGAACTTGGTCATCCAAGAAGGCAACACTCAGTATATCATTCGATTTGCTTTAAATCAATCCTTAATGTTAAATTTTTTTGTTATTATTTTTTCGTTTTATATTGAACAAACTTGAATTAACGCATGAAATTTACGCGAGTTAATTAACTTTTTAATAGTTTTCGAAATAAACAAAAAAGTTAAAAATTAACGATTCTGAGTTACGGCGGTGGGGGGTTAAATTGTTTCAACTACGCCCACTTTTGATGAAATTATCGACAGCAACCATACAAATTTAGAAAAAATTAAAATTTTTAGGAGCAATATTGGCAATTGTATATTTTTACGTAATTAAATAAATTGTGGGTGTAATAAAGGGCGTGACATATTTTGTATGCCCAGTTATTCTTAGCGCATCAAGTTCCTGAGCAATGATGGTATGCGTAAAATTGATCCAACATTTTTTAAAAGTGGGCGTTAAATTGATTCAACCACGCCCATTATTGGAGAAGTTGTCGACAAAGCCTATATAAACTCAGATATCGAATTTTTAGGAGCACTATTAGCGAAATAATCGAATATTTTTTTTAATTCTTTTATAAATTGCGGGCGTTAGGTGGGCGTGTATATTTTTTTTTCCCAAAACCATCCTTGGCGTGAGCTCAGCATCTCCCCAAAAATTCATCGCAATCGTATGAATGGTTTAGACGCGCATAGGGCACAAAGAAAAATAGATAGAAAAAACAGATACATTCATTTTATATTTATATATTGATTGTTGATATATGTCAGTACTATATATTAAAAATATTTTTATGTATTTCCAACTTACATTTCGCGTGGCGACCAACTCACAAAGCACTCCAATTGGCCGCTTTGCGTGTTTTTGCGTCGCATCATTGTTTGTCCCTGGAATGTAATGGAATTGCAGCCATTCGTGAGTGTGCTGATTTGACGCAAACGATGCTGGAGACCTTCCATAATGCCCGTATCGAAGAAATCAAACATACGCGCTGTCGAGAATATAAATAAACAAATAAATATGTATAATATATTCTGAATATAAATTAAAGGTTAATTGAATTTATAACGAAATCACTAAATACCAAGAGTTCAAGTGACGGTCTAAAAAGTCCAATAATCGTCAAAGAATCTCTGGTTTGAAATTAATACTAACTACTTTATATTTAAAAACTGTTTTTTATAGTTTGGAATTCTTCTCACCTGAAAACGGCTGTCGCCGATATCGCAGCTTTTTGCCATTCTTGCGCAGCTGTTTAGGCACAGGCGGATCCGAGGTGCGTTTATTCGTGCTCTCCTTATTTTCGGTGGCGGTGAAGTGATTATTTACGTGCTTTTGCAGAGCCAACTGAATTTAGGACAAAATAAAATTAATTTAGTAAGAAATAAACAAACAAACCAATTTAATAGAAATCTCACCTGTGAGCCAAAACGCAAACCGCAACCCTCAACGATGCACTTAAACTGTTTAGAGCCGCCGTGTGAGAGCACATGTCGCTCGAGCCAACGGCGCGAACATGACTCCTTATTGTAGACCTTGCAGCCCACCCACAAACAGGAAAACGGACCCGTCTGCGAGTTAACGTGATGCGATTGCATGTGATCGAGCAGCTTGGAGCTGCTGTCATGCTTCTTGTTGCACTTATCCCAATAGCAGACGCCGTCGTGACGCTTAGCGCCTTTCGGACCGTGACGAAAGCCTGAGGCCGGAAAACGTATCGTTTTCGGCTGTGATAGAATGGGCGAAATAGCGCATTTCGGTAATTCTGCGCTGGCCGTCTCGGCGAGTTGTATGTCAATTGTGGTGGGCGTAGGTGGTGCAGTTGATGAGGTGGACGAGGAGGAAGAGATGGCGATGGTGGAGATGACGGTGTCGGTCGTTACGTTGCTCACGGCAGTGGGTGATGGCACTGCACGGATGGCCAATGCTTCGCTAATGTTAACTTCGGGTGTTTGTGAGGCGGGTGAGGGTGGTGCAATGCTGTCGCTTGAGGAGGATGTAGCGCCACCGTTGCTTATTGACGGCGTCGGTGGTGGCGAATTGGAGGAATCGAAAGAATTCGCAGCTATGATATCGAGTAGTGAGCTGGCGCGCTTGGAAGTGACACTTGAACTGGTTAAGAGGAAAACAAAAATTTTCAATATAAAATTACAGAAATAAATTTATAAATAAATTAATAAATATCAATTAATTAATAATAATCAATTAATTAATCAGTTTATCAAATATTAAATAAATAAATGATTAAATATTCATAAATTAAAATCATTAATCAACTTACATGGCGCTAACGATGGAATTGCTGCTCTCGCTGTTGCTCAGACTGCCGCCAATACCAGATTCGGGCGTAGGCAGATCACGTTTATGGTCAGCCGCTATTGACGACGCTGACGAAGAAGCTACTACGGTATGCTTGTCCTCATCCATTTCCTCCGATTCATCGTCAAGCATTGCTTCCTCAGCGATTTGTTTCGCCTTGGCAACCAACTCAGCGGTCAAATTCGAAATTGACGACGATTCGGATATGCAAGATGAAGTGACCATTTCGCTGAGCATATCACGCGATGAGGCGTGCGTTAGTGGCGCCGATGACGAGGATGAAGTGGTGCCACAAGAATTTGACGATGAAGAATTCGAAGAATCGGAATTCGAGTTGGCGTTGCACGAGGGCTGCATAAGAGGCGGCGAATGGCGTGGCGAGGCGACGGAGGTCAGAAGAGAAGGCGCCGGTGAAGGTGCCAGCGAACAAGAGGCAGATGAGGAAGATGACGACGTTAATGAAGCAGCCGTCGAAGCTTCGAGTGAGAGATCAGCTGCGGACGAAACGGAATTCGAGTGTGAACTGAACGACGAAGAGGAGCAATCATGCTGCATATTGGTCTGTGTGTCCTCCAAAATTTCGTGCTTGATTTCGGCGGGCAGTATCGAGGCTGCGACAAAAGTGGCGCTTGCCGCCGATGATTTGAGTGCGCTGTCAAACGAATGCGTTGGTGCAGAAGGCTCATCCATAGGTTCCTCTTTGATTTTACTAAAGCTGCCAATAGTTACGGGCACAGCGGGTAGGCTAGACGACAATGCAGATGTTAATGTAGTTGTGGCGCAGGCGACAGTAACGTTGGCACTCGCAGCAGTTATGCTGATAGCGCCATTGGAATTCTTAACTAAATCGAAGAGATCAGTGCTGCTGCTGTTCTTAATAGGAGACACCAGTGTCTTTGGCAGCGCGGCAATATTTGCGGCGGACGGCAAACACAGCGGTACCGTAGATTTAGACGCAAACGACGCTGGTGTAAGTGCTGCGGAAATACTCACAAGAGCCGGCGTGGGTAAAGTGTTTGACGCCTTGGCGGCAGCTGTGGCGACTCTGAGGCTGTTCAACTCTTTTGCGGCAGCGGCCACGCTTGCCGACGAACAAGCGGCTGAGGAGGCGGGCACAAGCGGTGGCGGTGTTGTAGGCGAGGCAATGATTTTGCCGTTTACAGCGGTTAGTTTTGGTTTTGAAGTGGCCGCGGCAATTGTTTTCGGTTGATTTGGCGTCTTAGGTGAACGTTTTTGATAGGGTTTGGCGAGCACTGCCGGTTTAGATGCAGCGGTCACGTTTGTCGGTGCTGGTAGAGCACGTGTTTTTGAATTCGAGATGGTTACTAGCGGCGGCGGTTGCGAGTTAAGTGACGCAAATTGTGCATTGGATGTGGCAACTGATGCGGCAGCAGATGCTTTGACAATCGCTAATTTGGCAGTGGCATTAGCTTGTTGTTGTTGTGCTTGTAGCGTTGCTGATGACGTTGGCAGCGGCGACGGCAGCGGTGTCGGCAGTGTTGGCAATGCTGTGTTTGGAGCAGCAATTGTTGTGGCAAGATTGCCGGCGCCGGCGCCGCTGAGACAAATGCTATTCGAGTTGTTATTGTTATTGTTGTTGGCAGTATTGTTGTTGTTGTTGTTGTTGTTTGTATTGTTCACGGTCACCGCCGATAAAGGCGGCGGCTGTGTGGCAGTGATAAATTGTTGTTGATGATGATGATGTTGCTGCTGCTGTTGTTGCTGTTGCTGATGTTGCGCCAATTGTGCGAATTGCGCGAGCTGTTGCTGGTGTTGGAATTGTTGCTGTTGGTATAAGAAAAACAAAAAATTTATTAAAATCAGTTTTATAGTTTATATCTTAAAATATTTTCGATTAGACAATTAGGAAGGATCTAAAAAAAAGCGTTTTTTATTGGAATAATTTAAATTTCAGTGAAAATAAATATAAAACTTTATGAATGAATTGTAAATTTTTGATAAAAGGATTTAAAGAAATCTAATTTTTTGGCTAAAATTGGAAATGTTTTAATAATTTATCTTTTTCGAATTAACGCTTTACAAGTAAAACCAAAAAAAAATCGTTTGAAATATTTTGTATGCCTTATAAAAAGGAACTAGAAATAATAATCAAGGCAAGCCTACCTCCGAAATTTAGACGGCTTTCAAAGGTTTTAACCAATATTAACTAAAAATGTTCTTATTTGTAAACAAAAATGAACATTCAGTCCATAAATTAATAAGAAATATCGTGATGTTGTAGTGTGGAGTAGCCAGAATTTCAAATAAAAGGAAATCAAAGCAATTTAAAATTGCTATTTTTTAGTTTTTATGTAAGTCATTTGTGAACATAAACCATTCCGGCTAAACCGAAATGGTAGCCAATATTGAATAGTAACACTACATATGTAAATATATAAATATAAAAAAAATCAATGCAAGATTAATCAAACTAATTTTTAATAGAAAAATAAATGAAATTTCAATTTTATGTTGAGAGATCAAATGTGTATAAAGCGTTTTGAATTAAATATGTAAGGACATATTTTCAAATACGGCTTGAAATTGAATTTTTTTTAGGTTGCGTTTAAAATAGATTTCTGAGTCGTGAAAGTAATGAAAAATAGTTTTTTTTTATTTCTTTATAATCTCAGAAACGAATTCAGAGGAATATATTGTATACAAATAACAATAATTATTACATATCGGATAAATAGAAAAAAATTGCGGGCAGCAACCTATGAAAAATGGGTGTTGTTTGGGCCTTAAGTTCAGATTTGGAGGATCAATTCAAAATTCTGAGTATGCAGTTTTTTTTTCTACTTGACAATTTAAGTTATGTCTTATCAAAAGTATAGTATATTTTCACTGTCAAATCGTGTAATTATCACAATATAAATATAATTTGTTTTTTAAATTAGTGATAAGATTATCTATAAAGTTGTCTTATAAGTTATCTATAAAGTTGTCTTAAGTCTTGAACCTTGATCAAATTTAAATGAAGTCCTAATCAAACCGAAATCATCTTTAAATAAGTCAAATGGAGTTTAGACAATTTAAGTTTTCCATATGGCGAGGGGCGATTCGTAAGCGATTTGTATATCTAAAATCCAACTTTGAGTTATATAGAATCGTTTTAGCCTTTCGTAATTTAATCGATTTTAATTCGTATATGAATCGATTCGTAAATTTATTGTTAAAACTATTTATTTACTAATCGCTTTTACGGTTAGTTAACGATAATATAATTTCTTCCTCCCGCGATATCATTAGTGATTAATATGGGAGTATCGTTTTGTATCAAATGGTTTGCCGGGTTGTATATCCATCTTTGAATTTATCAAAATGAATAAAAATGTTTCGGATTATTTTGTTACTAAAATAAAATGTTGAGGCCTAAATTTGTGGGTCATATTTAATATAAAAATACTGAAAAAGAAATTGCAAGACCAAAGCGTTTTAACCAAACCAAACAAAAACATTTATTTAGTTTTAAATCGCAACAGGTACCCCGGTACTCACCTGCAATTCATGTTGCTCGTTATGATGATGTTGTTGTTGCTGCTGTTGACTCTGACTGGAAGCAAAAATTGAGCTTAGCGCAGGCAACGGACTCGGCTGAATGGGTTGCAAAGCAGGCAACTGTTGTTGTTGCTGCTGCTGCTGTTGATGCATTGTGATGGCCTTCTGCTGCTGCTGTTGCTGACTATTGTTTGCTGCCAAGGCGGCGGCTGCTTGCGCTAACATTGCCGGCAATGAAGCGGCATTTAACAGGAGTCCCGCTGGTGTGGCCATAAAAACAGGCTGTTGCTGCATATTGGCCGCAGTGGCGCTTAAGCGCTGTAGCTGTTGAAATTGTTGCTGCTGCTGTTGTTGCTGCTGTTGCTGCTGATTGGCTGCAATAGCAGCGGCGATTTGTTGTTGAAAAATCTCCTGAAAACTTGTTGAAGTTGCAGCGTTGACGGCCGATACTTTTTGCTGCTGCTGCTGCGCTAGTTGCATCTGTTGTTGCTGTTGCTGTAACTGTTGTTGTTGCTGCTTGAGCAGCATATCCTGCAAATCGCTAGCGCTCATAAGACCAAACGGATTTGTGTTAAGCGGCGTTGCTGTGGTGGCAGCGGCCACAGCCGATGTTGATGTGGTTGTGGTCGCGGTCGTAAATTGTTGCAATTTGAAAACGGTACCGTTAAGAAAATATTGCGCTGCAGCGGCCTGCGCCGCTTGTGCAGTAGTAGCTGCTGTAGTGGCAGCGCTAGCTGATTTCGCAGCAGCGGCTAAATTACTTAGTTGCATTATATTGGCGCCATTGGCGGCCAACAGTTGTGGCAATTGGACTAGATTCGGCAGCTGCACAGCAGGCAGCTGATAGAGTGTGGGATTGGGTGGCGGTACGACAGAGGCTGATGTCGCCACTGTTGTGGCGTTATTAAGCGACGCAGGCGATAATTTTGCATTGCCTACAGGTTTTTGCAGCGCTGTTGATTGTTGTTGTGCGTTGCTCTGCTGCCCCGTAGGCATGCGTATGGCCGTTAGCAACATGGCCGGCTGCTGCTGCTGCTGTGTTGACGACGGCGGCTGCATACCCGCAGCCTCTGCTGACTTTGCAGCCGCTTCTTGTTGCTGCTTTTGCTGCATTTGTTGCTTCATTTCGGGCGTACGTGGCGCAATGGCAACATGTTTTTTCGCAGGTGATTTGCCCACGCTTGAAGCGGTGCCGCTAGTGTAATTACCTCCTGCGGGCTTCTGCCGTAAATTGGGTGCAACTTGTGCAATTTTTGTCGGCTTGCTACGTTCGATTTTTTTAAGCGCTGGCACTGGCATAGGCGCTGGCGGTGGCAGCGGCAATGCGGGCGCTAAAATCGACTGTGTGAGAGGTGCGGGCGCTGTTGTTGCTACAACATTATTGCTTGTAGCAGCGACAGCAGCGGCGGCGGCATTAGCGGCTGCAGACGCCTTCGCCTGATTTTCCTTCAACTGCGAAAGTATGTTGAAGTATTTATTTAGCGAAGCGGTTGTTGCGGGCGCGCTGAGCGTTAACGCCGCAGTATTCATGCCACTAGCGCCGCCGGCAGGCACCAATACCTCAGGACGCTGCTGTTTGGCAGCGCTCTGATGCAGTTGCTGCGCTTTCATTTGTGATTTAAAGTAGCCGGTGATTTTCGTTTGTGATTCTTCGAGTGCGGCAGCTTTCAGTCTTTTGGCGGCGAGCACAGAAGCTTCATGCGCACCGGGGGTATGTGGCACAGCGGCGGAAATGCGTAATTTTTTGCCCGCGCCGTTTCCGTCAGCAAATGTACCGCCGCTACCGGCGGACGTGCGTTTCTTTAGAAGAGGCGCGGTCTGAGGCGAATTCGTGGTGGCGGCTGTTGCTGTCGTATTCCAAGGCCACTGAAGTGTGGGCAGCGCGTTGCGTAAGGGCGTGGCAGTGCTGCTGCTTTTCGTTTGTTGTTGTTGCTTAAGTTTGGCAGTGTTGTTGTTGTGATTATTATTACTATTATTATTATTGTTGCTGATGTTTGTGGCCGTTTGGGAAGAGGAGGCGGAGGATGAGGAGGTGGCACTGGAAGTGTGGTTGTTGTTGCCACCGTTAGTATTGTTGTTATTGTTCTGGCTACTGCTGTTG
This sequence comes from Suillia variegata, assembly GCA_949127995.1. Lineage (NCBI taxonomy): Eukaryota > Metazoa > Arthropoda > Insecta > Diptera > Heleomyzidae > Suillia > Suillia variegata. The sequence continues at coordinate 7,692,185 of OX421842.1, forward strand.
TTGCTGCTGCTGCTGCTGGCCGCAGCGAGTATTGTTTGTGGTGGCATTTTTCGTTTGTTCTGATTGTTGCTGTTGTTGTTGTTGTTGGCGGGTTGTTGCTGGTGTTCGTCGCCTAAATTCGATTGCGGACTGTAAGGCGAACCGGGCTCAGATGCATCTTCGCTGGAACCGGTGCTGGAGTCAGTGCAGCTGAGCGAGGTTGCAACGCCACTGCAAAAAAGAACGATAAAAACAAACGGAATTAGTAAAAAAATATTTTTAAATTAAAATAAATAAATTCGATAAATTCATTTTATGACCACCACAGATTGCATCGACCAATCAACCAACCAACCACTTTTTCCGCTTTTTATTGGACATATTTGTGCTTCACATTTTTCTTCTTTTGTTTACACCAGCTTTAAATTATATGAAAATAGTTCAGTTATTTTACAATTTGTACTTCTGAGTTAATGTTTTTAATTAAAAAAAACGAATAATTTTATTATTTATGCAAACAAAAATGCCCGCCGCGCTTCGCTTTGTTTATGAACAGCTGATCGCGTATTTTGACGTTTCATCATTTTAAGTAAATGCCTAAAAGTAGGCAGCATTTTAAAGACAGATGAAAAAAATCAATGCGATCCACATTGTGTGTATTTATTTATATTTACATATATTATTAATTATAAAGAAATTTTATTTACGACGGGTATATTGAGTTTGTTCTTTCATTTGTAACAACAATCTGAGGAAGCGGAGGTTAAGTTTAGCAATATCAGATCAATCTCATACAAATTTCTAATTCTTATAAGGAACAAAATAAAAAAAGTTCCAGTGATCAGGCCCGTATCTAGGGGGAGGGGGAAATTGCCCCGGGCTTGACTTTGTAAGGGCGGCATGTGGAAGAAGCTTTAGGGCGACATTTATTTTAAGTGAGTATCCTTTTTTTTATTTTTGCTTCTACATCTGCTTTCATGAAGAAAATGTATACTGTACAATTTTAAAAAATGTTTCAACTTTCAACATATACAATTTCATTAAAAAAAATTGTATCTTAAAATATTTTGAAAGGGCGACAATATCCTCTCTTCCCCGGGCGCCAGAATTCCTAGGTACGGCCCTGCCAGTGATAATCAGTTCTAATTTGGCATTAAACAATTAAGTAGGAACACGTAAGTACTTAAAGTGTATGTTCAAAAATGGGCGTGATTGGATAGGAACAACGCCCACTTATAATGGAGACATATAGCACAATAGTGCTACAAGAAGCACAAAAAACGAAAAAAAAAAATCAAAGAAAATTTTTCAACGATTTTTCTTTTTTGTTGCTGTATCCGTCTATGATAGTTCCGGTTTAGAGGTGAGCAAAATTATTTATGGAGGGAGAGTTGGCAAGCAAAATTCACAAAATATCCCGAATACGGATAAATGGAAAATTCGATAAAACCTGTTCATGTCATACTCGTAAAAAAATGGTCTTCAATTTTGATCGTTAGAAAAACTCAACAAAAATCAACCAAATCGTCGCTGTTCCGTTTTGGGAAATACAATAAATTTTGCTTTACTGTGAATTGTGATTTAACCGCTTTAAAATTTCTCGAATTTACATATTCATGGGTAACACCCTTATTACACTTAGCCAAACAAAAGGGAACATACAATTCAGATCACATTAAAACTAGCTTACAAAAATATGATTTTCAAACTGGTTTCCATCGTTCACGTCAAAGGTGCAGCAAAGGGGAATTTTAATGAGAGGTAAAATTATCTGGTAAAAAAAAAATACATTTGCACATTTTAAAAATGTTGGAAAATTTTTTGCAAAAAAATGTTGACTAATCCAAATGGCCAATTCGGCTTACTAATGGAATTTGATAACAAAAATATTGTTATTACTTCAAATGCCATGTCAGAGACAGTGGAAAATCACTTCCAAAGCAATTTCAAATTCTTGCCCATTGTTTTTTCTTTCCTAAAATAACATTATTTTAAATTGTTTCGAATTAGTGTTGCATGCAACAATTTAATAACAATGTGTACAATTTTCTCTACACCTCTGCTAGTGAGTTATGACGCCCTAATTAGGGGGGAAAACAGTAAAAAATAAAAACCACTTAAATTCCCTTTTTAATGCATTTCCAGGAAAATGCGCTAAAGTTTAAAGTTTTACTGAAAAGTCATTAAGTTGGTTTGGGGTACGCAATTCAATTGCGATATTAAATTTGGTCATCAACATTTCATGTGAAATGCGTAAATTTAAATAATCGAAAGATATTTATAGCAATTTAAATATAATTTGCTACAAACATGTTTTAAGGTTGTCGTAGTCTTATTTGATATGTCAATTTTAATCCTCCAGCATAACAATTAAATTTGCACCTGTCCTAGCGAATTGCAGCCGAGTGTATAACTAATTGAAACAACGGGACAGAGCGAAGAGTGCATTTTGAGGTATAAGAGTTTTCCTTGTTGTTGTTTTTTCATACTTTTGTTCTGTTAATTCAGAGATGCCAACTTGGTAAATTTGCCTACAAAATTTGGTGGTTTTCTAAATTTAATGGTTTTTATTTCCAAAACAGTTTATCTATGATAAAAATTCACATTAAACATATTTATATTTTATTTAGATTCCACTTCGCGGTGTTCTTTGTAATAAGTTCATAATATTTAATATTATAATGTTTAGCGCAACTACTCTAGCAAAGTGTAGGGAGAGCTTTTATTAACAAGTTTTGACTCTCAGAAACATTTTTTTAAATGTAAAATATCCGCGAATCGAACTTGGCACGTTGCGCATTGAAGGTCAGTGCAACTAAACATAAGCTCAAATTCGATATTTCGGCTTTTGATTATAAAAATTCAGATTTGTCGTTGTTTGCACAGATACGATTTTAATTGTTTGTAGCTACTGAAAATATCTTTGGACTTTAAATTAGAACTATTAATTAGGCTACAAAAAGATTTTTTAAGATTTCCAATGTTAATTTATAAAGTATTCCAAAAAAGTCGTCGTTTTTGTTTTAAAAATTTAACTTAACAGGAGGTTTTTTAGAATTCATATTTCGTAATCAGGCGCAGGCAACCCTTAACTTGATTAAGACATCAAAAAACAACAACAAGATAAATAATCAGTTAATGAATTTTTCGGCAAATTCACTTCAATTTTTTTTTACATTAAGACGGATTACAAAATATCAATCTTGTGTATGTTGAATACCCCAAAAAAGTCCTCTGACATTCTGACAGAAGGAGTCAATATACAATCAATGTTAGTTCATAACAATCATTTGCATAAGCATCCTTTGATTTACAATGTTGTATTAACACGAAATAAACTGTTGGGTCGTAATGCTTCTCTAGAGATGAACAAAATAAATTTGCTGCACTCACGCGCCTTTAAAAACAAACACTAACAAACACTAAACAAAATTGAAGACTTTTTCCAACACTCAAAGTTGTGCAAGACTTTGCTAAAACTCTACGAAAAAAATTAAAAAAAAAAGACAACAAATCAACTGCCGGGCAATAATTTGTTTTTTTGTAAATTATTACATAATTCAAATTATCTTAAAATGTGTATTTAAATATTTATTTGCAAAAAGTTTTAATATGATCCCGGCTCAAACTGATTTAGATATAAAAGGCAATTTTCTAAACACCAAACAAAACCGAATAACACAAAGCAGCGCTGCCGACGGCATTCTCCCATAAGCGAGAACATAGCAGAAAAAAGTACATACATAAAAAAGCGGCCGACAAAACTTACCGCTGGGAAATAATTTAGAATATCCAATTTTTAATATGAAAATAATCCAAAGTGGCAGACGAGCGAACGACGGACGAACAGCCAAAAAAAAAAAGGTACTAAGTAATCCACAAATTCCGCAAAGGAACACGAAACAGCAAAAAATGAAAACACACACAAACACACAAAAATCAGTCAAAAGGCGATGAAATGAAGCGAAAAGTAATCCAGGAGTATGACGAAGGAAGCGCAACGTCGGTGGCGGCGGCAGCAGTGTGCGGTAATAGCAATAACAACAACAAGAACTGAAATTGCTATTTTCTGTAGAATGAGACGAGCGAACGCGAAGAGTCCTTTTAGACTAGTTATGTGTGTACGTTCGTTCGTTTTGGCAAAAGTAACAGGAACAGACGAACGAATGAAGAAAGAAATAAAGAAATAAGTGCACGAGAGCAGCACGATATCACAAAAACTCACACGCGTATATTTGTATAAAAGGGTCGTGGAATGGGGGGAACTGGTGGGTTGAGAAGAATATAACGACGACAAAAACTCCGAGCGGCGGATATGGAACGGTCGATAAACGGCCGACGAGCGCACACGATATAACCAACCAACGGACCGACCGAACTAACGAACGAACGAAAGAACGAATATTTGTTCGTGCTAACGGCAGTTCGACACACGACGAGCAACGAGAGCGATGCAACGAAGCGTCAAATGACGAAGACAACAACGACGACGACGTCTAACGACGAGCGGCGTTTATAATATAAATAAAAGCGTTTGAGAATTTTAAAGCCGATTTTGAGTATTCTTCTTCTATGCAAAGAAAAATTCTTTAAACATTTTCGTCTTTAAGTATTTCTATTTTGTTTTTGTTGGTTAATGCGGGAAATTCTTTTTCGCTCAGTCGGCGCGCTCAGGTAGTGTGTAAAAGTGTTGTAGTAAAAGCGAGGGTTCCACCGTCCGTCGGTGTAGGGTTTTATTATTATGAATTCTTTCTTTCCGTCCGTCGTTTATTTATTTTAGGTGCTGCTTGCTTTGTTGCTTTTATTTATATTTTCTTTACTTTTTTCTTAGGTATATGAATTGAGAGGTTGTATTCTTTTTTTTATTTTTTTCTGCTCGTTTTGAGCAAGATTTGAAATTATGCAGCCCAAAGTTTGTGCACACACAAACGCGCTTTTGAATATTTTCTTTTTTTGTTTTAGTGATTTTTTTTTTTGGATTCTTTGGTTTTTAGTTGATTTGACGATTGCGTTTTTTTGCTTGTTTGTTTAAAAGTGAGTGTCTGTGTGGTTGGGTGTTAAAGGCAAGGCATTGTGGGCGTGGTATACACACGTTGATAACGACAACTTGAGCACGTTCCTTTTGCTGTAGTTGTTGTTGTAGTTGGAGTCATTTAGCGGTGGCTTTTCCAAAAAGTCTTTATTCCGGAAGACTTAAATTAGTTTAGTTTGTTAGGCTAGCGGGGAAATTGTTTTTCTTTGTGTGGAAATCTCTTTTGTATTTAATTTTACAAATGTTTTACTTTCAATTTTTTGTTGCTTTATTTAAATTATTCCATTGTGATATTCAATTAAAAACTTTGTCTAAAAAAACACACACAAACTCGCTACACATTCTTAAGACACACACGCACACACACTTTTGCTTAAACGGAAGCGGAAGTCTTTTAATGCTCAATTTGGAATTCAAATTATATTTCCGCTGTTAATATTTTTTATATATGTATATAAATCCATTTTGTTTTGGGGGGTGGAGGCGGTGGGTGGCAGGTAGGTAGCAATCATAAGATCGTACGGTTATTTTATTTTTGGAAATTTGCATGCAAATTCCGTTTTGATTGAAATTGAAATTTGCTTTCAAGTTGTAAATTAAATTTTCACCTTTTATTTATTTGCATTGCATACTTTGCGGCGCGCGCATATAAACAAATTCGCCACTGAAAACACACGCAAACACACGCACACACACAATTTACCTTTTTGAGTGATAAAAAATGTGATGTGTTTTGTTTTTCTAATTACAAAATTACAACAACAATACACAAGAAAACAAAAACAAAAAAATATCCGAGAATCCGAGTGCAATGTTCGCTTAACAAAATACACTTTTTCGTTTTATTGTTGTTGTTCTTGCTGCTGTTGTTGTAGATTTTCGTGTTGTTGCTGCTTCTGCTGTTGTTGTTGTTGTTTTCGTATGTATATCCATAAAATGTATATGTGCAGCAGTCGCCGTGGTCGCGGCTAAAGAGACAAAATACCACATGTATTTGTTCTTGTTGTTGTATTTTTCTTCTTCTATATTTTGTTGTAGTCTTTTTTTTTCGATAGTCTGTTTTAGTTTATTTTGCTTTTACTTATATATTTTTAAAACCGCGGCGGCGCGCTTTTGTCAAATTTTCCGTATTCCGATTATATTTGTCCAGCGTCCGCACCGTTTTAGGGAAAATGTCTGACTGATTTATCGAATCCAGCCAAGTGTCAGTGCAAGTCCCAAAAATTTCATTCTCACTCGCGCAGCGTATACACGTATACTCGTGCGTGTGTCGCTCTGTTTGTGTATGTGTGCATACCGCACATAAAACGGGAATCGGGAAACGGGATGATTTCCCAGTTTTTATTTAACATGGTTTTTTTTGTTGTTGTTTGGTTTTGGGTTTTTTCTTCTCAGCTCTATGCTCGTTTTCTCCTAACTATTCTGGCATACGCTCTCATAATCACTCACGGCAAGGCACGACCTATTGAGCGGCGCTTCGTTTGTCTTTACGTTGCCGTTGTTTGTATGAGAACTGAGAAATGCGCCTCGTGGTGCGCTGCGCGCCTGTGCCTATGCTGCAGTTCGCTCCCTTATCACTGTGCCGCACAGGAACTCAGCAGCCAGCGTATGTGTGTGCGTGCGTATGTTGCACAAGTGTTGTTTGTGTGTGGTGCCTGCTGCCTTCTCAAATCATCCCTAAATTTTTCAATATCATTGTTGTTGCTTTTCGGGTTCAGCTCATCGCGTATGTGCGTGTGTTGTGTGTGTTGTGTGTGTGTTTCTTAAAAATTTGAGAGGCCAACATTTTTCCTCGACCTTTTTATCTCTCCGCTGCTCAGCTGCGCTCATCTCCGTCCGACGGTTTGATGTGCATTTTCCCTACATTTTTTTCCGTACGTGTGTGTGTGCGTGTGTGTGTTTTGTTGGTAAATAAATACTTTGAATATTTTTTGGAAATATTTTCTTTTCTACGATTTTTTTTTGTGGCATCATCACATCACATCACGTTACGGTCACGTACACACACTTTTCTATTGTGGAAATATGTACTAATGGTCTCTAATTATTTTTTTGGTTTTGGTTTTCTGCTTAGGGAACCCAAGAGAATTTTTTTATGCATTTTTTTTTAAATTTTTTGGGAGTAATAGTTAAAATTTTAAATGAAATGAGAAGATTTTTTTTTGATTTATACTTGATTTAAAGTATTTCATAGACCAGTTGAGAAGTTTTAAATAACAAAGAATATAAACAACAGATAACGAAATCCATTAAAAAAAAATTTCGGATAAAATGATTTCATTTTCATATATTTTTCATTTTATACTAGGCAATTCAACTTGCACTACAAACGATTATGTGGAAGAGAAAGGACAGAGGCAACTTTAACTGATACTTTCAATTCTGTTTTGGTTTGCAATTCTGTTTTTAAATAAGCTTAGAAAATGACTAAGAAACTTTGCTTTACGTTTGTTCGTTGAGTTTCTCAGCGCAATTATCAAAAGAGAATTGCAAAATTGCATGCCACTAAAATTAACAAGTGTAAAAGGGGACTATACAAAATTTAATAGTAATTCTCACTTTGCTGTTAATTTTTATTGGCTCAAAACCAGTTCATATCTTATTTCTAACCTCCCCAACTTATTTAGAAAAAACTTCAGACCTTGAAACTTCGATCTTGAAAATTAAATTTTTAAGATTGATATTTTTACAAAGAAACGATTGAAAGTCTCTTGGCATAGTTTATAAATAATGGTGACAATTTTAATAATTTTTGAGTAAGTTTTCAGTCATCATCCCCTTACTCCAAAAAATCACAAGATCATTTCCTTTCTGTACCTCCAACCTCTTCCTTGATTGTTGGCTCAGAACCTTTTGAGGGCACATAAAAGGCAAACAAACGAAAAATAAAGTTTTGGATTCATAAAGATTGGTTGAGTGTTTAGCTAACATTGCGAAGAATTACTTTAACTCTTTTTTTTTTGCAATATGGAACATATTTTTTTTACTACCCCTTTTATTTGTTGTAATTTATACACCTGCAGCTTTTGCCAGTTCTACACAGATCCATGAATTTAAATTTGTGAAAACCATTTCGGCAAAACATCAGAATCATTTGTTAACCCAAGACAGGCGCGTCGAAACTAATTTCAATAAATATCAATATCCTTACATGCTTACGAACTTACGAACGTTTATTCCCTGCGTTCAGCCAAGTGCGAGCAACGAGAGATAAACATTGAAGAGTGTTAAACTGTGAGTCGCTCTTCTGTCCTAAACGACGTTTTGGCCGAGGGTAGTTTTCGTGAATACGCGCGCACTTCAATTAGACGACAGGAGCGCGCGCATACCCTTCTCCGCATATATATATATATATACATATGTATTTACATACATAGGTATATGTGTATAATTTGTACCTATTTTTAAAGTTGCTTCTCTCAGCCGGAGCGCAATGTAAACAATTTTAGGATACGCGCGCCGCGTTGCGCGCTTTTGCATTTTATTTACGATTTTCTTTATCCTTTTCTTTCGAAGTTTTCCTCGGCGAAATGTTGAAAAATATTCGTAGGAAGGGAGCGCAGAATAAAGCAGCGGTCGACGAAACATGAGACCGAACTTTGTGAGGGAAACGTGCGAGGCGCGCAGTGTTCATTTGTCTGTCTGTCTGTCTGCCTGTCTCTCTGTCTATTTGTCCGTTTGTCAGTTTGTCTGTCTGTCGGTTGGTTTTGTTTGTGTGTGGCGAGAAGGATTTTTTCCGCTTCTTCTGGCAGCCTCTACCACCAACACCACAACAACAAAAACAACAACAACAAAAACAACAACAACTGTTACAACAACAAAAGCGCCATTCGATTGATAAGGGTTTTCAATATTTGGGCTCTTGCTTGAGGTTGTTGATGTGTTTGTTGTTGCTGATTTTGTTGCTGTTATTGTTGTTGGTTTCTGGCAGCATGACATGTTGGATTTAATATTTCGGATTGTGCTCACGAAGGTTTTTCTTCTTCTTCTTCTTACTTTTTGGAATAGAATTTCTCCTCGATAACCAACTAACTGGTTTTTGGTCTCGCGGCGCTACTGCCACGGTATGTGTGAATGTGTCTTTGTGTGTTGCACACACACACACACACGCACTGTCGCAACGCGGGGTTCTTATGGCATCTCCCGCTGCGTTCCCGATTTCGAGTGACAGTCTTGATACACTGTGATGTTTCGAATTGTGTCGAGGAATTGGAATTGTAATTGTAGGAGAGTTTATTGAATTACACAGTTTACTCGTACTCCAAAACAGTTGGAGAGATTTCTTCAATTAAAATACGAGTATTAAACAATTTTCGAAAAAAAAAATGATGTGCGATAAAAATCGAATTATGTCTTACATAGGCAAACCTGGAACGTCAGGATATCTTTTCAATGCATTTGAGGTGTCAATGGATATGCAAGATTCTAAAAAAGTATCTAAATACTTGAACTCATTCCTTTTTGAAAATGTGGCCATCAAATGAAGAAATGGAAACGAGTTGCCAACTTCATATTAGAACACAAATCTTTCAGAACTTCAGATGAAACAAAATCCAACCGAAAGAATCACTAGACCCTAAAAGATGAAAGTTTTTACCCCAATCGAATTGGTATGATTTAAGGGATTTTATTATAATTTATTTGCAAGATAGACAGGAAGCCTGTTTTTGACATGAGACACATGCTGCATAAATATGTTCATACATACATACTATACTATACATATTCTACTTCCAACGCCCTCAACCACGAAACTTGCGCCGTCTCACACCACACCTTCTGGCCTGCTCTTCGCGCAAAGTTCCCATTCCCGTCGTCCGTCCCAGCTGAGTTGTTGTACCCGCTGTTATTGGCTGTCAAATTGTTGATGTGCTTATTTATTTGAATTATAATCCCATTTTCACATAAAACCGCCAGTATTGAAGATTTTGTGTGAACGGTCGCCCATAAGAAGAAGAACGGCGGGATGGATGGAAGCAAGGAAGGAAGAAAATGAAGAAGGGTTTGTGTTGGGTGGGCATAAATTATAATATTTTTGGATTTTCAAAAACAAATTGGATTGACTTATGAATGTATTAGACTATATAAACCAAATAGATAAAAAAAAATGCGACGAATTACTCGTACAAACTACAAACAGAAGACGATTTTGAAAACAAACATTTAATTTTATAGAAATTGATTCGAAGAGCAGGAGGGAATATTGCCATGCCATTGAAAATTGGAAAGCTAAGTCATTTGAGGAAGAAGTGTCTAAAGTATTTGTTTTACAAATATTTTTCATTCATGGTAGTTCCTCGCCCTTAAATCAGATTAGTTTACCATCACTCGGAATTAAGTTTAACTTTTTCTGATTGCGACTCAAAACTGAGTTTAGAAAATACTCGACAGTTTGAACAGCCTAGACCACTAAGAGCCATTGAGATCATCATGTCTTTGGTATGGAATTTATAACTAACAACTGGCGAAGTGGTAGAAAATGATTCATGCCGACTCTGCTAAGAGGAGTAGGAAACGGCTGAAAATGTTCTTTGCACTTGTCCAATTCGCAGATTTAACTAATACAGGCAGTGGGATTAGTTCCAATTCACATAGGCAAAATTAAGTCCACAACGATTACAAGATTTATAAATAGTCTAGAATTGTGATTGTAGGGCAACGAGGCTACGGAATAGATTTATCAGGTCGCAGTACTTCCATAGCCTTCATTAATAATAATTATAATAAATAATGAAAAGGAACATCTCAAATGATCACTAAGCAAGGTCGAAGAGTATTGACCTTGCTTGGTGTTAAGAGTTAATGATTTCGCTGTGGGTCTAAGGTAACTCTGGAACAATGGAATAAATGGATTTGTTGTTTAAGCTTCTGGTAATGCTTTGATCTATATTGAATAAATAAAAATCTGCTCTTAAGGTCTTAATATAAACTTTCTCAGTTTTTAGGGAATTTAAATACGTTTAATTTTGTCATAGAAATTAACTTTTTTGATTTATAAACATATTCTAAGTGTTTTTTTTTTTAAATCAAATATTTTTTAAATACAAGTATTAACTTCTGCCGAATGGCATTTTACATTAATCTCTTCAGACCTTCTTATGTACACCTTATCAGTTTTTTAATATGTCGCAGTTATCGCAAGTATTATGGCCAACATCTGTTTTGGAAATAAATACAAATCACTGCGTTATACAAATATAAAAGAAAACTCCAATGAATTTCGAAATTTCAGCTACTTTTTTTAACGCCTAGGGCTGAGCTTTACTAAAGAAATGAAAGAGAAAAAAAGAAAGAAATAAAGAATACCTGCTGATGCTGATTTGGAAATCAAAACTATAACATGAAATAAAATAAAAATCGGGTTTACGTTGGGATTGCATTAAGACCCTGTGTGAGATCAGCCGCTGCGGCGGGCACCCTTAGCTCACATACGAGAGCATTCACAGCAATCACCCTCGCTAATGATGGTGCACACACGGTCGAGCATTGTGACTGGATTATCACCACGGCAATGCATTTGCAGGCAACAAAGAAAGAAAACTTATTTACTTATATATAAAATCATTAAATTAAAAAAAGAATTATATATATACGTATGAATGGGGTGGAGCGATTTACACGGAAAAAAATAAAGTGTGCAACGAGCGGAATTTTTGTTTAGTCATAACTTTTTAAATAAGTAACAACACATTTTTGTCATAATCTCCAGAAACTTCGGGTACTTACAAAACATACAAATACCGGAAACTAATATACAAAATTTAGTTTCCGGTATTTATTTTCCATACAAAAATAATTTTTACTATATTTCAATCGGTTTATATTTAAAATATATTTGAATGGGTGACTTCCTCAAAGGGCTTCTCCTTAAACCAGACTTAGAAATTCCCTACTCCGGTGATTCATTAACCCAGACTTAGAAATTCTTTACTCCATTGTTCTGTTATTTGTTTCTTATCAAATTTAAAGTAGTACTTCTTTAAGGAGCGCTCTTTTGGCGGAGCGCTCTAACTATAAAAAGCAATATTTTTTATTGAGCGAAACAATTCGATTTCTGTTCATTTGTAATCTAAAATTAAGTTAATAATTTATTAAGCATCATAAATATTATTTTTATAAATGTTTATCTCAATTTTTGATCAGCAAAGGTTTAGCATTAACCCTTCAAGGCTGCATAAATTCGAAGAATTGTCTTAAGTATTTAAAAAAATACAAATATTTCTGCCAGTGTATTAACATACCACACGAACCAATCCGAATGAACGCCGGCCGTCAGGACGACGACGACGATGCGGCTGACTGGAGGATCAGTCAAACGACCATATCCGACAGACATGCGCTTATTTAATTTTCTATTTACTCATTTTTTTCTTCTCTCTTTTATTTTTATTTTTAGATTCTCTGTTTTTTTTTTCTTCTTTTTTTGTTTAACAAACAATTGTTAGTGGATATTTATTTGTTTGATTATAGCCATTGATGTTATTGCACTCACACAGCAATTGGTGTTCATGTGTGCATACATACGTGTGAGTGTAAGTGTGTATTTCGGCTTTACATTAGTATGTGCGTAAATATGCGTTACTGATGGAAATGTTCCCTTTTTTTTCTCTTCTTGAGTTTGAGTTTTCCTCTAGTCACACTTTTGTGTTGTTTTTATTTTCTTGATGGGTTTCATGAGGGGGGGGGGGGGGTGTTGTAACAGAAAGAGAAAGAGATAGCTGCCGGTTATTTTGTTGTTGAAATTGTTGATGATGGAGATGCTGTTGCTGTTGTCAGCATTGTTGTTGTAGTTGTTCGGCGGCGGCGGCATAATGCCAATTTCGAATAAGTTTTTTTTTTTATTATTGTTGTTGTACGGCTCTTTGAACATGTGCTCACATTTTGTTTGCTCGGAACAAATAGTGTACACCAACAAAAAGAGAACCAAGGGGGAAGCAGACGGCTCAAATAGTAAATCTCCTTTTTTATTGGATTCTAGGGAGTTGTACTAATAATCAGGATAATCTCTCAAAAGGAATACCGGGCAAGATTTTCTAAAATACCTAAAATACAAATTGCCCAATTGATTTAGCTTTAATAAATCTTAAATCGATATTTCTTGAGCTCCAATTGTAATGTTAATCCTTTCGTTAATAATGTTTAATATTTGATCAATGTTCAATTTCAAAAATACATTTTCAAACCGGATGCTCTAAGTTGAGTAGAGTATGAGTGTAAAACAGATGAGGCCTTCGGAAGATAACCAACAAATAATAAATACAATATATTTTAAGCTGTTTTAAGTCTTGAACTGGTTACAATGCAAAGAGGTAGAAAAGAACCGTCTTTAAATATGATTAGTAGCTCATGGATTGGTTTTTTCCTTTCTTTTTTTGATATCAACAAAAGTCATTTAAATTACTCTAACTTTTAAATGTCTAAAAGATTTAAGTAGCTTTATAAAAGGTGTAGTAAAATTATTCGATTATGTCATTGCGAATCTCTCAGATAAAGTCCGCAAGAAAAATTATCTTGAATTTGCGCAATTTTGTTATTGAATTTTAATGAAATTGGTTCTTCTAGACTTAGAAAATATAACTCCTAAATATTAAAAAAAAATATATTTTCCATAGTTATATCTCATTTAAAATTTTGTATTATATTAACTAATATATATCTTACTATCCAGCCATATATCTATCTATCTATCTATCTATCTATCTATCTATCTATCTATCTATCTATCTATCTATCTATCTATCTATCTATCTATCTATCTATCTATCTATCTATCTATCTATCTATCTATCTATCTATCTATCTATCTATCTATCTATCTATCTATCTATCTATCTATCTATCTATCTATCTATCTATCTATCTATATATCTATCTATCTATCTATCTATCTATCTATCTATCTATCTATCTATCTATCTATCTATCTATCTATCTATCTATCTATCTAATTATCTATCTAACTATCTATCTATCTATCTATCTATCTATCTATCTATCTATCTATCTATCTATCTATCTATCTATCTATCTATCTATCTATCTATCTATCTATCTATCTATCTATCTATCTATCTATCTATCTATTTATCTATCTATCTATCTATCTATCTATCTATCTATCTATTTATCTATCTTTCTATCTATCTATCTATCTATCTATCTATCTATCTATCTATCTATCTATCTATCTATCTATCTATCTATCTATCTATCTATCTATCTATCTATCTATCTATCTATCTATCTATCTATCTATCTATCTATCTATCTATCTATCTATCTATCTATCTATCTATCTATCTATCTATCTATCTATCTATCTATCTTTCTATCTATCTATCTATCTATCTATCTATCTATCTATCTATCTATCTATCTATCTATCTATCTATCTATCTATCTATCTATCTATCAATCTATCTATCTATCTATCTATCTATCTATCTATCTATCTATCTATCTATCTATCTATCTATCTATCTATCTATCTATCTATCTATCTATCTATCTATCTATCAATATGGTATCACATAACTCACAAAAATACTTATACTAATCTTGTGAAATTTAAATCTTTAGGAACGTTTAATTTTTAAAATACCAGGAAAATATTGTTCAAAAAAACGTTTTTTTTTACCTAGTTTACTTCTACAGATGATTACTTTACCTAGACGCTCTATTAACTTTTATTTTATAACCGGCCAATTAAATTTGCATAAAAAATCAATATTCACAACAAATAGAACAAAGTAACGATTTTGTTTTAACACGAAAATGTTCCCTCTACCTGCCTACGAAAGATAAAATTTTCAGCGTTCAAATACAAATACAAGATACGAAAATCCCTAATCTCCTCCGGCAAGAAACTGTTTGCATTTCGCACATTTGCGTTGTGTGTATTTAAAAGTGAAATCCTGCTGGTGTTCCAAGGAAAGCAACGTAAGTAATACGAGTATCTTTGGGTAGTTCCGGTGTAAAATAAAATTATTAAAGACCTTGAAATATGTACAAAAGAAATTTGTCTAGTGCGATAGTTTTCTATCTTTTGTTAGGTAGAAGAGTGCGTAAATTATTGTTAAATTGTTAAAATTGTTTAAAAATACTTAAAAGATTTTTTTAATAGTTTCACAAAAGCGATCTTAATCTAATCGTATATAGTTATTTGGTACTGATAGATACTTCTTGTCCGCATCGCAGTACTGCAAGACTTAACTGCTCGCTAATTAAATGTATTTCATTATATGACAATTTTCTTGAGAGGCCCAAGATGCCCGCATTGCTCAATTTATTCTTTACTTTTGTTGTTGTTGTCTTTGTTGTTGTTTTTTTATTGCCATAACGAAACTGTGTTCACATTTGACGACGGAACCGGACCGAAACGAAGCGGTCGATTGTCTTTGCGGCCCATATTGAATTTCTATTTTCAGAGTTGTTCCATTCGAGCATTTAATGAATTTATCAGTACGAGGAATCTTTCTTGCGTTTTTATTGTTGCACACACTTAATCACACACACACGCATACACACACACGCACACACACGCACATTTCGAGTAGAAGTTATAAAAGATTGTATTTGACATTGAAAAGCGACCATTGTAAATTGGGATTTTATTGCATTTTAATGGTTCATTTTAATGGTCGAGAGAGCTACATACAAAACAAAAGTATGGAAATTTCTTCTGAAGGTTCATTCGAAATGTTGAACTGTAAATGTGGAGCACATGTTTGCCTAATAGTTTGTGTTTATTTGTTGTTATTGTTGTCTCAAACGCTCATCCGGTCGATGTGCATTCTCGGATATGGAATAACATATCTAAAAATATCTTTTATAGTTGAAGTAACAAACTATAAAACGGAAAAAGGATTTTAATACTAGATTAAACTAATTAAATGTGCTAAATATACATTGGACATATTTAACCCTAGCTATGAAACTTATCGGGCACCCGTCGAAATTCCAAACAAAATATTTGTATTTCCTAACTTATCGGTTTCAAGAATGAAGCCGAGTGTACTTTACGCAAAATCTTAAACGATGTCTGTTATAAAAACAAGGAATTGGTCAACTCCATCTGGTATCGCTAGGAACCCAGTCGGTCTGTGTGAGGCTTTGAGTAGCCAGACTAAACTAACCTAACCTATCATGTCGGTTTTGTCTGTATTTATCATAGGTTTGGGTTAGGTTAAGTTAGAGTGGCGATAATGCCTCACATAGACCAAAATAGGTCCATAGCGATACTCCCTTTAATTGTAAAAAAGCGTTGAACTTACTTTGAGATATTTTGAATTAATCTTAAAAAAATTCAAGCGCATATTTTACGTCTGTCTATCGCTTTGGAGACTGACACTCTTTGCAAAATTGGGCTTTTCATTCAGTATTCAAATGAAAGATTTGAGGAACGTAAAGAAAAGTCCTTCTCGATAATACATACGATATAAAATATTTAATAAATAATTCTAACCCGCTCCTTAGTAGTAATTAAACAATCAATTAGCACTAGTCGATTAAAAAAGATAAGTTGTGGAGGTCCATACAAATACAAATACACAACAATTCCACCTGAACACTTTTTTGGTTAAACGAAAAAATTTAGTTCAAGTCTGTAGGATACATTCATACATACATATACATATGTATATTAGTTTAAAAAAAAAGGTGATGTGGTATAAAAGTTTTATAGGATCAAGATAAATCAATAATAAATTTATTTAAATGAGAATTTTAATGGGCTGCATTTGTCTTATAATTTTTGTGCAACAACAAAAATATTTATTTATCTGAAAACTAATTTTGAAGTTATTTAGATGACAAATTTGGAAATGATTGATCGTATCTGCCTATGGAAATTTTCCGTTTTAATATGAACTAGCTTTTATATTGAAGTTTTTTTCTTTAAATAAAGTTGAAATTATATCTTTCCGATATAAATAAAATTGTTGTTATATCTTGTTGATTTCATTTGCATATCAGTTTTATTAAATTTTATTGACTTTTCACTAATATCTCAAAGTTGTTTATTGCATCGATATGGAACTGTTTCATTTGCGTGTAAGCCATTATTGTTGATATTGGGCTTGCAGTTATAACATTAATCCTTTGTAAATATGTTTTATAACGATGATTACATAGATTTTAATATATAGAATTGGATTCAGAGCAGAAGAAAAACATACATCTTAAAAGTTGAGTTGTTGCGTTTTGTTATGGATCTCCTTAAATATAATAAAAATTGATAGTTTTGACATTGGTCAAATTTTTACCATATTCCAACAAATTGTACAGACCTTAAAGTAAGCGCTATTAGTTTAAAAAATAGCTGAATAAAATTTTAATAAACAAGTCGAAAAAAACCGATTCGGCAAAAATCTTTTCGACAGTGGGTCAAAGAAGATATCTTACTCGCAAAAATATATTTCTCTGATTTGAGACATTTTTTGGACCGCTTTTGTTTGCGATTTTAGGTCCTAGAAAAAAGATCCCGAACGAGACAAACGGAGTACTAAGATAATTTTAAGTTATAATAAATAGGATAAACATAGAACATAGAATTTAAGCTTCCTCTTGTGAATACAAAAGCAACACTATAATAACAACAATAAAAAAAGAAAGAAAAACAAGTACAATTTGCTTTTTCGCCATTTGAAATGCAAAATTAATGGACAGTAGCAAAAAACAAAACAGAAGAAAGGCAAAAAAAAGAAGAAGCAAAACACCGGCCAAAGCCAAACAAAATTGCAAAACACATTCAACCGTTCCTGCTATTCATTCCGGACAACTAACAACAATTCTGGCCTAAACAGAAAAAATGCAAGGCACGTAGAATGTATTGAATAATTACATTCGGCATGAACTTGGAATCCCAAATGAGCCGACCGAGCCGAGCCAAGCCAAGCTGAGCTGCATTTGAGGGGTAACTTTTTTAACATTACTTTTTATATTTATATTCTTCTTTTTTTTTCTCCTCTATTTTTTGTTGTTGTATATTGTATACGTTTTTAGTTAATATTTTTTTTGCATAGAAACAGGAAATGAATGCACATGGAAATTACGTAAAAAAAAGATTAATGGCTTTTGGGAAAAAAAAAGTTTTCGTTTTTTTGGTTGTTTTTGTTTTGTTTTTTGTTGTTGTGTGAAATTTAATTTAAAATTAACTTTTAAATTAATTCTAAAGAGGCGAGCGAGCGTGCCCACACCACAGCTCACGGAGTTCCCGTCGATATTTCGCTGTAAATTTGAGCGCTTTTGTGGAACTTTACAGGTTTTAAGTATTTCTGCGATGAGAAATTACATTCGTCAGTGGAATTGGGATTTCTTACAAGCGTTGCAATCGTGTGTGATGATGCTCTTCACTGACTGATCAATTCAGGTGTCAAAAGAATCAATCATCATTAACGCAATCAAATCGAACATTTCCAATGAAATGCAATACCGAAAGGTTTGTTTTTTTAATTCAATTAAAATCGCTGTCACAGTTTTTTGAAATAAAATTGTATTCTTTTGAAAAATAAATTAAAATAAAATTTGATTTATCGCTCTCGAATTACGCTTGCGACTGGTCCATCAACTTCCCTGAGTCACTCGATTTCTGGAATCTACTCGTACTTGCATGCAAGTAGACTTGTATTATCTTCGAAATACAACACTGCGTTAAATCAGCTGTTTAACAGTAATACACCTTTAAAAGAAACACGTTGACTACATGAATCTGTTTTACGGTTTACGGGCAGAAGGGTTTGCCCGCGCAATTAAACTTTATATATTTAGTTACTCTATCGCCCCTCCCTTTATTTCTTTCGTTAACCGACAGCTCAATTAAACATAAGCCCTAGTGGCAAAGCAAGTGAAATAATGGGGCAAGTTGCAGTTCTCTGTATGTCATACGTTGATAGGGTTTCCTCTTTAAATTTTTTTTAAGTCAAAATTATTATCATTTTTTTTTTTTTCATAACCCAAAAATAAACCACAAAACACGCCATTGACCTCCCGGGAACGTGTCGGCGTCAGTGTTGCCTCCGACGCCATCGCCATCGCTGCCGCCACCGTCGCTGATGCTGCTGTGTCGTTGGAATTTGTATGATTGCATTTATCACTGGCGGCCGCACTGCTAAAGTACATATGAGTGTGTGAGTGTTTGTGTGTGTGTGTGATTGCGACAACATGCCTGAGTGCCCGCTAAATTATTTCACTCTTATCGCGTTTGCCCTCATGGCGGGGGGCTTGGCTTTTGGTTTGGCTCGCATGGCTGCAACTAGTTCGACGCGTGTACGCGCGTTCGCATATCGCCAACCATCGATGAGATGGTAAGTGGTGGATATGAGGGGGAGTTGGGGGGAGGGGGTTGGGGTTAATCACAGCATGCGCATTTTATATTTTTTCATCACGTATATTAAAATACTATTGATATATGTAATTCATTTTTAAAGAGCACAAGTCCAGTATATGACAACATGCTCACATGTGTTTCGGAGTAGTTTTATCGATATCACAAAAAAAAAACTATCGAAATGGCGATAACAACCGAAAATATGATAAGTAAAACGGGAAAATAAAATATGGTTTATAAAAAATCATCACAAAAAAGTTAATGAAAATTGATGATTTGTCATCGGAGATTTTTGAGGTTCAACTTGTCAATTTAAAAAATTCCGTAAACATTTTTTTGAAACTTTTGTAATAGCTCTGTACGGTCCGAATTATCTACTTTCAAATGATACCAATGTTTTACTTCGAGATTATAGAAAGGAGCATACTCGTATAAGAAGTAAACTCTGTTTTTTTTTTGTAAATAGTTTTTGTTTGGGTGTACAATATTCCATGGATAAGTATCGCTGAAATAAATTTTTTTTGTATTAAAGATCTTGGCCGTCTAAGTACCTAAAAATAAGCGAGTCGAGTTTTTAATATGGGCTACTTAGTCGTAGATTACTAGTAGTATTCCCATGAAGTTTATGTATCCTAAACTTAGATTAAATCACAGGTTAGTAAATTGAATCATCAATATTTTTTGACTCTGCATGGCTCATGTTTCCTTTAAGAGAAAACTAACATTTTTGTTTTTTTTTTATTGGCAATATTATTGTGGGAAATTAGCCATAATCTAGAAAGTCTTGCATGAGTTCTAGATACAATCTACAAACTATTTAGTATTAATAAATTGACAGGTTTTTATGACAACAGTCAGGTCAGCAAATACTCAGCGCTGACTCAGTGGCAAGGTTCTTTTTTCCCACCATCCAAACACGCCTGGCACCTAAGAAACCGACAACAACAGAATGATAAGAGATTCTCTTATTCATGGTCTTGTTTTGCGATCCTTGGCATTCGATTCGAAATTCGACACATAAATTACACGATCGCATTAAGCGTTTCCTCTCAAAAAAATGACGCTTTTTAAATTTTCGGTGTTTTCTTTCTTTCTTTCTTTCGTTGTTGTTGTTTTTGTTGCTGTGCTGTTCAGCATTGCAACAAAATATGTCCTTAACACACTACGACTGGGATGTTGAAATTTCCTGGAAACGCGCCAACATAGAGGCGCGCTTTAAGAACTGCAAGCAACGAGCTATAATGTTAATGAAATACAAAAACAAAAAATGAAACACAATTTCTTCAGAATTTTAACAATTCAATAAAACTAAAAAAAAAAATACAACAATAACAACAACCAAAAAAAAAGGAAAAGGAATACGAAAATGTGCAGTCATCCGGTGCCGTTAATTATGAGTATTATTATATGCGTTGGAATGACGGAAGAGAGGCTTGGTCGGTCGGTCGGTCGGTCGTTTGGTTGTTTCTTTAAGACGCGCAGAAATTCCGTCAACGAAATACTCGTCGTATTATGCAAAATCATGATGGCAACATTTGTATTCGCTGTGTGTTCCACAGTAGGCGGTGCCATAGGTTCGAGCATACTTGAATTCCTTTATGCGAGTTCGACTGGCGTGCGAAATCAATCGGTAAATCAACGGTTAAGAAATGCAGCTTACTATATACATACATACATACATACATACATACATACATACATACATACATACATACGAGTGTAAGCAGGATATTATCACGAGAAATATTCTTTTGTGGGAGTCCACACTGATCGGAGGACAGTTTTGTTTGTTTCGCAATGCCTGCAAGAGAAGCTGTGATTCATGTGTAGAGAATTTTACAAGACCATCGTTAAATTTCTTCATATTTTTGGAAACGTTTTTGATTAAATAAAATGTAAAATGTTTATTGTAATAAGTTTTAGAAAAAATCAGGAATTGATCTTAGCTCTGTTATCCTTTTGTTAATAGTGTAAGTCCAACTTTCTCATCAACTCATCATGTCTTGCTTACTCACTTTCATCGATCGGTAAATCAGAAGCAGGAATTTTTGTGGAAGCCCACACGGATCAGAGGCAGGCTTATATGTAACGTAAAACTGGTCAGAGAAACTGTGATTCATGTGTAGAGAATTTTACAAGACCATTTTCAAGTTGATATTATTTTAGTTAAGTTGTTTATACAATAAAATGTAAAATTGTTATTCAAATGAGTTTTAGGATGTGTCTGGAACTTGATTTTACTTTGGTTAGGTATTTAGACGCTTTGCTATCTCAACAACTTGATGACATCAGGAAGATCTTCCTTCAATTGCAAACAATTTGTTGGTTTCAAGACTTTCTTCCTTGTTCATAGACGAACTTTAGTAAAATTCATTTTTCCAACTGAAAATACTTTTCAAAGTAAAGTGTCCACTGGCCCAATTAATGGGAACAGAAATGTTTTCTCTTTCTTCTTCTACTCCAATTAAAAACAATTTCTTAGTCGCATTAATTTTGGAAGATATCTTGAGTAGAAAATCGGTTTTTTTTTTAGCTAAAAGTTGTTTATGAATAAGCGAGTCAATTGAATTTATTTCAAATTAAGAATTAATTTTCCGATTTTCTTTCTTTAATTTTCCCACGAAAACAAAACCTATTATTGAATCCTTTAAAAACAAAAGTCATCTCTGGTAAAAACCGCCTCTTTCGCCTAAATCTATACAAGATTATCCTCGGCATTTCCATAAATTTGTTGTTAAATCTGTATCGATACAACACATGTGCACAAATTCCATAATTAGTATGTAAAATATTCGAAAATGCATGAAGATTGAAATCTCCCTCGATATATAGTATATAGTATATATGTATATATATATATACAATATATAGTATAGTACATTCATTTTTAATATGCAATATTTATGCACTTGTCTCTTGCATTGTTATTCAAATTCTTTGTGAATTATTTTGTTTTGCTTTTTGTTTTTGTTTTTGTTGTTGTTGTTGTTGTTGTCGTTTGTTCGTTCGTCTGGATCACTGGAAATTGCAAATAAGTTTCTCGGCGCTGCACGAGGTGGAGTTTTAATTCATGAAATTCATATAGGCTGGGCTCGGTTTCGGTTCGGTTTGACTTGGCAGTCGACTGGCTGGGTATATATGGCAAATCGTGGTGTGGCCTGTGCCTGTGCCTGGCTCCATGGAAACTTTCCTATTCATATGCAAATTTCCACTTCGACATCTTTTGGCAACAACAAAAACAACAACAACAAGTTCAACAGCAGCAACAAGAAGCACATGTGCCTGGGTGTAACAGCGCCAGCCAGTGCTTCGTGGTTGTTCCTACCCGCTTTTGCCTCCTCCTAAACGTACATACATTATTATTCCACTCATGATTGTGTCCATAAGTGCCGCTTCTTTTTTTGTTTTTTTGTTTTCTTTTTCTTGTTTGTTGTTGTTGTTGCTTTTATTTTTCCTTATTGCCTTTCGATAGGTTTAATGTTGAGAAATGAATTTTGAAGTGGTTTTTTGAATTCATGACGATTTTGGAAACGCTTTTTGTTGTTGTCGTATTTAGGTGTGTAATTTTGACAAACCTGCGGTGACCCACAACTTGGACTCTGTTATACGACAGCAAATGTATGTGCGAGTATTTATTATTTTTTAAAAGTTATTATTTTTTTTTTATATAGATATTAGCATTAATTATGTCGCTATTGGGTTTGGTTGCCTCAACGTCCAGTAAAAGACTTCTCCTTCAAATACAACTAAAGCGTAAGCGTATTTAGGACTACGATTGGAAGATAATTTTACAATATTTCGTACTATTGCAAAAAAGAAAGGGTTATAGACCAACGAAGTGAAATATTAACAATTTTGTTGTTGCTCTTTTAGTTCCAAGAAAAGTGTGTAAAATAAAATTTTTTATTTGGACTTTAACTTATAAGGAAAAAATAAAAATAGAGGAAGTCTTTAGACTAAATCGTTTAAGAGAATTAAACGATTTTCTAAAATCTATTACAGTCGTCTCTGGGTATAGTGAACACCCAAATTTTTACATGGAGTACTCTAAATAGTGAACAATCGAAATGCTTTTCAAAATTTTATTCACTATTTGGAGGTTAGTGAATAAAATTTTGAGAGCAACTTCAAGCAGATAGCAATAAAAAACACAAACAAAAAACTCTCCTGATGATGCTGGTATACTAGCACTGCGAAGTCTACGTGAAAAATCGGACCAATCGGTCAATTTCAGAACGCAAGAACAACAAATGTCCAGCTTGAAAGAGTGAACAACCCGGATATAGTGAACAGTCCTTGCCGTAATTAGTTTCCTATATCCAGAAACGACTGTAAACGATTTCCTAACGTCTATTATATATTAAATGTTGTACACTTGACTAAGCCTGGTAGTGTTAGGGACCTAATAGGTTTATGCCTGGCCTCGGCCGACCACCTAACCTAACTAAACCAACCTATGTTATAAATATTCATCAAATAGAAAACAACTTCATAGATCAATACTGATCAGTAAGTTAAGAAGATGTGAATACATTTGGCTTTGAGATATGTAGACTATCTTGATACGTATCTAAACAGTTCTGTTTGTATCTGTTACATATTTAGGTTTAATCTTAGAAATCTCTATAATCTACAATAACATCTGATTAAATCTTAACCCATGTATGAACTCACTTAAAGAGATTCACTTAATTTACGAATCTGATCAGAGCTAATCGTATTCACACTTTTTAATAGGGATAGCAAATAGATATAATGGTAACCCCAAACTCGACAAAGAATCTTTTTAAACAACATTTTAACAAACCGTAAGATAGCGACTTTAAAAAATTATTCAGTTAAATATTAATCCAAGGAATGAATTTTCCAATTGATAACAATGAATTTAGGAAATTTTCTTTTGTTATCGATACACTCTGATATGGATAACAAGACAAAATTCATTGGTATGAAGTTAGGAAAAAGACCATCTCTCAAACGTTTAAGGGACTTAAAGATTTTATAGCTTTTTTAACTGTTCAAGCAGAAGACCTTCGCTTCTTTAGAAGCCAGTTTCGAACATTCTAATGGCTTCAAATCCGCTCTCTAAATCACAAACAATTCTGAAAGTCATCTTTCTGGGTTGGGGGGGGGACCCCTACTGATATTAGTGGAACTGGTTAGAACAGACTCATGTGCATGTTAAACGCACAATCCGCATCTAATCACTGGCATTGTGCGAAGAGGGGACTATCCCGACGACCGACCCCATGACGTGCAGTCATAAATCACGATGACTGCATATGAAAATGTTTGGATTTCGGTTTTGGATTTTTTTCATCTTTCGGACTGACTTGCGACGATCATTCACGTTTTCGTGTGCACCAAACGAGTTCGCGAGCATAAACACACTAAAACAAGAACAACATTAAAAACAACAATAACAACAAATGCAACATCAACAAAATCGAAATGTTTATCAAAAGCACGAGCATCGCGCGAAAATCTGGCAACGCGCGCTCTCGCAATGCGGTCGCGCATCTTTTGAGTTCATGGTCGTTTGATGGAACGAACGAACGAACGAACGGATAAAGCAGAAGCTGCAAATGCGATGTTGCCAAACAACATTTGCACTTTTTTTTCTGTATTTTTTTTTCACTTCTTTGCGCATAGAATTTTTAGAAAAGAAGCGAGTGTACAAGGGGGCGACGACGGCAGTAAAATGCTTTGGAAGAGGTGCGGCGCAAATAATCAATGGAATCATTTAGCACCATTTCGAGAGTTCGAGTTCGAGTACGAGAAGAAGTATGAACATCATCAGTAACACTCGTTTTCAGTTTACTGGGTACTAGCGTACTCATGCCAAAATACAACAACAACAACAAACACCCACAATATACCAAGAAACCCGTCGAGGATGAACGCCGAACGCCGATATCGAAGAAGTCGCGGAGTAGGTAGAGAGAGGTAGAGGTAGAAGATGAAGCAGACAAGACCAGTCGATTACCAAACAGACCGGGAATTATAGCAATAAATACAAAGAGACGGACGGACGGACGGACGGACGGACGGACAAACAGACAGACAGACAGACAAACATCATGCAAAATAAATACGCAAATAATGGAAAGTACACAGCGTCGTATATGAATGTATGTCTGTATGTAGGTACGAAGTCTACCACAGTTCGAGTTCGAGTACGCGTCGCTATATATGGGTGTACTACTTTTTATTGTTGCTTTTCTTATTTTGTTGGGTTAGGTCAGTTTCTTATTAAGACGAATGAACGAATGAACGAACGAACGAACGAACGAACGAATGCAAAGAAAATAAAACGAAGTGCCAAGCAAATAAAATAAATATAATAAAAATAGTCACAACAAAATACGTACAAAGTGTTTGAGAAGTATAGGAATGGTAAAAGTAACACGCAAAATTATGACGAAAATAGCGAATGTCGACGATGACGATGACGACAAGACACTTGAACACTTGGTGTTTGTTATTGTTTTTGTATTTCTTTGAATAATGTCTATTGACCTAAAGACGTGTCTTACGATACAATGGTGCAGTTTGGCCAGTGTTTGATGTGTAGGATTTCGATTTTTATTGGATCATACTAAGAAGAAGTGGATTTAGATTCTTTTGCAACTGGAACAAATGCAATAATCGAAAAATCGTAGAATTTTAAATACAATGTTTTGAAGTCTGATTTTCATTGTTTTTTTTTTGTAGAGATTTCTTGATTGCTTGTTTCTCTATAATTCCCAGTTGTTTTAAATATCGAGGGAATCTAATGTTAATATTTTAATCACCTTGTCCGGACTTTGATATGAATATGAATAAGTGTAAGATTTTAAGTTATTGAAATTTCCCTTTGTTTACCGTTGTAGCATTGTTAAATTACGGCGGTGGGCGTTAAATTGATCCAAACACGCCCATTCTCTGTGAAGTTGTCCACACAAGCTTAGTTATCAAATTTCGGAATATTAATTCAGAAGCAATATTGTTGTTATAATCGAATATTTTCACTTTATTTGATCAGTTGGGGGCGTGGCAGATTTTTTTTTGCCCTTAACCTTCCTGGACGTGAGCACAGCATTTCCACCTAATTTTATCGAATAGTTTAGACTCGCAAAGAGAACAAAGAAAGATAGAAAAAAGGAAGGAAAGAAAAAAAGAGATATAAGATATATAACATAGATAGATAGATAGATAGATAGATAGATAGATAGATAGATAGATAGATAAATAGATAGATAGATAGATAGATAGATAGATAGATAGATAGATAGATAGATAGATAGATAGATAGATAGATAGATATATAGATAGATAGATAGATAGATAGATAGATAGATAGATAGATAGATAGATAGATAGATAGATAGATAGTTAGATAGATAGATAGATAGATAGATAGATAGATAGATAGATAGATAGATAGATAGATAGATAGATATATAGATAGATAGATAGATAGATAGATAGATAGATAGATAGATAGATAGATAGATATATAGAAAGATAGATAGATAGATAGATAGATAGATAGATAGATAGATAGATAGATAGATAGATAGATAGATAGATAGTAAGATAGATAGATAGATAGATAGATAGATAGATAGATAGATAGATAGATAGATAGATAGATAGATAGATAGATAGATAGATAGATAGATATATAGATAGATAGATAGATAGATAGATAGATAGATAGATAGATAGATAGATAGATAGATAGATAGATAGATAGATAGATAGATATATATATATATATAGATAGATAGATAGATAGATAGATAGATAGATAGATAGATAGATAGATAGATAGATAGATATATAGAAAGATAGATAGATAGATAGATAGATAGATAGATAGATAGATAGATAGATAGATAGATAGATAGATAGATAGATAGATAGATAGATAGATAGATAGATAGATATATAGATAGATAGATAGATAGATAGATAGATAGATAGATAGATATATAGATAGATAGATAGATAGATAGATAGATAGATAGATAGATAGATTACTACTTTGAGTAACGCTTCCACCTAACATAAATTGAATATGAGAAATTTGGCAACAGTGTACACCAAGTAACCAAATACATCAGTCTAGCCTAATTGCCACGCCTATTTCTCTTATTTTCCGATTTTCTACAAATTTTTTAAACTTAATATTGGCTTAAATTTGTCTGTTTGTCGCTGATGATGTATAACGAATCATGTGTCAAACTGCCAAAAATAATCACTACTACCGCAACGAATTATGCTAATTTTTAGTATGAGTATAAAAAAAACCAAAACTACTTATTAAAAAAAAACAAATGTACTTCAAATCGCAAACCAAAAATCCAAAGCAAAACAACAACACCAACAACAACAAAAAGTACAATAATAATAAATTGTTCAAAGTGGGCATTAAATTAAAATAAATTTACTAAATGGCCGCAATTTATCGCTGACATCAAAATTTGACAGCTTATTTAGGTTGTTAATGTGCGAGTTTTTGTTGTTTTTATTTTTTTTAAATTTTGTATTCGCAAAGTTTCGGGTTTTTTTGCTTTGCTTTGCTTTGCTTTGGTTTTTTCGACACTTCGCTTTGACTGTGTATTTGAGTTTGTTTGTGTTTGCGCGTTTGCGTGTGTGTGTTTGTATGTTTGTCAGCGTTTCTAACTGAATTTGCAAATTGGCTGTCGCGGTCGTTCACCATTTTGTTTATTTATGTTTTGTTTTGCTCTGATTTTTCTTTCATTAACGTCGTTTCTTGTTATTGTTGTTGTTGTTGTTTACATTTCTTTATTGTTATTGTTGTTGCTAATTTTGTTTTAATGTCGTTGCCACGTTGTTGTTGGTTTATTTATTCTACTTGTTAAAATAGAAGAAGAAGCACGCCTACATTCTGCGTGCGTGCATTTGTTTGCTTCTGAAATACCGTTGCGCATAGTGTTGCCAACTCAGCTTAGTAAAGCGATAAAAACTTAAGTCGAATTTAAATTTGGAACTGCTTTTAACTGCTTTTAATATTTAATCGTTGCGTTGCGTTGTCAAGTCAAATTCTTTTTCTTAATCGCATTATTTGTGAAGCTAACTTCGAGGCAATTATTAAATACAAAATATAACGAACAGCTTAAACAATTTAATTTGTATTTTTAATTAATTTCATTTAATTAATTTACTTAATTATAAATTGTGGCCATTAAAAGCGACTTAAAACTGCCCACCATCGATCGAACCGAATTGCTGCATTTGTGCCGCTCTGTTATTCAGCGACAGCTGACTTGACAGCTGTCAGCTGATTTTAGTTTTCCATTGCACTATGGTAGACATTTTTATAGAGTCAATTTTTTAAGCTTTGAAGCTTAATTTTAATTTCTTGACTTAGAGTTAGAAATACTATTGCCTCTCGAAAATGGCGATACACTGCGAAAAAAAACACTTTAAATCTAAAAGAAAAACGATCTTGAATCAAATTAAATCGAATCTTAGTTCAAGACTTAATATTCTTATTTTTAAATCAAATCGGTTGTAATTTAATATCAATAATTTCAGTTTGAATTTAAGATTTTACGCTTGTTTTAAGATTTTTATTTAAATTTTAGCTTTTTTAATTATAATTCGAGACCTCCCAATCATAATTTGAGTTAAAACGAAACAATCTGAAACCAAAACCGATCGTTTTTAAATTTAGATTGCGAGTTTTATCTTAGTGTACGTTTGGTTTGAACTGTAGGCTGAAGGCATCCAAGCGAACTGCTTCAAAAATAAATGCCCCTAATAGTGAATGGAATATTATAATAATATTGCATCAAGCCCAAAGCTGCATTCAGCCTTTGCCGCCTTGGGCCAGAGCGCCTTTTGGTTGATACTATAAAGTTGCTTTCTTCAAGCCACGCCTCAAGCTAAAATATTTATAAGTAGTTTAGACAGAACGGTTTTTTTTTTAATCGAACTTGTAATCTACAATTCAAAATCGTAGGTTTAGATTACTTTGAATTGATATCGGTGAGGATATGTGACGTCACAAGTTCCAGTAGATAAACCAAAAATGATGGAATACTTAAAACTCAACATTCATCAAGTTTATGCAAAAAAAAAAACAGCAATAGCTGCCCGAAAAAGTGAAGTTCTCGGTAATTGGAGATCCAAATTTCCGTTTTTTCGTTTTATTGACAAAGACTTTTTAAAGGTCCGAGTAAAATTTATCGGTTAACCGGATTTTATTATTTGACATCATCGCTTTTAAAACCAATTACTTTTGAGTGTTATTGTAAGTAAATAAAAGAAAATGTTACTATTCAATTAAAAATAATTAAAATTGACATTCACACAGTGCCCGACATATTTTACACTACAGTGAACAATGAACCAAAAAACACACACACACACGCACAGCAACAAAAACAGAAAAGAAAAACAGAAAAAAAGCGACTGTCATAATTTTTACACTTGAATAATTTCCATACAACAAATGTCAATTTTAATAGGTCAAGTCGAAAGAACCACAATTATTACAAACAAACAAAAAGTGGACAAAACTGCATGGAAATTGTACTTAGGTAAAGCTAACAACAACAACAATAACAACAACAACAACAATAACAACTTGAACAAAACAAAAGCTCCATTTAAGCCAATTAACACGATACAAAAAATAAGAAAAAAAAAACTACGGAATTCGTAGAATTGCATGTCAAAAACGACCGAACGCAACATAAGCGCATAAAAGCATAAAAACCGACAAAAACATGAAAAATTTCGAAAAATACAAAAAACATACAAAAACAACAAAAATAGTGAGAAAAGTTGTAATGAAAAAAAATACAACAAAAAGACCACATGCCGAAATACATTGACTGAAAACAATCAATTTTTGCCATATCGAAAAGTTAAAGGCGTAAAGGCAACACTTCTCAGGCCAATGAAAAACTACAAACACACACACACACGCACAATAACAACAACAAGAACAGCAACAACCACACGGCAACACTCAAAATTAGAAATGCCTCCAGGGTTGATATTGACTGACTGCACACTGCGAAAAAAAAAATACCAACAAAAATATCGAACATTCGTTTTTTTTTTTTTTTTTGTAATCGAAAATAACCGAATAAAGTTTTACATTGGTATTGGTATAGGGTTACAGTTTCCACCCAAATAAAATGTTTTTTTCTTTAGAACACTTTAGAAAAAATTGAATACGAAACTCCAATCCGAAAAAGCAACAAACTCGTCAATGCGACCAAGGCAAAGATACCAGAATAGTCTCCTCGCTCGTTCGCTCGCTGCGATATCACGCTAGGCCAGGCCATAGTCATAGCCATAGCCATGGCATACCATATTATTAAGTGTAGCCGGCAGCAATTAAGTGAGATAAGCAAACAATAATGTTCCTAGTCACGTACGGACTTGGGACATTTTCTCACTTACGATGATGACGGAGACGGCGACGACGACGACGACGACGACGGCGACGACAACTACGACGTTCGCTTCGGCATAGTATTACAAGGTTGTCAGCGCGCAGGCGGTGTACAGTGGGGAGAAGATACGTTTAGATGAATTGAACGCTGGATGAAATGGGCGGACAAACGGTCGAGATCTAAATGGATAGACTTTCAAAGCGACAGATAGTCGAATGGCAACACAGTTTCAAATAGAAGTCAAACTCATGGACTGACAGACAAGGAGACAAACAGACAATCAGACAGATAGACAAATATCTACATTTTTGTGTGTGTATCGTGTTGTTAACACGTTATGCTTCAATTTATCGAGAATTTCATTTGATTTCGGTTATTTCGTTTTGTATGTGGGCCATTCTAAAGTCTCATCATCGACATATGGAAAAAGACTTTGTTCGTCTGGGGGGGAATCTGACGGTTGGCGATTATGATGAGACAAAATTTGAATCTTCAATTGGAGGTCTGACAAGAAGTAAAATTATTTAAAAAAAAAATTCCAACAGTTTTTTAAGTCTTTCTTTATCAATTTCTATGGGGGACTTAAAATCCAAAGATTCCTTGGGCCTCATATTTAATTATAGATGGCTACTAGACTTTTTTACAATAACTCCTTGTAAAGTACATTAGTTACTATTATTTCAGTTGAGACCAGTTTTATGAAAAATTTCTATTCAGATGAAATGTCGGTAGGATTAGGAATAGTCTGACAATGGTCTCAGCTCAAATTAAAATTAAAGCTACAAAGAGAATCTCTTTACTACTTCTAAAAGTCAAATTAAAAATCCAAAAAATATTTATAGTTTCTCGTGCCGCAAATTTTCGGAATGGCTGATATTTATCACCATCAAGGCACACGAATATTTCCACTGCATCCAAATCTTTCTATGGCTTCTTTCGGTTTGCCATTGTTTGACTCACTATTTTTTTTTTTTTTTTGGTTCAATTCCAAACATTTTCGGGAGGGTGTTCTTTTTTCTTTCGGCTACATTTGGTACTCGAATATCGAATCATGTTTCCGAATTACTGCTGCTCGACTGCATCGAACTGTGTTACAAATGTAGCATTCAGCATTCTCGTATGTAGTTCCACATTTGGTATCTCTTCTCATGCCGTTGTGAATGTCATCAATCTTTCGTGCTAATTGTTTACTCCTCGCTCGACATGAGTGCATGAAGCTGTGTTTCTTTAACGGCAGAGAGCGGTTCCCCTCTACTGAGCGATTCCGTCCGTTCGTTCGTCCGTCCGTCCGTCCGTCCGACAGTCAGTCGTCTTGACATACCCTATTGGCACTGTTGGATCTTTCGGAATAGGCGTATCCCAATAATATTTGTTCAATTCGTTATGCTGGTATTTTTGTTGTTGTTGTTGCGTATTTCTATGCCAAGTCGGTCATGTCAGCTGTCGTCATTAGACTCACTTCTTGTCAAATCGTTGGAAAAATGTGTGGGGTCGCTTTCTACTAATTTTATAGTTTCCGTTGGGTTAAAGTGGGCGTGTCGGTCATGGTATATTATAAGTCAATTTTCGTAGTTACAGCTGCTCGCGAAAGTTAATCGCTTAACTAGTTACTTTCATTCTACAATTATTTGTTGGAAGAATAAGTTCTTCTCTGTATAGAATGGAAGCTGTCTGAAAACAATATTTTTATCTTGAACGCAGTCATGTAACTATCTTCTGGACGACTGGAGTAGCACCACGCGATATTAGATGGTTCCTGTAGTTAATCATATTTGTCATAATTCGGTTATAAAATACTTTGAACTTTATTTACTAGCTTTAATATTGAAAATATTTTCTAGTGAACTTATTCTAACTTCATTAGAAGGTTAACATTCGATCTGTATATAACAAGACTATAAGGACTATATTTCTTTAGTTATCATATTCAATGGTCCATGAGGACTGAGAGCTATGGCCCTAAACTAGCCCATACTCAATTCTAATCTACTCTATCGTATTAGTCTCAAGTCTGTATCGCTCGCTTTGCTAATTCGTCTATTTGTAGACTTTTTCAATAAGCTTAATATTTTGTTAATGTTTTTTTTTTTTTTTTTTTGGTAAAATCCCGGATTTGTAAATATTTACACCATACATACATATGTATGTAATTATATTTCAACATTTCAGTGTTGTGTTAAATACGGCGCTGCCAAGAAGAAAACAGAAATCTTTAAGCGTTTTGTAAACATTGTGTCAGTTCAGTTTAGTTCAGTTTAGTTAAGTTCAGTTTTATGTTTGACTCTTTCCTGATTAGAAAGTAAATATTTGTTGTCTACTTGAAGCGTGTCTTTTGTATTTGTAGTCATTTCTTCCGTATCTATTTTTCAAATATACATAAAACTTATATACATACATACATCATGGCGGTGGTGGTTGAAACGACTTTTAAGAGACACACGATAATCATAAATTGATGGAATTAAATACCTGGAAATAAAAAAAAAGAAGATATATATGTAAAAAATTGTGTTAAAGACTTTTGGAAATCAAGATTTCTTTATAAGATAATAGAATTCTATACTTATGTCTAGATTATAAAAATTCAAGAGGTATCTGTGAAGTTTAGGCATTGACAATTATATTTTTCTTGGCCATGATCTGTCACACAAAAAACTGTATTAATAAAAATGTAATACTATCTTATAGTACTCGGCGTTGCTCGGGTTTTGTTTTGAATATAAATATGTGTAGGATAATTAATTAATGGAACTTTCTGTTACTCTTCATTGTAGCGTTTCGTAATTAATGAAGTTATCGACAATGACCGTATAAACTCAGATACCGAATTCAAAATTTTTGGAAGAAATATTAGCAAAATTATTGAACACATAGTGGGCGTGGCAGATTTTTTATAGCCTATTATTATTCCCGATGCATCTTTACATATGTTTCATATCTGGCGCATCAAGTTTCTGAGCTATGGCGGTGGGTTATTTATAAAAGTGGGCGTTAAATTGAAACATAGATTTCAGATTTCTGGACGCGATTTATTAACATTTCCGGGACTTAACATAGCAACTCCTTAAAATGTTATTCCAATCGTATGAACGGTTTAGACACGCATAATTCACAAAGAAAGATATAAACAAACATTCATTTCATGTGTATTTATATAGATGAATTAAATGTAGTTAAAGTTATTACTTAAAAAAGATGAAAACCCGCTTTTGTCCTAATTTCAACAATTCAGGCTCTACCAAATTAAGGTGATATCTTCGATCGTTAAGGAGAGTATTCTTAAATTAAAGAAACAGAACCAAATGCAGATATTGAGAATTCCAAATTCAAAATATTATAAATGATAGCTTAAATTAAGCTCATTGTATTCAGAAATTTAACACAGTTTAGGGAAGCTTCTCCTGTGCTTACCTCAATTTATATCTATAAAAGCGAGTTAGAATCGAAGTCGCCCTGTTAAACGATAGACGTGCAAATTAACATAATCCAAACGAGATACGACCACTTAATTAAAATAAACATTATTAGCCCCGGTCAAATGCAAACATAACATTCCCAGACTAGGAGCGCAGCACAAGTGGCTTTTAACCTCACTAACGCCTTTACACAAAAGCTTTACACAAAACAGTCTCCTCCGCAATCGCCCCCCCCCCAAATATCGACAGTGAAAATTTGATTATAAGCGCACCGCAAATTCGACTAATTTACAAAATTTGAATTTAAATACGAAATTTCGCGCATTTGCACTGAGCCCCAGCTCGACCCAAAACCGAAATAATAATAACAACGACAACAACAACAGTAACAACAGTAACAACAATAAAGGTGATAATATAACACGCCAAATTGGCGACGGCGGCAACTGCAACTCCAATTGCGTTCGGGCAATCGGGCACTGCAACGCCGCGCTAAACTACGCCATGCCAACGGCAACATATGCCCCTGCCTACGCGCCGGATGTTGCCGACATCGCCGCAACATGCATTGCTAATTGAATTTAAATACGAAAAGCTGGCAGCACCGGCGATCTGATGCTGGCTTTACCATGCCGTGCCATATCGTGTTTGGGGGAAGATTGAGCAGCAGCAGCAGCAGCAGTTGTGGTGTTGGTGTTGTTGTTGTTGTTGGTGGTGCATCGGCAAATATTAGCGCCTCTTTACCGGATGCGGTGCAGTGCAGAAGGCATGGTGCGTTGTGCCTTGGTCCAGGGTTAGCTTAAAAGTTGTTCGCTGCTGATGCTGATGTTGATGTTGTTGTTATTGTGTTATTGTGAACTGATTGACCACGCTTGCTAACCTCATACCTCCGCGCACACCCCCTGCTCAAACGGAACGCCTTATCCTCAATCTAACCCCGAAATTAAAAAAAGAAAGAAAAAAAAAAAACGGAATGAACGGAAAATTAAAGCGCATCCACTTTGGCCACTGGAGGGCGTTTCGCTTTTCGTATTATTAATAATTGAGGACATTGTCGCTTGTGTGATTGTGTGTGTACGATTATGTGTATGTCAGTGTGTGTGAGGGTGGATTAGGGCATCCCTAACTGTCAGACTCATGTTTGGGTAGTTCTCTATGTATGTATGTATATGTATATTTTGGCACATCGTGGGAGAATAACAGTTGTTCGGGCGTTTTTCTGCCTGATTTTTTTGTTGTTGTTTTTTTCGCAATGGATTTTTGAAATATTTTTCTAAGGTTAGGGTTAATCCCATTTGGTAGTTTAGTTGGGTTAGGTTGGTTGGTTGGTTGTTCGATGGTATAGAGCAAGAGGGTAGCTAGCTCGATTTGCCCTTGTTCTGTTGTTGTTCTTGTTGCTGTTGTTGTCGTTGTTGTCGTTGTTAGCTTGTTATTAAAGTACCGAAGTTATTTACACAGTGCGCACATCTGTTTCGTCCGAAATATGATTTGTAATTTAAAATAGCACTTTAATTCGATATAATTATAGATTCCGGAAATACCATTAACAACGGAGTTGATTTTCATTCGGTTTGAGAGTATTTGAAGTAATTTGAAAAATGACTCATGTTATTTTTATCGAGTTTCTTTGCGTCCGTCAGTCGTCGTATTAAAACCTTATGGAAATGTTTTGGCACTTGCAGTGAGTGATCAAATGAACTTTGTCACTTTATTAAGTACGATTTTCTTAGATGAGTGTTGGCAATATTCAACAAATATTTGTATTTATTTTATAGTTTAGTTGTGTGGTTCTAAAGCGATTTTTCGTCAACAATTTGATAAGCTTTACCTATAGTAAAAGTTACTTTTCTAACACGTTTTAGGCTTTCCTCAAAGGGACCTTTACTTGAAGCCATTCTAAAAGCAATTGTACCGGAGAAGATCATGTCTTTAAAGTCAAAGTAAAAATTAGAAGTAGAAAAGGAAAATAGAAATGAGAAAGCAAATTGAGCGAACTCACCACGATTTCTGCCCTAATTTTCTGCCTTACTTTGAAGTTTGTTTTTCGAGTTTTGACAACAAACAACGTTGTTGTTGTTTTTATTTGCTTAATAATTTTGTAATATTTTATTATTTTCATAGTTACAAATGATATCGAGGTGGAGAGGAACATTTTACTACTTTCACCTTATATTTATTACACCATGCTTTTGGCTTTCCTCAAAAAGATGAAAAGGAATTCTACAAGCAATTATACTAGAGAAGCTTTATTCTTGAAGCCATTCTAAAAGTCATTACAGGGAAAAGAATTTGATTTTTGGACAGGCTTTCCTCAAAAATGATTCTTTGTAGTCTTTACAAAAGCCCTTCTTAAACCTTTTCAAGAAGAAAGAGGTATTGACTTATGGATCATGGGCGTATAGATATTAATCGGAAAAGAAGTTGGCCCTATACTTTTAAAAGAAAGGTTTTAAGCATTCATTTTATTTATTTCTTCTTTTTTCATGGGTTTGGTACTTATCGAATTAAAACAAATCTGTCAGATTGGGTATCACACTTAAAAAGATCTGATCCATATCTGAATTTAGATCCAATTATATATATATATAATTATATATCAAAACAGATATTTCCAAATTTACTTAGATGGATTGTACTATATGTTTTCTCACATAACCTTTCCAGGCGTGAGCACAGCAACTCCTTAAAATTTCATCCCAATCGGATGAATGGTCACTCAACGGTACAAAGGAAGAATGATACAAAGATAGAAACATTAATTTTTATACATAATTTTTGTCCCAATTTGAACAATTTAGGACCAACAAATAAAACGACTTTCGTCAACGGATCGGTTTGATTAAAGACCGTTTTTCTTAATATTAAAGTGTTTTTTCCCAGTAGATAATATCTGACTAAGCCTGTTTTGCCTCATCAGAATTGATCATAAAATATTCGCATATGGTTTTTATGATTCCGCTATATATAAATCAACTCATTCCAGTCATTCAAGCAGAATCGATTAATCCACTCATTCTATTCTATATATATGTATATATAATAAAGTTCGCAGCATATGGGAAACCGGCTAATTAGTCCTTTTTTAAATAGAATATTAAGGTTTCTCGTCTGACCAAGTGCGCTTAATCCTTAAACGGTTTACTGCCAGCTAAGCCCCATCTACAAATTAGCTTCAAGCGAGCGAGTGAGTGATCCAAAACCATTTAAAAAACCGCGCGACAAAACGAATTTCAGGCACGTGGATAGATGCGCCAAGATAACAAAAGACATGAAGTATTCCCAGCTTATGGAAGAAACATATTTTTGTTTTTTATTAAAGCAAAAAAAAAAAACGGACTTTTAAGCTAAAGCGCGCACCCTCAGCGCTTAAACAAAAATAGTATGCAAAAAAAAAGAGGAAGAGGAAGAAGAAAAAACGGATGAACTCCGAAAATAACTTAGCGAGCACGCGCTTCTTACGCATGTCGCAAATTAGAAATATACGCTGAACAAAAAAATCAAGTTATACATATACATACATATATATATATATATATATGTATGTATATAAAAAATATACAATATCTTGAATACGAAAATTTACATAACAATAGGCAACAGCGGCGGCGGCGGCGGCAGCGTCAAACTGACAAAGACGACTGCGATGGAAAAAAGCCGCGCCGCGCCGCTCCGCACCGAACGCGCTGACATTGACGACTTAAGCACTTGCGCATATGTGCCAGCACAGCACCCTTTTCTGTACGACATTGTGTGTGTGTGTTTGTGTGTCGACTGGCTCGGCACCGAACCACACTGCACCGTACTGCCAGATACAATATTCCCAGCGGGAACTTAATTTGTTCGTGAGCCAGTCTTGCCAGATAAAAATTCAAACAAATGTTTTTTTTTTGTCTTTCTCCTTTTTTTCTTTTTTTTTGGAATTTGGTTTTTTGTTTATTCGCATTTGCTGTTTTGTTTGGGATATAAAAGTAATTATGCTCATGAAGCGTGCCGTGATGCGAAATTACAACAATAACAACAACAACAATAGAAAAAACAACAATAACTACTAATAGTTAGGGGTATTGAAAGCGAAAGTTGGGTTGTCGTTGTTGGAAGCTGACTGTCGCTAGGCAGTTCGAGATTTGGGCTTTTGGGTTAGTTTTCTGGGCTTGTTGATTTTTGTGATTTGATCTGAGTTCCGCACTAAACCTACAAATATTGATAACAGAAGGGTTTGGAATTTTTTTAAAGGGTTTTTTTTATGAATCGATTTTGAAAAATGTGTTTTGGAATTTGAAATATTGAACTTCAATGTTAAGAAAATTGATTTTAAAGGGTAAAGAATAATAGGGTATATCCGAATATCGAATTACTGAGTAAATTTTGTATTTTGTTGATTTTAAAGATTTGAAAACATAAAACTTCAAAATATTGTGGAAATCCGGGTTGTTCAATGTTTATAAATGGTTTAAAATCGGGCTTAATCCAAAAAGTCAAGCAGCACAGGAAATAAATAGGCCATTAGAAACAGTCAACTTTTTAAACTAAATTAATACAAAGCTAGTAAGGGATTTATCTTTTGCAATGCCGAAGCTCAAATACCCTACAACATTTTCGAGAAAATGTCAAGTCAAAAATTTTCTTTCAAATTTTACTTTTAGAAATTGACGTTCTTTATGAACGATACCGAAGATTTTTAGTGAAATTATAAACCGATAAATCCACAAACAACTCAAAAACGTTAAATAGAAACTAGTCAGAGAATTATCTTCGGCTATTCCGAAGCTCATGTGCCCTCCGCTATTTCAGTGACACCAAGAAATGTGCTTCTTTGGTAATAAAAAACTTCAGGTAAAGTCATTTAAACTGTCGGAAACAGCACGAAAATATCGGAAAAATATTTGGATATATCGGGTATTAATTTCAAAGTATTGGATTTGTCGGTGTTTGCAAATAATTTTTTGTATTATCGGTTTTTGATTGTAAAATCCCAATTTTTAAGCGATTAAAAATAGTTTGCATACAAATTAAGTTTGGATTCATATTAAGGACCCGAACAGTCATACTCGTCCTGTACCTAATCTTCTTAAGTTAATTTGTGAAACAAAGAAGTTTGGGGAATAGTATATGAACCTTTCTTCTAATATTCTTATCTGAACATTGTATTCCTATATCTCGACTTTCTTATTCCGAAACTATCCTGGATACAGCACAATGGTCCATGAGGACTGAGAGCAATGGTTCCATACCAGCCCACATCATTTCTAACTCTAAGGACCCTTTAAGCTTTAGGAAGAATTTTTTTTAGAATAATTTTTGACAAAACTAACTTTTAAGGTTTCCAAATGAATTGAAATTTTACCATTTTAAAAATTTTGTAAAAGGTTTTTTGAATTTTCAGAATTTTTTTCTTATTCCTATGAGTCAGATGAAGACTTTTGCCAAACTTAATTAACACAACAAAATTTGTTAAAATTGGTTAATGATTTAAATCTCCTTAAATACGAAATTTCAATTTGGTATCTCAGCTGCAAATAATTTTATTATAAAAAAGCGAAAGTTGGTATGGGCGAGAAGATTAGCTTTCATCCGATTTTGCTGATAGTAAAACTTAACATCCGCTTATAAATTAGAAAATCACTTGTCAAATTTCAAGTCAATATCGTTCAAACTACGGCTATAACCGTTCAGACGGGAGGCCGAGAATCGTGAAATCGACTCAGATTTTAATACTAATCTTCTATATATGTTATCACACCTATCATATCTTCTTGTGAGTGTGTGGAAGGTCAAACTTAATATACCATACGGTCGGGCCGTGGAGGGTATAAAGAATTAACAGACTACATTCTTTAATCATAATATTTTAATTGCTCACTTCAATCCAATGGATTCTAGGTTATTTCAACACAACGAAAAAATTCAAAAATTATTTCAAGGTTATGTTAAAAATATTTAAATTTCCGTATGAAATTGAAATTTCTATGGAAACTCGATTCAAATTGGAAAGCGCGTCTGTTAAGCATTCATTGATATCAGCACAAAATTTAATTGATAACCAAGAACAACAACAGCAAAATTATTCGAAACCTCTACTTTTAAAAATCACTTAACGGTTCATTAAAACTGTAATTTGCCGTTGTTTATATCGATTGGTAATTTCACATATTCGTCTACAGTTTCCAACGTCCCAACAGCCCAAAACAGTTTCTTCAATAAGCCTTAAAAAGCAGACAACACTCGGCGAACGAACATGAACGAACCTTCCGAAGGCAAGCAACAAGCGGGCAGGCGATGTTTTTTGTTGTTGTTGTGTATTGCGTGCATCGAAACTATTAAAATTCGTTTAATGTTTTGGTCCAGTCCGCAAACAGTTACAGTTTTTTTTTTTATATTTTGACTGATATGCATACCAACAACTGACATAAACCGCACTAAAAACATTAAATTATACACTTGAAAGCTGGCAACTCTTCTTCTTTCTGTGAAAAAAGGTTTTCAGGTTAAGGAGATCAATTACCGAAAGCGAACAAATTTAACATTGTTGCCAAGTTAACAAAGTTACGTTCGTATTGCAGTTAAAGCGGCAAATATTTATTGTGAATTTGACCTCAAGTGTCCGAAAGGCGTCAGTCACAAAATGTTTGTTTTTTTAATTTTAAAGTTTGACATATGGAAATACATTTTCAGCCATGGACTTAAATGCTTTCTTAGTTGAATTTAACATAACTGGGGATCGGGCGTATAGCCTAAAATATATATTCCTTTAAATCTTAAAATAGAAACCTAGCAAACTATCGATTTATTTTTAAAAGAATATATATGTACATATGTTAGAATATATTTGGCTAATAAATTTTGGTGACACAGAAAAATCCTAGCTCCGTGGTACTATGGAGCATATCATTAAGAATCGAAATCGTATACTCTGGAGTGGCACTTGAATGTGGAATCAAAATGAAACCGAAGTTTTTGAAAGAAGAACTTTGGGTAGTTCTGTTCGAAACACTCCGAATGGAGAGTACACTATCGACTACTTCCTGATATCGGAATTTCAGTCATAGTATAAAACCTTAACTTAACTTTTTTTATAGATATATAAGTCAATTTGATCTGTATTTTGGCTAAAACTACGTCAAGTTGTTCGAACTCAAAAACCATTTACTAAATAAGCTCTTTATTTTACCACCCACACTTCACTTTAATTTCGCAAAACAAACCCTTTAAGCGCAATTACGAAAAATAACACACACACACACACAGAGACACACACATTTCATATGTATTGTATATGTAAGAATGTTTGTACCTTTAGCCATAATTCATGTGCACTGGCACAAATGCCTCTGGGCATATTGCACAGAAACAGAAACAGAAACGCACCGCAATCTTATCATGTGGCAACAGTGCAGTGCAGTGCCGCTCATTGCTATCGGAATTGTTTCGCTATGGCTATCAGGCGTGCAGCAATCAAGCAAACAAGCTAGCCAGTAAGCAGCGAGCAGCGTCAGCATCAGCACCGCCAGCGTTCGTTTGCCAAGTGTGAGTGTTTAATTTAAAATTAGGGTGTTTTCTGAAATGCATTTAACAGTTGTGATTGCATTTAATGGTAAATTCTGTGCAACTCTTCTCCGCACATACATACATCGCCCCTTTGCCGTTTGGCCTAAGGGTTACTTTGATACTTGCATTTAATGCTTTTTAAAGTTAAGTTCTCGCTCTGCCCTCGGCTCTGGGCACACAATTCGTCAATTCAGCGCGCGCGTTGATTGAAATCTGTAGTTATCGTATATCAGCATTGCTCCTTGATGCACGCAAAGCCCTTCAAATCAATCTTCAGTATTTGCAATCAATTTCATTTGAATGCCTCGAATTTGCATGCTTCCAAAATATTGTATGCAAATCTGCTGCTGCTGCTACTACTACTCTAAAATGCTAATGAAGTGTCGTCGGCGAGGGCGAGGGCAAGTGTGAGTGAGCTCTGTTTGTGTTTTGTCTGTCTGTCCGTCTGTCTGTCTTTCAAATGAGGAATTTAAAGTATTATTGTTGTATTTACAAAAATAATTGTTTTTTTTTGTTGTCAAATATTTAATTGAAATACTTTGATTGTGTATTTAGTAGAAACTTCCAAGTAAGCTACTTTGGAATACTTGGGCAATACGAAAACGCTGAAAAAAATACTTTAAAATACATGTTTTATGTATGAATGTCTACAGTATTTAAAACTCTATTCAAAAGTTGAAGCTGAAACAAAAAAAAAAATTAAATGCAATTTGTTTAATACCTCTATTGGAATTCGTGAAAAGATTCCCAATAACTAAAAAAAATTATTTAAGTTAAGATACTTGGAAAATTTACCGAGGTAAAGGAAACTTGTTATAATCAGATCAGATCTCAACAGATCCAGAAATTAATTTATTCGCTCTTTTATATCTGGTTCCAGAGTCAGGTCGATTTATAGATCTGATTCCAGGTATAATCAAATCTGTATACATCTTTTATAATATGATCAAATATCGATTTATATCTGATGCCAGTTATAATCAGATCAGTATAGATCATTTTTAATCTGGTTATATAAAGTATCAGTTCGCATCATATATAAATATAGTTGTAAAAAGATGATTTACTTATAGTACAACTCTAACTGAAGACATATCATGGATCCATTCAGTTAACGGATCTAATCATAAAACAATTTGTTGTAGGATCAGGATAAATTTAGGAAGATTGATTATTAAAAGAATTCCTGATGTGACCAGAAGCGTGAATCAAGAAATGGTGGTTTTGAACCTCTCACTTCATTGGCAAAGTCAATATTGAATATAAATTTATTGACTCCCCCTTGAATAACAATTGAATCTTTTAGTTTTAGTAAATTCAAAATATAACTTTCAATAGAAGTAAGCTAAGAAATTAGAGATATTCTGCAGAAACGAGTAGTTCCTGTAATAACACGTTAAAAAAATAATTCATGAGTGTATTCAAAATATCTCGTAAGAAAAGAAATATCGAATAGATACTTGCATAATCTCGTCTACATTCTTATCACATTTTTGAAACCTCATTTCCTGATTAATGCGAAATCAAATTCCAATTTAACTCCCCCCCGCTCCACACCTAACGAAAAGTTTCGGTCGAAACCACTTAAAGTATTTAATAAACTTTATTCGAAGCTGATAAACTTTCTCATCAAGGCAATACTTATACAGCACAGCGTAGCGCAGAGTCAAGAGATCGAAATCAGTTACGAAACAAGTTTATTGAACAATTTATCAAAAGAAGTACAAAAGTTCATGTCAAAAGAAAGAAAAAAAGAAAAAACAAACAAAATAGAAAGTAGCAACGACAGGATATCGAGACTGGTTGAGGGTGGCAGCCCAGCAGCTCAAAGTTTGTGCTCGCCGGCCGAATTGAAGGCAAGCATTGACAGACAGTTGGACAGCAAACATGTAGTCCTGCCAATATGGATGGATTGCGTAGCGCTGCTGCTCGGTAGTAGGCATAAGAGGAAGACATTAAACCAAAAAAATAAAAAAAATCGTTCACTAAACAAATTGGAAAATTTCTCAAAAATTGGTTTACTGCTGGTGTGGGCGGGTCGAGTCACTCTTTGCCGCCGCCGCCGCCGCCGTGTTTCATTTGTCAGAGATTTTGTCAGCGTTACAAAATAGATTGAATTGCGTGCGAAATGCGAACGCTTACGAGAATTTAAAGATCCACAAAAGCAACGTAAACGAGTCCCCGGCATATTCCTCCCCCCCCCCCCCCCCCCTGTAAAAACCAATGACGAAGACAATAGGCGCGAGAACAAT
The DNA here is from genome assembly GCA_949127995.1 of Suillia variegata. Lineage (NCBI taxonomy): Eukaryota > Metazoa > Arthropoda > Insecta > Diptera > Heleomyzidae > Suillia > Suillia variegata. The sequence goes on from OX421842.1 coordinate 7,736,155, forward strand.
GGAAGAGGAACGTAGCACCATAGATGAACCAACAAAAAAAAAAAACAGGAGAAAAAAAACACGTGAAAAGCATTTAAAGCAATGAGCAAGACGTTCGAAAAAAAGGGGCTGTCAAATTGTACCCTCAAATTGGGGTGACGTAACCGTTTCCATGAGTTCTGGATTCGACTTAGGGTTGTCGATTATTCGACTGTTCTAGGATAACCGGATTTTTTCAATACTCTAAGTGATGGTCCTAAATGAGAAAGTAGTTGTGAGCGTTTCCAGTTAGGAATTAGATTGTAAATTTCATATTAAAGCAAATAATTTTTATTAACATATGTATGTATGTCTGGGGCTTTCAGGTACTGATGTATTCAAATTTCCATTTGTAAAAAATAGTTGAAGGAAAGCAACGAGAGTATGCATCATTCAACATGGAATCATTGTTGGATAATCGTATAAGAGTAGCCAAGCTGTGTCGGGAAGCTTCTTCTAGTTCCCAAATGTTCAAGGTCATAATTAATGTAAACGATTTTTTGAGAGTTTGGAATAGGAACACATGAGATGTTCCAGAGTTTCTCTTAAGTTATCAGTTAGTTAATCAAAGATCTTATCAGTCACCATTTCTAAAACCGTCTCTGTTTCGTGTATACCAATTTCCTTTGTCATCTTTGTAACTAAATAAAACAATTGGGTTAATCGGTTACCCGGTAACCCATTGAATTGGGTATTGAAGGGGGGCAATTCAATTGAACAAAGATTTTAATATGAAATGTTCGACTGACAAGATTTGTCTTTGTTGTTTGATGAATTTCAGGAATGCGTTGCACGAAGCTACGCGGTGATATTAAAGAGATTTTCGTAAGCGTCAATCACATCGTCACAAATTAAATAGTGTTGCCAACATGTTGCAACGATGCCCGATACTAACATATACATATAAAGGTGAATGCCGCAATCGTAAAACTAACACGCACTGTGGCCAATGGTGCGTCAAAATGCGACACTGACATTTAACAGCGATACCAATGAAAAGCAATACTATATACACCCCCCACTGGCAATTGAAATCGTAACGAAAGAAAACATGGCATGGGATGGGTATGGATGGATGGAAGGATGACGTGCGTATGAACGTGGTCATAGTAATTTATATTAGGATTTAAATGGATCACAAGCAAATACGGGCGGGATAGCGGCGGCGGCGGCGGGCAAAAAAAAGCAACAAAGGAGCGACGCATACGCTCTTAAATCAATACCGGAGCGAAATCTGTCCTTAAACTGATTGGGAATGCAATCAAGCGACATGTACCAACACACACCAAACGCACTTTGACTATTCCGATATGTCGAAAAAACAAAAAATCGAAATAAAACACTATGCCAGTGTTGCCGGAGAGAAGCCTTAGCCCCGAGGAAATTACCCTGATAGATGAAGCAATACAAATAATTTGGTCACGTGCTCAAGTTGTGTGCGCGCGCGCACTCTTCTCCATGCAACCAGGAAAGCATCATCCAGTATATCCAGTTCTATTTGCTGTTTTTTTTCTTCTTCTTCTGTGTGTGTGTGTGTATTATCCTAAGTATATTTTACTTTATTTTTTATCGTTGTTGTTGTTGCGCCCACCAAAGATAAAGAAGATAAAGTTTGCGTAGCACATCATTTGATCATCGGGGCGAAATTAAAGTTTGGACGACTCGATTGTTGTTTGTGCGGTTGGTAACCACCGGGGGTAATGAAAATAGATTGGCTTTTTATATGGACGGCCGGCCGGTCGTTCGGTCGGTCGGCTCATTGCAAAAGCAGACATCATACGTACATACAGACATCTTGAAGGAGAGAGCGTCAAGACAATATCCTTGGGCCAGGCTAGATTAGAATCAAAGTGTTTCTAAGGCAAAAGGAAGGCCGGAAATGAGCAAAAATTGAAATTCCAACAAAAAGGAAGTCAGTCGAGATGGTTGTTTGAGCAATTAGTGTTTATGTACTTTTTCATTAAAGTGTACTTTCTCGGTAATTAAATTTGTCCTTGGAACAGTGTTTTCGTGTATAATCAACGCGGCGTTCCAACCAAAATGACTATCGCTTACGGTTTAGGTTCGGGTTCTTCATTTAAAGGCATAAGTTTTAATTGGATACACTCGAAATACAAAAACAAATGTACCAATCATATCAGAGATATCGTATAAAGTTGAGAAGACTTAAATCAAAATCCATTCAAATCCATTTTTGGACACTATTTTAGATGTGTTCATGTAGAGGTTGTCTCCACTTGATAATGTACTCGTACCTAAAAACGTAAAAATAGCGATTCCTGTGGAGAACGTAAACGATTGCTATACAGGCCCGTACCTAGTAATTAAGGCGCCAGGGGCAAGAGTGGATATTGTTGCCCTTTCAAAAAATATTTTTATGAAATAGTGATTGTGGAAAAATTTAACTGGACATAATTTTATATTTTTCATGGAATCAAATGAAGAAGTAGAAGAAGGTCCACAATTTCAAAAAAAAAATTAGCACTTTCCATTCATGAAAAAAGCAAATGAAGAAGCAAAAAAAAAAGGTAATCACTTTTGAAACTGTCGCCCTCAAGATTGTTCCACATGCCGACCTTACAAAGTGTCGCCCGGGGCAATTGACCCCTTCGCCCTCATCTATATACGGGCCTGTTCTATACGCAAGAATATATTTAAAAGATTTTCTTTTAAAGCTTAAAATTAACTTAATAGGAGTCCAAACTTTGTTTTAATGAAATTTGTTTGGATCATTGGAAAATTAAGCTTTCACATCAAATTTAAATTAAGTTGTTACGTTAATTTTTAAACCTAAAGAGCAAGATATTTGTTTAGATGTATTTATAAACTTGAAACTAACTTCAAGAGGGTACCTTGAGAAGCTTGAAGGGATTTTTTTCCAAAATCACAAAATGCATTTATCATCTAAATTGAAGTTTGGCTAGAACGTCTATGTACGGCGTCGGTAGCCTTATTTGTTTGACATGTGTGTACTTGTTGTTGTTGTTGTTTTTATAATGTATAATGCATAATGATGCTACCTTGTACAGTGAAGCATTTAAAAAAGGTAGACCGCCAAAACCGCGGCGCAGACATGTAAGACTTACGCACGACCAAACCAGACGGTCCAGACAGTCCTTCTTAAATTAATTACCTAGCTTACAAGCGGCCAAAAGAAAGAAAGCAAAAAAAAATATATGAAAAATAAATAATAATACACAAGTCGAAACACATGCTCGTCACGCTTACGTTTAATTTATATTTACCCTTAATTTATGTGCGTACATTTAACGAGCAGATTCCCTTTTTGCAACGCAGCAGCAGATTATTTGCGGAAAAATTACGAGTTTGCTGTTTAAGACAACCCGATTTGCGAAACTGTTGATAGCCACAATAGCCCGGGACTTAAGCTATTGCTGGACATAGATTAATTTGGTATTCTCGGCTGAGCGTTATCTTAAGTTGGTGTGATTACGATGATGATAAATTGGCTGTGAATTATTCTGATTTTTGAAGAAATATTACAATAATAAGCTAGAAATAACGAATCTTTTAGGACTCAACTCTTCCTTATTTAAAATTGGAACTTAAGTTCATTTTATGACATGAAGATGAGCCCCTCAGAACCAAATTTTCTAAAATTGAGTCCACATAGTTTTGAGTGTAATACAAAATTTATTCAAGCTTCACTTAAGCTACTTTCATGAAATTGAATTGGTTTGTTTTACGTCTGGAACCACATTGAACAAATTTTTGTTTGTGGATTTACAACCAATGATTAGAATTTGAATTAACTGAGTCATTCGGTTCAAATAAAAATCCAATCATGCTCAACAAGTTGATAGTTGAATGAAGTATTTCGCTTACGAAGTTGAAAAATAATTTCAGTTTAATTCTTTATGGCAACATTGGACTTCGTTTGTACTTGGCTGTACATTTCCGAAAACTGATTATCTCGAAAGCATATGCACACACACAAACACACACACACACACAACCAGCAAGACCCATCATAATTGCATAAGTAAGATTTACCCCTTTGGCATGTTCATGCAAATTGAACAGACACATTAAAGTTTCCGACATAAAGTCCATGTCCCACAGCGGCAATATTATTCAAACACACACACACACATACACACATACAAACAAACAAACATAAATACATGTACAACAAATAAACATTCACACAATCGTAACGCTCCTCCAACTTAATCGACTCCGCCGCACTCGTAATCGTCTCATAATGGCTGATGGGCCTAACAAGACATTTCCTCTTCGCATAAAATAGTTTTCTGCCATAAAATCTGCTAATAAAGTGCCCCACATCGTACCGTTACAACGGAGCGAAACAGAAAAAGAAAACAAAAAACAAACGAGCAGAATTTCTAATTACTAGAGTCAGGGTATTCATTCGCCTTGGCATTGGCAACCCCAATGTAAATAATATTGAAAATAAGCCTGCAATATCGCCCCCCCCCCTCATAACAGTTTACCCCCCACTTACAATATTTACAACAACATCTGTAATTGACAGTTGCTGAGTTGAGCGAGAAGTACATATTGAGTTCAGTTCAATTGAGTTAAGTTGGATGAGCCCAGCCGAGCTGAGTCGAGTTGCGCCAGCGTCAACGCAAGCCAAGGCATGGCAACGCAAGTCAAGTCAAATCGAGACGAGACGAGTTGGACTGAAAGCTGAGAGTGTGTGTGTTGCAAAGCGGCAGGCAACACTGGCTGGCGTTAATCAAAGCGTAGTTAATTGCCCGCCAAAGCACTGATTGCGTAACTGTGCCAAAGTGTTGTCAGCACACTTTGTCTTTCTTTCTGTCTTCTGTCTGTTTGTCAGTGTATCCCCCAACTTACTTGATTATCTGCTCCCCAACCCCCGACCACACTCATCTTCGCTTTAGCCACAACCACACAGACTCTTGGTTATGCTACGTTGGATTTTGTGGCGTCGATTTTCATTTAGTATTATTTTTTTTTTGTTTGTATGTATATTGTTTTTAGTGTGTGTGTCCCTCCCCCATTTTGCTACTTTTGACATTTTAGTGTATCTTTTGGACAGCATGTGTCTACCTATCGTTGTTCCAACCAGCGACGTATTTAAAGGGTCACGCTTGCGTTTCTTTTGCCGTTATTAGCACTTTGCGTGGCGCCACTCGTACACGTACACGCAAATGCACTGAACACACCCACCGGAAACTCTTCATAAAAACTTAATTGTCCATGTAACACTTTAGTGTTAGTTGTTGTTGTTGTGGCTGCACTACTACGCAGAAAAGAAAAACGAAAAAAAAACCAGCTCCTGCCATTCATTCATTCCTCCTCCTCTGTTCTATTCGTCTTTAGGTAAATAGTAAAAAAAAAACAAATTTAACTCTTCCAGCGGGTTAAATTAAGCCATTAAAACTGTTTCGAGTTAAACAGTTTTATTTTAGTGTTATAAAGTTTTTAAAGACTTTGACTTTTGCCAGCCTACTTAACGAGCACTTCATTGGCAGCATTTCGGAAGGGATTCGGAATGTGGAATTCGTCATTAAGTGCGAAAAGTTTTTTATAATCTCGGGAGTTATGCATTTTTAAGTTGAAATTAAAATGTTGAATGAAATGTCTTGCTGCACAGAGATAACCTGGATAACTCTTGTAAAAGATAGACTTAATCAGACCACCTGGTCTTGGGTCCCTTTTCGCTGAGTTCAAGCAGTAGACAGATAAGATTGCTGTTGTATATCTAATAATTTTTTATAAAATGACACTCACTTTCAAAGATAGATAGATAGATAGATAGATAGATAGATAGATAGATAGATAGATAGATAGATAGATAGATAGATAGATAGAAATAAAGGTACATTCATTTTTATAACATTGGGTGATTTATGGATTCGCAAATGAATCCCTCGGATATAAATTTTTCTAAAATTGCGTTTCATCCTGATAAGAGACAATCGAATTGAAAAATCTCAATTTTTACTTTATACTTTAATAAGTGGGAATTGAACCTGGTTTCTAAATGTCCAGAAGTAAAACGCATGTAACCAACTGAGCTATTGACTGTCATTAGTCTGGGGTAAGGAAATCAAATTAAAGACTAATCAAGCTTGATTAGATGTAGATTTCTAATCATCTAATTATCATAGATACTAAAGACTCCCACTGCTTTAAAGTCACTTTTCGGTTAAAGTGCCCCATTAAAATGTTATAGCATTGGGTGATTCATTGGGTGATTTATGGCTATGCACTGATTTTTAATTTAAAAGTAGACAACAACAACAAAAATAGTAGCCATTCCTAATAAGCACTTTAATGGCAACATATACAAAGCAACATCTTTGCACTGCACTCGATATTCGCCCATTTTGGGCGTCCGCTATTAATAAGGATACTCCGAACGCATCAACAAAAAGAAAAAAAAAACCGCTCTATTTCCTCCTGCGACTAGAAAAGTTAAAAGAAGAAATGAACGCGTGCTGCCTGCTGCCTGCTGCAACAACAAAAGGCTTACTACTACGCTGCTTCACGCTGCACACTTGGACGGCCAGAAATAATGCTATAAAAATAACATAAATATTGGTGTATCTTACTGCACCAACCACGTTTGCTTGCCGCGCCAACTGTCGCCCAACACCCTGGCAATGTGCTTTGCCAATCTTTGTGACTGACTGACTGCCTGCTTGCGCCCCTTCTTACTTACTCACAAGCAGCCGTACACACACATACATACATACAGAATGACAGACATACAAACAGACATAAAGACAGGCAGACAGACAGACAAACGCACTGAACAGGCAACATGATTCCCAGGCGTATCCTTTTAAGCACAGCATCTCAATTGCGGATTAATGGCCGCGGATGTGCACGTGCCAAGCGAGAGGAGTGCGACGTTCGGTGTTGTTTTGTTTGCTTCGACGACGACGACAACAACAACAACAATAATAACAACAACAACACTGTTGCCGCTGTTGTTCGTATTGTTGTTGTTATTGTTGTTGCCATTCTCATCGATGACATGCTTGCCAACGTCTGTAATAACACAGGCACTCATACACATTTACATTCGAATATGAGTATTTTTAAATTATGACCATTCTTTCTCACATTTATTTATTTACTTATTTACTTATTTATGTTCCTATTAATTTTCTTATAAAACTCTCGTGCGGTGAAAAGTCCTTGAACAGAAATGTTGCAGTTGCGCGCAGCGGGAAGTATTTTCGGTTCGGTGTTTGATATATTTTTAGAAATTGTGTAACATTTAAAGGCTCCCGCTGCTGTCGTCGTTCGTTGGAACATGTGCACGAGTTGGTGTACTCGTACACACTTGTGGTAGTGGAAGGTAGTCGAAAGAAGAGGCCTCAGGCGAATCGAGTGGCGTGCAACAAATTAGGAATTGTCTCGTTTTCTGTTAAGGACTAATCTAATGAGAATTTAATATATCATACGCCAGAATTGGAAAATCCGATTTTAATCGTTTATGTTTAAAAGATATGCGAGGCAGATTGTTAAGTACTCGTTGGAATGTTGAAAGATCACATAACTATAACAATTATTGAACATTGGGAATTTTTTTTGAATAGAGTAAATCTGTTCCTTGGAACTATTCAGATTCTAGATACTGGATTCGTAAGGCAAGAGTACCTATATATAGAATTTATTCGGTTTCTTTCGTCTAAGATTCGGTTTGAAAAACTTTTAAAAGTCTCGCAATGATTATAAAGATCGTAACCAAAAATTAAAATAGTTACAGTCATGTCTGGGTATAGCGAACACTAAAATTTGTACATTGAGTACTCTAAATAGTGAACAACCGAAATGCTTTTCAAAATTTGTTTCGCTATTTGGAGGTTAGTGAATAAAATTTTGAAAGCAACTTCAAGCAGATAGCAAAAAAAACACAAACAAAAAACTCTCCTGATGATGCTGGTATACTAGCCCTGCGAAGTCTACGTGAAAAAGGCGGTACAAAAGTCAATTTTTTACCGCAAGTACAACCCGGAAATAGTGAACAGTCCTTGCAATAATTAGTTCCCTATATCCAGACACGACTGTTTGTATATATACTAAGTAATACTTAAAATAAGATTTATAAAGGTTCTGCCAATAGCTCAGCTTGAAGACTTTTTCCTTGTGAAGTTAGATATCACTTTTACTATGATGATTAACTAGATTAGGGCTACAGTTCAAGAGCTATGAAGTCAATTTCTGAATACAATAATATCTAATAAAAGATTCCAACATTTTTTCGACGGCATTCCAAACGAAAGTATTCCGAAATTAATCTGTCAACATATCTTCCAACGCAAAACGTGTCCCTATAACTGATATATAATCCAAAATATACGAGTACATCAAAATATAGCGAAAGGTCCATTGGACGCACTGTTGCTCGTCTGCCGTGTGTAATCAGAGCCCTTTAATATAACCTCATTAAAACCGTCTGATTTGTACACTAATTGCACACAGTTTGCATTCATATGTACCCAACGAATAATAACCAACCTTAAATAAAAAAATCGACAGAGAGCTGAAAAACAAAACAAAAACAACAACAACCTCAATAAAGTTTTAAATTACATGCCGCGAATGTACAAATTAAAAAAGAAAAGAAAAAAAAAACGAATAATGTAAATATTAATAAGGACCAATATTGCCACCAACAACAACCCCGGAGTAACACTAATGCGAATCTAAACATTGGCGGCTACCAACTTCCTGTGACAACAGATCCATTAGCGCAAGTGGAAAGCGGGCGCGGGTAAAGCCTTCTCACTTCTCTACACACATACATACTATGTTACATAGCCAGGGCTACCAGCTGTGGTTAGATTTCAAAAATTTCATAATACTGGAATATTTGGCTTGGTTTGAGATTTTTTAATCCAGACATAATTCGGCGATCGAGAGCTCAGAGGGAATGTGGGTCAGTTGAGAACTAAAAATTTTAAAGCTTAATGAAAAGAATAACAAAGTTATAAACAATTAATCTTACTAACATCAGACATAAAGTACCCCCAAGGAACTTTGATAGTATAAATTTAAAAAAAAAAATTAAAATAATTTAACAGTTGGTACTCTTATAGAAAACAAGCCACCGCTAAAGTCAGACAAAAAAAAAAAGAAAAAACGTTCAACACCGGATGTGCGTGTAAGCGTAGTGGCATCACCACACAGCCCAAAACTCTGGCAAACCGTATTCGCAACTGACGCTCCTGGAGGCAGGGTGTGTGTTTGCTACTAAACGCGTGCATAAGCCCGTCAAAAGTAACAGAGCTACAGAGAAAAGAGTTTTAGCAAAGGATGCTAAGGGTAAACGGGACGACTCTTTGCGTTGGGGTGGTGCTATTAAAATTGTTCACAATTCGGGGGGTACAAACAAAAAAAATATATTAAATTATGCATTCATAACCGCTGAGTTGACTGACGACGATGACGATGACGATGACGAACGAATGTGAGACCTTTTACGAGCGACTGAAGTTGGTTGGTTGAATGAGTTCTCGATATTGACATTGAGGATGGACAAACGAGCGAGCGAGGGAACTCACGAACGAAAGGCACAGCCACCCTTAATCCCTTAATCAATTGCAGTGGAGTACAACATGCCTTGTAACAAGTTGTTGCTGTTGTTGTTCTTGTTTCGGTGTTTGTAACTTGTTGTCGACGATCCTTCTTTAATTTAAAAATGTCACGCGGACATACTGATGACTCGGTAGGGGCTGGCTTTAATGTGCGACACAAACAAAGGCTTACGCTCATTATTCGAGGGGGAATACTTTAACCCTTTAACGTGGTGTTCTTTCGATGTGTGGACATTGCGCGGCGGCAATTTCAGGGAAACTTGTTTTTCGCTTTGCGAAACTCGTTTGGTCAGCCAGAAGCGCTGGACGTTCGTCGGTTTGTTCCTTTCTGCATTTTCTTTGCTCTCGAAACAGCTTGACCAAACGACGCACATAGGGTGGCATCTCGCTATATCACGTCGGGTTGTTTGGGTAGAGCACGTCGCCAATGTGGCCAATCCAGTTTTGCTTTGTGCTGCGTGATGCGTGCCAAACAAGTTGACGCGTGTTTCGTAATTTTGATGCTCAAGCGGCGCGAGATAACATCTGCGGTGATTCCGGTTTTTGTGCATCCATCGGCGTTGAAGTTGTCGACGTTGTCATCCTCGTCATCGTTTGTTCTTATCGCGTATTGTTATCAAATTTGGCAGTTATGCATCGAGTTGAGTTATTGAAAAGTTATTATCTTTTGATTGAAAGCAATGTGTTATTGTTATTGTAATTGAGTAGGTAATGGAAGTGACTTAATGAGATAGAAGATTGCTTTAAGAACTTAAGAACTTATTATGGCATCATTAAAAAAATGCGGCTGAATGATTTCTAGTAGTAAATTAGAATTTAATTGGTATAAAGAATATAATTTATGTTGCGTATTAGGTCTGAGACTTCTAGAAAATAATGAATGGAATTTAATTATTTTCGGCTAAACTTCGAATTGAAGAATTTTTTCGAAGCCAAACTTAAGCTCACAGTTCGGAGTTGGGGTTGGTCTAGTGTAGAAACCAGAGCACTTGGTCTAGTTGTACTAGCTGTACTATATCCTTTAGTTACTATCTTTAACTATACATATTTGGAAAGCATTTTTCTATCGTGTATCTATTACCGATAAGTAGTATCCCACCGATACAACTTAAACACTTGTCAAAACATCAAATAACCATTCGTGAAATGAAATGAAAATTCCACAAGCTAATTCATTTTGAAATACCTTCGAATCGAAAGCTCGATTCACATTCAACACAATTCCACACAAGGAAATTCATGAAATCCCTTTGAGAGCCAGGCGAAAGCACTTCATAACTCATTGTTCGAACTGATATGAATCTAAACATACCAATTCATGGTAATTCACGTTTTGCCACTCGCATTTGTTAACAACATAATAAATATACTTACATACATACGTTATTACGCTATTACCTCACAACAACCTCACAACCCAGAAACGTTTACTCTCTCTTTTCCATTCGATTTTGTGTTTTGCGCGCTCTCTTTCTCTCTCCCTCCCTCTTTCTTTTGATGTTATTGAACTGAACTTGACATTTTGCACTCATACAGACACACACACACATATATATTCACATACATAATCGAGCACATGTACTTAGAAAAAAATAAAAATAAATAAATGAATAACAGAGACTACAGCAGGCGACCGACCTCATTCGGAGCAAATGCAGCCGGTTTACAAAAGACAACAAAAAAAAAAAAACCAAGCATGGAGTAAAAAAAAAAGTTACCTCTAACGAATGCTCGACACGAATGAAAAGCGAATTGTCCGTCCGATAAACCGACAAAACAAACCTGACACACGAACCCAAACGTTCGGTCCACGAACGAGTCAACGAAACACTGTGCAGCAATGTTGTATACCCCTGAGCGATGAAGCAACAGCAACAACAACAGCGACGTCACTTCCGAATTTTCAAACGTACAACGTCGGCTGGCTGCCCGACCATGCCACCCCACCCCACAAATGGTCTTCCTCGTCCGGTAGAAATTCTTTTGAAAGCAGTTTGTACTTTTCGATAGAAAAACATTTTGTTTTGCTAAAATACTTGGAAAATTCAACGGATTTCTAATTAAATTACGAAGAGCTTTAACGAGATTCCACTGACAGCGTGTCTAGGGTTGCAGACACCGATAGATGGATATGTAGATAGATAACTAACATAGTAGTAGGTGTTGTTGCCGTTCATCGGGGAAGGCAATACAAACACAAGTTGACTGTTATTGGAATCAGGAAATCAGGAAAAAAAAAGAAGAAGACATCAGTTCATCGGCCGAACTTCAGCAAAAGTTTCTTCGATTTTAGGTTTTCAATTGGAGCACTCTTCATCAAGTTTGTTGATTTTTGAACTCATGTATTATCTTCTAATTGGGTATATAAAATTCGTTTACTAGTTTCAAGAGTTAGGAATTAGTATTTAAACAAAGGCAAAGACAACCATAAATGCAATGAAACTTTTTTCCAACACAAAACAAGTGGCCACAAACCATAATGGCCTGACTCGAGTTAAGACAAAATTTAGAATTTATTGAAATCGTGTTCAATGTATCTAAATTTTAGTCATTAGAGTCTAAGTGTCTTTTCCCGAAAATCTCTTCACTACATCTATAAAAAAAAACTCAGAAGTATGTAAGTAAAAGAATACATTTCCAAAAAAAAAAAACGATTCCTGATTTGCTGTGAGGATTTAAACTGCCCTCCTGAAAAAATTGGACTTAGGCTTGTGACCACAAAATTATAAACTCCAATGAATCTAAGAATAAAAGTAAATGTTACGCTAAACCTTTTTTATTTTAAAATAATTGCAGTCAATAGCTCAATAAGTTAAGTGCGTTTGACTACTCAGCATGCTCGGTGCTTGTTGGAACTCAGGTTCAATACCCAAATTAGAAATAAATTTAAACTTGTTCATTTATACTCACAAAACTTTCGAAAATTTTCGAATTTAGAAAAATTAATTTCCACGAGTGTAAGTTCCAAAAACCAACGGCTTGACCGTATTTGGGCTCCGGATCCGGTGAAACTACAAAAATTTATAAGAATTTTAAATTTAGAACTTGCTGAGTCGCCTTTCATTCTAAAATACTAAGCGAAATTAGTTCTTAGTTTTATATTCGAATCTATTTGGGTTTAAAAAACTCTTAAATTATTGATGCCTTGATAAATGATATTAAATGTTTTAATATCGTCCCTCAATGTCGATCCAAACAAGGCGCCACTTAAAGAACCTAAACCAAATTTCAAGCATATGAGCTAAATATATATTGAGTACTTAAATGAATACATGATTGTCTTCTTTTTTTTTGTTGTCTTTCTGTTTCCTTGTCCTTTCCTTGAACAGAGCAAACAAATCCTGTGATCCCTTTTTCATATCCCATAATATTCTCACCTAACGCGAACACTTTTTATTTACTTCCTAATGTGCACTTCCGTAAATAGAAACCAAACACAAAAAAATATAAGAAAAAAAAAACTTATACATTTTCCTATATTCGAAAACCACACGAAGGCATAAAATCCCCATATTCTGCGATACATAGGAAGCCAGCATAAAAATATTTCCCAAAAGGACATTTGTATGCGCTCTCTTAGTACTGCGCAGGTGCGGCACAAATCTCAAATCTCTTCAAATTTCCGTGAGTCGCGCTAACTTGCAGGAAGCAGGAAGTATATACCGTAGTACGGCGTTTGCTGTCCGTAGAAAATCGGGGAAATTCTTTGAATGGGCCACATGCAGGGATACCTACAATGCCCATCGAGTACGAGTATACGCTCACACAAACATCCCACCAGGGTGTGTTCAACTCGATGCAGTGTTGTTGTTTTTTTCTTCTATCGTTTCGTCCTTTCCGAGGAGCTTTGACGAAACATACAAGTGCCATCTCGCGCGCAAAATTTTCTCACGCTTCGGTTTCTCACAGTTTTGCATGGAATTCACAAACTTGTCAAGTTCGTAAATTTTCTCAAAGTGATTTTTTATGCGGATTGATTATTAACGCTAAACTATTAACAAATTAATTTCAAAAATTTACTTTTGGAAAAATTCTAGACTTAACAAATTTTGGCAAGTTGTCTTCGGCTTTTACTGTTGTTGTTGTTGTTTGGAATCTTTAAAAATTCGCATTGCGCGCGCATTTTGTTTTCGCATTTGAGCAGAGTGTTGCTATTTATTTGCCTAAGTATTTTAAGATTTGTTTAGGGTGTTCCTCCAGTGCCTCATCGCGGCGCATCAAACTACCAAAGAGGGGCGGCTGGGCTGTGGCTGCGGCTGCCAGATGTTGTCTTCCGTTAAAGCTATTTCCAAGTTCAACTTTTACAGTTGTCGTTGCTGTTGTTGTTGCTGTTGTAGCGTTGTTGTTGCTGTTGTTGTTATTCACTTTTGAAGCCCTCCACAGGCGACGTCAGGAGCACGGCCAGCCGCCACAGCGGCAGCTGCTGCTCCTGCTGCTGCTGCCACAGCAATTACATGTTGGTAGCTGGCAGCGCATGGAGTATTTTTAGGTATGGCTCGATGGCTGACTGGCTGGCTGACTGGCTGGTTGGTTGGCTGCTGGCTTCATAAGGATGTGCACGAGTACGGAATTTATTTATATGCGAAATTGTACACGTGAGTGTATTTTAAAATAATTTCCATAACTTTTTGTGAACGCGCGCGTTGTTGTTCTGCGGTTGTTTGATATTTTCGGCTTGGCTTGCAAGTGTTTTCACAAAGTATCGGGCAATTGGGTAACTTTTAACTTTCAGTTGCAGACATTGGTTATATGGTCGCATAATGTACATATGTATGTATGTATGTATGTATGTATGTATGTATGTATGTATGTATGTATGTATGTATGTATGTACTTATATTTTACGCACTTGATGACTTTCTCAACTGTTCATTTGGTAATGTGTCAGACACTGCTTCGAGTATTTTAGGAGCACTTCTTTTGTGTGTGTGGAAGTTTTAATTATTTCAGATTTGGTTGGAGTCTTAATGGATGAAATCAATTTTTCGGTGGGCTATTTTGAAAAGTAGTCACTCCTTAATTTGATTTGATATGTAAGGAGATTTATATCATATTCCGAAAGATCTATAAGGGACGATATTTAGAAAAAACTGACAATTATCTCAAATATGAAATTAAAAATAATTTTCTTTGATTCCAACATTGGTTCATATAAATCAAAAAACTCTCGGATACAATACGAAAATATTTTTTCCAATAAGCATGCAGATTGCGAAACATGAATTGGATATATCGGGATTTTTTTTGAAAGTTTTGGAGGTGGATTGAGTTGTATTTGTTATTAAAATATTAATTTGTAAGAGCCAAAAAAAAAGTATAAACCAAAATAATGTTTGGATTTGTATTAAGGACTGTGGCGATCATTCAAGGATCACCCACCTTGTACATTCTTACTGTATAAAAATTTTTTTGTTAGCTTAGAATATCAAACTGACAAAAGTAGTTAGTTATGTTAAGGCCACAGGCTGGTTTAAGAAAGACCCAGCGGAAGAGTAAGGCGCAATTTTAGTTCCGGTGGTATTACAATGGGCCTTCAACAGGCGTAGGTGAATCGTCAGACAGTCACTCCACCTGCCTACCTACCTAGCTTAGAATCTACATTTCTAATTTGTTGTTATATTTCATAATGAAAAATGTTATTTTATAATTTATAATAAATCTTCAACAAGAAAAGAACAAATTTTCTTTAATTTACAATTTGATAAATCACCCACAAGGACTATTTAGGTTATAAGGATAAATGTTTTGAAAAGATTTTTGACTATGCGATATTTTTACGAATTATAACCGATTTTTGAATGTGGGGTCAGGCAACATATCAAGAAATCATTTTAGTCCATCGGTTTACATTTTTTTTAGTATATACAGAAGCTCATATTAAGCTTTGAGATTTCTTTCTTTACTTGTGCAGTATTTTGATTCGGTTAGAGTCTGTCTAACTCTTCTTCTTAACACTTGAAAACTTCTTTATTATTATATTGATAAGTTCCAGAAAAAGAGAGACACCAGATGTTTAAACTTTATAATGTGTAACTCACTTTAAAAATTGATTCAATCTAATCGATTTGATTTTCCATCATGGGATTTCTTATGTAATATTGTAGATAAAATCAAAGAAAATAGTCAGACAAGAAAATGTTGGCCTAAAGATATTTTTAATATTCTCAAATCGCTCCCCAAATTAGCCGATTTAAGTTTGCGTTGATTTAGTCTCTTTAATACAAAATAAATCATTCATTAACTTGATTTCACTTTCAGATAGAATCCTTGATCAAAAATCTTATGGAAAATTTCTGGCGAAAGCGAAAAAATTAAATATTCCTCAACTATATAACTTGGTTTCCAATGCCATAGTTCGGAATCAGTTTAGGTGAATAATTCTTAATTTTCCATTACAATACGAACAGCTGATTGACACTAACTCCGTTAACCACATAAAACTCTTTGATATGTTAATATCCACCATGCATTATAAAGCAAAAAACAAGGAACAAAACAGCTGATGCCAACCTAACCAAAACAACAAAACAACGTAATCAAAAGAGAAGCCGATATAAACAAAGAAGAAAAAAAACCTAATCAAATTTACAATTGACGAGGAAACATGTTCGTCGTCGTGCACTAAAGACGCACCGAGTGAAAACAGCTGTCAACCAGACTGGATTCAATGGCAGCAGCGATCGACTAGGGCAGAGGGTACCCCAACATCATGGCAAGGTGCAATCGAGTAATACAAATTAAAATTGTAAAAAAAAAAATCGAAAGAAATAAAAACAAAAACAGAAGCTGCTCAATAATAAGGACGACCTGAAATTATGTTGCAGGCAGACATGTGCAATGCAACCGCAAAGACTGACAACAAGAGCAACAACAGCAACAACAAAAACAACATGACATGCAACCAGTGTTTCACAAACACGCAAATACCTGCGCTTCTGCTGCTCTGCCCATCATTTTGAGTCTACCTCATGTGATCGTCAATTTCGCATGTTGAGCGACCCTTCGAAATTTTTTTTCTGTTCAGTTTTTTTTTATTTTGTTTTTGAGCCCTTGAAATGATCGAACGTCGCCGATATGACATGTTCCCATCTTGAGCATCGTCAACGAGCTGTGATGTGCTGCGCTGCGCTCCGCAATGGGACGGGACGACAGCGAATGAGCTCAAAGGAACAGCTGCTTTTAATGAGCTCTACCTCGTAAGAGGAAAACTATTTGTATAAGGTATTATTTGGAATCCCAAAAACCAAACCCGAACAGAGCAAAGGTTAACCTTTGGCTTGTTTATTTGTTTGCCTGCCTGCTTGCTTGGAAATCTTTTCAAATCTAATCTTAAATTTAATTTGAACGAAATTTTCTATTTGACAAACACAAATAGTCGTGCAGCAACGGACGTGGTACGAGGTAAGAGGTATGCACATATCTGGAATATGTGTGTACATGCCAAGATCAGGCGCTTTAATGGTGAGCTGATAAATGGATTATTCTTGTTAGGCAGGTTGTTGCAGCGGCGGCGACGGCGACGGCGCAATTTCATTTCAATTTTAGTGCCAAGCATACGAGTGAGTACCTGCTGCTGCTGCTGATCAGTTGATGATCGTGTTGTTGTTGCTGTTGTTGTTGATGATCATCCGGCTAATGGTAGTATACTATAGTAGATGCTGCACAGGAACAGCTGTTTTTTTTCTGGAATTTGTTTTATTTATTGTTATTCGGTAGAAACAAGTTTCTGTGGAATTTCATTAAGTGTGGTAAAAGCATTTAATGGAATTCTTTGAAGGAGTCTCGTCGACAAGTCGACTTGATGTAGTTTTAAGAACTCCATTAAATATTGTGGAAAACGAGAGATGTGAAAATCGAAAATGTGAAAACTGAATCGGATTGTCTAGCTCATTAATTATTGAAAGAAAATGTTTACTTCTGGGCGGTATGCGATAAAGTACAACTGGGAAAATTTCAAATTTCAATTAAAAATTCTGAGGCAGGGGTCGATAATAAAATTAAATAAATTAAGTAAATTTAAACAACCACAACATTTACATTGATTAGTAATGTTGAATTTTATGATATTAAAAAACTTATTATTTTGGAGATTATTGGCTTTGGACCATTCTAATCTAAACAATTAGAATATTGGATGGAATACAAAGATTACTAATCCATAACTTTGTTATATCTAAACTAAGACTTTAAACAGTTTTATTAAGAGAATAGTTAAAACTTTCCAAATATATTTGTATGTCTGCTTATACTTATTATTATTAAGAATCTCTTGATTTCAAAATATGATTTCATATATAAAATTATAACATAATAATAACGAAAATAAGAAATTAAATTCCTGAAAAGGAAACTTATGGATTTTAAAGACATATACAAATAAAATGAAAGGCTTCTTCAGGAACCAATAAGTTGCAACTGTGTACTCTGTTGATTTTCTAACGCTCTGGTTCGACATACGTTAAGACCTAATAACTCTGTCGGAGCCTTAAAAATCCAAGAAACCTGATGAACTTAGGTTTACGAATACATGCCGCTCCCTGGTTGTAGTCAAGTAAACTTTGAGCACTGATTTTACCCTTCGCAGCCAACAGGAAGTCATTGTGGCAATTTTTTCCGTTCAAATAGTTTAAGATGATTGCTGTTATATTCTAATATATAATATATATTCCTTTTTTAATGTTTAACTTTAACTATTATTAGTTCTATAGTATAGCTAACATCGATTTATTTCTGAACCACTATTATGAAAGTGTTTTTAATCACGTATGAAATAACTTTGAGAGAATTGCAAAAAACGTCAAAAATAATTCAAGTTATTCAGTTTTTAATAATTAAAGCCCTCGACTAGATCTGGTCTATTATTGCTTATAGCAGAGTATTCATATTAACTTACTGCATGTTCCTATAAGATAAGTTGTTGACAGTCAACAGGAGGATCTAGCTCCAGTTGATTGCCAAAGCTTATTATAAATATTAAGGCTAAAAATCTCAATTCAATTTTCACATTCTAAAAACCTCAAACTTGGCCTTTAAGTTTCCTTTAGTTCTTAGCGAAGATGTTTTATAACACGAATTCAGGGAACGAGCTTATAATACTGAACGAAATTAAATCAAATATTTCAAAATACTTCGTTCAATTGATTTTAGAGTTATTGTGCTTTTTCAACATAATCTTTGACTATATCGACAATTTGGATGACATAAGAATCTATATAGAATTATCAATATAATAAAAACTAACCTCTCTTAAAATCAATTAAAATTTTCATGCCGATATAATCTTTAATCTGCTAAGAAGTTAAGCCACTTGAAAACGATTATCTATAATCTCTTAAACTTTTCTACTGTTCCGAAACTAAACTAATTTCCACGCTTTTCCACCTTAGCAATTTACGCGTGAAAATATTTAATTAAAAAAAAGAAACTTCCAACTGTCAGAACGAATGTTCACGGATGCTGTCGGAGACAAATCAAAGTGGTTATAAAAAAGTAGACGAACAAAAATATAAGCTAAAAAAAAAGGAAAAATGAAGCGTTCAAAATTTGCAAATAACAAAACCAAAAACCAAAAAAAAAAACTTAAACTCAGTCATTCATAATTCAATAACGCGCACATTTGTAAATCCAAATGGCATCATATCCTTATGACAAGCGTCAAGGATATGACACGTACACACTCGAACATACTCGTGCATACATACAAACATACAAACACACACACATGCTAAGGTATGAACGAGTGTGTGTCTACGTCTCATGCGAAATTATGAATTAGGCGTTGTTTTTCCCGGTTTTTTTCCGTCCCAACGCATCGTACGCACACTAACACACACTTGCACTCGCACACACAGATATAAACACAAACTCACATGAGCTGACAACATTTCCGCTTCAGTGACGATGCGATGCGACCTTATGCCAGTAGACAGCAGCGTTAGGGCACACATGCTCACATGTTCATAGGCCTGCCTGCCTGCCTGCCAGCCAGCTTGTTTCTGTCAGTTTTGTGTTTTCTTTTCATACTTTTTTTCCATTTTTTTTTTAGATTTTTTTTGTGCAAATGTCAAAAGAATAAAGAGAAAAAACAAGAAAAAATCTGCTGCCAAAGAAGAAAAGTTGTTGTCGGATATGAAGAAGCGGAAAGTGTCGCTTTTAGGCATAAGTAGGGCGCGAATTTTTAGCAAAGAATTTTAAAAATATTTTGAAGAATAAAAAAAAAACCATAAATATAAAATTTAAGGCACTTTCATATACAATTGCTAAAAAAACGAATATCTCATTTAATTTACAAGATATCGGCACAAAATCAAGCAACACAAAAATAGACCAACTCCGTACCCTCGATTAAGGTATAATAAAAGTTTGTGAAAATGTCTTAAATGTTGCTAATACATGCGTATGCGTATGCGTGCGTGTGCGTGCGTGTGTGTGTGTGTGCGTGTCTTTTGCGTGTAAATGTATTTTCAATGTCGTGAAATATTTTCCAGCATTTCGCCTTTTTATTTGTTCTTTAAGTTACTTTCTTTCTTTGTTTTTTTCTTCTCATTTTTCTGCGCGGCTTTCTTCTTGCCGCTTCCACAAGTCAGGCAGTCAGCCAGTCAGCCAGTCAGTCTTAAGTGTCAGGCGTAAATGTGACTTTAATCACTTTCCGTCAGCAGACAGCAAAACAAAAACAAAAAAAGAAAACAAATCGCTTCGCTTCAATTGAAGTCGCTAATATGCCGTGTGTATTATTAGGGGTTGGGTTTGGTTAGGGTAGCCGTGTAGGGTATAGCGGCGGCGCGGTAGGGAAAGTGCGACGTTATAAATGCGGTTGTGCTTCATCGCCCCCCCCCCCCCCCCCGCGCTTTTAAATGTGTGCGCTAATGTAATTTTTATGATTATTACTTATTATTTTTTATGGCTTTGACATAAGTGAGTTCTTTTGTCATTTAAACTCAAGTACTGATTAAATGTATGTATGTATGTATGTACATATGTGCTCCTCACTCCGCCTTCAACGATGACTTCTGATGGTGTTCTTTTTATTGCTGTTGCTTTTGTTGCTATTGTTGTTGTTGTTTTTGTTATCCTGCGAAGATTTTAATTACAACATTAAATTAATAACGCCAAATGACAAGGTGCTTCAATTTTACAATGTAATTAAATTAACGCCTTACTCAGTAATGTCAAAAGAGGTCCACTGTGAGAATGTCTTTTTGTTTTTGTATTTAATTAAAAAGCTATTCTTAAACCAATTACTGTAAATTACTTTTGGAATCAACAAGTTTTTCATACATATATGATCCTAAGAAATGTTTGAACATATCTCTTCATAATGCCGAGATGGAAACTTAAACCCAAAATATTTGAAAATTTTTTGGTTAATAGTAATACTTAATAATGCTAGTTTATAGTACCCGGCTTTGCCCGGATATTTTTAAATAGCAATATGTGCATGATAATTAGTTAGCAAAACTTCTCGTTACTCTCACTTGTGATGTTTCTGAGTTATGACGGTGGGCGTTAAATAAATCAAACCACGCCCATTTTTGGTAAAGTTGTCGACAGTGCCCGTACAAACTCATATTTCAAATTTTTGGATTTTAGGAGAATTGGTAGTGAAATAATCGAATACTTTCATTTTATTTAAATAAATGTTTGGTGTAATAAGTGGGCGTGGCACATTTTTTTGTTGATAAATTGATTAAAATAGTTCCAGTATTGATCATCGGTTAAAATTTTAACATTTGACATATAATAATATGAAACTGCTCACAAAAAATGGGCGTGTTCAGATCAAAACTACTCCCCCTCTCATACCGCCCCCTTTTATAAATTGAAATTAAAATTTATAAAAATAGTTGCAGTGTAGATAACCACTTCAAATTTAACGCTTAAGTTGGAACAGAATAACTCCCAAAAAAATGGGCGTGACCGAATAAAAACAACGCCCATTTATAACAGAGACATAAAGCCAACACATATGTGCGACAAGAAGCATCACATTATTTTTGGTGCCTCTTAAAAGGCGAAGGGTATTTAATCATCGGCCTAGCCGAACATCGTTCTCTTACTGATACGGGCATGGGCAGATAACTTTTTGCATCAAAATCAAAATAAATTTTAAAGTATCTTAAAGTCAAAACGCCGGCAAACTTTTAATTCACACTCCATAACGCCACCGCGCTGCCACATTCACTCCGGGCCACTTCTCATCTAGCATATCCTTTTCAACCTCGTTTTGGTTCGCTGGTTTGTTGGCTGGATGGCTGCCTGGATGACTGCCTGCCTGCCTGGCTGGCGGTTTTAACGGTAGTCTGTGACTTTTATGTAGTAGCGCAACTCATGCTCATGTTCGGCGGGGTAAAAACGCTGCCTCCTCGCAGTTAGCTGCTGCCGCCTGCTGTTCGGTGCGCTGTATTGAAATCCTTTTTCAGGTTTACCTGAAATGCGCTTGTATTTTTACCCCTACCCGCACGCTATCATCGGCTGCTGCTACTGCTGCCAGGAACAGGAGCAGGAGCAGCCAGAGTCAGAGTCAGAGCCAGAGCCAGAGCAACAACGATGCGACACGAGTGTGTCTAATGAATTTTATAGTGAGGCAGGAAATTATTATCCAAACGACGAAGCGTTGTTGCTGCTTGTCTCTATTTGTCTGGCTGTCTGTCTGTCTCTTTTGTGCACTGTCATTCTGACACTGAACGTTTGCCGTGTGCTGTCTCACTCGCTGTTCGGACAACATCCTATCGTTTTTCCATCCATCCTTCCATTCAGCCATCCAACCATCTATCCGTCCTTTTGTCTGTCTGTCTGCCTGTCTGTCCGTCTGTCGCTCATTGGCAGGGTACGAGTTGAAATTGGCAATTAACAAACCATTGAATCCAATAAACAGGATTTTAACATTTTATATAAACAGCGGGAAAGGGTTTTGCACTGTATTTGTTGTTGGTGTTGTTGTTATTGTATATGTTTGTATAGTATACCCTTCTGTGGAATGAAGTGAAATCGAAACCGAAACACTAATACTGTTACTGTTGTTGTTGTGTGTTGTTTCGTTAGTGTTAAAGATTTAAATTTGAAGTCATCAAAAAAAGGTTTTGCTAAATTTCTTCCTGGGGTGGACAAAAAAAAAATTGAATGGTCAAATGGTGAATGATCGACGGAATATAATCATTTACAGGATTCCAAAGTCAAAGATTCTTTTTGATTTTTAATGGTGGATATAGAATCTTTAAATTTGATTTAATAGCTTTTTAGAACAGGAAGTTTTAATTATTTAAAAAGAGTCATATTCTGTATCTTTGCTAGTCCAGTGTGATTCCTTTTGTGATACAAACAAAAATTAAATTTTTAATAAGATTATTATTATTATTTTTATATATTATTGGCAATAAGAGCACCACAGTCTGAAAGATCTATTGTATCTAACTCTCGTGCCCAATTAACATAATTCTAAACTCTGTCGTAACTGCTGTGGGCTTAATTTTGAATTGTTGATTGGGAGCTAGGATTCCGCTGCCTAGGAATTTAAGACTTGTCATCCCTTGACAACTCTGGCATAGAAGATGATCTGCAATTTTCAGAAATCGTTGTCTACTTAACCTATTTTCATCCTACTAAAAAGAGTTAACAGATTTTTATTTTTCGTACAGTTACTAACTTGTTCAGACTATGTGCAGATTTAAACAGATCCGACAATTCTGGCGATATTATTAGAACATATCGAATGAAAGCTTTATTAGTTTCCTTGTTTCTACCTCGAGTATGGTTTAAGTTACTTCAATTGCTATTCAAAGGATTCTATGATATCCATTTTTGAATATGTCCTCCAGTGTCTGTTATCCTATTGATATTATAACTCTGAATCTATGGAAATATATAATAGATTATTTTTTGGTATTTCTTATGTCCATTCCCAGTTGTCCACATATGTCAATTGTTATCTAAATATATATAAAATTAATATAAAAGAAACTAGTTTTTCTATAGAAAATAAAGTCATTCTAAATCAATTTCTAACATTTGATGTAGAAACTGCAATGAACTGGACGAAGAAGAAACTCTAAAACAGCAACTTTGCTATTGTCCAGCGCAAGCCAAATAGAGAATGAGGATTCATGGACAAGCATTTTTCTAATCTCATAAAGAATTATCTTGAATAAATATCTCCAAACTCAAACATTTCGTATTAAGAACTGAAACTCTCGTGATGGACCAATATCATGAAAGAAGGTCAACGCTTTTCACCATTTAAAGGGAGCATGTGGTAAAGCTATGGATCTAGTGTTGGCCTATGTGAGGCATTTTCCGCCACTCTAAACTTACCTAACGTATGGTTTTATGTCTCTAAGGTATCCAAATGAGTACAGTCTGATAAATTTATTCTATTCATATTCATTAAACAAAAATTAAATTTTTTTAAATCGGTTTTAATACCAACTACTCATAGTGATTTCTTGGTAATTTAAGAAATTGGTTCAAAGCTCAAATATAAGAAAAAGCTCATTTTTATAATCAAACCTTTTTTATGTTCATTGGTTTGGCGTAGTCTTTATAATTCCACCTGACAGTTTTCTAAACTCTTTTTGTTGTTAATTGGTAGTTCGTAGTAATATTAGCACAGAGCACTTTTTAATGGCTAAGTCATAGCACTTACATCAGATAAAATTGATAAAAGCCTCATGTGGAATTAGGAAACCTTTTTTAATATATCGCATAGGTTAGAAAAGATTTTTTTTTCGAAGGAATTTAAAATTTAACGTACTTTACAAACATTTCCTGTCAACTCTTGCAGCGCCTGTCTACACTGTTGCGTTCGCAGGACATACACAAACGAACCAACGAAAAACGAAAAAAAGAAAATAATAAAATCGGGAGGAATAAAAACATTTTCAAATCCCCATAAATCCTCTTCACAGTTGTGTGAGTGTGTTTGTTGTGTGTGTGCATGCCATCACAGCAACAAATGTGCCTGCCTGCCTGCCGGAATTCACTCGCTTTTGTCGGCGAAACGGCGTCAGTGTGGTGTGTGTGTGTGTGTGTGTGTGTGTGTGTGTGTGTGTGTGTGTGCACATACATATGTTTAAAAGAGTGTGAGTTTTATGTATGTGTTCATGTTAGTGCGTTCAAATGTATATTTATGTGTGTGCGTTTGAATACGCGGAGCACTTTAATGCTTTATCCTGTGATACCCGCACAGTTTAATCTATGAATGGCATATGAGCGAATTTTAAAAGCCCACATACTAACGGACGGACAGACATACAGATAGACAGACTGACGCATTCATACATATTTTAGCGTTTGATATGTATGTGTGGCACTAAAAAGCAAAAGGCGATTAGTCTAACAAAAATTGCTGTGAAGATATAACGACGAAAACTCCCAAAGAACTTTTTTCGAAGGCAAAATAAAATTTTTACTATTAAATTCAAGTTATCTTTTTTTCAAGATTTGCACCCTATTAGGAAACCCATCATTGATTACATTTTAGATGTTCGTTTTGATGTTATTTATATAGCTTTTATGGTTTTAGAATCTTGGCAGTTAAATTTAATTCAAACCAAATTATTCAAATGTTCTCGAAATTCAAAAAAAAAAAATTTTCTGGGGCTCGTGAATCTTAAATATTTATTTAAAGCAGACCTTTGTGGTCTAACAGGGTCTTGAGAGCCCTATTTGATTTAAATCGAAAAACTTTAACATACCATTAAATCCTTAAAAAACTTATTTTTGAATTTTTAAGACCTTGTAAATCTTTGGTTTTGTTAACAGACCCCTGGGGACCCTGGGGTTACATAGGCTCTTGAGATCATAATTTAATTTTTACTTTCATATACATTACCTTGAACAATATTTTTGTTAATTGAATACCTTGTGAGTCTTAACTGAATTTTTTCCTATCGGACACCTGGGTTCACAATGGGCCTTAGAGTCAAATATAATTGAAACCAAAATATTTAAATTCATCTTTAAATAATATATTCTTTCATATTTAAGGTCTTTAGAATCTTAACTGACTTTCTGACTTTTTTTATAACAGGCCCCTGGGGTTAAATAGGGACTTATAAGTCTAATTTAATTTAAAACCAAAATATTTAAATACATCCTTAATACTGAAAAATTATGTTCTTTAATTTCCAGGGTCTTTCGAATCTTAACTGACTTATATTCTAACTAACCTCTGGGGTCAAACTAAAGTACATGCTTTATTTACTCTTTTTCTAAATATATTCTTTAATTTCCAGGGTCTTTCGAATCTTAACTGACTTATATTCTAACTAACCCCTGGGTTCAAATTAAAGTACAAGTACATGCTTTATTTACTCTCTTTCTATATATCGTTTTTTGATTTCTAACTCCCCATATACATTTGTATGCAAGTGTATGATATTACATACACATTCGCATATTCGCATTTCTTGATATTACCAACAAAAAACCAAAAAAAAAAAAAAAAAAAGCAACAACAAATTTAAGTGCGACGGCGTTGGCGGTGGCGCATTTTCAATATTCACGTCGAATCAGCACGATTGTTGGGGCGAAAAAGTCAAATTGCAAAACGTTGTAAGCGCCACCAAAATTATTTATTTATGCATCAATATCCAATATTAATATTTAAATCGTTGCTCATAAAAAATATATATACAAATACATATACATATACAAATAAAAATGAAATACCATTCAAATATGTTCTCAACATGTTTGCAGTCAATTTCAAAAAAAAAATAAATAGCTTTAAAAGCTAATTCCATTTTTTTTTTGTCTACTATGAATTCCAAGAATTCCAACGCTATTGATGACTTTAAAGTGTTTAAAGCTGCAAAAATGTTAAAGCTCCTGCTGCTCGAACGACATGCAGTCGAACGAACACACACACACACATATACACATGCACATACACATGGGAATCGAGCACAAACTCATGTGAACGACACACGTTCACACACTTTGACTATCGACCGAACAAACGTCAGAACAGAGAACAAAAAAAAAAAAAACAGACAAATGGACGGACATAACGACAGACAGTAAAACAGACAAATTGTCGTTTGAACGGGAATGATTTTGAATGACTGCGTGTGTATGTGCGTGTGTTTGTTCGTTCATTTGTCGATGTGTGCGTGCATATGTTTTTGTGAGCGTATTTGTTTTATAAATGAATTATTAGCATAGTTTTAGGCGCTGTCGCTGCAGCTTTAAGAAATGCGTACACCTGAGAGCTTTTGCTGTCAAAATTTTGTTGATGCTTTAAGCCTGAATTCGATTTAATAATTTAATTTTAGTTCGGTTGCAATTTTATTGTAGTATTTCATTTTTATTGGAATTGCATGAAGGGGATATTAAAGTAAATTGATAATTGATTGAAATGGATTGCACATAAAGCCAACAATTGTTGCTGTCGATTAGACATAGAGAAAATATTAAGAAATTTAAAATAACCATTTAATAGAATTATACTAAGCGAGTAGTCTTGCAGGTTAAGTTGTTAGTTGTTGAATTGAAGGTAGAAAGCTTACATCCCAATGAGAGTTATTTAATGGGTTTTTATCGCAGCATACCATTGGAAATTGGAACCTGAATCAATTGAACTAAAAAGCTTTACTTTAAATCTTTAAAATTTAATTTATAGTCAATAGATTTTGGTATAAAATTTCATCAGATTTAACTGAGAACCAGAAATGTTCACGGGCAGAGTAATTAGAGTTGAATTTGAGCTGGTATAGGTTCGTAGCACTCACTTAGTCCTTATGGACCATTGTGCTGTGCCCCGTATAGTGTCGAAATATGAAAGTAGAGATATAGAAATGAAATATTTAGAAGGGTCACGAGCAGAATATCAAATGGAAATAGTCAAAATAATTTATAATTTTTTTTATACTATACTTCTATACTTCTTTTAATTAATTTTACTTGCTAAGAAGGATCTTAACTTGTTGGCATTTTTCACTAAATTAAAATTTTTACCATAGATCCAGTTTTATCTATTTACATATTAGGTATGATAATGGACAGGTTACTGAGATTAGGTTAAGTTGTAATGACTGTGTCTTGAAGGAGCTAGGAGCCCTTTGTGATGCCATGCGGTATTATTATTCGAATATTACAAATATTAGATCTGGATATATCTACAAGAAGAAATGCTTCCCAGATTTATATATCGTTTATTAGTCAAAGCGGAGCATGTATGTGTTATATGTGTTATAGTTTCTTCCTCCTCCTCATGCATGAGTACCTATGATACAATGTCCTGTTAGAACGCCTATTATGGTGCTAATTTGAGAATAGAGAAACTAGATCGATTGAGCGTTTTAGATTCAGTTGTGGCCATATCATATGCGAAATGTTGCATCTACTACTCCCCATCCATTTGGAGTTAGTTTCCCTGATGAAGAGTTTACATGTTGATAGAGAAATACCATATTTCTTTTTAATGGATAGAATTTCTTTCGTTGTACCCTCTCGAGCGAGTTCATCAGCTTTACAGTTCTCTGGAATATTCTTATGTCCGGGAACCCAGATTAGAACAAAGATTAGTTGACTCAAAATTCAACATACCAAAATAAATTTTATAATATTAAAACTTCTCAAAAATATATATTTGTGTAGATTTGTTTATCATAAAATAAATTTACTTAAAGTTGATAAATTTTCAATCATAATTATTTAAAGTTCATTTTTCAGTTAAACTTAAAGAAAAGGTCAAATTAAATTTTCTTATAAATTTTTCGTTAGAATTTTTCGAACCCAAATCCAAAAAATAATTAAAAGAAAAAACTTGTTATTTAAACTTATGAAATTCAAACTATTTTCAGCATTCATTATTAACTAAGCAAAAAAACTTTGGAACAAAAAAGGAAAAGAGAAAAAGAGGAAACAGAAAATAGCTACGCTTAAGAGCTTCATTTGTTTGTTTGAATCTCAACTCAGCTCCGACTGCTGCATTTTCCACTTTCCGAGCATAATGGGCGACATTGGCAAAAAGTAGACACTTTCACACACACACAAACACACACACACACACATTGCAACATACCGACCGACAGATATTTATGTCGGACGGACAACGCAAAAGTCCAACTATATTTCAAACTTTATCAACTGGAGTGGCCGCGGCGGCACTAAACGGAAATACACCAACGCATTTGTGTGAGTGAGTATTCGGGTATTTATATGTGTATGTGTACGTGTGTGTGCGTGTGTGCCCAAGTGTGGTTTCGCAATTTATTTGTTTGCTATACAAAACTACTACCACACACACAAATTCACACCCGCTAGACGCAATCATATCGTATGGCACACTGGGCAAAAAAGCAATTTATGTTGAACAAAAAGGAAACCTTTAAATTTGATTATTTAAAAAATAAATGTGTTATCAAAGAAATTTAAATAATTATTGTATTATACGAAAAACTTGTTATATTATTTAAACCAAAAAACTAAGGTCCAGATGCAAGAATTGTTGATGATTCGTTTGAAATTTAAATTTTGGCTTAGACAAAAGGTCACCTTAATACCATTAAAACAGTTAAAACTTCGATAAATATAATTTTTGGTTATAATTCAGAAGCTTGACGAAATGAGTTATAGTTCCAAGACCATTTTTGTTTAATATTAGTCCTTAAATGTCATATTTCAATATATCGATTGGACCAATAAAGTTTAAAAGAATGGATTAGCAAGGACCATATAAGTCTTCCTTCCTCTTAACCTTTTACTTCATGATCCCTTAGTAAGCTTTTTAATAGCTTTCCTTTCCTTGACATATAACTTTTGTTTTCTGAAATCTTAAAGACGATATAGAGAGCATAATATTTGGTTTCTTTTTCCAGATTTAACATTTAAAATCTTGCCTCAATGAAGTTTCCGACGGTCTTAAATAGAGTTCCAAAACTGAGCCCCCACAAAATGAAAAACAAGAAATTTTTTTTAATGACCGCTTAGAAATGTCATATAACAGTCACAAGCGAATAGGATTTCGGTAGGGTGCTCCAAAATATTTTTATGCCTTACCAAAAGGTGAACTAACGTCCTAAAGCAAAAATGGCTGAAAATGAAATTTTTTTGTCTGCTTGTTTAAAATTGAAATTGTCTCAATGTACTTCACACACACACACAAGCGCCAACGCATACCTAAACATAAACGCACATCGAATACCCTGCCCAAAGTTAGCTGCTGTTGTTTTTGTTGTTGTTAGAATATTGCGGCTACTGCGTTCAAATGTTGCCGGTCAGCATATTTCTGTAATAGTTGATGTGGTATTTTATTGCTGCTATTAACGTTATTAGCATGTGTCTGGGTATGCGTGTGTGTGTGTGTGTGTATATGCAAACTATTTATGTATGAGTTAAGTGCTTTAGCACCCGACTATAATACAAAAGTAGTAACAAAAAAAACAACAGCAACAACAACATCGCATATACTGATTAGTTAAAAAGCGGCTCCAATGGACCCGTCCCGTTGTTCGCCGCCAGAACTTTGAAGCTTGCTTTTCCCCCCGGAAAGGCTCGGAAAGTTTTGTGCGCGTCGTCTCGGTCGCGCGTTTGTGTGGTTTTTGTATTATACTAGTTATTGTTGTTGCTGCTGTTATTGTTGTTGACGCTCCTGTTGCCGCTATTTTTTGTGCGAGTTAGTTTCTGTGTGTGTGCGTGTGTGTGTGTGTTGGTCTGTGTGCGTTTGTCGCCATAAATCAAAATAAATGTCAACGGAAGCGGAAGTTGTGCAACCGCACAAATTCGAAATAGTAGCAACAACAACAGCAACAACAGCAGCAACAACAACAACAACAACAACGAAAGTAAGCACCATTTTGCATATTGGCTTTTTTTTGCCACGACTCTATCGCAAAATATGAAGTGTTGGCGAGAGTTTTTCTTTAGTTTTTTTCTTTCTTTCCTCTAGTTATCCTTTACCGAACATTTTCGCATTTTCTTCTCTTGTTCTTCTTCTTCTCGTACGTATGTATTTGTGCCTTTTGTAAATTGAAAGCGAAATGGAAAATAAATCAGTCTACCGGAAAAAGTTTTCATTTCGTTTTCGTGTTTTTTTTGTTGCTTTTTTTTGGTTGGGTCCCGGTTGTTCCGCTGGTCGTGTGTGTGTGTGTGTGCATTAAGTTAATTGCTAGAAGAGAATCCTTAGGAATCCTAAGGATTCCTGGGGATTCCTTTCAAATTCATTTTCAAATTTTGAATGGACAACATCTTTTTGTAGACTATTCTACTATATTTGGCTCAACTTTTGAAGTGTACTTAAAATTTTTTTGGTGAAATTTCAAGTTTTTTTGGGCATTTGTTTGCCAACGAAACCTTTTTTTTTGTAGTTGTTGTTGTAGTTTGGACTTTTTCGGGTTGTTTAACTTTCATTTGGGTTGTTGCTCTGTGGACAAATTGGATTTGAATAACGTATTCATATTTTGAATAGAGTTGTTTGAATTGTTTGAAATAAATCTGTGGAAATCCGAAAAAAAAAAATATAATGACAACTCAACTCGAGCGTGTTTTTTAAGGTTTATCGCTTGCGTTATTCTACACTTGGATCACCCAATTTCTTTCCTTGTTACAAATTTTGAAGTATCTTCTAGATACAAATCGAAATTTCTGCTTAGATTTAAGCTGAGTAGATTTTTTCTAGATTCCGTGTGTACAAATTTCGGTTTTATGAATAATTCCAACTTTTGAAAGTTTTACTTTTTTTTAATTCTGATTTCCAAAGTTTTTCGATATAAAAATTCTGGTTATTGAAAATTTTGATTTATCGAAGTTCTACTTTTAAAATTGTGCTTGCTTAAAAAATATTAAAAAGAGAGCAGAACTCTGAAACGACGAATTTTGAAGAAGCAGAATTTTGGAAATCGGAATTAAAAAAAGCAAATTTTCTACACCAGTTCATAAAAAATATTTACTAAATTCAATGAGTTACTTTCAATTTAAAAATTGAATTTCTCGAAAACCAATTTAACTTTTTTTAAGTTTTTCAGAGACAAATTCTTCTTCTTTCTTTTATCGCAACTTAACGAATATCCGATGGGTGGTGGACAAATCATCCAGTCACTTTAGAATGGTGTCAGTTAATAGAAAATTTTACTGGTATGGCAAAAATTCTTAACTGTCTGATTTGAACTGATTTTTCTATCACCCGTCGGATATGGGTTAAGATGTTTTGAAAAGTTACAACAGTAATAACGAGTTTATAAAATTTTCAATACAATAGTTTGCAATATTTTCCATTTAGGAAAAATCTATAATCAATTAAGTTCCATTAAGGATCAAATAATTATTATACATATGTAGTACATATTTAACATTTTTTTTTTGTTTACCTGTTGTCTG
The DNA here is from genome assembly GCA_949127995.1 of Suillia variegata. NCBI lineage: Eukaryota > Metazoa > Arthropoda > Insecta > Diptera > Heleomyzidae > Suillia > Suillia variegata. The sequence continues at coordinate 7,768,050 of OX421842.1, forward strand.
TACAGATTTTAATAAAATAATATAAAAAACTGGTACAAACATGCTTTAAAGTTTCAGAAAGATTTTTAGCTTTATTATATTATCCACGCCCATCTTTTACACACAGAAATTTATTATTATGCCCTCAAACACGTGAAATCAAAAACGAAAAATGTCATATTCATAGGTGGGCATCGTTAATAAAGAATTTAACTTCATTAATCCGAGAAAAGTAAACGTCGTTAAAAATGTTACTTACGAGTTAAAATTTCTATTGAAAAGTTAACGTCGTTAAAAATTTAACGTACAAGTTAAAATTTCTATAGCAAAAACAAAAAATAAGTTTTTTTTTCAAATTAAATTTTTAATTTTTAATTTTTTGTTATGAATTTAACGCAAGTTAATTAACTTTTGAGTGGTTTTCAAAATGAACGATAAAGTTAAAAATTAGCATTAATTTAACTTTGTTACTTAAGTTTTAACTTTTTAACTAGTTCTGGTCATACACACGGAAAAAATATGAGGGTGTTATTTTTTTTAAATATATGTCTAGAGCAACCCTAGAAGAGTGCATCTTATTTGGGCTAATTTGCAAGAGTGGTAATTTTTAATATATAATACATATAATCATCATAACGATAAGAAAAGCGTTTACTGAAAACTCATTTAATTTAAGTCTTCTGAAGAATTTAAAATTGCTAACTAACCACAGAAAGGGTTGCCTCTCAAACGTATCCTGCAACTAGAACTGAACACTTGAAACTTTTCAAAAAAATCATACGAGACGGATATTTTCATTAAAGATATAAAACCGAAAAACCGCAAAACTACTTTTTGCCACTTCAATACGAAATTTACAAAATCCTTAAAAAAAAAATACAACAAAAACTGCCAACAGCATCTTCACTCCGCTTTAGGGTAACAGCGTGTGCGATGTGCGCCACATATGAGCGTATTGTGCCGAGCGCGTATCTAGGAGATTTGAAAAGTTTTTTCATTTTAAAAGCGTGCCAAGCCCTTCTAAAAAAAAAGAAAACAAAACAAAAAAGCACAGCAACAACAACAACAAAAAGAAACAATTTTCTAAAGAACAACTTTTTCCGACGCAAGCGAGCGACTGTGTTGCAATCGCGTCTAAGCCAGTCTAAGGTTTCCATTTCGTTGATAGACCAAATGTGGGGGATGTACGAGTGTGCTCGTGAAGAGGGCGGGCGGGGTGCGAACAAACCAATTAAGTTTATTACTTTTGCGTTTTCAAGTGATTTAGAGTGTTTTCCAACGCAAGCGAGTAGCGAACATAATTTCGATGTGGTTTTTCAGACTCTCTCGCTGTGGGGTGGGGGGTTGAAAATATGGGGGTGCGCCTCAACGCGATGCGACGCGACGCCAAAAAAGCCACTTTGCGAAGGCGCTCATGTTGCGCGCGTATTTAACACACTTGCCAACATGAAAAAAATAATATAAAAAAAGGAAAACTTTGTGGCAACACTTCAAACACATTTTCAGCGCAAAGTTTGGCTGCGAAGGGTGGCAGTATTAATGCAGGCAAGGGCGCCTGGAGTAAGGCGATTCTCGGGGGAAGAAAGTCTCTTTTAGAAAATGTGACAAGAGTTTAGGAGTTTGATAAAACTTGGTCTCGGTAACTTAAAATTTTAATATATTAACTTTAAAAACTTTAACTTTAAAAATCAGGAAATATTTTCCCGGGCAATAAAAAGTAAACTATAGCATGGATCAATAAATCAGGTTGTTCTAATTAGGACTGCCAGATATACGAGTATCTGGTATTAGTGCTGATCATATAATATTTCCGATTAGATCGAAATATCTCGCTTTAGATTATGATAAGAACAAATGTCAGATATGATCATACTAAAAGAATTCTGGATGATATTGTGTGACATTTAGACATATCGGATAATGTCTGAAATTATTGCTTATCAGCTATATTGAATAAGAATTCAAGGATCTGCTAGGATTATACTATATAAAAAAGAAATTTTCTTAAAAACTCAAAGATTGCCCCTTAATAATTAAACAACTTAAACAATCAGACGCCACTGGTTGCTGTTGTCGTTTCTCCGGTAAGATTTCATCTCGCTGAAATGACCAAAGCCAAAGTTAGAGATTGGGCGCAAAAATGCTCCCAACAGATTTGTCAAAGAAATTAATAAATACCAACGCAGCAGCAGCGGCTGCTTAAGGGCCAACCAAAAAAAAAAAGAAAAACCAAAATTATACGTTAAAAAATTTCAGATATTTTAACGTTTAAGCACGAGATACCAAGAAAAGCGAAATAACTGCAGGTACACTGTAAGCGCTGGTGGAGGGTGGAACTTTTCATTTTCTTTAAGCTTGTCGAGGTGTATACGAGTATACAGAGAAAAGTGGCAAGTCGGGAAATTAATTTAAGATTTTCCTGTTGTTTATGGCACTCTGCTGCGTCACAATTAGAAAAATTACCTTTTATTTTGACTGTGGCCCAAAATGAGCGGAGAGGACGTGGCAAACGTCTGTCTGGCAACTACATTTACGGGCATTTAATGAACATTTTGTGTTGCCAAGCATTAAATTGACCATGGGGTAACTAACACACACACAAACAAACAGCAACGGCCAGCCAGTGACTTTTGTTTAGATGATTTATCACTTTAAGAGGCTGTTCATTAATTTTTGATTGGGCAAAAACCACGTGAAGCTATGAACGAAACTTCTTTAGGCGAACGAAACGTTGTATACGAGACTTTTTACGTTACGCTTATTTATATCCGTTAATGTGCACTTTGTCGTCGTATTGTCGTAATTTTATGAGCACTTCATTAAGGCTGCTCCACCACCGCGTGAGAGGGTCTTCATTGCGTTGACAATGGTGACGTGGCGGGCCGTGCCGCGCCGTGACGGGGCGTTGTTAAAGCGAGAACATTTCAGGCGTGCAGTTCTAATTACGGTATTGACTCTGCTATGTGGATACGTTGAGGGGGGAACTTTGTGATAAAAATAAAGAAAATTTAATACAATTTAGGTATTGCCAGAAAAAAAGCAATTCCTTGCAATGCTACAGCAATAATCGATTGTGGCATCAATTGAATGTTGCTTAAAATATAAATTATTTTTTTTTTATAAAAGGTTATATAAAACTTATATCCTTAGACTTTTGTTAACTTCCGCAACACTTCCGTGTATCATCAAATCAGTCCAATGACCTTAACATATTGTATAAAAAAAAGAATGGCCACTTTTAAAATAACTTCATCAACGAGAGGTTCTCTCGCTAAAGTCTACCCAAACAATACGCTTCCTGCTTTTGCGACAGGCTCCCCCTTATTTTATTCTGCATAAATTTTTGAAATATTGTTGCAAAGCAATTACCACGTTACAACAAAGTTGCAACAAATATGCACATGACTTACCACAAAAAGAGTCGTCGTCGAGTAATGCGGCGATGATGGTGTGTTTGTGTGTGTGTTTAAAACTAAGTCCAACGCATTCTGCATTCGCACTTATGCATCGTGGTCGGGGGCCGGTGGGGGGAAAGTGTTTGATGGTGTTACAAAAACCGAACCAGATCAAGTAGAGGACAAAAGGGGACACACACTCGTAAGATTACGTTTAACCACATGTCGGCAACACTTTTATAAAGTGTGTGTGTGTGTGTGATGATGAAAATAAAAGAGGACGCACTCACCTGGAAAGAAAAAAATAGCATAAATATGACATGGAATTAGTTTGAAAGTGAGGGAACTAAATGTGTAATTTAAGAACTGAGATAAATAGTCATTAGAACTAAGATATGTAGTCAAACGAACTAAGATAAATAGTCATATTAAGGGTTGTTTTTGATGTTTCTGTATGTGAAAAGTAACTCTTCCATTTTGTTTGATTTTGTAAAATTTCTAAATACAATCTCGAATTCCATTACGTGGTAAACTGAAGAAAGAAGGTCTCAAACCTGCAATGCAAACGACTCTAAATACAGGAAATTCTCCAAGCCTTTTGTTAAATACGGAACTTATCAACCCCCCAATCGAGTTCCGGGTAATGAAAACAGGGAAAACACCCCTTGGGAAAACATTAATTAAATAACCATGATTTTCCGTTTTGTCCTTATCTTTAATGTTATTAAAATTAGTCGACATACAATATTAAAAAGAAACTCGATGAATTTCCTCACTTTTGGTTTCTTTGGATTTTTCTTGTCAATCGTTTGGTTCGTAAACCTTTTTGCGAAACAATGGAATTTCGGTTCAGGAACAGAGAACTGAACCTTTTCTTTTAAAAATCTTCAATTTGTCGGGTCTTTTGTTTAGCATCAGTAGGTGTGAAACTTTACAAATTCTGGTTACTTCTTAACATGTTATGGAAGTCGACAATGTGGTTGTACATTCTTAGAATCATTCATTGATTTTATAATGTTCATAGTGAAAGTGAACCTATCCGACTATTTCACTAAGGTGTTTTGTTTTTGTGTTGGCTATCTACAATCTACAAGCCAAGTTTCATCATATTAAAGTCATAATTCGTATGTGTGGCACTTGGTCAATAGTCTAACAATAACGCTCTGAGGCAAGGAAACGTTTGAGACAAGATTTAGCAAAACCAATGTATGTAAGTGTTTAGGTGATCTCTCAATACATATAGACATATGGACAGAAAGGTGTTTAGGCTGAAGTACTAAAAAATAAAGTTTAAAAAGTTAGTTCAAATTTGTACCACAATAATTTCTATTACTAATATTTTTTTTATTAATTTGTCTGTTCCAGCCTCCAAAAATGCAACTTCAACATTTCAACTAAAAGTTGAAGGTTATGCCGCGAGGTCCAGTTACCTGGCGGTCATTGTCTGCGACGCGTCAAATAAATCTTGACTTTTATTTATATTTGATGGCCTGTGGCTTTGTGCATATTCACTCTCTGCTGTTGTTGTTGTTGTTGTTGTTGTTGTGTTTGTGGGTCTTTAAGATGAACGTCTCCACATCACTCCGGTTTATGATTTAATCTGTCTGCCTGACTGACTGTCCGTCTGATGTCCATGCTTCATGCTACTCTTCTAAGCCACAAATGCGGATCCTTCAAAAATTTGACAAATAAAAAATGAAAAAAACAACAACAACAACAGCGGCGGCGGCGAGGTAAACCCAACAAAAATAACAATAAAGGGAAACAAAGGGAATCTCGGCTGAGCCTAAAGCAAGTCATAATGAAAACTGGTTCTTCAAATGAATCACCTGGAATGAAATGAAGAAAGGCAGCTCAGGCACACAAAGAACATCATTCCTCTGAGTATTCAAAAAAAAAAACAAAAAACAACAACAACAACAACAAAAGAAGAAAAAAAAAGAAGTATAAAAATAAAGGAAAACCAACGAAAGCCGTGCAAGAGCACAGGGGAAAGAGAGACATTTTGCTTTTATTAGTTTTTATTTTTGTTGTTGTTTGCTTTGCAGGCATTTCTTTTTTCTTCTGCCTTTGCCAGAATCGTTCAACTTGCAGTTTCTTCTTCGACAACAACGAAACGAAACGAATACGACTTAAAGTGGAGAGACATAAACCCGTTTGGACGACCGAGAAGAACCAAAACAAACAAACAAAAAACTAAAATACCAACGTTGCTCCAATGCGAACTGCATCATACAAAGAAATGGAAAACCGTACCGCAAAGGAAAAGCCCAACTGAAAAGAAACAAACGATAAAAACGAAATAAAAAGAAAAAAACGAAAAAACAGAAAAGAAAAAGAACTCACAACTTTGCATGTTGAAATTCAGGTTTAACCAGTGTAGAAGAAGATGCCCGCCGCTCATGCCAAACGGCAACAATAACACTACGAAGATGTGAGGCAGTCGAAGATGCAGCACCATTACCAGCACCAGCAGCAATTCAGATGATGAGCGAAGAGATGGAGAGCACACACGAAGTAAAGAAGATGAGCTGCTGATATGTTGCTGCGGACGAGCGACCTGCTGCCAGCGCAAACATGTGACTTAATATACAATCATAGGTAGGTACGTATGTGCTGTGTGTGTGTGAGTGTGTGCGTGTGTCTGTGAATGCAAAGGAAGAACACAGTTGTCTGTCGTCTGCCACGACCACTGGCCCTCTTGCCAGTCTTGCCACACGCACGCATGCACAGCAGTGTCGAGGCTGCTGCTGAATCAGCAGGTTGCCTGCCGCACTGGCGTTTGTCAAAGAAAGGATTGCGAACAAGTTGAGTCTGTGGCTGGCGATGGCGGAACACAGCTGTGACTGTCTGTCTGTCTGTCTGTATGTCTGTCTGACTCTTGAGGGTATCATAAGTTTGTCGCGTATGAGATACGGATTTTCGGTGTAGTAGAGGGCGTTGTAGTTTTTTTTTATTTTTTTGAGGTTTGTTAGATTAAGTAAATATTCCAAATACATAAGTAAGTGTCCTAATGATATCTGAATGGACATAAACGATTATCATGGGCTAATCGGACCTATTCTTGTAATATAACAGTCCTATGTTTTTTTTTAAATACATCCCGAAATCCTTTTAAATAATAATTCTCCTTGAGTATCCTTCTAGATCAAAGGATTATTCTAACTTAACAATAAAACACTTTTAACTTGTCTTTTGGTAATACAAGAATTCCAGCTGGCTTCCATTATTCAGTTGACTTTAATTGATTTGACAGCTCTTTTGACATTAATTCAATCTCACTGATTGCAAATCTGTGTTAAGAACTCAGCCATGCCCTTTTAAATCCATTTTAAACTGCTTCAGCTTAACTGAGTTCCTAGCTATGACGTTACCAACTTGTAGAGCACTCTAAAAGAGTGACTCTCGCAGTTGGCATAACCCCGAAAGTTTTGAAACTTGCTGTGTCCAGCATGCCGGAAAAGTTATTTACAGTTGCCGCGAAAAAAAAAAACTGAAAACTGACTGAAAAGTTTTATGGAAAAGTTTTTTTTAGGGGAAAGTTGATTTTGCTGTTGGCAGCAATGTAAGGTAAAACAGGAAAGTGTACTTATGATGCGAAATCGTGTACTTTGAAAATGGTTAAATGAAATGGAGTGTTCTTTGGTTTTTTGTTAAAGCGAGAGCAAACCTCAAACAAATGCGATATATCAACTTAATTATCAGGTTGTGTTGTATTTATTTGACAAGCCACAAGCAGCTTATTAGAACTTAGAGATATCAAAAGCAAATGCAATATTTTGCATTTTGAATATTTGGTATATCGGAAGTAAGTTCATTTTATAGTATACACATTCCAGAGTCATTAAATTATATGCAGAATCGTTAAATTCTATATAATTCACAGATTTTGCGTTTAAAGATATTTAATCATATAGAAACTCTAAGATTTAAATAGCATTACGTTGTAAATAACTTTAAGCTTTGAAGAGCTTTAAGCTATAAAAACTTTAATATATAAAGAGTTTAAGCTTTAAATAACTTTTAAGAGATTTAAGCTTTAAAGAGATTTAAGCTTTAAAGAGCTTTAAGCTTTCAAGAGCTTTCTTGTGTTTTTTCTTCTTTTTTCATGTTAAGTTGTTCTTAGTTTTTAATAGAGTTGCCGCATACTAGAAACATCGTACAAACTTAACCTTACAAAGAACATCATAACAGTGAAGAGAGTTTAAATCAGTTTCCCAAACACAATCCTATAAAAGTTATTAAGAAGAAACTATCACGAAAATATTTTATATACATAAAATAACATTTGATCCATGTATACATGGATAAAGCTTTTATTACCTTTTTTTCTTTAAATTAAAGTCTCTAAAGGTTATTGGGTTGCATAAGCCTTTGTATTAGACTAGAAAACAACCTTAATACAATTAAGTATCAAAAACAATAACAATAATAATATACAAAAATCTGTAGTTATGACCTTTTCCTAAACAAACTTCAAACAAGAAAGATTCCTTCTTTCCTTTGTTATGATAATCCATTTTGAAATAACAATTCGCACACACACACACACACACTTTAAACTGGATTTCCGAAATATATTTTTCGCAAACGTGTTCGAATATTTTTCGCATAATCTTTCAACATAAACTTAAGTCGATTTCAGGTTTATTGAACTTCATCATCGGCAAACAACAACACTTTCAGCATAATGAAAAAAAAAAAAAAACAAAAACAAATCAACATAATAATTTGACAAATTAGCAAAGAATTTGCCATTAAAAGAACATTAAGAAATTAGCATTTCAAAAGCGACATCCGAGCAGACACTATCACAAATTTGTTTCTATTAAAAAAAAAGAAGATATACGCGAAATTTTTAATGCGATCACATTCAACATTTTCGATGATTTAGTGCGGATTCCCTTTTGCCTGGGCAAATAAAATACATACATACATAAATATTTGCTGATAAGACGGCGGCAAGTGGCGCGCCGTCATCCTCGTCGTCAAAAAGTATTTGCAATTTGTCAAAAGTGTCGAAAGCAGCGCGCACTCATAACTCAAGTGGCAAGCAAGAATTTGCATAATCTTAGCATGCTTTTTGGCGGCTAAAAGCCAACAGCAACAGCGGCAACAGAACTAACAGGCAACAACACTTGAAACATTTGACAGCGAAACTTTTCGGGGGGGAGAGCCATTAACGACAACAGCAACAAAAACAACAACAAGAACAAGAAAAACAACAACAAAAGTGCATTTGAAATGTGGCAACGTTGTTTGTCAAAAGAATCTCTCTTCTCGATTCGAAGGAGGCATAATTTTAGGCGCATAATAAATTAGCATTTCGACTTTAGCCTGCAAATAAAAAAAGAAAAAGAAAAACGCACACACACACAGAGACAGACAGACAGACAGACAGACATACATACATACATACATACATACAGACAGAAAACATAAATTTACACAAGTAGAAAGTGTTTGCGATGCGAAACTAACTTGGCAAGGGTTGCCATTTTGCTCTAACAAAAGGCTTAAGACACGAGCAGTGCTGGGCAGGGCAGGAAAGGATTCTAAAGCGCCGCATAGTGTGAGTAATTGTCTTAAAGAGGACATACGCACACAACCACAACAAAAAAAAAAATAAATAATAAGAATCAGCTAGAAAGTGAGTAAGCGACGTTGCCAAAGTCAATTGCCTGCGAAAAAGGTGTAATCGCTTCGCAACAAAAACAATAAGCTGAAGACGAATGCATGCCTAGGCGTAGTGTGTGCTCGCTAAAGTGTGGTAAGGGTTCGAAGATAGGACGGAACGAAACGAAACGGAACGTCAGTTACCCGTGCACAATAGTCCTACCTAAGTGGCATTTACGCCGGAGTAAACCAACTATTAACACCCCTAACAGTAAATGTGGTTGTATCGCCAATGCGACACTACGAGATGCTGCTGAGTCGGCATATATCGGCTTCAGCTTTAACCCTTTTAATTTTGGGTTCGGTCGCGCAATGAATTGTGTGTGCTTCTTAAGAGGATGGGCAGGCTTACCAACCGTTCGAAATAATAAAGTATCTCGCATGTGAAACTTCAAATTGACGTTTCCACACAATTGAAGCGCACTTAAGTAATTCCATTGAACCATTGTCTTTTGGAAACTTCAAATGTTGGTAGCCCTAACGAGGCGACGACGACGACGACGATGATGAAACCCCATTACTATGATTGTTGTCCGTTTCGACGAGGGCGGTTTGAGTTTTCTTGCGGTTGCTTGCGGCAAACGACAATTCCCCCAGAAAACAAGATGCTAACCCGATATATACCATCAGCGACATCATCGTCATAGTCACCATGCCAAACAATTGACAATCGTTAACATAATTATGGACAAAGCCGTTCGCAGAGCTAACACAATATGCACATATCCTTTGCCACTGTCGCACTGTGGTAGTGGTGGTGGAGGTGGAGCAAAGATTTTCGTTAGGCATGGTCGGCTGGACGGGCATGTTTGTCTTTAGAATTGTCAGAAAAGTGTGCGCGATGCGATGCGATGTCATTGAAAATTGTGTGACACCCTCGAATAATTTTTGTATTTCCAATTTTGCTTTTGTATTGTTTTCGCCTCAGAGGCTTAGAGTTGGGGTGCGGCAGAAAAATTCATGTTCGGTCTTCTTGACTGAGAGTTCTGAAGAAATTTGAAATTTGAACCGCTGTGTGGGCGTTGACTTGGATGACGCTTGGGAGTTGTGACAGATTGTATGTCAGTCAGTTGGCGGAAATAATGGTTTCAATAACGTTATTTGTTTTTCTTTCAATTTCTATTTTTGTTTTTGGTCTGGGCAATTTGAAAGGGAAAACTTGTCCAAATGTATTAATTTCCTGTTGGTCAATGAAAAGGAAGTTATTTTTCAAAATTAACCAAAAAAAAAAAAACCCAACAAAAATAACAAATTTTTTTTTTTTACTTTTTATGGGAAACCAATAGAGTAAATTTTATTTTAGATGAAGTTAATTTAATTTTATCTCATTTGATCCCCGAACGTGAGATTTAGGGTTTGTTATGGAAAAGTCTAATATTTCCTATTTATTAAGTTGAAAAGTTTGTCATGCTAGGGTTCCTAACTAGGATCATGGTGTAATAAATATAAGGTGCGGAAAGTGGAAAATTATTTCTCTTCACCTCGATATTGTTTCTCTCTTTGAAAGTTTAAATTTTTTTGTAGTTGCCATAATTGCTATAAAATCATTAAGTAAATAAAAACAACAACGTAGTTTTTTTGGTTAAAATTTCAAAAAAAAAGATGCAGAATAATAAGGTAGTAATCGAGGTGGGTTCGCTCAATTTGCGTTCTCATTTTATCTTTCCTAACCTTATTATTCAACCATGATTAGGATTAAAGGTTGGTTGGTTTAGGTCTTGCCTGAAGAAACATAAATTTAGGCCCAATTAGCACAATAACGCCATTTTGATACACCACTTGTGGTTCCACTGAGGTCAGGTCGATTCAAACCATCTTGATTTGTTTATAAACCTACTGATCTCGTCTATTTTAATTTAAGCGAGCTCGTTGAGATTGTTCATTGCAAATTTTCCAAACGTACTATTTCGTAAAGTACTCAAACTGTTTCTTTGGAGCCTTCTTGTTTGCAACTCCTGCATTTGTCGTTGTGAGGCCAATCCATTTTCTTGGCATGGTCTCCTATCGGCCAATGACCGGTTATAGTTGAAGTGATCCTGAATGTTCTTGGCTTTCTGATCAAAGGTGATTTCATAAAAAGTCTAAATTATGATAAATGACTGGCTTATATATAAAGTTGGTCATAACATAAATATAAAACGTTATTTTAATAGATTTAAAACTACGAAAATTCTATGTAAATAATGTTTCAAAGAGAGGCCTCAGAGTCATATAGGGTCCCTAAACCAACGAGTCTAATTATACATCGAAAGGCATTTTATTATTAAGCAAGGCTAAAGGAGCACCACTACCCGGAAGATATATTGCAAAGACATACTAATACAGACCTAGACTTTTTCTAAATCAGGTAATTGTTGTGGAGCTAATTTTACCAAGGTGATTCGAATTTTTGGGAAAGGAATAAAATATTGTGCTTTGATAAATGGATTTATATAAAATAAAAAAAACATTTACTTTGAGATTTCGTCAAGTTCCTTTAATAGGTCAAATGTGTTTCCTTGCAACCGATGTTCAAAATTAATAACTCATTAAGATGAAACAGTCATTAAAAGGAAGACAATAAAAATGCTATTTTGAATAGATGAAAATTAAAAAAAAGGATTTTATCAAAAGTTGGAATAAGTTCGAGTAGGTCAATTGGAGTCCTCATATGAAAAATATAAATTAATCCCCAATGACGTACAATTAAATTGAAAAGGGTAAAATGAAATAAAAACTCCGCCATGTGAAGAAAAAACTTTGGTCATTCTACAAAATTGTATCCAGATGGATTTAACAGGGTTTCTTTCTATAACGAGGAGGGCAAATTATTTTTAATAAATCACTTTGTTTATTTTTGTTAGCGAAAAAAAAAGGATTTATGATTGTTTTTTATCTTTCCAATTCAATTATGGTAAAATTATTTTAACATTATAAAACAGACAAGCAAATAATTAAAAATTGTCATGTCTACTTGAGGTGACTTCAAATCATTCCAACATTTAGCGACTTTTTTTTGTGCATTTAATAGAAAAGACCTTTTTTCCATAAAAATAAATACAAAGAACCAAATTTTTTCTCTTTTTGCCAACACGCCCAAAAAATAAAAGAGTTTAAATTAACCGCCATAATATCTGCATGGATTTTAATTAACCGACGACATGAATGAGCAAAGTACAAACATTTCCCGAAAATGACAATTTCAAAGTACGAACGCGGCTGTCAAAATGACAACAGCCGCGTAACAATATCAACGTGTACATATGTACATGTGATATTTATGACAGGATATGGGCAAAAGCACTTTCCCACACACAATAACAAGCACACACGCACGCACACACACACTAGAGTGGCATACACACAATGACAACTTTGCAAAGTATCAGGGAGTTGCAGAGTAGTGAAAAAGTTATACATAAAAAAAATGTTAAACAAATGGAAGAAGAAAAAGAAAAAAAGTCGCAACCAAATTAGCTTAAATTACAAATTAACGCCAAGTTGCTTGTTGGCGAAAAATTGTTGAAGCGCACTTAAAACACAACAACAAGAACTGAAATAACAACAACAGCAACAACTGCAAACGCTGTCAAATTGACAACTGCGCGGAGTTTTTAATGAATTTTAACACTTGAGTGTACACTAAAAGAAAAATCGAGGGTAGAAGGTATTTAAAAATATCGATGGTATATTAAAATATGGCTAAGAGGATGGACATTCACTGATTATATTAAAGGATTTGAGGATACTTTAAATTGCCTCCTTCGATTGTAATATGCCATAAGTTGAGTTTTTTCATTCAGCTTCTTCTTCTTAAGCTTTCTTTAGCGTTTCTTGTTGAGCCTAAAATTCTTATTTGCTTAGAACTTTATGAAAAGTAAAGGATACAAGTTAATTAGCTTTATTTTTCATTACCTTTCTTCAACGATTCTTTACGTTCCAAAAATTCTCATCTACGTTGAACCTTATGTTATGTAAGAAATAAACCAAACTTAATGGAAAGAATAAAACTCTCACCCAGCTTTATAAATGATCCCTGAGCTTTTTAAGAGATTTTTGAGAGCTTTTAAATAAATATTTAATCCAAAGTACATTTATTAGAAATTTCTTAAATTAAGCTATAAAATTATTTCATTAACTTTTATAGTGTACCTTTAAAAATCCACTTTTTCCACACAACAAAAAATTTTATTTATAATTTTAGAATATTACATTCACAGCTTAAAAGAAGAAGCTAAAAGTTCGCTCCTTCTTGCGCGAACTGTCTACCGCTGCGTCTACAACATGCAACATGGTGGACTATGTTAACAATGTTATCTCGTAATTATACACCTCAGTGACTAAACGAGTCTGATTCGATTTCACACACACCCACCCGCACACACACATACACACCACAAGCGCCATTAGGAATGAGCTGGATGGCACGGAACGTAACATAGATTTATATACAGGGGCAACAGAATAAAGTATAAAATATAAAAAGAACCTTCCCTCATTTTAATCTTCGGAAGCATTCATCCAAAGTTTTGCACAAACGACAACTGAACATAGCTACGCCAATGTGAATAATTTCGCTGGTTTGCTATACCAGTCTTTGATATCCTTCTTCCGGCCCGGCTGGGACGTTGTTATAGTTGCAATAAATTTTACACTGCATTCACTTTGCGCCGAAGTCATCGAAAAGGGTTTCTTCTTCTTTTTATTTTTTCCTTTTTCTTTTTTTTTTTTCTTCTTTTTTTTGTACTGTACAATTTCCTAACCCTGCTACACCAATCTGACATGTCCATCCCAAAGGATATGATGATGTTCTCTGTCGCTCGCTGGCAAGGGCGGAATTGACTGAATTGACTGCAATTGTGTTGTTGCTGTTGGTTGGTTGCCTCAAGTGAAATTTGAATTTCAATCGGCAGCACTGCGCGCCCCTTTGTGGCATACTAATCGGACGGCGGTATATCGTTCTGGAGTTGTGGCTGGAGTGTGCATTGTCTCGTGGACATTTTTGTGGCAACCCTTTTTTTTCGTAAATTTTTTGGATTTTTCAATAGTGCATCATGCCGCCATTGTTGTTGTTGTTGTAATCAAATAAAAATCAATGGTTTGTAAAATTCAAATCGTAGCGATTTCTTAAAGTTTCGTGTACTTGAACTGAAGTTTTATTCTTGCCAGCGTAAATGACGCGCGAAATTAATTGACTCGTCTGGAGCGAGCGTTCACTTAGGGTTGAATTGTGGAAACTTCATTCATGCATTTTGGAACAGTTAGTCTTAAGAATCTATTATTTAGGTCGAGTCGAAATTAGACAAGAAGACGATTAAGTCTGGACATTCGTTCCTAAGACCAAAATTTAATATACTATAAAAATTTCTATGTAAAAATTCAAACGAGTGAATCAAACTATCCATGGATACGTTAACCCACAAGTTTGTTAAATCGAATAATAATAATAATTTCTTAAGGATATGCACCGGAACGTTCAAACCCATAATAGTGAAGGTGGCACTATCTCATTGCCTGATGTTTTCGTTGACAGGAATGTGCATTGTCATCCAGGAAATGAAAAGGAGATGCTTAGATCTAGCGAGATTCAATGCAAAGAGATGTGTGGAATCGTTTACGGATTGAAGTCATTATGACACTTCAATTAACGAGAGGCTGGCTTAAACTAAATTTTAATTTGCAACCTAAAAAGATAAAGACAACTCGCCCACAATTCAAGTCTTCAAAGACTTACTTAATTCCAAGAATGTAATTCCTTCAAAATCCTTGAAATAATAATGATACCATGTGATTCTTCTTCAAACTAAGAAACTCAAGATAGCTTGAAAAGTGTTTAACGCTCGTCAATATTCGGCTTAATTAAATTAGTGTTCAATGAACTTGGACATGCTCAAAACCAGATTTTTCTAGGAACTTAATTTCTTTAGCGGAAGGTTAAGCCGCCACCCATGATTATTTTACCGGTTATCTATTTAAAAGGATAACCGGTAAAACAATCTGAAAACTTTATTCATAATCCCGTTAGTATACCGTCTGTCTGTCTGTCGACCCAATTAGCAGCTTATAAAAAATGGCATTAAAATAATCCTTCAACTTAAACACACACACACACAAGCGGCAAAAAGAAACCACACCGATTTGGTATGCTAAAATATTAAATTGCAAACAATTTAAAAGAATCCGCTCAACACGCGACGACGACACAAAAACAACAAAAACAACAACAACAAAATGAATAGAATCCCACTAAAGCACTTTAGAATATTCCAAGGGAACAACGTTCACATTGGACGAGCGACGGCGACGAATAAAAAAACAAATAAAACCAAACCAAACCAAACGGCAGGAGGAACAACAACAGAATCTAACTTAAAACAACAACAATGTGGAGGAATGACAAAAAAAAAACAACAACAACAACAAAAAAAAACAAACGAAGTCCCGCAGACAAAGTCAAACCAAAAAGCAACAGTAACTAAAAAAAAAAGGAAGAAGCAAAAGTATAATAAGGAAAGAATGAGATGTAGAAGAAATGAAATTCCCGAGAGTCCTTTCCAGGAATTGCCTGCTGCAGGTTATATGGGTACGCCAGCCAGCATATACTCATACACATCGAAAAAAATAATATATAAAAAATAAATAAGCGACGATGAAAACAACAACAACAACAACAACAACAACAACAACAACAACAACAACAAAAACAACATTAAGCACAACAAACAGAAACCCAATTCAAAACAAAAACACGACGGATAATAACAAAAACAAAAAACGCAACAGAAAAAAATTCGCCAGATTTATGCTTTTTAAAATGCACAGTAGAATACACGCCGAGAGATTCTCCACACAAAAAAAAGAAGAACAAGAAGATGAAGAAGTAAACAAAAAAAAACAAAAGTAACCTAACGCAAAAAAAGAAGGCATTACGAGACCAGTTTTCAGGCATTCTAAGCCAACAAACCCGAAGCCAAAGACTTTAATATGCAGGCATGTCTTCTTTTTTGTTTTTGTTGTTGTTGTTGTTGTTTGCCCAGTCTCCGCCGCGTTTCATAAGAACTAACTTCATGGCTGAGTGCAGCTTCGAGCGCCTTACAACTGCTGCCTGCCGACTGCCTCCTGCTCCTCCTTCATCTCTGTACCCCCGACCCCTGACCACGTCTCCTTCTCCTCAACGCCAACGTCATCATCATCATCATCTGCTTCATGAAGATTGCTTTTATGCCATTCTGTTTTTAATTTCCTTCGTCTGTTCGGTACAAAACTGCGTCGTAATACGGAACTTTCCTTCGCAGAAACATTTCCTGCAACATCATTTTTCCACACACACACACACACCACAGTCGCAGGCTTCTCCGAGGCAGTGCCAAGTGCCGAACCGTGGGGTCTTCTGCATCAATCCAAAGTGCAGAGTAGTTTGTGCTGCTGTCACTTTTGACAGCGACAATACAACTGCAGCTACCAAGCTATCAGAAGAGCAACACAGCAACAGCAACATCATCATCTACAACAATAATAACAACACGAACTCATTTATGTTGCTCCTCAATGTTGTTCTTCTGCGAATGCGTTGAAAACGTATTAGTTTCGGGTAGTTTTCCACTGAATTCGAAGCAGTTCTTCAATTTTTTATCAACGCCAAACATCGGAGCAATATTAATGAAACAACAAAAATGAGAAATATAAACATAAAAAACGAAAAGAAGAAGAAGAAGAAAAACTAATCATCATCTTCAACATCTGCCTACTCCAGTAACAGTCACTGATACAGCAACTACTTGTAGTAAATACTTAAAGTATACCTCCTCTGGCCTGGCATGGAACAGATGATTGTGATTTGGTAATGAAAAAAAAAAAAAAAAAACTAACCGAGCAAAACCGAAACGTAGTAATACAAATGGTAACCTGAGACCAATCAGTCCAAACAAGCAGTTCCTATACTATAGTAGATATAAATTTGTTGTTGTACTTATACACGTACATACAAATGAGTGTAAGTGCAGCTCGATGGATGTTGAGATTGTAAATAGGCAGCCAACCAGTCAGTCCGTCAGTCAGTCAGTCCGTCAGTCTGTCAGTCAGTCAGCTGTGCGCTTCTTAGACTACATAATAGTGTTATGATAGATGCTGACACGCTGACGACGTTTAGGATGAGGTTGGGCATGGGCATGAGAATGATGATGATCATTTTGTCGAAGTGAAACAATAGATGTTAAGAATATTTGTAAGCAACATATGTATGTGATTTACAACAATTGTCGGCATTATATCAACGCTGACAAATCAGAAAGCTGAGAAAACTGTGGGGAACATATGTACATATGTACGAGTATGTATGTAATCTTATGGAATACGAATAACTCGATTGCATTTATGAAATACACATGTACATATCAAACATTTGTATATGAGAACTCTTATTTTTAGGATACTAAAGTATCTTTAAAATACCAACACATTCAACAACCAGTTAAAGTCAAAACTATAGAATGAGTAAATAATTAATAATTTACCTAAAGTTTTGTATTTCTACAAAGAGCTTTTAGCGAAAATCTAAAGCTTTTGGACTGTTTCGCTAGAAATCCGAATCAAACGTCTTTTGGTTGTATGAAAAATATTAAAGTGGATTAAAATTCTCATTTACTTATTAACGTCATTGTAGTGAAATTTGGTTTCAATCATTTTTATTTGTTTGTTTGAAAGGAACCTGATGTTGCAGGCCAAGCGCTTCATATCCATAGCTAAATTATTCTAAAACTTTTGATTTATAATTTAAATCATAGCTAACTGGTTTATTTATTTATAACTTTATCTTATCAGGATTGAAAGTAGACAAAATAATGACAAAATAAATGATTTCTTTCATCTTAATGAAATTATCTATGAAGTACCTACGGAAAATTATCACCAATACTAAATTTCAACACTTAAAATAATAATTTCATTTATATATTCATAGATAAATTTTAAGATATTCATAGAAGCAGATTAATTGTTCCTTTTCTTATCGACACTATATCATAAGTTTTTTTCCGTTTTTTAATTTACTTATCTAAGATGGGGAAAATTCTTTATAAACTCTAAGAGCTAGACAAACTCACAATTATGTCGGATTCTTTTTGTCTAAGAGCCTTCTCGAACGTTGCTATTCTGTATGAAGGACCGAAAAGAAAGTTACTCAGAATTATTTCGATCTAAAAAGGAATTGACGAAGGAATATTTTGAATAAACCATTTTGATCCTTTCATCCTTGTCTTTATTAAAACGTCATCAAATTAAAATTCTTAATCTCTTATATCAAGTTCTATTGTCATTTGTTCATTTGTCATTGTTTCATTTTAGATAAGTGACTACATATGTATAAAAGAAAGAATCTATAACATTCCCCATGGCACAACCACTCGAGGCATTCCTTCATGGAGCTAGCATACATATGGCGAGATCCACAATTTTAAGCTCAGAAAAATTTAAAGTGTCACTTTAATCCACTTGGCAATTGAACCTGAGCTCCAAACGCTCCAAGCATGCTTAGCAATCAAGTGCAACAACAAATGCATCTATAGTGCACTTCTTTAGAGTGCAGTACCAAGATGTTTAATCTCTGAATGCCGAACATGTCTAGCCTTCTAAAGTTCTTCATCTAATATCTTTTTTATATTAAACACGTGCTCGTTACAATAACACAACAACAACAACAAAATAACGCAACTTGTGTTTTCCTGATGCTAAAACATATTTACACGTTTCAACAATTTGTTACTCCAAAACAAGCGCTTCAGCTAGAAAGCTCATTAAATTTTGTTCCCTGCCATGTCCATAAACACTCTTCCACTTCAACTACTGGTACTACACACGACGCGGCCTGACTGGCTGACCGGCCGGCTGACTTGTTCAGATGTTTCCAGCGTGCATTTGCTGCTTCGCGACGCAACGCGTTGCCCTAACATTCCTCCGAACTAATCCAGCCGCAACAGAACCGTTCATAATGGGTTTCAATTTTCATCCATAAACATTTTCCTCTTCTTTTTTTTACTATTTATTATTTTTTTTATTTTTGCTTCCATATGATTTGGTTTTTTTTTTTTTCGTTTGTTTCGCTTTTCGAGAACATGTGCCGAGCTTTTGGAATTGGAATGGCAGTGGGAATGTGCTGGGAATCAGCACGGCGAGTGTACGGTCGGTATATCGCTGGTCTAAGCGGTCGTCAGCAGGGGGGTGTGAGGGGGGGGGGGGGGGGTGGTTAACTGTGGCTGCCGTTGTCGCTTGGGTTTAATGGTTGGGTTCAGTTGGTGGGTCCAGTTCGGTTTGGTTTAGCGTCGACAGACATTTTTATGGTTTCATTGACATATTTTGTTGTTGTTTTTGCTGTTGTTGTTGTTGTTTTTCTTCTGACTGTTGACTCTCGGTTGGCGGCTAGCCGGGCCATCCATGGTCAGTCAGTGATTGTTGCCATTTGCTCCTCGGGAATATATTTGTGCCGTTTGTTGTCTTTCGGTGTTTGTGTTAAGTATTTGTTTTTATTTCTTGTGTGTGTGTGTGTTTGTGTATGTGTGTATGTTTGTTGTTTGTACTGAAACATTCATTGAATTTCATTTTGAAATACTTTTTGGTTTATTTCTGTTTACTCGTCTTGGTTATTACTTTTTTTTCTCGCTCCTTTTATGTGGAATAGTGGAGTTTATATTTTGCGAAATTAAAATTTTGTATTTTATTTAACTGTTTTGTTTTCCTCATTGTTTGTTTTTGTAAAGCCGCTGAGTGGTTTTGTTGTACTTCATTTTTGTTTTTGTCATTATGTCATTTGACCACTTTTTCGAGTGGTCACAATTCTTCGAGTAAGATTTACGATTTAAAGTGAATTAAATTGTTCGGTTGCGAGAATTCGAAGTGAATCAACGCTCGTAAATCGTGGTTAATAACTTTCAAGCCGGTGGATGTCGACATTTTTTACTCGCACTTTTTTGTGGTTTTGCCACAGCTCCACTATTAAATAAACATAAATAGTTTTGGCCTTATCTTGATTTAACACGGGCACCGCCTTCTTCTCATCATCATCATCATCGTTATTGCTTATCATTATTGTTCATCATTACGATGCGAAGCGATGTTATCGCTTGGTCGTTTGTCGATAATCATGAATTATGCAAATTAATCATTGTGAATAAACAATTAAGCACTTGCTCAGTCGTTCACTCGCTTGCTCGCTTGCCAGCTTGCTGCCTGCCATTCACATCGCTTGAGTCATCATCATCATCATCGCCATCGCCATCCATGGCGCATGATTTATGGCTTATGGTCAGCGGCGGCGGTGCGCGCCTGCTGCCTGCGATGTCTGACGTTCATGTTATTAAATGTTTTGCCGCCGCCGCCGCCGCCGATTTTTGTTTATCATTTTTATCTGTTCCATGCTTAGAACTGGAATATTACGTTTAATTGATTTTTGCTTCAGCTAGTCGAATAATTGCACAATGTGTTCGGATGAAATGATTAATGATCCGACGATGGAGTAATGAAGTTGACTCTTCGATTTTCAGCTTTGGGTCAAATATTATATCTACATACTACATATAGATACATTTATTTAAGTGGCTTAAATTTTTATCAGCACTTTAAGAGCTTTCAAGGTTCTTAAGCTTTGGATATCCAAAAGTTTAAAAATTGCGTTTTTATTTTCAGTGTCTTAAAGCGGTTAGAATTCAGATGTTTTAGTATTTAATTAGCCATTTGGAAGTAAAAGCTAGTTAAAACATCCCGTGCTAAAAGTTGTTTGGAATTTATCAAGCTTTTAGCATTTTAACTTCTTATGAAGTTTTAAAAATATTTTACAATTTGATTGTTTTGTTCTGGGTTTTTAAAGATTTCGAAAACTTTTTAAAAGTTTATAACTTCAAACTTTAATCTTAAAAGGTTAAAAAAAGCATTTAATATATGACTTAAAGTTAAGGATCTTTTTACTGAATACATATAAGATTCTTAAAGCTTTTAAAGCTTAAATTAAAGACTTAGAAAAATTTTAAGATATGTAAAAAAAAAGGTTAATCAGTATTTTCAAATTGAAGTTGATGGAAGCTTTGCGAATTTTTTATATCTTTAAGGGTATAACAGTCTTAAATTATTGAGTGCTTAAAAATATTGAAATTTAACAGTTTTTCAAGCTTCTGATGGTTTTTGAAAATTCCAATACTTTAAGCTCTTAAGAGCTTTTAAGTAATTTGGTATCATGCAGTTTAAAGAATATAGCTTTTAAACAACTAAAATTCAAAAGCTCAATATTTTCCTCAAATCGTTCAGATTTCTTGGAGCTTTAAATCTTTTAAGTTTTTCCATTATAAAAAAATTAAAGATTTTGTCTTTCAAGTGTTGCTTATTTGTCTCGTTCGTTTGGTAAACAAGTAATTGTATTTGTATTTCAGCATAAGCTGTTAATTTTAAATAATTGTGTCTACAAGCGGCTAATAAGCTTTCAATTTAAAGTGCATGGGCAAATAGCTTATCAACTCAACAAAACAGATTCTTATTTTCACAAAAACAAAAAACCAAGTCGCCTGCCTGCCTGCTCGGAAAAATCAATTAAAAAAGTTTTCAAAAATTTTTGCGCGCGCAATAATGGAAAAAGGATTAAGCAACTTAAGCTAACAAAAGACGGCGATGAAAAGCTGGATTTACACGGATATGCCAGGCAATAATTAAATTTCAATTTTAATCACAGCGAAATCACAGGAGGAAAGCGCGAAAAGCAAAAAAAATTTGCAAAACAAAAAAATTACAACAAATTTTCGGAAAGCATATTTAAATTGCAATAAAAAAAAATTACGAAGAAAGGACGAAAATCCTTTTTCGATTTCTTTTACTTTTATTTTTTCGTTTTCATTTTTTTTGTTTTCTTTTCGTCAACTTAAAATACTTTTCTGTCGGTCTGTCTGTCTGTCTGCCTGACGCAAACAAACTTTTTAAACTTTTGACAGACATCCTTAAGCGGGCGCGAAAAGTAAATGAAAACGCTTAACGAAAAAAAAACGTCAACAAAAACGAAAGGAAATGTTGCATACCTCTTGCCTAAGAGATTATTTAGAGTACGAATTGTAATGCGAAATTTTCCGAATATCTGCATTTAAATTAATTTCCCGACATTAACAACTTTTTTCCTGCGCTGTACGACGAGTGTTGCCTTTGGGCTGGGTTTTCTCTGCTTTTTTTTTTGTTCGTTTTTTTTGTTGTTTTTGTATGTTTCTGCGGGCATAATTAAAAGTCAAGTGAAAAATCGCATTTGGCAGCGGAGCGAAGCGCGTCGCGCTAAAAGTGCTGCCAACGCGACACAAACAGAAAAATCACCTTGGGGGCGAAAAAGGACGCGTTTGTTTGTTGTTGTTTTGTTTTTATTTGTTGTTGTTGTTGTTGTGTTTTTTTGTGTGTGCCCCCCTCTAAATGCAAAGTGATATACAATGCGTAATTTTACACGCCTCCGCAAAATGACTTTTAGCCCTGCAAAGTTTTTTTTTTTTTATACCAAAAGTAACAAGCACAAAAGAAGAAGAAGAAGTAGAAGTGGGGAAAAACGCAAAAGAATGAAATGTCAAATTAAAGTATTCATTTGTAAGCTTCCGTCAAACGTTTGTTTGTGAGACGGTACAAAAACAAAATACGCCAACTTGCGCAATTTCTTTAGAAAACGGCTTAAGCGCCTAAAAGCATGCCTTGCTGCTGCTTGCTTGCTTCTTTGTTTGTTATGCAAACATTATGCAAAGTTCTTCACATAAATTTTTACACACTTCTCTTGCGCCCTTGCGCCCATGCTCTCTCGCTACTCTCTTCCTGTTCCTCTTCTTCATTCTGCGTTTTGCTGCTATCGCTTGTGCGCTATTTCGCTATTTTTCATTCGCATCCGCATTCGTACTTCACTTACTTTCAATGTGATTTGTTTTTGTCAGTTTTTGCAATGTTCGTTCTTTTTTCTTTTCTATTTTTCCCGCCTCTAATTTTCTTTTTATTTTCTTTTTTTATAGCATATCTGAGTAGTCTGCCCCAGCGTTGCCACCGCCGCCTCTGCCGCTGTCAGTCTGTGATATCGTCGTCATTTTTATGAAGTGTTTTGCTCATATTTTTGTTGTTGTTTTGTTGTTGTTGTTGTTCGTCTTCATCATTATCATTATTGTTTTGCTCATCTTCGTAATGACAATTGTAATTTTCTTCTTTACCCTCTCGTCGAAATGTTGGGCGGAAATTTTCTTCTTCTGCATTTTTTTTTCGCTTTTTTTTAAATAAGTAGGAAAATTATTTGCCCGCGCCCTCGTTTTGTGTGTGTGTGTGTGTGTGTCTATGTGTGTGTGACAAGTGTTTTTCTTCTTTTTTTTTCTTTAGCCTCTTTTTAGTGTAGGGCGGAGTTGCACTGCTTGTTGTGGGTGGACGCTGGTGGGGGTGGCTCATGAAAGGCTTCAATTTGTATGTTAACTCAAGTGGTTGTGCGGAGGGGTGCGAGTGCGAGTGCGGCAGTTCGCTGCTTTCTTTGTCAAAGTGATGGAATAAAAAGGGTAAAAATAATTCTCAAGTGGCCAGTGTTGCAGCATTAAATTATGAAAATTTAATTTGAATTAAAGTTTGGCGCAAATTGAAAGTTTCCAGCGATTCGCAGCGTAGAGATAAAAATAATAAAGAAAAAAAGAAAGTCATTCTTATGATGGATATTGAGCTTCTCAGCACGATTTCGTCATCAATTTGTCGGTTCATTTAATAACACGATCTAAGGTTAAATTAACATGTAGGAGGGTTAATTTAAATAAATTTAACATGACAAAATTTCGATTACTTTCGGTTGTCAAAAGAAAAATGAAGTTCTGCAACAAATTTTCGATTTAAATCGAGGATAAAAACTTAAAAATTTGATTACTGAATTTAATATTGTTCATAACTTTGGAAAGTAATGGCCAAATAGCCAATCCCTGGAATGATTTGCTTTAGATTTTATCGTAACAAAATTATGAAGACGTTCAGAAATAGCAGAATTTACATTCAATTAATCTAATTAAGTGTTAATTTAACGTGAATCATTGTTAATTTAATATGAATTTACATGTTAATTTTTTAACAATAAGAACAATATTAACATGAGATGATATTTTTTAAATTAATTGCTTACACTATGCAACAAATTGAGAGTCATTGTCTCGGGGGTAAACTAAATCAATCTCAAACGACAGTTTGGTATTTAAATTTCTTGACCAAACCGAATTAAACAATATGAAAAATTATGTGGAAAACCTAAGTCAGGCTGGTTCTTGTCTTCGGAAACTAATATTAAAATTGTCCGAAGAGTATTTTCTCGGAACAGTTTAACCCTCTAGCTCCCACCCGTATGGCTCATTTTAGACTTTAATCTGAAAAACTTACTAAAAAGTCAACTTTGGAGGAAGGCCAAAAACCAACACTATAGACAATTCTAAATTTACATTGCGTCTTGTTGGATTGACAATTTCCATTGTTAAATATTGAAAAAAATGCAAGTAATAATTTAATGACAATACATTAAACACCGAAAAAATGATTCCAAATACAATCATTTGAGTTTAAAAATATTGACATGAAAAAGTGTTAATTTCATGTTAATTTTACATGATTTTATCGCTTCTTCAATAGATTAAAAAATATATCCTAACTCGAGTAGAAAAAGTAGAAAAATTCAAACTTTATATACTACGTAAATTTTAAATTCATCAAAAAAAAACAGTCTAAGAATCTGTAACAATTTCAAAATCAACGCGACAATCACAAATACTACAACAACAACAATAAGAAGAAAAAAAACGCGACAATAAACTAAAACGACAATCAATTGACTTAAGGTCAATAACACTTGACGCGCGCGCATTGCGACTGCCACAACTGATTACGGGCGCGCGCACATGCCCACCGCCGCCAACGCGACCAACATCGATCGTCGGCACTGCCGCCAACCAAACCGCTCCACTACAGCACAAAAACAAAAACCATAAAGTACATACATACATACCTAGCTACACTTCAAAACAGCAACAACGAAAATAAAAAAAAAACAAAACAAACAACAAAAACTAAAGCTTATCAGTCATTTCAGTCAGTCAATGTGTCAATCATAATTTACACGCTCACACGCATAAACATAAACGTAAAGTGATAAACTGATAAAGATGTTGCAATGAGAAATGCGCATGAAATAAAAAAAAACAACGAACGAACGAACAAAGCGAATAAATCAGAGCGAAATATTATGAAAAAGTAAGCGAGCAATTACGACAAAAGCAAAAAAGAAAAAAGCTCAAAATTCAAGAAAATAAAAAAACTTGTCTACATGAATTATTTACATGGGCCGAACGCGATTACAAGATGACTTAAACGGTAGCAACAACAACAACAACAACAGCAACAACAACAACAATCGCAGCAAAACCAACAACAATTCAATTACAACGCCAAGCGAACAGGCGCGCACGACGCAAGCGCAAACGTAATCGCCGCTTCGCAATCACTGCGCGACAAAAGAAAAACGCAACTTGTCTGTCGCGTGCTTTAATGTTGTTGCCGCCTTCGCCGCGTTTTTCAGGATAAGCGCATCGCACAGTACTCAAGCATGCACCATGGCGACTCGAAAATAAAAAAAGACTTTTTCGAGCGTTTATTTTTCTTATTTGGGGATGTGGAGAAAATTATTAAAATTTATATAAATCTACTTCGAAATTTACACACAACAAAGTACTGTGCATGCGGCAAACTTTAAACACACTGACACACTCTCACACACACTCTCACTCACGCACACACACACACTCTTGCTTGCCGCATTAAATTTTGAATTGAAGTCGCGCGCGTCGCCATTGTCGTCACTGTTTCACAGCGTTCATTCGTTTCGCTTATGACTGGCGCGCATGCGCCAATTATGCTGCTGCGCGAGACTCTCATGTCGTCGTCGTCGTTTTGCTGTTGTTGTTGTTGTTGTTTTTTTTAAACAACTCGTTTCCGGCGTCAGTGCGCGGTCGTTTCGAATTTTCGACGACTACTTTTCTGGTGTATTCGTTCAATTTCGATTGCGATTTATTACGGTTGACTGAACACACCCGCCAGCAGCCGCAGCAGCAGCAGCAACAACAACAACAACACCAGCAACATTGGCTAACACGCCAGCCACGCCGAGCATCGCGTCGGCGAACAACGCTGACGACTGCAACGACGACATCGAAACTGCACAATCTTGTTTATCCGAATTTTTATCGATAAATTGTTGAATGGCTTTACAAAACAACAACAACAACAATAGCAACAACAACAACTACAACAAAACCGCGAGCGACAGAAAAACTCGAAAACAAAAAAAAAATGTTTAATACAACAACGTAATTATTTGCGAACAAAAATAAAAACAACCAACATCGAAAAAAAAACGAAAACGAAAACAACAACAGCGAAAAACGTGTTGCTTAAATTGTTCAAAATTTAAGTGAGAAAATTTGTTCAACGTGACAGTAGTGACAGCGATTTATGTCAATTTTCTCGCTGACATTTAACGGTAGTCCGCACTGACATTTCGCAAGTTTCGCTTTGCTTTGCTTTGTTTTAATTTAAGTTAATTTCGGTTGGTAATTGCTCGAAGGAAAACGCTTTTGATTCGCTCCTAAACTTGTATTTAGTTTAATTAAGAATTTTTATTGTTGAAGCGATTTATTTGGTATAAAGTTGGAAGTTTTCAAACGATAATAACACGAGGATATCGGCTGGCTGATATCCTTGATAAAAGAACTTCCATTTGTTATATACAAATGAGGTTGAAAGTTGGATACTCCTCGCAGTTCTGCAATCTGAATCCGAGTATTTGAGATTTTCATGCGATTATACAACATGAGATAACTTTACTCCGACTGGAATTGATTTTTAAAATAGAGTAAATGATCTTCTGCAGCTTCGGAATCGCTGCAATGGCTTAAAAGCGATCCGCTTGATATAAAGAAATACAAAGAAAAATGAATTTCAAGCAACAATGAGGAATATCTTTTTCTCTACCGAAGTTATCTGTAACCAAAGAACGGGAAATTGTATTTTAAAATGAGTAAACGAATTATTTCTGTTGGTATATTATTTGGTTTAGAAGATCGTTGAATTATCTCCCTATTGTCACGCATGTGGTATTTGTAGCTAATTTTTACGTATCTGAATAGTATGATTGAATATTTGATATACGAGGGTGGTCGGATAATTACTTTGCCTCACTGCCCCGTTGGAGTCCATTTTTGCAGACCTCGAGAAAACGTATGTTTCAGACGGGTTAAAGAAGTTGGAGCATCGCTGGATCATCTTCCCATCTATGCATTGCATTCGTATATATCAACTTTCTTATTTCGACACTATCCTGGGTACAGCACAATGTTCCATAAGGACTGAGAGCTATGGTCCCATACCAGACCACATCGACTCTAACTCTTAATATTGCTGGGTCAGGTGTTTCGAGCTTAAAGAAGACAATGTTGAGAAATAAATAACCACTTTTCCAACATTTTCGTTTTGCTTTTGTAGGCTAAGTACTTATCGGACCACCCTCGTATACTCGTATATAAACTTACATGATTCTTACCATAAGTTTTGACGCAAATTATTAAATGGTTGAACTCACCTGAAAAGAAATAAAGAAAATGCTTGATTAAAATCGAATTCGATTAGTTAAAAAGTTAAAACTCAATTAACGAAGTTAAATTTTTTGCTTATTTTAATCTTCCGTTAATTTCGTAAACTAATAAAAAGTTAATTAACTCGCGTTAAATTTCTTCCGTTAATTTAAGTTAGTTAAATATAAAACGAATACTTGAAAAATTGAAAAAGTAAAATCAACAACTAAAAACGAAAATTTAAGAATTGAATTAAGGCAAATCGAATGATTAACTGACAGATCTGCCTTCCTGGATATATGTATGTATAAAAACTAACTGATTCACAAATTTAACGACATATCGCATTTCTATTTAGCCTAACTTAGGTGGGCATCGTTAATCAATAATTTAACTTCGTTAATCCGAGAAAATACATTTTTTTGTTTTTGCTATAGAAATATTAACTGGTACGTTAAATTTTTAACGTAGTTAACTTTTCAACAAGAGTAACGTAATTAACTTAACGAAGTTAACTTCGTTAATCCGAGAAAATATATTTTTTTGCTTTTGCTATAGAAATATTAACTTGAATGTTAAATTTTTAACGTAGTTAACTTTTCAACGAGAGTAACGAAATTCACTTAACGAAGTTAAGTTTTTAGTTAATTATTCTCGGCTGAACAAAGTTAAATTCTTAATTAACGATGCCCAACTATGGCTAGGATACATAATTTTTACGCTTTTATTGGAAATGTTTTTAGTGAAAGTTAATATTTTATAAAAATGGATTAGCGCCGATCAGATCCGAAAATTATAGAATTCCGATTTGATCTGGTTGTAGATACAATTTGAACTGCTGGGATCTGATCATATCTGAAATGAAATCCGATCGTCATTCCAACCATACAGATATGCTAAGATCGGATTAAATCTAGAAGTTTGTTGAAGGGTCTAATAATATCTGCCCAAAAAATATATTTCAGAATGTAAAATTATTTTTAAAGTATTCCACACTTCGTCAGGTTTAAAGTTCTGTCTTAAAATTCAATGCATTTCTTTTAAAGAACTCAAAACTATTCTATATATGGTTAATTGACTCTTCTGGAAGGCATTGTAAAAGTCATCACATGACGAGATTTTATAGTAAGTAGAGGCTAGATGTACAATAATTTCTTTGTTGTTTGCTACTTCTAACTTTAAATTTGTAGCAACCTCACGAAGATGTTGTATGAGGCATTCATAAAAGCGTTTTGAAATTTCAGATTGTTACGACAAGCTTTTTCGTGCAACGAATTCATTTGTATCTCATAAATTTATGCTCTAAATTCAAAATTATGAACTTAGCTTTGAAATCAACATTCCATGAACAAACATATTCCTAATTATACGAAATCCTAACTTCCACATTAAACAAGCACATCTCCGATGGTATACGACATTTGTCAACACTTCCGTGCAACGCCGTAACTTCTTGTGAGCACTCCCGCCACTTCCACCATCGCTCCCGCCAAAAAGCTGGCAGTAAAATTTTCAATTATCTCACACAAGAAAATTTAATTGCACACAAGTTCATAATTAAAGCAGCAAAATTTTAATTGTAATTTCTTGGCAAATGTTTTTCGTAATAGTGGCAATGAATGGGAAGTGGGAAATGGGAAAACTCCGACATCCGAACGCTCCGGCATTTGTCGCACGCCGTCGCCGCTCGCGTCTACGGCTATCATCTTCCTTGACTTGACACACATATCTCAGCGATGAACACATGACAAGCGAAGCAGCGTTATTAAATTAAGCGCTCAGCGTACTAACAACGCAAACAGCTTTCGACGACGGTGGGTGGTAAAAGGTTCCGAGGCAAAACAGTGGCAACACTGGTTCCTAAAATATATACTTTGGCAACATGCACACGGTTTCAGCTAACCGAACGGAAGTAATGCCGCTCTTCATTTTACCGTTCTTCTGCTTATTATTATGATATTTATAGTTCTATTTACAGTTTGGTTAACTGTTAGGGTAACGGTAAAAATTTCTTACACTCAAAGGCAGACAGGCAGACAGACAAACACGCCTACTACCCTCGGCAGCAACAGCAGCGACAGTTTTCGCGTCTAGACACACAAAACAAATTTAAGTAGAGAACAAACAACAACAACAACAACAAATTCCTAGTAAAGAAAAAGTTTTCAAAAGAAAGTGTGGCAACGTGCACCGCCGCTCACAGGCAAAGAAAGTGACGAACAAGAAAATAATATTTCCTACAGCGAAATCAAGTAAACGCCTCTTTCGTTTCTTTCGTTGGCTGTCTGTCTGTCTGTCTGTTCGTCTGTCTGTCTGTCTGTTCGTCTGTCTGTTTGTCTGCCTGTTCGTCGGTCTGTCCTGTATTAAGGCATAAGTTCTCTAGCATGTCTGAGTCTTTGCTAAATAAGAAGAAAATAAAGTCGAAAATCGTATTGCCACCTTATTTAAAAGCATAATTTTTTGGATACACTTCTGTTTAAATAAATTTCCTAATTAAATTCCTTTTCATATTATTTTATAATCTTATAGTCTAGGTATCCGGGTTTTCTAAAATTATATTTTTTAACTATTTTCTTATCGCTGTTAAAAATGGAATAAAAAAAATTTTTTTTAGGACTACAGTGGAGAAAAGATTGATTTAATGGCAAGGTCCAGGACCGGTGGACTTCTTGTGTTACCTTTGATTGAATCGGATAAGCGGTCCTTTTAGTCGAAATATAACATCACAACAGACAGACGGAAGCTAAATAAGTTCTTAGTTTCGTTAAAGATAGTTAGTACGTTAGTTAGTTGGTAAATTAGTTACTTAGATAGTTAATTAACTAGATGTTAAATTAGTTAATTAATTAGTTATTTAGTTAATTTGACAACGAGTAAGTTAGTTAGTTAGTCTCTAAGTGTGATCCAAAGTATCTTATGGTTATTGCACTTTAACCTAAATTCCCTTAAATTAAAAAAAAAAACTACGTGGTAACACCGATGAAAGCAACGCTGCGCTCGCTTATCAGTCGCACACGCCACGAACAGGCTGCCAGCGGGTAGAAAAAAGGAACGCGGGGCAGGACACGCGAAACCGGAAGGAAGACAGCGCACGTACACACGACACACAATGACGACGACAACGACTCCGACGACGACGAGGACGACGTAAACGAGGACATGTACGATATTGTTGGCTGCTGACGATAGTGGCTTCGAAACATATGCGAGGGAGAACACAAGAGGACGACAACACGGCAACATGAACAGAACGAAAGCAGAGCAAATAAAAATGAAACAGAATTAAAAAAGGGGGAAAATGCTCATTCACCTCTTTAATGGCAGTCAGTGTTGTTAACTTAAATATTTTATGGGGTGTCGGCGTTGAGTTTTTCGGTAGTTATGGCGGGAGATGTGAGGCATAGCGACAACGCACAGTACGTCGATTGGTTGGATTATACAATTACAGTTGCTACAAGAAATTAAACTGAATTTTTTGAAAGGACCATTGAACCATATTTCGAAATAGACTTCGAGCATATTTGGAGATGCCATTGATTTCGAAAAGATTTTAGTTTTGCTGTCCAAATTTGGTTCCAAATCTCTTTTTTTAATATTTCTCATGATTCCATAATTTCAAACAAGTTTAGTTTTTAAATTTATATTCTTTCCACAGAGTACTGTGCAACGGTGGCTGTGTGGCAGCGGCAGTTGATATGCGGTGGTGTCTTTGTGTAGCTGAAGTAATTTCTTCAAAATGATAAGAATCGCTTTGGCAAGGAGCAACGAAGAGGAAAGTTCTACGTACTCCTGCCTAACAAAGTAGCGAAAGTATCAAGGGGTCTTCTTTATAGTACATACATACATACATGCATAAGTATGTTCTGTTAAATTGGAATGATGGGCTGGATTTAAGATTGGTAGTGCGGGCATATTCGGAGTTTCACAGAGGGAAAAAAGTGCTGTAAAAAGGTACATTCGGAAAATTTAAGCTACATACATACACACATACAAAGTCAATTGATATGAAGCAACATATTTGGGAAAACTTTACTTCGGGGGTTGGAGTTCGCTTAGAAAAGAAAGCCCCCCCACCACATACACATGAAACGAGAATGTGTGGGCAGAGACTCTAAAATTTGATGGATTGAATTCAGTGAGTTGGGTTAATAAAAGCCACAGCATGGGAGTTCTTCGGCTCTACCAGGGAACTTTAATAAAAAAGTTTGTAAACGAACGATTTGATAAGGATGGGCGCATTTTAATTAAACAACAACAACAACAAAAAATCGAATGCTGCTATCTGTGGCTTTAAGTCTTTAAGCCCACGCATTAACATATTAAAGCGTTAAATGTTAGTGTGCCGTTAGCTCATTAGTGTGCGTCAAAGACAAAGACAAACGTCAAAGTGACAGTTAAAGCCAGCCGCTGCCGCCGACGACAAACACACAGCAAGCGAAACAATTGTAAATGACACCGTTTAAACAACGTTTGAGAATTTAAATGGCCATGATGCCTTTGACATCAGTACCGAAAGGGGCCTGGTCTCTGCTCTGCTCTGCTCTACTCAACTCTGGAGTCTGTTACGTCTGTTACGAATGTGACAGTTCGAGTTTATGTTGCGGTTAAATTGTTTGACTGCCATTTTAAGTCTTATTTTGACATAATTAATGACAGTTATTAGCCGTGTTTGGGCTGTCAACGGAGGCACACACACACCACACACACACACAGTTTTGGGTGGGAAGAAAAACGTCGACAACGTCAAAGCGAGTTTTCTTAAAAAGGAGTTGGGCAATTTTGTTGTTCGGAGTTAATGTTTAATGGAGTTTCTGTATTTCGAATACCGATTGACTACCGATTTAGTAGGTAATTGCTTTTATTGTGTGGTAGGTTAACATTTTATAACTGGTATTAGAATTGGGAAATAATTATACTTATTAGATGATAACCTTATTCAAGTTTTAGATATGCAGCCGGATACCGTCATAAAATTTTCGAGCAAGGTCTTGATCAACATTTTAAGTTCTATATTCTGTTCATCATAGTCAGAGTCGTTAGAAATAATATTAGTAAATCGCCTCCAGCATAATTGAATCAAAAATCTTTGTTAAATCTTGACCATCCTAAGAAATAGTTTCCTAACATTCTGTGGATTCGATCGCTAAATTTAATATTAACCATCCAAAAGAATCTTCTCCACCATCGTTACCATCATTATTAAATCGACTTTATGTATAAATTATATATACGAGTGTGATCCGATAAGTACTTAGCCTCACCCCCCGATGCAGACCACGAGAAAACATATTTTTCTGATGGGTTAAAGAAGTTGGAGCATCGCTGGGTCAAGTGTATCGGGATAAAAGGAGACTATGTTGAGAAATAATTAAAAATTCGTACAAAAATTTTTGCTTTTGTAGACTGAGTACTTATCGAACCACCACGTAAGTTCCAGCTGGACTTCCAATCCAATGTGTATCATTATCAATATGTTCAGCTGGATGATACTATTTAAACTTTGGTTCCCAAAAAAAATCTTATCCATCATGAACCTAAACTCTGCCTTTACGAGTACGTGGAAGCACCTGTTCCATAGTAATCATTTTTATTGGTTCGTCGGTTCTTTTTGACTTCTCGAAGCGATCTTTTGAGACTATATACAGTCAAAAGCACTAACAAAATATTTAGAATTCGAATTCGAATACCAAATACAAAACTTTGACAACTTTTTCTAGCATTCGAAAAGGAGTTTTTTGAAGTGTTTCAATGAGCAAAAACAATCCAAAGGATCGTTTTACTTTAGTACGAAACTGAAATATGTCGAGAATGAATTTTAAAGTTTGTCATGATTCATGGCTGCCACCGGGACTCGAACCAGTTTTTTTTTTTCGAATATAATATTCAACAGTCTGGCATATGGTATTTTGATTTTTTTTTTTTTTTTAAAACTTACAAACAAGTTTTGAAAAAAAATTGCAGCTGAGAATGCTGCCAGATAGTGCAAAAACTAAACAAAAAAATAAAACCAGAAACATTCTTGGAACTTGCCTGCATCCAAAGTTGCAACAAGTCAGCGAGCAGACAGACGTGTCGTTTGCGTCGCGTCGCGTCTACTGCGTCATTTTGGCTGAACGGCTGGGCTGGTTGGTTGGTCGGCTGGCTGGCTGACGGGCTGGCATGCTGCTGGCTGGCTGGATAGCTGGGCTATGGATGGCTGCTACTTGCAACCATGATTAATGCAATGCGAATTAAATTGACACATAATTTATTGTTTGCGGTAATGCAAAACAACAGCAACAAACAAAACAGTACAACCTGAAGCCTTTATATGATATGGCGGCGGCAGCTGCTGCTGTCGCTGCTGCTGCTGCTCATACCACGTCTGTCAGATCAATATGCCAAAAAAAAACCAAAATAAAACAGAGTAGAAAATAAAAGTAGCTGCGACATTTGTAAGCAGCATGCAACACGCATGCGACAGCCAAAAGATCGAGTGGTGTAATGGACAAATGCAGCGACAGACAGACAGACGGACAGACGGACAGACAGACATAAATATATATTGCCAACTTGATATACTCGTATCGTATGTGTAACTATTGGCATGTGCGCTGTTTAAGCACGGCGACATAATTGCCAGCAACATGTTGTTTGTTGCTGTTGTGTAAATTACAATGTTGGCTCTTAGGATGCTGCCACTGCTGTTGGCTGCCGTGCTGCCACCTTATTTTCAAATTCGCAAATAAGTAAGTCTAATGTGCGGCAATGGTTTCTACTTTTACGAGTTTGCATTTGGTAATTTGGTCTACTGACGAGCGCCATAAATAGTTGTGGCCTTAAAGTTTGTAAAGTACTCGTAAGCACGTTTAAGCGATTTCGCACTTCACCTGAGCAATTTCTTTGACTTAAAAACGCTTTAATGAGAAAAAGTTGATGATCTGTTGGCCTATAAAATTTATAGTCTAACTTTTATATGCTGTATATATGTTTTGCATGTGTATTAGAAAGTCGGCTTTTATTTTAAATACTCTCGATAATTGTCTTATAAACTAAATTTAACAAAAATGTTCAAAGTATTATTATTTTTTTTTAATTTTAAATAACAATTAATTTCAATTTTGTAAATTTTTTTTTTCCTTCGTTCAATTGATTTTGCTTTTGTGTCCTAAGAAATTCTCATTTGCCTTTAAATGATAATGACGTACAGGAATCTTTAAAGGATTTTAAAGTTGGCAAAAAACTAAACATGCGAATCAGAGAGCAAAGAGAGAAAATTTTTCATATTGCCTCTTTATTTTCTTACAACAAAAACACAGGAAATTGTTGTTGTTATTATGAAATTCACCTTTCTAAAAATGAATTCACCATCTTTACCACAGCGGATCAATTTGTTTCCTTATGTGTTTGTTGTAATTTTTATGTTTACCACAAAGGATTTAACTTGTTTATCTTTGAGGGCGATAGTGACAGAAGATAGACAGAAAAATATATATCAATATATATCATGCCTTAACATTAATTGTTGTTGTAATTAAATAATCTACTCGGTGGATTTTAAGTAGAAAAAAATTATTGTGCGCCTGGAATAATTCACTTGAAAAACAAATTTTAAGTATGAAGTTTGATTAAGTTTGAGATTATGAAGTTTATTGCAAAAATGTTAAACCTTAAACATGGAATTTTTTTATCGATATGGCAATACTATTAAGAAAATTAGACACAAACGTATTTAGCGAATAAAATCGGTTTCTATCGATATGTCCACTTTAAAAATACTTTGCTCAGTTCTTCGACTCCTAAAGTGCTGCCACCTATTAATAATATACATATTTATTAAATGTAATCAAATTTTAAGGGCTTTTATAAATATTTCCATATGAGTCGAATAGATTTAAACTTAAAAAAAAATGTCTTTGGTAACCGTATCAAAAAATTTGATTTCGAAAATTTGCCATTTAGACTTAATCAGCATTAAATTGATTTAGTGGCAAACATTTTATAATTTATAGAAAGCAATTAAATTGTTTGTTGTACCACATTTCAAATAATCTCAGACATATTTCGCTATTCAGCCGATATTTGACTTCATAGCAGAATCACAAATCCAACAAAGTCTAATTAAGCGGCAAAAATAGGCGCAGACCAAACTTCTTCTATTTCTGAAACTATTTTCAATTTTAAGTTCCAAATATAATGAAAAGTTTTGTAAAGCAAAAACAACAACAAAAACAAAAATAGATAGTATACAAAAAAAATGACAAAAAAATGGCAATTGGCCGCCAGCCAAGCAAATAAATCAGTGAGTCTATTTGCACAGAATTTTTGGTGTCTAGCGGAGAGAGAGAGAAGCAAAGCAGCAAAGTCAGTCGTCGCACAAGCTGATAGCAGATTGGATGGCATATAGAGTAAAAGACCGCCGCCGCCAAAAGCGGGAGCTGCTAAACTAAATTTAGTAAGTGCCAACAAGTACGGACCAAAAATACAAATGGGAGTGGAGTAGTTTAAAACAGATAAAATAAATTAGGTTGTGTTGCCCACTACTGAAATACAACCGCCAGACAGACGGACAGAAAGACAGACAGACAGACAGTTAACAAAAATAAAACCAAAATAAATTGACAGACTGAAGTTTTGTTGTACTTATGTTAGTACGGTAAGTACTTAAAATGTAAATGCAATTTTAAGGCAAAAAGAAAAACTCTTTGCGCATTAAAAGTTAAAAGTTCATTTAAAATGCATGCAACTTTAAGCTTTTAGCCCGAAAAACTCAAAACGCTTAAGAACTAATTTTCCCCCGAAAAAGCATTTAAACGTTTTACGCAAATATGAAAAAGTTTGCTCAACAATTTTTTATTTTTATTACATGCCAAAAATTTGCATACCTTCCGCTCCTTAAATCGGTAAGTATGTATGCATGTATGCATGCAAATGTATAGCGAGTAAAAGTTGAAAATAAAAAGTCCCGCTGGCAACGCCAGGAAACGGAAACGACTGCTGACTTGCACGTATCATTAGCGCCAAAATTATATATACATTTATATTTTTATATATATATATGTATATGTACAGAGAGAAATACAAAAAAAAAAAAAATACATAAAAGTCCGCCGGAAGCGCAGTTCGCAAAAGTTGGGCGAAAAAAAAAGCTATAAAATAATGTGCGTTTACCGAGAGAGCCAACTGTAAGAATGTACAGCTGCAGTTAAATGTTAGTTAACGACGTTAAGTTGGTAGTAATGGAGGCGCCAGTTTAAGCCTAGTTAATACTTCACTAAGCTAGGCGGTGAGCGAATAGAAACTTCTGTGACATAAGAGACACGCGAAAAGGACCACGAGAATTAAGCTCCGGCAAGTTTATTTTATCGATTGTTCTTTTAAACTAAAGCAGAGCTTTAATGGATTTGGCTTTAATAATAAAAATAAGGCACTAAATTTATTTGTTTAAAACATTTATAAATAATGGCTAAAGCGCTTAAGTGCCTTCTTTTCATATTACTATACACAAGAGCAAGTCGAAAAGATATAGTGGAATTGTAATCCAGCGCAATCTAAAGCTCATTTAAACATTACGAATTGAATTAATTGTTAATGGTTAGAAATCAAAAGCTTAAAATGTATAATAAACTTATGTATAATTTAATATTTTGTATAAACCAATTTAGTTCTTATTCTTTCAGGTAAGTTAAAAGGTCTTGGATACGGGTATAAACTTATTTGAATAGCCACTTTTTAGAAGACATAAATAAGATTATCTAAGGTCATATCTTATTTGATTATGTAACTATATAATTGCCCGATTTCTTGTAGTCAGTTTAACCTAAACCCACCAAGGTTAATCCCTTCTTTCAGGTCGCAGTGCATCTATAGCCTTTATTAATAATAATAAATAGGTTTATTCCTTAAATTTTAAATAGAACTAGCGAATGTCCGGCATGCATTGCAATGACACTTAAAAATCAATAAAATTTTTGCAATTTATATATTCAAGTTCATTCATTTTTATATACAATATATAGTTAATTAAAGTGGGGATTAAATGGATGCAACTTTGCCCAATTTTTGGGAAGTTGTCGACAGGGCCTACAAACTCGGATACCGAATTTCAGATTTGTAGGGCCAATATTAGCGAAATAATCGAATATTTTTACTTAGTTTTATAAATTGTCGGTGGGCGTGGAATTTTTGTTTTGTCCAAAACCATTTTTTGCCTGAGCACAGCAAATCCTCAAAATTTCATCGCAATTGGATGAATTAGAAGAAATTAGTTTTATATGTATTATATATAGGACTAAAAACAATGACAAATTTTGTATGAGTATTCGAACAAAATAAAACCGCAATTCTGTCTTACCTACAAATTTTATTGATAATATAATTTTTAACAAAATTCAAGGTAAAGAAAATATAATACCACTTTTATTAAATTGTCATATTATTTACAATAAGTACATTCGAAATTGCATACACTTTACTTTAAACCTTAACCTAAAGTCAACATTTCAAAAAACTTTAAAAAATTTAAATAAAAAACTCAATAAATTTACCTTAAATGACAAATTTGCAAACCTTTGCTAAAGCACTTCTACTAACATTTTCGTTCAAGTGCGTAAATAATAACTGCAAGAAAAAAGAGGTTACAATATTAATGTGAAACTTACGCGTTGTTGCGCTTTTGCTAATTTAAATACTCTTTCGTTTTTCTTCGTATTTTTATTGTTGTATTTTTTTGTTGTTGTTGTGTTTTTTTAGTTTGCGAAATTTTTGCAGGCATTGCGCCATGAAGAAATTTCAAAGCGCGCGCGCGAGCTTAGCATAGCATAGCAACTTTAGCAATAAAACCGCTTTGGTGGTTGGGCATGGGGGGCTGGCTGGGTTGGCTGGGTTGGGGGGTTGGGCACACAAAAAGCAGTTAAGCACCCAAAAACAGCGTCATTACAAAC
This sequence comes from Suillia variegata, assembly GCA_949127995.1. Lineage (NCBI taxonomy): Eukaryota > Metazoa > Arthropoda > Insecta > Diptera > Heleomyzidae > Suillia > Suillia variegata. The sequence goes on from OX421842.1 coordinate 7,806,624, forward strand.
TCCAAAACAACAACAACGACAAGCGACAACAACAAACGACAGCAACACTGATGGGCGGACAAGCATAATTGCAACGCTGTGCGAGGCAACAACGTTGTGCAGCGTTGCAATTAAAAGTACGTTGCTGGCTGTCGTTGCCGCTGCTGCTGCTGCTTGTTGCCGCTGTGTGGCAAATGTTGCTTCGTTTGCAATTTGCAAACTTTGCTTTTAATTTAATTTTAATGCCGACTTTTATTAATTTATGCAAATAAATTAGCAACTAAAAATCCAAAACAACAAAAACAGCAACAGCAGCAGTAGTCGTAGTTGTAGCCGTAGCAGCAGCAGCAACATGGGAAAAAATAGTTGCACACTGCGTGGGTTATCGGATTATGTCTTCCGTTCCCATTTGTTTGTTTTTTTTTTTATGTTTTTGATAAGGGCAAATTTTTGCGCTTTTAATAAAATAATACAAAAACAAATCAGTTGACTTTTAATTTGTACGCGCACTGTGGTGATTTATGGCATGAAGTTGTCGTGCGGATGCGTACACGGCCAAAGGCCACAGGGCAGCGGCAAAGGTTGTGGCAACTAATTTCAATTTTAAGTAGGTGTAGCAACAATTGCAAAAAAAATTAAACAAAAGCAAAAAAATGCGTACGAAAGCGAATTTTCCCACATTGGCAACTCTTTGCCGGAAGTGTGAAATTCCCGCAGGAAGCAATCAACAAAAAAAAAGTGCGAAAAATAAACGGAAAATATAAAAAAAGGAAAACAAAAAAAAAAAAAAACTGAGTAAAAGAAAATTAAGATAACAAAGGTGGCAACATTAAAATATTGCTGCCAATTTGTTTGCTGTCACATGCAACGCTGCCACAAACACTTGTTACCAACCAGAAAATTTACAACACAAATTCAAAAAAAGTGTTGCCCAATTCTGCATGTTGCTGCGCCAATTGCTGCTGTTGCTGGAAAAGCGCACAAAGCTGCGGGGGCTGAAGGGGTTGAAATGACTTGGTCAGCAGCGCCACAAAAAATTGAAAGAAAAAAAACACGAACATAAAACTTAGTGAAAAATCGTGCTGCACGGCAACCCACCTTCTGCGGCACATTTGACACACAAACTCAAATTCGAAATTCAAATTTTTGTTGGCGCGCGCAATCGTGCAAAAAACAAAAACAACAAAAAGAAAAGAAAAAATTTAAAACTATTTATGACGACGCGCTCAGTGACGTTAAGCGTGAAGTTGGCTATGGTGATTTGATTTTTGTTTAAGCCAAAAACGTAACTAGTGGAAAATTGTGCAAGTTAAGAAGTTAAAGGCAAAGGCATGGCATGGCAAGGCATGGCAGGGCGCGCGTAGCTAACCAAAAGAAAGGGTAAAAGTTAGGACCAGTTAATGCAAAGCAAAAGCTAAAGAAAAAGAGAAAAAAATGTAAAAAAAAAATGCAAAAAGGTAATGAAAAGTCGACGAGTTTTAAAAAGCGGAAAATCAGCGAATTTTTTTTTTTCTTTCGCTTTTTTCTTTTTTCTTAATTAAATTGAACAAAGTTTTTTGGTTGGCAGCGACGGTTGGGCACGCCAATTGGAAAGGAAATTGCAACTAGCAACTTGACAAATTGCTGAGATTTATCAGCTAATATTTTGTTGTTTTTGTTATTGTAATTTAATTGATTTATTTCGTGATATTGATTTGAAATTATTGTTATTACTTTGAGTGCTTTAATTAATAATCTGATTGTGAGAATTGTTGCTTCGCCATGCCCACGTAAAATTGAGTTGAGATCCGCCAGTTAAGTAGATCAACTGAGAATTATTTACAACTGGTTTCAGCTCTAAATTGAAAGTGTCTATGCATTATTTTTTATCTAGATTTATACATAATGGGATCTAGGTCTAGTTAAAATCAAGCCAATTCGGTTGATAGAGTAATTTATCTATGAAATCTGATTGTTTCGAGCATTAGATCATTTAGATAGATAGATAGATAGATAGATAGATAGATAGATAGATAGATAGATAGATAGATAGATAGATAGATAGATAGATAGATAGATAGATAGATAGATAGATAGATAGATAGATAGATAGATAAATAGATGGATAGATAGATAGATAGATAGATAGATAGATAGATAGATAGATAGATAGATAGATAGATAGATAGATATATATATAGATAGATAGATAGATAGATAGATAGATAGATAGATAGATAGATAGATAGATAGATAGATAGATAGATAGATAGATAGATAGATAGATAGATAGATAGATAGATAGATAGATAGATAGATAGATAGAAGGAAGAATTTAAATCGATGGGATCTGGCAACTAACGGACGCTGGACCTATAGGCTCATACCAGATAATACACTGTGGGTGACCAGAAAGCATGGCGACGTTGACCACCACTTAATCCAGTTAGACGTTTGAGTTAGTACTCATGACGGTATCAAACAGTTGACAAGTCGAAAGTGCAATACACTATCGCATATTTCCGATGTTTCACTTGTTCCACCTATGAGCACGGAATACTATCGATAGCGTATAACCTCCATACGTTCATAGAAGAGGAACCAGGACGGGTCCGCCCTGAAATAATGCTCTGCGGTACCATTGTGGAAATAAGCCGAGTGAGGGGGATTTTTTATCATGTTAGTGGGGCATGCCCCACATGCCATAAATGAGACGGCGTCCTTGATATTGTTGCTGATATTTTGATTTTAACCTCTCTAACCCAAGAAAAAGTCTTCGCATTATTCTTTATTATGTTTTTTTTTGAGGGGGGAGGGTCAAATTTGGTCAGTTTCGAATTGACCAGTGCATTATTAAGTGTTTGTATAGAAAATGCAGTTTCAGACATTTTTTAAATACTATTATTAGGATCTATGAGATATTTGAAGTGGAATATTGGAGTAGTTTTATAAATTTTATCAAAAATAACGTTAGGAAAGAAAAAAAAGTATAAAATTGTTTGTAAAATTGAGAAATCAAGAAGAAGAATATAAATTTCCCGATATTGGTATTACAAAAGCGGAATTCCCATTATTTATTTTCTAAAATATTTTTGAGGATTTTTTGGATCTTATCACTGAAAAAACTTATTTTTTAATTGAAATTCAAAATTTTGAAGGTCGTTCTTTTCCGTTTCAAATGTCGACACTTTTCCGATGACATTTGCAGCTAATTTGGAAATCAACTAACAACAAAAACAACAACAATTGAAACAACAACAACAAACAAAGTCTACCCCAAATGCATTTGTGCGCAGAATTACAAAATGTACTTTCAAATTTGATCGACCTTCATGTGAAACATAAACAACAACAACAACAACTACAACTGCATCAACAACAACAACAACATCGGCAACAACGTCTGCACAAACTGGACAACAAAATCCACCGAAAATTCGCAGCAAAATAAAAATATTGTAAAAATGAAAAAAAAAAAAAAGAAAACATTTGCAACTGCAAAATGCGAGATACAAATCCGAAACGGCAGCAACCAAAATTACAACAGCAACAACAACAACAACAACAACAACAACACAAGCAATTGCAACAACAGCTATAACCAACTATCAGCAACAGCAGCAGCAGCAGCAACAGAACTGGCAATTCAATTGGCAACATAAGTTTTTGCCATTTTTGGCCTTTGGGGGCCTACAAATGGCCAACAACAACAACAGCAACAACAAAAAAGCGCAGCTGCGCATGTTTTTTTTCTCGTCGCTCGTTTTTTTTTTCTCTTTGCTATTTTTGGTCAAATGTTTTTAGGCGCACGATTGCCATCTCTCGACGTTTTTATGACTTTTCAATTGTTTGCGCTGCAATTGTTGCTGTCCGCCGTTTGTTGCTGCTGTTGTTGTTGTTGTTGTTATTGTCGCTGCCGCTTTTAACATAATTTTTGTCGATTTTTCGCTAGGCACGAGCTATGTCAAACAAGTTGTTGTTGGTTGTTGGCTAAATTAAAAATTTTAAGATATAATAAAAGTTATAGAAAAATAAGCGAAAACAACAACAAAAATAAAAAAGTTAAGCAAATTGCAATTCTTGCCTCAAATAACAGAGATGCCACATGGGTGAGGCGAGGCTGAGCACGTTTTCAATAGTTTAGAATAGAAAACTGATTAAATCACAAGACTGCAAAAGACCTTGACACAGAACAAAAGGTTACTTCGACTTGTTGCATTTGCAATGAACTATTTTTTTTTTTTTTGTTTACTAATATTATGATTAATAAATAAAAAAATATGATGAATTTGTCCCAGAATGGAAATAGAAAAACAAATTGTCTAAGAAGCATTAAAATTTCAAGTTTGCTTGTGTGCTTTTTCAAAACTTTAGACTACGAAGGACATCTTATCTTCTAGTCAGTTTAGTTAGTCAGTACGCTAGAAGACTAGAGGCTCCTTCTTACGATTACGTTCGATGTTGTCAAGATCCGGAAGAAGAATGGTAAGGAGCAAAAAAAAATTGTCAAAATAAACATTAAAAATTTCAAGTTTGCTTTTCCAAAACTTTAGACGAAAAAGGATTCGTATCTTTTAATCGTTGTTAGTTCGGTTAGAAAGCACGCTAGAAATTTAGGCGAGAAGATTACCGCAGTTGCAGTCAAGATCCAAAAGACGAAGAAGAAATAGTTGAACACCTCACCTCCTGTTCGAATGCATGGCACTATACAGGAGGAGATTCAATACATTCGGTTCCATTTCTCTTGGCAGGATATCAAAGATTATATCGGTTTTTGAATACTCACAATGGTTTAAGGAGGACCCGACCCCGCGGAGTAACTTTCAGTTCCCTTTGGTATTACAATGGGTTCTTAAATAAGCCTAAGTATGTCTTCGGACAGCCACTAAAACCTAACCTAACATTGGGCAGTATTGGCCTAACATTATCCATTGTTAAATTTTAACAGCAAATGAATGTCAAAATTTGTATCTGACAATTTAAAAATATTTCGGTTTATTCAAAACATTTTCATTCAAAAATATTAACCCGAAATAATGTTAAATTCACATGATTTTTTTTCACTGTGTGTGTGTTTATTGTTTGACATCCGATTGGCTTTCAAAAGCAATTTACATTTATATTTTTTTAAATAAATTTCATTTGAGTCATGGTATGCGGGCTAGAATTACAATTTGAAAAGCGTTTTTGTTGTTGTTGTATGTATGAATTGAAAAAAAAAACAATTATTTGCATACAAACGCGCACAAGTCGGTAAATTCGACAAGAGTTCTTTTTGAATTTATGTGCAATAGTACACAATAAACAACAACAACAACAACAGCAGCAGCAAAAAATCTGCAATACAAAAAATTGCCAACTTCAAGCATAATTCTCATATTTGCCCCTACTCCCTTATATATGTCGCACCCCACTCTGCCGGCCCCCCGCCGCAGCCAACCTCCGCTGTCACTTACTCCGATGACAAATATTGCGCTTATTCCAGCATAACGTCTCAATGGGCCTTTATAAATGTCAACAATGTCACATGCGGCAACAGCAACAACAACAACAAAATCACCAACAGCAGCAGCAAAAGCAATAGCAACAATAAATGCGCTTAATTTCTATATTTTCCAATTTTGATGCAATTGAATTGTTTCGCACGACAAAATGAATGAACGAATGAATGAATGAATGAATGAATGAATGAATGAATGAATAAAAAACAAACAAAAAATTCCAGCCCGCATTTTTATGCATGAACCAGAACGCGCACACAGCCCCCGAGCTACCCTATAAAAATGTTGCTGTGCAACACCAAAGCAGCAACCCAATCGAAATTGTGGCAGCGATTTTTTGTTTTTGTTTTTTTCTTTCGTGTTGTTTTTGTTGTTTTTTGTTCTCACAAAAGCTGACGTTGCGACAAAATAAATCATAAACCCGTAAAATATTTACAAGTGCCCGGATCGTTGAGGGCAAACGGAGAAGTGTTGGTCTCGTTCATTGGTGGGAGGAGGGTGAATGGGGCATAAAAGCGAGGGGGGGTAAATTTGAAATCGTTTTAGCACTTCGACTGTCAACAGGGCGGAAATTTTAACTTGAACAAATACAACAAGAATAATAATAACAACAACATCGAACGACAACGAAAAAAAAAGTCACAAAAATAAATGAAAACGAAAATGTTGAAATTTTCAGTTTCATCGATTTGTGACGATTTTTTTTCGTGGGGGTATGCCGAGTTAGTGCGGAAAATTGTGTTAAATTAGGGTAACAAGAGTTTCTTTAAGTGCAGTTGAATTTTTTTTTTTTTGTTTAATGGTTTTATTAAGTGTCAAAGTGTGAGAGACATTAACCAAACAATTGTAAATATGACCTCAGGAGTTATGTACGAGTACATATGTATGTATGTATGTATGTATGTATGTATGTATGTATGTATGTATGTATGTATGTATGTATGTATGTATGTATGTATGTATGTATGTATGTATGTGTTTAATTGTTGGATACAAGCATTTATGAAGTTTTGAAAGTTTCAAGTAATTGTTTGTATTTCTTATGAGAACTGTTCCAAAATGTTAAAAGTACAAACAAACAAAATTCATTGAGCTTTAAGCTTTCTAAACTTTTAGAGCTTTACGTTCAGTAATATTTGATTGTTGTACAGTAATATTTGATTTTTGGTTTTTACTACGCTTTATAATAATGTATAAATACATGAGGTTTCTAGATTGTGGAGAGAGTTAAGACTTTTATATTATATTTTTAATACATTTAAAGCTTTAGGATAGTTTACTCAAGATTTTTAAATGCTTACAGAGCTGTGAGTACGTTACTTTAGACTTTAATAATTTTGGTCTATAAGAAATGACTGAAAGATATCAGAATTTAAATAAATTAAAGCTTTAAGCTTGGGACAGCTGCTGAAGCTTAACATTTTCTAGGACTAAAACTACTTTCTTAAATTATATTTAATGATTTAAATTTTAAAAACTATTACTTCACAGAGCTTCAACTTTTCGATATCATGTTCTTTAAAACTTTCAAACTTTAAAGCTTAAAATTTTCAATGAGTTTTCAGAGCTTAAAATTTTGTTATATAAAAATTCAAAATTTTTTAATTTTAGTGAACTTATAATATTCTTAGTATTCAGAGCTTAAAGCTTTTGGGTTGCACAACTTTTATAAATTGTATCTTCAAGTTGATTCAATCATTAAATTTTTCGATCTCTCAAATAGAATAATTAATTTCACAAATGATTAACAACTTTTTGTGCAAAATTCATTACCAACAAATAAACAAAAAAAAAAAACGAAGTTTAATTAAGAATTGTTTGCAATTTAACAATTTTAAAACGAATCACACAAAGAATTCGCTCCGCGATTTGTCTCGACATTCGCCTTAAATTAAACAAAGAAGTCATTATAAGCTACAACAACATACAACAACAACAATAACAAAATTGCAAGCATCCATTATATAAGAAAGAAAAACAAAAAAAACATCACCTAACCTTTGCAAAAACTTCAAATTAGCGGCGAAATAGTGGAGTGCAAATAAAAAAAAAACACCAAAAACAATAACAACAACAAAAAGTGATCGTAGTCGACCTTGAAGTTTTTGCACAAATTTATTGCACTGCCAGAGCCGAGCTGAGCTGAGCCGAGCCAATGTGTTAGAAACATTAAAAATAACCATGTATGAAAATTAAATGATTAAAGTTGGTTATTTGTTATTTGTTGTTGTTCGCAAAAAAAAGTAACAAAAACTCATAATGACGGCAAATTGCAAAAATTACAACAACACAAACAAAAAGCTGACTGCTGCAAAAATATTAACAACAAAAAAGACGAAACGAAGTTTGCAAAAAATATTTGCACAAACTTTAAACTACCGAATGCGGCACAAAATTAACAACAACAGCAACAGCAACAATAACAACAACAACAAACTTAGCTTAAGTCATAGATACAACACAGAGAATATCTATCTATCTATCTATCTATCTATCTATCTATCTATCTATCTATCTATCTATCTATCTATCTATCTCTATACTCTATACATTTGTGGGTTTATGGATACATATGTGAGTGTGTGTGTGTGTGTATGTGTGTGTATACAAACGAGGAAAAAAAGGAAAACAAAAAAATGCACACTCATAGCCAAGACACAAGGTTGCAAAAATGCGGCAACTCTGTGTACCGCGCGCCACTTAAGCTGCAATTACGAAATCATTATTTATGTTCGAACAGTTTGTATGCATGTGAACATGAGCGCCGATTAGACTGGCTTTGCAAACATCGAAGAAATGTCATTCTTTTTAGAGACTCTCTTTAATATTGTATAGATTTCCAAAAACTATTTACGATTGTTTACAGATACACCTTTAAAAAAACTACTTCAAGTTTGAACCTTCATTAAATACTGGCGATTGCCCGGCATGCGTTGCAATGGCACTTAAAAAAATGGTAGCGGAACTTCCCGGTACTCCCGTTAGTTAGCGGAACTTCTCGGTATTCACCGTTGTAGCGATTCTGAGTTATGGCTGTGAAATTATCGGCATACAAACTCAGAATCAAAATTCCAAATTTTTAGGAGGAATATTAGAATGTCATCGTATATTTTTACTTAATTAAATAAATTGGGGGCGTAATAAGTGGGCGTGGCAGATTTTGTATATCCTGTTATTCTTCCCGGTGCATCCCGTTACATGTTTTCTATTTAGCACATCAAGTTTCTGAGCAAATGGTGGTAGGCGTAAAAATGATCCACCCTGGTTTTAAAAGTGGGCGTTAAATTGATCCAACCACGCCCATTTTTTGCGAAGTTATCGACAGTGCCAATACAAACTCAGATACCAAATTTCAGATTTTTAGGAGCAATATTAGCGAAATAATCGAATATTTTAACTTAGTTTTACAAATTGTGGGCGTGGCAAAATTTTCTTTGCCCTAAACCTAAGTTGACGTGAGTACAGCAACTCCACAAAATTTCATCACAATCCAATGAATGGTTTAGACGCTCATTTGGTACAAAGAAAGATAGAAAGAAAGAAAGAAAGAAAGAAAGAAAGAAAGAAAGAAAGAAAGAAAGAAAGAAAGAAAGAAAGAAAGAAAGAAAGAAAGAAAGAAAGAAAGAAAGAAAGAAAGAAAGAAAGAAAGAAAGAAAGAAAGAAAGAAAGAAATAAAGAAAGAAAGAAATAAAGAAAGAAGAATTCATTTTTATATATATATAGATTTTAGTTCTAAATTTTGAAGATTTACTCGTATATTTCATTATGGAAAATATTAACCCTCGATATAAGCCATCATAAGAGAAAGCCCTTAAACGGAAAATAATACGCGAAACCTCGTTTTATTGTCAAAAAATTTATGAAACATAGTTTCCGCGTGCCTCGCAGTTATTCGAGGCAACTTAGTCGCGGAAAGTTGCTCGTAAGTTTCAGCGGACCAATCAAAAGTAAGCCATAAATAAAAAAAAAGGCAGCACTAATCAAAAAATTACTAATAAATACACGAATCAACTAACAAAACTGTGAAATTGCTGAGTTTCGGAAATGTTTTTGAGGTAAGAACGAAGTACGTTCCCCAAAATAGTTTCGAAACTTTTCGAGCTTTTCGAGTTTACCAGATTTTGCATTTAAGGGAATCTCTTTAATGTATTTAAGTATGGATAACTTTTTAAAAATCGCTATTATGAAATTCAGGTCTACAACCTCAAGTTTCTATCAGTAATGAAAATTAGCACACCATATCTCCTAAAACTAAATATATTTTATTATGGATAACAATATAAAATCTGTTGATTCGTTAGGGATGACCATTATCATCTCAGATCCTGACAATCAATCAAGAACTTCATCAAGGAAATTATCACGTAATATCTCCTAAATCTCGAATGTATTTTTTTTTTAGAAAATACTACAAAACTCGGTGTTATGAAGTTTTGACCTACATCCATTATTTGCATTCAACAACTTTTACAAAAATTTTTTGGCATGCAAAACCAGTCTACTTTAGATTTTTAGTGTATTTCAGATTTCGACGAAAAAAATCTGCTTTTAAATTACTTTTGTTATTGTTTTTTGTTATTTTTTTCGTTGTTGTTGTTGTTGTTGTTGTTGTTGTTGTTGTTATTGTTGTTGTACTATACTTATTTATAATTTTTTGATAATTGTTAGAACACTGAAACTCGCTTCACTGCGCAGCGGCAACAGCAGCGACAGCCAGCATCGCGCTAAGAAGACGTTGGCAGCTTGTTTGCGAGGAGGTTAATCTCAGCCACAACCGCCACATGCAACTTCCGTTCAACCAAAAAAATAAAATACAACACAACACAACAACAACAACAACAACAACAACAAAATTGAATTTATACTCGCATACGAAAAAAATTTGAAAAACTTGAGTTTACGACTTTTTGCGTTGCAGTTTTATGTGGGCACTTGAACCCAGCCAGGCAGGCAAGCAGCAGCAGCATTGCGCGCTCCACAACAAAAGCAACAAATTTACAGTAAACAAAAAACGAGAACAACAAAAACAATTTAAAGATCCGTGGGTCGTTTCGGTTGCCTGTATTTTTCGTTCTTGTTAAAAATTATTATGATTATTATTATTTGTAAGTGCCACAATGATTGATTTTATGCGCTTTGTTAATAACACAACAACAAAAACAACAACAACAACAACAACAACAACAAAAACAATAATCATAGTCGCAAGGAGTAATCGCAAACATTTTAAGTCAGCAATTATTAAGCATAGCTTGGAAAAAAATGTGATTACTTGTGATTTCTTATTTTAATGTTGGCGGCGGAAAAGACAAATCGACGGACGGATGGACGGACACACAAGAATTTAACTGAGAGGTGCGCTTTAAAAGTTGGTATTTATTTTATTAGCAATCCATTAGTAATAATACGCTCGGAAGTTAAGAAAATCCAATGTGAAATCTTATGTGGACAGCTTTTAAACAGAAGCCGATAAATTCATTTTCAAAAAATCTGATATTTATGCTTTTTGCAGATTTTTAACTGACTTTCGAGCACCCGCCAGAATTCACAATTCATCAGTTATAAAAATATTTTTTACTTTTTCTTGTGGACTTATAATTTTTTTATTTAAAGATTTAAGTACGAGTTGCCAAGTATAAATGAACGTTAAGTATACAAAAATACTTTCAAATCATGGTGTAATAAATATAAGATGAGGAAAGCAGGAACATGTTCATCTCCACCTCGATATTGTTACTCTCTTTGTTAATACAATTTGTGTGTAGTTGTCATGATTGCTATAAAAATATCAAGTAAATAAAAACAACAAAATTTTTTTTTTTTTTTCAAAAATCAAACAAACAAATTACAAAATAAAACAGAAATCGAGGTGAGTTCGCTCAATTTGCAATCTCATTTCTATTTTCTTAACCTTATTATTCAAACATGTTCAAAATAAGGCAAACATCGAGGTGAGTTCGCTCAACTTTCGCTTTTATATCTGCTAACCTGATTATTCAACCATGGACCAAGCGAATTGTTAAATTTCTTCTGAATAATTTTCTGATCACTCAATTAAATATTAAAATTTCAATCGAACCAAACAACCAAACTGAAAGATCAGGTCAAACATTAAGTTCAATAGCTAAAGAAGGGTCCATACACATGCCTGGTTTATTGACTAATTTTTGTCCTTTGGTATGGTCTCCAAATATATTCCCTCTGGAAGGGTTTCTAAATAAAGTTGTTGTTTGAGTTTAAATGTTGAAGCACCAAATGTGGTTCCTACTTATATTTAGGTCAAATCTTAAGATCAATAGGTAAAGTGGGGTCCATAGATATGATATGTTCGCATATTTGTGTTCCCAAGTTTGGTCTGCAAATATATTCTCTCCGATTGGGTTCGGAAATTGAGTTCTTGTTAGGATTGTAAGGTTAAAGGCCCAGATATAATATGTCAGCTAGATCGAGTTTCTTCCCAAAGTCTGCAGATAGGATCTCTCTGGTAGCGCTTGTAAATATAATTTGGGAGGTTTCCTAGACATAGTTAATACTTTTGTTATGTGTGAATTTGGTAATGTTTAAACAAAAAAAATTCGCCTACAAAATCAATGACCAAGACAATTTTTAAAACTTGCATCTTTGGTTGTTTTAAATTACACTGAGAAGAACACGAATCAACGTTTTTTTTATATTGTAAAACTGTTCTTAAGAAGATGAAAAATTAACGAAATTCATAATTTTTATTATTAGGTTGAAATAACTTCACTTTTTTAGATGAAATAATCCAAGACTTAAACTTAAAAATTTTAAGAAACTTAAAAAGAGTCCTAAGATAATTCAATTCCGGTCTTATACAAAGTAATTGATAGAGATAGCTGATCCATATCCTGAACCCATTCGAAAGAGGTTTTTAACATAGGCTTAATGTTCTTATAGATTTTAGTTAAGCTAGAAATTGTGGGCGTTTTACGATAGGTTCAACTCTACAAACTTCTGCTTTAATAATCCACTGATTCAAAGACCGGAAACAATGCAAAAACTGGGACATCGAACTTTAGCCTAATTCAACACCTAAACCTAGCGACATGGTAAAACTGAACACGAAATGGAACACTGTGTTACAAACAACAACAACAATAATAACAACAAAAACAATATTCGAGTAAAAGCTGATGATGGAGCAGAAATACTTAAAAACCAAATCCAAAGTGTCAACAAAAAATGCAAATGCGGAAAAATCACGATACCAAGCGGATTAGAGTATACAAAAAAAATTTAGAAATACATACAAAAAAACAACAACAAAATAAGTCAACAAAAAATGCACGAATAGAAGAGATAATAACTAAGGAAAACAGAGTATTTCCACGTCAAGAAAAAAAAAATGAAGGTAAACCAAAAAAATCACAAAAGTAAAATAAATAAATAAATAAAAATGAAAACTGTGACAAAACTGTGAAATCTACAAATAACACATCAAAAAGAAAAGAGAGAGAGAGAAAAAAAGAAACAAGAAATAAAACAATCATAAACAAATATTGAAAGAAGCACAGCAACAAAACGTTATCAAAAAACCAAAAAAAAGTGATGAGTGCCGAGAGATCAGGAAATCAACGTGAAACGCGCTTAAATGGTGCGCATTGTTAGCCGATATCAAAACCAAACATGTCCGTCCGTCTGTCTGTATGTCTGTCTGTCGTACCGCCGCGTAGATACGTACGTAGATACCAGATATGTCGATATGCGCCGCGCAATCGTACGACCAAGTCATAAGCAAACACTGAACGTGGTCGATAGACGACAACGACAACGACGACGGCAGCGGCAGCGGACAGGCATTCAGTTAAGAGATTATGACTACGGAATGACTGCGACGAAACTATGCTCGGTGGTAAGTGACTGCGTGCTAGTAGTCATATCTGCGGAGGTTATAGCGTTGTTGTAGTTATAGTTGTTGTTGTTGTTGCAATGAAGTTGGTTGCGGTTGATAATAGTTATTGACATTTATGCATGATACGGGTAAAGTTTGTTGTTGGTAGACAAAAAGAAAAACAAAAAAAAGAAAAAAAGCAGCCACATGCAGCATGATTAGAAACAAGTGCAGTGGGGTAAATCAAAAAAGTTTATACCACGGTTACACGGTAAATAAAATAAACGCTTTTTTGTTGAATTTAACAAAGCTTATTTGTGACAATCAAATTTACATGAGACAATTTAAATGCAAATAGGTGAAGTATTCTTGACTTAAGTATCGACCCGCTTAAGTGCATGTTTCGCTTATGGAGTAACGTTTGGAATTGTTATACCTATCGTCCAGCGCAAGCTTGTACCGAAGGGTATATTGAGTTTGTTCTTCCTTTTGTAACGACCATGATGAAGCGTCGAATTCTGAGTCGATATAACGATGACCGTCAGTCTGTCTGTCTGTCTGTTCCAACAATTAAAGCCGTAATTTAGGAGATATCGAAATTTAGTACATGAGCTCCTATTCTCAAAGCGAAAGTTAAATTCTTAGTTGTATAGGATCGGATAAGAAAAACGCCCACTTATGTATAATATAGACATCTGGAACATACAATGTGCTAAAGGTAGCACATTTTTTGGTGTCTCTAAAATGACGGAGGGTATTTGTGCTCCAGCATAGCTGAAATTAATTCTCATACTAGTTTTTAGTTGTAAATGATATTTTTTTTAAATACCCATAGAGATCTTTCCCTTTTAGATATTCCACACCTTATAAATTCTTCATTCATTTTTAATCAAAATACTTAAACGAGGGCTACTCAAATTTATTTTCTTACAGTTTCAATATTTTTAATATCATGTTTAAGAACTTAAGCTTTGTTAATCTTTTTCTTAAAACCCTACTTGGTCCATTTAATGAATTTGGGAATTTTTTACCTTGAGTAATTTAAGTTCATTTCGTTTCATATCGTTGAGCTACTTAAATTAAAGGGGGCTACACAAATTAAAGGGGCTACATAAATTAAAGGGGCTTAAGTCCTTTAGGTACCCGGTATTCGTTTAGCTATGAGGCGTCCGATTTGATATAAATCGAATATACTTAATTCCAATACTGTATAACATATCTTTAAAATTAATTAAATCGTTAGTATAAAATGTGGAATATTTTGTATATATAAAATGTTTCTCAGTGTTTCGCAAACACTTAAGTACATTTGCCAGCTCGGCGACAAAGTTGACTAACTAGTTTATGGTGCGGTTGCAGTTTTCGTTTCGTTTTCGATTTTTATTTGTATGTGTATTTTTTTTTATTTACAGTACAGCACTTGTCAAACGATTTGATAACAGGTGCTGACAGTTGATTTTTCTGTTAGTTATAATCGGCGCTTGTCGAGCGAAGACAATAATTAAAATTATTTAATATAAATGATACGATAACTGTATTTAATGGTTTCCCATTCCCCTACATTAAATGACAAAATGATTCCTTTTGAAAAGTAATCACACTCGCATACGAGTATTCGTTAAATTCCGTCGTTACTTTAATTTCGGCTTTGGTTTCCTTAATCTTAATTGCCTGCGGCGGGCAGAGTTTGTGGCGGGAATTTTGATGCCACACTGTGTACTCATTGTTGCTTTATTGCCATGGCCCACGGGCGCGCAGCCCCTTCTTTGCGTGGGGGTTGGTACCCTTGGGGTGCCATTTCTGCATTTAATAATTCTTTCTTATGTTTTTTACTCAAATGTCTACATTTGATTTTCTTTTTTTTTCTGTTTATCCGTTTTGTTTGTAGTCTGGGTTTCTCGGTTTTTTCCCTCTTTCTTTTTCTCTCTCTCGTTCTCTCTTTATAAATGTTTCCGTTTATTGTGTTTATTTTGCAGTTTTGTTTGGGTATTTTCTTTTATTTTTGTTTGATCTCGTTGTAGATGTTGGCACTTTTTTCTTCCATTTCCCATTTCCCTTTTTTCACTTTGCTTCTAATAAGCTTTTATTTCCGTTTTCATTCGTTTGCGGTTTATTTTTATGTTTTTCTTTTCATGTATATGGCTTCCTTTCCTTTCCATTTCACTAGATTAAATACACAGTTTCACAGTTTTCATTTTCCTGCGGTTGGAAAATGGTTTTCGTGTTCTTTGTAGTCCTCAGCTTTAGGTGCAACTTAAATGACTCTCGTTGATATTTATTTAAATTTTTGTCCACTGGATTTGTGGCTTCAACAAATATTTGTTGGAACAACTAATTGTATCTTTAAGATTTTGCACGAAGGTTCGACAGTTTCTACAGCCCTTCAAAAATCCTTCCGACGCACAGTGAGATAAAATGAGTTTTTACTGCAATTAATTTATAGCGTCTGCGTTCAAGAGACAAATTATTGGGGGAATGGGATTTTTAGATTGGATTGAAAGTGAAATGCATGAAGTTAATATTTTGAATAGTCGAATACGTTAGGATGATAAGCTTAATAGATCCCAAAAACTAGGAAGGTATGGTGGATATATTGGCTTTCGCTTTTACAGATACCCCACTTAAGCTTAAAGCTCTTTGAGCTACCTACATGCATGAACCCTTAAACTAACCCAAAACAACCTTCTCTTACTTATAAAATTCCAAACTTTAATTTGAATCGAACTCTGAGATTGGCAGAACTCACTTTCCCAAAGACAAATATTTTAATTAAATTTCTCAATTGATTTCCATAAGATAGATATGATTGTAAGATACTTTATCTGTTAGATACCAATTGAAGTTCTATTCAAAAGAATATGAAATAATTTGTGCTACGAAATAATTGTTTAAGGATACAAAATTTTTAGACATTTAATATCTCGATTCGTCATTACGTGCTGTCCGTGTCTCACCTAACCAACCGATTGGACCCTCTTACAAATGTAATTTCAATTAGTCCAACTATTCAAGCGTGTGCGTGGACGACGACTACGATGACGACGACGACGACGACGACAAATGAAATTCAAACCTTGGCAACATAAAATATTAATGGGTAAAAATGTACGTAATTAGCGTTAATAACAACAACAACAACAACAACAAACAGACCAACCAACAAACAGTTACACACAAGAATATGAACAGCTCAGAACAATGTGGGACCACTAACACTAACACTACCACCACCAACAACAACATCAACAGTAAGGCTACATCAACACTAAAACGAAAGTGAGGGCGACATGCAGTGCAACAAAACAAACGGATGAACAGTCCCGACCGTTGGACGGACGGACGAACGGACGAACAAACAGTCAGACACTGCGACAGTCCGACGTACGCTCGTCTCGAACATATTCATATGATAGAATGTATCACAGAATTGCATGGACAGACAAGCGGACGGACTGAGAACCTGCGTCGACTGCACGACATAATAAACCTGTAGGCAGCATGTTGCCGAGACCGAGACTTGCCTGCCACAGCCTGGGATTACATTGCCGCGGCCCAGCCCGGCACGGCACCGCGTTGCAATGTGATGCGTTGCGTTGGCCATTATTTACTCATCGATTGTGGCTGCATGCAGGCAGGCAAGCAGGCAGGCAGGCGGCTCATACGACTAGGCAGAGAGAAGCAGACAGCCAAACTTGGTGCAAGCAGATTAAAGCAGACACAAGCAGGGGATCCCTATGGATCCCCCTTTTTTTTTAATGAACCATACACTCGATGTCGTACGTCGTCGTCGTTCGAGTTGTCGGAGTCGACGTCTGTTTGGATTTTACACACAACAACAACAACAATACGTTGTTGCACTATGCCTTTCTTGCTGCGGCGGATCTCAGTTCAGCAGCAAAAACCAGAAGAACAAAAACAACAGCTATAAAAAGTAAGTAAAAGTTTAGATCGGTCTGAATGACTGCGGAATAAGCACCACATGTTTAAAGTACTATATACATATGCTTTTTTTTCAATCTATAGTCTAGGAAATCAATTTTTCTAAAGTTACCAAACTTTCTAAAGGATGACAGACGAATAGAAAATTTCAATTGCTACTTTAACATGTTTCCACAAATGGAAACATGGCCAAATCGTGTCCAAATAATTTTAGAAGTCCTTATCATATATAACAGCATTCTTCCAGAATTTTTTTTGCAAGTGTCCAAGGCAGGTCGGTGATTTATATAGTTAGATCAGTTTGTCTCATCACAAGGAATTGTGAGATATAACTGTACATGTTCCATGTATTAAAATTATATAACATTTCAATAAAAAAAAAAAATACTTCCTCGGTTCTGGGATCTACAAGATACAATATATCCCGAATATTCCCGTTTATTTTAAGATTTGTCTTAAACTTAAATGACGATGAAGTGTGATTCATGACGGAAAAACAAACCGAGTTACTCGAGTTAACTGAATTGCTGATTGCAGGGCAAAGAACGTGGGGACACGAAAACTGGAAAAGATACACCGACTGCGCTTAGTTAAACAGACGGAAAGACAGACAGACGGACATATGAACGGACAGACGGACAGTCAAATGGAGGCACGAACTGACGGACAAACAAATGGATGAACGTGCGAGCCTAATGCCGATTCTTGTCATTGACCTCACTTTACTACAAACATACAGACACACAAACACGCACACACAAACACACACACACACAGCACTTGTGTGTATGTCCGTCTGTGGTTCGTGAGAGAATTTACCTCCCTCCCTCGTCAGCACACACAGTTGTCCCGACCCACTGAAGTCAACCCGTCCTCCCCTCCCCCCTCTCCCAACGCCCCTCATTCTACCATTTCAACCAATACCGTACCTTGCCGTTCCGTCTCATCCCATCCCGTTGGTTTTTACTGACAACGGACGTTGGCACAAGTGTAATTGTGCAAGTGTTGACTTTAGTTTCTGTGTGCGTGTATATGTTCGAATGTATTTAAATGGACTTATATGCCTGTGTATGTGTGCGTGTGTACAAAATTAATGTTCGACCACAGCATTTTGTGTAGGGGGACTAATTCCAATTCTCTCTCTATCTTCTCAAAGGCAGTTCATAGCTGTACTTTGACATTTATTGTAATTATTGTTAATATGCCGTCGGTTCACTATGTCTAAGTATGTGTACGCTTTATAGTGTAGTTCGGTTCGAAGTTGATAAACTTGCGTTTGTGTTTGTGTGTGTGTGTGTGAGTGTGTTTCTAATTTATTGCCTAATTCATAAAGTGAAATACTAATTACCCAGGCCTTGGTGCGTATATTTCGGTCAGTTATTGCGTTTAAATTGTATTCTGCAATATTGTTGATTAAACTTTGTTGTGCTTGCCCAAGTCCAAATTATGTCGAAATTTCTAACTTGAAATTAAATTCGGAACTTGAGTTCTTTTTCATTATTTTCTTGTATGTAGAATTTTTAAAATGATTTCTCAAAATCAGTTGGATGAGTTACGAAACATGAACTTGGGTAACTAAGTTTTAAATTGTCTTTAAATAGGAGCTCTAGATATTCTTGGTGGCAATTTTTTATATATCCAGTAAATTGCATGGATTTCCAATGCCCAGTTTAGATGACAGTCCAGAGCGATTTCATGGATTTCCCATGCCTAACACATACGAGTATTATAGTTGATACCTCTCAAGTTGGTTAAAGCCCCCGACGTCCAGACTATTCATCAATAAAAAATATTGACAAATCCCTTTGTTTATAGAAACGCTCTTCACAGTTTAAAGCTTATCTTTAGCGAAAATGTCTCGCCCACAAACTAACCAAATAGTTAATAACTTTAAAAGAAGCCATGCATAAAATTCGCACCACAACTCCAACTCACTCATAAAATGTCTGTTAAAGAAGTTGGTGGCGCATGAAGCTTTGCTAATTAAACTACGCTAAACGTTGTCTATCGAAAACCAATTTCTCAATGTCTAGACTCTAAAACTCCGGCGCGTTCAAATAAACCACGACCACTCGCAATTAGCGCTCCAAAAAAAAAAAAAACATAAACAAAAACAAATCCAAGTGCTGTAATGGACACATCGCAGTGCGCTATGTTTGATCTCATCTGCGAGTTGAGTTCATAATGATGCTTATGGTAATTGCGCTTGGGTTACACTTGTTGAATTGCAGCAATAGCACCAAAGCAATTCCCACACACAATACCGGCCAGCGCCAACTGCAGCAATCCAAGCGACAATCGGACTGCTACGGGGTAACATAACTACTTTAATTTGCGACGTAGATATGTATGTATGTACGAGTATCCGTACATATCCGTAACGTTGTGTGTGGCAAATTAGACGGGATTAGTGCTCATTAGGCGAAGTAGTGCATCCATACGTACCGAAACCTTTTATTATTATTCTTTGAAAAACGCTTAACAAAAGGTGCAAAGTGCTTACCTGAAGAGAAGAAGAAAAGAAAGTAGAAAGAACAAAAATTAATAAATTGTAAGAAAATGCATTAACAAAAGTGTTGAGTTACAAAAGGAGCAAATGTGAAAAGGAGTCTTACGCCGACAAAACATGGTAACTTTAGTTTATGGAAAAATATTCTAACTGGTTAATTTGAGGTGAGTATTAGTTTCATAGCTCATGGAATTCATTAAATTAAACAGTAAAGCTTATGGAAGTTGATATTAAAATGTAGACTTATTTCAAAGACTTTCATGCTCATCTCATCCAGACTATTTCAAAGCTTTCCGGTCCAGAATTTACTGGCGCAAATCGTATTGCATTGACAGAGTTAATCCAACACGAAGCACATATAAATCCGCAACGACCGACAAGCCACAACGACCGACAAGACGCATTGCTGGTAAACTCCGATGTGGGACTTATGAAAAAAGTATAAAAACAACAACAACAAAAATTTCTAAAGAAAGAAAAAGCAACCGTATTTAAAGATTTTCATTTGAATGAGTTGCCGGGCTTGTGTTTGGCATGCCACGGTTCTGAAAAGGTACACGAATACTTTGCGAACATAAACAAGATATGCGCAGACCGCATTAGTGCACCCTGGGGGATACCTACTACTGCCAACCAAGCAGCCAGCCAGCCAGCCAACGTAACCAACGAAACCATTCCATGACAATGCGGGAACTATTCATCAAGAGAGGCGAACGACGCGAGCGCATAACAGCAAACCCATTGAAAGGTTACTTAAAGGCGGTCTCCAACTTTGTAATTAGCCATAATTCACTTTTGCCTAGACAACAAGTTTCGCTTTTCTTAGCTGTTTTAGCTGGATTTTTGGTATTTTTTGTTTCTCATTTTTTTGAATGCCCCAAAGCTCTGACCATACTTGGCGCTCTAATGAATGGTTTCCGTTTAGACGGTCCATTAAATTTTGTGCCTCGTGCTTAGGCAAAAGAATGTCTAAGATTTATTAACTGATTTATTTAAAAACTTCTGGTAACATGCCGCAGGAATGTCCTCGTTTCAAATTAATAATGGAACGTAAATATTTTACAGAATTATTTAAATAGTTCTTCCGGTTACGTTTTGCAACCTTGTCGCGACTTAAGATGCCTTTGTAAATCGACGCCAAGTCGTTTGGTCGACATCTATCCTCAGCGGAAGTGCACGATTTCGTTTTTGCTCAACGACGACATGTCCAACAATTTCCGCTGCAATATTGTCGGCAACACAATCGTCGCCGTCGTCGTCGTCGCTGTTGCTGTTTCTGTTGCCGTCTGCGCACACAAGAAATCAATTTCCGTTTCAAGGTTTTTGCACCAGCGATAATGTGGTCAAGGTAATTAGGTCGTCGCAATGATTCGTTCGCTGGGTGAGAAGAAAATCAATGCGCCGATGCTGGATGTTGTGTGCGGAAAACACCGCAACTGTAGTGACAACAAGGTGTTGTTAATACCAGACATCCATCATGCTCTTTGGCTTGGATTACTGCGAAAATCCCAAGATAATCTTGAACACAATTTCCAAGTCAGTTTTCAATTTAGATTATCTTTTTAGACCGGAATTAGTATAATGAGATTGGACACGATGGAGATATTTCCAAATTGCTTTTAGGTAAGAAAATGAACTTTGTATATATTTAAATAAAAGATATTCTCAACTGCAAATCCGAATATTCCAACTGGACTATTTTAGTATAAGATTGAAACTATCAAACTTAATCATTGAAATCTTCAAATAGTTTCACAGGCATAGTTAAGACCTAGTTTAGATGTCTATAAGCGATAACACCAACGGAACGCTTTTCATATTATATTTGAGCTTTAAGAAAAGATAAATTATGTCAGAGATATCTATAAAAAAGTATTAAATCATATAACTAATTGGCAGTGAGCTTCTAGTTCCAAATCAACTGGTTAAAGTAAAGCTCACAACAGTTAAGAGATTTATAAATAGTCTAGAACTCTGTAAGCAGGATAATGAGGCTGCACAACAGATCTTAAAGTGTCTCTGTGCTCCTGAAGCCTATCTTAATAATATATGATTGGCAAATACAAAAGAAGGTATAGTAAAATAATTGAGGCAGATTAGGCTTCTTTCCAAGCCACAGATATGAAGAGGAAACTATACCAAGTTGGCAAGTTCAGCGTATAGTCTAAACATGAACTTCGAAACAAGTTGTAGAATTTGGCAAAGTATCACCTTATTTATTTATATATCAAAACAAAAGCTTTAAATTATATTCCTTACTTTGAGCAACTTTCTAAAATCTCCTGTCATTCATAAAAAAAAATATCTCCGTATATTAACCACACTAATTGGTATAAAGCAAACTCGAAATTCAAAGCCACTCTACAGCTAATAAAAGTGATAATGTAATCGTTAGATTAGCCATGGAATCCTTAGTGCCCAATCATATTTTCATATTATTAATTCAGATGTAGTACTTCATAAAATCGCAATAAACCTTAATTGAAACACTGTGAATTGAAAAGCAGCAGCTCAGCCCGCTGGAATTTCGCGATCTTAATACGTTTGATTCCTTGCCCAAATGAATTCTCAACTTCAACTCTCAAATCGTGGAGTAGCTTCAGCACCAGCAGCAGCAAGAGCAGCAGCAGCAGCAAAGTGCAACGATGCCAACAGCGCTAAAGTCAGCGGACGACATTGCATGTCGCCTGGCAGTGTTGTTGTTGTTGCTGTTGCTGTTGCTGAAGCTGGTGCACTTCACTTCCGCATACACAAATACGCTATAAAATTTTCGTTGAGAATTTCATTCCATTCCATTCCATACGACGAAAACATTTACGAGCGACCGAAGCAATCAAGCAACCGAAGCATGACAACTCTATGCCGGAGGAGGGCATTGCATTGCCAATGTGTACGTGTACGTGTGTGTGTGTGTGTGTGTGGTTGTGTGTGTTGTGTTCCTACCAAGCGCAAAGATAAGGGGGCCAACCAAGAGTCGCCGGCTTCGACGCTGCTGGCTCCACTCAATACCAAAAGCTGAAGAAGCGACCACGATGAAATCCAGAACTAAATGCAAAAACAAACAAAGTCGTCGTCGGTCTTCGGTCGTCGGTCGTCGGCGTCGCAGGGAAAATAGATTCATAATAAAATAGATTCATAAAAGCGAAAAGAAAGGCAAAATCTAGCGTTAACAGAAAATGCACCTCCTCCGGGATTGGCAACGACAACAACAAGAACAACAACATTAACACGAGGCAGCAACAACATCAACCAAAATATAAAAAAATAAAAATAAAATAAAAAATCATAATAATAACAACACAAACGTTGATTCTGTTAGGCGGGTTGTAAAAATAAAATGATAATAAAAGATACTCGAGCAACAGCAACAATAATAACAACAACAAGAAGAAAAAGAACAACAACAACAACAACAAGAACAGCCAGCAACAGAAAACACGTTGCTGGAATTATAAAAATATAAACAAACTTCTTCACGATGTGCTCGCTCGGAAAGAAAGACCAATTGAAATTACAACAACGTACGCGCAGATACAAATACACACACGCACATCGATACTCACACAGATACAAATTTCAATGTATATAGTACAAATATGGGTATTAATGGAAAAAATGTTTATTTCATAATCGTGATAAGTATCTGCTGTGCAGTGTGCTTGTCTTCTGCTCAGAGCTGCTCAGCTGCTCGAAGCTGTCAAGACAGGTCTTCTGCTGCTGCTGCGTCTGCTGCTGCTGCGTCTGCTGCTGCTGCTCTTGGGGTCTCCATTACACCAGCGTGAAACAGCAGGTTACGCTAGCTTGGACGACCACGACGACAAAAGTGCGTATGACTTTGTCGTTGCACTTACACTGGGCAACAATGTTAACGGCGATTGAATGACAGTTTTCTATTTTCTTTTTTTTTTAATTTGCTTTCTATTATCAGATTTTCGGAGGGATTCAAAGGTGAACAAGCATTGCCGCTGCCGACACGTCATTAACATTGAAACTTAAATTGACTGACCATGGCTAATCGGAGATGATGTGAAAGAACCTATGACATGTTCCTTAGCCTGAGAAGTTGGAAGATTCCATAAGTAGCAAATTAATTTACAACAAATATTAAACAATAATTCCGGCTTATAACAAAGTCATCAAAACTAAAGAGATACTTTTTCGAAGCTTACATTAATACCTTTTCAATGACACCTAAATTATGAAAATCCTCTAAACAATTCAGATTTTAAGTTCCCTCTTAACTGATTCTCGCTTCTTTGCTTTTTAATTTAATATTCTGCTTGGTTGTAACATATTCCTTAGTTATTTGTAATTTATATACTTTTACACTTTACAGATACAATCTGTATCTTTCGATGAATGAAATTTCCAGAGTCCAAAATCTGAATTCGGATATTCGAAGAACCATCAGAAAAGTTGTTATATAATTTGTTCGCCTTTACTTATTTATTATTGCAACTGACATAAAAGTGTTGCACTAAATAAAAAAAAATGAATTTCCTATATTTAAAAATTGTATCTTTTAGATTGAAAGAACAGAGTTGCCTAATAGCGTTAGAATAAATGTGTAAATAACTGAACTCTGATACCTGTGGCGTTCACAATTAAAAATCAAAATCATGTTACCCGGTGTTATGTGAATTTCCACACGAGTTGTTTAACTGCTTCACCGCTGGCCATCGCCTGTTGCCTTCATCATCAAATGCAACTCTGTTGTTGTTGTTTTTTTATTATTAATCTTTTTTTTTTTTTGACTACATTCAACCCTTTTTTTTGTTCATTTGTTCGCTATAGCCTCTTCAGCGTGCGCCTATTGCCGTTAGCGTGTACCGTCACTGAACACACCCATCACTTTGGCAGTAGTAGCACGGAGCAGATAGCTGGATCCGCTGTTGCCGCTGCCGTGTTCAGTGCAAACTTGTTTAAGCTTTAAATTGTGAGTGGCGTGCGTGTGTGGAGCAGAAAAAAAAATAGATTTTCCTGCTGCTCAGCGAAAAGCACGCAACTTCAAGCTTTATTCTTATTCTTATTCTTATGTTATTTTATTTTATTTTATTTTCTTTCAGCAAGTTGGCAACTCTGTCTGCGTATCTTCAATCTCAAAGCAAGGCAGAGCAGAGCATCTATTCTTTTGCAGTTTTTCGCAGAAAACAATCTACTAAATACAAAAAAAAATAACAACAACTAAGACGAAAGATGTACGCTAAAGAAATGCTCGTAATTTGGGGAAATAAGCGTGAAATTGAAATAAAGGGATTTGGGGGGTTTTATTATACCAGCGCGCGCGAAAAAGGAGAAAAAGGGTTAACGTATGTTTAACCTTTTTCGTGTGAATTTCATTTGAATTCGGTTTAGTTCACGTTCAGTTTAGAAGATGTTTGCAAGCGACTTTTGTTGGATTTTGATAAATTTCGGGTAAGGGCATGAATAATTGATAAGCAACGCTGCAGATAAGGTAGAACTATTTTCCGAAAAAAAATAAAAGCTACAATCTTCGAGATGTTTGAGCTTTACAATTAATTATTCAGCAGGGCAAATCGTGATCCTCTTCTTTAAAGGGTTAAAGGTGTGTTTGCTTTATGCTCGTATGTTTGTTTTTCTACATTACACGCAACATTTCGTTTAATGTTTCTTTGATATCATTTAATGTCAATTCAATTTAAATAATATTGTTATGAGTTGTTAAAGCAGAAATCTGAAAATTTTGTATTTGTATTTCAATACTAAATACGGCGTATCGACAGGGCCGTACCTAGGAGTTAAGGCGCTCGGCTCAAGAGTGAATATTGTCGCCCATTCAAAATATTTTTAAATTTTATTACTGTTTTTTTTTTTTCTGAAATAATAGTTGTAGAAAAATTTAACACATTTGGCACATTTGGTGTTCATTAAAGCAGATGAAGAAGGCAAACAAAAGAAAAAAAACAAAAAGGTATTCACTTTTGTATAAGTGTCGCCCCAAAGCTTCTTCCACATGCCGCCCTTACAAAGTGGCGCCCGGCGCAATTGCCCCTTCGCGGCCCCCCTAGATGCGGGCCTGCGTATCGACGCGAGTGTAATATGAAAGATCGGGCTATATTCAAAGTACTATATAAATTTTAAATCGGCCACTGGGCGCCTTATGAGGTAATCCACATTTTTTCCATCCAAAAAGGGTTAACATAATACATGTAAACAAAAAACCCACGTTCCAATTAATATGATACAGGGGCATTATAATTCTCCAATCTAACATAATCCTCTAATTGGTCTTGCATTACAAACTCGATCTGTTTTTTGGTCTTGTTCCTCTCAACTTAATCTAACTTTGACTTTTGCTTTTCACCACATTTCGTGGTCTTCAATTATTTTTTCAATCGTAGTCTTGTTGTTGTTTTTGATAGTACTGCTTCTTATGTTTTTCTTGTTACTGCTGCTCTTGTTGTTGTTTTTGTCCGTGCTGCAATCCAAAAGACTTACATTACAACTTTTTCTATAAGAATTTGCTTTCCCTTACAAGATTCTTTCAATAAAATATTTTAACCTTCATGGTCTTGTTTTTGTTTTTGTTCTTGCTCTTGCTGTTATTGTTTTTCTTGTTTATGCTGCTCTTGTTGTTGTTCTTGTCAAATCTTTACAGCATTTTGGATTAGAATTGTTTGATATCTTGCAAGATTTTTCCGCAAAAAGATTCTTGCATTCTTCTAATAAAATAATCTTGCACTCATGGTATTGTTTTATTAAGTTCTTGCTATTTTATTATTGTACTCCTTGTTCGTACTATTTTGGTTGTTGTTTTTCTTGTTCATGCTGCTCTTGTTGTTGTTCTTGTTCATATATCATGATTCTTGCTATCTTAAAAGCTACTAGCATTACAACATTTTTGATCAGAATATTTTGATCTCTTGCAAGATTCTTCCAAAAGAGATTCTTGCATTCATGGTCTTGATTTTAAAATGTTCTTGCTCTTTAAATCTTGTTGTTCTTCTTGTTTATGCTGCTCTTGTTGTTGTTCTTGTTCATATTGCAAGATTCTTGCTGTCTTAAGTGCAACTAGCACTACAACATTTTCTATTAAAATTTTTTGATCTCTTGCAAGATTATCCGAAAAAAAATTCTTGCCTCCATGATGTTGTTTTTGTTATTGCTCTTGTTCGTTTATCCTTAATCTCATTCTTGTCATGAACTCTAAGTCATGTTCTTGTTCTTGCAAGAAATGCAATACCAAAAAGCAAAAAGTAAGTTCATCTTGGGCAATACTTGAAGATTGTCATTTGCGTTTATAGATATGTAAAATTTCGCAAAACTTAAATTTTTCAATTAACCCATTTAATTCGCACAGCGTCAGTTAAATTCTTAACATTTTTTTTTCAATAATAAGTTAATAATATTTTTAAGTAAATCCAACAAATTACTTAGTCGCATTTGTGGCCGTTGAACTTTGTTTGCACAAAAAAAAAAAAATTCTTCTTGTTGCATTAAATTTTTGTTGTTATTCATTTTTGCTGCTGTCACACTTCTTGATTAGCTATTTTTTTCAGTTGTTGTTGTTGTTGCTGCTGTTGTTTAATAAAAAAAATATGCAATTTGACTTTTTGCTGTTGCTGCTGCTACTGTTGTTGTTGTTGTTGTTGCTTTATCATGTGCAGGCATAGCAATTTACGAAACGCCAGTTGCGTGTTGCAATAACTTCGTTTTTTTTCTACTTATTTTTTTTAGCTTTTTTATTTTTGTTTAACGCTGCAGGAATAATTTATGCAATTTATTTATGTTGTTGTTGTTGTTGTGTGTAAAGCGACTTCCATGTTGCATGTGGTCATAGCGAACGTAAAGACGGACGGACGGACGGTGGCAGCAACAGCGGCAACTCACGCACATTTCGCTTACAAATGTCAAACTGACAATTTACAAAGGAGAGGCCAGTCCAGACCTCAGGCCAAAAACCAATTTAAGAATTAAAGTTTTTGTTGTTGTGTTTTGTTTGTTTGTTGTAATTTTTGAATTGCAAAATAAAAATAGAAAGGCAAGGAAAATAACAGTTGTGACATATTTCGTAAGTACTGTGTGCATCGTATTGCGTTTGTGGTGTCATTTTAAAGCGAAATCATTGTCATACAAAAATAGGAATCAACAGAATTGCAGGATGTATCTTTAAGGTGTATCTTTTATTTTTTAAATAGATTTGTATCCCAATATTAAAGATGGTCTAGAGAGCTTAAACTTGAGACTTGTTTTTTATAGGGCCTAGTAAACTATAAAACTCTACACAAAGACAGACAGACAGACAGATATAAAACGTTGAACTGATACCCAAACGTGGCTGATAGAAGGATGCGAAAAGGAAGGGAACTCATGGCAAATCATTTGGTGAAGAGACAATTTAGAGAGAAGAAGTTAAGAAGCCTTTCAACCTCAGCAAACTTCATCTCTAAAAAATACTTGGATTTCTTGTTTACCCGGTTTTTCTTTAAAATAAATAGTAAAGTTAATTTGGCTTAAAAATTTTAAATTTTACATTAATATTTTTTTAAAATGCTTTTCTAATTTTGATTTAATTTTTTAATTCATTTTGATTTTTCGCCGACTTCCTGCCGTTGCTTTTATCCAATGTCTATGAAAAAGAAACCCACTTTACAGTCGCTCTACTTTAGCGTTTCTATTTTCACATATGAACCAACATAAAATTAAAATAAATTGTAAACTATTATCGCGAATCTTGAGCAACAAATTTAAATGCGTAGAAGAATGCCGGACAGACGAGAAAAAAATGTACAAAAAATTTAAATACTCATTAAAATTCCAAAAACGCATCCCAAAAAATCCAATGAACAACATTTTCGAAATGAAATCAAAGATAAGAGCGAGCGCAAGCGCAAGCGATACGCTCGAGCGGCGAAAAAAATAGCAACAGAGTTGCCATGTTGCGCTGTAACATTTAACAAGACGAAGACGAAGAAGAAGAAGAAGCAGCCAAAGAAGAATCAACCGAAATTGTATCGCAGGCTCGCAATATCGCTCAAAGATCGCAGCGAAGCAAAAGAACGAACGAGTGAACGAACACTGACCTAATGTAATGAGATGTTGCACGATCGGATGACGACGACAAAGAACAACAACAACAACAACAACAACAACACGGAGGACAACTGCGACACAACAACAAGAGCGACAACAACATTGACAAGAACAGATGCAGATACAGATACGGATATGCGCGACAAAAAGGCGACAATAAAAGGGATAAAAGCGGGCACAGGAGGTGGCACAGCTAACAGACACTGCCGCCGTCGCGGCCGCCGCTGCTACTTCTTTAGGACTCTCTAAATGACGACGCAAAAGTGGTCCAAATGCGAACAATTTTAAACAAAAAAAAAAAAACAACAAAAACATTAAAGCGGCTTAAATGCAACAGCGACAAACAGAAACTTGCAGCAAAAACAAAACAAACAAAAAAGCAAACACTGTAACAGAAGAAGAAGATGGCCTAATGTGCCTTAAGACGATTGTTGTTGTAGCTGCCGCTACTGCCGCCAAGGCTTATAATGGCTTAAGTGTTTGTCCGTCCATCTGTCTGTCTGTCCAGCTGTCCGTCCGTTTGTCTGCCTGCGCCTGCGCCAGTGGCAGTTGCTCATTTAGGCAAATGCACATGCGCAGCAGGTAGACGCAGTCAGCGCTCGCTCACACGTAGCCTACCAAGATTCCCAGCGTTATGGTAATGATAATGCGGATAGAAAAAAAAACAAAACAACAACAAAAGAAACATAAAAGAACAAGAACAAGAAGCACGACGCTTGTGTTAAGGAAGGAAGTCAGTCAGTTAGTCTTGCAGCTGAGATAGGCGCTCGGTGCGCCACACTCAGCGATGTGAGAAATATCGCACTTCTTCTTCTTCTTTTTTTTGTATTTTTTTGCAGACGTTCTTTCTCACATTAAGTTGGCAATTTATGGTTGAGAGATATTGATAAAATTTAGGTTAATGAGTTATCGGCTTGAAAAAGTTTGCAAATGCATTTTTAGACATTGTCGATTTTTTTGCGGACCTTTGTCGAAGTATTTAATTAAAG
Organism: Suillia variegata; assembly: GCA_949127995.1. NCBI lineage: Eukaryota > Metazoa > Arthropoda > Insecta > Diptera > Heleomyzidae > Suillia > Suillia variegata. The sequence goes on from OX421842.1 coordinate 7,836,426, forward strand.
TGAGTCAAATGGAAAAAATGTTAAATAGGAAATTTTAAATTTTCACATAACTCCAAAAAAAAGAAGATATTATCAACAAAAAAAGGAATTAAATTAAAAATGAATTACTTTACCGATATATTTTAAATTTCTTATCAAAAGCTGGAAATGTGCTTAACTTTTTTTAAATTGATATATATTTAAAACTAGCTTATAGTACCCGGCGGTGTTCGAGTTTTCTTTTAATAGAAATAAGTTTATTTTCAGACTTTTATTCCTTTTAAGCGCGTCTCTTTATATGTTTTCTATATAGCGTATCAAATTTGCTGAGCTATTGTGGTGGGCGTAGATTGGATACGACCTATTGACCCATTTTCTCTAAGTATGTATCAAATTAGCACCATAATTGGCGTTCTAACAAGACACTGTATCATAGGTACTCAAGCAAGAAGACTAGGTAGAGATGAGGAGGAGGAAGACACTATAAAACACCTTCTTTGTACATGCCCCGCTTTGGATAATAAACGATATATAAATCTGGGGAAGCATTTCTTCGTAGGCCTAGTAGATATATCTAAATCGAATATATATAATATTCTTCATTTCATAAATAGTACAGGATGGTTCAGATAGCGGTATAACTCATATACCGTATGACATTACAAAGGAATCCTAGCCAAAGTGGGTCTATATTCAAGAGACAGCCATTACAACCAAACCTATTGTATTGATTAAACCACGCCCATTTGTGGTGAAGCTATTGGCAGTGAACATACCAACTCAGATCCAAATTTCAGATTTTATTAGAAATATTAGCCAACTAATCCAATATTTTTACTAAATTTGTGACGTATTAGGTGGGCGTGGCATATTTTTTTGTTAGATATTTCAAATATAAAAGTTGAACTTTAACAAAATTGAAAACAAAAAACATTCAATTGAAAAAGATTCGCAATTTCTAAGCAGCATTTCCAAATCAAACATTTTTCACGTTCGCATGTGTTAAGTGTTGCCAACTGCTGCTGCTTTTATAGCTGCCCCCTTGCCGATGCAAAAATTGTTGCTGCTGCTTCTGGTGATGGTGCTGCTGCTGCTGTTGCTTTGCAGCTAATTTCTCATTCATGACATGTTGAATGCGCTTAAAAATGTTTTCGAAATAACATTCAACAACACGACATGCAGACGGACAGACGGACAGACAGACAGATAGATAGACAGACAGACAGACAGACAGACAGACAGACAAAGAGCCACACATGCCATGCCTACTGTTGAATACAACTTGGGGCACATCATAGACGCAACAAATAGCTAAAATTTTACTTTGTTGCTGGCGCTTTTCTGTTTTTGTTGTTGTTGTTTTCTTTTGTGTGCTAAGAAAACGTTCATCAAATGTTGCCAGCGCGCTAATGTATGAATGTATGTATGTATGTCTTTCTGTCTAAATAAGTGCCCCAACTCGTCGCCTCTGCTACTTTAACTGCGTCTATTAAGCGGGCTTCGGCGCATTTTACTGCCGACATTCTTGCGTCGTTGCTTATAATTTCGCATTGTTGGTTGGTTGCTTTGCTTTGTTTTGCTTTGTTTTTTCTTTTGTTTTTGTTTGTTTAATTTTTCAGTTATGGAGTTATCTGTTTTTGCAGAAATTGTGCTGGGATAAACTGCAGCAATTGCCGGAGACGCCCTTTAATTATGTTATGCTAGCTTAAATGGAAAAATTCTGTGTGGTCGGTAGTTTCCGGTAGCGAATTGCAAGGGGAAAATTTACGTCTATATCTAATTAACTAGTTTTAAAAAACTTTAAGAAAACATTTTCTATTAAAAAATTTATGATAATTTTGCCATCCATATCTCATAAACTAATTTGAAATAATTTAAAAATTTAAACAAGAATTCTTGTTTCTATAATCAATTTAGGTTTTCTTTGGAAAAATAAATAAATTGTCAACATCTTCTCAACTAGTATTTACTATATATGTATGTGGTCAGTTATAGACTCTAGATATATAGAATACTTTGTAAATTGTATGATATATTTCTATACCAAAATTCTTTCAGCAAATCTTATTTATATAAAAATAATAAATATAATTTACCAACATATCTTCTAAACTTAACTATCAATTTTTAATTTCTTTTATGTTTTATTCTCCAAATCTTATCTGATAAAAAGAATACTCACTTATATATTGGATTATAATAATTTCATGTATAAAGAAATACTATTTAAATTTATTATACTTCAATATCTTCCTAATATATCTTCATAAAATACTTCGCTATATCTACAAAACTGAAATTTTTAATTTCTGCAAACCTTTATTAACATGAATATCAACCGTATAATTTAGGCATATGTGAAAAAACTTACTTCAATATCTTTCTAACTATGAAACTTTTTGTACTATATGCAAAATACTTCGCTATATCTACTAAACTATTATTAAAGAAAATTTGTCACTATCTCGTAAACTATCATAGATATAGAATGAGTTGCTGCTAAAGGATTTAAGGTAATCTTACTGTTTCCAGCCTTGTAGTCAATATCTCTAGAGCTATGTATGCTATGCTTTAAATTTAAAAAAAAAATTATAAAACTAATTTTTGGTTTATAACTTCTAAACCACATTTATAAAGTCTATATAAGCGAATATAGCAAGTGTTGCAGTTTTAAGCCTTTACACACTTGTCTATTTAATGTTAAATATATAAATATGATTTGTTAACATCTCCTAAACTATGTTTTTAAGCTTCAGATTTATTATATTTTTTCTTTTTATAAAAAAAAAATTATTTTACCATTAAAACTTTGTATAATCTTTGAAAGTAAAACAAAACAATTTCAAACCTAATTTCAGAGATCGTAAATTATATTTAAAATTGATGTGTCACTGTTAATTTATGACTGACTTTTTGAAAAAAAAAATATTAAAAAAAACAACAGCAACAACAAACAAACCAACAAAAAAGACATAAAAATGAATAAGGTACAAGACAAGACGGAAACAGCTGGCCGATACTTTTGCTGTCCCTCTGACCATTTGTATCCGATTGTGGGTTCATCGTCATGAATTAACTTACAATAAAAACGAAAAAAGACAAACAAATACAAAAACAAATACAAATACATAATAAGAATTAACACACATACGCGTAGTTATTGCATACGAAATGAATTATGTATGACAACAAAAAACGTTTAAAGAAATAAAACAAACACACAAAATAAAAAAACAATCGTAAACAAATTTAAGAATAAGAAAAACTTGAAGAAAAATTAATAAAACAAAAGTGTCGTTTACGCGGTACACACCCGCCCCACCACACTCGCCCAAGGTGAATAACTTTCGTGCGGCGCGTCGGGGCGGCAGCGGCGCGACAATGTCGCATCGCGTACAAATTTCGTTGATTTTCAAATCAAAATTTAAATGCTGCCATTTATTTGCTTCTTTGCTGTTCCTTTGTGTATTTGTTGTTGCTATATATTATTCACATACACACATATGTGCGTATGTACATATGTATGTGTGTATTTCTTTTGTTTTAATTTATTTTAATTTTATTACTGTTGCCGTTCGTTGTGTTTTATTTGACAAGTCATTAAAATTGTTGACAGAAAGCCGGAAGATTTATTGAAATAATATTGAAATAATGCCACAGTACGCCTCTCAGTTATAAATGCAGTTTCGCATCGGAGAGAGATGTGCGCATTTTTTGTTTGTGCTGATTTATTTTTATTGTTGTTGTTGTTGTTGGTGTTTTTGTTTTAAGTGGTATTGAACTTGTCTGTTTCGGAATGCTGCAAGGTAGTGAAATATTGTTTCAGCTTTGCGTATGTTTTGTGTTCATTTTTTTTGTTCATTGTGTTCATTTTGATTTTGTGCATATTTGCAAACAGGTAAAAAAAAACTGAAAATTTTTACAAAATTGTGTTTCATTTAAGTGCAATTTTGTGTACGAAATATTTTGTAATAAATTTATTTCAAAATATATTCAAAAATTTAAAGTTAACACAGTCGAAGCTGGCGTGCGAGCAAAGGCAATCGAAAAGCAGCGATTTTGCTAAGATAATCAGTGAAAAGGCAGTCTTAAAAAAAAAGTGAAAACAATTTCCAAACTTAAAGTTTGCTAAAGTTAACTTTCAAATGCGTTGAAAAATAGTTGCAATAAGAAATTTTAATAATTGATAAAGGCTGCAGGAGCACTGCGACCTGACAGATGAAACATCGAAAAATGTTCATCATGTGAAGCCTCGTTGCCCTACAAACACAATTCTAGACTATTAATAAATCTCGTAATTGCTGTGGGCTTAATTTTTACTATATCGGTAGGAACCAGAATCCCATTGCCCAGGTAGTTAAAACTGCGACTCGCCACCGCTGGACAAATGCAAAGAACATGTTCAGACGTTTCCTGCTCCTCTTGGCAGAGTCGGCATGAATAATTTTCCAACACTCCTATAAGAAATAAGTTGTCAATATCAGATTTCTGTAAAAGGTTGATTTTTATTGAAAGTCTCGTTTCGATAATTATTCTTGTGTTAAGTTAAGAAAACTTATCGACTACACAAATAAAATTCTTTCCTCATGTTTCGTTGAAGGAAATCCCATTATTTCTTCCAGTGATTAGACTTAAATTTTTTGATAACTTTTGGGCTCTCTTAACACTTTTGTGAAATAAACTTTTAACTAGTTAAAATCAATGCCATCAATGACGCTTAGGGTTGCAATATGTAAATCGATGTATCGACATGTTTGACTCAATATCGTTATTAAAATATCGATGTTTGACGAAAACGATATAACAATGTAATCGATATTATATAATTTTTGAATACCATTTTTTTCTTTTAACATAATTTTTTGGTTACTTTGAGCAATTAAAAAATTGCATCATTAGCGAAAGTTTGTTAGCGATAACTTTTTAATATTTACAAAAATAAGGTGAGGTTTTTTAATTGTAAATGACAAAACGATAGATGTTTAAAATATCGATATATCGTCAATTGTATATATCGAATTCCGATGTCTTTTTTCATTAATATCGACACTAGAAATATCGATATTTTTTCGAAGTTGCATTCCAACAAATTTTGAACGATTTTATTGCTAGTAACGATGTTTTCTTTCATCAATATCGAGATTCATTGTGATTAGATTTGCATTTCATAGATGAAAAAAATCGATAGTTCTTGTTTGATATATCGAAAAATCGATGTTTTCTTTCATTAATATCGACACTAGCATTGTTAATATTTTTTCGATGTTTCATTCCTAATGACAATTATACAATTTTTTATTATCTATAACTCCTAAATTAGAACTTTTGGTTCTTATCGTTACATCCATTTTGATCGTTATGAAACATTTGTAAAATAAACTTGAATCATAATCCATCTATATCTCATAAACTAAGATTTTCACTCCTATCTTGAGATGCTTTTAGAGCGTTATCTTAAAGTTTTGTGTACAAGTTTGTTCTACAGAAATATTATAGAAATTCAAACGATACTAAAAGCAACAAAGTAATACAAAAACAATTAATAATAATGTAAATAATATTAACAAACAACTTTGTTTACTCGTTTGTACAATTCAATGTATAAATTATAACGTATTATAGTCCATATAAATGTTGGCTACACGCTCTATTTAATTATGCTAATAGTATTAGCCAAAGCCAAGGAATTTATCTTTCCACTAAACTAAATATTACATTTCATTTGGTACCCACACTGTCATTTTGTCATTACATAAATTTCAACTAAGTATCCATAAATCTTCTTAGTATTTTTTTAGTATCTCTTTTTTTTTTGTTGTATTTTTTGTTTTTGTCTCAAACATAGTCAAATATACAAATATACAAATCCACTGTCAAGACTACCTCAATACGAGTTCGCTTGGCGAAGAGCTGCAGAACAAAAAAACTATTTAGCATATTTCTTGGGTAGCTGTGCGTGTGTTGCCTTTTCCCCTCAGCGGCCGGCCCGGCTGTGTTGTCTATTTTAGTACGTCGTCGTCGTCTTGTGGTTTCGATTCTACTCGCCTTGCCTTTTTTTGCTTTTTGGTTTATTTTTTTTATACCCTTCGCCAAGTGCACTTACCGAAGGCTATATTGCGTTTCTTCTTCCGTTTGTAACGCCCAGAAGAGGGCGCGGTATTTATGACAAAGTGTATATATTGTATAAATGATCAGCGTCAGATTCAGAGTCGATCCCAGCGATTACAGCCGTAGCTTAAGAGCTATCAAGCCGAAATTTGATATGTGAGCTCCTATTCTCCAAGTGAAGGCTAAGTTCTAAGCTGGATTAAACCAAATCTACTACACCTCCCATACAAAGCACCCCTTTCCATGCGAAAAAAAAATTAATGAAAATAGTTTCTGTGCCGCTATTCAATTCAAATTTGCTCACAAAAAATGGGCGTGGGCGGATAAAAACCACGCCCATCTTCCACACAAAGCACCTCTTCCCATGCGGAAAAAATTTATTAACAGTAGTTACAATGTAAATAACCAGTTCAAATTCGGTATTTAACACTTTGATAGTAACACAAAACTACTGACCAAAAAGGGGCGTGATCCTATAAGAACAGCGGCCACTTTTAATAGAGACATGCAGCACTAAAGTGCTATAAGAAGCACTTATTTCAGTGTCATTGAAATGGCGGAGGGTACATGAACTTCGGCATAGCCTAAGATAATTCGCTTACTTGTTGTTTTTGTGTTTCTTTGGTTAGTTGGTTGGTCTTGTCGCCAAACTCCGACCGAACTGACTGACTGATTACGAAAACAGTTCATTAGCACTTTGGCGATAGTTTGTGTTGACAGTGTCAATGAATAACGAAACTTTATGGATTGGATTTATGTCGTAGGTACGAGAATGTGAGTGTATCCCAAAATGTTTCTTTGCCGGCTTGTGTCAGAGTAAAGTTGTTGTTTTTTGTTTGTTTGTTTTTTGTTATAGTTTCTGTTGATGTTTTAATAGGCGTGTAAACTTGCATAATTATTCAAAAATCTGTGAATGTCTGTAGGTATGTCATGTCTTTGCATTGGTTAAAAGTGATTTTATAATTTTTGGTAATAAAAAAGTTAATCAATAATTTAAAGGTATTAATATCTTATTTCTAGCATTATAAACACAGCGTTTCTTTTATTCAAAACCAGCTAAAGAACAAAAAAAACTTCCTCACGCAATCGGTCAGAACGCATAATTTAAGTGGCATTACAGCGTTTTGGCAGTCAAAGCGCTGCATTTGTTTTCTTTTTTCTCAGGCAGCAATTTCATTTGTTTTCAGCTTATCAATAATTATTCAGCTTATCAATAATAATTCAGCTTATCAATAATAATAAGCTTAATTTCTAAAGCAGTACAGCGGCTGCTGAAAAATTGCATTTTGGCTGCCTTTTTGCTGTCTGCAGGTATTAAAAAGCTGCTCATACGCTGCCTTTATTTTGAAATTTGGCTACCGATAGAAGATTTTTTGTTGTAAAGCTGCTAAATAACTATTAAACACTGCCAAGACTATAAATTCTAATCAGTTTAATGTTTTTTTATTTAAAAAATTCGGCTTTATATTATTTTTTATAACCAAAATAGTTACAAATATTTTATATATATACCCTACCTTGAATATTTTGCAACAAAATCGTCAAATCCGTTCTAATATCCGGTCTTAATTAAAAAAAAAACTCTAGTCCATGAATATGTCTAACTATAAGATAACTTGGCTTACACCAAGAACTGTCAATGAAGACAGTTACTTCGTATCCAAATTAGTTATTAATTAGACAACAATTACAAACAGCTGATTTCCAGCTGATATCGTTTCGACAGCAAACGCTGCCAATTGCTTGCCTTTGGTTAAAGGCAGGCCACAAAGAGTGGTTGCCATCAGGAAGTGAATTTGAAATTGTGCGCGCAGAACTCCAGAACCACATGAGAACAGGAAAAAAAAAAACTATTTGAATTAATTATGCGTGTGCGTAAGTTGTAACAGGTTTTTTACGCGACTTTTACGCTGCGGCGCTATAAATACGCGCACATGCTAAGCTCAGCCGAGCTAGCATAGCTTTAGTATACTCGTAGTCAGTTAGCATAGTTAGTTAGTATCTGTATCGGGGCATCGATGGCTACTTCGGGCTTGTTGTTTGCGTTATGCGTTATGCAACCCGGAGGCGCACCACCACCACAAACTTCACAAACTTCACACAGCTTTGTCCTCTTTCGACTATGCTGCTGCTGCCGGCCTCAGCGTTGCTCTAATGATGGTATTTCGCTTTGAATTAGTTTTAAATGCCTCGGCGGAGCGAGTTGTGTAAAAATTACTCCGGCGGCAGCGCCAGTGACAGCGGCTGCCATAAATTATATCTTTTTCTTTCACTTAAATACAATTTTTACACACATGATAAGCGCGATATCTCGTTTTTTTTTTTTGGTTGGACTTTGCCGACTTCGTGTATAGTTGGGGGGGCGGAGGATCGGTAGGAGGGGTACGAAAATAACTTTGGGTCATTTGACCATGCTCAAGTTAATGAATATTTAAGTTGGCATTTGTGAGAGAGACTATTCCATTTATTTATATGTTATATTATTATGTTGTTTGTTGTTGTTTTTTGTTTTTCCATTTAATTTCGTATTTTTACACGGGGGCTTAAGATTTTGTAGAAAAATAATAGTAAAGAAAAAACTTTTTTTAAAAATATTTATAACCACTTTAAGTGGTTTTTATAAATACATAAATAAGATGAAAAAAATAAAAATAAAATAGAATTAGCAACAGGTTTCGTGTTAGTCAGGCTCAGGCGCTGTGTACTACGTGTCGGTCGTGTTACGTCTAAGTCTAAGTCTTAGTCAGTCAGCTAGTCAGCGCTGGTAGCTTAAATAGTTAAACATTTTGATTACCTTCTCGGAATTAAATAAATGCAAGCGGAAGTCAAGTGAATGTTTTCGCATGAGTGAGACGTTTCTACTTTTTGTTGTTGTTGTTATTGTTGTTATTGTTGTCTATTTACAAGTTCTTGGTAGGCATTTGTTCGAGCGGTAAAATATTTATAAGGATTGTGATGTGTTCTTTGTTTTTTTTTTTCTTCTTTTTTTCTAGCTCTCAATTATTAAAGCTTGTTAAACGTTAAGGTTTACAGTTGCAGTTAACTGATTAGCTATTGCATGTCGTTCCTAAGATTACATACCTATATAAATTATGTTATTAAATTTTTGCCCCAACATGCATTTCATTAATGGTGTATATTACAAAAATTGTATAAATCAGTTGAATAAAGTTTTGAACATATTTGTCTGGGAAAAACTTTGAAGATAGTCTGAGTCTTATATCAAGAAAAAATCAGATCTATGTATATAATATACAAAGTCTAAGAATTTCCATGAGGATCAGGATTCCGACCACTCAATCTGTTTTGTTAAAATTTATGAGCTGAAAATGAAAAACTTGTTAAACAGATTTTTATTTTAATAGGTTTTTGATAGTTTACAACAAGTCGGTCGGGCTTATAAGAGATAAAACTAATCTTGTTCTATTTAAGGAAGTCTTTTTCTAGTCGCACACTAGAACCAGAATACTAGAAGCAGAACCAGAAATACAAATTTCTATGAAACAATTAAAAACTTATTGAATCGAATCGAATATTTGTTTATATGTACATAATTTAAGTTTACATAACAGAGACCATCTGCCAAGTGAGGTATCAATCTAAAGGCAATTCATGCGTCAACAATTAATTGGACTACAAATATCAGTCAACCGACTAAAGAGGAATGAAATTTGTTTTGAGTGAAATTTTTGTATTAGTTGAGAACACTTTGTTGATTCAGCAAAGTTTTTAATTGTATTAAACAAATTGTTTACTTTAAAACTACAAATATCCAATTCTAAATTGAAACAATTTTAGTTTAAAGAGTTTTTCATACAATATAATCATTTAAACACATTTTGAATTGTATTGATTAATTCATTAATTGAGAAAAATCCGAAACAATTTCAACTAAAACCAAAACTGTATACCCGCAGCTTTGGAAGCATATATGCACATATGTTAATCAACTACTGGTATTGTACATCTTAGGACACTCGCTTCTGACACAATAGGACCAGGTTCAATCCATATGACAATCACTAAAGTTTTTCTAAATTGAAAATTTTTGTTAGTTATATTTCTTCTAGTATAAATCAACAGGTGCTTGGATGCAAAACAAATTGTAATTTCAATTAACGCTGTTAATTGTATTGATTAAAATGATTGTGCTTCAGTTAAAATTTAATTGTATTTATAAAACATAAATTGATTGAATATTTCTGAATTATTGTGTGTACAAAATATCATTCCATATTGTGGAAATAGAAAACGAATTTTTACAAAGGAGCAGGAGGAGGAGATTTTCTAGAAACCTGCAGACAAATTAAACATTTCAATTCTCGAAATTGCTTTCAAATCAAAAATCTGTTCATGCAAAGCAAGACTCAGTCATGGTTTCATCTGCCACTAAACTATTTATAGTTTCCAAAAACAAAGAGAGAAAAAACACCGGAGACCAAAGACCATGAAGTCGGTTTTACTATCTTCAACTGAAAAGTCAAACGACTTTTGCAGGAAATTTTCCAAAAGCTTTTTTCAACGCAGCGCTACCGCAAAAATACCGAAATCTATCTAGAAAATCTGTTTAAATTTATTTCTTTTTTTTTTGTTGTCGTTTTACTATTTGCAAATCTTACAACCTCACACACACACACGCATACACACAGACATCCAAACCGCACCACGACGAGTGTGGAATATCTGACAGCCTTTTAAATAATTCACCGAGATTGTGCATCTTAACACTTAAATCTCTTTGGTTTATGCCGAAAAAAAAAACGCCATTGTATCTAAAGAATACCGAATATAAAAAAATAATACTAGAGACAAAACAAACAAAAAAACATGAAGAGTTCCTAGAAGCTGTCACCAACTTGATGTAAATCCACCATGAAGTAACTTAATTATTTAGGAGCACGCAAAAGTGTTGTTCTTATTGTTGTTGCTGCTGTTGTTGTTGCTACCAAACAAAAGTATAACAACAGCATCAACAATAAAAACAACAGCAACAACAACAACAACAACAACTACAACAAAGACCACAAGAACAACAGCAGCAACAACAGCAAAAACTAAGTAAGAAATTTTTTTAAGTAGATTTATGGGCGTCTAGTCTGAAATTTCCAAACAAGTTTAGCGGTAGCACCAGCAGCAACATTTGTTGAGACTGGCAGCAACAGCAGCCGCAGCAGCAGCAGCAACAACAACAAACAATAGAAATAAGAAACTAAAACAGTCGGTCCCAGTCGCCGCCTTAGCCAAACCAAATCAAACCAAACCAGCCAAGTTAAAGAAATAAGAAACCCGCAAAGAGTTTTGTTTAAGCACATGTGTGCCGCTGCTGCCGCCGCTGTCGCGACGTGCCGCAGATACAGGTAAAAAGATACAAATACAATATATAAACGGAAAAAATACATATATGTATATATCTTTTTTAAGCATAAAGAACAAAAAAAAGCAAACACAAATCCATCGCATGTGTTGCTTGGCCGATAAAGCTTAGGTTAAAAGTTTTCGAAGGCAACATTCACATACGGCCAGTCTAAAGGCGACTAATATTTTAACTGCATATCGCCAGCAACCTGCGCCCTTCACCGCGCCCTGCGCTAACCTACGCCACTGTCTGAAGTGCATAGCGATGAGAATGTCGTGATGTCAAATTTGACGCGTAAAAAATTTAATTTTCCATTTGACAAGAAACCATGTCGGCTAGTTGAAGGAACCAATTCGTTAAATACTTTTCTATCGTACAAAGAAAATAAAAAATGATAATAATTTAATAGGCTAAAATCAAAATTTTCCCAAGCAGAAGAAATTATTTCAAAGCTTTGATCAAATAAATAAAAGCGTATCAAAAGTTCATTAGGAAATGGATTAAACATTTTTTTTTTGATGAAGAACATTGAGAATTATTTTATTTAGAAGTTGTGAAAATTACAGTCGTGTCTGGGTATAGTGGACACTCAAATTTTTACAAATTTTTACATGGAGTACTCTAAATAGTGAACAATCGAAAGGCTTATCAAAATGTGTTTCACTATTTGGAGGTTAGTGAATAACATTTTGAAAGCTACTTCAAGCAGATAGCTATAAAAAAAACTCTGCTGGTATACTAGCACTGCGAAGTCTACGTGAAAAAGCGGTCCAAAAGTCAATTTCGGAACGCAAGAACAACAAATGTCTACCTTCAAAGAGTGAACTACCCGGGTAGAGTGAACAGTCCTTGCAATAATTAGTTCCCTATATCCAGACACGACTGTAATAGTTATTAATTCAGCTAAAAATTCTCCAGTTTAAATTTGAGATATGACCTAGACTTTTAAGATCAAGGTCAAATTTGTTTGTTTCGCTTAAATTCAAAATTCAAGAGTTACCGAGAGTCATGAATGCACTTTCAGTCTAAATATATAACAGTTAGATCCACGTGTGCAGTAGAATTAATCCAAAAGATATTTTTGTATCTTTAAGAAAACTATAAGCCATTCAAATTAGACTCAATCACGAAGCTGCTTAAAGAAAACTTAGAAAATTGTTCTTTTGTTATATGGGAAAAAAAATTGTGTGCTTCCCCGCAAGCGACCATCACTGACACAACACGCTGAGAAAAAGGCTGCCTGCCACACATCACTGTCTGGCAGAGTGCCGTGACATTGGAAAGTTCAAAAACTTTGTCTTCTTCTTCTACTACTTCGTATAGCTCGTTTTGGTTCTTCGTTCTGCAGCGGAACCGAACCGAACCGCACCGAGCGAGCGAGCGAGCGAGCTGGTTGATTCCTGGAATTTCACACTTTTCGGTTGATTTAGTTTTTATTTTAACTCTTTTTACCTTCTTTTGTTGTTGTTATTGTTGTTGTTGTGTGTTTTTTTTGTTTTTTTCTTCTCCGTAAATTAAAACCAGAGTTGAAGGATTAACCAAGAAGATGCCTCTTCGCTTCGCTACTCTAAAGTGGCAAATGGCGTTGATGAAGTCGAAGAAGGAAGAGGACGAGTTGAAGATGGCTTGGCGACGGTCTTTCATATTTATGACATGCACAACAACAACAACAACAAATTAACACCGAAAGTTTTCAAATTACCATAAGAAAGAAACAAAGCCAAAAAGAAAAAACACTAGACTCTTTTAAGCCACTTTAACGCTGCATTAGCGTAGACCACTTCACTCTGACGCCCGCTGCCCCCAATTCCGCTTTGATGCTGTTACGCCACTGTTTTGGCAACCTACTTAGTTGGCGGGTTTGTCAGCAGCAGCTGAGTCGAATTTGAATGGCTTATAGCGGAAAATTTTTTAGATTTTCTTTGTATAAAATTTTTAGAAATTTTTTTGGTTGACGTTTTTTTTTCAATCTTTCAGATACAAAAATTTTATCGATATCTTCCTTCAAGATTTCTAGTAATTTTATTTCTTTTGTACATTCTTAAGTGTAAATATGCTTCGGCCAAGCTGTGTGTATATTCTTGACCAGCTAGTTTTAGTTAGTGTTGTTGTTGCTGCCGCTGCTTTTGGTCGTCTTGACTGATTTCAAATTTGATTTTTGATTAAAAGTCGTCGTCTTGCAGCGCTTTTGACGCTTTTGTCAAGGTTCTTTTGGATGTTATTCATTTCGGTTGAATTTGTTTTTTTGTTTTGTTGCTTTTCGCACACCGCTTCTACTTGAGCGGACACAACAAAATTAATATCTTTTGTTGTGTTATTTTTCTGTAGCTGTGCAATAATTAATCTCAAGCTTTTAATTTAAATAGCATGACCACAAAATGCGTTTAACTGTTGCCTCGCTGACGGTGTATCTGAGTATCTGAGCATCTCTGTAAAAATGTATCTTTGCGATGCAGCGCAGATATAAAAACATATATATATGTACATATAGGTATACCATCGGAAATGTTGCGAGTTCTTCTGTTTGTTATTGTTTTTATTGTATTCAGTGAAACTGCATTTTTGTATGTGTGTCTGTAAGTCGGCATCTTTTACTTTGAACTTTGTTTTTTTTTGTTGATCATTTTTATTATTTTTATTATTATTGCGAAGTTATAAAATAATTTACGTCTTTATTGTTGCTGCCGATGTTGTTGTTGTTGATATTGTTATTGTTGAAAGACCAGCCATAAGAAAAATCATCACCATCACCAAACTTTTCGAAGTGTTGCACTAATGAAGCAATTAGTTTGGTGAATTTTTATTGTCACAACCGAAGCATTTTCCCGATTCTTTAAAGTTACAGGCACAAAAAGATTGTTTATAAAAAATACATCCAGCTAAGGCACTCAGCAGAATTTAATTTCCAAGAATCTTGAATGTTTCAATAACTTAAATTAAATCTAACTTTCTTGGAAAGCAGAATTTAATTTGATGACCAAATAAGGTTACGACTTATTATATGGATTGGCCGACTGAGCCCTAATGTCTAGTGTAAGGGTTAATATGTCAAATATATATACAAGCATTAAAAAATTTATGAAATCTAACTTCGGTCATTTATTATTAAAAATTTATTATTTAAAAACCTCCAATCTCCTTTTAATTCACGTAAAATTCCTGCACAAGCATACTAGCGCCATCTATTGCACGAATTCCGAAACCAACAAAAAAAAAGGGGCGTGAAACTGTAGCAGAGATTCTACGCAGCGCACAAACAAAAAACACATCCTCTTAGCGGAAGGGTGTGTCCTCCAACAGAAAAACACACCCCCATATACCCCAGATGCATAACAATAAAAAAAACAACAACAAAAATGGAATGAAAAGAAACACACACACACAACGTTGAACCACTCAAAGTGAGACACAAAGCGAGGTGGCAGCGGCTGCCGATGCCGCTCTTCTACCTACTCCCGACGCCAACTGTCAAAAGTGACAGCGGTGGCGTTTGTATGTGCTCTGATGCTTAACCAATACAAGGTAAACAGACATACAAAGAAACAGAAATGCACACACACACACACACACACATACAGACACTCATACACACTCAAAAGAAGGAAGTACCAAAGGCAACGATGACGACGACGACGACGATTCTCGCCATGCCTCAACATCATCACCGTGTTTCATCATCAGCCACTTTATCATTTGCCTTTGACTGCCTCTAAGCCTCAACTGCCTGCTTGCCATACCTTTTGCCTTCCTTTTTGCCTGGCGGTCTGTCTGGCTGCCTACTTTGCTCGTCTGACTGACTGCCTGAGCGCCTGAGTGCCCGCCCTAATGCAGTGAGACACCTCCCTCAACATTTGCTTTATGCTTTCTCATACAAAGAACTTCATCATCGACAACTTCATTATCATTCGCTTCGTTTGCATCATTTTCGAACTGCTTCATTAACATCAACGTCGACATCATCATCATCATTAGACTGGCTAAAGCACTTTTGTTTATATTTACTTCTAAACCACTCGTATCGTAAAATATTAACAGCTTTTCAATATATTTAAAAAAAAAATTTCAATTTTAAAAGTTTAAATATTATATAAATTTTTTAACAAAATACAATACAATCATGAAATACACTCAAAGTTATCGACATAAATATGTTAAATATGTATTTTAATCCGAATCAAACGAAATATACTCGTATATATTAAAATACGAACAAGAGACTTCAAATTACTATCAATCCAGTCATCAAAAGTTCTTCTAAAGACTTTCTCTTCTTTTCCAAAGAAAATTTTACTTGTGCCCGTCTAAATCAGAATCAGAAACGAAAGACCTACTGCTTTTAAAGTAGGAACTTCCATAAAAGCTATACCCAATATGACTTGAACTTTGAAGATCGCCCAAAAGCTTTTCTAAAAGTTCTTAAAGAAAAGACCCTGCTATTTGGGTCATTTTTGGTCATTTGATAAAAAAAAATAGGGTTCACAAATCTAAATTGGTCTTTAAACAATAATAGGACATCTAGCTGATTTGTGTACTTCATCTTTTGCTGGAAAGATAACTTGGAAAGCTTTATATCGAGCTTAAAGTTTTGATTGTATTATTTTATACTCAACGAAGACCTTCCAAAAGAACTATTTAAACTAATTTTTCGAAAATAGACATTTATTTCAAATAAATATTAGATTCAATAAGATTTAGGTGTCATGTAAAAGGTACTAATACATATATCTAAAAAGTCATAAAACTGGTCTAATCATTATCATCATCTCTATAATCGTCATAATCATCAAAATACCATTTCCAAAAAATTTTTACATTTTCAGTTCTTCTTTATCGCATTCCCTTTCGCGCTTCATCTTTTACATTTGTCCGCTTTTCATATTTTTTCTGTCGATTTTCGATGTTTTTCCCCATAGCGTTTGTACCTTCCCATCACACTCGGTGAATGCGTCGCGTGACTTTTTGACTCCACCCCTAACAGCGTTCAGAGGTGTTTTGCCGACGGCTTTTTCATTTTTTTTTCTTTCATTTTTCTGACAGCTTTTCTGTGCTACAACGTTACAAGCAGTCGTCGTCGCTGTTACCTGCTGTAGTCGCTACTGCTGACGACGACGACGACAACGACGACGATGACGGTTGTAAACGTAATTCGCCTCTAAGGACGTGGCTAATATTCACTTCCGCCTTTCGTTAAATAGAATATATATACATATTTTTCTTAACGTTTACATACCCGCCCGTAACGCCAAAAAAATAAAATAATATAAAATAACAGAGAATTGTGGTGTGGAGTTATTGTTTTAACTGTCGTTACAATGTAATTTTGTTTGCTTATCAGATAAGGAAGCACGTAATGACTTTGTTTCCCCTTCGTGTTTAATTTTGAGGCTTGGTAAATTGTTCATTGAGAATAGTCAACCAGCCAACCAACCAACCAACCAACCAACTAGCAATGTTAATATGTCTTCTACGAACAACAACAACAACAATGGCTACAAAAGTTTTGTTTTATTTAAGTTAACAATTAAGTGACAGTTTATCTGCTGTTAAGATCGCCAATTGTCAAGTTTGTTGGACTGGTTAGATGGTGCCCTCAACATACTCGATGCTACATACTCGTACCGTATATATGTAAGTATGTAAGTGTATAAGTGTGGTTTAATATTATGGCCTAGTTGATGTATGGTAACATGTGACATGGTAAAATTAACATTTGCGTGTTTTTTTGAGTTGTTGTTGTTGCTTAAATCAAGTGTCAAAACAATTGGTTTAATTATAACCTACAACCATGTGAGCTGGGGTAGGTACTTAAATATTTAAGGATATCAAGAAATCTATTATGAAATTAAGAATTATAGCTCAAATATGCAAGAGGGTGAAGTTCGAAAATTCATAACCAATTGAAGTTATCAACATGAGGACGATATAACTTGTAATATGTTTTGTGGGAAAGGTTTTCAGGATATAAACAAAGAAACGTTTAAATCATAGTTGAAGAATAAGGTTAGGAAATTAGAAATGAGAAAACAAGTTGAGCGAACTCACCTCGATTTCTGCCTTATTTTGGAATTTGTTATTTTTGGTTTTTGACAACAAAATAAGTTGTTGTTTTAATTTGCTTAATATTTTTGTAATAACCATGGCAACTGCACAAAAATTAAATTTTGTAAAGGGAGAAATAATATCGAGGTGAAGAGCGACATGGTGTAATAAATATAAGGTAGGAAAATTAGAAGAATTTCACCTTTCCACCTCAATATTGTCTCTCCTTGAATATTAAATTTTTGTGTAGTTGCCAATCATTTTTGATTCATTCATTTTTGTAACTGATTTGTTGGATCTCAATATAATGCATATATCTGAAACACCAACTGAAATTTAGACTTGGTAACTCAGTAACTTCGGTAACTCAGTAACCGCCTAAACGATAATTATATTTATTTTATTGTTTTGGAGTTCTAAAACAAAGAAATCTTATTAAGCTTTCATATATACAACAATTATTAATCGAACCTTTGATCTGTAAAAATTGTGAGTAAAAACAAACTCTTCCTCACAATCAAAAAATTATCAAAGTAATTGCTATGACAATAAAAAGTTCACATTGTGCATGACATCAGCGATGACAAGTCATGTCCAAATGCTTATCACTTAGCATTGAAATTCACGCGAATTTAGCACACTTCATTTGTATTTTAGCAAAATTCGATAATCTATAATTTACAATCAATTTCGATGAAATCGTTGAAATCGTTTGGGAACACCCCCTTGAATAAAAAAAAACAACAACTATGTTGTATTTGCAACACACGTACATATGCACGTAGGAGTATATATAATTAAATACATAGTATAACAATAATTATTTGATACGTAGTGTAAATACACCGAAACTGGAGCGTACCATGCGCGCTGATAAGCTGATAAGAAATGCTTGCTCGTAATTTTTGATATTTTAATACATATTGTATATTTCAAAATCGTGTCAACAGGTCAAATGATTTTTTGTTGTTGTTGTTGTTGTCATTGCGCCATCAGCCGCTCGTTTGCGACATTTGCTCGCACACACACACACACAGTATGTTCCATTCAAATACAATCATTATCATATTTAATTATTTAGAAAAAATATAAATTCACATTTTGATTTATTTTTATTGCCGCCCGACGGAGAGGAGAACAAATAGAAAAGGTAACAACAGCGAAATTAACGATTTGTTTGGCCTTTTTCCCCATTGGCATGGCTCATTAACTCTAACAAGCCCAAGCGGTGGCGGCGTCGGCGGTTCCAGTGGGTTTCGGTAGAAATGCGCCCTTTCTCTGGTGTTGCTTTTTTTATAATTTTTATTTTATTTTTTTGTATTTATTTTTGTTGGTGATAAGGCCTGTTACACGTTGAACACCGTCGGCACCTTCATCACTTGGACTTATTTAAAATTTGTTTTTCTCTCTGTTTGTTTGTTTGTTTGTTTGTTTGTTTTCGGTTTTATGGCTTGGCAAACATAGCCACATGGAAAAAAATGAAAAAAGGTAAATAATTTTTTATTTGCTTAACGTATTTTTTTTCTGTCTTCCTCTTCTTCTTCTTCTCACTTATGTGGCCGACATTAATATTGTTAGATGTGTGAAAGTGCATTGGACTTGATGAACTGAAGCGGAATGTGAAAGAACTAGTGACAGTAATAGTGACTGGATTTACCATCACCGAGTGATTACAATGGAACATTAGACGTGGAAAGTACTCATAAGCAGTTCTGGGAAAATGAATTGGAATTGTGAAGTCGTTAGAAAATCGTTTAAAGTGTTTTAAATGATTTATACTTGACTCCTTCTTGAATCGGTGTTGTCTTATATGAGTTAGTCGCTCCTATTTGACTTTTACTTAGATCTAAATTGGCTTATACTAAGCTCGTACTTCGACCTATAATTTCAACTATGATTGAGTCATATTTAAGCTCATAAAACAGTTTCCCACTTTATTATAATAGTTTTATTATATTTGGTTCATTTAAGAATTATGATGGACTCATTTTTCGATCCTAGCTTGGGCAAACTCCGGTCGAAGTAATCTATAATATTTTGGAGTATGAAATAGTTCAAGCCTGGAAATCCATTTCATTGATGCTTAAGAACTCTGGTTCCCAAAAGACTCTTCTTGCAAATCCTGCAAGTAGATTTGGATATACTTAGATTCTATGCTAAGATTTCCACATAGTCTAATTTACTAAAGTTCATGTTTATACATGGTATAAATTGAAGTGTTTTAACCTCAATGATTTTGGTATAAATACGAATTATATTCACCAAACAATTTAACTTTAATATGGCTTATAAACGAACATTCTTAAACTTAAAGAGTTTCCAAAAAGCGCCGCTGCCTTCATTCCACTTTATTAGCTGTAATATCAGCCAAATACAAATACAAATACAAAAAGATTGCCGTCAGCGAAAAAGAAACGCTTCAAAGGATACTT
This sequence comes from Suillia variegata, assembly GCA_949127995.1. Lineage (NCBI taxonomy): Eukaryota > Metazoa > Arthropoda > Insecta > Diptera > Heleomyzidae > Suillia > Suillia variegata. The sequence continues at coordinate 7,856,340 of OX421842.1, forward strand.
CCCCGGGCACCATTCTCACATGCCTAAAGCACAAGCATGCCAACAATTTGGAGCTGTATCGGTACAGTGGTGGCTGAAACAAAAAACACGGAGTTTATATTGAATCACATACTTTGACATAATTCAAACTGTTTGTTTGTATGTGACCGATTCATGTCTGAGGAACTGAACGAATTTTTCTGATACTTGGTATTTAGATACTTTTACGACTTTGTGTGCTGTTTAAGCAATAAAAGCTATGTTACGCCCATAAATATTTAGTCACGCCCACAAAAATTTTAAATAGTTAAGAAAAATATCATTTATCATGTTTTCAAGATGATAAAAATTTTGGAAGAGAGTTTACAAAGCTGACAACCAATCGAGTTGACTAGAGGCTCGGAACTGGAGATGTCGACTTATGGATATGCCACGCCTCCTTACCTATCCGTAACTTAGGGACCAGATATGTTACGATTATATGATTTGGACATTTGGATTATAACTTCTATTAACCTAATATAAAATAAGTAATAGTTAAAAAGGAAATAAGTTCATTTACCATGTAGAATCACTTGAATCAAATTAAGAAACCACATTTGATTCAGTATGGCATCTTATTACATGGCATGAGAGTTACAAACAACATTTAGTCACAAATTCCAAAGTAGACTTAATTTCTATTTAGCACCGCTTCGTTTTAAAGCAACGTGTTGTGTTTAATTTTACAGTTGTTCTTTAACAACTTCGACTAACAAAACAAATCCAAAAAAGGCCAAAACTAAATGCGAATTCTTTATTTCGGCTTAGACAGGTTTCGTTGAATGCCTTGCAACTTAAATGTATTTTTATTTTTTTTTTGTTGTATATATTTTATTTTAATTTTTTGTTGTTGTATTTTTTTCGATAGAATTGCCAACATACCAAAATAAATGTTCGGGCATGTTGAGCGCGATATCTTGCTTCCTTTGTAGACTTTTGGTATGAATTTCTTTTGCAGTCACAAAAAAAATACAGAACAGAAGAAGAAAAAAATAAAAGAATAAGAAAAAAATCCAAAATCAAAATAAAGCAGCTAGCAAAGAAAAGAGATGAAAAAAAATCTTAAAAAGTTTAAAATCAGCAGAAAACCGGAATTTTTATAGACAGCAACAAACGAAAGCGAAAAAAAAAACACACACACAGCAACATGACAGCAAAAAATATAAAACAACAAAAACAGATTCGCTTAGTTGAAAAGTATCTAGATACAAGCTAATGTATACATATATACTCTGGCGCTGTTGTGCTTAAAAATATATTTCAGGATATTCTTACAGTTTTCTATCTCAAAACACTAAAGTCAACCTTTTTCACCGACAGCAACAACAACAGCAACTACAACAGCAACAGCAACAACAACAACGACGACGCCAAAAAGGGGCAGTGCCACAGCCTGAGCCAGGGTAGCCAAACGATACAAATACGAGTATCTCGTATCTGTCGGAACGAGAACATAAGGTTTCAGCACGCGGTAAATGGCCCATGAAAATGAGACAAGCTCGAAAGAAAAACACAAAAAAAAAAAACAAAAAACTTTAAATGAAAAAAAAAGCGCGAGTGAACAAAAAAAGGATCCCCAATTCAACGCAGACAAATACAAAAACACACACACACACACACGCACACATAAACACAAACATTTACACGCACCACGACTGCGCTGGGGCACTAAACTGGGGCCGCAGATATTTGCAGCCAGACGCAGCGCAATGAATTCACCAAAGCACCCAAGACAACAAGCAGAGTCAAGCGGCGACGACGGCGACGACGGCGACGGCGACTACTCCAAAATGCGAAACAGGAATTTCAATTAAAGGAACAGTGCGAGCGATGCTTGTTAAAATTTAACGCTAAACCGAAATTTTATGTTTCTTTAAAGTCTACACTTTGGTTTAGAAAATAGCCAAATTGTATTTTCTTAAAGAATTTAAGGATAGAAGACTTCAAAGTTTTTTAATTGTGGCCTAAAAATATTAGCAATGTTTATCCTAAATCTGCTTTTAAAGGTTCGATAAGATAAATCGTTTAGTTGAATTACTCAAAAACGATTTTGCATATATCACAATTTTACGTTATCAAAAAAAGTGTGGTTTAAATTATATGTATACATTCGAAGCTCATTTTAACATGACAATAATGTTAGTTTAACATTGTTGTTTTTTTTACAATTGACGTAAAATGTATCTTTATTTAACATGATAAAGGAAAAAACTCTTCCATAAAAAATTCTGATAAAATAATGTTAAATAAATAATAGAGATGGAGCCAGCTAAGACTGAAAGGCGTAACACTTCTCTAAACTTCTCGTTTTTAAATTGTATCTTCTTATATGCCATGAGTCACCCTTCTTTTCCCACTAATTTATCCTTTAATTCCGGAAATCAGTTCAACATTGAACGTCTGTCTCGTCCTATTGTTCAGTCTAGGTTTTATTGTTATTAAAAAAAATTAAAGGTTCAGGATATGCTAAATCCAATTTTTACTGATTTCATGGTCTGCGTCTCCTCATTTAAGGTTTTCGAGGACAAAGTAAAGCACAGTCCCAGATACTCTCGAAGTAAAATACAAACGTAACTGAAGACAGCAACTTTAAGACAAATTTGAATAAAGCTTTAGACTAATAGATACTTGTATGCCAATTTAATTGAGTATCTTCAGTTTAGAAGTTATAAGTCGACATATGGTTCTTAAAATGTTTCCGACATTATCCGTTAAGATAATAAATGACAGCTAGGAATAATTATAAGTACTATACATACATATATACTTAATCGTACAAAATCGAAATATTATAATGAAGACCATCAAATTTATAATCTTAGAAATCTTTCAATTCAAAGAGTAAAATAAACATATCTGCTTATTGGGAAAATCAAAACTTGAAGATTAAAAAAAAAATTGTCCATACTAGCAACTCCATCGAGTGGGTGCCCAAAACAATGACCTTGAACTGGAGCAAATCAAATGATACCAAGCGCAAAATTCAATTGAAAATCAAAAGTAGCCAAAAAGAAGAAATAGAAAAATAATCGAAAATAAATCCACTAATTTGACACAATGCGGCTCCGATGTGGTGCGATGCGATGCGGTGCGGTGCGGTGTGGTGCGATGGGGAGCGTTTCACTGTGATGTGGTGAGGTATTGCCCGGCAAAGCACAAACATAATCGGCTTAAATCGAACATTTGACATTTCTATTGTGGCGCGTATTGAGCTGTCACTGTTGATTAGTCACAACTCGTTTCCGACGCCATAAAAAGCAAACAACGACAACGAATGGACAACAGCGACGGACGGCAACGACCACGAGACAAAAGCAGAAGAATGTGTAAAATTGTCAATCACATTGGCAAAACTTTAACAAGTTTTTATTGCAAAAAGAGCAACAAGAGCCGCAGCGGCAGCAGGAGAAAAAAACAACGACAACAACCATAATAAATAAATTGACAGATGGACAGACAGACAGACAGACAGACAGATTTATACCATAATTAGAAATGAAATTGCAATGAGCGACAGTCGGAAAAAAATTAATAACAAAAAACGAACAAACGAATAGAAATAAAAACAACTTTTTAGCGATAACCTTTTTTTCAATGCGATTCAATTTATGAATTGCATTTTACACGGAAAAAAATTGATAACAATTTATAAATTATACAATATATAAAAATTTATAGTATTTTTACATAATTATTAACCTCTTGTCTTTAACATTTTATTTTTTGTACTCACTATTTAATACATGTAATAGCGAAACTAAGCTGTAAGCTCGTTAATGCCTGGTAAAGCTTACAAATTCATTCCTCGTATATCAGCTGTTTTCTTTTTTTAAATCCCTCATAAAAAAAGTTCTAGCAAATTTATCAGACAAATTTAGTATTGCCATCATAAAGAAAAACGTTTTCAGAATTATCGACGACAAGAGATTACGTCATTTTTACTAATCGTTGTCGTCTCTCTAACTTACTTGTTCGAAATTGATATGAACTTTTTTCAAATCGGCAAAGCTTAAACTATCTTTTGAAATTCTAGAAAACTGAGCTATTTAAAAATCAGCTGATATAAACACTCAGTTTCTCTAAACTGCGCTCCTGAAACGGTGTCGCCAAATTTACGAGCATACAAACATTCAATGTTTACGAGTTTATATGAGTTCGACTAATGTCATAAGTGAGTCATGAACGTGAACAAACAATTTATGCATATGTAAATAAATAATTAATTATTATATGTAAATATTTATTTACTCATAAACGAAGAATCTAGTTAGGATTATTACTTCTACAATTTGTATCCATCAAATACACTTCATTTGGTATACATTTATACACATTACTCACTTTTTATGGTAAACATTCTTGTAAACTTTGTATATGGAATTGTAAATTGTGATTGTAAAAAAGTTTTTAAAATATTTTCTGCATTTAATCATGGTTAAAATTTGAAAAGCAGAAATGAGAACGCAAATTGAGCGAACTCACCTCGATTTCTGCCTTTATAGTCTGCCTTAGTTTTAAGTCTGTTTTTTTTTATCAAACTACTTTGTTGTTTTTTTTACTTAATGTTTTTTAGCAAACATGGCAAATTCACAAACATTAAAAGAGAGCATTTTCACCTCTAGAGAGTCATTTTTCTACTCTCCTCACCTTGTACAATATTTATTACACCATTCAATCTTTTTATGTTAGGTATCATTTTAAACTGAACGCTTTATAATTTTTTTTTTTTTGTATAAAGAGTTTTGCATAAAATTTCAACTGGTCATCTTTTGCATTAAGCATTTAACTTCGTTAATCCGAAAAAAGTTAAAAAAAAACTGAACTACATTAAGTAAATTTCGTCAATCTCGTTGAAAAGTTAACGTCGTTCAAAATTTAACGTCCAAGTTAAACTATCTATAGAAAAAACGAAAAAAATTTTTTTTTTTCAAAAAAAGTTAAATTTCACTTCGTTAATTAACTATTAACTTTTGAACTAAATTGAGCCTAGCTCTGCAATTGGTTTTATTAAAAGTTACAAAAGTCATTTGAGCATCTCTTAAGAATTCATAATAATTAATGAGTTACGAGTCTCACTCATAATTAGTGACTAATCATTTAATCAAACTAAAAAGTTAAGATTCAAATAAATAAATCATTTCGCTGCATGTAACTGACAAACAACAGAAGCGACAGAGTCACAGCAGCGACAGAATGACATAAACACAATTATCGATAATTATGGTTAATGCTCACTCAAAAAAAAAAAAAAAAACACCGCGCGAGCGTTGTAATTGAAAGCGATTGCAGTTGTTGCGCGTGCGCATGCTAAACAATCCAAGCCAAGCTAATGGGGGGCGGAGCGGGGCGGGGCGTACCGTTCAACATTTGGAATTTTCTCAGGCTCCGAGCGATAATTTAGAATTTGTAAATTCTAGTTGGGAAAACAAACAAGCACAAAAAACTACAAACAAATGAAAAAAAAAAACGTATCGCCAAGGTGTGAAATTAATTTGCGCTAGTAAAGCGTTTCAATCTTAGTCATGTTTGTTGTTTTTTTTTTGTTGTTGTTTTTTTTGAATTTTTATTTCCGACATTTTAATGCAACTGCAGAAAAGGTGCATTAAATAATGCAATTATAAAATGATTTATTAGAATTATTGTGCATTGCATCGCATTTATTTGTTTGTTCTATACGGTTCGGTTGCTCTTGAGAAAATATTTAATTAATAGTTGAGGAAAATAGAAAAATTGCAAATTATAATTCTAAGACATGTTTTGCATTATTTAAGCTAATGGAAAGAAAGAAAGGTAACTAAGAGCATAGCACAATGGCCGCATTTGCTTTGGTATTAAACAAGGTGTGTTCAAAAAGTAAGGTGCCTTATCAAATTTCGCGCGCAATGTACATTCGATAATCGGTTTTTGTTGTTGTTTTGTTATGTTGGTACACTCGTCACGAACATATGTTTACAGTATAAGCTAGATATCTTACTTTTTGAACACTTTTCGTATATAAGTAGAAAATTGCAAAGTTATTCATATGGAAAATGGATTTGGCGCTTCTATGGCAGCTTGGTTAATTTTCTTAAATATATTTAATTTTCTATCTAATGAGCATATTTACATATATAATAAGCTATATTTAAGAGCTTGAAGCTATGCTTAATATATTTGTGAGACTGCTCAAGTGATTGATTTGGGGCTTAAGAAGCTTAACATCAGGTTGTATAAGTAAAAAAGTACATTTGTACCTAATTGGCTAGCGTCAGCGTTGCAGCATAAAAATTTAGGCATGACATTTATTCTCTTCTATAAAATATCTTTATTTATGAGTAAGTGTAAGTACTCACAAATCATGTTTGCCTACGCATAGTTTATAAATACTAAAATCGTTCGTTTTTTGTTGAAGTTAGAAGCTTAAAAAGTTTAGCATTTAATTGATATATTAACAGAGGTTTCGTGCCTAAATTAATTACAAAAACAAATCTAATTAATGGGTGAAAATTCGAAGCAGTTATGGCAAGAAAACTGTAATTAATTCTTTTGCTTTGGGTCAGAAATGGATGAAGTTGACTTTAAACTTATTTAGAAAATTTATAGATGGTATTAGAGCGGGTCAAAAATAACCCATTAAGAAAGAGGTAAAATTCATTAGTAAATTTAATTGAATTTACCAATTTTTGTTTGGTTTACACACTTCTAAACTTTTATTTTCTACCGAAAATCGAGCAGCTAGGGTCTAAAATGACCCAAATAAATTAAAAGTTGTGTTAGCTTTTGGTCAAAAATGACTTAAGTTGGTTAATTTTTTATGTACCCCACAAATATAAAAATTGTTGGGTAATTAAATTGAACGTAAATAGTTTGTTTTCTTTCTTCAAATTTTTCTCTTGAGATCTTCTTAACCTATAGTAAAATTTACCAACAAAAATTAAACCCAAAAACCAGCTGATAGGGTATAAACGGACTCTTCTAAAATATAATACGAGTATATCTTTTGAACTTTTTGATTTTGGTCAAAAATACATGAAGTTGTTTCATTGTTGATATCGAAAATCTAAAATTATAGCGGGTCAAAAATAACCCACAAATAAAAATTATAAGTTAGTGCACTTGACTTTAAAAATGTTTATGTTCTGTTTACAAATGTGCTTAACACTTGTGATCTACTCAACCTGCAATAAAATTCAAAATTCGACCAAAAACATGCACCCAAAAAACCCAACACTTAGGGTCTAATATGACCCCACAAAACCAACGAAGCATAACTAGGCAAAAACAGTAAAACCCAAATCGCAACTCTTTTTCGAAATAAATTTGTTAAACTTTTTGCACAGTGGCGGTGTCTAAAACAATCAACTAAAAATTACTTCTTCTTTTTTTTCCGTAACATTACAACAAACAACTAAAAACGCATCATTAACATTGTTGACATGCCAAAATCACAACAATAATAACAACAATAACAACACAAATTCCAACACATGACAAAACAAAAACCAAAAGAAATAAAGAAAGAACAAAAAAAAAACAATCTACTCCAGTTTTTGTGCAACACTGCAAAATCATTTGTTAGCAGAGTTGCATGTTGACGGCAGCAGCAGCAACAGCAACAGCAGCATAACAAAAAAATGTTTGCGTGCAAAATGTGTTCTGCATGCCACACTCTCGCACACGAACAAATGAACGAGCGAACGAACGAACGAACAGGACGAATGTGTGTGCAATTTGTGTGCAGCACTTATGCTGCATGGCATGCCACTGCACAACGCACGCACAGTGGTGTATGTACTGCGACCTCAACGCGTTATTAATGGAGTTAGCCAAACAATATTTTAGCCAAGAAAAATACGAAATTTTAACTACAGACACACTTTGTTGTTTTAGTTTTGACACACTGTGCAACGTCCGTCCGTTTGCACATGTGTGTGTGTGTGTCTAAATGCACCTTTTTTTCACATTACAATCATACAATCATGCCTTTTTCTTTTCTTTTTTTTTTGAGTATTTTACTTTTTTTGTCGCTCGCTTTAAAGATTTGTTTAGAATTTTTCACAGCGCTGTGCGCAAATGTGACTACCACCACAAAAAAAAAAACAGGGACAAAATAAAGGCCAACATGAAAATGTGTGCAGAAAAAAGTAATGAAAAAAGGAAAACGGAAAAAAAAGTGTCTAGTGTGCAGGGTGAAAAAGACACTTGTGCACGCCCGAGGGAGTTACAACATTTTCACATTTTCATGGCATAAATTTGAGATATAACAAACAAAATTAAAAACCGAAAAAATGCCGCATTTGTTAGTGCAGGAATTTCATTTACATATGTACATAGAAAAAAAAGTGGAGCTTTTCAAATTTGTTGCTATATTTTTGCGCAGTCAAAGTTCTAATGCGCAAATTTTCGATGCGCTTGAAAGGAAGATTTTTTGATGCAGATTTTTCTTCATTTTTTTTTGGTTTTAAAATGTTGGGTTTTTTATACACAACCTGTTGAAAAAAGTGTTGGCGTGTTAAAGTACATTTCCGGATGTCGAAATGACTACTAAAAAAATATATAAAATGGATTTGCAACTGATCCAATATTCTATCAAAAAAAAAAACGTAATTCCGTATTATTTCTGAAACTAGTAAATCACAACTCTTCAGAACATATTATGTAAAATCTTCTTTTATAAAGCCAAGAAAACATTTTCCATTAAAAAAAAACTATGAAAAAAGTAAAAGCCACACTTATGTAAGTTTTGGGCAAGTACTAACTGACCAAAGTCTCTTGAATGACATCCAAAACGTTGCATAATAACTACGATAATACAACAAACGACTGACTAGGAATGCAACAACGAAAGAATCTACAAAGAACGATATTGCAAGCATCGATAATGATGAAAAAGAAAAGAAACATCGATTGTTTGACATATCGAACAAAAAACCAGTGATATTAAAATCTCGATATTTAATTTAAATTAAACATCATTCATAATTAAAAGACATAAATACGTCATTCAAAATCAAAAGATCACATTTTCTAACATATATTTTTGTAAAAAGTAATCACCAAGAAACTTTTGATGATGACGCAATTTTGTCATTGCTTAAAGTGTGCTTAAAGAAAGTTGTATTCAAAAAAGTCATAACGTTTTTGTTAACATCGATACTATAATACTGATATTGTCGCAAAAATATCGATATATCGTTATATATTTTGAATCGCTACCTACGACCATTATCTGCAGCTATGTGAAGGTATATGACATATTTAAAACGTTGAAAGAGCCAGTAATTATTCTATACTATGTATGTATATATACTTAAGAGTGGTCCACTTTTGGTAAACAAAAAAGAACACGATGTAGAAGACAAGACAATCTCGAGTTTTTACATTTTCTTTTCCTTTTTTATTCCAAGTCATTCTATGTGAGACATTTTTGACCACAAGTTCCTGAAAAGTCAGTGTGCGCCAACTTTCAAAAGTGTCAATTAAAATCAAAGAAATTCCACTTCGATTGATACCAAAATTAATTGAACTAAAATTTTTTAAGACTTTTATTTTTGTAAGAATATTTGATGCTGATATTTGAAGATTATGACCAAAAATTGTAAATATCTCAAAAACTGAAATAGGTTATCGAGAAACCAAAAAAAAAAATACCTCCATATACAGCGTTAATCGTTTATAATTTGAAAATAAATGAATTAAAATATAATCAGTATATTAAAGATATTGAGTTTACTCCTACTACTATTTCCATTCCAAATCGAAAATCTCGTGTCAGCGCATTTTCCGCCCAAAGACAAAAATATGTAGTGGCACTATAGTAGATACGAGTATATCTACAAACTAATTTTTGGACCACTCTAATGTTCATACATTCATATATATGTACATATGTATGTATTCGACTATATTTTTGTATGCAGTTGCTTGCTTAAAATGTTTCCATAGCAATAATGACGAATTTATTTCTAACCAAAAGTTTGCAATTTTGGTTAAATTCTGTTTGCCTTTAAAAAGATAGACAGACAAACAGACAGGCAGACAGACAGACATACAGAAAGACAGACAGACAGACATACAGAAAGACAGACAGACAGATAGACAGAACTTGAGGTATGCATATTAGTGCCGCCTCTAGCATTTAGTTACTAATTTATTGGACATGTCAATTACAAATTGCATTTTTTCTCGTCACTGTCAAATTTTCACATTAGACACTTTACGAGTATGTATGTATGTATGTATTTCTGTTTCTTATTCTTGATTTTTTTTGTAGACAGAGTTACTTCGTCATTTTAGCAAATAGATTTTGTTAAATCTATTTAGTGTTATTTTTACTGGCATTTTTACAACAGTTTTACAACAATTTTACAACCGCAGAAACAAATTAAACATTAGTCAAAGCTGGAAAAAAAAACAAAACACATAGCAACAACAACAACAATAATAAAAGCATTGCGAAAGCGAAAATCGCGAAATGCTTAAATACAAAAACAACAACAACAATAAAGTATCTACAACTGCATCTAATTGCAAGAAAATACAAAGCAAAAAGTTCACACATTGTACAAGCGAGCGAGCGTATCGGCGTATCTATGCAACTGTATCTGCATAAATGTATCTGCACATCTGCGTATTCGTCGGAACACGCTGTCAACTGCAGAAATTGATTCTTTTACGGTTTGCGCTATATTTTTTTTGCTATTCTCTTCTCTTCTTTATTCTTTTTTGTGTTTTGCATTTGTTTATTGTTAGGTTTTTGTTTTTGTTTTTGTTTATTTTTACTATTTATCGTATTTTGCCTTTGTCGCACGTGTTTTTTGTTGTTGTTGTATTCTTCCAATCTTGCTGTCGTTCGTTGTTGTTATTGTTGTTGCTGTCGTTCTTATTGTTGCCAAGTTGACAACTTGTATCTGTGGGATACTTCATTTACATGTGGCTGCGGCGGTGTCGGTGGCGGCGGTTATATTCATTTGTTGTTTTTTTTTGCTTTTGTATCGCTTTTTGTGTCGATTTTGATTTATTTTTAAATGTATTTTTCGTTATTTTTACATTTCTTTTTTTTTTTTTGTGCGCGTTGAGTCGCGTGCTCCACTGCTCCATTGCCGTGCTACTTCCTCACCGCCACGCCACGCCCTGCTTTGCCTACCGCGCCTTAGCCCACGTCAAGTATCAATCTGTGTGTACGAGTATCGTTGTGTATCGCTGTGTATGTGCACTTTATACTCGTATGTATATGCAAGCGTAAACTTTTGATGGTAGTACTCGCAGTTGTTGTTTTTGTACTCATATCTTTTAGATACAGTGCGGTGCCGCGCCATGCCGTGCCGTGCTGGTGGTATTGTGTAATCGCGCTCGCGCGCCCACATGAATTTAATCGCGCCGCATAAAGTCGAAGTCATAATGTAATATTTTACTGGAATTACATGTATATGTATTATATATGTATGTATTTGTTTATGCTCAAAATAGTTGTTGTTATTTTTATGTTTGGTTGTTTGTTTGTTGTTGTTGTGGTTGCTGCTGTTGTGATTTAACTTTAAGTTTTCATGATAATTTATTATTATTTTTTTAATAGTTTTTTAAAATGTTGGTTTATGAGCGTCGATTCTGGTTTCGAAATTGTTTTGTTTATTTTTTAATAAGCATATCTTTTGACTTGCGGTTAATATTTATGATTAAAAAAATATATTAAAAAAATACACTTGAGGAGCTTTAAAACCAATAAATCCATATGAAACGATCTTGAGAATAACCCAAAAACCTGTGTGCTTCCTAGAATATAATTTCAAAAATATTTTGCCTTGATTTATATATTGTATATATTAGGTTAAGTTGTACTGCCTGGCCGAGTTAACGCATATACCTATTAGGGCCTTAGCGATACCAGGTTGAAATCCTTTTTGACTATTTTTTGCCGATTTGATTCTATGGCAGATTAGTCCCGTTTTTTGGCAATGTCATCTACTATATCGTTCCACTCAATGAATGTATGACTATGAACCCAATAAATGCATAACTTCATTGATGTAGCTAATGTTTTCATTGCTGCCTTGCATTCTAGAACATAGCCAATTGGTTATCTATGTAACTTTGTTGTTGGAGACGATAGTATCCCCTTTAGTGAGCACTGATCAGGAGTTTTAAAGCTGCTTAGTTATGAATCACAACAAAGTTACGCTTAGATCTTACAATAATTAAGAACAAATTGATTATTTGTCTTTAACTAAGTATGTTATTTATTTTTGTTTTTAGTTTTATTGCCTGAATCCAGTGAGTTGGCCAAATAAATGTACCCGCCTATCAACTAATATATGGGGAATATTATTGATAACGCTTAAGACGTGAGGGACTCAGAGGTCGCAGTGAATTTACTGCTTGAATGTTTGGATAAAAACTGAGTTTCATCTTGATAGATTGGTTAAGATTCAAGATTTCCTTCGTTGCGGTTGGGATAGGAAAATAAATTTTTAAGATAATTTTGAATGTCCACCACAGCGAGGTACTTAAGCTGATCAAACACTTTATTTCAATAAGGAGCCTAAAAGTGGATTAGTTGGGGTACCAAAGAGAGTTTGAACTCACGCAGAATTTTTCATTTTCTTATTAGAATAATATTTTTAAATTCTTTTATATATAATTGTTTAATTTTCATTATTTTCATTTCTAACATTAGTTCCCATATTCTTTATACTCGCATATTGAATTTATTTCTTAATTTGTAAATCATGACGACATACATTGTTTGTTATCTTAAAATTTACAAAATTCCCATGGCAGCGCCTAACCTCAACTTCCGCTACTCTTACTCTCCCCCATTCTTAGCTCATGCGAAAGCTAACGCGCACGCCTTCACGCTTCCCATAATAATTACAGAATTGTAAATCTACGCTTATCAAAGTGGCTTTAATATCCGCCAAATTCAAGAAAACAAAACCGAAAACGTTGTGTTCGCTTTTCATACGCCACACATTTTGCTAATGACTAATTTACAACAACAACAACAGCAGCAGCAACTGAAACACAACAAAAACATTGGCAACATCACTCAACAGCAACGAAACGGTCAGTTAGATTGCTCGCTCGGCGCTTTTGTTGCCAACTTGAAAAAAATCAACAACAATAAAAGTAGCAACAATGTGCAATATTTTGTAGTTGTGTTTTTCCAGCTGCACTGCACATCTACGCCCGTCACTGCGTCTACTTCGATCACAGCTGCTGCAACTGCTGCTGCAACTGCTGCTGCTGCTGCTACCTGCTACGTGCATTTTTTGTTATGTTTTCAATGCAAATAACAACAACAAAAAACACCGACAACAACAACAACAAAAAACAAACGCGCTGCATGAATGCGATTTTAATGGGTCTTTCCGAAGTGAAGCGAAATTCTGAAACTTTGAAAATTAATTGAAAACCTCTTTTCGAGTGGATTTTGTTATTGTTGTTTGTTGTTTGTTGTCTCTGGCAACACTTGAAATAGCAACTGAAATCTGCGTTTGGACTTGAGCTGAAATTCTGAATAGATACGTGCGCGTCCAATGGTCAAACAATGATTTTAATATACTTTATATATATATTGATACATTGGATCCAAAAAAAATGGTCTAAAGTGAAAATATTCTTTATCTCAGCTATTTCCAGTTTTTACTTTAAACATTTAAAAGAAAATTCATTTGTTTGTGGTCAAAATGTTGGTCAACAAATCTTCTCGGATTAACCTCGAATAAAATTTCTAGAATTCTCAGGATTAAATCGTCAACATAAAAAAAATTTGATTGAAATGTGAAGATTTATAGCGAAGTAGATTAGAATACCCAGCGTGATTTTGATTGTTAAAAATAAAACCATTTGCACTGGACACTGACCTCGAGGTATGGTTAGGGATTTCCCTATAATGTCCATTGTGGCGCCTGTAACAAACTTAGTGCGTTAAAGAAACTGGTACACAACTTCTGTAGGTGTCCAGCTCTAGCAATAGTCAAGCACTCTATAATCTTTTTCAATTTCTTTCGAAGAATCCTTTGAAATCTCACTGCTTAACATACTAAAATTCTTCAACAATTCAGGATCTCATCCTCCTATTCAGATGAATGTGGTATCAAAATGGCATTAATTATGCTACTTGTTCTGGTAAGATCCCACTAGTATGAGTATGACTACTAAGATCGGAATCTATTCGTCTAGTCACTGGGTCCACTTTATTTGGTCCTATTGTGACAAGCTTCGTAAATTTGCAAATACCTCCAAAATGTTCCATTCATACGGTTCTAGATACTTAGTACAAGTAGTTGCCTAAGCAACAAAGTCGGGTTCGTATTGGACATTCACATTGACACGATACAGTACGAGTTCAACTGTTCTCTCCACTAGTCATTGCGTATCGGTCTTTGTTAACTTAACAATGTCCGGGTAAAAATCATCAGACAAATTAACGAATACCTTTTCTTAATATTCCTAGGATGTCTAAGGTTCTCTTATGTTGCTTTTGGCATGATTGTTTTTGCTACTCTTATATTATATATATTTGATATCAGCCTATATTGAAGCGATTTAGTGAGATTGTACTTAATGGAACTCATCAGAAAAATTCCAATCTAATAAATCTAATGGCAGCCAGTTTCCCAGCTAGTTAATCAGCTGCTTCTTCATTTACTGCATGCCCACAATGACCAAGCACCCATAATAAAAATTTTATAAATGTTTAACAATATCTAAAAAGGTTATTTGGTGATGTCAACTTTTGTTAACTAAAGCCTCTATAATATTTTATAATTACAAATACTTATTTACTTAAAAGTTATTTTTCAAAAGCACAAAAAAGTCTTGCAGAGCGTGGGTTAAATTATGAAAAAACGTTTAAATAAAAACCTTTAACTATTTTAAGCGTTGGCAGCTTGCAAATTGATTGCAATAAAATGTTCTCACATACTCGTACAAGAGACCACAAAGTAAATTATCAGCTTGGAAACGAATCATATAAAAAAAATATATATTAATTAACAATAAATTACGAAACAAAAAAAATTAACTATAACTTTTAATAACATATAACAATATCAATAAAATTATGCAAATCGGTTAAATCAGTTGTCAACAAATTAAAATAAACCATTACTCAAGCAATAAATGATTTTAAATCCAATCGCCCGCTAACGCTACCGCCTCGAACGTAAAACGCCCAGTTCCACAAATTGCAAGCGGCAAATTAGCTTCAATGCGGCACATTTAATTTTCAAATTAAAATGTAAAGTACACACTAGTTTATAATTTAAATACATGCACAGAGCAGTGCTTTCAGTATACTCGTATGTGTATGAGTATCTATGTTGTTTAACTGCCGCTCCTCCCACACCCGCACACAACACCCACCCAGCAGCAGAAAACCCCACCAGAAAAAAGGAAAAAAAAATTATAAACTAAACTATTCAAAGAAATTACACCATGTATATTTTATAATTTTTTTTCTTTTTGTTCTGCTTCTTCAGCATTTTTCTTCGACTTGAGCATGTTTGCTTTTTTTGTTGTTGTTTTTTCTTAATTTTTTTTGAATGCGTTTTTCATGCTTCCTTGCGTTTTCGTTTTTCTACAATAACAAAAACAGCAGAAACAAAAACAACACCATGCCGAACACATACAAGTGTTGCCAACTCAAGTTGAGAAATACCCGCTTCTGTGCATTTACTCTCCACTACAAGCCCCTTTCCACCCCTCCACCCCAAACCCCAGCGTGTTTTCTTTTCTCTTCTGCACTTGTGCCCCAAACTGTGCACGTTTTTCAAAGAAACCAGAAAAAGCTATAAAATTGTGTGTGTTTGCTTTTTGTTTTTTTTTTCTACACGGAATTAGAACCACACATGCATACCAACACAATGACCTCTGCGAACATACACACACACATATACTCATACTGCAATATTGCATTGAAAATATACAGATACAAGTAAATACACTCAGCGGAAAATAATTGGCAAAGTTATAAACAAATTTAAATTTTGGTTGCTTGAATTTTAATTTTAATTTAAATATTTTTTTGCTTTTATAACAAATTTATACGATTCGAAAACTGTTTTTATTACTATAAAAATATTTGCATGATTCAAATTCGATATATTTCCAATCAAACGAATCAAAATATTATTCTACGAATAATCATGAGAGTTTATATGATCAGATCCATGAATTAAATAAATTTGTTTACCTCATGTTTCCGATCTTATCACATCTGTATTATCAAATCTGATTTTAGATATAAACAGATCCAAGCAGATCTGAACAAATCTGATTATGTCTGGGATCAGGCCTCATCGGAAACAAATCTATTTAATTCATGTTTCATTAATTGAGTAGATCAGTTCATATCAGATTTAAACAGATCTAATCAAGTCTGTGCGATCAAATTTGATTGTAGTTATTAAAAGATCTATTCTAAATAAATTTTGATTATGTCTCTGATCAAATCTGATCATATCTGAAATCAGATGTAAAAACAAATCAATTTAATTCATATAGTAGTTCTAATCATGGTTGAATAATAACAAAAGGAAAGTAGATATTAGATCGCAAATTGAGAGAACTCACCTCGATTTCTGCGTTATTTTTCAACCTTATTTTAAAATTTGTTTTTGTGATTTTTGACAAGAAACTACGTTGTTGTTTTCATTTACTAAATAATTTTGTAGCAACTATGTCAACTGCTTAAAAAATAAATTTTTAGAGAGAAACAATATCGAGGTGGATACGGAAATTTTTCGACTTGCCTCACCTTAAATTGATTATACCATGAATCAAATCAGATCTGCACAGATCTACATTTTTCACTTGGGTAGTGATAAAATTATTATTTTTAGGTTATATTTAATTTAAAATGAATTTACAAAAATTTTAAACAAACTTTTTAAATCAACAAACAAAATTCTGCACAAGTTTAACTAAATTAATATTAATTTATCAATCTAATATCAATTGAATGACAATATTTAAGTTAATCATTTTCGAAAAATGTTAATATTTTCAAAAATTATGTAATTATATTACAACTTAGAATTAAAAAATTATAATAATTCGACAACAAATTCTCATTGTAAAATTTTATCGAATTTTATCAACTTTTTGTCTAGGGTTATTTCTCTAAATAAGTAAGCGTTCTAAGCAACAGAACTAAGTAAACTAAGCACATTTTACGAGAAAACGAAATAGTCTGAAAATAAAAATGCTTATACTCCCCGTACTCGGCCAGAAAAATAAACAAACAACAAAACAACAACAAAAAATCTAAAAGCTGCTGTAGTTAATGTTGGGTTAGTTTTACGCACAAGGCGCTGCTAGCATGCAAATAATAACAACTACAACTACGCACTCGTACACGTAGATACGCGCACACAGATACTTCATAACTGAACCTTGATTTTCATGCGAAAAGGATTTCTTTAAAAAAATCTAAATTGCCTCTTTATTGCGAAACTTATTAAATAAATAAATTCGCCTTTTATGTGACACTTTGATGTGTCAAATGATCGTAAGGCATGGCATGGCATGACATGTCTTTCGTTTTTATTAATTCACTGAATTAATTCTGGGCCGTAAATGTTGATTCATATTAGGAAAATAATGATTTCAGTTTTAATTGTCAACCGGTTGTAAAGATTATTTTAATTAGCCGCTTTAGGTTATCAAACCGAATGACATGGTAATTTATTTAAGTTATATCATAGAGCGCAAAGGTATGTCCGGCCGGCATTGTTTTACGTTGAGTAAACTGTGGAAATTTACATTTCTATTGATGTAACTGGGATTTTGTTGCTGGTATCTAAAGCTATAATGTATATGTCAGGGTTAATAAATAAATCGTATGATTCTTTAAATCAATTTTGAGGGAATATGACTTTGAAATAATTCTTTAAAATTAAATGAACTCCGAGTGAAGTCTTTTAGGGTAGTACTCCAGGTGGAGATTTTGAATGAAAATACTCCGGCATTAGGCACTGAAGACAGCGCCTTTTTTCGGAGTACTCCAGAGAACTATTTTTAATGAAAACTTAATCATCAACAAACAAATATGTTAATTTTTTTATTGTAATACTCCAAGAAAATTGTTTCACAAATGGTAAATTCTCTCACGCAGTATTTCTTTAAATATATTTATGGAGCCCCACATTAGAGTACTCTTGAATTTTTACCGAAAATTATTAATACATAGTTTAAGTAGTTATTTAATGCAGTTGTTCTTAACGTTTATTTGGGACCACATTAGAGTACTCTTGAATTTTTGCAGAAAATTAATATCCCAACGATGTGAACCACATTAGAGTACTCATGAATTGTTGGAGAAAGGATTCAACCTAAATAGTCTTCTCATTAATCCACCACTGAAGTACTAAACCAATCGATACTTCGTTTATGTTAACCTATTGTAAACATGTACTTTAATATTCAGAAATAATTAAACCATAACTTGTGCAACTTATATCTCGAACCAAGACGACCATCGATTGTTTGAAGCGATTGTTACTTCATCGCATTCGTGCAATTTCATTTTGCTCATCTTTATTTATTATTTATAAACGAAAATTCGTTTCTCAGCGCTTGTCTGCGTATGTTTAATGTGTTTCGTTTGTATGCAGTTTTGTTTACGAGTTGGCACAAACAAACAAACGATTAAAGATACAAACAAACCAACAAACGAATTGGAAATACACAACACACACACGGCACACAACAAACGCCTCTAATCATTAATTTTGCATTTGATTAATTAATTCTGCTCTTTATGCTAATCACATGAGTTTCCTTTCTTGTGTCTTTATATATCTGCTGCCTTTGATTTGGATTTGAATTTTTCAATTGTATCTCAATACGTGTAGCGAGTTATAAGTATCTGAGTATCTGCGTTATTACACCGCATGGGCTTGTGTATTTAGCAAAGATATACACATACAGATTACGTTCTAAATGTACCGGAAAATAAATCTTCGGCATTTTCATTGCTCTGGCTGGTCGGCTTTCCCGCGCTCTGTATCTCGACTCGCGACGTGGTCGTTGCGGTCGTTCAACCCTTTACGTCACAATATTTTTGTTGTTTTTAGGATTTAATTTGATTTGATGATTGCTCTGCCGTAATATACAATATTTGTGTTTCTGTATCTGTATCTGAATCTGTGTGTGTGTGTTTGTTTTTGTTGGATTCGTTTCTGCATGTGCTACTTCACGCCAAGTGGCAGAATTGTGGGTGGCGGGTTGTTGTTTGTGGGCGTTCAATCTAGCCCAACAGTTTTGCGGTTTTGCAATTTAATTTTCAATGCGATCTTTGAAGTTCGATACGCATATTGACTTTATAAATAGCTTTTGTATTATTATTTTATATTTCAATCCATTGAATTGTTTAGAGTAAAGTAAAAGTGTTCCCGAACTAAACGGAAATTCTATAATTGCATTTAATAGTGTTTAAGACCGTCACAATTCCAGTTAATACAGTCTGAACTGACGAAGCCAGTTCTAGGTAAAGATTAGCTAAATATAGTTTAAGCTTGTATTATTTTAATTTGCGGTTAAGTTCAAATAATTGTTTTGATTTTGTTTTCCAAAAACAATTCTACTATATTTATCAACAAAAAATTCAAACTACCAGTTTCATTGAAACCGTTTAAGTTTTTGTACCGGTTTTTCATTCGGCAACTACTTAAAAATGCAGTCAAAATAAAATATAAGAAAACCAAAAAAAAACAAGACTACTGTACATGATGCCGGGCCTTTATCGCCCACTTAAAACTGCCTAATGCCGACAGCAGCAGCGGCAGCAGCGGCAACAAATAATAACAGCCCAAAAAAAAAAAAAACAACAACAACTAGCGTATATTAATTTAAGATTTTATAGCTTTGTAGATACACAAACTTCATGCAATAAATTTTCGTTGTAAAATTTGTCTACATTACCAAATGCATTTTATATTGTACTCTACGTATGTATGTATGTATGTATGTACTTATATAGGCTTAAAGTCTGTTGATGGCAACAAACAACATGGTTCATGAGTTTGTTTCTCAAAAATATGGAAAATTATTCGCCTTCAATTTAATGTCATTCCACGCTCATTAAATTATTCTTTCGCTTTTGCTCATTCCGACCGTTTACGATTTTGTACACAGCTTTTTTACTTCGAGCAGTTGTATAAAATTATTATTAGACGGCGCGACGCTGTGTTTTTATTTTTTATTTTTTGCTTTGTTGTTTTTTTTTTTGTTATTTTTCATTTTTCATTAATGACCGGAAATTAAGTTTTACAAACTTTTAACAGCTTCAATGGAAAAAAATTGAATTAGACGTGTGCTAAGTACTGCCTGATTTACAGTATTCAGACAAAAACGAAAAAATCTTGTGAAGTATTTAACATAATCGGAAGCATTAATTTTAAGATTCGATAACAATTTTGTAGATATGCTCGTATGAGATAGACGAATTCCAGTATAGTTCATTTATTGATTAATTCAAATGTTCAAGAGGTGCTTATCAACTTTAAAGGTATAAGTGAGGAAAATGACTGCGATAAATAAATATTGTAGTTAAGATCAAGATTAAGTTAAATGAAAAAATTTTGACAGTTTTTCTATGAATACTCGAAAAGAAAAGGGGAAAACCCAACTTATACAGAGATAACTATACAAGAATTGAAAGACAAGAAGTATCGCTATAAATACTTAAATGATGAAATAGTGATGGAACTGGCATGTACTCGATTTATAAATGAAGTCAGCAAACTCTAAACTAATCGATTTAATCAAATTATTGTTAAAAATGAAAAAGTTTCATACGTATATGAATATTACTTTAAAATCTACGAGTATAACTTAGAAACTCTACCAAGTTCTTTATTAAGAACAATTAAACCTACAATAAGACTTCAATGATAGCAACATAAAGTCAATGTATTTAATATTCAAATAACGTATAAACAGTTTGGATGTTAAATTCAAAGCCTCTGAGCTAACTCATATGCAAGCTTGTTTAAAGTAGTCTCTGGACACAAGTTTTCTTTACTCTAACTTGATAAGCTCGAAATTATTTCAAGTTAAGTATCAATTACAAATAACGTGACTAGTTTCGAAAATGACCAACAGACTGATTTAGTGCTATCTAATCCAGGAAGCTTAAGATTCTTTGATACTAATCCACCATACCAAATACAACAACAACATGTCAAAAATGTCTGGACTTCGGATCACAACTACTTATCTGCAGTTGTGTATCAACTGCAAACAGCATGTCGAACTCTTGCTAATGGACAAATGTTTAATAGCCCCCAGAGATAGCGATATCAAGAAACACAGATTAATAGACAACGAATGTGCCTTAAACCACATCGTCGAACTGAGCTAAGATTCGCAACTGTTTCTGACGTACCTGTCTGAAGATTCCGATGAATCATAACGATCGGTGCAGCGTTTCTTCTTGCTGACGCTGTCACCGCCGCAAATAACGACATGGCTACCGTCGGCATTACGCAAACCAGCTGCGGATGCAGTCTTCTTGTTGGTGTTCATGTTGGCAAATTGATGTGGATGGACGTGAAGTTGCTGCTGCTGCTGCTGGTGCTGCTGATGATGATATAAATGCTGATGTTGGTGGTGTTGATGATGATGTGGATGCAGAGGAGGAGCAAGCTGATGATAGTGATGATGATGATGTTGAGATCTTAACGCTGTATCCAATTTGTGCGTATTTGCATTGACTGCTATATTTGAGGTTGATGCTGCTGCTGCTGCTGCAACGCTGCTGGCAACATTCACTTGTGGTAATCCAAAATGTGCCACATTTGCGGGAGTCGAAAATTTAACCGTCGTTGCTAACCGTTTTGTGCCATGCACGACACCAATGCTGCTACAGTTGTTACTCGTGGCAACAGCGACAGGTGGTGGTGCGGCTGGTGGTGGCAACGTTGGTGTGGGAAACTGTTGTTGACTTGTCATTGCTGAAGTGTTGCTCGTTGTGTTACTGACACTTTTATTGACATTGCTACTCTTATTTTGATTAACACTATTATTAGCGTTGCTGTTTGTTTTGCTGGCAATCGCTACAATTGTTGCAAGCGACGATGACGACGACGATGACGACGACGACAGTGAAGAGGTTGTTATTGTTGTTGCTTTTGATGTTGACAATGTTGGTGTTGCTGTTAAGGATGCCACTGTTGTTGTCGTGGTATTTGACATTTTCATATTTGCGCTTGATAAATGACAATTTCGCTTTTGAAGTGTAAAATCCAAGGCATTTAATGGGCTGCCGCAACCGCCGCCGTCTATTGCAGATGATAAAGATGTTACTGCTGCTGCTGTTGTTGCTGTTGCTAATGATGTTGCTGCAGTGACGACTACTGCAGCTGATGTTGTTCCGGCCACTTCACTCGTGCGCGTCGACGACAACTTCATCGTTGTCGCTGTTGTTGTAGTTGTTGTTATGGTTGTCTTCTCTTTGTTACTTTCCTCAACCTTAATGCTGCAATTGAGCAATGAGGGCTGCTCGTTCTCGTTGCTGGCAATTGTCAACGACGACGTTGAGCATGTTGTTGTCTCGGTGCTACAATCTAAGGCTGGAACGCCAACAATTCCTCCGCCAGCAACAACACCAACCCTAGCTTTTATTGATTTTTCACTTGTCTGGTTGCTGTCCTCATCTTCGTTGTCTTCGACGACGACGTCTCGTTGCCGCCAGACGGGCAACATTACTTGTTTGCTTGCTAGCGAGTTGCCACCTACAATGTTACTACTGTCGCTTATGACACTTTTGATGCTGATGCTGCTGCTGCTACTGATACTGCTGCAATCCTTGTGCTCTTTGGCATTCTCAATGGAGGCAGTTGTTTTGGGGGTGTTTGTGGAGGTGGCACTTGGTGTTTCTTGTTCGGCTCCTTCTCGTTTCGACGATGTCGAATTGGTGCTTATGCCTAAATTGTGATTTACACTATTTTTGAGTTGATCAAACAATGACAGCGCATTGCTTGTCGTCGTTACTGTACTATTGCTGCCAGCAGACATATTTCCTGCTATAATTTTTTTTGTGTTTTTGTTCTTTGCTCGTTCTTACGCCTATTACACTTAAAGGCAAAGGATGTTAAGTGTGCGCTTGAACTGAATTCTGTCCTTCTTTTCTTTTGTTCTAGTGAGGCAGGCGGGTTCACATGTAACTGAAGCACTTTTAACACTTTCCATAATTTCTTGAAGTCAACTCAAAGTCTGCTTCGAGTGCTTTTTTCAGCATCGTTATAGACTTTTCTTTGCGGAACAAATATAAAGCACTTTCGTAGTTTCTTAATTAATTTCTTAAGGAATTTCGTGGCGAAACCTTTCCTTTATATATGACACACACTTCCACTTGAACTCATTTTCGTGTTTTCTCGTTTAGACTTTTCCAGTTTGGCTTGTTCTTCTTTTCGAACATTCACTTACACAAAAAGCACCTGTCGTCCAAAGATCGACTTCAAAACAAAACAAACAAAAAAAAACCTACACTTATTCCGCTTCATACACCGTCGGCATTTTTATTATTTTCTTAACTTTGGCTTCGCGTTTCAACGCTTGTCAGCACATTTTCGCATCTGTATATGCGACAACGACTACGACGACGACGACGACAACGATGGCGACTTCCTTGACATTCCTAGCACGTTACATATGTGCGCGTTGGAAATTTGCATGGCCTGACATCCGCGAAATCACAAGTGCCTCCTCTTCTTAAACTCGCTCGCTTGTGTCTGTCAAACGTCTTCCGGCGGCGGCATTCCGAAATTAGTGTTACGAATTTTCCCTTGAGTTTTTTGTGTTAACCGTCGACTTTAGTTTCAACCGGTTCTTTTTCTATTGCCACACACTCGACATCTCGACACGAATATAATTTTAATTTAATTCTAATGCGAGACCAATTGAAAATTCTTCAACATGAAAGTCTTGGCTTTGGCATCGGCATCGGCACCACTACTAGCACCAGCATCAGTGGCGGCGGCGGCGGCTGTTGCTGCTCAAAAACTCGTCTGAAGTTGGTTAGACCGAATTAATGCAGTTTGTTTGGTCGCGCCGCAGCAAGGCGCTAACAGGGGGTAACGACGACGGAACGGTAACAGCGTGTTAACTTCTCGCGTTCACAGAAAAATTAAACCAACCTTGCACGAGCGGAAAGGGCGCGTCACACGCTGGCGAATTTACACCCACTTCTTAACACTTTAGCACTCTACACACGACGAGACTTTTAAGTCTCGAATTAATAGTTCACGCTCGCGTGTGTGTATGTGTGTGTGTCAATAGTTCACAATAGTGACTGTATAAGCGATGCTGCAGATGTCGTTGCTGCTGCTGATGCTGCTTCTTCGACTTCTTTTTCGACTTTTTCGTGACAAACAAACACAATCGCACGCGTGCGCACAAACTTTACACGCAGCACACACTTAGTTGTTGTCAAGTACGCGCGGGCACTTTTGTTTACACTTATTCACACCGAACCGACTGAACGACCGACAAACCGACGGACCGAACGAACGAATATCTGAACGAACGCTTTAGAAACGGTAGCTCATTGAGCTGACTTCAATTAGTTGCTGCTGCTGCTGTTGTCGTTGTTGTGATTGTAGTTGTTGGTGTTGTTGTTTTAATCGGCATGGCATTTTAATTGCTGCACTTCAGTAGACATCATACACGCCAAAAACAAAACAAATATACAAACTATTTTCACACAATATCGCAATTCGTATTGATTTAGCAATTACACGAAAAGCTACACAAGCACACGAACAAACATGCACAATCGCATATACATATATATATGTATATATGTATATACACGCGTATACGCAATGTTATTTGGTTTCCGGGGAGGGGTTCAGTTACGCAAAGAAAAAAAATCGACCGAATACAAGACTGCGGTCCGTTCCGTCGCGCTGTTATTCAGAAAGCGAACGCTCAATGAAGAATGAAAGCCAGCAGCTTTACCGACGACTGGTTTGGCTGTGTAGACTGGCTGGTCGCGAATCGCGGGTCTTCTCTCCCTACTCGCAGTCGGCTCCAAACCGATTGGCGCTCGTCGGAGTCAGTAGCCTTCGGTAATTGTGTGTTTTGTTTTTGTTTCGAGTGTGTGGGCTTTCGGCCCCCTTGTTCGTTTACGATCGGCCAAACGATTGTGAATAATTTGGTTGTTTTTTGTTTGTTTCTTGTCACTCGTCGTCCGCACGAACATGCAAACGATTGTAGTTGTTCGACGAGTTCAAAAGCACGAACAACGCACGATGTTTCCACTGTTTTTGTTGTTGTGTTCGACGAACAAAACTCAACAGACAGACGAACAAAAAAAAACTTCAAACGCTGACCGAGTAGCACGATGAGAGAGACCGAACGAACACAAAATCGCGTCGCTGCAGAACCGAACGCACAACTATTCTGTTTCGCGCAAACTAACGAAAGCACAACCGACCGTTTTGAGTGGGCATCCGAAAGCGTTAATCGTGTGTGATAATAAAAACAATAGAATTTCAGTTTATTTCATGTTTGTGTTAGTGTTTGTTATTGCAATTTTGCTTATGCACCACGCTCGCTCTCAATCTACTCTCTGGCTTACTCTGTATTCTTCTAAATATCTCCTCTTTGTATTCACTTTTCACAGTGAGCAAGTTTTATTTGGCTCATTTGACTCTCTGATTCACATTTTGCTTTCATATTCAATTTGATTTTTAGAGAATCTAATTAGTTTTTAACTATATTTCGTGAACCAAGCTACTCTTTTCCGACTGAACAACTTCCTCTATCTCTGTTTTATATTGAGATGTCCTCTCTCAATTCTGTATTTTTACTAAACCAACTTCTCATTCAATTTCTCATGCACTTTAGCTTTATTTATATTTGCTCAATGCTCTCTATTCTCACCGCCTCTTGTGCTTTTTTTTCAATATTATTTTACTCACTGTTAATCTCTTTCGTTTTTCTTTTTCTTCTAGCTCTCTCTGTATATTTTGCTTCCTCCTTTTCTATATTTGTTGTTTTTCGTTTTCTGTATCATGCAACTGGCAACACGTGCTTTTATTACGCTATTTAAGACAAGTTAGCGCGCAGTGATGCAACTGTTCTTTTTAAGGCTTTCGCACACACATATGCACACATTCATACTCGTTGTCGTTGTCGTTGTTGTTGTTGTCGTCGTCGTGGGGGCATTGCCATTCGTGTACTATTTTCGTACACACACATGCTCTATTCGGTTTTATTTATGTTTTCTTTTAACGTTTTTGTTTTGTTTTTATTTGATTTTGTTTTTTTTTTCGCTCTCTATCTCCTTTTACCGAATCTCTTTTTTTGGCATTTTTGTTATGCTTTCTGACTTATGATTTTCGCTTTATGCTTCTACATGAGAGTTTGTTTAAAACTTTTGTTTGGTATTGCATTTACTCTGCTGCCTGCCCGCTTTGATTTTAGTGGTTTTTCTTTGCCACATTTGTTTAACGTGTGCTGGCTGACCTTCTGCCGCCTCTTCGTCCCGCAAAATGCTCTCACGCTCTTTTCCGATTCGGTCGACTTTGTCGTGTGCAACCGGTGCAAGTGACTGTGTGTGTGTGTTGCCTGTTTGTTATTATTGTTGTTGTTGTTCGTTCGTTCGTGTTGCGTTTTGCTTTTATGCTGCCTTTTACTGCACTGACTCTTTGCACTGTTCTTGTTCTTGTTCCTTGACTGACTGCCTGCCTGCACGCCTGCCTTCTGTGGTGCACGGTTCCCGTTGTGTCCCGTGTCTGTATTTCCGTCTGCTGGCTGGCTGGCTGCCTTCTATACAGCGAGCGAGTGTATGTCTATCTTTTCAAATGGCAGTAAAGCAGCCAACAACAAAAACAAGGAACCTCGACAACGACGACACGCAAATGTGTGTGTATACCGAAATTAAAAGTTCTTCTGAATCCCTTTTTTGCACAGCACACACACAAAATGTTACAAACAAAATTCTCCTCATGCAATAACCAACTGGCGGCGCAAAAAAGCGCAGACATAAAAAGTTCTATTGGAATTGTTTTATATTTGTTAGTTTCAATATTTGTTTTCTTTTTTTTTTCTTCTAAAATTCGTCCAGACAGTGTTGCCGCACACACATTTCACAGGTCCTATTAAGAACTTCAATTCTTTATATTTAAACAATCTCGTTTGCACAGTTTTAATCCAATTGGAAATAGTTTAAAAATCACAAAGTTCGTTTATCTAAATTATAAACAAACATCCGAAACACTTTTCTATTTTGATCACTTCCTTCTTCTTCTACTTCTTTGTTTTTGTCGATAGTTTAGGTTTAAAGTCACACGATTCTTTTATTTAAATTGTTTAGATTTCATCTACAAGTTTTCCACAAACCAAACAAATAATATTACTATCCAATTAACGGAATAACGTTCTTTCTAGCGACCGCTCCACCACACTCCACGAAATGAAACGACGCACTGTTTGTATTTGTATTGAGGTAGTTTCGCGATGAATTCAATTCGCCGTTTGGCGGAATTTTTTATGTTCGTATGTTTGTTTTTGTTTTTGTTTAATTGTTGTTTTTGCATATATTGTTGTGGTTGCGCCGCTGCTCAGTCTGAGTTTTTGCATTTATGAAATACGCGAGAGAATGTCGAAGAGGCGGTCGTTTGGTGTGAGTGCATGAGAGCACTGAGATAGATTGATTGCATAAAAACAAAAACAATATCAAAACATATGCAAATATCAATAGTTTTGTTGTTATTAAAAGTTTTATAAAATGAACGTTCCGCGAGCGAGCGCATTCATTAAATCTTATTGATATTTATCATTTATATTATGTTTGTTTGTTTGTTTGTTTGTTTGTTTGTTTGTTTATATCTTTATTACAACAATAACACACACGAACTATTATTGGAGTTTTGTAGAATCTCACTTGTTCCTCAAAAGCTTTTCTGGAAACTCAATCGTGAGATGAGTTTGTGTCTGGCAGCGCTCTTAAGAAATGACGGGAAAAATTAAATGAGAAACACAAAGTCTGAGAGACTTGATGGTTTTGTTCTTTGCTATATAGTTGGAGGCAAAACCAAAAAATAATTTCAAATTCGCCGGAAATATGATTTGATTTGTGCCTAAGGCGAATTAAGTTGCTTGACATATAGATGGCACCACCGAACACTTTTTCTGTACTGACACTTCTGGACATTTTTATTAAAAAGCTTAGATCACTGGATTCTTAATAATACAACAACTTCTCTTCTGCAGTTTTTTTTAAACAATCTATAAAGTAAAGATAATTACATAAATAAACACGATAATTCATTGTTTTGTTAAAATATTTACTTTTTAAAATTTTCTAAAATACTGTAAAAATAGATTTTCTATGGTCTTACAAGAGTAACGCGAATTTACAGATAACTAAATAAATATTTACACTCAAAATACAATAATAAAGCACTTTTTTCATTACACAAATTAACAATAAGAAGAAAAAAACATTCAATATATATAAATTAAAGTACCTATAAATAATGAACCGACATCTACTAAACTAATATAAATAAATTGCAACAGAAACTTATGCTCGAAAACAAAAATGGATTTTTACGTCACTAACGACTACGTCCAAACTGAGGTGGGTATGAGACCCTCTTTGCTAGTACCCGGCGGTGTGAGTACTTCTTTGTCGAGGAAGTCCAGTGGCAAATTGACTAAAAATCCCTGTAAATGCAGACGACATTAAAGTCAAATCCTTCATTAATCGATTTGTAAAAAAAAAACCTACCTGAATATTCATGACACGTTTACTGGCAATTTCCGGATCCGATTTACACAATGGCGGCTCTTCCTGATACTTGCGCAAATTCGCAAAAGATTTCACAAAGTCATTTGGTATGCATTTAAAGACCTCATCATAGATTTCGGTATTACGCGTCGAGGTGCGACGCCACATGCCGTTCCAAAATTGATCTATCACGGGATCGGTGACATCGATCGACATGCGATCAGCATCGGGATCGAGCAGACCTAATTACAATAAAATGTTGTAAATTCAATGTTCAACTAAAACCCGAAAAGCCAAAGATGTGCCAACTCACCCAAGTGCTCTTTGAACAGAAACTTTCTCAGACGACCCGCAAATATGCCACTCGGATACTTTTTACCATTCATGCGTCCATCTTCAAATTCCTCATCCGTTATAATCGCGGCTATTTCTGAGTCACGCTTACCAATCATCGAGCGATCGTTAATATTTGCGGATCCACAGATCACGACACGATCGTCGGCAATCAACAGCTTGGAATGTACGTAGATCAGTTCGGTGATTGGCATGTTATTGAGCTCGGAATGCGTGCGCAAGCTATGGAATGATATGTATTCGCCGGGATGCTCAATGCCGATCTCCTTCAAGCGTGTCAAGATGCCGGAGCGACCTCTGTGCAACAAATTAAGACGTGAAATTATTATCTGTTGTTTTCCAAAAGTCATTTGACTGCACTTACCGCGATATAGACGCATAGTTCCAGTGCGTTATCGCGCGCACTGCATTGCCCGTGCTGCCGCCAACATCGCCTTCGAAACCCGGCAGCAAAGGCATGATCACATAAACACGAAAGGTCTTACGTTCTCTGAAAATGATCGTTCTTTACTACAAGCACTACCAATAAAAATTCCAGTTGCACTTACTTGTGCGCCCGCACGATCCGCTTAAACAATGTCTCACCGATTTGATTGCGCACATTGCCATACGCCCCGGCCACGCCCAATTGCATTGTTATAAAGAATTGATTTTCAATGTAGATATAGTGTTGCGCTTTTGTTATTGTCTGTATATAGGCGTCGTGTATGCTCTGCTCGACCAGATCCTGTTCGATGAAACCACAACTCCATGACGACACACTACGCAAGATCTGGCATGTGACACGATTCTGTCGTCGCTGTACTATCTGTGGATTCAGCTTGATGTTATGGTAACTCTTTGGCATCAGATATGGAAAACTCGCGTTCTCGCGCATTTTTTCCAATTTCATGGCATTCCAGCGTTGTATGAAGTGACGCGCAACATCACGTGCTGGCGCCCCAACTACACAAATGCCAACGTCATGCCAAGGCATGCGCGGTGTCGTCGTCCGATCAATCATATCGACCAGAGGCGCATCGAGGTTCATCCAGTCCTTCATAATGAAGTTGGAGTAATCCTTGCCGAACCAATACTTTGCCTGGCCGTAGAAATCGTTGAGTATTTGAGTTTGCGCAGGTAGTGGATCCTCTAAGCCGCCCTTTCGGCCTAGTTCGATTTCGTCGCTGGAGAAAGCAAGTTGTTTCGGATCTTTGACGGCCTCTGGGGTTTTATCGCCACCTATTGCACGCTCATTTTCCGTCATAGTCAGGCGATTGACTAAGCCCTTACCCTTCTTCATGGCATTGTCTTTTAGTTTCTCCAGCACGTTCTTTCGTTCCATTTCGGGTGTATTCAATTTCATGCCTTCCATTGCGATGGGCTCATCCGAAGTCGGTGATCGCAGATCAGGTATCACCAGACGATCGCCCGGTGCCAAACAACGTAATTCAACACCATCAAGCGCGAGTGCGGT
Source organism: Suillia variegata (assembly GCA_949127995.1). Taxonomy (NCBI): domain Eukaryota; kingdom Metazoa; phylum Arthropoda; class Insecta; order Diptera; family Heleomyzidae; genus Suillia; species Suillia variegata. Next base: position 7,886,897 of record OX421842.1, read on the forward strand.
TCTATCGGCCTGTTCGCGCTTTTGAAAATCATTATTTTGTACAATGCGCGAGGATTTGCGTGAACCAAACGCCGAATCGGACTCGTCCTTATTGTTAAAGAACCCACCCGTACGTCGGGTGCTACCCGAGGCCGATGCCGTCGATATGCTGCCGAGATCGGTCAACCGATGACGATAATCGTCCCAGCGACCATAACACAGATCAATGCCACCCAAGAAAGCATAGGTCTGATCGATGACCACAATCTTCTCGTGATGGGCCCAGAAGAAGACACCGGCGCGTGCATGATCTGGATGACGCATGACCTAAAAGTAAAGGAACTTGGTTAGTGTTTGGGTACAAGGTTTTATAAACCATTTGAAATACCTTAACGTTTTCATGCAGACTGACTAGCCTCTGTTTACTATAGTAACTATTAATACCCAACGCCACTTCAACTTCCTTGTACAGCAGCACGAATACCTTCACTCCTTGGGACTATAAAAAAATATAACGTCATCAACCTTGAACACAACGAAATTAAATTGATCATGAACCCTACCGCTTTCCGATGTAGAATCCTGTCCAGACGCCAGTAATCCCCATCGATTGCCGGACGTTTCATATAAATCTCCGGACTTAACCACCAATCGGCAATGTATATCTCTTCTGTAGCCGCTTCCAAGCCATCGGCAACTGCCGCCATATACATAGCGCCATCAACAAACCAACTAGCCGGCGTACTTGGACGCACGGGCGCAAATGACATATGCGGATTGGGATAGGTGAAATCACGTGCATGACTATTGGCAGTTTGTTTGAGGTATTGCATCCATTCTTTACATTTCCGTCGCGTCCAACATTTCAGAATAATGTGTCGATTGTTGGTGAGCACTTGAAGACCCAGTCGCATGCCCGTCTGATAGATACCCGTAGAAACATCAAAGCCTTGGTCGAATAATATCACAGCACTGCGGGTGAGGTAGTCAAATATTAATAGTAATAGACTTGAAATCATTTAAATCAACTTACCGTATCACACCGTCAATGGGGCGTACGTAACCGAAGCAAGTTTCCTTAATGAAGAACCAACGATTTCGCCATTTACCCCAGAGCACATCGGAGCAGAAATAATTACAACGGACGCAACAATTCTGCTGAAAGCAGCCAAAGAAATTGCAACCCGCCTGTCCGGGTCGCGTTGAGCCAGTTCTTTTAAGGATAGCACCTTCTTTGCCCTTCATACCGAGACCGGTGACAAAGGAGACATTTGAGACCTCAACAAAGTTAAGCTGTGAAAAATAATTATTCCTATTAATCACGAATCCGAGACTCAACACTGATCATTGTAGATTCCTAACTCACCGTTTCGTGATAGCTTCTGTACAGACTTATATTCAACAAATTATACAAGTAATCCTCCAATTGCTTGATACGTCCCGGCAAGGATTCATAGGTGACTAAGGACTCGGGTCGATTTGGAAATCGTGGTAATTTTCTTTTTTTCTTTCTGTTGTTTCTCAAGACGACCGCACTCGTATTATTGTTACCAAAGGTGCCATTGGTTATTGCCGCAATACCGCCACTACGCTGTTGACTTTTTATGTTTTTGCTGGTCTGCGCCTGCATTTCCTTCAAACGGGTCTCATCGGCCAATTGTATGGCTGCCACCTTCATTGTGGCGCGCTTCTCCTTATGACTGCGTATCGGAAATGGGATATTGAGTGAGGTACGAAAGAAGCTGAGCTGCTGGTGAAGCGTACTAAAGTGTTTATAACGTCGTTTGATGGTCCACGTATAAGGGCCATGCTTAAGCTCGATGGTGTATCTGGAAATGGAAAACTTTGTCAGTCATGCAAACCACCGAAATGCTTTAAGTACACTTACAAATTCGGATTCAACAGGTGCGACGTCACACTGCGATCCGTATCGATGATGCGCACTTGGATCTCCATACCCGGCACGAAGACTTTCCGCTGAAACGAATTGAACTTAACACTTGGTCCATAGATTGAGGTGAATGGTATATCGGTGGGTTGACCCATGCGTGCGGCCTCTTCGTCATCATCGTCGGTCTCTTTACGCTCGACAAGTACCGGCTTGTCGCCAACATTCGAGAGAATCGTTACGGAATCGGGAAACGCCAGCGTTTCATCGTATTCCGAATCGATAATGGAGAATTGAAATTCAGGCACACAACGTGTTTCCCTTTGCTCTTCCTCCTCCTCCTCCTCGTCGTCGTCATCATTGCCGCCGCCACCACCACCACCTCGCGCTGCACCATTAATACTGTCATCGTCGTCGTTGTCATCATCTCGACAATCTGCCACTGCATAGGCGGGCAACTGAGCACCACTCTCCATGGCCATAGCTTCTGCGTCGAATTGTGCGTATAGATATGGATGCGGTTGTCCTATATCGTCATAACTGAGCGCTGGATTTGAAATGCCCGACTCGCCGTCGACAAAACGATCTGAAATAAAGCAAACGAATCGATTGAAATTTCAAGTCTCATGCTAAGTTATAACTTCTAAAAAATTGTATATATGTATGTATATTATAAACGTGTCGTACACATCTTGCTATCCCATAAAAATCACAGATTTTAATCGGTACTTTTATCAGTTATTTAGTGTACTCCATATTTGAAATAGTATACTTGGCTTCAACCGGTGCCTCAAGTAATTTGTTTACCTTTTTCGCATACTAATCTACTATGGGCTGCCATTTACCCTTAGTGCCTGCTCTTCGATATCCGACCATTTGTTTTTCAATACTCGTAATGAACGGGCTTGGAAACTGTCATAGTCGCGCCTAATCGCGTATATGTTAAAATCTACAACAGATATGCTTAAGTTATCATTGCAATACACTCGAAACAAAATGTTCATCGAATTGGACAAACATTTTCAAGTGGTAAATAAATTAGATATCAACATTCCGATGATTCACTTGTCCGTCAGACAACCAAAAATAAAACACCAGCTTGTTGCCTAAATCTTCATAGTGTATTTTTTTTGCTATGGTGACCAGCCTGTCAAACTATTAAATAAATTTAATTGTAGTAAGTTGTGTTTTATTTTTAAAACTAACAAAGTTTTTGGTGGGTAAACGTTATCATTTTTATCTGACAGATAATGCGCTACATACGATTTTGTTGTCCTAACGAAAATCCCGGCCAGGTGTGATTCATTTGGATAGTCGTAAATGTCTTTATAATTATATCAAGGTACGAGTATGAAAAAAAAACGATTCGAGATAGCTGGCTGAAATTGTTGGTGTACTATATGCGCAGCGATGCCCAGTTGGTTAAATAACTGGTTAAATAACGCCAACAAAAACAAAAAACTCAATTATTATTCCCTGGCCTAACTGGAGCCTAAACGATTTGTACAAATTTATATCCAAAGAATAATGGTGAATTGCTTTGAACTTAACCCTTTAAGCTTGTCTGTATTTTTATTTACTTATATTTTTTGTAATTGTTGTTGTCCAACAAGTTCAAGTTAATAGTTGTTAGTCTCTCCAGCTACCAGCTAAACGTCAGCAAACATTGTCTCGATGTTACTCTTGACACGTTTTGTGACAAGTTTATATTATTTCGACATGCCTTCATAAATGTATCTACGCATTTTCTGAGCGCGGTCGTAGTTATAGGATGTGACATCAGCTTACGATATATTTAGCATAAAATAGCATAGTCCAACCCTGATTCGGGGCATAAACCCGTTTCTGTATCATGCGCTCATTGGGAGCAACAAATTCAGAAAACTTTTTTATGTACAGAATGTGTCTGCTTCAACTATAAGAAAAACAAAAACAACACTTAAACTTGTTGGAAAACACAAACAGGTAGAACAACAACAACAACAACAAAAATTATAATAATGAAAAAATTATTAACGAAACGTTGATATACTCGTACGGAAGGGTTGTCGATTGGCGCTTGTGCGTTTGCGTGCGTTTGATAACACATTCTCCTAGGGGTAGTCAGCGCGCTAGACTATAGAGAAACTGAGTGCTTAGTACTTAACGCGGTAAACGAGTTGCGTGTGCGTTGCGATAGTGCGACGCGCCTACGCAATCGATCGACTGAGGCATAGGCCTACTGTTCTGTCTAATCGATAGAACTGAAGCAGCTGATGGAACTCCAGATTGCAACAAACAAGTCTAAACGTTGTTGTAATTGTTGATGCGTTGTATTTCATTTCATTTCATTTCATTTCGTTTTGTACAGTTGTTGTACGAGTATTATCTAAAGTGTACTATGAACTTTGATTGCTTGCTAAATGTCAGGTGCTGAAATGGTTTCCGAGTAAAGTAGTTAATAAATGTTGTGTGGATGTTTGATTTACTGTTTGTAATTTAATCAGAACTTCTTTAGCTGAGACACTGAGAGAAAATGGAATTAACAAGTAACTATTTAAAATAATTGTTATTTGCTACCAAATTTGATTATTATTTTAGCCATAATTTTAAGCCTTTCGTTATCTAAAATATAAGTCCAACATTAGAACAAAAATTTTTTTTATAATTTTTATGTCTCTTATTTTAAAAAGTTAAAATATTTTAAAAATGTCGTATGTATATTTTAACAAGATTAAGACGCTTGACAATGTCAAGAAATAAATTACAAAAGGCTCAAAATTAGCCTTACTTGTGAGCCAAATAAAATTTAATACATATATCCAAAATTCAGATTTTGGTTTATAAGGCTATAAACCAAAATTTGTTCTTTTGAATATATTTTAAAGTTTCGAAACATTTGGCGAAGTGTCAGAGAATTATTTTGGAGTTATAAATCTAAGAGATATAGTGCTACACTTCATATCCCAAACGTTTAGGTCGGATACACTAAGGCAAGACAATGTCCTAAGACAAGCATTCAATCCATTAAAAGTTGTTGTGGCAAGTTGCAGATCGATCGATTGTTTCATATATCAAAAATTACTTACTTCGAAAGAAATTCAAAAGAAAATCAATTTATTTAACTATAAAAGTAAAGTAGTTTTTTATAAAATGTCAACAATTTTTAAATCACATTTCCGGAATGAGCTTTCCAAATGTTCGTATGTGGAATCGCTTGTATCGTAATTAACGTTTTGACAGTATCTAAAGTGCGCTTCGAATAAATAATCCAATTGAAGTGTCTTATCAACCCCAACTGATTGTCGGGGTTGTGTGTTGTTATTGTTGTTGTTTTTTTCTTCGGTACTTTTATATGGTGTTGAAATTGATTTTGTTGTTGGCTTTTGTTTAAACAGCCTTTAACAGTGTCTGCAAGAGTTTAGTTAACTTTATATTAAATTGTGTTAATATTATTATAATTTATTATTGTTATTTTTTTTTTCATTTCTCATAAATGATAACAAATGCAATTGTTGAGGCTTTTATGGTTGGGCATTTCCAAAGAATTTCAAATTGTCTAAATATTTGCGTTGTTCGAAAAATGGCAAGAAATGCTCGTTAGTGGGTGCCGACTAAAATCGGTTATTGTTATGGTTAAATTTAGGTTAGAAAAAGTTAAGGGAATTTATATGGAGAGCAAATATTTACGCAATAAATAAATTATGCAATGAAAATTTAAAGAAATTTTTTAAGTAAAATTTTATTACGAAAAGAACAGAATATGCTTTACTAGGTATTGTTCATAGAACTAAGAAAAGTTTGGCCATGGGTAATAAAGTAAAAGATTACAAATTTGTACAGAGCATTTCAGTATCACTGTACCACGAACTGTGCAATCAGGAGTTAGCGACACGCCCAATTGCAAATGTAGCTGCAAAAACACCAGTGAACCAGAGACACTGAGTCACTTCATCTGCGACTGTCCGGCTTTAGCAAGAGTCAGGCTTCGTACACTCCGCCTTTCCAACCTCATTAGAAGTCTTATCTGACTACCCACTAATGAACATTTTAAAATTCCTCAACAATTCAGGATGGCTCCAGCATTGATCCCTCCCCGCCCCTTCAGGAGATCGTGGTAACAAAACGGCATTAAGTATGCTACTTGTACTGGTGGAGTTCCACTAGTTTTCTCGCCACTTATACTACTACTACAAATTTGTTGTTTTTTTTTTATTAACTATAGAGTTTTTTTATGATAGAATCACAATAAAACTCTGAAATTTTCTAAGAATTTTCACATAATACACAAAAAAAATTTAAATTTGACAGACAAGAACAAAATCAAAGAACCCATACCAAAAAACGACCAACCATGAAAACAGCTGATTTAAAAATGTCTATAGACAAAAGAATAAAAATTAAACACCAAACACAAATGGAGGCCAGCTGTCAAAATGTTGGCCACAAAATTACTGAAGCGTAAAGTGGCTTTTATACAACAACACTTTAGACTGAAAAATGCCCAACAAAATCAACGAAAATTCAAAGTTTCTACTGCGCTTAACTACTTTTTTTGTAAATGTTTTAAATTAGTTTAATTTGTTTGTTGTTGTTCGGGCAGATGTCAACGCACCTAACGGTTAATCGAAATGTCAAATAAGACAAACGAAAATGGTTGAAATTTCAATGTAAATTTAATTAAACCAAATAAAACCCGTTCAAATCGAAGTTAATTAATTAAAATTAAGCGAAATGCCTTTTGAGGGCACTTTTATTTGTTTCTTCTTCTCGATCTACTCGAATCTACTACAATTACCGTTATGTTACGCACTATGCTGTTGTTTGTCACTATGAATGTCAATGTCACGCGCTGCCATTTGTTTGACACAATCGGAGCGTTTATTGTCATTTTTGAAATGTCAGCCAATGCATTGTTTGACAGCGAACAGTCGTCGAGCGGGCGAGCACGCACATACGACGCAGCGGTATTTAACTGTTTTAGTTGTTGTTGTTGTTGTGCATATTGTTTTCATTGTTGTCTGTCGATATTTTTGCTGTTGTTGACAATATCGATGACAAATGCAAAAGCGATATCTTCGCATTTGTCGGCGTTGTGATAAGAAATAACGCAAATGAATTTTTAAAATTGTGCAAATAAAAAGTTTTGTAAATACAAATAAAAAAATTGCTGTATAAAAAACGGCAAATAAAAGCAACGTTTAAAAATACACCGTTTGTGTGCAATATTATACGCGTACACCAAGTGAAAAAAGTTGGTAAATGTGCCTTTTAAAATCGTTGTTGCCCTTTGAAGATTAATATTCCAAATCTAGATTTTACGTTTTATTGAAGTAAAGCATTCAAATTTTTCCTAAATCGAGAATCCAACAGCGCTCAAATTTTTCGTATTCAACATTTGACAAATTTATTGATATCGATATTCGTTGATAACAAAAACAATTACAGACACAAACATCGATCACTGAAGGGAAACATAAATTTTTGTTTATCGTTATCTTAACAAGAGCATTAAAATTCGCTTTATCAATGGACGCGAGCAATTTACTTAATTGACTCAAGTCATTGGAAACAAATATTTCAACATTTTAGGCTGTGGCAGGCATGACTCAGGAGTGGGAACTGAAGTCTAATGTATAACCAAACATAAAAACTTTTATATTACTCCATCCTATTTCTATTAGAATTCAATCATAAATTTTTGTCCACAGTGTTTAAATTATTTAAAATTTTTTCAAACTACAACTTAAAGTCAACTAAACTTAAACTTTAATTTTTCAATTTTTATTTGTTTACCATAAGCGTTAAAGAGCTCAAAACTTATTATTCGACATTTAAAAATTTAAACCAAATGAGAATTCTACATGACAAAATTGAAAATCAAAAGCGCGAAGAAAAATAAATTCTTGCTTAAACTCATGAAGTTTTTTTTTTTGTATTGAAGTGGTTAAGTTGGTTCGACTATTGAGCACGCTTGATCCGTTTAGAACTGAAGGTTCAATTTCCACTCGATGGAACCATACTATAGATTCAATTCACTCGGCAAGAGAACCAGAGGATCGGAATAAAAAAAACACTGACATTTTTCTGTTCAACTGTCACCACTCGAAAAGTTTGCCAAACTTTGAAAAATGTATTGCCAAATGCAAAAGTTCGGATTTAAACTGGGGGTCATGCCAATTATTGGAACACTCTTACGATATTTGTTCGACAAGGAGAATTTTTTAGAAATGAGCTTAGCGTTAATTGAACTCAGCTATTATCTTCTTACTTAACAGCTAGCTATCTATATATCTATCTATCTATCTATCTATCTATCTATCTATCTATCTATCTATCTATCTATCTATCTATCTATCTATCTATCTATCTATCTATATATCTATCTATTTATCTATATATCTATCTATCTATCTATCTATCTATCTATCTATCTATCTATCTATTTATCTATTTATCTATCTATCTATCTATCTATCTATCTATCTATCTATCTATCTATCTATCTATCTATTTATCTATCTATCTATCTATCTATCTATCTATCTATCTATCTATCTATCTATCTATCTATCTATCTATCTATCTATCTATCTATCTATCTATCTATCTATCTATCTATCTATCTACTATTTACTGCTCCCTACCTATATTTGAATTTAATAAAAGTTCTATCGGTACTTATTGAGTCCTTGGTATATTTTATAAAACTATGATACATAAAACTTGTTTAAACTTGAAGAATAACCTTACTTTATGCGATATTTTTTAAATAATTCAATGAGTACTCATACCTACATGAATTGTCTGTTAACAAAAAGAAACCTAATCGCTTTGACTGTGAAACTCTTATGTTAACAAAACCTTTAAAATCGAGGTAATTAAATGTTTCAATTCCTCATTTACCTCACCTTACACTACGACGAGTCTTCGCTTATCTGTAAAATTATACCAAAAATACGAAAACGAATTTCGCTGGCGACATTGACACAATAAAAATTTATATTGACTTGAGGAAAGAACATTGTGCACATTGGGTGGAGTTCGTCGGTACTTGTGGCACTCGTAGATGTCCAGCAAAAATAATATTTCTAAGTCGCAATATGGTTTATTATAGGTAAACGTATTTTTGTCAATAAGTTTAAAAGCAAACAAATTGAAACAGAATTTCATCAGCAACTTTAAAAGACTTTTTTTGAACCATAGCGAAAAGATAGCGATTGGGTTTAATAGAATATTGATAACTTTGTAAATAGCAGATATGAACGTTTAAAACTGATGAAGAGGTTATTCGATATTTTATGATCGTGTATGAAATTTACAAGAAATTGTATTTAAAGGAATTTTAAGTAAAAATTTTGCCAGAAGGAAGTTCTTCACTTGGTATTGGTATTTTACAAGAAGATGTTTTCGACCCTTACGCCATCAGTTCTACATACGAGTATAGATGAAAAAGATCTCAAGTGCATTAAGCTTTCCGGATTCGGTTATACATTTCTCCACTACAAAACTCAATTATAATTAATAGTTTTTTTTAGTTTTCAAATAAATAATTTATTGTTTTTGTATGAGTGCTTAGTACCATTTCAGTCAGAATCAACCAAATTATGAAGGTATATGATAAAGAGTTTTGTTAACGCTTGTCAAAAAGTCATTTACTATTTAATTAACTATGTCTATAACTGCAATTAAGAAGATATTTGTCAATTTAAATAATTTATTTAAATTCTACCTCAAAAGCATTTATTAAAACTGTTAAAAGAATTAAATCTTGTCTGCGATATTTTACTGTTGTCTAGTGTAATTACTGCATTGCTTAAAAGGTGAGAACTATTTGAAAGAGATAAGAAAACAGTAAAACTGAAAGAACAAGAACAAAACAACAACAACAACAACAACAGCAAAAACAAGAAATAACCGACATTAAGCTAGAACAAGAAAACGAAGACAAGATATGGAAAAATAGCAAAAAGTTGACGTAAAGTAGCGCAAAAGTAAATTAAAGATAAACGCAGAGGAGATTCAAAGATACAAAACTTCAAGACAACAAATGTCAATACAAAATTCTGGACAGCTTAACTATGACGTTAGTTAGGCGATTAAATATTTAAAAAAGAAAATACTTGTATATGATGATAAATATTTATGAAACTCTCAAGGTGACCAGATATTTGCGAACTAAAATTGAAAAAAATATATTTTAAAATATTGAATTTAAAAATTTAAATATGAAGAAGAAGAGAGCTTGTAAAATATCTGAAAGCGTTGTGCCATCGCACCCACACCTACACTATCAAATTTGTGAGCTGAGCAAACAAACTTAACTAAACACAAATAAAAGTTCCCAATAAGAAAACAAAAAACAAAATTCAAACTTTAATACGAAATCGATAAGAAATTCAAAAGCAAAAGCGCGAAGTAACACAAAACAAAAAAAAACAACAAAAAAAGAAACACAAAACAAAAAAAAAAACCTTTACCCATGCTGCCAATCAGCTGCGAAATACTGCGATGATGACGTCGCACTTCAAGCGGGCGGGGCGGCGGTGGAGGAGAGTCTGCCATTTTTTCCAAATTTCTTTTTTACAATTTGTTGTTGAATTTTTATTTTGTATTTTTTTTTTTTTTTTTGGTATAAGCTAGAGGAACTTTTTTTTCTTGTAGCGATTTGAGTCGATTTTCACATAAAATTGCATTTGGCAAACTAAAAGATACAAGCGAGTAACGCACAGATACATTTGAGTGGCTTTGTTGGCTTTGTTAACAAACAACAAAGTTAGTAAATTTGTTTTCACATTTTTTTTGGCTGCCTAATTGTTGTTGTTGTGGTTGTATTTAACACGCATGCAACAAATTTTTTTAATAATTTGCGCAAAATTTACGCGAATATCTGCAAGATACTTTTGTATTTCAATTTTGCGTCAATGCATGCAGAAATTTCTATCTTTTTTGTGTGTGTGTCTCAATTTTAAAGAGAAAACTTCGAGATTTTTTTAAACACTTTTCGCACTTTTTTCTAGGTTAACTTGTGACGTCACTTTTCGGTTATTTCTTCGCTGCTTGCAACTTTGTATTTTAATTTTCTGTTGGCGTATTTAAATGCAAATCAACAACAACAACAACAACAGCAATAAATTGAGCAACAGTTGTCAATTGTCAGAGGCGGAAAAGAGGCGGCAACAGCCAATAACAACAACAACAAAATAACAGTTAAGTGCGCGCGCCTACTTCAGCGATATACGAGTATGTACATATAAACTTGTACATATGCTTACGTTCTTACGGATACGTTCTACATTTTTAATTCTTTTAAAATTAACTTCACTCACAATAACAATAACAACAACAACAACGCGAACTGCGAGCGAACGTGCTCCAACGTCGTCGTCGACCGTCGTCGTCGCCGAACACTAACGACTCACGTATCCGCTGCAGCGATCGAATCGAATCGCAACGTATCGTATCGGAATCGAGGCGAAACGTTCCGAACCTTAACGAACCGAACTGAACCGGAGCCAACAACCGCACTTGAAGAAGTATCTTTTGTTAATAATACTAACTAAACATTTAAAAGTGGTTAAAACCGACGGCACAGACGACATAAAAAAAAGAACAACAATTCAACAACGTCGACAATAACAAGTCCAGAGTAGTAGTCGGTCTGGGCAATTTTTACAAATGCACCATCTCCTCTTTAGATGTCATAATAAAATTTTAGTTTAATTACTGATACCCAGATATATATTGACTGGTATATGAGGAGCTATTATTCAATCAGTCAAATGGAGGCGTTACGTTGGGACAAGGACTTATTGTCATACTCAATAAGTGGACCACGCGAAATCAGACCAAAGTCTGTTTGGAAGGTGTAAAAAACGGGGAAGCTAAGAGTGGTTCAAAATTTCGAATAAACTTTTAGGGATATTTCTTCTTTTAAAGGAGAATGAATTTAAAAGATGATATTTTAGATGTTAGTTCTGAAGTAGAACAATATCGATTCTTATTTACTTTATTTAAATTTATAAATTTATTTAAATTTACTTATTTACTTATAATAAAAGCAACAGAAAAATCGAACGTCCCAAACGAAAACGGGTTGACCAAGCTCCATGTAGGAGAGTTGTTAGAAGGTCATGATTTCGACTTTATGATTAGCAAAAACCTACCAAAAAGTATTGTTCGAACAAAAGATGCGATCATTTGAAGAGAGTACTCCAGAGTGCTCTGGAGAAGAGTATTTGGCAAACAAAAAATTTTGAAATTAATACTTCGAAGCACTCCAGAGCACTCCACAGTATTTCCAGTATTTGCTTTAGTATTTTCTCAAATCACAAATGACAGCCTTCAGAAAATACGCACGCCCAAAGTGTGGTGCATGATAACACGTTAACGGTAGAAGGCGGCATTGTTGTTGTTTGGTATTTTAGCCGATTATGTGCGAGCAAAAACATTGGAAAAAAAAAGAACAGAGAACGTCAAAACGGAAACGCCAAAATACGGCAAAAGTACCAAAAGAAACGAAAAGAAAGAAAACATGATAAATTCTAAGTAAAAAATAAACATAATAAAAATGAAGCAGTAAACGAAATAATAAAACAATTTCAGCAAAGAAAGAAACCGAAGTAACAACAACAACAACAACAACAAAAGTGCTAACCAAAAGAAGAAAAAACGAAACGCGCCACGCTACGCAGCGAAATAAAAAGTTTAAACTTACAATTAGCAAATAAGTTTTATGGAGCAATGCCTTAACTACACGCACACACACACACACACTCATACAACAAACAACTGAAACAACAACAACAAAGCGAGTACATTTTTTTGAATTTGCCCATTATCAGTTGGTGAGAATTTCAAGGCACGTGTGTAACCGTATAGGAGTATGCCCATGTGCACCCATAAGTATATATGTGTGTGTGTGTGTTGGTGGGTGTGAACTTGTATAAATAAAGTTGGTTGTTTTCGACTTTGAAGTGACTTTTTAGGGCCCAGACTATTTTTAAGTAACAATTTTTATCTGTGGACTCAAACCTACCTCATGATTTTCAACTAAACTCCATGATTTAATAATAAGGTTAGGAAAGTAGAAATGAGAACGAAAAATGACCGAACTCACCTCGGTTTCTGTCTTGTTTTGAAGTTTGTTTTTGTGGTTGTTGACAACAAACTAAGTTGTTGCTTTTAATTACTTAATAATTTGACAGTAACCAATTCATCTACATAAAAATTTTAATTTCAAAGAGAGAAACAACGTTGAGGTGGATACGGAACATTTTTTATTACACCATGGTAAAATCTAAATTTTTAATCAGGTGGGGACTATCCAACTTTATTTTGTTAACCATAATTGGATTTATCGATTTTAGATTAAAATCTAATCATTTGGCAATCTTTGAGTGAAATTTCTCAGATATTTTGAAGACCAACAGTTTAAGCCATATAAAATCAGCGATTTATGTAGTTCTGTATATAAAAGGTTAAATAACAGGAATACAAATTATTTATGCCTTTAAAATTTCTTGTTTAACTTTTTTCTAAAAATTCAGTAAATTTAAAAAAGAAGAAAGCACAATTTACGTCGGTTTATAAAAGCTTTTTGGATATGAAACGAGTTTTTCACTTCCAAATCAATTTCTCAGGTTGCAAACCGAAAAAAATGTCATACTAAATACAAAATAATCTGCTTTATTGAATTTTCATAGAAAATTCTTTATTTTAAATTAATGTTCATAACTTGGCAACCCTACAAACAGATCGTTGCAAGTCATTAACATAAAATGTCGATTATTTGTAGGCACAAACTTAAGGTAAGAAAATTTCAATTGTTTTATTTTATTTATAAAATAGCAACAAAACATTAGCAAATTAAAAAGAAATTGTTTAACAATGGCAACACAGAACTTTAGTGCATGTTTCGAACCTGTTCGACGCGCGCGTTATCTGAAATTGTATTTGTATTGTTATTGTTTTGAAACAAACTGTCAGATGCGAATTGAAGTGCAGTCGCCGCAATGCTTATTCGAGAAAAAAAACCATTTAAAATTTCCAATGTACAAAATAAGGCGTACAAAAGTGAATCAATTATTAACTCAACAATTGCTTAAAGGAATTGCATTCAAAAGAAGTCAATCACAATTGAATCTCTCGACTGAGGCGCTCGTATCTGACGAATTTCATTATAAGTTAACCTATGAACAACTTTTAACCTTCAATTAAAGAGATATGTACGGTAAAAACTAAATTAATGGAAATTACAAAATATATTTTCAAGTTATGACTTACGTAAAATCCGGCAAAGTATTTAATTGCGGCCAAGCCACTCTTTGCTCTGGTTGTTGTTTGTATGCGCGCGCGTATCTGTGTGTTTATTGTATTAATGTATCTGTTAGATATTCAGATACGCTTGCGCAAATAATAATAATAATAATCACAAATTTAACAAAGCAACAATTTGCCTTAATTAAAAGCTGCACTTTTCCATATGAAAACTCTCAAATATCTCACAAATACTTAAACTAAGCACACGCGTATCGCACGGATGCTGGCCAAGTGTTAATACAATCGTAATGTGTAGTAATTAGTTTAATTCAAATTCAAGTTTTTCAATTAATTTGTTTATATTAAATTGAAATTTATTTCGTCACTTTTTCTTGTTTGTGTTATTGTAAACTTGGCACTTGGCACTTGGCATAGAAATTGCACAGCAAAAGTCGAAGTTAAACTAATTGAGACGGCGAGCTGAAACCTCAGAGCAACCTCACAGATACGTTGCGACGCGGCGACAGCATAAAAAAAACCCAAGTGACCGGGCCAGAGACAAACTCATGAATACACGCCGCTGGTGCTGCAAAATTATTCGATCCTCTTGTAGTAACCAGTTTTGTTTAAACAAAGAATTCGATTTCAAAATATAATTAGTTATAAAATTGTATAAATCGTAGAGTTCCGGACCATGGCCCAAATCGGTTTTACAAAATATTTTATAGATCTTTAACCTACTTTCAAATTTTAGATTTCTGTTTGAATTTTTGAATCCTATACAAAATTTGATAAATAAAATTGATATTAATACTAAAGTTAACTAAAATTCATACGCCAACATTTGAATCGGGTCAACCAAATAATCGGTATTCGAATCAGAAACCGAAATCCACATGCTACGGCAGCAGCAGCAGTCATACATACACACGTATAAATATAAAATACGTAGATACAAAGACAGACAGATAGATAGATACTCTTTAGCAAGACGAGAGCGTCGATCGTGACGGGCGTAAGGGAGGGACACCAGACGAAACGACGGACAGACAGACGGATAGCGCTCTTTTGTGAAAGGAACGAAGGCGCTTTCAGTGTTTATAATTTTGAAATTTTCATAACAAATAAAAGCAATTTATGCTTACACTGTGCAAAAAAATGCATTCAAAATTTAAGTAAAAAATTTACAAATGCAAAAAAAAAAAAGATTCGTAAATTATGTCAATTGTACAACAAAGTTTAGTACAAAAAATATGATGCTAATTTATGCATTTTAGAGATTTAGTTAAATATACGAGGGTGGTAGTTTAAATACTTAGCCTCACCCGATGGAGGCCTTACTCGAGAGAGAGAGAATTTTTCTGGTGTGTTAAAGAAGCTGGAGCATCGCTGGGTCAAGTGTATCGAACTTAAAGGAGGAGACTATGTTGGGAAAAAAATAGCCACTTTTCCAGAATTTTCGTTTTTCTTTTCATTGTGGGCTGAGTACTTATCGGACCAGCATCGAATAAATATATTTGTTATAATTCTAATCCGTTTTAAAGCGATCTATAGCAAATCAAATTTGTGACTCCTGGACTTAGTTTGTAAAAGTATCTTTTACCTATATGAAACCCAAACAGAATTTCATAAAAAAAGGTTTCAAATTGATTTAAAATTTCTTATTAAAGTCACATGCCAAATAGTTTATTTAAACGTTTGTAGTAAAGTATGAACGAAAATAGTTTCAAACCAAACAGGGTTTATTATAGAAATTCGAATTTTCTTATTTATGAGATACATTCACATAAGTTATGCAGTAAAATTTTTTTTCAAGTGCAAAGCTTTTTTATTATTAAAATAAATCTCAATATTTATTTATGTTTTTTATTTTTCATTTGTGTTTAAAAATGCTTAACTTGCAAGCCCAAATCCGAAAACTTCAAAAAGTATCTTTATCTATCGATGGACGTTGGTGTGCGCGCACTTATTGTGACCCCAAGTCCAAAATATTCAACGTTATCGCTCGATTGCTCGCTCGCGCGCTGCAGTTTAGAAATGTGTCAAATTTGTGTTCGGTAAATATTTCGAGTGTTTAGTTTTTATTGTTAATACTTCTTTTTTTTCTTTAGTATATTTTTTTGTCATGCGCTAAAAATGTCACGGCTCAATTTTTCAAACCGAAAATCAAAATCGAACTCAAAAAAATGAACGAATTTATTCAAAATTTAAATATGACAGACAGAAGCTCGCGCAGAATTTTAGTCGATTATGATTTTTGTTGGTTTTTTAATATTTTTGTTTTTGTTTTGGTATTTTAAATTTATTTCGTTTAAAGTTTAACAATTGACTCCGCCAGTTTCCTAACTCAGATGCGTCACTCAATGAGCTTTAAACGATCGTTGTTCTCTTTATTCGGGTTCAAGTTTTTTTGGATTTCTCTCTCGCTCTACCGGGCGCTCTTGGCTTTAGAATTAACTTCGAATTTCGAACTTAAACTTATGACACGCGTCTGAGTTGGGCTGACTGAGTTCGGAGTGCGACAGAATTGCCAATTGGACATTTTTTGTTTGTTACATTTTGACCAAAACTTTAACCAAGTTTGAAAACGAATTCCAAAATTTAATTTTTTAAATTTGCGCGTTTTTATCTAAAAATGTATTTGTATCTTGTAGATTCGATTAAAAATAGTTTTGAAGTATCTACAGCAGCTATTTGCAAATATGTATGACGTCCGATTGACTTATGACTTTTTCGGTTTGGCCAATTAAGTATCTTGTATATAGATCACATGAGCAATGAAGCAACAATTTCATTTTGAATATCGCTCATACGCTCCGGTTGCGTAAACTTTAAATTATATTAATTTATTTAATTAAAAATACTTCTGCACGCTTCATTTAAAAGAACTTACATTTACGCAATTCAACCGAGAGAAGTACCTCCCAAACGATAACGACACTTCGGACAGTTTAGCGCCTAAAACAACACTGACTGACGGTCATAAAATCGGAAAAGTACACGAAAAAATTTGCAGACCATGATAAATCAAAGCGAATAGCGGGGGGCGGCGTGTCTAAAATTTAAAATAAAAAAAATGTATTAAAAAAATATGCTTTGGCAAATATGACAATACATTAAAACAAAAACAAAAAATACGATAAGAGCGTGTGGCGCGGCGCAGCCAGACTTATTATCAGGCAATTAAGAAATGTGCGAATTGATAAAACTCTTTTGGGAAACCAGTTAAATGACAGGCGGCTACATGAAATGGTATAAACTAATACTTCAAAATTTAGTTTGCTTGGTTTTCATTTCATAAAATAGTTTTTCTAAACTTATAAAACACTAAAACCAGTCTAAGAGCTTCACACTAACCGCCTTATCAGATTTAGATTTACTTAGAACTCCAGTATATCAGCAATAAGAAAGATATAATTCTTATTGTTTATGATTTTTTATTCCCACATTTGTTGTGACCTTCCAAACTCTGATACCATACTTTCCATTTTAGCCCAAAAGTTTTCCTTCCTTCGCAAAATTTTTCGTGAGCATAGCAACTTTTGAACATTTCGTCCTAATCGAATGATCGGTTTAGAAGAAGCGCATAGGGGACAAAGAGAGATAGAAACAAACATTCATTTTTATATGAATTCGAGTTCGATATTAGCGATAAAAATCAAATGTCAAGTATCGAAAATATAGAAGAAAAGAGTTTGTAAAATTTTTTTTTTGCCAAATATTTATAGTAATAAGGGGAAATCTTCATAGACTGTGAGAGCCAGCCGAACTCTCAACTGTGCCGGATTCTTGCCGCCAATGTTAGGCATTAATCTTACCAGTGCTGCACCAACTTTTTTTTGCATTTTCACTTGCATATATAAGATGGTCTCTAAAATTCAATCCATGGTCCAGAATGACGCCCAGGTACTTGATGTGCGGAGTCAAAATAATGATATGGTCTCCTAACCGGATCTCGATGTTTTCAACCATTTTGCGACTATTCAACACCGTTTCTGTTTTATGCTCTGCTAACACAAGGTTTGCCACTCTCAGACATTCTTTTACTCGCATAATACTTTCGGCTCCACACTTGATTCTTGGAACATCTTCTAGCTGCTCCTATGAAATGGCGGCGCTCCGATGCCAAAATTTGCTTATGAATAAAGTCATACACAAAAGCGTTTCAAAATTTCAACTTTTATTTTTATTTATTATAATTCAAAAAATAAGAACAAAAACAAACAGAAAACAATTTTTATAAAGTTCTTTTTTTTTTCTTTTTGCAAAATGCAGTTAATAGTTGTTTTTGTTTTTGCTGTTGTTGTTGTTGTTGTTGTCGTTAAATAGCTTAATTACGTGATTCTGGGTTTTATTTTTTATATTTCTTTTGCTTTTTTTTTAAGCATATTTTATATTGTTTTTAGGGGAAAATAAACTACGCCTACAATGTAAATACTACGCTATACAAACATACATAAATATTGTATATAATATACCTACGAGAGCTTAAAAATTGTTATTGTTATTATTGTTGCTATTATATATTTATAACTACTACTATATATGTAAATGTACACCCGACTAAATATACAATATATATATATATAACTAGTAAAAATATAAATTTCATATATATACTCGCATATATATGTATACATATATATATATATATATAGAATTTTTGTTTATAATTATATTTACTAATATTAATTATTGAAAGAAAATGAAACAAATTTCAAATTAAAGTAACTTAGAATTAAAGAAATTTCAGTATTAAAGCAAAATAACACCGCTACGCCGAACTATTAAGCTTATAATTGTGTTGGTGTTGGTGGTGGTTGTGGTTGTGGTGGTAGTGTGTGTACGTGTACTTGGTTTGTTAGGTTGTGTGTGTTTAACTTATATTTTCAATATGTTTAGTTTTTTGATTTTATGTTGTTGTTTTTTTTTTTTTTTCTTTTGTTTTTGTTTTTACAAAAATAGTCGCCTACAAATTACAAAAATATCGTTATCGCTTAATTTATTCATTCATTCATTTGTTTGTTTGTTTGTTTGTTTGTTTGTGTATTTGTATCGTACAAGTATTTTAATCTAGATTTTGTTGGGTTTAAAGACATGGCGAGATATTTTAAATTAGAGCGGGAATATGCTCAATTACATATATTCAAATAATGATTTTAAGGAAAGTGTCTTTGTTTGTTTGCTTGTGTAGAACTTTATAATGTAAAATATTAAAGTGTAAAACTGGGCTAAGCCATTTAAAATTGCAATATTTTGTGTAGATAATTTTAATTAAATGTTCTAAAATTAAAAAAAAGGAAAACCAAATTTCAAATTATTTCGAACTATCAAAGTTTATCTTAGGTTGTATACGAAACTAAACTTTTATCTACTCAATTTATTTGAATATTTGCTGCTCCTATTATTATTATGTTTAAAAAAAATTTAACTCCTACTCGAAATCGGCTTAACCGAACATTAAACCCGATTAAACTAAAGTTGAAATAAATTCTAATATTTTTCGAAGTCAGTCTCTGGTAGCAAATCAATTTTGCAATTATTTCTTTCTTGGTATTTGCGATATTTCTATTTCGATATTGGAAATTTCGAAGTATAATTAAAATATTCGATTTATCTTCAAACTAATCATATTATAAGTACTATTCGAAATATTTCGAAAATTTGAGTTTTCACAATTTAAAGTAAAATAATAGAGGAAATTTCTTTTGATTTTAAAAATGATATTTAAATAATATCGAAATTTCGAATATTGAACGAACACATCGGGGGAATACCGCATTATCGAATTTATTAAAGAAATTTATTTTTAATCGGTAAATTTGAATTTGCAAGAATTTGGAATTCTCAAAAGGAATTTAATCGTTTGAAAAGTGCGCAAATTTGTATAATAAAATCGAATTTCCCTATCAAAATATTGTAAATATAGTATACATATATATTGTGGATTATATATAGCTAAGCAATTTGCATAAAATTTAAAAACTGTCGCCATATTTTTAAACACAATTTCGAAGTTTTGTTTAAATTTTTATAATAAATATTTCTACAGTTTAAAATTTAAATCTCATAAGCCGCACGATTTTTGTATTTTCTCTTCTACAAAAAAAAAAAAAAGAAAAAACGAAAAACGGAAAACTAAAATAACAGCTTTTGTTTTCCCGCTCTAAGCGTCGGTCAAATCGTCGCTTGTGGTCGCCTGCGACGAACCGGCCACATCCTCCTCCATCAGTAGACCGTCTATAGTCTCCGAATCGTGATGATTGACCTGCGGCGATGAGGACGATTCGCCGCAATTGGTCGCGTAGACATGTTGAACGCTGCTCGCGGGCAGCTGATTCGAATCGTCCGTATCGGGATCACGTATTGAGCTAAAGGCACCGCCCGCATTTGCATTCGGCGAGGATGTATCATCGTTGGGCGGATAGACGTGTCGGTGATAGCTGCCACCGCCGCCGCCGCCACTACCGTCGCCATCGAGTTCCGCCTCGCGCACACTGCCAAAGAGTGGTGTGTGCGACGAAGAGTTGCGCAACGACGCAGGCGGCGACCAAACGGTCTGGTAGAGCGGCGACGCAAAGACGTACATATGATTGAGATACTCAATGTCGTACGAGGGCAGATACGAGTCCGTTTCGAGTGGATTGTAGTACTGTGACGTCGGCTGATGCATCGGCGTCTGCCGGCAACTGTACGGTCCCGACGAGGCACCGCCCGTATAGTGTGGCGTGTCGTACGCCTGACTGCGTGTCGACGACATGGGATAAGCCATGCCGGCGGGTCGCGGTGGCATTGTAGCGTAAATGCCGCGATACGCTTCGTAGGGGGTCTGCGGATAGTAGGCGTCGCTCCATCGCACGTGATTCGGCGTGTAGTCGCCTTTGGCGTAGAGCTGCAAGAAAAAGGAAGGAGTTAAAAATTTATTAAAATTTTTTTTTTTTAATTCATAAGATAAATTGTTTAAAATTTTCGAGAGTTAAAAATTTATTTATAAAAGAAGCATTTTCGGTTATATTATTTTGCAACTTGAAACTGCAAACTGAAACAGAATCTACAACAACAACAAATATTATCAGCGCAAACGTAAAGTGTTGTAAACTAAATTAATGAATTTGTTGATTCTTTTGTTCGGAAAGTTAAAAATAGCCCAGAAAGAATCTCAGTTAAAACTTCGCAATTTATGTGCTGCGTTTTTGGCCAGACTCGCTCAACTGACCGTGTGGCCTAATGGATAAGGCGTCGGACTTCGAATCCGAAGATTGCAGGTTCGAGTCCTGTCACGGTCGAACAGAAAATTCTTTTTATACAATTTTTAAATTAAATGAAAAAAATTTTATTTCTATAATACGAAAATGTTACAAAATAATTGAAAGCTCAAAAATCGAGAAATTTTCACAAAAGAAAAAAGTTTTTCCATAAATAAATTGAAAATTTTTTACTGATTTTTTACTGATTCTTTTGTTGGTATTTCAGAAAGACAAATGTAAAATTTCTTAATGTAAAATTTTTCTATGTAAAATTTTAATATGTAAAATTTTTAAATGTAAACTTTTTTAAATGTAAACTTTTTTTAATGTAAACTTTTTTTAATGTAAACTTTTTTTAATGTAAACTTTTTTTAATGTAAATTATTCAGATGTAAAAAAAAATATTCAAATATAAATTATTCATATTCACATTAATCAAATGTAAATTAATGGAATGCAAATAAAATTAACATCGCTCACCTGTATGGGACGACAGAAGCCCTTATTCATGTGCCTCGGCACGCCCAGCGTATAGCTGTGACTAAATCCCACCTCCGAGCTGAGCAAGTACTCGTGGAACTTATTCGGAAAGAATTCAATATTGCGATAGTTGTTGTAGATTTCCGGCTGGAATTAAAAGAACATTTTCAAATTAATTAAATTCAAAATTAAGTTAATTAAATGCAGAAATAGCAAAAATTAGAAAATTTTCTTCTTTTTTTTCAAATATATTTTAAAAGTATTCTCCGATTTTCTAACATACCGTCAAATTCTTCTTTTTCTTGTAGCTCGCCCAATTCTGTGCCTCCAGTATCAGCTTTCCGCCCGGACGCAACTGATTGAACATGCGCTTAAAGGCCAACTTCAGACCAGCGTCGCCAAAATTCAAATGAATCCACTTGGTAAGCGACAAACACAGTATGAGATCGTATTGCTGCGAGTCGTTGCATAGCAGCGACTCATCCTTGAGCACATAGTTCGTCTGGCGGAAGAAAACGTTTCGCGGAAACTCATTCTTCAGCTTAATGCTAGCGGCGGCGGGTGTCGCAGCATTCGAGGCAGATGAATTGCTTGGATGGCCGGGCGTATTGGTCAGCGGTGCAGGTGACACTGCACCGGGCAGCGAGGCATTTGGAATGCCACCGTAACTGAGCGGGAATGCGACGGGAAAGAGTTCAGCGGCCTGCACTTGCAGTTGTTGCTGCTGGCTTATTAGCTGATGATGATGATGGTGGTGATGATGGTGATGATGATGATGTAAATGATGCAAATGGTGATGCGTCTCCTTCGTTGCGATCTGCTGCTGTGGCTGTGTTTTCTTTTTGCGACGCGTCTTTTTGTGTTTTTTGGCTGCCTCTTCCGCTGCGGCCGTTTTGACTTCTTCCTTTTTGATGACCTCAGGCGGTATTCGCACAAACATGTCCAAATTACGGCGCGCACGCGTTACCAGCTCTTTATCGATATCGATGCCGAGTATTGATTTTGGCGCCAAGTTGCGTGCCACCGTAATGGTCATGTGACCGACATTGCAGCCAATGTCGAGTATATCTTTGCCCTGAAAGAGTTCCAGATGCCGTCGAAAGACCTGCAGGCGTACGTCCATGAATTCGTTGAGCTGTCGGAAGCCCGCGTATCGATCGTAGTTGCCGTAGCGATATTTGGCGCCATCGACGCGGAAATTTGGCATTTTTAGCGTTGTGGGAAGTTGTGCAATGGCAGTGCTATTAGCATTGGCTGCGCTACCTGAGGTTGTCGGTTCGAGTTTTAGGCTGTCATCGCCACCGGCTGCTGTCGCCAATGAATTTTCGGCACTTGTATCGGCCTGTAGCGATTCCTGCTCGCCGGCAGCTACCGAGGTGGCGCCAGAGGTTGTGCTTAGTGGACTGCCGAGACCCGTATCGGAAACAGTTTCCATTTTAATTAAATCTGGTGTTAGAACGCGCAGCGAATCGGCTGAAATTATATTTATAAATTTAATTTTAATTGATTTTTGAATATTTAGTTAAATTAATTAATCGATAGTTAATCGACATAAATTTGATATTATTTAATGTTTACTCACCTTCCAATTGCAGTATTTTAACAACTTCCTCGACGGGACTGACAAGTTCGGTTTCGCTTATCGATGTTGAGCGTCGATTGGGTTTGCGTGATCCGCTCGGCACAAGACGTGGTGGGCGTTTCCATGCACCAGGCTGTGGCACCACCGGACTGACTATTTTGTCCATTGAATCGAGGCGATGGAATTTCTAAAATAATAAAAATATTAATTTATTAAGAATAATTATAAATGAATACAAAAACTAAAAACTAAGCTTATTAAAACCAACAAATTATGGACGCAATATTTTCTTGCTTTGGAGCACATGATTCAAAATGCATTCATCCTCAAAAAAAATATTTCAACGAATTCATTACGAAGGCAGACATAACATTGGACGAAAAATATAAAATAAATATTTATTTGCCTTTTCAATGAATCGGTACACTAAAACCAACCATTGCCAGTCCCTGATTTGCCCACCATAACCGAAGCGAATCAACTTTCCTATGCAAATATTAAAATTTGCTGCAGTCTACAATTCGAATTAACTTTGTTGCAATCTGAAGTCAGAAAACTTAAACTTTTTACACTACGCACTCATTTGAAAAGAGTTCTCTTATTTAGTTCAAAATTTACTTCAGAAATATTCTCATCATTCACTTCCGGAGAGTCGAAATGAAAATTTTTAATGTCAAATTTTTATCAATCGGTAAGTTTACGTTTGATACAATTTATTGAAAATCGTTTACTTAAAAAAGTAAATTTATTCATTGTTCTTTAGTTATTGGACTTCTGTTTCTGGGTATAAATCGCTATTATTTAAAAGGTTACAGGTGTACCTACGAAGATCGATTCGTTGCTCCAAGAGTGTGTTCAAAAAAACCATAATAAAAATAAGGAAAATAAAGCAAACGAAACAAAAAGTGATTTCTAAGTTTTCAATTATAATTGTAATAATTTTGTATGTGTAAAAAGTTTCAAGTGGTTTTATACTTTATTTCTGCTTTTTATTAAAAGTTATTATTAGAAAAAAAAAAAGTTTTTTAAGAAAAGATGACCAAAATCCGATAATCACAAAAAATATATATTTTGGATTATGTACCCTCGGTTATGGAACAAAATGTTTACCAAATTGTATCTGACAGAAATTTGTGGCAAGCTCAAAGCTTTCTTAAAGATTTAGAATTGATTAAAATAATTTTTTAATGGTATTAAGGCTTTTTGGTTTATTATTTCAATACTTTCCGATGCTTCGTTAATAAAAATAAGTTAAAATTTGTTCATTATTAAGTTTTTCTGGAACCTAATTGAAGAGCTATGGGGAAAAACGGTAAGAGACCATTTCATTACGAAATTCAAACATAACAAAGACAACATAACATAACAAACTCTTATCGATTAACTCCGGTGGCCTTTAATTGGCACATATTGGGAAACCCAATCTTATCTAAATTTAAAAAGAGAACCTCTAAGCGACCGAAAATATCAATTCCTTAAGTCAATGGAATCCTATCAAATCTATAAAATAAATTAATTAAGAAAAGTCAAGTTTTGTCCAATTGATTAAAAACGAATTAGCCACAAGAAAGGTGAAAGGAAGAAATTTAAGTGGACCAGAAAAGGCGATGAAGTTACAACACTTGAAATCCGTAAACTAATTTAAATTTCCGCAACCAAAAACAAATACAAAAATTAACTTCCTCTCCCCCCCCTCCCACAAACTTTTTAATGACAACGCGCGACGTGCGCACTCCAAGAAAATATTTTCAATTAAATGCAATTACTTAAATATTATAATTACACAACAGGCCAATTACCCTGTTCCCTGCCGCAACCGACAAACACAACCAGCAACAACAACAACAACAAAACAACTACACAAACAAAACAGCAAAAAAAAAAAGAAACAAGAAACCGCAGACAAAAACAAAAGAAAAAACGAAAAAACATATTAAAAACAAAACCGAGAAGTAAAACAGAAACAAAAAAAAAAAAAAAGGAAAAACAAAAAACAAAAAAAAAACATTTGCCCTCATTTGTCTTACCTTGTTCTTCTGCGAGTTATTGCTCTCGCTAATCTTGCGTTTTCTCCCACCGCCACCTCCGCCGCCGCCGCCGACACTGCCAGCAACAACAGCATTGCTGCCGCACGTGCTGCTTGACGTTGACGACGACGCGAACGACGTCAAATTTAAGTCCAAACGCAAATCACGGCTGGCGCGCTCACGCGGCAACATGTCGCCAGAAATCAACGTTGAAGCCACCAAAGACGTAGTCGTAAGCGGCTGTGCTGCGGGAGTAATCACGATAGCAGCTGAACTAGCAGCAGCTGGAGCAACATGTTGCTGCGCCGACGTCGACATGTTGCACGCGGCGCTTAATGAGAGCGGTGAGTGTCGCGCTGAATTGGTGGTGTTTCGTTCCGCGCGTATCTCTTCCGAAGTGATTAGTTTCTTTGGCGAAGAGCTTTGCTCTTTGCGCTCATCCTCATCGGTAATGCGCAGTCGGTCGTTTATTGCGCTCAAATTGTTGCTATTGCCGCTCTCATTCTGGTCACTCTCAATTATCAACAACGATGACGATGCTGACGCTGCCGCAAGCGAAATCGAAAGCGTCGAAGAAGCGCCGCTTAGCGACAGCAACGATGTTGTCGCGCCACTAGCTTCAGTCGTTGCTGTGCTGTTCGCCAGCGCAGATGTGTTGTCATCCAATTCGGAGCCGAGCGCTGTCGATGACGAATTGTACGATTCGTAACGGCGTCGCTTACGATTCTTGCGATGACGATGTTTATGCGATTTGTTGTTATTTAGGCCAAATCCCCCGCCGCGTTTCATTGGCGATGTCAGCTGTTTTTCGTATTCCATCGAGTCGACGGGATCCAACAGATGCAGCGGATCGTGAATATTCGGCGGTATGATGACCTCCACCTTGGGCGGTGTCGTTATCGGCGATTGGCGTGGCGTCGTTGCAGGCGTATTATTGTTCGATGATGCGTTGGACGCTTCGTTTTGCAGCGAATTGAGATTAAGCGGATCAGAGATATTGCCGCCCAGCAGAAATTTCGTGGGCGGTATAATGACCTCTTTGCGCGGCCGCTTATCGGAGAGAAAGAATTTTGCTTGGCCGCAACAGTAGTGTAAACCGCCGACCGTACGTACTGAATTGGTGCCGCCGCTGCTCGCTCCAGAGCCACTGCCCGTAGAGGTGTCTTTGCCATTTTGACCGCCGCCATTGCCTCCGTTGCCATTGCAACCGTTGACGATGCAGCAACCGGCGTTTAAACCAACGCCCCCGCCACCACCGCCGAGTGTGTTGTGTGCCGCTCCGGCGCAAAGTACGTGCGGATGATGACCTCTGAAAGAAGTAAAAAGAAGAAAAACGAATGAATGAAGTAATGAGGAATTGATTATTTTTTTGTGGACCACAAAATCCGTTTTCCGATTGAATAGAAAGTCCAAAAAATTAAAAATGTCAATGAACCTACAAAAGATATTTTAAATATTTTGTATCTTTTAAAAATTTTTCTAAAGATTTCCATCTATAATAATAAAATATTCAAATACTTCCTTATACTCTAGAAATGATCTACAAAACGAGTACAAAGCTAAATTTATAAAAATGTCCTCTGAATCTAAAATCCTTAGCATAAAATTAGAAAAAAATCAGACCATAGACAAAATCTGCCTCTAATAGAGTTAAAGCTCCTCTTAGTAAAGCTTTGTTCTTCGAAACAAAAAAGTCTTCAAAAAGAACAACTTTCGAAATAGAAACAAGATTTTTAAAAGAAATAAAATCCTTTAAAATTTGCGAACATCTTTAAAAATAATGAAAAGCCTTTCGGATTGGAGATCAATAAGAAAGTCCTAAAAAATTGTGAACAGAAAGTCTCTCTAAGTGAAAGTCTAATAACAAGGAAATATCTTTCAAAATATTTCAAGACTTATAAAGTAAGATTTAAACCCCTCCACCACCCCAAATTGAAGACAATAGGAAGTCTTCCAAATTCTAAACAGAAAAATTCTCGTATAAGTGAGAAATTTTTCAAAAAAGTCCCAAACCTTTCCAAGTAACATTAAACCCTTTAAAACCCACGACAATCCATAGTCCATAATTGATTGGTAAAATTACCCAATTTAGAATAAATCATGACCCTCTCTTATACAATAAAACATATTTTAAGAATTGATTTCATTCATCCAAACATCTTTACGAGCAATAACCCAAAAAACAACTTCCAATATTTGCATAGTATTAATAATGTCAAGTTCCCCGCAGCATGTTTCACTTTCGAAACAGTTTGATTAAAAAAATCGTACTTATATTATAGAACAACAACAACACCCCACACTAACTTACCTCTGTAGCAACATCTTTTTGTACAGCTGCTGCTTAAGATGACCATGGCCATAACCCAATTTCTCGAGACCCACCAAACTGGCAGATGGTGGTGGCAAACCATTGCCAACAGTGCCGCGACCTTCGACCACGCCACCGCCTCCATTACTACCGCCACCGCCGCCGGCACCACCTACACGATGACCACCTCCTCCGCCACCGCCACCTCCATGATAGCCGCCATGATGATGGTGATGATAGTAATGATGACCACCGCCTCCTCCGCCACCGCCGCCGCTAAGTTGATTTTTTAAATTTTGTATATTTTCCAAGTCGGCTTTGGCAGTTGTGGGTAAAACCATGCTGCTCCCGCCTAAAGTCTGAGTACTTCCGACACCAATGGCGCCACCGCCGCCCACAGCAATTGCATTTGTGGCGGCCAAAGTATTTTGTTGCTGTTTGGCTGTTTTATTCTGTCGTTTATTCCAGGTTTTGTTCTTTTTGTTGGTGCTGCTATTGTTGTTGTTGTTGTTGTTGTTATTGCTAAGGGAAGGAGCCGCAGTGGTGGAGGACGAAGTGGATTTTTTGTGCTTCACAAATTGTTGTGGCGCACGGAATTGATGGTGTTGTTGCTGCTGCTGCTGCTGTGATTTTAATTTGCTATTGTTATTGCCAGCAGAGCCATTGGGCGCTGGTATTGGCACTGGCGGAGAGCCCGACGACGTATGCGCGGTAGTCACTGCTGCCGGTGCGGCTCCTGTCGACGTTGTCGAGCTAACTTGTGTCTCCTCGTGACTGTGCAACGACGCAATGGTATTAAAATTGTCGCCGGCGCTTGTGGTAGAGTCGGCTGCTGCCGCTTGACAATCGACTGGATTGTCGTTAGTGAGTGTTTCCATACTTTCTTTTTCTCGTAATTTTTTTAAAGCATACTTTGATGCGTAAATTTAAAAATAATAATAATAAAATTTCACAAATTTAAAACAAATTTTCACTGGGGGTTATTTGTGTATGAGTTCACTTGTTATTTTTACAAAATTATGCCTTGCCTACCTTTAGGCGCGCACGTATTCTCTTATATAATTACAAATTAAATTTGCAGTCAGCTTTTAGGCGCGCATTTTTTATTTCACGTTCAAATAGGTTTTTATTGAAAAAAGTAATTTGCATCGTCATTTTGACAATGTTTTAAATTTTAATTGCCTATTTTTAGGTGCTTGTTTTAATTATTTTTGGTTGAAAATATACACTTGATGGTAATTTAAAACGTAAGCACTTGATTGTATTATTTAAATTGGAAATTTCTAAAATCACTTTTTATTGCATACTTTTTGGCGCGCACAAAATTAATTATATGTGTTAAATAAGCACTTAGTGATTTTAATTTATATGTAAACACTTAATTTGGTTTATCAACGTTTCAAATTTTCATTTTCATTCGTCGAATTTCACTTATTTCACACTTAATTGCTGAAATATTGCATAAATAAATTCCATTGCATACTTTAAGGCTTTTAAGCTATTTGTTCAGTTTTACTTTTTAACTTTACTGCTCACTCAATGTCACTGCTTTTCTTTTCACTTTTAAATGTTGTTCTTCTTTCATTTATGCTTTTCTGTAATTCTATTAAATTCTTAATCTGCGCTTCTTTTTGCTTATTTCCGCTTTAATTAATTTTTTGCACTTTTGCTTTAATCAGCTTAAATTCGTCGTCGTCGTCTTTCGTCGTTTTTTCTGTGAGAGAATTTTCTGCTTTTGCCTTGGCTTTAGGTTCCTTTGTTGCTGCGACTGCTTTTTCTTCTGCTTCAGCTTCCGCTTGAAATCGACTTCCTTTTCCGTTAACGAAAAAATGTCGCAATTTTTTACATCCGCAACGAGACGAGATATCCCGCTTAAAGCAATTCTGTAAGTAAAAATGAAAAAAGAGAGAGAAGCATATTTATTGCGAGTCAAGTAAAGTTGTATAAATTTTCCATTTTCTATGAAGGCAAACAACTTAGATTCTATTGACGGAGAGAGGGTGATACGAGACGAGATACATTTGAACATGGCATTTATCAAATTATTGCAAGTAGATTATTTTTGTTGCTGTTGATACATAAACCCTTCAACGAATATTCCCAACTTTAAAAATGTTTCCAATTTGTAACTATTTAGTTACCGGTAATGGAAATGCGATCTTAACAATATTTTATAAATCTAAAAGATCTAAATTCGTTGAGTATTTGTCAGATACTCGACTCGGTAAGTTTGAATAGTTGTTAGCTACCGATAATTTATCTCATATAGTCTAAGACTTAGTATTAAAACAATCATCATTGCTATAACCGGTCATATCCGACCGTAACAAAGTTGTTGTCCCTAAAAATAGGACTAGAATCTAGCTTTGAGTTTATATTGGATAGCAGGCAATACTGAAATGCTTTGCTGCCTACATACAAAGTTATCAATAAAATTTCAAATTTATGTAAGTTTGTTAAAATTTGCGCAGTAGGCAAAACAACAAAAGTTTGAAAACAATAGCAAAAAGTTGTTGCATTTCTTTTCTTTTTTTTCGAATGAAAAACATTTTAAAACACAATCGCAACTAATTCGAAACAATTTGAAACTAATGCGAAACAATTCTGTGCCAGCAGCAGAAGCAGCAGCAGCAGCAGCAGCTTATTTATATTTAAAATAAGTGAACAACTTTCGGGCTAAACAACCAACCAACCAACCAACAAACCAGCCACAACAACAAAATTGTTACAACGACCACAAAATAATAGTTTGCTGAAATAGCAAACCACCTCTGCTACATATGTAGAAAATAAAAGAAAATAGAAAAACAAAAGCAAAAGCAAAAACAAAAACAAATAATATACAAATATTTTCACACACGTTAAAAACAACAACAACAACAGTACATTTTTGAGAAAATATTGCAACGACGGAAATTGCTGATATTATTGTGCTAGTATATATTTATGTGTGTGTGTGTTTGTGTGGATGTGCGTATGCAATACGACTATAAATTGGTTTTTATTCGCCTCTGACTGTGTCGTATATAAGTGTGTGAGTGTTTCTCTTGTTTTTGCTGCGTGCCCTGGTTCCTCGGGTTGTGCGTGTATTTTCCGTATTTGTGCGACGACTGCTTTTCCGGTTTTTTGCCCTGCACTCACACACACACACACAGGCACACACGCACACACAATTCCCATTTCTGTACGCGTGTGCTCTGCGTGTATAGGTTTGTATTTCATTATTTATTTAGGACTCAATTGAGCATTAAATACACCTGTGCTTATGTCATATGCGCATGTGTGCGTGTGCTTATGCGTATGTAATCGTGTGGTTGTGCACTTACGGTATGTGCCCGTGTGTATAAGTGTTCATATACATTATAATCAGACCAACCAACATAGTCGCACATTTAAAATAGTCGCTTTAAAATTTTCACCTAAAATTTCCATTTCGATATTTTGCTTATTTTCGCATATTTCTCGGTTGGAATTTACCAAACGTTTGAAATTTGAATTTTCCAAATATTCTCACAAGCGAAATTAAAAATTCAAAAATTAAGGCGCTCTAAATAATTGCGCAAATTGCGCAAATGTTGCGAATAAATGATTTATTAATGGGCTTTGGATAAAAATCCGTCTAATGGACTTTTGCGGTGTATGAACGAAATAATTTGATTTGGGTTTTTAGCGAACTAATATGATGAAATATTATTAAAAAAATGTAAATTTTGTATATAAATGAAAAAAGAAATTTTAGTTATTTAAATAAAATGTGGCTTAAACAACAAAGGTCCTAACCATGGTTGAATACTAAGAATATAAAATTAGAAATTATAAATGAGAACGCAAATTGAGCGAACTCACCTCGATTTATGCCGTATTTTTTTGAGTTGTTTTGAAGTTGATTTTTTTGATTTATGACAACAAGAAGTTTGTTGTTGTTTTTATTTACTTAATGATTTTATAGCAATTATGGCAACTGCACATATACAAAATATTTGTAAAGTGAGTCACAATAGTCGAGGTGAAGAGAGACATTTGTTCACTTTCTTCACCTTATATTTACTACATTACACCATGGCCCTAACAAATATTTCTGAAATTTGATAATGAAAATATAATAACTACAAAATAGTCATTTTAAGCTTTAAGGCTTTAATAAGAAATATAAGACTTTTTAATTAGGTTTAACTAAAATTTTTGAAAACAACTAAATTTTTTTTTCACCACAGTTTTTTCGGTTACATAGTAAATTTTAAAAGAGTTTTGGGGAGTTTTAGCTCTACAATTTTTTGTATTCCTAAACAAACAATAAAGCTTTCGAAAAATAAACCCAAGAAAAAAAAAGAATGTCGCTTACGTTGACTTTATCACAACGTAACTTTTTCATGTTGACGCAGATTAAAAATTTTTCTGTTTTTGTAGATACAATTGAAGTAAGTACTTCAGAGTTCTCGTACATATCTAAAAATAAAATATACAAACAGAATTTCCCAAATATTGATACAAAAACGAACAAAAAAAGTTATTAAATTTCTTTGAAAAGAGATAACACAAACAAACATTTATACTTATTTAAAGTAAATACACGACCAGAGCAACATTTTACACTTGTGTTTACTTTGAAGTAAGAAGAGCAGACAGAGGAGAAGGAAAAAAGTAAAACTGTCGAGAGTAAGAAATACTTCAATAAATACAAATATTATTTGCTGACAAATACAAAACAACAATCCAAGAGTTAATAAAAGCAATCGCTAAGAAAAACATGCTTTTAAGTCTATGCCATATGTCATACACACACACACACACACACACATAGAGAAAAACAACAAGTAATGAAGTTTAAAAGTTTATGTCAATATAAATTTGTTTACTTTTATAATTTATGTACAATATTCCCCGTTATTGTACCTACCCGCTTAAATGCAATATTTTAAGCATTTTAATTTTCCACAGAAACGAAAAAAAAAAATTCTCCATTTAAGAGTCTCCCGTTTAAGTGTCTTACCCGCTTAACAGCCATTAATTTCTATACCTAAATTTCCCCTATATTTTAAAAATAACAACACAAAATTAGAAGAGTGACTGCCACGAATGTTACTAAGAAATATTAAAAGCTTTCCTTTCTATCATTTAACCGGGTTTTTGTTGATTTTTGTATTATTGATTTTTTCTAGTGTATTCAGACCCACCATCTGAACCTCGAACAAGCACAACCACATGCAGATAAGTAGGAGTACAAACTTATACACATACACACAAAACCTTACCACAGAGGGCGCCACTAGCTGACAAACGAACGAACTACAAATACTGCAATTGGAATCTACACTAAGTGTCTTTCTTTATGTGTTTGTGCAGAAATATATATGTATGTATATATACGTGTGTGTATATGTGAATGTTCATAAGTGTCAGTGACAGTTAATAACGTGTTCGACGCGTAATAAACTGAAAAATTATTATCAATGCACTTGTCGTTGAAATAGTAGTAAAATAGTCACTGGAGCAGTTTTAGTTCGACTATTTAGTTCTATCATAGATAGCTTCTGGTTTTGGCGTATGAATGGTGTAAAGAGCATTTTGAACGTTGGTGTTTCTGATAGAACTTCAATGGTTCAATGGTATTTCAGTAAATTCGATTTTTGTTAGATTTATAAAAGTTTAAAAGCAGAATAGAGTTAAAAACGCCACAAAACTTAAAGCTCCAGAATATCAAAAGATTGAAAAAAAAATGTGCAGTGTTGTCAACAACGCGAATAAAGCGTCAAAGACGTCACAAACCTTAAAGCTTTAGAAAACTAAAAGCTTTCTTTAAATAAAAGCTCTTTTATGAACAAAGTTTTACAAAACAAACGCCACAATACAAAGCTTAAAGCTCCGAAAAACGAAAAGCTTTCACAAAATATAAAGTTATCCCAACGTTTTACAAAATATTCATGTTCAAAATTAAAAGCCTATACTATATCTAAAAAATAATTGAAATCTCAAATGTTTGCACAAGTCTTAAATTACGCTTAGATTAGTTTCAATCTGAGAAAAGCTTTCTTCTTAAATAATGAAAACGCAAAGAAAATCCTAAAATTAAAACAATCTGATTGCCGTAAAGGAAAACTAAGTTTGACAAAAGAGATTCACATTTTTGCATGTAAATTTCTGTCAAATTTTAAATGCAAAACTTTTGCTTTTAATTTGTGCTATTTTAATTACAAACTTTGCACAGCGTCTACGAAACCAATTAAAGTGTCATAAAGTGTCACTTAAATGCTTGAATATAAAATTCTTTACTCCTTTACTATGTCACCTTTATACGTTGTCTTCTAAGCCGCCCCGCCGTCCCAAACCTCCCACCCAGCTCTCGTCAACCAACAGCGCCGTTGTTACGTAGCGCTGAATTCATAAATACCATGTGTCACACACACACACACAAACAGCCATTGCCACATACAAATACAGCGCGCAAGTTTGTGCTCTCCCAGCACTGCGCGATAAGTCCTACCACACCCAGCAACTAACCACCCACAAACGCTTCAACGCCGCGCGTCACGTCACGTGTTTCGTTACTTTTTTCTTATCGCAGTTGTTGTTGTTGTTGTTGTCGTTGTTGCTTTTTAAATATTTTATGTGTGAAATCCCGATGCGGCGCTCATCTGGCTCATGTTTGCCAGTTGCAGAACCAAAGCCAGCCAACATAAAAAATAAAT
Source organism: Suillia variegata (assembly GCA_949127995.1). Lineage (NCBI taxonomy): Eukaryota > Metazoa > Arthropoda > Insecta > Diptera > Heleomyzidae > Suillia > Suillia variegata. The sequence goes on from OX421842.1 coordinate 7,921,337, forward strand.
AAAATACAGAAATACAAACAAAAAAAAAATAGCAGAAAAAAATATGCGCATAAAAAGTGAAAAAAGAAAAATAGAAACATAACGAAAAATCACATGAGCGCATTTTCCGCCGCCGACGCCGCGCACTCCTGTTCGTCCTTTGCGACGCGCCTCCATCAACGTTGAGCTACACTGCCTCCATCCGCCCCGTTTTCCTCCTCTTGTTTTACTTGGCAAATGTGTGCGCTTGCAAAAACAAAAAATAAACCCTGCCTTCGGCTTAAATACGCCATTACTCGCGGCGCATAAGCAGTGACGAACTTTTTCTTTTTTCGTTTTTAATATATTTTGTTTCCTCTTCTTTTGGACATTTTTTCGTGTAAAATTCTGAATTCGTTGCGTCGTTTGTAGACGACAAGAGACTCTAAAGTTGAATAAAGGCATTTAACATGCGCGAAATGGCATCACCGTCACCGTCGTCAGCGTCAGCGACCGCGCTGCGCTACATTCACCGCAACCGCCGAAAGGAAAATGTGGACCACCACTGACAAACGCTGCTGAGGCTGCTGCTGCTGCTCGAGTGCGCATCGTGCTGCGCCTGCATCCGACGTAGTCACGCGTTTCTTGCCTACTCACTCTCATCATCCTTGCCAAGCCATGCCATGCCATGTCGAAACGACAGACGGACGATCGTTTGCTGGCGGTTTCTACTCTGGCGGATTTGGGTTGTTGTTTTGTTGGTCCGTGTTTGTCTGCCATTTTGTCGGTCTGTGTGTCTGTATGTCTGTCGGTCTGTCAGCGGCACAGAAGAACTCGTTTCGCACGCACTTTTGTGTACTTTTACGTGCGGCAACGGCAACGCAAGTTTTCTTACTTTGGGCAATCGCCGCTTTGCAAATGTGGTTATTTGCGTACTTTTTAAAAAGTTGTTCAACTATTTTTGTTGTTGTGTTGTTGCTGTTGTTCAGTGTAGTATAAATGAAACATAAAAAATGCATAACTCAGCCATAAAGTTCATTGGAACCTTTATGTTAGCAAAATGCAAATTATGTGAAGCTTGTTTGAAAGAAGCTTGTGCCGCCATTGTCAATAAATTGCCAAAAACTTATTAAAAAGTTGACTAAAAAATTAATTTATTTCAATATTCCCTTTGCTTCATTAGGTGTTTCAATTAAATTTGGTCTTTTTTGATAAATTTTTGTAAAGAAGATCTTATGTGTCCCCTTTTACACTAGGCAATTAAACTAACGAGTTAGTTTATAATTCTATGAAATATTAATTGTGAGAAATGTTATTGCTAAGAAAACTAGCTTTACGATTACCCGATGTATTCGCATATAATCAAAAATAATCGACAAATTGATCTCCACTAAAATTGTCGAGTGTAAAAAGAAACTCATTGAATTCCTTTCAAAACCCATTCTAAAACAAACAACATACCTATTGCTTTTTAAGCCACTACGCTTCCAAAAGGACTTCTTCAAGCTAATCCATCCTAGTTCTTCTTCTTTTACCGATCAGAAAGCTGATATTGGAAAACAGAACCAAGATATACTCATACATAGTGACATAATCATATAACCAGCATTTTGTACAGCTTAACAAAGCAGAATAGCTTAAGGGAACTGAGACAGTGGTAAAAAAAATTCAACCATTGGAATTATACATCGACAATTAATATAATTAAAGGCAGTTGAATAAAAATAATGTTTATATTAGGTGTACAAATAAGTTTCCGCCGTTTTTTGTTAATAAAATAATATTTACCCGATTTTAAACGATGTGAGACTGCTTGCTGATTGAGTGACTTCTAAACTAAGTGCAAGTTCCTTTTGTGTTTGAGACGAATCTTCACCCAATAATTTCTCCAAATCTGCATCCTCGTAAATTTTCGGCCTTCCACTGGATCTTTGTCTTTTATGTCAAAATCACCTTTTTTAAATTTTTGAAACCACTCACGACATGTTCTCTCACTCAAAGCATCCTCATTATATGCTTCTACGAGCAATCGATGCGACTCAGCACCGGTTTTTTTTAATTAAAAAAATAAATTAAAAGTTCCCGCATATGACACTTAGTTGGCTCAAATTGAGCTAATGCGAACTTAATAACATGATAAGGTTATGTTGTTCTGGAATAAACAAACTAATTTTCAAGTAGGTTACCATCTGCGAATTCCAACGTAAACCTCGTGCCACGCCATCTTTCTCAAAACGGCGGAAACTTATTTGTACACCTAATAATTTCATAAAATATAACTAAACTAAAACTTACTGAATGCATACATATACATACATAAGTCGAGAGAATGAACTGGATGGACGAAATGGTCGAGAAGGACTGGATGAACTTAATGAACTGAATAAACCGATTGAATTAGAAAATGGATTGGAAAAACTTTATGAACCGAATTTACTCGAAAAACAGACTGGAAAGACAGGATGAACTAAATAAGTCGAATTGACTGTACAGACTTGTTGGACTGAATGTACTTAGTGGACTAGATTAACTGATTGAATTAGAGAATGGATTGTAAGACTAGATGAACTAAACAAACTGAATTGATTTGATGGAGTGGAAAAACAGAATGAACTGAATAAGTTGAGAACTGGATGAACCGAATTAATTGAATGGATTAAAAGTGAATAGGTTTTCATTAATTTTTTCAACAAAAACTTTACTCAATACCTAAAATGAAATGCCGATTCCATTTGAGAGAACTTAAATCAAGAGGAAAACTTTTGTTTTTATGTTAAAAATTCTGCTTAACATGCCAAAACTAATTGCCATCAATTGCAGCACTCCGACCAATTAACATGAATAAACCTAAATCAAATTAAATGGAAATTGTAATGTTCAAAGTTAAATTTGTAAATTACCGCAATTGCAAATGTACTAAACAGCCGTTGGCTGTTTAAATTCAAATTTAAATCGAGCGCATTAAGAGCGCAAATTTGTGTAGCTACAAAAATAAAATTCTACATTCGAAATACAAAATACAAAATACACAATAAATTCGAAATATCTTTAAACTACAATAACCAAAAAAAAAAGGAAAAAAGAAAGAAAGAAATGGAAATGAGGTTTACTGTTTCGTGTTTACTGCTGCCATAATTGCCGCCGCCGCCGCCGCCGCTTGTTTGTCTTAGCTAATTTTGCCCGACATTTTACTTTAGCGGCGACGGGCAGCGTCGAGCGTTGTCGTGCTTAAATTTTAATTACAATTTTGCCTGCACTGGAGCAAATTAATTACACTGCAAAACGAAGAGCACAACTTCGAGTCCAGAGTCATGAAAACAACAACAAATAGAACAACAACAACAACAAAAATAAACTGCCAAAAAGCAAACACAAACAAAAGACATACAAACATATTTTTAGAGTTTTTGTTCTGGTAATGAGTGTGGGCGGTGGGTGTTGGCGGCGAGCTAATAATGTTGTTTACTTCCGTCTTTCCATCGAATCCCAATTCTGCGTTTGCATGGTTGAAAGCTGAACTATGGTTTGTGTACTGACTACATTGAATTGAATTTGTAGTCCATTTTGTTTGCAAAAATATCGATGCACTTGAAAATTTAAAGCAAGTAAATAAAACAACTTTTAACGCTCCTGGGTCGGATTACGCAAAGAACAAAATGTCAATTTCAATTTAAAGCAAAAAGGAATTTCAGCAAAGAAAACAAAATAAAATAAAAGAAAAGAAACGGAAACGGAAACGGCAACAGAAAAACTTTACGGACAAAGAAACACATATCGTTGTTGTTGTAGTTGTTGTTGATGATGATATTGTTGCTGTCGCCATGTTGCCACTCGGGGAAAAGTTTTTCCCTTGACGCTAATATTTTGTTGTCGTTGTTATTGTAGTTTCCTGGTGCGTTAAGTCTTTCTACAACTTGTTGTTCTTGTTGTTGTCGTATCTACAGCTGATGTTGCTGTTGTTGTTGTTGTTTTTCTTGCTATTATTATTGTTATTGTTGTTGTTATTGCTGTTATTATTTTCCGTGTCGCGTTTAATTATCCTCATTGCACTTTACCTCGAGAATTCGTAAGCGCCAAGGCGATGAAAACGACAAGGTTATTTTTTTGTTTTGTTTTTGGTTTTGTTGTTGTTGTTTTTGTTGCTATGTTGTTCTGGCTGGTGTTGAAGTTATTGCTGTTGTTCTTGTTACGGGTACAGCGTGCGTTTTAAGTCCTCCAGTCGCAGTGTGTTAACTACGACGACAGCAGCAAGGAACCGGCTCCTCCTTCTAGGGCTGCTTGCTTTTATGCTTTGAAATCTTTTCTTTTTTTTTTAATTTTATTTTCTGTAAGCATTTTCATTATTTATTTTTAATTCTTTTAAAGAATTTCCCTTCACTAATTAAATGAAGCTCTAGAAATGTCGTCGTTTGACTAAAAGCTTACTTGGAAAACTTTCTTTGTGTCTTAAATCACTTTAAAAACGAATTCATATTTCACTAGAAAAATATAATCATTAATTTCAAGTATTGTTACTCCGGGCTCATAAAAAGTTGCCAGCTGGGTTTAGAACAGTAGTGGGCGTGTTTTTTTCTATTTGTAAAATTTATTTGTTTTCTAAATGTGCTTTAAGCTTTTAAACACAAATCAAAATAAGAAAAGCTTGTCCACATCTGTTTGGACATGAATTTAACGTATAGAAATTAGACAAACAAAAGCTGGTATGAAAAGCTTGCCCACCACTGGCTGAGAAGTAGGCGTAATTTTTAATGAAGACATTGAATAAACTTTTTTAATAATTACTACAGATAAAAATTAATGATTTAAGAACAAAAAGATGAAGAAAAATTACTACAGTGGGCAATATCCGGCAGTAAAATGAATCGAAATCAAAATAAAAAAAGTCTTGCCACGTCTCGCAAAAAAAAGGGACAAAATAACGCGCCGACAGATTTCTCTCAGTTCTGAATAAAATGTACTTTTATGCGCACAACTTCACACCGATTCTTTACTTTTTTCCCTTTTATACTTTTCCAATTAGTAGAAAAGTTGTGCAAAATCACAACAAAGTAAAAGTAGAAAAAAAACACCGGCAACGCCAGAAAAAAAAAGATGCCAGGAGCGGAAAAAAATTAAATTAAGATGAAAAACGGGCAAAATTAATAGCAAAAAAAAAGTGGAAAACGAAAAAAAAGACGCTTTCATGCGACATTGACTGATTATGAACCGCTTGAGTGGTCAACAAAAACAAGACGGACGGGCGAATGGACAGACAACAGCACAATGAAGAGACACAAAGTTGAAAGGTGGGCCCAACAGACAGGGAGGAAGGGAGCAAACCATTTACAAGTGAAAAATTTATAATAAATAAATTAAAGAGGTAACCAAAAACAACAAAAAAAAAAAGAAAGATTAACAAAGTTAAAAGCTTTAAAATGGTAAATATAAATTAAAAGGTAAAAGGTTTTAAAAAATAAAGAGAAAGATTGAAGGAAAACCGAACAATGTCGAAAACTTGAAAGCGAGAGAAAGGAAGACAGATATAAAAAATGGGAAATGGAAAAAAAAATAGAGGGAAAACCGCAGCGCCGCGCGGTCATAAAAAGTTTTCCACATTTTTCCAGTCTCTTAATTCACAATTGAAAATAAAGCAATAAAAATCCGACAGACAATGAATATTTCGAAAATACTCGTACTTAATTATTTTATTGTTTAGAAAAGTTTTAAATGTGTGCGTGTGTGTGCGTGTGTGTGTGTAAAAATCATTAAAGCCATTTAAAATGTTAAATTTAAACCTAAAAATTAAATTAGAATTACACTTACAACAAGATTAATTACACTATCAAAATCAAAAATTATTCAAATCAATTTTGCGGCAATTGATTCTGGGCAATGCATTCAAATACAATTCGATTTAAATGCATTTAATGCATCAAAAATAAATTTCCAACTAAAGCAAAATTTAAAACTGAAAAACTTCCAATGAATTTCGTAGTAAAATATTTTCCTAGCATTTAAAACTTTACGGCAATAAATTAATTCAATATGATTTAAATATAATGTCAAATTGTACAAACTTTCAACTAAATAACAATAACAACAATATATACATATATTTGTTTACACAACGTAACAAATTCATGATTTTAATTTGTACATACATAAAATTTATTAGACAACGAATTTTTTCCTATGCGCTTTTGGTTTAGAATTTCTTGTCTTATGAAATTCTCAATTGACCTAAATTGGAATTATCGTAAAAGCGTGAAAGAACGTTTAAAATTTGCAAACGCTCTAAATGATAAAAATGAACCAGCGATTTTCAATATTAATATAAGTCCACCCATGCATTAATAAATTCTTGTTGCAACAACTGAAAACCTTGAAAAGTTTCGAGTCACTTTTCGGTAATATAACTTTTCGCGAACTCAAAAACATTTGTCAAATTCGGTAAAATATCAGTTCGGTCAGCTGTTTTCAACTTATAGCAGTTTTTAATTAGTCTTGCCCAGGGTTCGGACCATAGCAATGCGATGGCGTAGAGAATGATGAACAAAATCGTAGTAAATCTTAAATTTCCGTAGTAAAAAAGTGCAAAAGTGTTTTAGAACTGAAAAATATTTTTGGTAAAACTGATAGACTTTTTTTTTTATTATTTTTTGCTTCCCCTTCTACTTTTTTACTTTGTTAATCCCAATTAGCATTACAAATAAAGCAGCTATTGTATAATTGTATATAATTTAAGAACTTAAAATCGTAGTAGATTTAAGTTAAAGCGGAGTGACGGAGTAGATTTTAAAATTTTTTGAGAAGCGTAGCAAATCTACTCCGATCGGAGCAAAGGTCCGAACACTGGTCAGTCTGCCTATTGTATTTTTTAAATAAGTGCTGCTACATTTCTTTTTCGAGTGTCGAAATTTAAATTATCGAGTACGCGAAAACAAAGTTTCATAAATTTGTTTACATTTCTTTTTCGAGTGTCGAAACTTCAAATGTTGCTAGCTGCAGTTTCACTTTTGGATAATTAAAATTCGAAACTGTATGCACAGTGTGTGCCGAAAAGCAATTACCTTTTGGGATCATTACATACGCAGAAAAAATGCATTCGTTGGATTGCAATAGAAATTTAATATACTTTCATCACATATTAGCATACATATGAAATATATATAAAATTGATTATAAAATTTCCACAGAAATCGAATTGAAAAGAGTAACTAAACCAATTCTGCAATAGTTTGCGTCATTTGCGTTCAAAGCGATTCAACGAATAAAGAGATTCATTCTGCATGTTTTACGAATGCGAAAAAAGTTTTCAATGAATATCACAGCACACAAATTTCGAGCAAAAAAAACGTGTGTGTGTGTGTGTTTGTTTGTTTTTTTTTTTACAGAAATGACTGCAAAGTTAAACTGGAAAATGTAAGAGAAATCGGGTTAAAGGTTTTTCATATCGGCTTTCAAGTGCAAATTAAAATAAAAAGCTTCCAACGCATTACAAGCATAAACAACAACAACAACAACAACAAAACAATAAATAAATCACAGATTTAAAAGCAAGTATCAACAGAAATTGCAGTTGCTTAAATTAGCACAAAAATGTGTTGTTGGCATGTACATATGTACATTTCGAACATGAATTTATAAAATTGTTTGCATTTTTATGACACTTTTTTTAATAGCTTGTAATAGTCAGCTTTGCTCGCGAAACTTAATATAAAATGGTATTGATAAATCTTTTGGTTTGCGAATATTTTTGTATATATAAAGTGAATATCTTGCATACTGCTACATATAATTACAGTGGGCGTGACATATTTATAATTCCGCCCACTTAAAAAAAAACCGCGTATGACATCGACCAAATAAATCAAACCTTAAGAAATTAAAATTGTTCTTAAATTTCGAACTTAAATTTGTAGGCGTAATTGTTGGGCGTGGAAAATCTCATATAGCCTATAGTAACTGTTACGGTATATATTTTGTAAGTTTAGATAAAATCGGTTCAGTCGTCTGCACATAATGTGAGAACAAACAGAAAGACAGACAAACATTCGCGTTTCAAATACTAATAAAGATTTTTGTCAATTTTGTTGTTGTTTATTTTAAATATTTGCTGAATTTTGTGAATTTATTTTAATTTTTTTCTTTTTCGAAATTTAGTTTTGTATGCGGAACGTGTGTGCGACAGCGACCACCACGGCAGAAACAGCAACAGCAACAACAGCGGCAGCAATAACAACAACAGCAACAGCAGCAGCAACAGCGGCAGTTGTTGACATATTCGCGCCGTGTTTGTTTTAACGTTGCCGACTTTTTTTTGCTGTATTTGTTAAGCGCCAAAATTTTAAATTGAAAAAGTCGACGGCACGCAAAAACAACAACAACAACAACAAAACGAAACGAAAAAAATGCACTTTTTCAAAAAAGTAAATGTTTCAATTTCTGTTTAGATTTTGTTGTTGCGCTGTTGTTGTTTTTGTTTTTTGGTGACTTGCTTGTTTATTTTGCATTTGTTGTTGTTGTTGTAGTTGTTTTGCTTTTAGCAACATAAAAAATTCCATTAGCCATTTGCGCCTTTAGTAGCGAGCGTCGCAATGCAACATGGCACTACGGACTACGGACACTTACTTGAGCGAATGAACGAACGTACGAACGCTTTTAGCCACGCCACAAACCAAACAGAAGTCGTTAACGACTTTCATTTTTTTTTTTTTTACTTTTTGTAAGGATTTTGTAACAAAAACTGTTTTTATGTTTATGTTCTTATTTTTTCAGTTATTTTAAGTTATCGCCAGGGAACAGTTCACATTTTTCATGTCGTCACTATTTACGATATACGAGTACGAGTACTTAAAAACTATTCAAGTCAATAATAAATTTTTTATGTGAAAGACAAAAAAAACGCCATTTTCTATATTTCAACGAATCAAACTCAGTAAAATTTCCACGTATCGAAGGTATATTGAGTTTGTTTTTGCATTTGTAACGCCCATAAGGAGGCGTGAAATATATATGTAAATAATCTGTGTCGATTTCTGAGTCGATTTAACGATGTTCGTCCACCTATTCGTCCGAGTAATTATAGCCATATTTAAAGAGATATGGGGCTAGGTGTATAAGATTCTATTCGTCAAGTGGAGATTAGGTTTAAAGCTGAACAAAATCGGATCAAAACTACTCCCCCCTCCCACACAAAAACTCCCCCATTTTTGTTCATTCGCCTGTCTTCAGTGATTCTTGTGTTTTGAAACTTGGGAGTTTTCTTAGAATTTTCGCTTGTTTCTAAACCAAAGAAGCTTATAGACGGATGTGAAAACAACAAAGCTTTGCCAAGCAAAAGACCGCTGATGAGGAATAGTAGCGTATTCCGAAACTGCGCTGTCCGGTCTGCTGAATTGGTCAATATTTTTGTTGTTGTTTTAAGACAGATCAGCCCATTCTCATTATAAAAAAAAATGTTAGTCAAAATCTGCCGGCTTATTGATTTTTTGAACTGTAAAACTTTTTGTTTAACAAATTTTATTTTGCTTTAAATATTTAATATTTTTTAATTTAAATTTTACCTCTATACAAATGGAGCACTCTTTAACAAATGAAGAGCTCCTAAGCAAAGATAAACCATGAGCGATTTTTTTCTAAAGTCAGTTTCTGAGTATTTTATATACGATTTCTTTTGAGTGTAAATACTACAAAATGCCTTTTTCCCTTTCAGTACGCAAAAGTGCAGTACAGACAGACAGACGGACAAAAGCAGCAACAGAAAAAAAAGTACGCCCCCACAAAACGTAACAATAAGTAAGAGAACACTTCTCGTTAAAGAAAAAAAGTACAAAACTGCAAAAGTTTCTTTTGCAATTTTTTGCGACTTCTTATTCAAATTTATTTCTACTCTAATTATGCGCAAAACGTTTTGCTGAAATTGGAACTTGCAGTTTGCTGCAAGAAGACTCACAACTAACAGAACAAAGTAGATGGAAAGTAGAAGAAGAAAACTAAAAAAAAAAGAATAGATATATTTATAAGTAAAATACGTAAAATAAAACAAAACAAAACAGAATTGAAATAATTGTGCGCACAGACACGTATTTAGTACTTTTGTAGTTAGCGGTGCAAACCTTTTCTTTTTCGTTTTTCTTTTTTCGTTTTTGCTACTACATTTTACTACAACAACAATTACTATTTTTTTGTCTTACACACACAACTTTATGCGCTACTTCGGTAGTAAAATGTAGTAAAATAGTTTGCGATAATTGCGAGTCAGTAATGGGAATAATTTGCAGCAGTGTAGAACTCTTAGAAATTGGCTTAATTAATTATTTCCTGTGGTTGGTGTTGCTGTTATTGTTGTTGTTGTTGTTGTTATTGTTGTTGTTTTCTTCAAAGCAATTAAAAGAAGAAAATGCACCGAAGCTGTAAAATATTTACAAACTAATTGGCAAATTGTAATAGGAACGCGAAGAGGCGCAGCAGCACAAAATCAATAAAAGCGTTTAAGCAAAAGAAGTAAATAAATAAATTTCAATTTCAATGGAAAACATTTAAATTCAAGCTTGCTGCACAAATTTACCTTTCGATATTGAAAAGCTGTTTGGACATTCGAAATAGTTCTCAATTAGTATCCAAGCGAAAATTAATTACATTCAATAAAGCTGCGGCAGTAATTTATTTTCCCATTTGAATCTCTCGAAACCGCTCGACTTTGTGAGACAAATGAATTTTGTATGTTATAATATTGGCGCAAAGGAGGAGGCCTCATTATTATGCCTGCCTGCCTCCGGAGTGTTGACCCTAATTCGAGGTGATTTAATAAAGCCACAAGCAGTAGCGGCATCGGCAACAGCGGCAGCGGCTATGTTCGAGTGTGTCACTTTGCAAATTGTTAACAGCAGCGCCGCGCCGCGCCGCGCTCCAAACACATTTAATCGAGTGAGGAGTTGACGCTGACGACGGACATTCGCTTATCAATGACACACCAGTATAACCCAGCGACCGTCCCGTCCCTCTGTTTATCCATACACCAAACATCGATGCCGTCGCTGCCGCGCCTTATATTGCTGCACATTCTCTACTCGCACGAATGTGACAATGTTTGCCGTCACATCATCCAATCAGCCAAGTTAATACGCTGTGAGGTACGGCCCGTCCCGTTCGCTCTGCTGGGCATAGAGGAGCGAAAGAGAACAGCTTATCCGCAATTGCAATAAACTTGACAACTAATGTGGAACTTATTCATTAACATCAACAGTTCCATTAGCCATTATGGGGACGCATGAACAGACGGACAGACACACAGACAGACAGACGAACAGAAAAACATGACAGAAAACGCCGGAAAATGTGCGCACAAAATCACCAAACTTTTGTAGTTGTTGTTGTTTTTGTCTTTCGTTATTTGTTTTTTCTTGGTGTTGAAATTGTTTGTAAAAGAGTTTTGCTCTTGAATAAACTTTGTATATAGTATGTATATGTATCGTACGAACGTATATGTACGTGCATACACTCTGCAAAAATATTAGCATAGCATGGAAATATATTTCTACTAACCACTTTAATTATTAAACGAACAAAATCATTTCTTAGCTGAAGTAAAGAGTTCTTAAATTAAACTGGAAAAGTAACGTCCAATTAAAACTGTCATGAAATATTTTTATTAGGCTGATCAAATAAAAATTACAGTTTACCCAGAATACTGGGGAATACTGTTACAAACTATAGTCGCTATTTTTTAATATTAGTACATAAAGATCTATTTAAAAAAAATCACTTTAAAGAGACTTCTAACTTTGTTAACAATCAAATTACAACATTTATTAGTCGCGATTCTTAACCGGGTATTACTAAAAACCCTTTTAAAAATATTTGGTTAAGTTCAAAGGATCATATGAAAAGTATACCGGAGATAAAGTAAGCTAGAAAGTATCCATTGTATGGCTAATAGGACTGTACGGTGTGTCAACTTCAAAATCGAATAAAAGAGTTTAACAAGAATACGATTTAAACACAAACTTCATCAAACAAAAGCTTTAAGCTTTTAAACTATCTTTTATTAAGTCTTGTCTTAAGCATTAATTTAATAACTGAATACAAAATTTTGATTAAAATCCATTTTCAATCAGACTGTTACCAACTTTAGATACGGTCTTCCTTAACTAAGGCATCGGATCGATATGCCTCCGCTCAAAAATTTATTTTAAAAATATATCCAAATAATTAAGTAATTTTTTCTTTGGGTGTATGTTGATACACAGTACATATGTATATGTGTTTCTCTATGCGTGTGTACTACTTAAATACATCTACATGTGCATGTTTGGACGCGATAAAGCCACTTATCGGCGCAATTTGCTTCATGCAACTATTTCAGTATTTTAGGGTTAGGGCTGACTGACCTTCAACTATAACAAACAAACAAACAAACAAACAAACAAATAAACAAAAAAAGAAAAGAAAAAATGAAATGAAATGAAGAAAAAAAAACACATACATAAAACCCAAAGAAAGCGAAACCCATTTGAAAATGTAATCAAATGCAACATTGGCTTCTATTTCGCGCCCTTTTCTCTTTTCGTATTTTCTTATTTTTACAAACAAACAAAAAATTGGAAAACGTGTAAGCAGAAATGAAGAAAAAGTTGGTTTTTTTTGTTTTTGGTTTTTGTTTTCTTCCCTCTTTATAGCAAACAATAGAAAACACACAATGGAAAAATGTCACAAAAAGTATGGAACAAAATAAAGTCAAGAGGCGATGAAAAGCGAGAAGCACTAGAAACGTATTGAATTAAATTGAAGTTTGGCCAAAGAACGCGTCTTGGAAGCTATGGTGAAGCACTAGCACGACGAACTCAGTTGATAGTGACAGTTGGCTGTGTACGGAATAATGTAGTAGCAAACAAATGTGAATGTGAATTGAATAGGGGGAGTGAGTGTCGAGAGACTTCCAAGAGTCGAGAGAAATTTGTATTTAGAAATAAATTAAAACAAATGTTTTATTTACAAGAGGAAGAAAAGTTTGAGTAAAGATTATTTAGAATATTCTTATAAATAAAAATATAGTTTCTCAACTAAACTTTGAAAAAAGCTTTTTTTAATGAAAAACTGTTTTAAGATTTTTAATGCCTTAGTTGCAGTTATTCGGAAATCTATGATTTTCAAAACAAGTTGCTTGAAAATATACCTCAGAGCTTAAAGCTTCGAGGATTACTATAAAAGGTTTGCAGAGTCTGGATAAACAATTCGTATACAGCTATTAAAAGCATTACTTTATTAAAAGTTTAAACAAAACTTTATAAAAAGATATATTTTTGAGATTCAAGTCAAATAGAATTGATCATTAAAGCTTTTTATGTAATTTTAATTACCAAAAGCTTAAGAGTACTAAAGAGTTTTTTTAATCGACCAATTCGATTTATGTTTTGTTTAACGTCAGTTTTCCAAAGCTTAAAGCTTTATAAAGCAGTGAGTTTCGTGGAGCTTTTAACTTTGAACAACTTAAACTCAAATTTCACCTTTGCCGAGGAGCTTAAAGTTTTTTTTTTTTAAATTTTCTGTTTTTTAATTTTTCCAATATTGTTTATAAATGATTTCCCTGTAAAAATCCGCTAGTTGAACAAAGAACTTGTTCACATAAATAACCAAAATTGAACACAAAGCAAGATTGTGCAACTTTTGCCCCATTTAAATTGCAATAAAGAATCAAATTTCAATTAAACATTCGACCTTCACACACAAGCTTACACGCAAACATGCAAACAACCAAACGTACAAACTTATAAAAAAACGATAAATAAAAAAATCAGCAGAGACAATAAAACAATAAAAGAATGAAATAAAAATAGAAAACAAAACCAAAAACAAGAAGCAAACAAACAAACAAAAGACAACGTTGGAGGAATTATAAAAAGCGCGCAACGCTCGAAATGGATTGGACGGACCGGACCGGACCGGAGCAACTGCTTAAATTAGTTGAGTTCGAATTCAAATTCGAAATTATGGCTGAGAAGCGTAAGAAGTAAATACAAGAGACTTGTAATCACAAACAAAACAAACAAAATTAAGTCATAATAGTGTAAATATAATGTATTTATTAACCATGCTTAACGTCAATTTGACATTACAAAATATATTAAAAAGTTGAAGTCATAAATTTTTGGTATTTTAAAATTACAAAATGCTTGAAAGATTGAAACTTAAATGTTGCTTAGATAAAACCAAAAGTTGCATTAACATGCATAAAATGTAAAATTAACATTTTCTTGTTAATTAAGAAAGCAACTAAAATTTAACGTTATGGCCCAGATAAGTATATATATTTAAATTTCATCGAACAATAACCGTTAATAATAATAATATTAGTTAACAAATAATAATTTTATTTTAAATCATTATATTAATAAAAAAATGTTTATCAAATCATTATTAAATAATTGCTTAAGTCTTAATTTAAGTGACTACAAGTCTCATATACATATACATGCATAGATACTACACATTTATGCAAGTATTTGCTGAATACAAATTCAATCGAAATTCTATTGAATAGAACAAATATGAGAAAAAACGAAGCGGAAGAATTATAAGGAGAGAAGGAGAGAAGGAGAGGAGAAGAGGAGGAGAGGAGGAGAGGAGGAGGAGGAAGTGCAAACCAAGATAAACGATATGTTCGAATGATGAAAAAGTATAAATGTAGCACGTTTATAATTTTGGCACACGATTTATCAAATCGAATATTTTTATTTTTGTGTTTTTTTCTGCTTCTTCTTCTTCTTTTTCTGTTATTTTTTCATCAGAGATAACGCAAACAAAATGAAGAAGAGGGAAATTAAAAAAACGTGCTGCAGATACAAATACAACATCCGTTTCGTTTGAAGGCGTATGCAAACGTTTGGCAATGATGTCAAATGATGCCAGGAGAATTTTCCAATAATAATAAATGAAGTGTTTAATGTGTAAAAAGAACTTTGGATAAAAAACAAGTGAAGGAAAAGCTTTTACATTTATAAAAATAAAATTTCTAAAACAATTCATATTAGTGAATAATAACCCTAACTCGCAGGTTCTAGAAAGTTTAGCAGAAATTAAAGTTTCGAATTTAAGTTTGTAAAACTTTTAAGCTTAAATGTTGAAATTTTTAAAAACTCGAATATGTACAACTGAAAAATGCTTAACAAAATTAAAGTTTAAGCAATTAAATGTTTAAAAAAAAGCTCTAATGCACATAAAAGTAACATCTAGAAAAATTTAAAAATTTAAAAGCTTTTATAAGTTTGTCGAAAACAGAAAGCTCAAATATATTTTAATAGAAAAAACTACTAGTATGCTCTCGGTATAATTAACACTCCTGTCTTGAAAAGTTAAAAGTTTCAGTAAGCTTTAAATTTTGAAAAACCACAAAATGTAATTGTAAAGTTTTTCTTATAAAAAAAAACGTATTTATTTAAAAAAAATTCAACTTCTAGAAAATTCTAATTATTAAAAATTTAAAGCTTTTAAAAGTTTAAAGATTAAATTGAAATTAAAATTGAATTCCATGATTAAATTAGCAAATCAATGGATTGTCAGCGAAAACCGATTTCAGCAAACATTCAACGGAGTCAATTCTTTTTTAAGTTCCACATGTTAACAAACTTGACGCTTATCAGAGACACAGCACAACAAAAAAATAAACGCTTAGAAAATAGCAACAACAACAACAACAACAACAAGTTAGCTGATTTGTAAATTTTATTGTACATACATACATAGAGTACATATCAAATTAGGAGTGTCAGCTGGTTTTGCAGGTGAGGTAGGCCAAGCACCCGCTTTCAGTTTTGCTTTTGCTTTTGCTTTTGCTTTTTTGCCCTTGTCGATGCGATATTAATAACAACAATTTCCCATTTAGCACAACACTCGAATTAATTCACGTGCTGCCATTTACGTTTTGAATAAAACCAGCAGAGAACACGTAAACCAACAAACAAACCCAACTGAATCGACATAGATACACACTCACACACATACACACACATACAATTCAGCGGACTCGCGTGTGTTTATGTAGATGTGTGTGTGTGTGTGTGTTTGTGGGTTGAACAAGTTTTCTGTTCTGCATATGTTTTTCCTTTTATTATTTTGGATTACGAAAGCAGAATATTATTTTTTAGATTTATAATTTATATTTTTGTAGTTTTGTACTTAACAAACTTTCCGTTATTAGAGCTAAACTTTGTTGTTATTGCTAGCAAAGTTTTACGCATCATTGGGTGCAGTTAGTTCTATATAATGATTTGTTAAAACTTTAGAGTAGCTTAAAATAACTACAAAAATACAGATTTAGACAATTATAATACAACTTTATATTATGTTAGGACGATTTCACTAATGATAACAACAGTGGAGGGAAATAAATAAAAGCTTTTAGAAAATTTTTTATAATTGGTAAGTTTCGTAAAATGAAAATTTAGTTGTCAGAAATTTATTAAAAATCAACTAAGCAGATTAAGAAAGCTCAGCAAACGTAAAATCATCCTAAAAATTTGGCATTAGAAAGCTTAAATTATTCGTATAGTCATTATGAAGCACTCAATACAAATTATATTGCTTACTAAAAAGCAGAGAAATCAGCTTTCCTTAAAGCGCAAAGTTTAAAGCTTAAAGTATAAAATTATTTAAAGCATTCGTTAGTTTGAAGCTTTGAAAAATATTAAAGATTTTAAAGCTTTTGTAAATTAAAGATTTTCTAAATGAAAGCTAAAAGCTTTAAAGAGATTTTGATTTTAAAATTTAAGAGCTTTCAATCATGGTTTTAAAAAATACGGAATCAAACTTTTCATAAAGCTTAAAGCTCTTTGAAACCTTACATTAATTGGCATATTAGAAATTCGTTTAAAATGTATTTAAAACTGTAGATAGAAAAGGTTGAAATTGTATATCGTTAAACAATTTCAGAATATCGAAAAACTTACATTTAATGTTCAAGTTCACAAGGATTTACTGTAAATAGAAAATAAATGATAATTAATAAATAAATAAGCAAAGATTTGCAAATATTTCGAGAAACTTAAACTAGTTTTTTAATTTGGAATTGAAGTTTCAACTTGAGATATCAGCGAGCATTATCTAAACTCAAAAGATAGTCTAAAACTTTTTGTTATAACTAAACTGATCACTTTAATAAGCCTGGTTAACCTCTTTTAAACCCGGTCTACATAAATGCAAACATTTGACTAAACGTTATTTAACCTATAATTTTAATTATAGACAAAAACAAAAAACTATTAATTCGAAAAGTGTAAATACGGTTAAATACGCCGCAGGCACCTACTAAAATTACAACAACAAAACTAAAAAAAACAACCACACACCCACATTATTTAAGCACTTCCGCTTACGTTAAAACCGCCATTTTGCATTTCCGTTTCCGCAAAATAACCCGCTCAAATTTTGCTATCTACAGGGCAAATGTAAAAGTGAAAAAGAAAACACATGCCAACGCGATTTAAATTGCAAATTGCAACCCTGGTCGACATTTCAGCCCCACCCCCCTGCCGACCACCTTCAACCCGTACAGTCTTTATTAGGAGCGCGCTGCCTGCTACCCATACATGCCGGCATGGATGGATGGATGGATGGATGGATGGATGGATGGATGATACCAACCGCGAAAGTGGGTCTCGGTTTATAGTCGCGGCGTTACGTCAAGGTCGACGCGCCCCTACCGCAAAACTTGCCCCCAACAACAGCGAATGAGTGTTGGTTGGATTTTAAAGAGCCAACACAAAAGTTTAGTTTAGTGTAGTTTAGTTTGGCAACGTCGCGTGCGATTTAATGCGACGTTGCCAAAATTACCAAAATTTGTATTTGCTTTTGTTGCATTTAGCCACTTTTGAATTTTAATTTCAAGTTGACTTTGAGAGTGCGAATAAAATTTTCATTATGATTGGAAAAGTTTTTCGCAAAAATTGTGTGTGTGTGGGTGTGTTTGATAAGCGTGAGCGCGACTGTGATTGTGATGTCGGCGATTGTGTGTGTATGCGTGGTGCGTGGTGCGTCACTATTGGCCAAGGAGGCTGAACTTCCGAGGCCAATTTACTACATTACAAATTAGTTGATAGGGGAGGGGGGTGAGGTGGTACATAACAATATTAAGTCCACACAGAGATGACATTTAATTACATTATTTGAAAATACGCAAGTGACAAGAGCTCTGATACCAAGAGTCAGTTCAGTTGTGTGTGTATGTGTGTGTATGTGTGTGTGTGCTGTGTGTGATTATGGCAACACCAAATTTATTAGTTGGCTGATGTGGCTGGTTGGCTTGGTTGGTTAAGAGAAGCTGCCTCTGAGCTTTGGCGTCACAAAGTGTTTGTGTTTAATTTTTAGTTTATTGTTGTGTCACACCAACAACACACTCGCCACACACACGCACACGCACACGCACATACACACTCACGCACACTGTTTAAAAAGTTTAGACCCAGTAGAAAATGTCTTATAATTAAAGAAAAAGTCATACTCAACATAACTTTCTACACCTAATCGAAAATTAATTTATTTGAAAATAGTTCATGACTTAAGACTTATGAACAACTTTAAAATGAAGCATATTTTGTTTTAGGGTTCTTCCTTTTTATAAATTTACAGAATAGAGTATAAGAGAATAAACTGCTGAAACAAAAGACCACAGGGTGTAGATTGATATTTTTTTCGAAACTTATCCATGGCAAGTTGATATTTTCCGAAGATTAGGCGATAAAGGGTGGGCGTTCGCACAGAAAATTTGTTTTTTTGTTCGTCTACCAACTTGAGGGTGGAACATGGAACGATCTGCGTCGAAGTCCAATGCTCTAAACATCGCGCTGTGATGTCACCACGTCTTGCATTCTTGTTAAAAAAAAAGGCTTCATAAAGCTGTTAAAAAATTTCCAACTTTTTTGATGAAGTTATTTTTTATTTCTTTAACCATTTTTGATTTTTTTAATCGATTAATATAAAATTAGTTTCATTATAAAGTCAATAGGCTGGACTCTTAATGATAACATGTGTCCAGCAGCATTTTCTGCTGGGTTAATTTGTAGGTAATGCGTGCGTGCGTGTGTGTGTGTGTGTGTGTGTGTGTGTGTGTGTGTGTGTGTGTTCTGTTGAACTTTATTCTTGGCGGTAAATTTATTTTCGAAATGTCAACGGGCAAAGTTTGCCTGCTGCCACCACCCAAACAGACAGACATACAAATATGTTTGTATGTATAAACATATACGCGTGTGAGTGTGTGTTTGTGTAAAACTTGTTGTGGTTTTCTTTTGCAAAATTTATTTAACCGCAAACTTTTGTTTCATTTTTTTGTGTGCTGCTGCTGCTGTTGTTGTTGTTATTGTCTTTTTATATGCCGCCATATTTTGCTATAATTAGTTGCTCAACCATGGGAAAATTGCGTTTGTAGATTTAAGGGCAACAACAAAATAGACGATTGCAACAACAATAATTGTGCTAGCATGAATTATTAAACCGCAAATTAAAAAAGAATTAATTTAATTTTTTACGTGATTTGTTGGTGAAAAAAAAAACATTATTTAAAAAAACTACGAAAAATTTAAAACGAGCAACATTGCTGCTCGTTGCTGCTGTCGCAATCAACAACAGACACCAGAGCAATGGGGGAACGTTTGATGATGTTGCTGATGGGCGCAAAGTGGGAAAGATGATGTCGTGATACACTCAAAAAACAAATAATCCAATAAACTAACTAATAATTGAATAAAAATATAAATGAATAAATGATCCAACAAAAAAATGATTAAATGAATTAATTAATATACGAATAAGTGAATAAATGAATAAGTTAATATATGAATAAGTGAATACATGAAAAAATTAATAAATAAATAAATGAATTAATGAATAAGTGAATAAATGAATTAATATATGAATAGATGAATAAATGAATAATTGAATAAATGAAAAAATGAATAAATAAATGAATTAATAAACGAATTAATAAATGAATAAATAAATAACTAAAATAATAAATCAAACTAAAGAAAATAATTTTTAAATTTAAGTTAAAATCTGATAAATAATCCATGTTAAAATGATATGATCTACCATCAATTTAATATGAATATTTTAAAAGCAATTTTAAATAAACCAATGAAAAACATAAAAAATGTAATTGATATTTAAATATTATACAAATGTTTACTGCAGATTTTGTTTAAGTGTATGCACATACATACATACATACATACATACATACATACATACATACATACATACATACATACATACATACATACATACATACATACATACATACATACATACATACATACACATGTACACATGTGTGCATGGCTTTTTAGTATGTACGTGTTGGTGCATAAACTGACAGTTGATATTTTAAGTTTGAATTTAAATTTGAAACCACAAAAATGTCTACGCAAAATCAGTGTGAGTCTGTCCGTCTGTCTGTCTGTTGTGGTGCATATGTGTGTGTGTGTGTTTGCTGATGTTTGTGCAAAAATATCGATTAAATTTTTAATTGAATATTTTGTACCAAATTGCGTACATTTCGTAGTCAAAATTGGGTTTAAAACAGTTTTTGTTTTGTGGTGTTCGAATTTTGAGAGAGAGGCACTTTTACCAAACCCAACCCACCGTGCAACATTATCGACAGCAGCGCAGCAGCAAAAATTAAGTTGTCGGAAATGCAGTTTCTCTTTTTTTTTTTTTTTTGGTTTTTTTAATGTTTTTTCGGGAGAGGGGAAAACTTTTTGCGCAAGTTTTCACAAAAGTTAGAAAAACAGCAATTAAATGTTTGTTGTTAAAAAAAACAAAAACAAGTTTCTACTTTTCTGCAAGTGGGCGAGGGGATTGAAAAGTTTGAAGGTTATTGATTTATCGAAAGCAATTTTATTGTTAAAGTGTTTAAAGTGGCTTTCGAAATGTTTGTTTGTTTGTTTGTTTTTGTAAAAATGTCAAATGTGCTCTCAAAGAGCTGAACTGCATTTCTCCTATGTGCGTGTAAATCTAGACAACAAAAAACAATAAAAGAAGAGAGAAACCAACAGAGACAGATACACATACACACACGCACAAATATTCAAACTGTTGAGACAGCCGAGATGCCACACTGACTGACAGAAATTCTTGCGTCGTCCGGTCGACTGCGACAATCAAATCAAGTCGACTCGACTTGACTCGAGAACGTCTAAAGTGAAATACCAAAAAATGTGCACAAACAAAAAAAAAAAAAAGCAAAAAACAAAAACGCTTCGATAGAAATTCTTTGGCTTTAGGCCAAATTATTTCGACTTGTGAAAAAGTTATTTTTGTTTCGACTTTTGTTTTTGTTTTGCAATTTTATTATCGCTTTATTGCCTAGATGACTTTTTTTTATCTTGCTGTTGTTGTTGTTGTTGTTGTTGTTGTTATTTTTGGGGTTTATTTGCGTGCTCCATGGGGTACATCGGGGGGCAGCAATACGATTTAGCACACAATATTGCATGGGCGGAAGTTGACTCGATTTCTTTAAATGTTATTTGAGTTTGTTTATTTTTATGTGGTTTAATTAAGATTTTGAAAAAAAAAAAGACGCAAAGTTTTTAATTATTTAAAAAATAAAATAGAATTTTAGTAAATAGACAATTTATCAAATAATAATAAAATTAATTTATTGTTTTGTTGATGACAAATTTGAAAAGATAGTTTTTTTTACTAATACTCGCCTTATAAACTAAAAGGGTTTTCATCCAAACACGTAAAATCCTCGTTAATTCTACATACGATTTTTGACAGTTCGTTTCAGAGGGCGTAAAAATACGTAAACGAACTGTCAAAATTAAGTTCAATATTTTACGCATACCAGGCAAGTTTACGATTTGTTCATGTTGCGTATCGCACCAATCAGCTGTTTTTTGTTATCCTTTTCTTGATGTGAAATAACATTTTTAAAATATCGACTTTTTGAAATTCTTCATATTCCATCAAATAATTTATATGGAGAAAATATGTTATTTAGTGGAATATTTTAAATTGATTTATTTCGATGGTCGTAAAAATAAGCGACTTTTCCTTAAGAGTTTGGAAAATTATTACTTGGATATCCTTCGTTGTTAATATTGAGTACCTCAGTACTTTTCTCATAATGTTTAGAAGATATACAAAACTTTTACTATTGATTTATTATATTGACTAATCAATTAAAAAGATTTTTCGCTTCATTTCCGCATTTTGTAATTCTATTTTTTTAGGTTTCAATAACTGTCACCTATACAAATTTACAAATGAATGAATACCCTTATGATTAGAAAGTGTTAATTTACAACAAAAAAATGGCAGCTCTCACCAATGTACCCTATTCAGAAACGCGCATTTAATTTTAAAACAATTTCGGTTTTTAAAATGTCAAAATTAATTGTCATTACAAAAGTTTTCCTCGACAAATTGTAAAGGCAGACGAAAGAAAAAGCTTATTTGAAACAAATAAATTCAAATAGATAAACAAACAAACAAACCGACAAACAAACCGGCTTCCTTCGTTTCATGCCCAAACGCACATAGAAAATAGATAAAAGGATCATAAAGGATTTATTACAGGCCGCAAGTGCCAGCAGCAAGAAAGACAGACGGAAAGACGGACAGCCAGAGACAAACATAACACAATAAGAGCGCAATAAGGATAACGATAAGAACAAGAACGACAACGACAACGACAACAACTACGAACGATGCAAAATACAAAACTGAAGTCGTCGTTTAATGCGAGCAAAAATAATTTAATTGCTTTTTGGAATTATTCCCAGGACCAAAGGACAATTGTTTTTGGCTAACACATACGCAAATGGACACAGACACACATAGCAACAAACACACACACACACACACATACAGTTGCATTTTACGGAAATTGTCAGCTTGTAATTTGAATTTGCCATTTTTCGAGAATGAACAAGAAAATAAGAAGAAGAATGAAAAGTGTTGCTGCTCGTTTTTTTTTGTTTTTTTTTTTGATTTTTTTAAATTCTGTTTTCTTGTTCTTTTCCTTTCTTTTTCCTTTTTTTATTTTTCCGAAAACAGCAGAAGTTGCAATAAAGTTTGTTACTGTTTGTTTTTGACTGAGCGAGAGTGTTTGTGGGTGGCTACTAGTTGTGTAGAGTAATGCAGGGGGAGATGCCACCTTTCTAAGTTTATTTAAAATTTTATATACATTTAAAGTGAGCTGTCTTAACTAGAAGTAGGCTGAAAAGGGTACCGCTGTCCTCACAGCATGAATCTGGAAAAACTTCTGGGAATAACAATTTGCAAGAAAAAAGTCTAGGAAAAACAAAAAAATCTTGTCCAATTTTTTTATAATTTTCAGGTAAATGAACGTTTTATTTTATTTAATTTGTAGAGAATTATTTTCAAAAAAAATATAATAACAAAAATAATTTTGTTACCCAATTTTGGGCGCTTTTACTCTATAGGATAATTCGAATTGAACGACTGAATAGTTACGCTTGTACAAAGCTCCAGCAGCGAAGAGCAGCTACCCTAGTAGAAAAGTAAAGTGAGTGAGTAAAGAACTATTTCAAGAGTTTTTTTCTGTAGTTTTGTGTCAGTGTCGTCTGCATTTGACTGGGATTATAACGTTTTTTTTTTTTTGCAGTTTACATTTTGTCACTTTAATAAGAAGATTATTTGCACAAAGTTATAAGAAGCAACGCACCAACAACAACAACAACAACAAATACCGTCATTCGAAAAGTAGCGAAATTTTAAAATTCAATTCGACTTGAATTGTGGCCAAATTTGAATTTTCTATGTTAACCGAAAACTTTAGTTGGGAAAAGTTTGCGTGAGGCGAGGCACACGAGTGCAAAAACAACTTTAAAACTTTGCAAGTTAAACAAAAA
The DNA here is from genome assembly GCA_949127995.1 of Suillia variegata. Lineage (NCBI taxonomy): Eukaryota > Metazoa > Arthropoda > Insecta > Diptera > Heleomyzidae > Suillia > Suillia variegata. The sequence continues at coordinate 7,945,147 of OX421842.1, forward strand.
GAAATTTTCTGCGAAAAACAACATAAGTTTAATTCAATGTTTTAAAGTTATTTTGGGCTATACATATTTATTTGTTTGTTTGTGTTTGGTAGTTTAGGGAATTATTTTGAGAATATAAAGAAATTTTAAATACAATTTGTTGGAAATTATTGCTTTGACCAAAAGTCAAAATAACTCTCTTTGCACCGAAACACAAGTCACAAAATCAAAAAGATAAAGTGGAATCATAGTTATAAGCACTTTAAACATTTTAAACAGAAAACCAATTAAAGATAAAACAAAAACTGAGATTTGTGTTCAGTGGCAGCACTCTGCGTCGGTGAGAGATTACTAAACTCCCAGAAAAAAATATTAGAATATATAAAATTAAATTTTGTTCATTTTTGGGAGCTAGTTGCCATCAGTATTTAACCACATATTTCAGAATCCAAAGAATTCAAAAGAAGTTGTTTAAAATGCTAAGAACAAATTTCTTATAAAATGATTAAAGACAAAAAACGAAAAGTGAGAATTAAACTCAGAGGCAACACTCTGATTCGATGAAAGAGAATTACTAAACTCCCAGAAGTAACATTTTGTATTAGAATATAAAAATAAGATCTCTTCTTTTTTTGGAGCTAAAATTGCAATTTGAAATTTTGTAGATTGCAATTAAAAAACCACTTAAAAGCAATTGCAAAAATATTTCGCAAGAAAAACATTGATTGAAAAGAAAAAACGATAAACAAAACTACAAAGACGTAGAGTAGAAACTAAAAAACTGATATGGCGTGTCATGAATGACAAAGTAATAAATTAATAAGAAATTTGTTTAATGACCAAATAACCGTTTGTGCACATGTCATTTCATGTTCGCAAAAGGAGCACGCGGCAAACAAAAAACCGATAAACAAGTCAAAAAATAAAAAGAAAAAAAGCGCAGCAAGAGAAACACGTTAATGATAACATACCAAAGCAGCTAAATTACCGCATAAAAAGCCGCAAAGAAAAATATAAATAAAAGTACAATAAAAAAAAAACAAAGCGAATGTCAGTGCAGGAGAAAAAAAAGATAAAAACGCAAAGAGTAGCGCTGAGGTCAAAATGATAAAAAAAAACAAAGAACAAAGGTATGAGAAAAAATAAATAAAAGTAATACAAAAACTAAACAAAGCTGTGACAATGCGTCGCACAGTGTACAGTAGTATACGCTCAAGGAAATTTATTTGTAACACGAAATTTTTAAATTCATAAATATGTTATATGAAATTATTAACAATTTTGCGTGCGTGTAGATGAAAAAAAACTGTTTTCTGCATAGCGCGATGTTATAATTATTGGGCGTATTTATTTACCAAAATAAAGAAGAAGAAAACGAGTGGGCTACCAAAAAAATAATCAAGCAGCAAATACAAAAAAATCGAAAAGGCGTTTGCGTTGCGTTGTGTCGTGTTGTGGCAACTCTGTGCGGCTGCGGTTTGTTTTAGAACAGGTTTCGCTCTTATTCTATTTCTTTTCTTTTTTTTTATATATTTTTATTTATTTATTTTTGTGCCACTTGAAAATTGCTTTTGTTTGTTTTGTTGCGCTTCTCTTGGTTTTTTTTTTGTCTCACTCTATTTGTTGTATTTGTTTACTTATTTTTTTTTTTTATTAACAAGTCTTTGTAGTGTTTCAATTTTATTTATTTTTGCGTTTTTCTTCTACCTTTTGTTGTGCTTTACTTATATTTTTCGTATTTTTTTGCGCTTATTTTGATTTACATGTATTTTAGGCAAAACGTAAATACATACGATGGGACAAATTCACGAAAATATTATCACCCTGATGAATGTGGTTTTTTCTTCCACACACATACGGCTTAAAAATGTATTTTTTCCCAAATATAGAAAATCCCGATGAAAACAAACTATATTTTTTCAGTACAAAATATAATTAATAAACAAATATAAATAAATATTTTAAAATATCATTCTCTTTCACATTTTTCCTGTTATTTATATATATTAAAATGAATTCTTCAATCTATCTTTTTATCTTTCTATCTTTGTACGAAATGGGCGTCTAAACCATTCATCCGATTTTGATGAAATTTTAGGGAGTTGCTGTGCTCACGCCAACTTAGGTTTAGGGCAAAGAAAATTTTGCCACGCCCACCTATTACGCCCACAATTTGTAAAACTAAGTTAAAATATTCGATTATTTCGCTAATATTGCTGAAATTTGATATCTGAGTTTGTATAGACACAGTCGATAACTTCCCCAAAAATGAGCGAGGTTGGATCAATTTAACGCCCACTTTGAAAAAAATAGAAAATATGCGATAACGTGGCTAATATTGCTCCTAAAAATCTTAAATTTGGTATCTGAATTTGTATTGGCACTGTCGATAACTTCCCCAAAAATGGGCGTGGTTGGATCAATTTAACGCACACTTTCAAACAAAGGGTGGATCATTTTTACGCCTACCACCATTTGCTCAGAAACTTGATGTGCTAAATAGAAAACATGTAACGGGATGCACCGGGAAGAATAACAGGATATACAAAATTGTCCACGCCCACTTATTACGCCGACAATTTGATTAATTACGTGATAATATACGATTACATTGCTAATATTGCTCCTAAAAATTTGGGATTTTGTTGAGCTTGTATGTCGATAATTTTACTGCCGTAACTCAGAATCGCTACAACAGTGAGTACCGGGAAGTTCCGTTAACTTACGGGAGTACCGGGAAGTTTTGCAAACATTTTTTTTTAAGTGGCATGGCAACGCATGCCGGGCATTCGCTAGTTTATTATAATGTACGATTATTTGAGATTGACATTTGTCCTTCTGTCGCAATGTATCCCATAAAGTCAATTATGATCATAAAAAGGAAAATTTAAAATCCCTAAAAATTTCAAACTTGTTTAAAAATATAAAAAGATTTAAAAAAATTTATATTAGAAAATAATTTTTTAGTATTAATCATTAGCATAAAATGATATTTTTTTTAGATGTATAAAATAAACTATAAAAGTATAAACTTGTCCCACAGTAGATTTACGCTTTTCTGTGTGTGAATGTGTGTCGTTGTCGTCGTCGTTTCATGCAACAAAAAAAAAGCAGAAACACACAAAAGAAATCGTTTATGTACTTCTTTTCGTTGCTGTTGTTGTCGTGGCTGTTTATGTTGTTTTTGTTTTTGTGGCGGTTATCGCACACACAAAACTTTTTTTATTTCTCTTTTTTGTTGTTGCCTTTTATTTCACAAAGCGAGCCCCTTGACTTTTTGTTGTTGTTGTTGTTGTTGTTGTTGTAGTAGTTACTGCCTGCCACCGTTGTTGGTGTTCATTAATACAGAAGAGAAAAAATATTTCTTGTATTTGTTGTATTTATTTTTAATGTATTTTTATGTTTTTAGTGCAAAAAGCGAATAACCTGCGTCGGTTCGTATCGCTTTGCTTTATCACTGGCTGACGTTGCTGGTTTTTGTTTTTGTTGTTTTTCAGTTTTTTTTACGTATTATATTTTTCACTCTTGACTGTGATAAGTTTCAAGTGGGAACGGGTCAAAATTCTGCGAGTCGAAATTTTGTTTTTAAAAATTCAGCTTATTTTTAAATTTTTGTTGTAAAATTTAGTATTTTCAAAAATTATGTTTGCAATTCTGCTTCTTCAAAATTATGTATACAAAATTTCTTTGATAAGCAGAATTTCGACCCGAACCCGTAACATACATATAACATTTAAAAACATAAATAATAAAAAGAAATTATAAAAAAAACAGCAGAAAAACTGTGACAACATGAGAGGCAGCAGCAGCAACAACAACAACAACAACAGCAGCAGCAATATGTTCGCGAGTGCCACATGCAACACTGTCAAATGCAACACATGAAAAAGTTTCCTTTTTGATTAAAGTTTTACACAAACAAAAAAGCAAAATACAACAACTTAACTTGAGAGCAAAACAAAAAATAATAAAATAATGAAAACCAAAAACAACGGCGACGATGGCGATGGCGATGGCGAGTGTGCGTTTGCGTGTGGCTGTGTATGAAAGACGCGTAAAAGTGCGAGAGCTGAGTACGACTCTTCTGTTGTTGTTGCGGCTGTTGTTGTCGTTGTTGATGCTTTTGTTATGTTTTTATTTGTTAAGTTAAGTAGAGAGATTCGAGTCGTATGCTGTTTGTTGTTGTCGTTGTTGTTGCCGTTAACATTAATAATAAATTTACAAAATTTGACGCGTGATAATTTTATGCTGCTGTTTTTGTTATTACTGTTGTTGTTTTTGTTTTTACTTAAGCTGTCATCGTCAACATGCGCGAGGAGAAGTGAGAAGAGCGAAAGAGCTTGAAGCATCACTTCGCACATCATTTTTAATTTCACGCATTACGTTCCCTTTGCTCATACAGCAATGTTGCCACATTTCTAAGAATTAATTAATTTTGCTCTTAATTCCATAAATATTTTTTTAAACAGTTCCTACAACGTTTTCGGTAATGCGTGTGAAACATTTTTCTAGCAAATGTGCAAATAATAAAGAAATTCTTCAGAAAGTATTTTAAATATTTTTTACTGTTTAAATAAGTAAGACAAAAAAAATGGAATTTAATTCAAAATGCTTACAATGCAGCAGCGTTGCCGTGTGGTGGCACACTGCGCGTTGCATGCAACAAACCGCAATAAAGGTCGGACAGCGGCAAGAAAGGATGGGCAATAACAAACGATGAAGTGCACACACACGCACACACTGTCAAAGGGTATCCCACAGAGCGGCTATCAAACGAAAATAAATACAAAACAAATCCCGTATTCCCGATCGACCACAAAACAATTGCCGCACAATATGCGATTTTAGCTTTTTTCGCGGCGTGCAGAGAAAGAAAGGACAACAACATGGGGGAGAGCAGCGAGGGCAAGCAAAAAAAAAAAGCAACAACAAAAACAATAGAACGCGCGCGCGTGTCCGTAATGCGATTATTATGGAATTAATTTGTAATAATTTTTGTGCGAAATGTGAAACAGCGAAACGAGTCTCGATTGCTTTCGTTCACAGAGCGAGCGAGCGAGCGAACAAGCGGACGAGTCAAGCAAGGAGCCACGTTTGAGCGCCATTTTCGATTTAATTTCAAAATCGTATAACGGTAATTGCGTGTACGAATATGTGTGTGTGTGTGTGTGCGTGTGGACACAGAGCAGCGTAAAGCGCATAGGAAAAAAACTACAACAATAACAACAACATAACAACAAAAATTCGCACACACACAAACATAAGAACAACCGGCGCAGAGTTTTCTAATTTATTCATGGGTAAAAATATTTATTTTATGTGGAAAAGTGGTGTGGGGGCGAGGGAGGTGGGACAAAACAAAAAACCTAATTGGACGTTTGACTGTGAACAGTGTTTTTGCGCTTGCCGAGTTGCAGTTGTTGTTCTTGTTGTTGTTTTTGTTACCCCTGCTGATGTTGTTGTTGTAATCAATTTGCATATATTAGTGATACAATCAAAAGCAGCTAAAGGAGGGCAGATATGCGTTCAGTGTGAGTGTGTGTGTGTGTGTATATATATGCATATATGTGTGAAATATGAAAAAGTGCAAAATTAAATATTCATAATCGATTTTGTAAAATCTTAAATAACGTAAAAGTTCATTAAGAATTCATTGAGTTTCGGTTTCCTTGCAAGCGCAGCTCGCGACAAGGCAGCTTATCGTGTGACACAATTTTAAAATGTTTCATAACTTCAAAAAAATAAATGGATTTTTACTAAAAAATCCAAATTATTAATGAACAACTGAATGCGAGTTTGGTATCATTTAAACGGAATACTATTTCATAGATTCCAAATATACAAAAAAATGAGGTTACACACAAGTAGAACTTTCGTTTAATTATTGTACGTGTAAGCTTTCGTTTCAGGTAGTTTTTATTAGCAGTACTCATTTATGCTCTTCGTCAATCTTACAAATTTATGCCTCATAAATCAGCTGTTTTGATTTATTTTCTCAAAATGACACAATACTCGAATAAAACTGAAAAAAAATGAAAAATTCTCTGTACTCCCCATTGCCGACGGGTTTGACTGTGAATGTTCCATGTATTTTATGCCTTTGACAAGACTAGAAATATTTATTAGATTAGATTTCTGTGCACCGTAGGTAACTTTTTCACTACGGATTTTACTGCTTAACATAGAAAATTGGTATTTTGTAATTTTTTTTCGGAAAACAGCTGATTTCGAAATTTCAGTTGCTTAGTTCAAATTTATCGAGTCACACATTAGAGAATAAAATTAAGACAGGCTCCCGACAGCCTTCCAGAACAGAACTAACTGTAAGTACACAGAATTGTTATATTTATTTTTAACTATTTAATACTACATTTTATTTAAATGTCTTTGCACGATGTTGATTTAGCATGGAATGTGTTCATATAATCGGAATATAATCGCTGCTCGACATGTTAATTTCAACACTTTTTTTTATACATGTCGAATCCAATTAGTTTACAACTGTTGCGCGTATGTTTGTAATCTACACAAATCCTACACAATAATTTTCAACTTAAGCAGTTGGCTGCTTTACCATATTATAAACAAAAAAAACAACAAAAACTTTAAAAAGCAAATATTGACAGAAGATTGCATTGATAGTGATAAGCTGAAACACAAATAGAAATCAAAAAAAAAAAAGAACAGCGAAGCGAAACAAATGTGTGGAAAAATCAAATTAAAAAAAAAATATAGAAAATAAACTGCTAAAAATAAATTGCGCAAAAGTTACGTCCGCTAAGCATGATAATCAAGCTGGCGCGCGTTATCAGAGACAGCGTTGGGAAATGCATTTTGTGTTTTTTGTGCCTTTCTAATCGTGCGCGCGCGCGTATCGCAGTTTTTATTTGTTTGTTTTTGTTTTTTCTTTATTTTTCTTTATTTGAATGAAATGAAATAAAATAATTACCCCCGATCGAATAGTGCAAATGCAAATGCGGGATGCGCCTCGTTAGACGCACGCTGCGCTGACGGTAGGAGGCACGGGAGCAGATAGACCAACGGACAGACGAACTTACAAGTGTGCCAAGTTGAAAACAGTGTTGCATTTTAATGGATTATATTAAAAATGTTTAATTATTATTTAATTTAATTTTTATTTATATAAGTTTCTTTATTTATTTATTTGTTTATAGAAACGTTTCAAGAGTTAAACTTTAACAAATGTAGGGATATAAGATTGGTAGGCATGTAAATTGGAAAAGGACTTGTTCGAAAATTTTGATTCTATTAAAGATTAAACTTTACGGTATAGCATAAATTGTATAAAACTGCATTGTATTGTATTGTATTACATTGTATTATATTTACATTGTAATTAAAATGTATTGTATTGAATTAAATTGCATTGTAATTGTTTTGCATTGTATTGCATTCCATTGTATTCTATTGTATTGAATTATATTGTACTTGTTTTGTATTTTTTCTAACGTATTGTATTGTATTATATTGTAATAACATTCTACTATATTATTTTTTATTGTATTGTATTCTATTGAACTGAATTGTATTGTATTCGTATTGTATATAATTGAATATAATTGTATTGTATTCTATTGTTTGTAGTTGTATTGTAATTATTTTGTATTTTATTCTAATGCATTGTATTGTATTATATTGTAATTGTAATTACATCGTACTGTATTCTTTTTTATTGTATTGAATTGTATTCGTATTGTATATAATTGAATATAATTCTATTGTTTGTAATTGTATTGTAATTATTTTGTATTTTATTCTAATGCATATTGTATATTGTATTGTAATTGTAATTAACTTATATTGTTATTTAATTGTATTGTAGTGCAATTATACATTGTAATACTATTATATTACATTGTTTGGTATTTTGTTGTGATTTGACCATACTATTGTATTCTGTTGTGTTTTATTGTATTGTATTATATTCGTATCGTATATAATAGTATTTGAATTGTATTGTATGTTTTTATTATTTTCATCATCCACATTTTCTGATTAGTTTTACTAGTATTTATTTAAATTTCAGCGAAAAGCAACACTGTTTAAAATAACAACAACAACAACTTGACTGTCGCGTGTTGAGTCGTCACAGTCTTAATGATGTCGTTGGCGACTCTAGCGGGTTCGATGACCGCCGTCAACGATCAACGATATTTGCGACGCAATCGAATGTCGATTGTGTCGTTTGTCGATTGCATATGCGAAAGAAAGAAAGAAAGAAAAAAACCAGAGTTTATTTATTGATAATTTACAATAAACTATGCAATTTCAGTTGATTGCATGTTACGCTTACAACAGACAAAGTACAAACGAACATTGTAACATTGCCGCATTAAACAATTTAAATATGGTTGGCAATGTTTAAAAAATTGTGTATTTAAATTTAAAACACAACAGCGAGTTTTACCACAACAAATTCAACTGTTTCCAAATTTATGTAATAGAAAAATAAAAGCGAATTTTGCTGACCTTATCGCAAAGATTAGACCATAATTGATGCGTATACAAATAGTTTCTTTTATTCTTTAGTTTGGCTATTGGCATCACATAAATCATGATTTGTTACGTTTAAATTTCGAGATAATCCAACAATTTGTTTTCGGCCATTATTTTGGAGATTTTTTTTGCGGGTTCTTCGATTTTTGCATGAATTATTTTACGTCTTCATTCATAAATCAAGTTGACCGTTTTGTGTGTTATGTGGCAACACACAATAACAGAGTTTTTTTTCAAAACCAACTGCCATCAATATCTCTCCATACAGTTTGACATACAGTTAGATACATACAAACAACCAAACAAACATTAAATTCGAAATATATATTTTCTCATAGCCCGAGCAAAACTAATTCGCCTTCTTATCATTTATTTCCACTTAAAAGAACCTGAAGAAAACGACCACTGACAAAAGTTGGACAAAGCAACGAACGAGGCAGACGAACAGTGTGACTACCGCCACCCTCAACCCCCACTCAACGCTCGAGTCTAGCCCACATTTTTGGACTCACAACTACAACAACATGTCATCATTTCCGCTGCCGTACTACAACAAAAAAAAACACTGATAACTAATTTCCTGCAAAAACTGAAATATACAAAAATTTACAAATTTACAAACTTTGTCAGAAATAGTAACAAAAACAAAATTAAATGAAAACTTTTTTTATGCCGACTTTTTCGTGCGGATTATTAAAAACTTTTTCCTTTTTATTTATTTTCTATTTTTTATCTGTTGTTACTTTTTGATAAATTCTGCCATTTTAGGCAATATTTTTGTTGTTATTGGCCTAGACGCTCGGCGCTGTTAAATCTATGTGTGTGTGTGAGTGCGCGTTCGCTCATAAAACTTTTTCGAAAAATGTGCATTTTCGCAAAACTAGTTAAAATATGAAAAAAAAAACCAATTCAAAACAGCGGAATACAAAATGGGAAAAGCAGCAGAGTAGGCAATACTTTTCGCGCGTGCATTCAACTTTTACGCTGGCATCATTGTCTGCAGCGGCGTTGCCACCTCACGTCGTTGGTGTCGGAGTGTCTGCAAGCGAACTTTTTGAATTTGTCGTATTGTACAGAACGCATTTTGAATTTTTTTTTTGTATGAAAAAGTTTTCACTTTTTTACTTTTGCAAAAATTACAATTTTGCTCTACACTTCGCTGTCATATTTTCAAGTTTTCCAACTACAGTTTCTCTTCTTATCCGGATTTTCAGTTTCATTTGTGTTTTCCTTCTACTATTTTATTTTTTTTTTTTTAAATTTCGTGTCTAAGCTTCTTGTCACTCTGTTTTGTTGTCTGCATAGTTTTATGAAATTGTATCCTTTTCTCCCTTCCATCCATCCTATTCACAGCGTCCGTCGGCTCGTCACTTCGGCTACCCCTTTGTCATCTTCCAGCTTTCAACTCTTCTTCAGCAGGTAGTAAAACTTTTTCCTTTCAAAAGTAATTTAAGCTTGTTGTCTTTTTTTGAGTGTTTCTTTTTGAGTAACTCGGGAAAAGTCTACTAACTCGCTTACTTCTTGTGTTGAGTTTGTGGAAGCGAAAGTTTATAAAATCAAATAGGAAATTTAAGTTCATTTTGTGTTTTTTTTTTTTTTTTTGGTGTGAGTAGGGTTAACTAAAAAGATGCTTTTCGGGACGACAGATTTTATTTGCATGGTTGCATTTTTAACTCTATTTAATAAATTTGCTTTAATTTTTCTTAGTTTGATTTGAATAGTTTTACAGAAGTAAAGAAAAGAATCACTGGATCAAAAAAAAAGAAGCCGAATCGGTTTAGCCGTGCCACCGACAATATTTATGAGCCGCCGATAATGTCGATTAAAATGTGCTAAACGGCGCGGTGAAAAATTCCAATCAATTTCAGCTAAGCCGCTCAAAGACTTCAAACAATTTCTAAAAATGCAACGCTTTAAATTTGCTGAATATAAAAATCGGCTTAAAATAATTTTTAGCCGCCGCAAAATATTTTAGCACGGCTTTATTGAAATTGAAATTTCGTTTTCCCTTAATCACGTCTTCTTGAAATCCTTTTTAAATAAGCAAAAATCTTAAATTATCAAAACGAAAACATTAAAAAATGAGTAAATTGCTTTTCGAATAAAAACTGCTGAACTGCAAATGAAATATTTATTACGCCATATTGAAGCAGATAAATTATTTTCGTCATAAACAAGAAAGAAGCTTGTTAAATTTGCATAAATAATTTTTGCAGTTTAATTACGAATTCGTTTGCAACGGCGACGGCGGTAGTACGCTCCGGCTCGCTCACATGTACAATATAAACAAATTCAGTGAATGGAAATTTTTGTTATATTTAAATGAATCTTGGAAAATACTCGAGGTTGTCTTGAAAACGATGAATAACCACTTCCGTGCAAAAATTTTTATTTCTTTTATTTATTTGATTTTTTATTTGCTATAATCGCAATAATACACGTCAATTAAAATAAAATATGAGCCGCGCAGCTCAGCTCAGCGCCGTGTGCGCGCTTGTTCGACAATGCCAACTTAATTAAATTTGCATAAAAGCTTTTCACAATACTCAAATGAATGAAACTGTCAATTGTGCACTGTGGATGAGTCGAACAGAGCAGCGACGACATGACCCAACCGAATCGGCTCAGACCGGACCGCACGAAAAATGCCAATTCAAAAGAATAATTTAAAAAATAAATATTACGATAAAAATGTGTACACAAGAAAACAAAAAAAAGGGGAAAAATTAAAATGAAAAATCTCAAATGTCTTCTTCTTCTTTTTTGAGTATGAACGAGAACAAATGTCAGTAAAAAAAAAACAAAACTCAGCTACTGTGAAATATTTCCGAGCTATTAACCAGACATGCGGAATTAAAAATTATGAATGAACATTAACGAAAATCAAAAAAAATGGCGCGTAGGTTTAACACAAACAAGGGATCCAACATCGAGAAAAAACGACGATATCTATAATACCGATATTGCCGTAAAAAAAACATCGATTGTTCGAAAATTCGACCAAAGAAGTAACGATATTATAATATCGTTATTTTATTTAACATGAATAAAATTAAACAATATTTGCAATGATGATTTAATTAAAAGAAACTTGTATTTAAAAGTAAAATACATCAATATCGCATTTACAAATTGTCGATAACATTGCTATGTACGAGTATATCAGTTATTGGAACATCGATATTATAAGAATGATTTTGGCACAAAAATATCGATACATTGGTTTGTTTTTTGCAACCCTAACTATAATCCATTTCAGTTTTACTTAAAAAATATTTCTGTGCTCCAAATATCTTCGAAAATACGGCGCCAAGAAAAAATTAATGAAAAATGTTCTTATCTTCCCATTTTTCATATATATTAGGTGTACAAATAAGTTTCCGCCGTTTTGAGAAAGATGGCGTGGCACGAGGTTTACGTTGGAATTCGCAGATGGCAACCTACTTGAAAATTAGTTTGTTTATTCCAGAACAACATAACCTTATCATGTGATTAAGTTCGCATTAGCATCATATATTTTTCTTCATCTAAAAATGTCTCAATTTTAGCTAACTAAGTGTCATATGCGGGAACTTTTAAGTTATTTTTTTAATTTAAAAAAATCTGCTGCTGAGTCGCATCGATTGCTCGTAGAAGCATATAATGAGGATGCTTTGAATGAGAGAACATGTCGTGAGTGGTTTCAAAAATTTAAAAAAGGTGATTTTGACATAAAAGACAAAGATCGCAGTGGAAGGCCGAAAATTTACGAGGATGCAGATTTGGAGAAATTATTGGGTGAAGATTCGTCTCAAACACAAAAGGAACTTGCACTTAGTTTAGAAGTCACTCAGCAAGCAGTCCCACATCGTTTAAAATCGTTTAAATATTATTTTATTAACAAAAAACGGCGGAAACTTATTTGTACACCTAATACAAAAAAATTTATTTGCGGTATTTTCGAAAATATTTGGAGTATAAAAAAGTATTTTCACAGAAATCCGTTTATAAATAAGGGACGTTAGTATTTATCGATAGTAAATGAGGTATCGTTTTAAAGATGTTTTTAATTTTGTGTTAGTAATAAAAGAAATCGTTTACAAAAAAAAGTTATGAATGAATTTTCTTCTAAATTTAGTTGAAAGATTTTGGCTGCTTTACTGGATTTTTTTGGTTATGGCTAAAATCATTTGTAGCCAACTTGCAAAAAAAAAAAAATATTGTTTAAGAAGCCATTTTGAACTTAACCTAACTTGGCGTAAACACAAACGCTTGTGTACATACGAGTACAATTCCGACCGAACACTTCTTTACAACCTTGGCAAACATTGAGCTGCCTTACTAAGGTAAGTGCTCGATTTGTCGATAAATATTTTCAGATAATCTACGACCAGACCATATCTGTTTCACTAGAAAAACAAATCGATTTCTCTAGAGTTCAATCTAGCAAAATGCAATGGAGAAAAAAATCAATTGTTTATTTTTATCAACAAATATTAACAAAACAACAACACCCACACGCGATCAAATGTAAAACATTGCAAAAGATTACTTTTGTTTTCTAGCTATGGGCGAGTGGTGTAAATTTATTCTAAGATATACAAAATCAAACAAAAACTAATCGAAATAAATTTACAATCGACACGAATGTGCGGTGAGACCTTTTATGAAATCATTTTTTAAAAACTAATCGATTACGTTTATTTTTTTATATCGCAATTCAATGACTAAAACCAAATGACAAAGCAACAAAAATAAAAAAAATAAAAAAACAATGATTTAAAAAACTTCTGCCATGTTGCGAAAATAATCAACAGATGCACAAGAGTATTTAAAAAATATTCGCAAACAAATAACAAAGGAAAAATAAAAATAAAAACAAAAAACACAAAAAAAATGCAATTCTGGTCAAGGTTACGCAAAAGTTGAAAAAAATATAACAAACAACAACAAAAACTAGCAACAAAAAAAAAATCCAAAAATGCAGAAAACAGCTTAAAACGAAATGCATTTTTAATGCAAAAGAAAAAAAATAAACCAATATGCAAACAAAAGAAGAAGAAAATAAATAAAAAATAAATACGAGCGCACAGTAGAAATGATTTTTATTTTATTTTTTTAGTTTTTAAGGTATCTTCCTTCTTTATGTTTTTTTTTTGTTTTGCGTAAATTGTAAAGCGGCGCACATAAAAATGCAAATGAACTGTGTCAATGCAAATAAAAAACAACAACAACGACAACAACGAAAATAACAAAACAAAATGTAATAAATACAATACACAGTAAAATGAAAAGAAGGTGAAAAATTATAATTATTTTTAATATTATTAACTTTTGTTAAGAGAAGAACAAAATTAAAAGAAATTAGTGCGCCATTGTAAGTCATTAATGCCGTTCCAAACTAACCGTACTCACATTAAGTTGAAATCGTCAACTTACAACTATGGAAAAACCGTCAAATCAATTCACATTTCTGGTTTTGAGTGTTTTGAACTTAAATTATAAAAAAAAATCTAAATTTCAAAAATAGTTTAAAAAAAAAAAGGTAATCAAAAATTTAAGTGAACTTATTAAGTATTTTTCGGCAACGATTTGTTAACTGTTGAATACTTTACGATGATCGTATACATCGTATACATTTTTAACGAAAATTGTGCGCTAAACTTTCCTCTCATAACTTTATAAGCAACTCGTAAAGTAGACTTTTCTATATGAAAAATAAAAAAAACAGCTGATTTACGAGGCATAAATTTATACGTTGCAAAATCCAACTTATATGAGTACTGCTAATATGTCAAAATAATTACTGTCCCAACAGTTAGAACGAACACGTTCTTGTCTTGTCGTTTAAGATTTACAAATTTGTGTGTTAATTTATAAATGTTATTTTAATGTGTTCGTAAATGTAAATGTGCTTCGTATTGTGTTAAAATACAACAACAGCACAGCACAACGAACAATTGACCGCCAAAAGAATGCAAAAACAAAACAAAACAAAATTTGTAAAGTCAAAATAAACAAAAACAAAAATAATCCACGCTAAGTTTAGCATTTTTCGAAATTGAGAAAATGTAAACAATTCTTTTTTTTCTGTTTTGTCAGGAATACACAGAGAAAACGAATTATGTAATGAAATAACCAATACCAAAAAAAATTTTTAAAAATAAACAAACTAAAAAAAAACTTTTTATATATTTCAAGTTTTAAAAATTACATCAATTCAATATTGTCAATTATTTTACTAATGCACCCGGTATATAAAAAACTAGTCGGTACTCACCAAACTTTTGAATTCGATTTAAAGTTTTACAATCCCAAATGAAATCGTTATAATACAAAAAACCGGTTATTTAGACAGGTAAGAATATTCAATACAAATGCATACCTAAAAAAAGAAGAAGAAATTTTAGGTTAGTTAAAGTTACTTAAATAAAATATTTATTTTAAATTTGTACACTGGAAAAAAATGCAGTTTTTAAATTTAGATTTCAACGTATTTAATTTTACTACTAAGAACTTAGTTTAAAATAGTTAAATGTAAATAATACGAATTTGAAGAACACAATCAAAACTATTAAAATTCAATCCTTATGTTACGAAGATTTCTTAATTAAAAGCAACAGAATCACATCATAAAAGAAAGATACAACAAAAAGAAGAGAGAAAAAAACTCGAATAAAAACTGAAATTGAATAGTTAGCCGCAAATCGAAATTAAACGAGAGAAATACGACTATTCACATACGTTAACACTTCCACACACACGCACACACTTACACACACAGGCAGACAATCGATTTTAATTAAAGCAGAGCAGCACAAGTAAAGAAAAGCATCATCAGATACGGAATACAACACAGCGACGGAGCAAGTGAAATTTTGCACTGGTATTACACGCCAATAATAACAACAACAACAACATCATCAAATTAATGGCAATGAGATTTTTCGCATTTTCTCTCCCTGATTGAGTTTTAAGAATTAAATTTTCACATTATAAGAAGCGCCATTGAAAAATATTTGTTTAACTAACCAAAACAAATTTATTAAAACAAAAAATAATAAATTAATAAATCATAGGAAACTATTATAATATATATAAAAACGTTTCTTTTCTTTAAATAACCAAAATAATTTTAAATTAGAACTAACAATTTTGCATCAGGTGTATAACTCACTTCGAGTGTTTTTGCGCCAAGCTGTTCGCTCTCTGGCATTCTCAAAGGATTCGATAAACACAATTAACAGCAAAAGCAACAACGGCAACAATAACAACCACAAAACATTCTGTCGCTGGCATATGATGTTGTTTTTGTTGTTCTTCTTGTTGTTAATGTTTATCCAAGTAGCATCGTTTCTGTCATCGTCGTCTTTTATTTTTGTTGGCTGTTGTTGTTGTTGTTTTTGTTCGCTACAATTTCGACTTAAATTACGCGCAATTAATTGAAAACACTTGTGATTTTAAGTTAATTACAAACTAAAGCCAATTATCAAAATACAACAAAAACCAATAACTACAAAAAATATAAAAACGGTATAAGCGAATTCTCCTTCAGCAAAAGCGCTTTTAAATACGTTTTTAATGCATTTGATTAAATTTTTATGTTCTCCCAATAGACGAACTGGTAGAAACCGCTTGTGAGTGGTGATTAACCACCAACTTGTTGGATACGCTACACTTCACTTGCATTTGCAATTCTTCATGAATAATAAACAACAAAAAAACCTTTAAAAAGTCTTATTGAAAATATATCGATATTTCGATGTTTCGAAAAACGATATTTCAATTATTTCGATATTTTGAATCTGATATGCGATACTTCATTTATGATTATAACTTTCAAAAAAAACTTTTTTCCGTTACTTTGAGCAAGTAAAAATTGCGTCCGTTATAAAATTTCGTTGGCGATACTTTTTTCACAAGTTGTATAAATATATTAAGACGTGTGGTCTTTATTTATATCGACATTATTTTTTTTTTTAAGGATTTAAGTTACCACCTTCCCCTTACAACTAATGTGTAAGGTTGGTGGATCCACTAGGGAATTATTTGGCCAAACCGAAGTTTTATAACGCCACACAAAATTATAGATTTAAATCTATTAAAAAACTTTTTTCACCATACGCGTGCAAAATTTAAGTTTAAGCCACGCGGACTCATGTTTGTTCCGTTAGCAAAAGCGCGTCCCGCTACTCGGATCCCGTTACTTCCACTAGCCTTAAAAGGTCTGTGGAAAACACAATCCGAATAGCTCCGAAGTTCGACTGTACGCGACTGATCACAAAACACGAATGTATATCGACATTAATGTTTGTCATTTCAACGATAATTTCATGGATGTGACAAAAAAATTTAAATATATATTCTTATATCGATAATTTCTTCAATGTTTCGTCGCTATTCATATTAGCAAAACTATTTGCACTAATCGCTGATATTATTAAGTTTTTTCCCGTTGAATTTGTTAATAAATTTTCTTTAATTATGCGCTGTTTCGTTAAAGTTTTTTTTATAAGCTTAGCTAATCAATCACATTTATTGAACATTTAATTTATTGTCGTTAATTTGTCGCTTTTTAGTCATGACAAAATTTAATTTGTACTCAAGCAGTAATTTTATTTGTGTTTTTTTTTTATTTATTGTTGGTTTTAATTTTAAAGTGTTGACTCGTTAAGGTGATTAACTATTAATTAAACGACCAAATTTAATGACAAATTTAAATTTTGCACAACTTATTAGCGGGGCAAATAAATAAATTTGAACACCGTCACTTAGCTTGAACAGGTTTTTTTCGCAAAATTTCCAGAAATTGAAAGTCAAAAAGTTTTGTTCGTATTATTTTTGACAGCTTACAATTCTACGAAGTAAATAAATTCCTTCGTAGGAAAAAAAAAACAATACATATTGACTGAAGTAGGCTGATCTTACAAGATTTGAATCAATTAAAATTTGTTTTTATAATTTTTTTGCATCTTAATGAGGATTGAACCTACGATCAAGCCGCGAAAAATGCTATGGCACTAAATATCGCGCTACGCCCGATGTAATTTATAATTTTTTTTTGACATTCAATCTTATTCCTAATTTATTTAAAATAATTTTAAAAAGTCAACCTTCCCTTTGCTCGCATTTGCTGCCCACATTGCATCGGTACAACTTTATTGAAAATAAAAAAAAAACGGTGCAAATCTCTAACTCGAATAGTCAAGAAATATTAAAAAAAAATGACAGTTGAACTGCCAAGTAAACGCCCTACTTTTTCTTTTAGCGCGCGTTTTTACCATTTAGCTTTGGGCTGTGCTCTCGTCCATTAGCGAAATTAAATTCTCGTAAAACAAAGTCACTGAATGCTTCAGTCTAATTAGCAAATTTACATTGAACAAAAACAAAACAATAACAATAATTGTGCAACCCTAGTCGCATAAAATCAGAAAAATCAGAAGAGAAAAAAAAACGAAAACCAGAAGCCAACTGACATTTTGTCATAACAATTGCGCACATTAAAAATGGCATGGCTCGGCGTGTCTCGACTTATTAACGCGACAGTTTGTCTAAGGCAACTGACAACGGACGCGTTGCGCTGTTTTGCAGTTACCTGTCGCTTACACCTTTCTGAGGCGCAGGCAAAGGCGAGCAGAGCACAGCACAGCACAGCAGAATACGTGAGTGAACGAGTGAGGCTGTGCGGCAGCTGCCAGAATGGCTGACAGGCTAATTTGATGTGAAATAATGTTAGGTATTTGCGTACCCTACATCCGGAGCCAAGCCTAACCAAGCATCAGGTCAATCCAGCTGTCTGTTTGGGTATTGAAAGTGTCGTCTTGTGTTTGTTTAAAGTTGAAAGAAAATAACGAAACAAATAAAGACGTTACAAAGTTTAAAAATTTCTATCGTTGGGGAATGTAGTTCGTTTTGAAATAAGTTGTTTGTATTATTACAGGAGAACCGCGACCTGGAACATCTATTATAATATCGATGTATCGAAAAACGAAATGTCAGTGTTATCGATGTTTTCCAGTGCGATTTTTCGATAGTATATTTTTAAATACATTTTTCTTAAAACATATTTTTCGATTACTTAGAGCGATCAACAATTTCCTCACTGACACAGTTTTTTATACAAATATGTTAGGAAGTGTGGATCTTTTTTATAACAACCATTAAATAATGACGATACAATGTCATTTCATGTTCGATAAAATATCGATTTTCTAATATCGATTTTTTTTTATCGAACAATATCGCTGTTATTATTCTAGCAATATTGATGTTTTTTGTTTTGATGTTGCATTGCTATCACTTTCCCACCACAAAACAAACATCACCCACCACCAAGCGAAATTAATTAAATCATTTGTCTACTCGTAAACCATTTACGTGATTTATGATGGATTCTTTTTAAGGCTCAATTAAGGAGGGAAGATCAGGAGGCGGTGGCTCTATCGAAAACTAAAAACAAGTTAAATAAATTTTTTGAGAAACATAGAATATTAATTAAAAATATTAATAATAATATACAACAATAACAGTTTTCTAATACTGAACATATTTTTATTTCTAACTGACCACACAACGCAGTTTGGTCAAACAAAACTGGAGTTTTATTTTTAGAACCAAATAAACACAAATAGCTCAAAACCATAAATCGATATTAGACCATTTAGCAACAACAACAACAAAAAGCAAAACAAAAATCCACAGACAAAAACAAAATATAAAACCCGCTTTGATGTCAGAACAACGCAAACATACGAACAGAACTGAACAGAATGAAAACCCCTCCCCACCCTCCCTTCACAACCAACAAAGCAAAGCGACAAAGGAGGGAAAGGAGGCAACATGAACCTTCAGAAACAGACAATAACAAAAACAACAAAAGCATGCACAAAAATTATGCAAAAAAAATAAACAAAACAATTTTTTCGCAAACGTATGAAAAATTCTGAAGCATCCTTAAAGCGCAAAGCAACCGACGACGACGACGAACAGACGAACGAATGGACGGCGCTTTAAAATGCAAATCGACAATTTCAAACAGGATCTGCTCGTTACTTTATTTTTGCATTCTTCTTTTTTTTTCATTTTTCATTTTGCATAAGCAGGACATAAATTTTTTTGTATTTTTTTTGCAAATTAAATCGTTGCACGCACTAAAAACAAACATATAAAAAAAACATAAAACGACAGTAGAGAGAAATAAATCACCAAAGGCGATTATCAGAGGAAGAGAAGAGAAGCGAATGTACAAACGAACGAACGCGTCGAACGAGTCTTTGGTAAATCGTTTTTTTTTAATGCACCACTCAGTGAAGCGCGTTTTGGTTTTGGGCAGAAGTTTGTTACTGAGTCGATTCAGCGGTGTTCGTCTGTTTGTTTGTTAGTTCAACACAGTAGAGTGAGAACAGTTGGAGATATTAAGCTGAAATTTTGTATACTGTTTGCTCTTATGCCTTAGACTAATTTATTAAATGAACATGCCCGCTATTGCAAAACAAAAAGGCATTGGAGATATTGGATTGCATTTTTTCTTTATAAAATTTTTAGTCATGCTTGAAACCATCTGATTGAAATTTGGAGGACATTAGGGGAAAACGATAAGTTCATTTTTTCAAATTCGTAAGAAAAGGAATTTTAAAGTTTAATTTTCGTTGTTATTCTTTGATGGCCGAATTTTTTCAAACTATAGCTATAGAGTTTGAAAACAGACTGATCTTTTTCACCAAAGCCATTCACTTATTAATATTTATTTTTTTTTTAAATAGAGCCTTAATAACTTTAAATTATTCTTTTAATATACAAGTATTCCAGAAGAAATATTGCCATCAAATTAGGGTGATTCATCATTGCAAATTCTAATATTTCAATGTGTTGCATTTATAATAGCTTGTATGACCGACTATAATCTCTGTCATGTTTTTCTTTAATTTTTGTTCAGAGTGTCATGCACACATTTCGCTCGTAAAATAGCTCAGATTACGCGTGTTTTGTTGTTGCGGCTGGTGTTGTTGTTGTTGTTAACTGTCAAATACGAAATAATTATGTGTGTAAGAGGAAAAATAAATAAAGCATGCAATAATTTTTGTTCATGCTTTTTATGCTTAATCAAGTCAATAACGTTAAGAACACAATCCGAACCACAATATTAGACTCAGCTTTGAAAGTGTTAAATTTTTTGCAGAAATTCTAAAAATTTTATTCATTTATTTATGTTGGTATCTTCTCCAAATTCATAAGATAACGACAAATATCTAATTTTTTTTTTTACAAATTATTCAAAATATAAATTTTAGAAGAATTTTGTTTTTCGCATATTTAACAGAATTCTACAAAACGTGTTTTTTAGCACAAATATTGTTGCAGAGGCTACCCTATAATTTTTGCTCGCACTGTGTATGTGTTGATGACGAGACTAGAAACGCGTTAATGAATCACTGGAGCTGAATGAAGGGAAAGAGTGAGATACGTAGATATAGAGCGGCAGAGAGAGGGTGATTGTGTGAATGCGAGAATAGCGAAAAGTGACGGTCGACAATTACCAAGATGCGCTAAAATAACAAAAACAACAGCTAACAAAACATGTTTTTGGCATCAAACGAGAAGACTTGGCAGCAGTAATACCAAAAAAAACAACAAAAAACGTAATTCTCATTTTGCAGTAGGCAGACAGACAGACAACTTGGCCAGCGGGTAATTAATTAAAATAAATCATGACGAAAAGGAGTTTGCTTTTGGTTATGTTTGTTGTTGTTATGACTGCTCTGCTCTTAATGCTGTTGTTGTTTCTATTTTTTGTTACTGTTGATTTTGTTGTTGTTGTTGTGTAATAAAATTATGTAAATAGGCTTAAATGATTCGAAATGACTTAAATAGGCGAAAAGATACACACAAAAAAGCGTTCACAAAATTAAGTGTTAATGGGATTAAATCGACAGCCTACGTCAGATTGTCCTTTCTCTCTTCCTCTATTTTACTGTTATCGTCTCTTCTGGCACTCAAGCGTAAACTTTCGCATATTTAGACATTTTTAATTACAAAGACTATAATTCGCAGTTGCTTTATAACAAATAAACAACATTAAGAAATTTTGTCCATTAGTCTCGCATCAAACGAATTTTATAAGTTTGTGGTTTTGCCAAGAAATTCAAATTTGTATAAGCCATAATTAAAGACAGACGTTATTTTAGAAATAAAATTTTTTTAATACAATTATAACAGCTCAGAATCAAGACTACCTGTCAACTCAGATTTGAAAATAATCAACAACAAATTTAAAAAAAACAGAGTAAAAAGTATCAACCCTAAAGCAGCTTAGGCTCAGTCATATTAATCCGAATGAGAAATGATGTCGCTGCATGTGGAGGTATAAAGTTGTGTACAGTAGAGAGAGTGTGAGAGAGACAGAAAGTGCCTGAGTAATATCTACACTAGCAAATATATTTGTTAAGCTTTTACACTGCGGAAAAATATTATTGCCACACATTCTTTATAGAATTTATATCGTTAAAAAAATTACAAGCACAAATGTTAACTTAAACTGCTGACAAATCAAAAATAAATAAAATGAAGCATTTCATTATTTAAATATTATCTTTAATATACTTTTTACTTTAATTTTAGCGTTTCTCTGAAACCAGCTATTCAAATTGTGTTTTTTTTTGTAGTGCATTGCCAGCTTGCACCACTGAAGGTAAATTATGGCAACGAGTTAAGTCGGTAGTTTCAGGCATTGTCATGACACAGTGTTGCCAAGATAAAAACCACTCATCATCACGCGAGTAGATTTTGCTCGACTCTGCAATTCTCGCTCGCGCGAAGTTTTATCTGATAGAAACGTTTTATTAATCATAATTAAGCGACAGACCGACATAGAAGCAGAACACAAAAGCAGCACCGAGGAAGCAAGCGAAGCAAGTGAGATAGCGACATGTGAGATCTTGCACGCAAAAAATCTCCAAATTAAAGCACTTCAATCTTTAAAAGCGAGAAATTCATTAAAAATTAAAAAAATATTGCCTAATGGTGGTAATAAAAAAGATAAAAAATAAGTTAAATTGAAAAAACTTAAAAACTGTATTTAGTAATTTTCAAACTGCACGAAATCAGTGAAATGCAAGCACCACAAATGACCACAAATGGAGCGAGCCACTGGAGCTGAGCTGAGCTGAGCTGTTAAACATGCGACGTGATGCTAAGAAAATACAAAACGTAAAAGCCAAATAAATCAAAGTATCTAAACCGCACTTGACGGACAAACGGGCGGACAGACATACGAACACTGGAGATGCTTTTACGAGCAACGGCCAGATATGCGGCAGCAAGGCAATTGTGTGCGCGACATTTTAAAAATAAGAAAAAAACTTTAAACATGAAATGTTAAGGCATAAAAAAAGATAAAATCTATTTGAGAAAGGCTTAAAAAAGAGGCGAGAAAAAGTAAACTACACAAAGAAAAAAGTTACACAAAGTAACAAGCAAATTAAACCAAAGAAAACTAGTAAGATATTTAACTTCTGCTATACCCTACATCATTTTAGAACTTAACCATTGCTTTGAGAATAGAAACTCACATACCAAATTTCAAGTAGATATCTCTCAAACTACAACTGTAATAGTTTAAATCAAAATTCGAAGCTTTTAAATTATGATGTTATATATTATACATACATGTTTGTTATAACTATGTACAACGCCTTCTTATTGACGTAACAAATGAAAGACTAAACATAATATGCCCTACGCGCACAGACGTATCGTGGTTTATGGTATATACAATATAAAAAAACTATTTGGGGAGGCGCATTTAAGACAGAACAGACTGTAGTCATGGAAAGAGATGAAGTGCGAACTGTATAAAATTGCGAGATACTACAGTGCGCTTATAGTTATAGTCACCGTAGTTAATTAATCGTCAGAGTTTTCTTAAGCATCTTTTGTACAAAATTAAAAACATTTCTGGATAGGATTAGAATAAACTTTTAGAAGAAAAAGAACAGATAAAATTTGTTATATCTAGAATAATTGTGTGACAATTTTAGACACCTGGCTACACTGTGCGTGCTTTACGGAGCACAGAATTTTACACACCGAACGAGGCAGTTAAACCAGAAACGTGACGCCTTAACCTACAAAAATAGCAGACAGCACGAAGAAAAAACAACAACAACAACAACAAAAAACAATACAAAACGTCATAAAGTAATATTATAATAATAACAAAAAAAAAAGAAATAAAAAGAAAAAAATACCTCAAAGAATAAGCGGAAAAGCGAAGAGCAGAAAGAAAATAAAAAACAAAACAAAAAATATGCAAAAACTCGAATTTATGATTTAAAGGCTTTGCTGTGAGAATCAATGGACAGAGTAGGCGAGAGAGAAAGACGAAGAAGGTGATACCAATTCGGGTCAAGAGAGAAAAAGGAAAAGAGTGGTGGCTATAACATAGTAGGAAAAACAAATGATGGCTATACTTTGGTCATGCGGGAGGGCGGTAAAAGAGGAAAGGAAACGTGTGAATTAAAAAGGGAGAACACGTTTTATTTTATTTATTTTTTTGATATGTGTTGTTGGAATTTTTAGCTCGTGCTTGTGCATGTTTTGTTTTATCGCCGCGTTGCTTTTGTTGTTGTTGTTGCTTTTGAGGTATTACGTCATAAATAAAAAAATAAACCACAGCGTTGCGAAACATCGTCGCGGAGTTAAATCGACGGCGACGTCGTCTTTATCACACACACAAACACACAAAAATATCCCCCCCCTTAAACGACGACGAAAAAAAGGGTAAAAATAATTTATTTTATTTTTTATTAATGCGCGTTCTACATTACGACGCAAAAGCGAAGCCAGTCAGGCAACCTCCGCCGTTCGTCGTCGTCCGTAATAATTGAGATTTTTAATTTAAACGTTTTGTGGCCGCCTTGCCTGGCCTGCCATGCCTGCACTGCTGTAAAGGTGGGCGGCGGCGCAAGATTTTATCGCAAAAACCGTATTTTTATTTTTAAGACAAAGCGAGGAAGCACCACACCGCTTGATTATAAAGAAATGTGTGAATGATAACGAAAAATCCGAAACAAAACAACTTGTTGAAATGAAATTCTGATGACTTTATTCGAATAAGGCAGACGGACGGACGGACGGACGGACTAACGTGTGATTTTATTTAAATTTTACCATAATGATTTGGAGCGTTTGTTTTGAGGCTTTAATTTAATATTAGTGTTTAAAATATGTTGGTCACGTTATGGCCATAAACAATTTGTTGGTTTTTGTATGAAGATTTTTATTTTAGAAAACAATTTAACTTTTTTTTTATAAATAAGTCGCAATTGTCACGAAATTTGCATAATATCAAAAAAGGAAAACCTTAAGTTCATTTACATTATTTACTAAAACGACCACAGTATTCCCCGCTTATGTACCTCTCCTCTTCAGTGGACATCCCGCATTAGTACCCAATTGCTGAACATTTTTATTTTTACATATTTAACATTTAAATTTCCACTCTTAAGAGCTTTCCCACTTTAGTACCTCACCCGCTTACCTACCCATTATTCTTTAAAGTTCATAACAAATTTACCTTAAGTCCAGTCCGCTTGATTCATCA
The DNA here is from genome assembly GCA_949127995.1 of Suillia variegata. NCBI lineage: Eukaryota > Metazoa > Arthropoda > Insecta > Diptera > Heleomyzidae > Suillia > Suillia variegata. Next base: position 7,970,222 of record OX421842.1, read on the forward strand.
TTGTTTTATGTCAATTATCTTTTATGCCTGCCTGCCTGCCTGACTTCATTTGAATTTTATTTTAACAAAGACTTCCGCATGAAAAACCGCAAAAACTAAACCATTCCAAACGAGTGGCCACAAAGATTGTCAACTAAATTTCAATTAGCAAAACCGCCCCTCTCTAATTAAAGTAACCGCCGCCCCCTAACAAGCCGCAAGGTAACTTTTCTCCATTAAAGAAAACTTTATTTGCAAATAGACTATTTAAAAGTAAACTGAAAAAAAAAGAAAAAAAGAAAAAAAGAAAAATTGCAAATAAAAAACAACAAAAAAGAGTAGTGGCAAAAAAATGGAAAATTGTTTCACAAGAGTAGGTTCAGAAAATTAGAGCAAATTATTGAAAAGCAAATAGCAACGACAACGGAGACCGACGAACGGTCCGTCGGCTTGTCTGTTCGACATACAAATAGACGAACCCCTCCACTTGCACAAACAGTTTTTTTTTCCAAAGGCCACATTTATATATAAGTAAGCCCAGAATCCATTCAAATCGTTCAAGCAAACTCCATCGTAGCAGCTGCTGCTGCAGCCGCTTTGAACAATCTTGTGCAGCGCTTGAGTGCCTCTCGAAAAAAAGCTTGATTTGAAAATTTAATTGGCAATACGCCTTTTTGGGCCATACCTCGTCTTCGGCGTCTCTCGGTTTTGTATGCGGTTAACTAAACCGAACCCAAACGGTTACACGCGAAAAATTCCAAAACAGAAATAAATTTTATGCAAACGACTACGAAATTATTTTCCCTTTTAACGCTTAAAAATTTATGTAAGACTTTTTTTTAATTCCAAATGAACTTTTTAATGGCCGGCTTAGTCGCAATATTTTTTTGCTGAGTGTACAAATGCTTATAAACATGCTTCTGAGGCACGGTAAGCCCAGTCAGAGTAATAGCTTGCGCAGGGTGTTAGGCTGTGAGAGGCGTAGTGGATTGGAACAAAGAAGGTGAGCAGAGTGTGAAGAGTTGCTAGTTGCGGGTGGTGATGATGCGCCTCTCGGCTCTGCTTGCGTTTTGGGGCCTTGGTTTTAATATGTATGGACAAAAGCTACAACAACAAAAAAGAGAAAAACAGCCTCATTTAGTGCGGATAGCAACCGAAAATGCACTCGTGTTGCAGTTGCTGTAGCAATTGTTATTGCTATTATTGTTTTTGTTCTTGTTACTGTGCACAAATCGAAGTCGTCGTCGTCGTCGACGTTGCATTTTGGTTTTGTGAATTTGCTTGAGCGAGTAATTTATATTCGCTTCATGTTGTGGTTTTCCTTTTGTAGTCGTTTTTCTTCTTGTTTTTGTGAAGTTTGCTTCTGTTGCTGTTGTTGTTGTTATTCGCTAGCGCGCAATTTACTCTTGCTTATTTGTTGCAATCATCGTCGTTGGTCGTATTCAATATTATTGTTGCTGGTTTTATTTCTGCCGTTGTTTTTGTTAGGTTTGTTGGGTTCAAGTTCAAAGTGTGTGTTCGTGTTCGTTCTCAAATAGAGTTGCCTACCTCACACCCGTTTGAATTAATTTTACAATAATAAACATATTAACAAAAAATATTTTTTCACAGCCATTATTTTTTAAAACTTTACCGTAAACGTGTGACAAAAAACTTGAAAACCTTATATATTATAATTTTACCAATGTTACCTTTTTTGTTAGCATAGCAAAAGTTTCACTTGTGTAAGTGTGCTTTTAGTTCTATTGGTAAAATTAAAATATGTCAACATTTCGAGACCTTAGTCGAAAAAAACCGTAGCTAGAACGAAGATAACAGTTATTTTTTCTTAGAAAATGAAAGTTTGTCATTAAATAAAATTTAGATACAGCGTTCTTTCTCGGTTTGTAGTCAATTGTGTTCAATTTGTTTAGAAGATTTAATATTTTTGGCTTCGATATCGAAAATATATAAAAATAAGCCTAACATGGCAATTTGTTTTTAAAATAAGTTTACTACATCAAAGCATATTTCCGTTTGTCACATTGGCAGCAATTCCAAAACACAATTTAATAAAACAAAATTATTTGCAAGACAGCGCTTTAAAGTTCAATAAGAGCTTATTTATTCAATTATACTCTTTACTGCGCTTACTTAATATTTACACAATTAACCAAGTTAACTATTGTCGGTCAAAACTTGGCAACTCTATTGCGAGCGAGCGAGCAACTGCTGTGTTAGTTTAGTTCAGTGTTGCAGTTTGTTTTTTTGTTTCTTTTTTTTTTAAGTTGAGTGAGGTCTTTTCCCGTCGACGGAGGGCAAAATGAAAATGTGTGTTTAATGATGGTAATCAATGTAATTTGAACAGGTTCATTGGGAGCACGGTTAATTTTGTCGAAAATGTAAATAAAATGTTGTTCAAATTACACGTTTGTGTTTGGTTTGATTGTGTTAGGTCGATGGAAAAGGTATATTATATATGTATTTATAAATATATACTTCAAAGTGGGCAAAATCTAAAATTTTATTCAAACAAAATTTCAGTTAGTAAGCCACAACTTCATCTCGTATAAAAATATTGACTGACCTTAGGGTTAAATAATATTCGAAACCAAAAAAGTTGCATCAAAAAAAAAATTTTTTTATTAAAAATATATTAACATGTTTAGTAGTAACTAAGACATCTGTAACTGTTTAAAATCAGTTTCAATTCATTTTGATAGTTTTCCAAAAATAATTGAATAAAAACATTTAAATTTTGTTCTCTCGTTTGGAACCACTTAATTAAGCAAATTAAGTAAAGTTCAGTTTTAACGATTTTGTAATTGAAATTTATGCCATTTCCATTAAAGAGAGTCAAGTCAAGTCAAACCAAACAAAGTCATCGTTGTCGTCGTTTTAGCGTAATCGCATAAAATAATTTAAACGAAAACTTTAGCGCTGCTAGCTGCGCTTTTTTGCTGCAACTAGTTTTGCAATATTGCAGTTAACTACTTCATGTCGTCGCTCCGTTCGGCACTAAGCCGTCGTTTCTTAAACAAATTACAAAAATAAGAAACCCAAAAACGGGGGGAGGGAAAAAAGAAACATCACTGCCAGCAGAGCACAAAAACAATTCAACTTTGTGCGCGCGCCCACACAATGTTCTATTTTTACGCTTTTTTTAACAACTTCACTTTGACTACTTTTCTTCTTATTTTATATTTTTTTGAGAACGCTTTTTAAGGATTACGACTTTTCTACAACTTCTGCTAGTACTATTTTTTTTGTGCTTGGTTTTCGGCGTCACCACCACTTTACTTGGCTCAGTGAGTGCATGTTTTCATAGCGACTTCTTCGGTTTTATTTTTCTTTTTATTTATATTTTTATGCGCTGCTTTTCTTCTATTTTTATTGCATTTTAAATTGACTTTTGTTGGCAAATGCCTTCAAATGTGATTTCTCAAAAAAATAAAAGAGTTGCGCATGCAGAGTTGAGTTCGAAACGTACCTTCGATTCGGTATATTAACAAAAACAAAAAGAACATAAAAAAACAACTAAGAAATTGGCATTTTGCAAATTTATGGATTTTGTAGTTTTGATTTATATACAAAAATGATGTGTTTCTATTTTTTTCCGTCATTTATTTGCACTTGGCATTTGGTGGAGCGGAGGTTTTCGCTTGTTAGGTGCTTAAGACTTTTAAATGAATTAAAATGGGCGAAAATAGTTTGAAGTGTGCAGTTATTTAAAATTGAGAATTTATGCGCAAATCGGTAGAATGCGGTCGCACAAAATAGAGTTGCCATTCCAATAAGAATTGTAGTAAAGTAGTGGATTATTTGCTTTGCGGTTTTAATGTAGAAATATGTCGATAATTTTTCCTTCTCAATAAATTATTATAAAAGAAAAAAGGTCAGCCATAAAATTTATTGTTTTTATGAAAAAATAGTTAAAAGAATGAAAGAAGTGTTTGCGTGTGTTTTTTAGCGAACTTGATAATATTGTCATCGTTTTATATAAGGCAACTAAACGTGCGCTAATAATGAATTTGTGGAAGAAGCACAAACGATTCAATAAGAGGGATACTCTGGTTCGGGTTCAGGGTTCGGACCGATTGGCGTAGTGAATGATGAAATACATCGTAGTAAATCTTAAATTTCCGTAGTAAAAAAATGCAAAAGTGTTTTAGAACGAAATATTTTTTTTGCTTTTTGCTTTTCCGTCTACTTTTTTCCAATAAAAAAAAAACGCATAACATTAACAAATAAAGAAGCTATTGTATACAATTTAAAAACTTTAAATCATAGTAGATTTCAGTTTAAGCGGAGTGCCGGAGTAGATTTTAAAATTTTTCGTAAAGCCTAGCAAATCTACTACGATCGGAGCAAGGTCCAAACACTGCTCGGGCTTTTTACACGTGAAGTTCGCTGCATATATAATTTGACATTTTCTTCAAAATAAAAAATTTATGAAATAAAATTTTTAATTGTTAAAAAAACATTTCTTTACGATTGCCCGGTGTGGTCGCTGACGTAATTATAAAAAAATATATAAAAAATTTTAAAAATTATAAAAAAGGGTCATAGTTGTATAATTTCTATTTTACATTTTGTTTTTTTCTTTTAAAATCAACAATAATTTCTTCAATACATTGTAAAATAACAAAAACTAACACGAAAAATATCTTTAATAAACACAATTTATTGCATACTTATAGTTAAGTAGTAGTAAAAGTGGAAAGCTGGTTAAAAATCTGTAAGTTTGTCAATGTTAAATTTGCTGTTTAATTATGGCAACAGTGATGAGTAAATATTTTCTCCGCCAATAAAGTTAAGTGCAAAGACGAGAAACCGAAAGAAAATTATAATACGGCAGCAATTAAAATCGCAGCCTCGTATGAAAAATTTAGTTTCGGCCCCGAACACACACAAAAACCAAACAAGGAATAATCTAAAACAAATATATTCAAATTAAACACGTAAAATACGTTGTGGAACAATTAAATATAAAAACAAAAACACGAAACAAACAAAACACACAATAAAAAAAAATATATATGAGCGTATTCAAATTCTCCTCCCCTTTACCTCTTTTCGCAAAATTCAGCTCCCCCACCCACTTCCACTCTCAGCTCTTTCAAACAACAGTTTTAAAATTTAAATTATAAAGTCGAGTGTCAAATCTCTCGAGATGCACAGCACATGCGAAATATGCAAAAAAAAAATTTTATTTCAAATTATTATTCAAAATTGCTTCGAACATGCGTTCGTCTGTATGTATGTATGTATGTCTGTCTGTTTGTTTACTTGTTCTTTCGTTTGTCCGTAATTAAAGCATCTTTCTTGCTCTGCTAAAGTCAGCAGCTCAGCTTGTTCGTTCGATTGCTATTAAACTGAGAGTGTATTGAGCCGAGTTTTAAATGAAAAGCGCGAGACGTCTCACTTTAAAATTAAAAACAACAAAGCTGTGAGAAGAGCACAAAAAACAGGAGGCACAAAAACAAAAACGCAGTAGTTTCGTATTCTGGTCTCGTGTGCAACGCTGCGATTTCACATACGTTTTTATTTTCTTTTATATTTCGTTCATTTGGTTAACATATTTTTTTTAATTTTAAAATGCTGCGCTCGAATTTATTAATTTAAATGTTTTTCCTATTGAATATGCAATTTCTTGTTTTTCTGTGTAAAATCACTAGTTTAATGAAATTCGTAAAAGTTGTATAAAATATAAGGCAGAGATTCGGTTAAGATGTAACATTCAAGACAATTTATTTCGAGCAATACTGACCTAAGTTAACAATTTCAAAATAATTATTTGAGCGACGGGTCCGTTAGAGTTTAAAAATAAATAAACAGTGTTGTAGCATGACAAAACTAAAACAGCATAATTTATATTTGATATTTCAAAAGAAAAAAATATCAATGATAAAATAATGCAATAAATTTAACTGTTTATCAACACTGTTCGCACAGCAAAAGCTTTCTTCAACTCTCACTTTTAATGAAAAATGCAAGAGCGCAATAGAGCTCTTAATAATTTTGCAATAAAAAAATCCACTCTCTGTTTCTTGTTCAAACATTCCAATGACTCCCCCACTCAATTCCATATCGTTTCGGAGAACAAAACTCAAAATAGCCGCAAGAAAGAGACAATGCCATATTTTAACTTCTTAGTGCACTCTTTCCGTCTTAACTATGTTTTATCAAGCGAAAATGAGATCAACATAGAAACACTTACCTCATACAATACAGCAGCGCAGCTCTTCGCACCAATGCAAGAAATTCGATCAACGAGCGGAACGAGCAAACGAATAAAAGAGCGAGCAAAGGTGCTTGCGAAAAAAGTAGTGTATATTTTTCTACCCGTCCGAATGAAAAAAAGTTTTCAATTTGAGCGCAGAACAAACACAATCAAACGCGTTTGAAGACGATTTCTATAATTTATGCACAATTTTTTTATAGTTTAAATACACGCACTTTTTCGTTATACAGCATTACAATGTTAATTGATTTATACGACAATACGGCGCAAACAAGCACTGTTCACATTAAACAGTGTTGCCACCTTTGATTTTAAACGCGAATACTGCGTGCGGTCGATTGCAACGCGTTTTCTTGTAATAGTCTGCTTTGTTGCTTTTTTAAAATCGAAATCACTTTTTTCGCTCTCTTGCAATTCGCTTACAAAAGTTCTTCAACTTAAGCGCTCTTAACAAGCGGCAACGTTGACGACTGAAGACAGACTGGCAAATGATTTTTTGGCAACGCCGTTAAGAGCTGACTATAGCTGTCGCTCGCATTTTGTTTATGTGCGTGTGAGGGAGATGCATATTGGATATGTGCAAGAGCAGATCAGCTATAATAACTTCAGAGTTGCATTTATGTTTGAAAATGTTTAGTTTCTACTTCGAAAACAAGAACATATATCGAACTAAATCTGTCATTCTAGTCTGCTTTTTATATTTTATTCGTAAACAAACTTTTGCAAAATAAAATTAACTTTTTGGATACAATATTATAGTGTATTTTATAAATTTATTTGGTATTTTCTTTTATAAATACCAACGAATTCAACCAATTTTAACAAATACGATTGAGTTAGGTGCTGAGAAAAAGTTCTAACATGGATGTGGACAGCGTGGCTGATGTTATCTTCGTCATCGAAGCGACCGCAATAAACGGCGCCTACATTAACGAGCTGAAGAGCAACTACATTCTGCCGACACTGGAACACTTTACACAAGGTCCCATAGATGAGCGCGAATTTCTTATTTCCGAGCGCCATGCGACACAACAATACGGCATTGTGCTTTATCGAACCGCAGCTAATTTGCTGGAGCCGGCTTGTAGCACTTTTGGACCGTATGCGTCGCCGCAAAAGGTTATGGACACGATCGAACGACTGCCGCTGGTCGGTGGCGGCATGGAATCATGCGCGAATATGGCTGAAGGCTTTGCCACTGCACACAGCTGTTTCGACGACCTGAAGGAAATGCGTTCACGCCAAATGTTGGAGACGCAAAACGTCCAGAGACACTGCATACTCATTTGCAATAGCCCGCCTTACTCGCAGCCAGTGCTCGAGTGCTGGAAACATGCCGGAAAAACGGTCGAACAGTTGGCGGCGCTTTTTCACGAGCGCCAAATTAATTTATCGATTATTGCGCCGCGAAAAATGCCGGTTCTCTTCAAACTGTTTATGAAAGCGGATGCAGATCAGCCACTGACCGCAAAGAACTATGCTAAAAACATTCGTCACTTGGTGCTGTTAAAGGGCTATCATTTGAAGGAGCGTCCACCATCGCCAAATGCAAATAATGTTGGTGTGGGTGGCCCCATCGGTGTGCCACAAAATCAAATGGGCGCACCACCGTCTGGCAATCAGGCGCAACAGCAACAGCTGGGACCAATGCCGATGGATACCTCACAAGCGCCGCAATCTGCACAACAACTGCATCCAGGCGCTGGGGTCGGCGGTGGTGGTGGTGGCGGCGGCATGCCCGGCCAACAGTCGGTCGGACCACCAGTCGGCAGTGGTGCCGGTGTTGGCATGAATCCACAATTGTTGCAGCAGCAACAACAACAACAGGCGCAGCAGCAGCAACAACAGCAACAATTTGCCGCTCAACAGCAACAACAACAACAAAATCCTAATCAAAACCCTATGCAAAATCCAAATTTCCAACCGAATCCACAAAATCGTTGGCACTTTCCGCCTAATCAACAGCAGCAGCCGGGTCAGCCGCGTCCACCATTCATGGGAGGCGGCGGTCCGGGACCTGGCGGCATGGGTCCTGTTGGTCCCGGCGGTCCTGGCCCCATGGGCGGTGGTCCCGGACAACTTATGCCAGGACAGAATCCCAATTCAGCGCTAATTTCGCAGCTATCAGCGCCACCAAATCAAACGGTAAGTGATAAACATTTAACTCTTGTCGATTCAGTCCACTCCACCTATTTAGACGCCACTACTTTTGTTAGATCGTCAGAGGCCATAACTCAAACACAAAATTTCATATTTTTAGGAACAAGTTTAGCAGTTTATATTAAAAATGTATTTAAAATATAATTTGTGGTTTTGATCATATTTTCCAATCAAAAAATTAAAAATCTATTTCTCGATGTCTTTCGAATCCATTGTACCTATCAGAAAAGTGACCGAAACCGCAGAAAATATTTTTTTTTGGCCATTGTCCTAGACTGATGCCAATGGTAATATTTCTGGTTCTAGTCAAACTCTCATTGCCCGGTGGTAAATGGTGTCTAACAAAGCCCTACCCCTGAAGCGTATGCATACCAAATTCTAATGAAATCGATTCGTTGACATTAAATCTTAAAACCGATTTCAATAAATTTAAATGAAAACGGTTCCAAAAACCGTATTTTTTATAAAAAAAAAAAATCATATAATAAAAAATATTTATCATATTTGTCTTAATTATTCTAAACTCTACTTGTTCACTTTCATTGAGTTACTGTGATTTTAACAGTCTTCGAAGTGCTTCACAAAACCGTAATTTACATTACACTTACTTAAAACTCATTTTAAAATTCTACATGGCAAGCCTGATTTGAAATGCATAACAGTTAATTATATATAAAAATTTTGTTTTAATTATTTATACGTAAAAAAAAAATTACGGCAAAGCTGTATCACCAAAAAATTCAAAATAAAAATACAGTTAACTAAAAAACCAAGAATTTAATTTCCATAAAACAAGAATTTTATTCGAAAGCTCAATGGCGAAAGGAAAGATTCTCACACAAACGGCACCACAGCCCAATATTCAAAATAAATGTCCACTTCCAAACTCAAACGAAACCGTTCTCCGAAGGCACTCCTATTCCTGGCGTAACAGAAAGTACGCTCCCCTCTGGAACGATCCGGATAAAATTAAAATTTCAAGTTATTTACCAGAGTCAAATTTGAACACGAATAGTGCAAAATCAGATAATGTTGGTAAAAACAGTATAACTACTTACAACTTTTTGACAAATTCAATGTGTTCGCTGGAGGAATCCATTTTAGATACAGATATGGGATCATCTTTGGACTCATCATGGATTACTGATAATTCCAGTATAAATTCGTCATTATTATCGGGTCCGTCTGTTTTGTCACCATGCCTCAAACCTTCTGTGACTTTTAAAGAACTTCAAGTAGCTACTAAGGATAAGTCAAAAGCGATGTCAGACCTAAGTGAACAGGCTAAAGAAAAACCTTTGACTCCTGTAAAACAAAAGACTTTGACTCTGGTAGAACAAAAACCAGCGGTAACAAATGAGGAGACTCAGACAGAGTCGACACAGGAAAAAACACTAGTTGATAAATTCCAAAATTTCGCAATATCGGATGACGGTGTGACGCACCGAAGAGCCTGGCAAAAGCTGGAAAATCTCAAAACCCAGGAGTCTAACGAAAAAAAAAGTCGCGGTTGCAACATAATTATCAACGGTCTCAAGGCCAAAACTAGTAAAGCGGCTATAACCGAATTCACCGAACTATGCAAGAAGTATCTAAAGATCAACGTCAATATCAAAGACGTTACGTGTATGCCAGTAGGCAGATACATAACATATATTTTTAAGCTTGATTCAGCGCATCAAGCCGATATAATATTAGCGGCAAGCAAACAACTCGATGGCACAAAGTTCTCTATTCAGCCTGATAATACGGACATCAGCTATGAGCTGCAGTAATCGGGACAATAATCTTTATATATATAAAAATAAATGTTTCTTTTTTTGTAAAACTAAGTATTATATATTAAACTATAAACAAATATTCGATTATTTCGACTGGAATTTCTCCGGATCAGAAGTACAATAAAACTCCGAAATTCACTTTCAGTATATTTTTATGGACCTAAGTAAGTTCCCTTTTTTTTAATAATTATAAACATTTATTAACAGCTCAGACTAACAGACTACCAGACCCGGGGATCACAGAAAATACAAAATTAATTCTTTTTTTTTCTAAAATTTACCTAAATTCTAGGTAAATCCCATGCTGAATCAGCAGCAGCAACAATTACAGCAACAACAGCAAATGCGCCTGCAAATGATGAATCAACAACAGCAGCAACAATTGCAACAACAACAACAATTGCAACAGCAACAACAAATGCAACAACAACAACAACAGCAGCAGCAGCAACAAAATCAAAATCAACAACAGCAACAGCAGCAACAAGGCATGAATGTACCCGGAGGCCCACAAGGTGGTCCCGGACCTTCCACTTCATCTTCCGTCGGTGGCATTGGCCCGCAACAAAATCCCACTGGTGGCCCCGGTACCAGCGGAGGTCCATTACCGCCCGTTGCCGGCTCCTCTAACGCACCCGATCAAACGGTTATGCGCGATCGTGAAAAAATCTGGACGGGCACACTCGAATGGATCGAAAAGACGAAACCGGATCAACAGAAAATCGCACGCACCCTACAATGTACCGTTACGACCAACATCAAAGATGGTGAACCCGAAATCAAGGCTGACAATTGGCCACCTAAACTACTGATGCAACTCATGCCCAAACACCTTGTCGGCAACATTGGTGGCCAGTTTCTTAAAGACTCAAAAATGGTTGTTTTTCGTCCGACACCTTGCGATGCGCTCGAAGCACTCTCCAAAGTCATGACAACTGGTTTTGCTGGCTGTGTTCATTATACAACAGCACCGAATATGCCCGCATGTGATATTAAGGTTTTGATACTTTTGTACACCGCCGAGAAGAACGCCTTCCTCGGATTTATACCCAACAATCAGTCGATGTTTGTTGAGCGTTTGCGTAAGGTTATCCAGCAAAAACAGTCGATGGGACAGCAGCAGACAGCGGGCGGCAGTAATATGCAGCAGCAGCAACAACAACAACAGCAACAACAGCAGCAGCAGCAGCAGCAGCAGCAACAACAACAGCAGCAGCAGCAACAACAGCAACAACAAATGCAAAATCCCATGGGCGGTAAGTTGACAAACAAAATATCTAGAAGGTGGTTTTTAGTTTTGGTCAAGATTTTACTGACCACACTTAAAAAATATTACTAGATAAAATAGTTTTCAAAATAAATTTTTTTTAACATTTATAGGGCAAATGCAAGGTGCTATGCCACATGGTGGAATTGGTGGGCTACAACAACCACAGCAACAACAACAAAAACCGACAGCCATGGATGTACAACAACAAATGCAGCAACAGCAACAACATCAGCAACAAGAACAACAACAACAACAACCGCAACATTCTTACTCTCAATACGCACAGCAAATGAACATGCAACAACAAATGGGTGGTCCCGGTGGTCCAATGTCTGGCGGCGGTGGTGGTGGCGGAGTTGGCGTTGGGCAAGGCGGCGGTATTCCTGGTGGTCCACTTTCGGATCAAATGGGCGGTGGTGGTCCTGGCGGCGGCGGTGGCGGTGTACCCATGCAACATCAAATGTCAATGCTGCAACAGCAGCGTATGCCAATGGTTGGACCGAATGCACAACAACAGCAACAGCAAATGCAACAAGTTCCACCACATGCTGCGGCTGCTATGCAACAACAGCAGCAACGCATGGTCCGTCCGATGATGAGCAACAATCCCGGCTTACGTCACTTGCTGCAACAGCAAACAACGCCGGGTAATCAATTTCGTCCACAAATGGGCGGTGGCGGTCCTGTAGGCGGTGGTGGTCCCATGGGTGGCGGCGGCCCAATGGGACCCAATCGTCCATTCGATGAAACTAATTTTGATTTCATGTAATTTGAAGATCATTTTCAAAGTAGCGCTGGAATGAATTTGGGCATGTTTAAAAGAAATTTTTGTGCATTGCAAGTTCGCTCGTTACAACTATAACAATTTGACGAAACACTTTAACTTGACTTAAGCTAAATTTAAGTTTTATAATTTCCATATACAACCATTTCCAACCTTTGTGTCTGTCTTATCAGTTAATACAAATACTTTTCATTTTAAAAATAACTCAAAAGTTGAATTAAAATTTTTTTAATCTTTTACATTTCACTATTTTTAGATAAATATGTTTAAATTCAAGCCGACTAAAGAAACTCAAGTTTTTATAAACATTTTTAACATAATTCAATTGAAATAAACTAAATTTATTTGTTCGATTCAAGCGTATTTGTTAAAAATATTAAGAATAAATTAAATGTTTTTTATTTAAATGCTTTTTAAATTTTATTCACACAAAAAAGAAAACCAGAATTTTAAATGTTTATAAATAATTATAGAAAATTTGTATCAAAATAACCGAAACTTATTTTCACAAGTAAAGCGTATTTTTCAATATATTTATATTATTAAATATTTAAAATTGTCTTCAAAACATTATTTGGCAATAAAATGACATTTTGTAATCACGAATTATAAAACTGGTTAAGAGTTTTCGTTTAGAATATGCAAGACTAAAGTTGCCATAGAAAAGAGAAGCGTAAATTTGTATCGGACATGGTTTATTTTCATGTTAATTAAAACGAAAAACTAAAGTTTCATTTTGGAGCGATATTTGTCGATGCCTTCGACGATAACTGCAAAGATGCAGTGGCTCGCAACCAACACTTTAACCAGCTATAATAACTAAAGTAAAATCGATATCAAAATTATATAAATGCAGATTGTTAGTCTAATGTTTTACCTTATCAAATATGATTTCATTTATTTTTTATGTTCTTTTAACATTTTATAACAATTAAAAACGAAAATAGAAACCAAAAACAATGTCGCAGCTTATTTCAACCAGTTACAATAAATACAATTTTTAAGTTAAGTTTATGGTAAAAAATTTTTTTTTAATGTTTGGTATGATCATCCTTCTGGTATACAATATAATCAATTGAGCATCTTTGGCATGGATTCAACCAGCTTTTGGAACACTTCTGTCGTAATTTTGAATTTTTTTGTTGATATTTTACGTTTTTAAATGTTTGTATTCAAAATGGCCTGCAATCACTCTCATTGGTGAAATGGGTGGATTGAGTAACTGGACAACGCAGTACCGGTATACTTATTAGGTGTACAAATAAGTTTCCGCCGTTTTGAGAAAGATGGCGTGGCACGAGGTTTACGTTGGAATTCGCAGATGGTAACCTACTTGAAAATTAGTTTGTTTATTCCAGAACAATATAACCTTATCATGTTATTAAGTTCGCATTAGCATCCTATATTTTTCTTCATCTAAAAATGTCTCAATTTGAGCCAACTGAGTGTCATATGCGGGAACTTTTAATTTATTTTTTTAATTTAAAAAAATCTGCTGCTGAGTCGCATCGATTGCTCGTAGAAGCATATGATGAGGATGCTTTGAGTGAGAGAACATGTCGTGAGTGGTTTCAAAAATTTAAAAAAGGTGATTTTGACATAAAAGACAAAGATCCAGTGGAAGGCCGAAAATTTACGAGGATGCAGATTTGGAGAAATTATTGGGTGAAGATTCGTCTCAAACACAAAAGGAACTTGCACTTAGTTTAGAAGTCACTCAGCAAGCAGTCTCACATCGTTTAAAATCGGGTAAATATTATTTTATTAACAAAAAACGGCGGAAACTTATTTGTACACCTAATATATTGTCCGAAATATCCGGAAAACCCAAAACTATCGGCACCAAAAGTAGCCAGTGAAGTGGAGACAGAGTTGAGTCAGTTATGCTATTTTCTTTTATATCTATGGAACCCAACCCCGTCAACTTTAATCCAAAAAGGTGTTGCTGCACTTTGAAAATAAGACAAACATTTTTTAAACACCAATAATATTTTAAATAAAGTCGATGGAGTTGTCCAATCGTAGCTTTAATCTAAAATAAAAACTACATACTCAGAGTCCAGTTTCACAAACTTTTAACTTTATTTACAGTTAATTATATCGACAATTTCGGAAACGGTCGATCAAACAATAGTTTCCCCAACGTAGCGTTACCACCGCCCAACGCCCCAGTACTGCCCACAGCGACGGCGCCATTGAGACCACCCTCAGGCGTTACCGAACTTCTTACAAGCTCCCGCAAACTTGCCGATATTTTGGCTGTCTTGGTAAGCGCCTCATTGCGTCGTTGACGATTCTCGACAAAGCGCTGCGACTTTGTACGTTTCCGGCTAATATGTTCTTTCAGCTCTTCGCGCTTATGCAGCTCAAACTGCTGCGCCTCGCGCCATTTCTCCTCGTGCAACAGCTGTTCGATGTAGTTGTCGTAGCGCAGACGCTTCAAATAACTATCGAGCATTTGTGTGCGTACGATATCGGCGCGCTGCAAACGCTCAGTTAAACGCTGACAGATGCCATGCTTGCGCAGTGTATCGTCGAGATGCTGTTCCTCCTGCTGAATATTGACCGCCTCGCTTTTGCGCAGCTCATCGCATCGTCGTTGACACAACAATATATCGCGTTCGACGCGTATGCTCGCCAGACGTCGTTTCGTTCGTTCGTCTTTTTGCTGTAGCGAGGCGCGCAAACGTTGCAGCTCAGCGAGATCACGTTGCGCGATCTCATTGAGACGCGCCTTAGTTAGCAGATAGTCCTGGAATTGCTTGTCGCGCACGGCAAGCTTGTACTCTTCCATCTGTTCACATTTAAGCAGTTCACGTTCATAGCGTTCATTTTCCCAGAATTTGCGAGCCAACCAGGCGTTTTCCTTCGCCAAAGCTTGTTCCGAACGTTTCGTGGCCATGCGATTTAGAATACGCTTGTCGTGTGTAGGCACCTGCTTAAAGGCCTGACGCACGACCGGCGCCAGACAGAGATTGGCCATGGAATCGCAAAGTTTAAGCGGTGCTAGAGACGATGTCGGAATGTCTTTGGAGCACATCGGTTTCTCGTCTTCTTGTGTCGACAATGACAGTGGTTGATCTAACTTATCATGATTTGAATTTTGCCAAGGCGATGGTGTCGGCAGAGTTTTATTGGAAGTTCTAGTATTGGCTTTACTCCTACCCATAATTTCTAGTTGCGGTTTATCATCTAATGACGAGAGTAATTCTTGCAGGATCTTACAGTCACGCGTATAATACGTTGAGAGTTCGGATAATTGCGGAGGACTGCGTATGCTGTTTGCGCTTTTCGAACGCTTTAAAAACGAAACTTTTGCGCGTTTATCCTCTGGCAGGGGACTTGCACTTGTACTCTTACTCTTTGTGGATAGTGGTGGAGTTGCTGGGGTATTGCAGTGTCTTGTTTTGGAAGCGCTTTTCCTCTTCTTCACTTTGACCTTCCTTTTGTTGCTTGTGTTGGCACTATCCTTACAATTGCTGTTGTTATTGTTGCCATCATGTCGCTGCTGTGTCCTTGACGCTGTTATATCACAATTAATTTTATCGCTTTCATCCAATTCTGTTGCTGTCTCGACTCTCGAACGTCTGCGATTTTGTTCTTCCACCACCAAACTCGGTTCGCTACTCCGATGCGAACTGTAACAATCACAGTGACATAGCTCACAACAACTATCGCTCAATGTTAATCGTTCCAGCTCCTCCAGCAAGCGCAGATGTTCTTCCTTACGTGTTTCGCTATGCGAATAACGCTTCTTTGAAGACATCGTCGCTTTGCGTTCGTTAATTCGAAACGTCCTTCCTTTCGATTTCACTGCAATTTCATATGGCCTCCATCATTGTTGTTGTTGTTGGTTGATGGGATTTTTTTCTTTCTTTTAAGCTTCTTGTATCCAGTTTTACGATCTGGGTCAATGGTTAAACTTTTAAGTAGTCCACGTTGTCGTTCAACGTTTGTTTTCACTTTGTCCATTTGTTGTAGTGGTACTAACTACTACGTAAACCAGAGAAACGGGACATTCCATTAGGTCGGTCACTTTGTTTACCTCGTATTGATTGTTGCCGTAGTTACCGTTACACTAGTTTGGCATTTGCCTAAAGCAGTTTTGGTTGGAATTTCAGTCGAGGTATTTTTATACGTAGGTAATCCTTGTTTTTCATACTTTATCCTAATTCCATTCTAATTGTTTTAACGTGTTCCAGATTATTACCGTCATTTATTGCATGATGTGAGTTGAGAGTATTTATGACGTGGTACCAGAGGGCTACAAGGTCACGTTTCCTCACGTTATCCGGACACAACATTAATAATAATTTTAGAAGGCAATACGAAATCGACTTCTCTTGGTTGAATCTTATTTCCAAATACCAAAGTTTAAAAAAAGTAAATTTTGTAGTTTTAAAATATATATGTATCTATCCATGGTCATGATATATTACTATGCAGTATAGATCGGAAAGTTACTCCCCATGTGTTAATATTCGGCTTGAATCGGAATCACAAAAATTTGCTATTATTAGCGTTCCATATTCCAATAACAGAAGTTTCTCCTATTCCCGAGTCAGATTTCAGAATAAAGAAAATATGATGAAACATTATCGACTTGTAATAAAGTAGACAACATAACTTATCTTAATTCAGAAAATTGTTTTCAAATGTTTATTTGTTCTTGGCTTGATGTCTACACTCCGCTTGGACCCTAAATAATACATTTTTTTAATATAATTAAATGTTTGCAATACCTTGAATTTTAAAATCAATGTTCAATTAGCGGAAAGGATCTTGATATTTGCGCCCATGCAGAAAAACATTGGTCTATATAACTAACTCAATGTAGCTTAGTTTTATAGGCCGAGAAATCTCAATGTCGTAGTAGAGACTGTATAGAGTAAAAATATGAAGTAGAATTTAATTAATTTACTTTGTTTAAACTATTTAAAAAAAAAACGTATTTTAATTGATGCAAACGCTTATCGTTTACTGTGACTGTGACGATTATTGTGCCGACTACTGTGACTGGGACAAAAATTCAAAAGAAGAAGCAGATATCATACCGGTGGCAAAATAAATCCAATTCGATTAGCTGATAAAAATTAGAAAACAAAGTCAGGAAAATGGTGCGCGTTGGCCTGCAAATATCCGCAACACTCGAAAACATCGATGAACTGCAAACCAATCATCCGGACTATGCGTTCTTTATTAAAATCACCTGCACCAATTGCGGCGAAACATCGGAAAAGTGGCACGACATTACCGAATCGGAGCGCACCCAGCACGACACCCGCAATCCGGATGGATTTAATTTCTACATGAAATGCAAGATGTGCAGTCGAGAAAACACCATCGATGTGGTGGAGAAATCCAATGGTATATCTTTATACTAACACTCTAAACTGGTTATACTAATACGCACTTTGCTTGCAGCGCCCTACACGCAGGATGATTCGGGTCAATTCAAAACCATCGCGATCTTTGATTGTCGCGGCGCCGAACCAGTTGACTTTTCGCCACGCGCCGGTTGGATTGTACGCTCAGCGGAAAATGGCCAAACATTTGACAATGTCGATTTGTCCGAAGACGATTGGGTGGAGTACGATCAGAAGAACAAGGAGTCTGTGGGCGTGTATGAGTTTGCATCGAAATTTGTCAAATTGAAGAAATAAGTAAGAATCTCCTTCTGACTGAAGCGAGTAGTTGCGGCGTAAAACTGATATTCTTCAAAACAAAAAATAAACTTGCCTGACTTTAGTTGCGTGCCATAATTTTGGCGAGCTATAAATATAAACATTTATATAGTTCTAATTTCTTTAAATAGTTTTTTATAAATTTCATTGTTTATAAAATAATTATTTTTGATTTTTTAACATAAAAAAGCTTTTTTATTAAAAACGAGAAAGATCTTTTTTTCTAATATAAAATTAAAAATCCTTTTTTTCTATAAGTTCTTGCAACGTGTTCTTAAATGTAACGAATTTGAAGCATTTTATAAAAAAAAATACTGTATATGTTTAATTGAGAATAAAAACCATTGCGATATTATTGATGTATTTGTGTATCTCCTACCTTTAAAAATGTCACTTTAGATAAGAGTTCTCAGATGTCAGAACAAAAAACGACTTCATTGGCAGTTATCAGGAACCGACAGATTTATTCTAGATCGAACTGTAGTTTTTTTGTTTGCCTTTTATTCTTTTTCAAAACTTGATTCTTGAATCTTAAAAACAAAACAACAAAAATAAAACAAAATTAAACTTCAAATGATTATGTTAATTTATTTTTAATATTTAGTCAGCGATTTTTGTAACAAATTCCACTTTTGTTGTAGTAATTAAAATCTTAGGTAACTACACTTAAAGTGCAGCGTAGTTTAATGACATAGTAATGACAAAAAAATGTAAAAAAAAAACTGGCGCAATTAATGAAAATTTACGACAACATTCAATATTTAACATCAAAAAGAAAACTCAAGCAAAGTCTATTACCAAAAAACGTATGCGTCCATACGTTTGTATACATATATAAAATAGTTAACGCTAATGATAAAATTTAAAATTAATTAGGAAAGTTACAAAAAGAAACATATTAAGAGTCAATAAGAAAAATATATCAAAACAGACGGTCCACTTCTCGTTTTAAAAAACAGTTTTCAAATTAAATTAATTGAATTAATTTAATCTCGAAAAGCGAGTGCAAAGGCAACTTATTTAATAAATTAGTATCGCGTTAAAATGTAAGTCCAGCACACATTTGTTTAATTCCCCAGCGAACCCAGTGGCGTCCAGTCTTAGCCAAAGGTAGACAAAACTGTATTAATTTAAACATACATACATATATGAAAGTTAAATAAAGTTTTCATAGAGCATTGAACTCAAATTTGTAGTGAAACAAAAGTTATGCTGCGACAAAAGTACAAGTACACGAAGATGATACGCCGGCAATTTTTCGTTTTCTTTTAAAAAAAATCACAATTCACCCATTGTCCAAAAATAAAATTGTACACCCGAGAAATTTAGAACTTTCTCGAGGCATACATAAATATTAATATCGAAAAAATACATTTAAGTTTGAATTTTACAATAAAAAAAACAAAAACTAATTTGCCGACCAAAAATAAAGCTTAAAAAAATTATTCAGTTTGATTTTTAGTCTACAGCTTATAAAGCCACATATTTGCTCCACCGGGGATTGTAAGTCTGTTTGGATGTGTGTATGTGTGTTTATGTGGCTAGTTGCAGTGTGTATATGTATGATATTTTGTTTAATTAAATCTCCAAGTTCCCTACTAGCTACATGTGTAAATTCATTGTCATCGTATATATATTTTTATTCACTTTTTGGATGGCGACGTGGCGCTATGTAAGGCTTTCTTTATCAATTTAATTGCATTTATCTGCGACAATGGGAAAACGTACAACGCGTATCTCATTGCCGTAATCGCAGACGACGGAATCGCACGCAAGCATCATGCTCTTCGGACAGAGTTGCAAATTGGCGCAGTCCAGTTTAACTTCGCGCGCCGGTTCACCCGTGCGCACGTCCCACACAATCAGCGAACCTGTGTAGAATTAAAATACAATTAATTTTAAAATAAAGTCAAAATAAATACATTAATACTTAACAAATATCAATAAAATGAAGTGAATTTTAAATACAGAACTTACCCAATTTGCTCGTGACCAGCAGAGACGGTGTCAACATCAACAAACTGGAATATGCATTCGAAATGTTGATGGTGGTCAACAGATTACCTTGAAACCGTTCCCACACACAGATGCGCTCGTCGGTGCCCAGCGATATTACATAGCTGGGCGCACACGCCAGGCAACTGACAGCGCCATCGTGCGCCTGTATGTTGTACATGCAGGCGCCGGTAAAGAGATCCCAAACGCAGAGCAGCCCGTCCTGCGAACCGGATCCACCGGTGCCGGGCTGCCAACGATCGACAAAAAGGCACGTTATGGGGCCGCAGTGGCCGTGCAGCGTGTACTCCACATCTGTGTTATTGAGACTATACACCTGGAAAATATATTAAAAAACATTAACATTAATATGTTAACAAACATAATTGGGCAATTTAAAAAACTTAGTCAATATCAAAAAGCTTAAAATTCTTTTATAAAGCAGCAAAATTTTACAATTCATTGATAGTAACTACTACCCACTTTAAGTGTATGATCTTGACTGCCTGTAAAGACCATTCCATTGACGATCTCCATGCATGTGATGGGCTGTTGATGCGCCAAACGCACACTCTCCAGTGTGCATTTCATTTCCTCCTTGGCGGTTTTTTGATCGCCTCTCTGTTGTTGTTGCTGCTGCTGTTGGTGATGCATCAGACCAATGCTTCCCGTGGAACCGGTGCGAACGTGTGCTAAGTACGAGCGTTAAATTAAATTTAATAATCAATTTACAGAAAGATATGAAAAACTAACTTCTTCGATAGGCGGACGTAAAGCCCCAATCGATTTGTTTGCCTTTGTAGTACGTTTCCAGACGATAAAAGTCCAACCGTCCGCACAGTCGAGCCACAATAATACGATCGCCATTTAGATGTATGTGTGTTATGCCCTGATTACGTTTTGAGTCCTCGTGGTAGGCGCACTGAAAGAAACACATTTGATATAATTTTATTTTAATAAATTAATAGATGTCGAAGTGTTCCGTAAAGCTTCCACCCGCTTACCTTTAACACCCCGGCTGGTGTTTCCCACAGTTCGACACGACCATTGGCACAGCCGACTGCAATCAGATTATCAAAATAGTCCAAACACCAAATCGGAGAATTGTTTAATTTGCGCACCAACATTTGTCCATCATCACGCTGTGTTGCAATTTGCATATCGCAGCGATTTATTGTAGTTAGATTCTCACCGCTGCGCGCATCCCATACTTTAATCTGTCCCTTTAGACAGCAGCTAATGATATTGGCGCCATCCGAAACCAAACACTCGATGCGATGTTTATGCCCAGCGATCTGCGTCGGCACGCCCTCGAGTATTTGCTCGGTCTTCTGCGTAAATTCAGAAGATTCATTCCAACTCGAACGCCACTCTGCGTAGTTGCGCGTACAGATGCAACGATAGAAAACCACCATCGTATAGCAGAGCACAAAAATGCTAATGCAGCACAACATTATGGCGAAGAAAATCTCCATAGGCGATTTGGGAAAGAGTGGAGTACCGCCAGGCATTACCATTGGCGACTCACGATTCTCATCGTCACTGAAATCGAGCGGATCGAGGGCAGCGGCCAGCGCCTTCCATTGGAAATTCTGCACCAACTTCTCGTTAGGATTGCGTACGATTGCCGCCACTTCAGGTGTAATAGCGTGCGACAGCTTGATTGTGGGCAGCAGCGTAACGTAGCGTCCGCTTAGCGAAATGTTGTACTGTTTCATGATCGTTGACCAGTGAAAGTTCGAAAGAAAATAGTTAAGCTCAAAGTCCGGGTAGAGCAGACGTCTCATATCGGCGTCAGTTTCGTTGATTTGACCATCGGCACCTAAAGTGAGTAAACAATTATTTATTTTGATAACAAAAAGTAACGAAAAGCAAATTTTTATGATCCGTCTGAACATAAACATTTGCTGAGGTTTCGTATGGCGTGAGATCGATAAACCGAATTATTCGAAAATAGATTTATTGATAAATTTAAATTGAATCTTGAATTAAAAAATAGTTTTATACTAAAAAGATTCAGAATAAATTTGGAGTTCATTTATTAACACTCACCATCGTGTGCGCTATACGGCGAACTGCTTCCGCCACTACCAAAACGCTCATGGTCTCTGGCGCCATTTGCTGAAGCAGCGGAAGCGGCCACTGCAGCCGAGTGCAGCGCATATTGAACATTCGAAAAGAAACTCGAAACAGCGCCACGGCCTGCATCGACATTGCGCTGAAACTCATCCGTCGCATAGGCGGTACGATTTGCATCCATAATAAAAAGATTCTCCAGATAGCCAGAATTGTAAACAATGGAACAGATCCAAACACTCATCCAGACCATAAAGGCACGCTGAAAGAAACGTGTACGAGCCCAAAAGTTCACCAATTTCAAGCGTTTCGGT
Source organism: Suillia variegata (assembly GCA_949127995.1). Lineage (NCBI taxonomy): Eukaryota > Metazoa > Arthropoda > Insecta > Diptera > Heleomyzidae > Suillia > Suillia variegata. The sequence goes on from OX421842.1 coordinate 7,992,488, forward strand.
ATGCTTTGCTGCTGTTGTTGTCCGGCAGCATTTAAAGCGATAGACGAACGTTTGGGCATGTCCGGGGTAACGGCACCACTTGGATGCGCATTCAAATCGGCAAAAGCAAGCTTCGGATGCGATTGCGAACGATGAAAGACACCCTGAAAAGGTGGTGGTGATGAAAAGACACCCGGCGGCGATGGATTAGACGAATTAATACCGCCAGCGGCATTCGAAAAAAAACGAAATTCGCTGCGTCCATTATTGAGTAGGCCATATGAGGAATTTGTCGAATTAGTTGTCGACGTATAGCTAAGCATCATTTTGGGCAAATGTTTCGCCTCCATCGTGTACTCGATGCGTTTAATATTCATCGCCAGAATCGTAGAGAAAAGCAACATTTGCAGCATAAAATCGGAAAGAAGTCCGACAATTGCAAAGACGCAAAATTCTTGTATAACCGGCACAAATGTGGCCAAGCCAATGGTTAGTATAGTAATTTCAGTCATCAGCGTCTTGGAGATGTGCCAGCCCTCTTTGCTGAGCGCCTGCGCAACGCGTATTTTCACATCAAATGTTTCGTCGGTGGAGACGACGCTTTTCGTGATGACCAAACAATTCTCGAGACCAACGAGTACCACTAAATATGGAAAAATATCCTTCGACTGTAGGCTAATGGTTAGGCCAAAGAAAAAGCATAAGCCCAGCGACATGACGAGACTGCCGAGCACAGTGACAACGGAGCAGAGTGCCAATAGAAAACGCGAACGTATGACATCAATTTTGCGTACCGAAAAATAAACATAGGTAAAGAGTAGCACAAAGGCAATGGAGAGCGGTAAAAATTCAAGCATTTTAAATTCGCCCGGATAGAAGATGTACGTAATCGAGGATTTTTCTTCGCGTTGGTGCGTTGTGGCCGATGGACCGCCACTATTGATAACAGGCGGCGGATAATGATGAAGTAGTTTTTCCTTGAGTGTCTTTAAATACTCCTTGTCGTTTTGCTTTAGTATCAGCGTAATTGCGTACTGAATGATCCGCGTGCGTGCTCGTAATGGATAACGTTTAAAGCCGGTATCCTGCATTGGCAAGCCGAAGAGCATTTCGGCCGTTGAGACTTTGGATTTTTGTAGATTCTGTATGAAGGAAAAAGAAAAGTTGCGGTCAATTATGTTGTCAATAAAAAATAAAGAAAATAAAATCTTATAAAATATTTATTAAGATCTGCATCCTTTTATTAAAAAAACAACAAATAATAAAAAGTATTAGTTAAAATGGTTTTGCAGAAAAAAATTATTTGTTATTATCTAGTTACTGCGCTAAATAATTATCATAAATTATTTTGCACAATCTAATATTAAAACAATATACAAAATCTTATATTTCGAACTTGATATGCTACGAAATATCAAAGTGCAGAATCACTTTGTTGCTCAAAAAATGCTACTTTCGAACTTCAATATTGTTTTAAAATTATAAAAAATGCTTTTCAAATTTTAATTCATTAGAAAAACTTTATAAATTATCAAATCATTTAATAAATGTTAGTTTTTTAAAGGCATTTCGAAGATCAAACATAAATTTGTTTAATCTTTAAGGCAAGTATTCAAAAGTAATCGAACGAATTTTTTCTTATATTGAATTCAAATAAAGAAAAATTTCGGTCTAAAAGCTAACATATAAAAAACTAAAATTTCTATTGCGTTGTGACAAGTATTTAGTGATTTGCAAACGATTTTTTATTGTTCATTACAATGCGCTGCCAAAAGAAGACCCTGTGCATAATGCACATCCGTAATAGAATACTTCAAAACGAAATCGAAAAAACAAAACAAATAAAAGAAAAAAACGCATCGAGCGCGTGGCTGTCATGTCGAACTGTATTTAAGAAATTTCAAATTACAAAATAGAAATAAACAAAAGTGATTGCATCAAAGTAACCAACGACAACGCGTCAAGCCAAATGAGAACAAAAAACAGCAATAAAAGGCAAAATAAAATCACATTTAGCACATTTGTTTGAGAGACCAGCACACAAACAACACTAACTTATGTCAACAATTTAAATTCTGATCTTTGAAAGCACATAAAACAAATACAACAAGTCAACCAGACTAATGACTCACACCAGAGTGCTAAAAATGGTTAGACAAAACAAATAAAAAACAATAATGCTAAAAAGAACAGAAAGTGAGTTATCAACACAAACAATAAAACAAAAATAGAAGAAAAAAACGTGCGAATACGTGGCCTTTGAGAGCGTACATCCACTACTATCTATAACGCCCTACGAAATTATGTTAAAAAATGGCCAAAGATTTGTTGGTTCACGTTTGGAGTCAATCAATATTCAAATAGTACCCTAGCCCAATTATCAAAATTGAATCAAACAATTAAATACAATATTACACGATTTCGACAGAAATATATGATACGATTTTTTTTCGTTTTTTGTTTATATATCAAAATTGTGTGCTTAATATTGCTATCAATTTCTTTTAAATTTAATTACCATGACATTCGCCTTATTAAGACTTGTTAACGGAATATTGCATATGGATTAATTTAGTTAATTAAAAAAAAAACACTTGCTTACATGATACTGAAATATTGTATTCAAAATATTTGTATCCTTGGTGAAATTCTGTGCATTTTGCGCCCACAAATTCGCCGGCGACAGCACCAGACAATTGTATTCGGGAAAGATTTGTTCATTCTGCGAGCGCTTGACATTCTCCACGTGCAGACAGATCTTGTCCAGTGTGCGTTGGCTGTAATTGACAGAAAGAGACAATTTGTAAATACATAAATAAATCTGATTATCGTATACTAAAAATAGAAACATTGCGTTATTAATTCAATTTAATATAAATTGAGTGTGTCTCGCTGTCGCTTGCTTACTTCTCTTCGCTTTCATGATTGCGCACAATTTCGAGCAATTTAAAAACTTCATAAACAGGCGCACGAAATGCATCCATTAGCTGCATCTCCTCGGTCCAGGGCAATACGCTGGCACGCAGCGTTATCTGTTGCACATAGAGTATCGGTGAACTTTGCGCCCATGGAAAAGGCGGATCGTATGTCGAGACGTTATTCACATTGAAAATATTCTTGACGAGTGAATAGTTTCGCTCACCACCCTCGCCGAAAAGTGAGTATTTACCATCGAAGGGAAGCACAATTTTGGTAGGTATCGTGCCGGGTAGTGGAATATTGATGAGCGGGTAACTGGCGGAAGAGAAATGGGGAAATATAATAATAATAATTTAAAATAAAAATATTAAAAAAAAATCAGTTTGAATAAAATACGAGTATAAGAGTAATCAAAAAACTTTAAGGAAACAAAGTTTAAAACTTTAAAAAAATAAATATATTAAAAAAAAAGACAGTAACAAGATTGATTCCAATGTTTGAATAAATTCATAAAACTTTTTCAGCGTTTTCGGGAAATATGTCATAAATATCTAAGATTCGAAAAATAAATAAAAATACAAAATAATTCAACTTATTTAAAACTTGATTACTGCCTCGAAACCTTTTATATATGGAAAATAATAACAGCTGATTTCTATGAAACGTAAACAAGATACACGAGGCAAAAACAAGCACAAATGAATACAGGTAATAATTTTTAACTCAAGAAATATTACAAAGAAATATTTAAGAGCTTAGGCCGGAAAAAAAAAATTAAAATTACTTGATTAGGTGATTGTATTGTAAATGGAAACGAAAACGAAAACTAAATTCCGTGTATATATATATACATATATGTATGTACATAAGTTGTTAAAACCGTTTATTTTTAAATTTCGCTTAACCAACGTTAAGATTTAAAATAAAATAAAAATGTTCCCAGTTAACCCAGTTTCATAAAAACTTAAAATAAATGTCTTGCACTTATGTGTTTCAGTTAAGTGGGTTCGACTGTAGCTACAAATAACGAAGTACAAGAAAGTGTGAATAAATTTAATATTCAATTAACTTTTAGTTTTATATAAAATTTATGTTTAATGTGATACATATACTTAAGTAAATATGTTCAAGTTACAACTACATTTTCAACTACTTTTATATGGATGTAGGGCTTATGGCTTGTTCTTAATTAAGTTAATTTAAATGCTCAATGGTAGATACGAAATTCAAGATACTCAGACGTAACTAGAGAAAGAAATAAAAATGCTTTACAACTAGCTGAAAATTACCGTCATTAACTAAGTACAATAAATATTTAAATATAGTAATAATAGAATATAAAAATCGAAAATTGTGTAATTGAATCTATTTTAAATGTGTTGAGATTAAATAAATTGCATTTAATTAAAGCTAACCTTTAAATTATCAATAATGTCGACGTCAAATCGATTTTCGATTTTAGAATGTAGTTAATAATTTGAAAGGCATAACTTATCAGCCTTACATAATTTATTCTCGAATTCGTTTACTAGTCAAAGCGCCGCTGTCTGACGCCAAATAATATAAACAAAGTTTACAATTGCAAAAGTGTATATTTGAATGGCATTTGATACGCGATAGGCTTTTATTTCTTGTTGATAATCTGCTTGCGCTTGATAAGCCTCCAAGCTAAAATATCAATACATATAAAAAATTTTAACTATAGATGTACATACATTTTAAGCAAAACAAACAAAAATTCGTTTGGCAATTGACTCATATGCTAAAGCTGCAAAACCAAACGCAAAATATTTTAAGTCGACGACGGATTAAGTTGGCAACATAAGAAACACACGAAAATATATGCAAACGTCTTATCACGCAAGAGAGGCGGGCGCTTATCAGTAGCGGGGCTTTCTAACAGATGCAAGATTAGTTGAACTTGAAAACCTTTTGAAAACCAATACAAAAAATATATTTATTATTGATCAAAATACGCGTATAAACTAACTTCGGTGTGAGTGTAAACAACTGAAAGTATATACTTATTAATGTATATACAAACATCATATGTGTAGGCTACAAGAATTTAAGCCTCGATGATTGATTTTATCATAAAACTGACACTTGGCGCCTTGTTATATTTAAAAACGGAAGAATTTGCAGTAATTGTAATTTGAGTGGGTCTCGTTGCAAGAGAACTTTTCCAACATTATATATATATATATGTTAAGTAAATAAATTTAAATTGAATTAAATTAAATAAAAATGTGTCATTTACAAAAGAAAAAAACTAAAACCATAATCCTTATTTTCTTTATCAATAGTAAAATCTTTAATAAACAATACACAAAGGTGTAAGATAACTCCTAATGAGAGTAATATAATTAAAAAATATTTATAGAAATCAAGTAATAGTGTCATCCCAACTTTAAGCTAGCAGAAGAATATGTAGCCACATTTGTGGAGCTTAAATTTTAAAACCGACAAATCCATACAAAAAACGGTTTTAAGAAAAATACAAAAACGTGTTTACAACTTCGAATATAATTTAAAAAAAATACAAAAAAAACTGTCAAAAACACAATAAAATTTTTTTTTTTAAAAGTTTAGACTTTTTTTAATTCAACACCCAATTTTCGGATTTAAAAACTTATTAGATGATTTTTTAAAATTCTGAATATGGCGTCAGGAGGAAACTAACCTCAACTTTAATTATAATTAAAAAAAATCAATTGTTAAATCGTTCGTTTTTGTATAAAGATCCTCAACTATTTTGGCGTATTCTTTCTTTGTACGAATCTAACGTGCTTTTTTTTGCAGCCGAGCTGAGTCTCTTAAGCATACCAATACAACGCAGTAGGCAATAAAAAACACTTTTCTTAAGGTCTGGGTCTATTCTAGAAGTCCTGTTAAAAGCCTTTTAAAGGCTATCACAAAAGGATGACTTCCCTTTTGGTAGTTTCATGTCAAACGAAAGGATAGCTAGAATATATATTTTCTATAATTTCCGGCTTAATTTCTTAGCCAACAATATTTCTTATATTCGTGTTATAATATTTTGTTTGCGATAGCATACAAAGTTCCCAAAAATATTGCCATCGACAGGAAATAGCTTCTCGATAAGTGTCTAATATTATAACTAAGATTTATGATAAACAACACAGTTCAACATTATTTTCAATTGTATTTGTACTTAAATTAATTTCCACTTACCAGGAAAACAATATCGCCACAATGGCAATACTCGAGGCACAAGTCGGATAACTGGATAGGAAGAGACCATGTTTGTAGTAGAAATGTGAAACTGAATCGGGTAGGCCGGAAGAGGCGCGTTTATGCGACCCGCCCCCGCCGCCGCGCGCCGTATGAAAAGAGCCGCCGCTAGCTGCAGCAGATGAATTGCCGCCACCATCGGATGCGGCATCCGATAACGAGGGAGGCATGTACGTAGTAGGTTGATGATAAAGGCAAACAGAGAATCACTTTGTTGTTGTTTTTTTATTTGCCGCTTTTGCACTCCGAGTGGGTGGCAGCAGGCAACCACGAAACACAAAATGCAAAATTAACACAAGAAGCAGCCGATGAATACGTAGGAAGGAGGCGAATGAAGAAAAACGATTTTTTCTATTTTTAAGTTTTTTCTCAACACCTGTTTTTTATATTTTTTTGCAACGCTTGAATTTTCTTATTGGAATTTCGCGGAAAATCCGATTTGCATTTTTTTTTAAAATTACTTAAAAATAAATAAAATTACGCAATTTAAAACGAACTTTTTGTGGTTTTTGGTTTTTATTCTATGCGTTCGTTGTCTTTTTGCACATTTATTAATAGCGCCGATTTATTTGTTTGTTGTTGTTGGCTTTTTCTTACACACGATTTTGGTTTTGCCCTTTTTTGTTTTATTTATTGCATATTGATTTTATTTTTTGTTGCTGCGTTTTTCAATTGAATTTACCGTGGCGCAGCGCGTCTGTTGGCCGCGAATATTTTGATTTTTTGTCGCATGAATTACTTGTATTTTTTTGTCGGTCTTGTTTTACGACGTTCTCTGCTTTTTAAACGCTCTCTCTTCTTTTTGCGTGTGCTTGCTGCTTGCTATTCCATTTCACTATATTCTTTATTGCGTTTCTTTTTTCCCATTTCTATTAGTTTTTTTGTATTATTTTTGAGCTCGTTTGTTCGTTCTTTGCTTTGCTTTGATTTTATTATTTTTATTGTTATCAAATTATGACAACGCGCGCCGCTGTGATATTTTTAAATTATTATCAATTTAGCGGGCGGCTTGCATTTTGACCCCTCACGTTCCGCTCCCGTTTGGTTCTTTATATATATGTACAAATTCGCACTTTTCAATTGACTTTTTGACTTCTTTTTACATGCGCCTCGTCACTTGCTTGATTTTTTTTACTTTAAGATGTTTTTGCTGCTTCGGCGTGTTAAATTAACACTTTTTATTTCTTTTTATCGTCATTTAAATTAATTGTAAATTCCAATTACAATTTCTTTCTCTCCGACCAATTTTTTCGCACGTTTTTTTACACAACTTCTGTTCTTTTGTGGTTTTGCCTGCCAGTGCTGCCTAGTACAGTCGCTGAAATATGTCCCAACTCACACAAAATCGAATTTATATATATTCATAATTTAAATCCAGTTAGATTATAGTTGTGTTAATTACCTTGGTAAGAATTTACTTGACTGGCGAACGCTCCTTCGACCAAAAAAATATTGCAGAAATATCGGTAATTGCTTAAAAACACGATTGCAAAAAAAAAAATTTGCATGGTGGATTCCGGGGGTGAGTTAGCCCCCTTCAAAGTTGAGAAATAAATGGTGTTAGGTATGATAAAGTATATATTTAAATGATCAGGGCCGGATTTTGAGTTGATTTAACGATGTCCGTACGTCCGTCCGTCTGTCCCAGCGATAACAGCCGTATTCTATGAGCTATCGACCTGAAATTTGGTATGCAAGCTCCTTTTTCCTAAGTTATAAGATGGGCTAAATCGGATCAAAACTACTACCACCTCCTATACAAACCACCCCTTTCCAAGCTAAAAAAAAAAATTTATATAGTTCCAGGGCAGCTATCCAGTAAATTTTCAATACTTAGCACTTTACTAGTAAAACAAAGCTATTGACAAGAAATAGGCGTGGTCCGATAAGAACAACGCCCACTTATAATAGAGAAATGTAGCACTTATGTGCTAAAAGAAGCACATTTCGTGGTGTTACTGAAATGGCGGAGGGTATATGAGCTTCGACATAGCCGAAGATAATTCTCTTACTAGTTTTTGATTGATAAAATGTTTAGTCATTTCTTGATTTCAATATTTTTAAGAAATCTGCATTAAAATTAATGGTAAAAATATTTTCAACATGCAAAAAAAGCTTCACTTTGATTGACAAATAAATTTATTTGTTTCAAATTGATATCAAACCATGTTTACTGTTGATATCAATCAATGTTAAGTGTTTGTTTTCCAACACTGTTCTCAAACCTAAAGGCTAAATGGGTTGCCCCTATTTTCATTCATTTCAAATAAGTTCGCTCCTAAATGTTAAAAAAATGCATTTGAATTTTGAATTTTTCAATTACTTTATGTATTTATTGAAATATATTACATATGTTTATTGTTTAACTTAGTTTAGAAAGAATATTTGTTTGAATACAGTTTTGAACGGCTTAATAATTTAGAATATTTTTTTATTGCTTTTGCCTGTGGTTTAATTAATATAATATTTTATACACTACTATTAAAAAAAAAAACTTTTCTTTGGGGTAGTTAAGTTAATCTTGGAAATATTATTGTTTCATAGTTTTATTACATACGCCTATTGTTATATATATATTGTATGTATGACTAAAATGTTATTTTTCTTTATTTTTGTTTGTTTATAGCTTCTCCAAAATAAATTTAATTGAATTATATATGACTAGAGAGAAGAAAAATAATTTATGAATTTTTTAGTAAATTTTATATTTTTTTTGGGGGGGCGGGGGCAAGGGGTATGTTTAAAAACCTCGTCGACAAACAACAGTTCCGAATGAGCAAATATATATATATATACGATATATACCATTTAATCTCTTTACTACTATTTAGATATAGGGCTAGATTAGGATTATGTATAAAAGTACATTTGTTTGTGTTGCAATACTACAAATTGACTGGCATTTGACTGTTGAATTATTTATATTTATTTATGGTTTTTATTGGTAATTATTTGGTTATTTAATTCTGTTAGTTTTTGCAAAAATAGATTACGTATTTATTCCTACTTAATAATCTCTCTGACCCACATACTATAAATTTTTTAAGGTTCTTTTGTGTTTTGCGTTTGTTTAACTTTTGTTTTTCTTCCGAATATATGAAATCCACATTCTGTAGCAGTTGTTTCTATTTACAAAGGTTTCTTTTTTTTATCCAATTGATAGAATTATTGTACTTGGTAGTTTGTAATTTACGTTAGAAAGAAAAACTGTACTTCTAGTCTAAGCACAAGATTTTGATTAAAATTTGAAATTTTTATTAACAAATTAAAAAAAAAAAATTCAAATTAATTTTATTTGAAATATTTATATTTTTGAGATTAAGCCATGGGAATGATTTAATTTGTTCTAGAATTTGTAAAGTGCTCTTGAACCAGTTTTATCTAAAAAAAAAAAGAAAAATATATTCGTAAGTCATCAATGAATAGAAGAGCTAACAAAGTCAAATTTTGCAGATTTCGTATTATGGTAAATATAAAATTGTGAAATTTTGAAAATTGTCTCGTACATCTTTGTACATTTTTCGTTTACATAAATTACCGAAAATAATTTTGGTTTACCAATTTTTTGATACCTTGGCATTACAATTGCAAGAGCTTTCGCATCATATCATGCTATCAAATCAAATATCTTGTGCTAAAATAAAGCCAGCTGGAGTTAAATTATGAGCTATTATGGTAAACTAATTCTCGTTTTAAAGCGAAAAGCCTAAATTCATCACAATTTTAAGATTTTTAAGTGTATGTTAAGAGCGTTAATTTTGAAATGAAATTAAGATGGCGGCGAGATGCGACGCCACATTTAATCGTTTCCCAACCGTTTCAAGCACTGGCACTTAATAAATGTTATTCGCATTTGTTTTTTGTTGTTTTTCTACTTTTAAATTAGATTTAATGAAATTTAATTTTGATATAGAATTTTTTTTATTTTTTGAAATCGCGTTCTTAGTTTATAGCTTTTACCTAGAAAATATATATTTTTTGTTATATATTTGTTTGTATCCTAAAACAGTTGAGCCAATTTTAAATGTACAAAATTTGTTTGGTCTATTGGTCTACAAATTATATTATTCCAGTGAGAATACACTTTCAAATCAAATTTATGTATGTATGTATGTATATACTCGAATATATACTGTCAACCATGATTTCTACTTTGGCCAACTCCTTTTTTGCATTTAGAAGAAAGTAAATCGAAAGTGCCTCAAGTAAAGACTGAAAATTATTCGCGGCATGAATTTACAGAATTGACACCACATTTTGGTTGAATACTAGTCAATCTTTGTCGTAGGCATGGTGTACTCGGTACTTATGGCAGTTGCTCCTCGGTCAGTATCCTGCTGCTGCTGCTGTTGCTGCTGCTGCTGTTGATGATGCTGATGATGTTGGTGATGATGCTGATGCTCGCTTTGTTTTTGGGGCGAGGCGCGCTGTTGTTGTTGGTGATGATGGCGGCGATTTGTTAATATTGCACCCAGTGGTTTGCCCATGGCGGCAGCCATTTCCGCAGCCAGCGACATTTCCGTGGGCGGAATTTCTTCATGTTGTTGTAGTTGTTGGTGATACAACATCGTATTGTGTTCTTTTTGTTGTTGTTGTTGTTGTTGTTCGTTATCGCATATCTCTAAAGGCATTTTGGACTTACTTTTATCACTACTACTAAATATCAGCACAGTCAGTTTGTTAAGGATCGGGCACAAAATTGACTCGTGTATCACAGCGGCAATTCGATAGTTTTGTCCTTGAAATGGATCGGCTACGGCTGCGCACAGCATATGATTCAGATTGATGTCGGTGAGCTATGTTCGAAATCGAAAAACAAAAAAACAAACAAACGATTTATTGGTCTCTTGATGGAGGTCAAAACAATGTTTGAAATAAAAAAGGAAATGACTTACAATTGACAATCCATTTAAAACGGTGAAATGATAGATTAACATTATCGACACACCGATTGCAGCCCAATTGAAGTCGGAGAGGACCTCCATTTTATAGGCACCTAAGACGAATCAATTGAAAGGATTTATTTCAAATATATATACCAAAAAATATTTAAATCTTGACTATAAACATACCACTTCTTATTATATACACAGGTATTATATACAGCAAGGCGTGTTGTATCCAGTATACCGCCTGTTCGAAAGGCAACGTACGACATTCAACTTCCGGAAATAAAAACGCTAAAAGTGGTCCATTTAAATTATTCATTTGTATCCTAAATAAAGCTGTCGTGGTTTTACTGGGCTTCGCTGCTAGTAGGTAAATCTGTTAGAAAATACCAATTTACAATCAGATTGTAGCAAATATTATTTTTTAGCAAGTTCAACTCACTTGCAACATTGTTTGGATATGACAGGGATTCAGTACGAATATCACAGATTTTCCGGCAAACTTGAAGCCCACCTCAATGCCAAATATAAAACACATGGCGATTAGCAGCATTAATCGAACAGCCGAATGCGGTTTATCGATTTCACGCGCCGACGGTAATATTATAGGATCCAAACGTTTCACAGCCCAACGTGTTATGAATATGAAGAGTAAAGTAAATAAAATGGACTCGATCCAGCGACGGCGATTTGTCATGTAATTGACGCATTCAGGCCTAAAATGATTTTCAAAAATAGTTTCATATAGACGAAAGAAAAAAATAATTATCAAGTCTAAACCAATTTTATACCCCGTAGTGCGTGGAGTTTCCTCGGTAACGCCCTCAACGGCCCAGCTCCAATCCATATTGTACTATTCGAAGGAAGAGGGAGGCGGTCGGTCTACAACTGGCTATTGTACTACCTAACTGTTACTAGAGTTAGGACAGTCGACTTATGTACACTTCAACTCTTCGGAGCAGCGGGATGGGGAAATGTAAACTAACGTATTACCAAATCAAATTTACGCGCCGGGAAAGTTAATCGTTAGCGTGGTGTACGTAGACTTTCTGTAAAGATATAACAAAAGACTTTAAATAAAAATTTGTAACAGTATTGATATATAGTAATATCGGTACTCTTTTATGCACGTCAATGTCTTGTATGTTTCGTAAACCTTACAAAGTTATATCTCGTATGTCAGCTGTTCTTATTATCCAAACAACACAAGTTTACGAGGTATTATTAAGAAAAGATAACAGCTGAGTTTGTATATACTCACAACATGCAAAGTGCGTTCATGAAACGTTGTTTACAAATTTACGAGGCTACAAACATACGATGGTTACGAGTTTATATGACTACGACTAATGTACTTTTCTCTTTTTTTTTTGTAAAGATACTTTCATGTCAACACATCATCATTAGGTTTTTCTTTACCTTCACTACTCTTTCTTCTGGGTCAGGTCAACATCATTTATCAATTTGGGCTTGTTTTTCTGTTTTTTGTTTTTTTTTTGTTTTTGGGGTACTTGCCAAATTGTGTGGGTGTAATTCGAATTTTACTGCGTGTTTAGTGAATTCGTGATTTCATTTCTATGACAAAATTACCACAACATGAAACTTGTGAATATGTAAGCACATTGCGAGTAGGTGCCTACAATCAAGTTAAATGCTCGTAGTGGTTCAAACCATTTTACATGGGTTAATTTTAATTAAAATAGTCATGTACATTATGTACTCGGCCCACCCTTAAAACCAAGGAGCTTATGCAGATTACGTTGGTGTTTAGAGCAAGTGTAAACAAAAAACTACTTTATGGGTTTGGCCATGGTTTTAGTTTTAAAGCACATTATTACAACTCACAATATGGTCAAATGATTACTTTTACCATTACATTTGACGTCTACTATTCAAAAATAGTCTCATAGTCAACATTTAAAAAACACTTCCATGTAGTCATGGTGTAATAAATATAAGGTGAGAAAAGTAGAAACAATTCACTCTCCACCGCGATATTGTTTCTCTCTTTGAAAATTAAATTTTTGTGTAGTTGTCATGGTTGCTACAAAATTATTAAGTTAATAAAACAACAACGTAGTTTGTTGTCAAAAATTATAAAAAAAAACAAATTCAATATAAGTCAGAAAAATAACACAGTAATCGAGGTGAGTTCGCTCAATATGCGTTCTCATTTCTACTTTCCTAACCATGGTTGTAGTTAAAAAATAATTTAAAACTTAAGTCTTAAACTCGAAATTTAAGAGTTCGACTCGAAATTCTAATTATATGCATAATAAGAGCTAGTCTCAAACTTCTTTAAAGCATTTATCAATTCCACAATAAAGATCATTCTAAAATACTCAAAATACTTCATTCAAACAGGATCAAATAAAATAATAGAAAGAAACTCTACTGAATCACCCAGAAAGTCTTTCCGCAACTTTAGCACTTCAATTATCCAAATTCCGGCAAACAATGTTTAAGAAAATTGTGGTTGCCAAGTTTGTAAACGATTCCAATATTATAACTGCAATTTGTACAATATTTAGCAGGCAAATATTTGTTAATAGCTTCAAGTGACCATCAATATGCCATTACCAGTTCAACCCACAAGGTCGGTCTCACCTCGGGTAATAGAAACAATTTGTATGCGACTGTTCCAGCGAACCACCCCCTGACTGTGGCATGTGCAACAAAATCAAATCATCAAATTGTGTCTCCTCGAATTGTGTCGTTCTTTATTTAGCGTTGGTTGTTCTTTGAATGTGTGTAACATGATTTGCTTTTGGACAATTTGAAAATCTCATCCAGCCAACATGTTGCTTGGAGCGCTGCCAGAACCGTTTGTGGAAGTAATTGATTTATTTAAAGTGAGCAAAGCGGCGAGCACCCACAGGTAATTTGCATGAATTTGTGCCGCTTCCTTTGATGATGTTTTTCTTTTTTTTCTTCCAACTTTCCTACTGCCACTTTTTTAGTTCAACTTTTTGTTTTTTGTTTTTTTGTTGTGGCTTTTAAAAGTTTACAAATTTGTTATTCATTAAATTGAGATTAACGGAAAATAAACCATAAATTAGTTTGGCAACTTAAGCGATTTGTGGTGGTGGCAGAAGTAAACGTTCCTAGCCATAGTTTATAGTTATTAGGATTGTTATACGATATACCAGAATCACGCAACCAACTCAATCAATAAAATGTCAATTTGACGTGGTTAATGGCTCTGAACAGTTGGAAATAAATATTTACAATGGCATCAGGTTTTCCAACTGACACAGTCACTGCGTGAACCTAGAGGGAAAAATTGAGATTAGAGATAAGTTTTTTTTTTAGTTTTTAGACCGGCTTAGTTGGTATATCTAGAATATCAAAGGATTTCAAAAAAAAAATACATCAAAAATCCAGAGATTAAGATTTCTGTAAGCCCATCATAGTTTCGAACGTAAGGTTTAGAGTCGAATAAAGGGGCGAAGGGATTAGAGAAAGTGTTTCTCAGATTTTCTTGCTTCTTGGTCTTGTATTTTTCAAGATAAGATCATGATACAATTTAACTTTCTAGAGCAAGACTAACAACTCAAATTGACCAAGAATGGGATCAAGACAAGGAAATCAAGAATTTGCAATATTTACGAAAATCTTGATTGTTTCGAGTCTTGCTTGAATTGTTAAAATATATTTTTCAAGAGCAAGAAAAAGACGAATACCAATATTACTAATGTAAATCAAGACCAAGATTATAGATTGCGACAGCAAGTCCAATAACAAGATATTCATTTCATGTCTTGGTATGTAGTTAGAGAGCTGTGACAGACAACTAACCACATCTCACGCAAAGAGTCAGAAAACCCAACTTCACTTTAACTTAGGAAGAAATAATAGAACAGAAATAATTTGTTGCTGTATTAATCAGGAATAGTCTCCACCTGACTCCACGATACTTAGATATCTAAAAACCGTTAATTAAGTTCTAAAAACGGAAAAATATCAATTCCTATAAATAATGCAACGTACAGCTTTAAGGTCCTTAATAAGAATTTATACTAAATTTTTATGCAATTTATTTCTGCCAAAGCTCAAACATCCTCCGCCATTTCAGTGACACAAAATTTTTGTATTCTTGCTATATAAGTGCTACATGTCTTTGTTGTAAGTGGGCGTTGTTCTTATCGGAATACGCCCTCTATTTGGTTAGTAGTTTTGTGTTACTACCAAAGTGTTAAATACCGAATTTGAATTGGTTTTTTTTGCTATTTAGCTATTTTTAATAATTTTTTATCCGCGAAAAGAGTTGTGGGCGTGGTTCTTATCCGATCACGTGCTTGCTCGTATCGAAGTGTATTAAAACCGTTTAACACAAAAACTTCTTTTTTTTTTGGAGTTACATTCGAGTACCTAACCAGATTTATCAGGTTTTTGATTTAATTTCCTACAACTCTCATGTAAATCATTCTGTACTTTTAAACTTTGAAGGCCCACTCCACACAAAAAATATCTCGTAATATATTTAATTAATTTCTTAATTTCAGTTCTAAGGTTACAGTACAAATCAAAAAATTACCAAACCCACTAAAAACTAAAATAACTCTCACGCAAATTCCAGGAAAAGGAATGAAGGCATCCAGCTCCTGCTGCCTAGGTTAGACAGATGCAGATTTTTTTTGTTGCTATCAACAGTTTCCTTATTATGTGTGTTTATGTTCGCGAACTAATGGCGGCTTAAATAACAGCTGGCAATACCTTTGGCAAATATTGTAGTATGGCGCTCTTGTCGCGCGCCACGCCGCGCCGCATTAGCGGCATTTTCTCGCTCTTAGTGTGCGGCAGAGAGCGCCATAATGACATTTAAGAGCTTTTAGTTTTATACCCATACACTTGGATGTGTGTGTGTGTGTGTGTGTGTTTGGTAGCACTTAAGCTTGAACTTTACACAGAGTCCTGCCTGAGTCCTTTTTGCATACAAATTCAACGTAGAAGAAGAGGAGAAGTGTGGGGGTGTGTTTAGTAAATATGAAACAAACACATGAAACGAAAAAAAAAATAGAAAAAAAAACCGAAAAAAGCAAAACGAAAAAATAGAAAAATTGTTCACGTGAGAAAATGAGACGAAAAGGACCACGTAATGAATTAATGAAGTACAAGCAGAAAAACAAGTCAAATAAATGACGGGTAAAATTAAATTAAGTGACGACACTGACACTGACACTGACGACGGCACCTCGCGGCACAAATGACTGCGATTTTATCTCGCTGGCTTATTTCCGGATTCCGGAATCTCGGCATTGTTATTTAATTTGAGTTTCATTTGCAGGTTTATCGAGTATTTTATTTATACTATTTTGTATTTTTTTTGTGATTTCCGTATTTTTTTTATGTCAGTGGGGCATGCATTTTCGCTGGCAAAACTTCGATTTTCCGAATTTTACTACATGTAAGCTTAATTTCTTCTTTTTTTTCTCTGAATTGTGTAGAAATTTTCTTCCTTGTCGCCTTGTCGCCTTTTTACCTTTTCTTTTCTCGTACTTGCGACATGTTTTGAAAGGTGCAATTTTTCTTGTTTTTTTAGGTTAACATTTTTATTTTCGCCTTGTATTAATAATTTCAAACTTTCAAGCTCGCCGAAATTTCCATTGAATTTAATAATTTTATTTTAACAAGCTTTCTCTGCGCTTTTCAAAAACGATAATTTTACAAAAAGCAAAAGAAAATTCATTTTCACAATTTTTAGTGCTTTTTTTTTTGGGGTTTTTTAATATAATTTTTTTATTGCGAAACAGTTTTCGATTCGACAGCGTCGTTCACGCAAAGCAAACTGTTTTTGCGAACGCACGATTGAGGCACAAGCGCCATGCTTGTATCGTCCTTTTTGAGCGAGCTCAGCGCCGCTCTTTGCGGCATTTGCCACTTTTAAGAGAGCTCGAGCGCGCATCAAGGTGGGCAAACCTTTGCACAAGTCCAACGTTTAATTTAAATACTTATTTTAAATATATTTTCGTTCATTAAAATTCATTTGATTCAAAGTTTTCAAATCTTGTTTATTTAATCTGAAAAACTTTGAAATTTTTAAATTTTAGTTTAAGTTACAAAAACTTTATTCACAACTTTTACGTGGTTGAATCATTAATTATGAATCTGTTATTGAAAGCTCAGTTGTCATTTTTCACAGGAAATGCATTGAACCTTGTCTGTAAACTTCTGTCCGTTGAAAACCTTGACACACGCAGCTAAGGGCTAATTAACACCGTTGAACATTTAACCATTACATTTCTCGATACTATTTATTTAAGTATAGTTTTGTCTGTCCGTAATTAGTCCTTGTTATTGTAATCCTAATAAAATTGATACAGTTGAAATTTGTATTGGAATGAAAATCAGCTTTCAAAAACGTTGAATGAAATAATTCTTGTTTTTAAAATATCACTTTGAAATTTGTATTGGAATGAAAATCAGCTTTCAAAAACGTTGAATGAAATAATTCTTGTTTTTAAAATATCACTTTTTAGAATTCTAAATTTGACAAAATTCTGCTTTTAATAAAAAAATGTGGATTTATTTTAAGTCAGACTAGTAAGAGGATTATCTTCTGCAATGCCGAAGCTCAAATACCCTTCACTATTTCAGTGACAAAAAAAATGTGCTACTTTAAGCACAAAGGTGCTACATGTCCTTGACATATTATAAGTGGGCGTTGTTCTTATCGAATCACGCCTACTTTTGGTTAGTAGATTTGAATTTCAACTGGTTATTTACACTGTATCTATTTTTATAAAAAAAATTCCGCAAAAAAATAGGAACTTTGTATGGTAGGTGGGCGTGTTTCTTATCCGATTACCTTTTTTTGTCGGTAGTTATATTTTACATTTAAAACTTCAAAAATTGGTTTTTTAATTGATTATCTTTAATAGAACTATTTTAATCATATATCTGTGTTTCGCATGGAAAGGGTGGTTTATATGGGAGAGGATAGTAGTTATGGTCCGATCTTGTCCATCTTAGAACTTAACCTCCTCTTGGAGAATAGGAGCTCACATACTGAATTTGAGAACGGTTGTAATAGCAGGGAAAGACGGACGGACATCGTTAAATCGACTCAGAATCCGACGCTTAACATTTATATATTGTATATACTTTGTCATATAAACCACGTCCCCTTATGAACGTAACAAATGAAAAAACAAACTCAAAATACGCTTCGATAAGTTCACTTTCACTTGGCGAAGGGTATAATTATTTTAAATGATTATCTTTTATGAAAAGTGTAATAATGTGTAATTATAATCACAATATTTAAGCGATTACAATTTTGATGAGACAAATAAATTTACATTATTTTCTTGTAAATTGGAAAGACAATTTAGTAAATAAGAATTGTTGTTCATTTCCAACTTAACGTATTTACATTCCGTTGTAACCATCAGTAACCACATTAAATCACACAGTCCAACCGCAGCTCATAAATCATTTACGAACGAGCGAACTGTCATGTTGAGGAACAGAAGCGCGGGCGATTTCACTGTCAAATTCAGGCAAAACAATCGCATAAGACGGCCGGCCGGACGACTTTAATAATGTCGTGATGTCGCGCTTGCGAGATACTCGTACACAAGCGCCGATAAGACACGCGATTAAAGTGACCACTTTAAAAGTCAATAACAATCATCATTTTGGAACTACGGTAGGTAGTTGTAATTGTAATTGTATTGATATGTCTTCCAGCTTACAACAAATACGAAGATTTAAATTTTTAAATGCATTTAATTTAAGTACTTAAATTTACTATTATTACCATTATTTATGCTAATAATTGATTCACAGATAATGTCCAAACAAAAAATTGATGTTTAGGGTTTAGAGTTCAGAGTTGATGTGGGCTGGCTTGGGACCATAGCTCTAAGTATTCATGGACCATTGTCCTGTACCCAGGATAGTGTCGAAATAAAGAAGTAGAGATACGAAGTATTTAGATGGGAAAATTAGAAGATAGTTTCATATGCTATTCCCCAGACTTCTTTGACTCACAAATGAAATGCAAAAGATTAGGTATAGGGAAAGTATGATTGTTATTCATACACAACACATCACCACCCAGTATCCGCAGTCTCGCTCTTGAAAAATCCGGACACATATAGAAGTAATGCTCTGTAGGCTGAATTGACCTATATGGATCGTTAATGACCGTCATATGTTGGTCACATGTATTATGTCCCGTGATTACGTAAATTACAACAGGCGGACATGTCGAAATAATTAACATATTGTGTTTTCCTATTGTTTATATTTTTCTTTTATAAATTTTCAATTTTAAACTAAACATAAAACATGTTCACAAAAACCAGTAAATTCAAATTTGAAACTTTTTCTTCTAAAAAAAACTTCATTTTAAATCAGAATGAAAAAGCTCACAATCACTATAGCACGATTTTTCAAATGTAGCGCAGCTATATAGGTAAAATAAAAACTAGGATCATAAATCTAGATTTAACAAAGCACAACAAACTGCGACGAGACTGACCGAGAAAAGCCACACGCAAATTAAACAAAACGCTTTTCCGCGCTACTTTCCACTTGCAGACTAAAGAATGTACTGACTATGGTGAATTTCCCCCCATTAAGTCGGACGTCGATAGTCTCGCGTGATAATAGTAAAAGGAAGAACAATAATACAATACAAAAACGAAAAAACGACAAAAAAAAACGCAAGCACACAGCCGGACTTTTTACTGAGCGATGAGCATCCGAACGTTAAACTTTTTTACAACGTTCGAATGCATGAATAAATAACGTCGATTTAAAATGTCTGATAGTGAAAGTAATGCTAGGAATTCTATTAATAACTAATATAGTAATTACTAATTATTACACGGTCGAAGGACACAAATTAGATTATCAAAATTTAAAGTCATATATCAAAAGCTTGTATCCACTACTTTTGGGGACTTTTTGTTGTGATTTGTTTAGCCGCACTTAAGGGGGTTAAATTAGTCAAAAAAGTCTGAAAAGGAGAAAATCTTTAAAAGGAAATTTTTGTTAACAGTTGATAACCGAGATGTGCAGTTAAGCCAGAAGATCCTCAACAAATAAATAATATATTTTTCAGTGCTGCAAAACAACTCATCATAAGAAGGCATCGTTAATTAAGAATTTAACTACGTTAAAAGGTTACCAGAAACTTAACTTCTCGTTGAAAAGTTAATGTCGTTGAAAATTCAACGTACAAGTTAAAATTTTTATTTAATTTCTATTTCGAAAAAAATTACTTTTTATTTTAATTTTTTTTTTTTAAATTATGCATATGTACTTAAGAAAGGGTTAATAGAAATTATATATATCGTTAAATTGTTGATTCAGTTAGTTTTTATCTAATTTTAATTTAATTATATATGCGGTATCTGTCAGTAAAACATTCGATTTGCTCTAATTCAATTCTTAATTTTTTACTTTTTTAATTTTTCGTTTTTTATTTAACTAACTTGAATTAACGGAAGAAATTTAACGCGAGTTAATTAACTTTTGTTTTGGTTTTTAAAACGAACGGGAAAGTTAAAAAATAGCAAAACATTTAACTTTTAAACTAGTTTGTGCCCAGCTCTGCAACTCACATACGACTCACTCGCTCAGCTCATTCTACTTGTAAAAGCGAGCTAGCGAACGAGTCGTTAACTCTTTTATGGTATTTTTTATAAACCCATTATATATCATAATAATAATAATAATAGAATTTACCATCTTGCTTTCACGTAAATCTATTTTAAAGCAAGTAACTTGATGTCCAAATTAAAAAATTTTTAAATATTTATTTCGATTACATGATTAATGAACGAAGCCTTACAACAGAGCAAATAGTTTGCAATTCAAAAATATTTAAAATAGCTAGTAAGAGCATTAATTATCGTACCTACAACACCTCGTTATTATTGACGTTACAAATGAACAAACAAACCTCATATACATGCGCTCCAGTTCGGGTGCGCGCGTTGTATCCGGTTTAACAATTAGAATAAGAAAGTTAAGCAATTTGTACTTCGTCTCAGTAGAACCTTAACCCTTTTAGGTTGAATCAGTTTTGTTTACAGCGTTAGGAAAAACTCGCTCGTTTTGTCGTGTTAAAACAACAAACTCAAAATATAATTTTAACATGCTAGACTATTTTAATTGTCCCATTTATTTGACGCAATATTTTCTCTGTGTGCACAATGACAATATACTTTCGTTATTAATAACACTCTTCAAATCAGCGCGCTTCCATATCAACTAACCAACCATTCACCCACACACAGCCCACTTTCATATCTACAACCCAGCACTGACTGTGTCAGTTGCCTTCCTGCCTGCCTAATGTCAATGTCAGCACGCGTCCCTTGGTACAAAAGTCCAACGGAAATTTAATCGCCGATAAATCGATACTATTGAACATTGGACAGACAGCAAAGAGAGCCCTCCCATCCCCTCTCCCAATCGACACACATACACACACACACACCAATCGTCTCAGTCAATGTCCAAACTGCACAGAGAAGGAACACAGACTGTTCTGCATTTTAGAGGGCGCCTATCCAAGGTGGTGTCGGGTTGATATGCCCAAGTGTAATGGGCAAACGAGTGGGCCGGTCTCCAGAACTAAGTGTGTCAATTACAAGGGGCAATTCTAGTGGCTCACATGGTATTCTTAATTAGTTTTTGTCGTTTGTTTGATGGTTGTTTTTTTTTGCTTCCGGTTTTTTTGTTGTATTTTGTTATTGTAGTTGGGACATCACCGCCGCCATGTTGCATTTGACGTTAATTCGCGGTTAGAAATAATCAACATCACGCCATACCATGTCCCCACAAAATATTTATCACACGGTAGTCAAAAATGTTTGAACAACGAATGAGCAAACTTGGAAAACAGTTAAGTGAAGTAAAGAGTTTTATCCAAATACAATTTGAGAAAAACCATTAAGACACACATTCAGAAAAACAATTTGTTGTACTCATATAAACTCGTAACCATCGTATTTTTGATGCCTTACAAATTTATAATTATCATTTATGAATGTGTGTGATTTTGTTTACTAAGTTTGTCGCTGATTTGTCTGAGAAATTTTAGAGAAAAACAGCTGATTTACGAGGTAAACATTTGTATAGTAAACGAGGTAAAATATGGATTTCGAACATTAAGAATTTACCCCAAAAATACAATTCTACAGCAACGGTTATATAAATGCTCATTTTATGCATCTTTGTCCACTGTGCACCTACCGTGTTTAATGTTTAGTTATGGTGGAGACTGGGGGTTGCATTGTTATGTTCCATGGTTGGGTGTTATTGTAGGGGGTGTTATTTGTGGTAAGGTGTAGTAATATAAGGGGGTTATGTGACAACAAAAACATGAAATCACGTGAGCTCATATTTTTCTCTCGGTCCTACTTTGGGCTTGTAATTAAATATTGTCCATATTTCGAGAGCGTGTCGATGTGGCCTGCAAGTTTATATTTAGCTTGCTTTTATGTTTACCTATTATAGTAATTATTTTTGGAAAACTCCTCAAATAATTATTAAATAACTCCTACAACAATTTAATAAAACCAAACATATAAAAAATTGAACAAACAACAATAAATTTAAATAAAATGCAAGAAAAACGTAAAATTATTTACGTTATGATCACTTTTTTATATTATTATTCAGTAATTCTCAGATGTGTTGAGCATTAGGGAACTTATAGCAAGCATAGAGAGGTAAATTATTTATTAATATTAAACAAAAGACTTACAGTGCTTATAATTATATATAAATTTGAAAATCAAAAGTTGTAACCGTGATCACTGATGAAGAAAGGATTCGCTATATATAATTCGCCATATATAATTATTATTTGTTAAAAAACTACAAGATCATGCAGCCTAAAATTAATTTTATATTTAAATAATAATATTTCTCAAATGTTAAACTTATAAGTTCAAATAAATACAACGTTTATATTAAAATTATATTTGATACGTAATGAAATTTTCTGTAACAATCGAATGTAGTTGAATACAATTTCTGAAAGACGCGTAGTTATATTGTCTACTTTTGCATGACTTTTGATGAACAAAAATTCATTATAATAATTAATAACTCCATTTTATCACAACGACTAACAATGTATTCAATTTACGAGATGTAATCATTAGCTTAAATTTTGTATTAAAAAATTAAATCGCAACTAAATTTTGCTTTCAGTGTACTACCATTCAAACGTAGTAGCTATTTTACACGACCAACAAATTTTGGGACATATTTGGAAAAGCGAAGAAGATAATAAGGGGAAAACCGAGTCAGTCAATCATTGGAGGGGTTTGGAATCTTTAAACCGATTCACCTATGCTAGAGAATGTGCGGCGAGAGGTAATAACGAAAAGCTCAAATTTAATTCGTAAAAGACGGCATTTAAATAAATTCTAATTGGTATTCCAGTCATTGTGCAAGCAATAATCAATTAATACAGCGACGGCGAAAAATGTGTTCTGCAATTTAAAGAACAAAAGAACGTAAACAAAGAAATTGGAAAAATCAAATTTCGGATAATACAAGCAAAAACAAAAACTCAAAAGTGCGAGTTAGATAACGAAAAAATTGCAGACGCAAAATATATGCTGTAGTAAGCAGGCGCCCGGCCCCTTCTCTCCAGTTCAGCACCATTCGAGCTAAGCATAAATGCACGCACGCCACAACAACAAATAAAACAACATTTATCAGGTTAGTGCCGCGACCGGCCAACGTGCTGTTCGTCGCGTCGTCATCATCATATGTTTTTCAGTCTGTCTGTCTGTCCATTTGCTCATTTTCCCATTTGATGTTAATCTGTTGTTCTTCACTTGTAATTTCATTTCAGTTTGCTGCTGTCGCGCTACGCTATTTTTAAAAAAATCACAAAAATTTAGTTCACGGCTAGAAACGAAGCGCTCCGAACCTATTCGACGGACGCACTCATTCTTAGTCTTACTGACGTCGCCGCCGCCCCGTAAAAGAGATTTTTTGACAATGAAAATATAGAAATCGCAAGTAAGTTTTTCAACGCAAACGAAAGATACAAATCAGCAGGCAAAGCAGATAAGAGAAGTTTCGCAAAGGCTGTAAATGAACGATAAGCTCCAATTTTGCCAAATCAACGCAACACTTTTGGAAAAAACGTGCCCCCTCCACTTCAGACGAAACAATAATTAAATTTTGGAAATAACAGCGAAATTTTTGTCTTGCATTATGACCGCTTCACAATACGAAACGGAAACTGTTTTTGACTACTCTTGGAAGCAGGTGGCACAAGCCTACTGGCAACGCTATCCCAATCCTACAAGGTTGGTAGTTTTTGACCATTGGACATATACTGTCCACAACAAAAACGTATATATAATTCTTTAAAATTAAAAAAAGATAAATTCAAACACACAAAAAAAAAATTATAATATTGATTTCCAAAAAAAAACCTAAATGACGTCTTATTCGTATCATTTCAGTACACATGTTCTAACTGAGGACACCATAAGTCGCGAGGTGCGCGATGGCAAACTCTATTCGCGTCGCTTACTTTCCAAGGTCAATCATGTACCCAAATGGGGTGAACGCTTTTACAAAAATACCCCCATCAAAATTATCGAGGATTCTATTTTGGATCCCAAAAAGAAGACACTCATCACATTCACACGCAATATTGGCTTCAAGAAGATTATGGTGAGTTTGTGGGCACATTAAAAACAAGGACAATGTATCGATTGCTTTCCGGAGTAACTTATGCGTTAGTAGAAAATATGAAAAAATTTAATAATATAAGTAAATCAGGGAAATTTAAATTTATTATGGCTTATATTGCCATAAACTGTGGATTGAGATTCTTTAATGTCATATTAACATCATTTCACTTTTTTTTTTAATTGTTATATTTAAAGTTTGATGTCAATTTTTTGTTTGTTTTGAAATGATAAAAATCAAAAATAGCGAACTGAAAAGTATTGAATTGTGTTTTAAAATACATATAGAAAAAGAAAATACTTTTATACTTACTTTTCAAAACAGTTTTGAATTTAATAAGATTTGAAAAAAATATGATTTCAAATTTTTATTTGTTTCTTTTTTACAACTAATTGGAATTATTTTTCTACAGCTACTAAAGAAAATAAAAACTTGAACTCTCTTAGGCTGGAGCACAGTATCGGCTTCCAGTGCATTTCCTGATATTACATTTAAATTGTAAAGTTATTTCGACTGCAATTGGAGCTCGTTTCTTGCTAATAAATGACTGCACTCGAAACTTTGGCAAACAAGTTAAAAAAAAAAAACGATTTGTTTACATTTAAAAATAACAATTTTAAAAGCAACTCATTTAGTTTTAAATTGTTTTTTAGTTCATTATTTAATTTTAAAATTAAGTAAGATTTCCTTGCTAAATTTAATTCATCATTCAAGCATCTGACGAACACACTTGGACTTTGAACCTTCTTTGCACATCTTTGATTATTTTCTTATTGTTTTGTTGCTAAATTTTGTTTTTACTACATCTTGTTCTCTCTTCTCTTGCACAGAAAGTCGACGAGATCGTTGAGTACAGCGAGCAGAAAGATGGACGCACGCTCGCCGTTAGACGCGCCTACATTAGTTCGCAGGTTTTCGGCTTCTCACGTGCCATACGCGCCTTCGGCATCGAACGCTTCAAATCCAATTGTCACAAAGCGGCCAACGGCTTCAATCATGTGCTGCACAACATGTTTCCGCAACATGTAGCTAGAGTGGCGGCAATAGCTGCTGCGGCTGCAGCGACCAATATGCAGCATCAGCAAGCATTGGAGGCGTCACCTACGACAACAACAACAACAACAACAACAATAAAATCTGAACAACCACAACACAGCAAAACGGAAGCCATTACAAAAGCGACCAAGGCCAGTTACGAGTATTTCAAGTGCCAGGCGAACAAACTGGCGCAAATGTTTTCGGTGAAGAATTGATAAGCAGGGGAGAGTTTCCACTCTCCCTACTATCGCTACCATAGACAATGGTGTCGGTTTGTCCGTCCGTCCGTATGTCTTTCACTTTAAGCCTAACAGTTGTTTTTGTATAGCGTAAGCAAAATCATTGACTATCTCCGTTTAGCAGAAGATAAAGAAAAAAGTCAACTTTATCGAGTTTCACCCACTTTGGTGGGCAGAAAGGAGTGTAATGTAAAAAAGCCAACTTTTATCGGATCACAACGGTTAGTTTTAAATATGCGCTTTAATTATTTATTTTATTTTTGTGGTTTTTTTTAACAAAATTTTAAATGTTGAAACTAATTAAGAACTTAGAATTAAAAACTGATAATTAAATAGTTAAAAGGCGAATTTTTAATCCATTTTTAAATAAATAATGGTTTATATATTTGATTTTTGACTTTTTGGTTTTCTAAAATAGTAAATTCAAATAAAATATGAGAAATTTGTTATTGTCAACTTTTATGTTTGACTATGTTGAAAATTTATTCAGATTGTAAACTAGTAAAAACAATTTAAATTATGCAAAATGTATAAACAAAGTAATTGATAGAGACGTTTGAAGATTTTGCTAATAGAAAAACTTTGTATATAAATATTTAAAGAAATTAAAATTTAAAAAAATGAAACTTATAAAAATTAAAAATCCAATTTTAAATAAGTCAATTTAAAACTTGAAACGTAATAAAATTACAATTTTAAAAACTTATATAAAAAATTTAAAAAAAAATAAATATATCGCATATTTAAAAAGTGTTCAGTTGTGATCCGCGCTGAAAGAAAATTCCAAACAAAAAAGCTGAAATAACCAAAAAAATCAATTGCAATTGTCGTTTCCCGAACGCCAAGAGACGGACGACAATGGTTGAAAATTCATTTGTGGCAAAGTTTCTGGAAAACTCTTTTTTTTCTAAAACTCAAAATCTTTTCAAAAATTGATTTCCGCTCTACCCGCTCTCTTTGGTACTTTCGCACACACTTGCAGCTGTCATTCCAACTTTAAAGAAATATAATATTTTTAACTTAAAAAGAATTTATGGAATTTATCTTGATTTTGTTTTCTAATCTGGCTGCGAAATTTAACATTTGCTTTTGTCTAATTGCATAGAAAAAATTTTTAAATTTTTTTCTTCTAAAATTAATAATTTAATGTGAAATTATAATTTTATTGATATTGTAAAAATTATGTATATTTTATATAAACACTAAATAACCGTGAATGAGTAATTGTGCTAGTGATATAAATACAATATTAAAAACTTTCGTTTTTTATTTGATTACTAAGTGGGTCTCAAATTATCAGGCGTTATAATAGGACTTGGTATCATAGGTACTCATGCAAGAAGACTGGGTATCTTTTCAAATGATTTTTGCAGAAGCGTAGAGACGAAGAGGAGGAAAAACTATAACACATCTTCTATGTACATGCCCCGCATTGGCTAACAAACGAATTATCCATCTGGGGAAGCATTTCTTCGTAGACCTAGTCGATATATCTAGATCGAATATTAATAATATGCTTCATTTTATAAACAGTACAGGATGGTTCAGTTAGTGGTATAACTCATTTACGACATTGCATCACAAAGGAATCCTAGCTTAAGTGGGTCTCTTTTTAAGAGACATTCAATAAAACCTAACCTATTTGATTTAAATTGAAAAGGTTATTCAATTTTTAGGATCATTTAATTATTTTTTGTTAGAGAAGATTCTAGAAGACCGACAGATGGCCTTCAGAGAAATGCAAAATGCCTACAAGAGATATGTGTAAAGTACATGTAACTTGGTGTACCAAATGAAAAGTAATTAATTGGACTTTAATCTGCCTTATAATAGCGATTTTTCAAGATATTAACCCTCAAAAGCGAAAATTCGTTAAATATGCTCTTTGAAAAGTTTAGATTTTCAAAAAATTAAATTAGACCTGAAAGTACTCTTTAATATTTTTCATATGAGATCTCATATGTTGAAACTCGTTCTTGTCTATTTTATTTATTTTAACACCAGCTTTAGAAGGAAGTAGGTAGCTGTACTTAATTCAATTGCCTGAAAAAAAAATATTATTTTTGAGTCAGTTTCCAAAATGACCAACAAATTGCGTCAGTGGTGTTTCTTTCTTTACACGTCATTAATTCTTCTTTGTAATACAATTCGTTGTATGCCGGAGCGAGATAGCTGCATAGCCGCAAATGAGACAACAACAACGCTAAATTGCCGCTTTTTTCCCGAACAACTTCTTTGAAATTTGGTTTGGAAAAATATTTTTTGCGAAATTATAAAATAAATTTGCGACTGTAAAACGCTTCGTAAAAAGCTGAATTAAGTGAAGAAGGTTGAATCAACACTGCAGCTATGTCTAAGGAGGAAGAGAAACCAGAAGTGCTGGAAGATTCGGTAAGAAAAATGTTTGCGAAAAATTTGCGACCAAACAAAAGCAAGAAAAACGCATGAGTTTATGGTTTGTGTAAAGCGAACATGCGTAAGAGGCGCAGACGGCAAGAAGACGCAGAGACAGCGGAGCACCCGACGCCGCGCAGTAACTGCGACGTAATGCGCCAACCGGAACAGCTGCGAGCGAGTAGCAGCGTTTTTTTCGCTATTAATTGTTTACAAAATGTTTGAATGAGTGGCAGCAGAATTCCAGAGGCGAAAATTGTTGGCTTTTAAAAAACAGAATCCCAATGGAATCCAAGCGCCATAGGTTTTGTTTATACTCTTGCTTTTTACAACCTTCTTCTATATTCTAAAAGCAGAAAGTTCTGCTGTTTTTGAGCGGTCGTGAAAATAAGAGAACGAACTAACATCCCTTCCCTCTAACAATAGAGTCATTTAATATATAGAGATTATTCCTTTTAATATATTGTTTATTACTTTCAGAATGAGACTACTTCGGAAGCGACCTCTTCGTCCGCCGAAAAAGAAGTCGAATTCGATAATAAAATCGAAAATGATCGTGGCCGGCGTTTTGATTTCTTGCTTAAGCAAACCGAAATCTTTACACATTTCATGACCAACAGCACCAAAAGTCCCACAAAGCCGAAGGGACGTCCAAAGAAGAACAAGGACAAAGACAAGGATAAGGAAAAAGAGAAAGATGATATAGCGGCTAATGAGTACTGCTTTTCTATAAATTTAAAATTAGTGATATTTTTTAATTTGAATGTTTTCCTTGCAGTCATCGCCATCGCAAAACCGAGCAGGAGGAGGACGAAGAACTGCTCGCCGAAGATACTGCGTCCAAGGAGATTTTTCGCTTTGAGAGTTCGCCAAGTTATATTAAGAACGGTGAGTTGCGCGATTATCAGGTGCGCGGTCTGAATTGGATGATTTCGTTGTACGAGAATGGCATCAATGGTATTTTGGCCGATGAAATGGGTCTGGGCAAGACACTGCAGACCATATCGCTGTTGGGGTATTTGAAGCATTTCAAGTAAGTAACAACAAATGAATGTAAATAAATGAAAATTATTTTAAATGCATAATTTTTATTTCTAACGTTTTTTGTTAACCAATTTAAAATTTTGAACATAATAAACTTTGTTTATAAATCCAGAAATCAATTTGGTCCACACATTGTTGTCGTGCCGAAATCAACACTTCAAAACTGGATCAATGAATTCAAAAAGTGGTGTCCATCATTACGCGCTGTCTGCCTCATTGGTGATCAAGAGGCGCGTACTACTTTTATACGTGACGTGCTGCTGCCCGGCGAATGGGACGTTTGCGTGACATCCTACGAAATGTGCATACGTGAAAAGTCAGTTTTCAAAAAGTTCAACTGGCGTTATATGGTCATCGATGAGGCACATCGCATCAAAAATGAAAAATCGAAACTTTCCGAGATTTTACGTGAATTCAAGACAGCAAATCGTCTTTTGATTACCGGCACACCGCTTCAAAATAATTTGCACGAATTGTGGGCTCTGCTGAATTTCTTGCTGCCCGATGTCTTCAATTCGTCGGAGGACTTTGACGAGTGGTTCAATACAAACACTTGTCTCGGCGACGATGCGCTTATTTCACGTCTGCATGCAGTGCTGAAACCGTTTTTGCTGCGTCGTCTTAAGGCCGAGGTGGAGAAACGTCTTAAGCCAAAGAAGGAAATTAAAATTTTCGTAGGTCTATCGAAAATGCAACGCGAATGGTATACAAAAGTGCTGATGAAGGACATTGACGTCGTCAATGGAGCCGGTAAACTGGAGAAAATGCGTTTGCAGAATATTCTCATGCAGCTGCGAAAATGCACCAATCATCCGTATCTGTTCGATGGCGCCGAACCGGGTCCACCTTATACGACCGATACACATTTGGTGTTTAATTCGGGCAAGTTGGTTATTCTTGATAAACTGCTGCCCAAGCTGCAGGCACAAGAGTCGCGTGTGCTCATCTTTTCGCAAATGACCCGTATGCTGGATATTTTGGAGGATTATTGCTTGTGGCGCAATTATCAGTACTGTCGTTTAGATGGTAATACACCGCACGAGGATCGTAATCGTCAGATTCAGGAGTACAATAGTGACAATAGCTCCAAGTTTATTTTCATGTTGTCGACACGTGCTGGTGGCTTGGGCATTAATTTGGCCACGGCTGATGTGGTCATTATTTATGACTCGGATTGGAATCCCCAAATGGATTTACAGGTGCGTTATCGTTTGTAAATGAATGATTCAAAATTTATATTTTGTTTTGAATACATTTTTTAATATCAAGCTTTAAAACTAATCCCTGTCATGTATTTTTCACCCTCAAGGCTATGGATCGTGCGCATCGTATCGGCCAAAAGAAGCAAGTGCGCGTCTTCCGTTTTATCACCGAGAACACCGTTGAAGAGAAAATCGTCGAACGCGCCGAAGTTAAGCTGCGTCTCGATAAAATGGTTATACAACAGGGTCGCCTGGTCGATAATCGCACTGCACAAATCAATAAAGACGAAATGCTGAACATTATTCGCTTCGGCGCTAATCATGTCTTTGCTTCAAAAGATTCCGAACTGACCGATGAAGACATTGACACCATACTCGAGCGTGGCGAGGCTAAAACCAATGAGGAGAAGGCCAAACTCGATCAGCTCGGCGAGGGCTCACTGCGCACATTCACCGTAGACACGGGCAACGGCGAAGCGGGCGCCACATCATCGATATACCAATTTGATGGCGAAGATTATCGCGAGAAGCAAAAAATTAATGCTTTAGGCAACTGGATAGAGCCGCCGAAGCGCGAGCGTAAAGCCAATTACGCTGTGGATGCATATTTCCGCGAAGCGTTGCGTGTTTCCGAGCCAAAAGCACCAAAGGCGCCACGCCCACCTAAGCAACCGATCGTGCAAGACTTTCAATTCTTTCCACCGCGTCTGTTCGAGCTGCTCGATCAGGAAATTTACTATTTCCGCAAGACTGTCGGCTATAAGGTGCCCAAAAACTCTGAGCTAGGCTCCGAAGCGACCAAAGTTCAACGTGAAGAACAAAAGAAAATCGACGAAGCGGATATGCTCTCGGAGGATGAAATCGCGGAAAAGGAATCACTCTTAACACAAGGTTTCACCATGTGGACCAAGCGTGATTTCAATCAATTCATCAAGGCAAATGAAAAATATGGACGCGATGATATTGAGAACATTGCCAAGGATGTTGAGGGCAAAACACCCGAAGAGGTCATCGAATACAATGCCGTGTTCTGGGAACGTTGTCACGAGCTGCAGGACATTGAACGCATTATGGGACAGATTGAGCGCGGCGAAGCAAAGATTCAGCGGCGTTTGTCGATTAAGAAAGCCTTGGACCAGAAGGTGGGTGGCGGAAAAGTAAACATAATTGCGCGCGACAACATTTTTGGTGGCAAGTTTTTAATTTGATTTTTTTCTTTGCACATTTTAACAGATGTCACGTTATCGTGCGCCGTTCCATCAGCTGCGTCTGCAATACGGCAACAACAAAGGCAAAAACTACACTGAAATTGAAGATCGGTTTTTGGTCTGCATGCTGCATAAACTCGGCTTTGACAAAGAGAATGTGTACGAGGAGTTGCGCGCTGCCATACGGTAAGTAAATTATTAATACATTAAAATGTTTAAAGTTCTTAACTAATTACTTTACTTCCTCATATCTTAAAATATATATTAAATTATTTATTTGTCTCCATTCACACATCAGGGCGTCGCCACAGTTCCGCTTTGATTGGTTTATCAAATCTCGTACCGCCTTGGAGCTGCAGCGACGTTGTAATACGCTAATCACACTGATAGAACGTGAAAATCTTGAGTTGGAAGAAAAGGAGCGTCAGGAAAAGAAAAAGAAGGCGGCCAAAAATACCGGAGGCACACCCGCAACGACACCACAAACCAAGGCCAACCAGAAGCGCAAAGCAGAAATGATGTCCACCGAAAAGAATTCTAAGAAAAAGAAGAAGTAAAATAGCCAGGCGACAATTATTGACGTCATCCATCGTTGACGACGCTATTTGACTTTGAGTAAACTTAACCTAACTTATAAGCAAGATTTAGAGATTTTTCTTTCCTTAAGCCGCATTCAAAACATAAGCTACTATCCTCCTTTTACTCTACACTTACAAACGCACCGCACAGCATTATAGGCAGACGACAGACAAATGGACAAAGAGTTAAGCATCATCCAGGCTCATTAAATTAAACTCTGCCCGTTAGACGTTGTAATCCTAATGAACTAAATATTTAAAGCAACTTGAGATATAATTCTAAAGCTCTGTGCAATAACTTTTAGCTGACACAACATTCGTCTTAATCCGTTAAGAATTTATATTAAAAAAAAGAAGGTAGATTTTATTGTAGTATATTTTTTTAAATTGCGTTTTATGTTTAATGATGAAAGTGTTAAAATAAGAATAAACAAAATTTGAATGGAGAAAACACTTGCGGAAAGTTATATTTTTGTTTAAAAGATACTTAACGGGTTAAGGATTTTAAGGTGTATTTTTTAAGCTATGGCATTGAACTTTCAAATAATACCTAAAAATGATTTTATTTATTAGGTATTTAGCTGTGACAACGCTTCTCATGAACATCGCTTGTACGGGCATAGTAGACAATCCAAGCGACTTTTCCTTAATTCCTGTCGAATTCTATTTTTTTTTTAGATCCAAAATTCCTGGAGAATATTTAAAAACGAAAACATATTTTAAGTAAATGCTTGTGTTTATTTTTTCCGACTACTACTTAATATATATTTTATTTAGTTATTTATTGATAAGCTTCTTTTAACTACATTATAAAATATATTAAATTGGTTGCTACTTGAACACGTTGTATTAACGTCGTCTGCAGCCGATCAAGATAATGGAGAGACTACTACAAAACATACGATATATTTATATTTACTATATTCTGGTTATGTCTATTTTAAAGTTAATATAAAGCTGAGAAAAAGTACTTTAAACATTTCGAAGAATAAATTTATCTACAAAGCATTTAATCAGCAGACATTGATGTTTTTTTTTTTCATTGATCACACTAGCAGCGGCGACCAGTTGTCGAACTATTTGTCTGGCATGTGAAATAACATAGATAATGCAGAAGTGCAGCAACAGTTGAGTGCACTAAGTGCATGTTACATTTTTTTTTAAATTTTTTTTTAGAGTAAGTCCATCATTTTATTGTTCGCCACATAGCAGAGATCACATGTATACCGGTTAACGAAACCAAGATATAATGCTGTGGTGGGGCTTAGGCCAAGTTGCTGATACTCCGAAATGGGTCATGTAAGCGTAGTTTGTTCGGCAAAAAGTTTACTTTAAAAGAATATTAATTTTCAACATACTCGTATATAAAAGTGATTCAGATTTAATTCCACCATTAATTAATGTAGGTAAAAATGTAATGTTCAACATTGTTCTCCTACTTTGAAGCGTAGGATTATGGTAAATTAGTTTTTGGATTCCATCGAAAAACTCGAAGTGCAAATAGCAGGAATTATTTCTAGACTGATTCCAATTAATCAGTATAAACATTATGTTGAGGGTTCCATACCACAGATGCGTATTGTAATATAGGTCAAACTAAAGAAGTGTATAATAGGTTTGTAGTGTTAACTCTTTTGTACAACGTTTAATAAATCCAAGATCTCCTTTTGCTTTATTTGAAATCCGATAAACTTAAAAATTCAGGTGGTTTTTTTAGTTTTATTAATATTTAAATATATTTTTAAGTTAAGTCTGTAGAGCTATTAATGTGGTCGGTGTTGCAGTATCCTTTGAACGAAACTGTTGACATAGACTTAGATGCAATAGTAATAGTGATACTCTATATAAATTTTATATTATCTTTGGACAATATACTTATGATCGAATGTTGTATCCTTAAAGGCTTTTGGAACGTATTGAATCGTATTTCGGCATTTGTCAGTTTTAGCATAAAATTCATTAAATTAAATTTAAAGTTTTGTTGAATTGGCTTTGCGAATGAAATGATTTTTTTTCGATTTCTTGGAAAAATTTTATATAAGAAAACAACCTTTAAATATTTTTGACTTAAGCACCCTAAGTATGCAAAGTCGTTAAATCGTTGTCGACTTCGGTAACGCGGAATTCATTTATAACCAAATGATTTCGTTGCTATATTTTTTTTTCGAACACCAATTTTTAACACACTTGTAAGTCGTTAACGACTTGTATAATTGATTAATTCACTAACTCACTTTTTACTTACTTCCGTATTATATGACAACTAAACAAGCCGAAATAAAAGTAGATCTGATTCGGATAAAGCATTTAAATTTATTCTCTATTGTGTAGAAAAAAATATATTTTACAACTATTTACGACGACTATTTACGACGACATTTTACATTTTACATAACATATAAGTATATAAATTCTACGATTTGAAAATTTTTTTACTGTTGTAATGTTTTGTTTTTGCATTACACACTAGACTTAAGGTTAAATTAAACTTAATTATAAATTACAAAGTAGTATTAACAACATTTGAAAGCTCAACTTACAAATAATATCATCTTTATGCAGTCGCAATAATGTAGTACAACAAAAGTTATAAGGCACCGTTTAACACACAACACTGGCCAGTGTTGCGAGCGCGCGAATTTATAACTTCTTATTAAGAACAGCTTTGTATGAAACATTTGTAACTTATTAATGCTTATCCTCCGGGTCTGTGTACAGTTTGATAATTTCTTCTATGCTGACGGCGGCACCGGCGATCAACGCACAAATCGCCAAAATCATAAGCGTCACGTTCTTGACCATTTTCCAGCGGCACCAGCCAAGATTGTTCGGCCACAGATAGACTGTCTCGACGAAACTGGGCACGAAAATACCTGAAAATGGTTTCAACAAGAAAGTGGATATTTATTAATTTGAAGTGGAAGACGAAAGGTTATAAATTGGTTTAAAATCATTTCAGAAATGTTCTTTATTGCATTGCGTAAAATTAGTAAGTTCAAGATCAACTTACCCAATAACGAGAAGAACACTGCACCCACTAAACTGATAAACGGTTCCAGATCAGGTATAGCCGCAGCAACGCCACCGCTTAACAGAATAATGCCGGTACGCAATACAATTTGCACGGTATTGTGATTTTTCTCATTGAACTTGTGATTGATTTTCTTCCAGAGAATATCATTGGGCACATAGTTCTGCAGGCCATAAGTGAAGAGAATTGCCAGTGCCATCAAAATCTTAGCCGCATCCGCCAAACTGCAAAGATACACAAAATTAATTAATATTCAATTCCTTTTGACATTAAAAATCGAAGACTTACGGTGCACCTGCCTCCAGATTCAGCGTAATACTGCCACGCACATTTTCGCCATAACGTATATAACCGAAGAAGCCAATGATGGCATACAGTGAGACGACCGTAAACATCGCAGTATTCAGTACACCCGGACAGCCCAAGAAATGCGCCGGTTTCTTCATTGAGTTCTCCACCGGCATCACGACGCCAATGCCTTCCATTGCGAAAATGACAGTCGCAAAGAAAAGCGGAATCTGACCGACTTTTGCGACCAGTGGCTTATCCTCGAACTGCAGCGGCTCGTTAAACATATAGTACAGCGTAATACCGAACGTGACCACAATGAAGACATTCGCTACCGCCGAAAATGGCACAAGCCACTTGAGCGTACGTATTTGTCCAATGAAAAGGCACGGTACGACAGTCATTGCAATATAGATGCGCACATCCCAGTTAAGTTTGAAATCATAATTGATCACGTCATGGAAGGAGGTGGCAATAAAGACTATATACACACAGCAGGCGGCATAGTATGTCGCCATCAGACCGCCATCCACGAATTGTCTGTTCGTAGAAGAATAGTTAGGGACAGGAGTTAGTTATATATTTTGGGTAATAATAGGAAAATAAAAAACATATTTATGGTCAAGTACTCACTTGGCAACATTCGCCCAAGGTCGCAGTGCGGGCGGTCCATTTTCGAAAACTTTTTCGGCCGTCTCAGCGAAACCGAGCGCAGGCACACGCACATCTCTGCAGATGTTTTGTGAAGTCCGAACCTAAAAGGTGGTCAAATAATGGAATTTAGTTTATTAATAGCTTCTGAAAATATTCTTAAAATTAGACTAGATTAATTTCATCCTCGTTTTGAGCTTTTAAGATCACTGCAAATCATCTCAGGGGAGAGGCGTTTAAAAAAAAACTGCTTCAGAAATGTTGAAAACTTCCGAGATGGAATTAATTTTTATTAATTTATTGAGTTAGAGTTTCAGAAGGAATATATATAAATAAATTGGATTTTAAGGAGATCATTTCATTATCTTGAAAGTAAATCTTTCGAGCCACCCATAAGATATATTTATATAGGCTTCGTCCTATCTTCTTAACCATACCCAAAGTTGTGCTTCTCACTGAGTTTCCCACATGAATCTTGTCACCGAAAACATTTTGAAGGTTAGATGCAATAAAACCGAAAGTTTATGAGCACTCCTAGATGGCATTCTAAAGTTTTTTTGGGCTTTTATTATGTTCATAAACTTAATTGGGAACTGACAATTAACCGCGCCGACGACGACGACGACGACGACTGCTAGTGTCAACAAATCAATAGCGTCATCAACGTCGCTGATAACTGCAAACCTCGCAGCGATATTTGTCGTTAAAAAACGGTAAATTTGATTTGACAACTGGTTTTTAACAAGTTGATTGCAGTATTTAATGGTTTTCTTTTTTTATATATATGTAGTTTAGTTATTTGTTTGTTACTTTTGTAATCGTAACTGAATGTTATCTAAGGGAAGCTATCGCATTGGCTTATCTTCATAAAGTGCTCAACTTTAATTTATGTTTCCAAGACGAATTTCGTCCGAATCGAACTACATAACGAAAAAACCGTTCAATTGAACCTTGAGCCACTTAAAAAATGTCGAACGCACTCAAGCGTCCAGATGAAATGTCTCGATAACTCAAAAGCCGACTTAAGTAAATAAATCAAAAATGTCTGCGGTGTAAGTACGCAATTGCATCGAAGAACAAATTGTGTTGGGAAGTTAGCGAAATGATTAGTATTAGTATTAGCCTTGGAATCTCTATAATGACTATAAAAAACTGAGAAATCAATTCCAAATAAATTGTTGTAATTTAAGTACGATTTTAGTTTGATGCTTCCGTACTTTACTTAAGATTTTGTCCATCTTCATAAGCAGAGGGCAGAGAGAGTGTTTCTATATACTATTCCACAATGTTACTAACTTTTCATCACCGAATCATAAAACTTGAAAATTGTCTGGTTTGTGATTACCACATTTTTTTTAATGAGCATGACTGAGCCTCTTTAAAAACGTGACGCACTTTGCACAGCTTTACTAATTTCTCTGGCAAATGTAAACATATGCGAAAAGCGTTATTTGGGATATACAAATCGGTACACTCATTAAGGTGTCGTCAGGTCAATCATTAAACACTTTGCGAAATCATCGAAAGACTTACCAGAATATGCACACAATGCGTACACAGAAAGCCGACAATCAGTGTGCCGACCATGCCAAAGACCAGACCCGCATTGTAGAAGGCCATGGGCATCGCCAGAATGCCGGTGCCCAGTGAGCTCTTTAGCAAATGTGCGAGTGCGCCACTTGTGGAGCCGCCTTTCTCCTGATCGCGATGCAGGAACGGATCGTAGGCATCGTTCAGTTGTCCCTTCTCGGTTAGATTTGTTCTGTGTTTGAAGAGACGAAAAGAAATGGCATTTAATTGATTGTAGGATGAACTGCAGAATGGGTTTGTCGACTTACCTTGAGTTGAAGTCATTTAGTGTGAACACTGAATTGGATTTCTCCTTCGATGTGGGTATGGAGTCCGTCATCTTAAAGTAAATAGAAACAAAATTAAATTAAAACCAGAAGCTTAATAAAATTTCATTTATAAATATTTTACATAATTTTGGTTAAATTATTACGAAGCTGACTAAAGTATTGCTAAAAATTACTTTAGTAGCGAAGGTAGGTAATCAAATTTGGGTCTACCATGCTCTAAATTCTCGCTTCGTTCTAGAACCTTAAAATTTCTGTTGTAATAGTGGATACTAAGTAAAGATTGTAATGCCTTTCAAAAGTTTTGCCAGAAAATATTTAAAATCTCGAGATCCATAATTATTTTTGAAAGTTCTTTTGTGACAAAAAAAGAACTTAATATGAGCAGAGTTCGATTGAATGTTGGCCCTTATAACAGTTGGATCAATTGGCTTATATCAGTGAGGCTCGAACCGTATTCCACTATCACTATAAAATGTAATAAAATATTAATTACACTGTTTTGAATTGTTATTAAGTTTCGATATCAAATACTTTGAGATTGTAAGCATAACTCCTTAAGACAATCTTTCCAAATAATTTACTTTGACGTACTCAAACTATAGCGTATCGGATTTGTCAAGGAGTATGGGTACTTAAATAAAATGAAACGTGTCCAAAGAACTCATTGTGACGTCTGCATTCAACGCAAGCAATTTTAACAAGCGTTGAAATTGAAGAATTGAGTGCAAAAATAAATTAAGTCCATTAAATCCATACATACAAAAATTGTATATGTATATAGAAAAGAAGAACTAGAGTATATATACGAGGGTGGTTCGATAAGTACTTAGCCTCACGGTCTGATGAAGGGCTACTTTGCAGACCTCGAGAAAACTTTTATTCCAGACGGGTTAAAGAAGTTAAAGCATCGCATCGTCAAGTGTATCAAGCTAAGAGAAGACTATGTTTTTCTTTTGTAGCCCAAGTACTTATCGGACCACCCACGTAGAAGTACATTCAAAGTGCAACCTTCTTCTACCAAACGGCAAACATTTCTGTGTACGACGTAATATCAAATTTGCGTATCTTAACCAAAGCTTTGTCATGATCCCATGATCAATATAAAATTTTGTTTATATCCCATGATCAAACCGAATTTTGTATACCGTACGTACAGACGCACGTCAATAAATACAATCTCGTATATACTCGTACTTTTACATACTAAATAGGTTCTGCCCCCCCCAAAGTTTAAATGCAATCAATCAAAGGATTTTTTTTCGATAAGTAACTGGTTTTAAAGTTAGGTAAGTAATTAGAGAAAGAATTTTAATTTACAATAAATCAATCAGAAATCGAAAGCGCCAAACAAATTAATTACCGAACCTATGTACTTACGATAAGAGTATTAGAAATTTTATAGAGAAACATTCAAATAGCCATTCCTGTCGAAATTGTCAGAAAAGAATGAATTTGTACGAATTTAACGATAACGCTCTCCGCTAAGCTCCACTAGCTCAGCGCCGCCGTTAACTAGCCTAGCATATCTAATCATGTCCAATATAGAGCTGTCAGTTAGTCAGTGAGATGTGCTAGTTTGATTTGCCTGCCGTTAAGTCTTAAATCCAAATGCATTTCGACGCAATTTAACTTCACTTATAAATTAATTAAATTTCACAAGAATTTCGATACGACCGCATGTCATAAATATCGCCAAAGCGTGGAGTTCTAGTGTTAATACACACAATACTCGATAAGGTTACGGTAATACGTTGGAAAAACCGAATTTCATTTTGGAATGCACATTTGTTAGCTGAAGTTAATTAACTATTTTATACTAAGTATATGTGTAATTCCGAAGTATACATGTAAAAAATATCGTTATTAATTCTCGTTATAAACTATAGAAATTCTCGAAACGAACAAATTTAATTTTATATTTAAATAAGCAACACTAAAAATGATTCGAATTCATCTAAAACTGAATTCTTAAGATTTAACAAAATGATTAAAAATTTCGAATTGAAGGCTTTATCGTAAAAAAAAACGATAAAATTATTAATATACAATATATACAAACTTACATTTCTTCTTCCAACAAAAATAAAAGTAACTCAGAATTTATAAATACGAAAACTTATAAATCGAAAACTTAAACGACATATTTTCAAGCTTAAAAATTATCGTAAATGACGATAAAAATTCGTGAATAAAATTTTTTCGAGAGAGTCTAAAACAAAAAATGATTTTTAAAATTTCAAAATATATCGACATTGAATATTATAATGCAGTGCGAGCTGGGTAAAACTGAGTTTGTTGTTGTTTCCTGGCGCGACTCTATCTTATCGTAGCGATACTTTTCGCGCACACTTACGATTCGCGAGCGATTCTGGTCAATGATTTTGAGAATTTTACGTGTAAATCTTTATCGCCAATAAAAAGTCATGCAGTTTGGTTTTGTTGTTGTTGCTGTTGTTTTTTTTTTTTATTTGGTAATTTTTAAACTTTTAATACGGATCTGCTGCGTTGTACACTACAATAAAAAGTCGTTAAATTATCGTTGGTGATAATTTCATTTCATAAAACAAGTTTAATTGTTGGCCATAAAAAACCAGGCGCATGTGACTTGTGATTGATTTGTGAACTCACTTTTTCTCGATATTCTTCGCTATTGGCCAGTTTTTATTATGTTATTTCGTTTGGCCCAACAAAAATTGTTTATTGTTGCGAGAAAAAAATTTATAGTTTGTGATTTGGGGTGGAGGCAATTTCATTGAATTCTTCTTATCGGCCAGCGGTTTAATTGGCCCGACATAAATTGCCAACGAGGCTTGTAAAAGAGATTTCGCTCGCTGGTATTTACCATGAATGCGGTTGAGCTGAATACGGTTCTTAACGAAATAACAAACAGGATAGGAAAATTACCGGATGTCGAAGATTTAATATGAATCATTGTGATAGTCTGACATTCGTATTAACTTTATCAGTTTTTTGACAACAAAATGTCGCGTCTGCACTATCTCATATGTCTTTCTTGTTGTTGATGAGTAAGGATCATACCGTAAGAGAGATATAGCGTAACTATGTTCTTTACTAATATTTCGACTCAGTTTTCATTCTGATTAGTAAGTTGAATTGATGTTATTTCACCCTTTTTTGAATTCCGACTCGGATCGAAATCATGAAAACCAGAAGATACAACTAAACGATACCAAGAAGACCAAAGTCATAATAAAATCTGAAATTAAGACACTTAAATTTTTACTCTATAAGCCCCTTTTAACCCATACAAAATCCAAATAGAAGTGTTATACAAGTACGTACATGTATAATAATAAAAAAAATACAATGTTTAGTTGTGAAATTTAAATGTTTATCATCTCGAAACAAAAAAAGTTACTTAAATATTTCAGACATTCTTAAGTTCACTTGCTCACAAAAAATATAATAAAATACCTCCATATGATTTAACGCATTTGTTGCAACAAACACACTGATGAAATATAAAAAAAACAACAACAACATTAACATTAACAACAAATTAAAGATAATCTTAGCAATTAGCTACGTGGGCAAGTTCTCCATTATCTCTGCCCGTATTACACTTAAGATTAAATATTACGCTAAGTTGACTACATACAGTTTACAAACCTTTCTAGTAGGACTGCAAATATTTGCTGATAAAAATTAAAAGCTAATGTGAAAAGAAATTTTTACTTAACGACAGTTAAGAGTCGAAGAAAACAAAACAACAAAAAACACCGAACAGAACAAAAAAAAAAATCTTTGCAGTTGGAAACTGTTGCAATTGTTAAGAATTTTAAGAACACTCTTGAGATATTCGCTTTCATACGTGAGCAGTTGAAATGTACACTGTGCGAAAAGTAAACGAGACCTTACAACAATTTATGATATTGAAGTGTTAATTTTTTTGATCGGGCATTATAAGATATTTTTTCTAAAAAGGCCGATGGCTTGTTCTTCCTTTTTTATAAATGTTTTTTGATTTGAAATTGCTAACTAAAAGCAGATCTAATCCGATCTGGATTTTGAGGGGAGCTTGTCAGACGTTTTTATAACTCTGAGATTTTATTATAGCAAAACTGATTTACTATATACATATATATGCATATAACACAATACACAATTCGGTGATATGTAGTAAGGGGAATTCCACCTCAGACCTGATAACCATTACAATCAAATTAAATTATATGTGTGGCATATTTTCATATCTAGAGCTATATATACAATATATAACAAAATCAGATCTGATCTACTAAATCCACATGAAATTATCAATTGCTGAAACAACGTTTTTTTGAACGCATTTGACTTGCATCTCTAATCAAGACAACATCAAAATTAACTACCATCGACAGTCGTTTTTTGCAGTAGTTTGTTGAATTGTTAAAATATTTGCCAAATGAATGTGAATGCATTTGAAATTATTATTTATAAAACAACCAGCAAATAAACAAGCCAATTATTTTTTTTAAATTTAATTCTTAAACCAAGTGAATTCATCAATTTCATCTCTTTTAATTGTATAAAGAATTTCGATTTTTTCACGACACGGTTACGATCAACTCAACTTGGCTTAGACACTGTAAACCTTTTAATATCCTTTACCTTGTACTGCTTTAGTAGCGAGTTACACTATGTAGTTATATATATATGTATATATTTGTATATATATAAGCCAATTAAACACTTTCTAACTATTGTGAACGAGAAAAAACTGAACTGAACTCGGCCATTGACCAACGTTAACTGAACTGAACATAAATTAAGAGTGCAACCGTTAAGCGCGATCACAAATTAACGCCCAGTTCGAAAACAGTTAACAGCGATATAAGCAACAGCAACAGCAACAACAACAACAACAGCGGCAATAATGGCGACAAAGTATTTAAGCCCCCTTTAAAATCAATTACTAAAGTTAATTGAGTCGTCATATCAGAAAAATGATAAGTAACGTGCGAAACGAGCTAGAAAACAACAACAACAACAACAACAACAACAACAACAACAAAACACAAAACCGCTGAAAAAAAAGAAATTTTCTTCAGCGTTTGATTTAACCCACACAACTAAGCGCAAAGAATCTTATCAAAAATATATACAAATACATATAAACATGACCAAACATGTGGACAATCGCGATAAGTCCAGCAAGTCAGATTTGTTTGGTGTTACTTAACAAGAACTCCAACACTTTTGGGTGCAATTAAACACTCTTGTTTTTTGTGGTTTTTGTTTTTGGTAACAAGACCCACAAAGAAAGCACAGGAAGCTGAGTTTTAGATAAAATACTTTTTTAAGATACAGTTTAAATGTCGCTTAAGTTTTCTACTAAGAAGAATACCATAAACCAGCAGGAATGCGTTTGGTAATACGATTTTAAGCAGTGGCTAATTGAAAGCGGTGTGGGGGTTGGCACATTTGTAGAGCACGGTGCCTTAAAAACAAGCCGGTCTAATTCCACACCTATTAATTTGTTAGAACACTAAACCAAAAATCCAAACCCCCAGCTAACTTCTGGCTGCGTTAGTAACCCCAACCCAGCCCCCTTTGCTAATTTGACAAATTGCCAAACACGAGTTAAGCCGAATTAGTTGCTTGTAGGCGATAAGATAAATTAACAAAAATCAGTCGGTCGGTCTGTTTGTCTGTCGATCAGTCGTCCCCATATTAAAGTCACTAGTTTGTCATTGAATTTTATTTACCTGTTTTTTTTTTTTTTTCAAATCACTGTCGCTTTTTTCCGGTGCTTCGAATCACGCCCACACGAAGTGTTACTTTTGCGAAATTATGTTTAAACATTCGCATGACTGTTATGTATTTTTTTTGTTTACTAACAAATGATGATACTAGTTAATGATAACCCAAAAAAAAAAAAAAAATACAATAACAGA
Source organism: Suillia variegata (assembly GCA_949127995.1). NCBI lineage: Eukaryota > Metazoa > Arthropoda > Insecta > Diptera > Heleomyzidae > Suillia > Suillia variegata. The sequence continues at coordinate 8,036,645 of OX421842.1, forward strand.
CTGACTGACTGGCTGACTGGCTGACTGACTGATAAAAATCCGAAAGATGACGTCTGCGGCTTAATTTTGTCTATAGATAAAGCCAAAAGCATAAATTGTTGGCGGTCTATTGGCGCTGTCGGCGCTGTCAAATTACACAGTAATTGACACATTAAAACTACATACTCGTATGTTAAATTTATGAGTAAGTGGGTGATTTATACTATTTTCTGTTACCGCCTTGCACAGTAAAAAACTAGATTTTACCGCTTACGTTCGGTTAAAACAAAACATTTGAATGCGGATGTTAAAAACACGATTTTTCTATGCTTTAAACAAGATTTTGCCTGTTTTAAGTGCTGCCTAAGTTCTCATCAATGAATTCTACGAAATTTACTTTAAAATATGCACAACTTTTAAGCAAAATAAAAATATTTAAATTTAACCGTGTGCAGTAAAAAACAACTGTCGCTATTACTGCATCGTGACTCAAAACTTAGTTTTGAACATTTCTGAGTGCACCTCTGACCTTTTTTGCATAGAGTTTTCTTTACATTTGCATATACCCGTAATTATGTACTTAAGAGGATACAATTAACTTCTAAATTAAAACTCTTAAAGAAGTAATCAAATAAAATTTGAGACATCATTTACACTTGAGTTGAACTTTAAAAAAATCCCCTTGAAGAACAAAATTGAGCGTCATTTAATTCACGGAAATCTAAAATTCCCCAATTAAAATTAAATATTGTATTATCCTCGATGATGTAATAAGAAAAAGCATATGAGTATATGAGTATATGAGTGGCTTAAAGTTAAAAACCGATTAATTCGTCAGCGACCATTTTGAAGCTAACAAATTGTTAGTCAGTTTAATAAACAACAGTCAACCACGTTTTAAATACTCGCATAAGTAGTCAAAAGTTCTTAATTGAATTCCCATAAATGATTATTTCAGGTATGCATCGTTTACGATTATGAATAATCATGAATAATCCTGCCGATGATTATTAGGTAACTTTTTGCTTTAAATGAACGAAATGTATTTTTACTCGTATGTTTAAATTTGCGTTAACAATTTACTTTAGGTAACTCAAACGGATTGTTTGATCGAATTATTTACCTGCCTTTATACTTTCTTTTTGTTTGTTTTTTTGATGCGATTGATTTTTGTCTTTAAAGCGAAAAGTAAACCCAAATTCGACTTGGTCAACATTAAATACGAATACCAAGAATTATCATCAACTGTTTGCCAGTGGTGCATTATTTAATTTTACAGTGGTCATTGACACACGAATGATATAATAATGAAGTACTTTCTTACCACACAACTGCATGAGTGCATTCATTCTTAATTTTTCTAAAGTGAATACACATATTAAATGCACTAATCGCTATTCGATGTTATGAAAGAAAATTGAAAAGGGGTATTCATGATCACGATTCGGTCGGGTCGGGTATTTAACTATTTTTGATAAATTTACAACAACAACAAAACACGTACAAATACTTATTCACGTTCATAAGCATATTAAAAAATGAATTAAAAAATCAATGTTGTACAACAATTTACAAGATAATAAATAAATGTTGTAAAGCATGATTTGATAAAATTGATGACATAATTGAATAAATGTGGTGAAACAATCGTTTCTCATTAAGTTCTTTAATAGAAGCCTTATTAGCCGGATGTCAAAATATTATACGATTAAGTGAAATTCGCTTGTCAATTAAGTCCTTATCGCGCAGATTTTATTCGGTTGAAGTAGCTCACCCTGTAAGGTACTGCTTCTCGTTTTTCCACCGAAGCTGAGTTTTTTTATTCGCTTCGTATGTTCGTAAAAGTGAAATAACGGTTCGCGAAATTACTAAGAGATAAAAAAAACTGCCTTACATAAATTAAGGTCCAAAAGAAAGTCGACACGCACAGTCCTTTCAGTTAAGGTTCCCTTATTTCTTCGCCCATAAAGAAATGCATGTAAGTAGGTACATGATGTACGGACGCATGGATAGCTTGATACGCATATTTTCACAGAAACTTGTTTTCACATCATGATAAAGTTTCACTGGCAGCGCAGGCGCAATTAGCCAATTCAACAGGGACAACAATCGGTCTTCAATCATTGCCTACACAATTCGCGTACAAAATTTGGCAACAGGAGTTTTAAAGAGCAAAAAATGAAGAAAAAACGACGAAAATTATCCAAAGAAATCTTAAATTGCATTCGCCGAAATTGCTTGCTGAAGTACAGACTTTTGTATCTGATAAATTTGTTAGGTACACAATCAATAAATGCTCTTGGACATAACAACTTCAAAAATGTTTGCAGTTTTTGTGTTGTAAAATAGTTTTCAAGTAATTGACATATGTAGAAAAAATTCAAAAAAAGTAATTGTTGTTTATATTATTTAAATAGATCTGTAGATCAAGTTTTAATTTCTGTTCAATTATTTTGATTGAAGGCTTTCGATTAATAATCGCCAGCTGCCACTGGCAACTTAATTAGCTTATTTACAATATTCATTGTTCATATTTTGAAAAGAAAAAAATTATGAATTGTTATTTAGACTAACCTCGAAAACTTCATATTTCACTTGTCTTTTGGAAAATTGTTAAATGTGGATTCACTCAGATTTAGTCAATATTTAACGAAAGGTTTTCCATAGAACCCTTTATTTTATATGCTAACTAAGACTTTCCATCGACAGATCGGTTAGTTTCAAATAATATATGTATGACTCTTCTTGTACTTGTATGGTTATATTTTAAGGATTTGAGAACACTTCTTTGATCAACTTAATCAAAAGATTAATTGACTGAAATGAATAAGCAGGGAGGGGCCTCAACTTAAGTAGTCTTAAAAATCAAAACAAATTGAGTTCCGTTTGCGGTTAAAAAATTCGCTCAAAATAAAATCAACGTTATTTATTTTGTTGAAGTCTGTTAAGTCACAACACGCCTCAGGCTGAGGGTCAACGATTTGTTGACATATCTTTTGTGTTTTTCGGTTTTATGGACAAGTTTTGCAGTTCCTTTAGCCGCAGAGATATTTCTTGTATTTGATTTTATCGTTATTGGACCTTGATCGATAAAAAAGAAGAAAAATATGTCAAATGAATTTGTATTTGTATTCAGTACCCTTGTAAAATTCGATATCTCCCTTCGTTACTGATTGATTCAAAATAAGAAAAATTTCCTTAATTTTGCCAATAATTTTCTAAAAGCAAAACTTCAAAACTTAACACTTTTAAATATTTCGTCAGTATTTTTATGCAAATGCACTTACCGGGGGGGTATATTGAGTTTGTTTTTATATTTGTAGCCCCCACAAAGAGGCGTGGTAGGTATGACAAAGTATATATATAAATGATCAGGGTCAGATTCTGAGTCGATTTAAAAAGATTACATCCGTAGTTTAAGAGTTATAGAGCTGAAATCGGAATGTGAGCTCCTATTCTACAAGAGGAGGCTAAGTTCGAAGATGGACAAGATCAGACCCACATTACTACTACTACTATTAGGGTAACAATATTTATTCTTTGTAAATTAAAAACGATCTGTTTGTGTATTGATTCAATATATATATTGAAATAGTCTGTATAAATATAAATTTTGAATACAAACTAATTTCTCTAAGTTGTTCAATTGCAAAAACTGATATTTTAATTTCGAAATTTCGAATAAGAGTTATCTGTTTTCAAACTGAGCTACCGATAAAAACTGCAGTACAATAACCTCGATAACTGGCACAAACAAGAAACAAAACTTTCTGGTTAAGAGAGTAACAAACAATTCCCATCGTAAATCCACAGTAAGATGTTAAATCTGTTCCTTAGTTTATCTTAAAGCGAACTAACAAAATTATCTTTCAAATGATAGGAACATCAAAGCAAAATAATACTAAACAATTTTAAATCCTATGGAAATGAAGAAATGTTTTGACTAGATTTCGCCGCCCACAAGCTTTTTGTATCTAAGACCGCCCACAAGCATTTTGTATCTAGATACAAGATACATCCCGATTATTTTATCCATAATAACGAGTAGAACACAACTCACAGTTCGTATCATAATACGAGAATGAGGTTCTTAAAGCGGTCATCCACCTACAACTTACATTTAGCATCTTTGACCAGCACCACGAGACCAGGTGACGTACGCTTTGTGAATTGTGTCTCTTATCCTGATTCGTGTGATATTTTTTTTTCGAAATGAACACGTTCCGCTGTTTCACCACGTTGTTGTTGTTGTTTTAATGATTGCCCAAATGTTCAACTTGTTTAATTAAACATTGATTTTGTTGTACTTTTGTTGCATTAACTGTTTAGCACATTTCCTCTAATATTTTTACGGTGTTTTTAATTGCAAATAAAATTATTTACTTTGTTTTTTTTTTGTTTGTATTTATTTTTTATTTTTTTTGTTAACTTGGCTTTAAACGCGACGACCGTGATGCTGTTTATGGTACTTTACATTACTTTACTTTGTTGTTGTCTTTTCAAATTCGAATTCGAATTGCGACACTTTGGCGCGCGTTCAAAAAAAAATTGAAATAAAATAATAAAAGCAACGATCGCGCATTAGCTGGATGCGATTACAGCTTTTTGTTAGTTAGCGTACTTTTCGCTGCTGCCGGTTAGCTGGTGGTTGGCCGTTAGCGTTGTTGCCAGGTTCGCGATCGTTTAGTGACTGATATTAAAGTCGGCGTTGTTTGCAAAAATTATGAGTATTGTGTGGCACATGAGCATGAGCAGCAGCAACAGCAGCAGCAGCAGCGAAGAGCTACCGCCTCGACTGACTACTAACTGACTCCGGGCAACAATGTGTGCTGCTGGTACTGTAGTGCATGTGTGCGATCGATCGACAGCTGGAGTGCTGGCGGTCGGTTCCACTACGGGTGACGGGGCAGTAGTCAGTCACTCACTGGTTTTTTGGGCATTGTCAACCAAACCACTAACACTTGGCGCGTACGCTTGTCCGTCGTATAGCGTTGGGAAAAAACCGTTTTTATGATGTGATGATCGTGACAGATATTCATCATTACCGATCATACGCACAGCGAGGCGTTCAAAAGCAACAGTCGAACAAGTCCATCTGGTGTGATATCTGAAAGGTGTTTTAAAGTTAAAGTAATTGAAAACCTTTTAAAGGACACCTCATATGATTAAACGGTCTATAATTTTTAATATTTTACTACACTAAATAACAATTGTTTAGATTTCTCTGATATATCAACATTTAAATAATAATTATTGTAATATCATTTAACCAGACACGCTGAGTTTAAGCCCAACTAAAATATTTCTAAATATTCTTTCAAGCCCAAAAAAGTTCATTATTATTATGACTCATTAATCGAATTGGACTTTTCACCTTTTGCTTTGAAACAGCTCAATGAAATCATACTTTGGTTGTGTCTTAGCTTGCTCAAGCTCAACTCATGTTTAGTCAGCCAACTAGCCAGCGAGCCAGCGAGCCAGCTAGCCACTTTGTCGCTTTGCAAATCCCATCTAAAGAATGCATCACACAACATGCCAATTGAATATGGGCTACCAGCCAGCCAGCCAGCCATCCAGCGACTGTGTGGCTAGAGTGATCAGTTGTTGTTGTACGCAGTAATTACTGCCGCGCGTCGTTATTAGTGATGCAACGATTTTTCATTTCACAGCATATGAATGCGATTATCAAGGCCAATAATCGTCGATTGTATTACAAAAATAATAATTCATAGATATACTCGCGCGCTGTTTTGTAGTAGCTCATTAAAAGCGTTTGATAGTGTAATTATATTTATTATTGAAATTTGAAAGATTCATTTTTTTGCAGCATATCAATATCAAGGACGACGATTTTAAACACAATTGATAGTAGTTGTTTGTTTTTTGTTTTTAATTCGTATCAATATATAATATCTGAATTGGATTGATATAATCAATGATAATAGCTTAACGATATTTCGATGCCTATCAAAGCTAATCACGATACAACTGAAGACATGTTTTTTATATTTTTAACAAACATGGAACGACCCTTCTTAGTTGACACACTTTTCGTTGGTGTCTGTATAAACTCTGAGGCGCATTTACTGCAGTTATCTAAACAACAACATATTATTAATCGACGCTTTCGATTAGCAGATAATCGCGCACATCTCTCTAATCATTAATCATAATCATAATAATATTCGTTGCAGCTAATCGTTTTCAATTGACGCATCACTAGATTTGTGGTTATCTATCGTTTTGCCTTGAGTCATGTACCTACATAGTGGTGGGCCTTATTCGTTTATTTTTGTTGCTGTTTTGCTGTTTTGTTGTTGTTGTTTCTTTCTTTTTCGTAAGGCTTGTTAGACGCACTCACATGCTGCAATTTTGATTTTGGTCCGATTGACTGGTTCAGGTTGTTGAAAGTGTGCAATGGAAAATTTTTGAATGAAACCGCATTTTTAATCGGTTTTTATTTATTAATTTTTGTATTTGTTGTTTTTTGTTGTTTTTTGTTGCTCTGTCGTTTGTTGTCACAAGGTGTTCAATTAGCGGAATTGTTGTTCTGTGCACGGGTGTTTTTTCTATGTAGTTGGGTGTTATGTTGAAGCGAACATAAAAAAATTGGAAAAAATATCACATATACATAATTTGAAGGGTAAAATTTAGAATACTCTTATAACATTCTTATAAAAGTCGTGTCTGGATATAGGGAACTAATTATTACAAGGACTGTTCACTATATCCGGGTTGTTCACTCTTTCAAGGTGGACATTTGTTGTTCTTTTTCAGTAGTGTTTTTTGTTTGTGTTTTTTATTGCTATGAAGTTGGCTTGAAGCTTGAAGTTGCTTTCAAATTTTCATTCACTAAACTCCAAATAGTGAAACAAATTTTGAAAAGTAATTCGATTGTTCACTATTTAGAGTACTCCTTGTAAAAATGTGGGTGTTCACTATATCGAGATGTTCATTATATAGAGTGTTCACTATACCCAGACACGACTGTATTTAACAAGTTGTACAGTACTTTGAATCAATTTCTAGACACGTAAAGGAGCTTAATCAAAACCATTTGAGAACCATTATTGAGGTTAACAATTTTTAAGGAGGTACTTAGTATCAAAATTTAGTTTTCTTTACCTATAATTGAATCGAAAAATATTTGTTTATATAGCAATATTTTTCTACAAATTATGAGTTTTAAATCTTAATCCGATAATTCCTTTACATTTTAAAAATCTTATTTATCAAACAATCACGAAGTATGATAAAAAGAGTTTCAATCTTAATAAATAACGAATTTTTAGGTTACTAATACAACAACCATAATTTATCAAAATAATTCTGAGTATGACAATTTCAAAGAAACATTAATAATAAGTTGTTATTTTTTGTTTATAACTAGATGATTAATGGAATCTTTGAAACAACTTTCGTTTAGTCCGAACCTACTTAGGAAGTATGTAAAAGTATTACAATTAGTTCCAACGAATACAAATGTTAAAAGGTCTGCATGAATCGGTTCATTTCTAATTCATATCTTGTATCTTTTGTTGGTTTTTCAATTTTCGAACCGATTAATTCTATAATCAAGCTTTGTTTTACACTTCAAAACGACGCGTGAATAATTTGGAATATAAATTAAATATTGTCAGAAAATTTAAATTGTACCGGAAAATTCAGTTTGAACCGGCAAAAACTGAAATTTTAACAATCTTAATTTTGATTTGTATTTAACGAACTTCTATCTTTCGAATTTCAGATACTTAACAATGATCTTATGCGAGCGAGTATAGTATAAACAAGATTAGCATTTTATTTAAAAATTCACGTGACACTCCCTCTCAATGACGGAATTAACAATTTTTTGCTAGTACAAAAATAAATAATAATAAATTTGAGAAATGAAAACAACAATAACAACACAACACAGCGATGTGTTAAGGTCACATACAGAAAATAAAAAAATCATTACTAACGTCAACATATTGTACATATGTACAACATATACAAATATACTCGTACATATATATTGAAAATATCATTGTTCTGTTGAAAGTAATTACAAATGCAACAATAACTTTCTAACGTTAGAGCTTCTTCCGCATTATTGTAGAAATATTTTGCTGTTAGTTTTTTTTTGTATTTATTCGCAACTGGCAACGTTGTCACCCACCTGCACTTGGCGCCATTAAAATTCGAACACAAAACCGACCGTTAAACTAACGAATTAGCATCCTCCGAGCAAATGGCATAGAAATTAAAAAGTTAAACATCGCATCGTGCACTACGAGCATACAACGAATTACAGCGAATCATTCAACGACGAATCTAATATATCGAAAATAAAAAACTGAACGCAAATGAATTCTGCGATTACGGCAATTAGATAAGCGGAATTGCAATTAATTGCGTTGGCGGGCGGACGTCATCTCGACGTCAATTACCGATTCATCACAGGAAGGTGCAACCGATCTCTCGCGTGCACGTTTAACTGGTGTAGGGGCAAACCGGAGCTGACGTTCAGCTTTGAGACTATCATATTTGTACTTGTATTTGGCATTAATTTTCGCTCTGACTATTAATGAAATTATTATAAAAATTTAAAATTGAGCTGTTGTTTTTTTTTAAATTTAGCTAACTACTTTTTTTTCAAAGCCTAGGCAACCCATATTGTCCCAACGTTTGCTCTATACCCGATGATCTCGAATTGTCAACTGTCACATTGTTCACTGTTCTGTCACTCAATCTACTTTAATCTTACTCGCATTTAATTTGCATATTCAATTAGCCGAATCACATAAAATTTTTTAAATATAAATTGTTTAGCGATTTATCTAACCACAGTGGGAGGATTTTCGAAACAAAACTTTACATTTTGTTTAGCTGGTGTCGCATTTTTCATTCGCCTGTCTTCAGCGTTTCTTGCGTTTTGAAACTTGAGAGTTTTCATTAAATTCTCGCTTGTCTCTAAACCAAAAAAAGCTTATAGACGGTGAGGAAAACACAATGCTTCGCCAAGCAATAAGACCGCTGATGAGGAAGAGTAACGTACTCCAAAACAGCGCTGTCCGGTCTGCTAAATTGGCTTTTTTTTGTTGTTCAAAAAATTATAAGACAGTTTCATCCCATTATAATTTATATTTATAAAGTAAAAATGTCAAATTAAATTTTTTAATAATTGTTTTTCTTGTTGACTTTTTCAAATTCCATTGACTTTAACGACTTGTCAAACATTTTATAACTTTGCAGTATTTGTTTAATAGGTTTCCTAAGGCCCAGAGGGCTGTAGTCTAATAGCATAAATAGTTTTATCTATTTAGTTTCTCTTAGCTTAATCTTGGCTTCGTCGGGTTTTATAAACGGAATAATTAGGCTACCGAATTGAGTTTCTAGATATTTTAGAAATTCAATACGATAACAAATTTTTAGATTCCGGTAATAAATGACATTATTATTATAATTTTTAACAACCAAAATTTTAAGTTGACCAACAAAAATGGTCAATTTTAGCTTTAAAAAGTGATCGAAATTCTGTTCTATTATATTGATAAATTCAGAAAGTCATAGAACAGACTTAAGAACTAGATACATGGGGTCACTAAATGCCGCAATTGAGATTAAGATAAAAGTATTACAAGTTTTTTGAATTATGAAGTGATTTTTTTTCTTTTTAAATGTTAGTTTTATATTAGTAAATAAATTTTTGCATTTTAAATTCTAATTCTAAATATATTCTAAATATATTTTGCTTTAGAGAAAGAAATTACTGTGCAAAGAAATGTTTGCTCCTTGAATTCTTATGGGAAAGTTACATTTTTTTAATTTGACAGTTACATTGTTTTGAATTGAAACGTCTACAACCTGCAATTGGCGAACTGACATTTCTACGTTTTGTGCGTATTAATTAATGCAACAACAAACTCGTAGATATCAATATCAGTTGTTAGGCTAGTCTTGAGACATCACCAGCGAGAAATGTCAAAAGTGTTTCATTGAAGAAACAAATTCTCGGAAATTTATGAAAGGTGATTTCAACATTAATTATTTCATTAAAACGCCGTCTGGCGGAGGCTGTGGGGTTCCCACTCATGTCTCGCGATACGAGTAGACACATTGAATAATAATACATGCATACATTACAAGAGATCACTTCTAATGCGGATGAAGCCACCCACCCTTTATTAGCATGACTTTAAATTTGGCATTTATACTAATTATTACATATGAAAATCCAGACAAAAATTTTATTTACTTTAGAATCATTATGTATTCTGCCAGCAGAGCTTAAAGTTTTTGTTCAGCTAATTATAAACAACAGTTTTTCAATAGCTTTTAAGTTAAACAAAATTTAGAGAGCTTTATGTTTTTTGAGATATCAATGAGCTTTAAGCATAAATATCTGAAAAATTTAACAAATTGTTAATTCATCTAAAAAAAAAGACAATAACTTGAAAAATTTAAAAACTTTTATATAAAATTATTTAAATATAGATTAGATTATTTATATAGAAATTTTATTTTTTGATCGGCCGTAGTTGAGTTGATATCAATTACAGAAAATACATATTGATCAATATAAGAAGTCACTAAAGCTTGACTCAAATGTAATTTTTCTCACTCTTTGCCAAAGGGATTTTGACAACGAACTTTTAAAGAATTTTTTTTTCAGTATTAACAGAGTTTCAGGAGTAAAAGCTTTTGAAAACTTTTGAGGCAAGACCAAAGCCGTACCTAGAAATTCTGGCGCCTGGGCCAAGAGTGGATATTTATTGTCGCCCTTTCAAAAATATTTTTAGAGATAACATTTTTTATTTTATGAAATTCTTACTTGTTGGAAGCAGATGTAGAAGCAACAAAAAATAAAGGTACTCACTTAAAATAAATGTCGCCCTAAAGCTTCTTCCACATGCCGCCCTTAAAAAGTGGCGCCCGGGGAAATTGCCCCCTTCGTCCCCCCCTAGATACGGGCCTGGGCAAGACCTCGTGAAATTTCAAAATCGCAGCTTTCAATATTTCAAATCGTTTGTGGTAAACGCTCATGAAATTATAGAATTTCAGCTATTAAAAGCTTTCAAAACTTAAAAGTTTTGATAACTTAAAGGGTTTGAAATCCCAAAAGCTTGAAGTTCTAAATTCTAAATCAAATCTTTACTCTTAAGTATTTTAATAATTTTTCCTTGCGAAAGCTTTATAAAGGTACAAGTGTTTATTTTGCTAGGAAAACTTTTAAGCTATTAAATTAGCTATGCAATAAAAAGAACTAAACAAAAGCACAACAATAACAATAACAATTAAAATCTAAATACTTTTCAATTATTCTAATCATGAAGAAATAATTTCGACTTTTACGTGTTGCGGCGGCGGCACTAAACTCGGCTCATTGAAGTCGCACAATTTGCATTTGGCGCGTTAGTTCCGCAAAACTTTTTTTATTTTTTTATTTTTCGGTTTTTTTTTTTCATTTTTTAATAGCAGAATACAAATAAACTTGTTTTTGACTTTGTCATGATAAGCGATTTCGATGTTTGTTATTTGTTTTTTGCTTTACTTCCGCGAAATTCTGCCAATATCCGATTCGAATTTCGACCACAGACATCATTCCAAACGGATTTTGTCATATGCAAATTCAACGGCATAAAATACAAATAAATTATTTCCATCACAAAGTGTTAAAAATAAGTAAAATAAAAGTAAAGTAAAGTAAAGCTAATTAACATTCGTGAAATGTTGAAAAAATAAAACGCACGCCAAATGTTTGCAAATTTGAGCGGCAAATAATTGCAAAGAACACCTGAAATCTAAACGAACAACCCAGCCAAACAACAACGAAAATACAACAACAATAATAATTACATTTAAATTATATAATCAACATTAAAATGTCAATATAATTAAATGCTTCCGTTTTATTTTTTTGTTTCTGTTATGTCTGGCTTTGGAATTTTAACTTTTTCCAAGAGTCGTGATTAAAAAAATTATTAAAAAAATTTTTTTTTTTAAGAGCTCAGCTTTAAATTTTTTTTTAAATATTAAATTAAATTGTTTATTAAATTATCAAAGCTCACGGTTCTAGAAAAATGTTGGAAGCTGCAATTAAAATTTGTTTAAAATGTTGTTATTCAGTTGTCGAAAAAATCGTTTATATAGCATAGGGACAAGTTATAGTAAAACAAATCCGATTTGTCTCAAAGAAAAATTTAAAAAATTAAATTTTCTTACGGAAACATAAAATTGAATAAAGTCTTTTCCATAAAGAAATTTTGGTATTAAATTCTTCTAAATCAAATCAAGACAGGCGAATGGAAAAGCGACACCAACTGAACAATTTTCCTGTTGTTGTTTTATTTAGTTTCTTGTTATTTAATTTGTATTCAAAAAAGTTTTTTCTGCGAAGGCTCTGCAGAAGTCACTCAATTCAGGAACTTCCTTTCACTAGTCTCCATTCGATTTGGGATTTTGATTGTAAATGTTTCTTAAATGAGAATTTTAATGAGCTATATTTGTCTTATGATTTTTGAACAACAACAAAAAAACTGAGCAATTCAGCAGACCGTACTGCGCTGTTTCGGAATACGCTACTCTGCCTCATCAGCGGTCTTTGTGTTGCTTGGTGAAGCTTTGTGTTTTCATATCCGTCTATAGGCTTCTAAATCTCAAATTTCGAAACGCAAGAATCGCTGAAGACAGGCGAATGAAAAAGCGACACCATCTACTATAAACAATTTTCTTGTTGTTGTTTTATTCAGTTTCTTGTTATTTAATTTGTATTCAAAATAAACTTGAGTAAATAAATTTTCTCATTTCTTTAAATTATAACTCGACTTTTAAAACGAAATCGGTTAATAATTTTTTAAAGTGTTACAACAAAGTTATTGAAAAATAAAATCAATTTTAGCAAAACCTTTCAGCTGATGCAATAATGCAGTACTTTTGAAACATTGAAAACGCTCGCAATGATGCAATTTCAAAATACTCGAGTTTTGCATTGCAATTGAAACGAAGCGTGAAGTATTTTTAAATTAAAATTAATTTTATTTTTCAACAATTTTCACATATTTTATGCATTATTGGGTGCGGAAGATTAAAGAATTTCAAACGTTTTATAAATTTATATATTTCAAGATTAAGCGAAGTCACGTCGTCGCGGAGGCACGTTTGCGATTAAAAACTAAATTGCGTTGTTTTTCTTCGTCTGTAAATCCAAAAACAAATTAAAAAGAGTTTCATTTTTATTTTGATACAACTTTTGTTGTATCTCCAATAAAAATTCTTTGTCAGTAACATTTTGCATTGATGATAAAATAAAAGTTGAATATTTTATGCGCAAAAAAGAAATTGTTTAACAAAAACTTAAAATAACAACGTAAACAATTGAAATTAAAAAAATAAATGCACTTTTAAACAGAGGACCCACTTTCGAAGCGGTCTGCGTCACCGCTTAGTGACCCTTGTAGACCGGCTTCCGTTTTTCGGCAAACGCCTGCAGACCCTCCAAACGATCTTTTGTGGGTATAACCTGCGCATAGCACACTTCTTCGATCGAATAGCCGGTCTTGAGATCCACCTGCATGCCTTTGTCAATGGCCAATTTGGCCATACGAACGCCCACCGGGCCATTGGGCAAGATCTCCTCGGCCAGCTCTAAAGCTTTTTGATACGCCGCATCCTTTTCCGCATTCTGCGGCAGAACATGATTGACAATTCCTAGAAAAATAAAAACATTTATAAGCAATTTGAAGTTCGATAATAAGTTCAATTTAATGTGTTTATAAATCTCGATGAAATGTTGTTCATATGAGGAGTTTTAAATCAAAAACCGATAAATCTATAATAAATGTTATGAAGAAATATACAAGAAAGCGTTTAAGTCTTTAAATTAAACTTTAAAAATATTTTTCGTTGCTTCAAAAATAATTTGACGTGAAATCAAATTAACTAGCGAAGTCAAGAAGGTCGGTGTTTGAAAAAAGGTTTCGTATTCGGTTTTTGATATCAAAACCTTAATTTTCAAGTGATTCAAAGAGTTTGCCTTAAAATGAGAGATAACACTTTTGAAAAGGTTTTTTGCATTTGAAGATTTTCTACACTTTCCAAAGGAATCCTGATTTCTTATTATAAAAAAATTTAAAAAAAAAACGCGTTTCAAGAATTCTGATTAACGCGTCAGGTGGATTCTAACCCTAACTTAGTAATCATATCAAAAAGTTTATTTACATTAATTTGATTGGCATTTTAGTTTAAGAAAAAAATTAAAAACTAACTTTGTTATTAAAGTTTAAAGTATTTTTTCGAAACACCGTTTTTTTTCTAATTTGAATTTAATAATTAATTTTTAACCAAACAACTTTCGTAAATACCCTTAACAATAAAACCCGTAACACGTTGGTGCTCTTTTCCGTCTTTCAGCCTTAGTACCGCAAAATGAAAACTTACCCATTGCTTTCGCTTCGGTGCCATTAAAAACGCGCGAGGTAAAGATCAGTTCCTTGGCCAGCGACGGCGATAGAATACGAGGCAGGCGTTGAGTACCGCCGGCGCCCGGAATAATGGCCAGTCGTGTCTCGACCAGACCCAGTTTTGCCGTGTCGGCGGCTGTGCGCATATCACAAGCAAGCGCCATTTCCAAACCGCCGCCCAGAGCGGCACCATCCAGTGCTGCAATCACTGGCATCGGCAACTGATAAATTTTGTATTTTATGTTAAAAACTCAAAGCAAACTGAAGATACGATTTAATAGCGGTTATTGAACGTACCTGTTCGATACTGATCAAAAGACCGCGCAGTTGTGTAACGAAAGCGGCCACATCCTCCTGTGACATGCCCTTGCGTTCTTTCAGATCGGCGCCCGCACAAAATATGCCCGGCGTCAGACTGCGCAAAATGACAACACGCGATAATGAGTCGCGCTTCAGGTCTTCTATGATATCCGTAAATGTATCGACAAGACCACGCGAAAATGAATTCTTTGCCTCGGGACGATTGAGGCCCAGCACGGTGATACCCTCACGATCGCCTTCTAAGTGATCGACAAGCACTTCGTCACCACCGGTGCCAACGGAGCTAGACATAGGATGCAGCAGCAGGTGTTGTTGTGTTTGACGCGCTGCAATTTGAATAAATTTGAAATTTTTATTTTATTGAAATAAAAAGTTGTTGATTTTACCAGACAGCAGCGCTGCAGTCCGAAGCGCCGATGACACGCCCACAAATTTCGGCAATTGTCGCAGCAGTTGTGTCATTTCTTTACTTTTTCAAAGAATGCAAAAAATAAAATTGAAATTAAAAATTTGTTATACAAGTCCACGCAACAAAACACTACGCAACCGGCTGATAAGAGAAAAAACAAGTGTTGGAAAACACATTTTTTAATGGAAAAATTATTTGAATTGCGAATCCATGGGACCTAACGGATCTGCTTCCACAGCTTATGATCGAACTGATAAGAGGAAAGTATGAACTATCAAATGAAAGGCAATTAAATCTCCTTTAATCTAATGAGATTTATATTATATATACTTTCGATAAATTAAACCCAAGCCAAAATGTTTTCGAAGTGTGGTAATAGAATATGTAGCAAAATGAATCGCTCTAGAATTGACGGTACGCTCAAGTCTCTTTACCATCTATTTGGCCGTTCCCATCGCAGTCACAGAGATGACTTGAAAGCGAGAAAAATCGTCCAGTGGAAGAACAGCTAAACTTAAAGTGGGTTCACCGCAGCGTTTCTGTTGCAATGAACAATTAAAACGTATAACGTTAAACATCCTACCCTGATTTTACTGTGAACCAACAGAGAAAAAGAAGAAGAACACGGCGTCTAAAATTTTTCCATCGCACAACTGAAGAACTTTCAAGAAGTGAAAAACACTGCAAAAATGAAACGCTATCAACCATCAATGAATTACAGTAGTAATTATAATAGTAATTACAATAACAGCAATAAGAGTAGCAGTTTTACGCCCGGTAATTATACGAGCGGTGCTTATTCCAATCCCGGGCAGCCGGGATATCTGACAAGAAACCAAAGAAAACGCATTTTTAAGAAACAACGTCTGGAGGATGAAGAAATCGCCAGTTCGACTTCAACGGAGACGCGGCAACAGCACCATCAACATCCGGAGCACTTATGTCTGGTGTTGTGTGATGAAAATACTTTGAATGGCAAAAGTGTAATTGACGCTTGGAAGGATATCGAAGCGAAACTATCTGATCTGGTTGTCGATCATGTACTCTCGGCCACTATTAATGAGGATAAATCAGCAAAACTTCCCTCGTACGAAATGGGTCAACTGTTTCGCGGCTATAGACAACTTAAATGCAAAGATGAATCCTCCATGGAGTTTCTTATCAAATGCGTTGAGAAGATCAGCGATGACATTGTCGATGGCTTGAAACTGATGGCGGTACCGCTTAATGAAATACCGCCGCAACCGCGCGCACTCGTTTGGTTGCCCAAAGTGCAACCGACCTGGTCGAAGATATTGGCAGCACTACGCGCACAGAATCCAAACATTCCGATGGATCACTGGACTATACAGAAAATCGATGAACTAACCAATAGTTTGGCCATTCATTTGTACATCAACGAGGAGTCGATTGAACCGATTCAAAAAGCCGGCTATCAATTGTACTTTGGCATTCGACATGCCAAAGTCAAGATTATACCGATCTCACAGCGAGGCGTGCATCCAAAAGATATAGAAAAAAACGAACCGGAGGAGGAGGAAGTGGATCAGGAAGACGACAATGACCAATCCGATTAAATAATCTATACATGTATTTTAAAAGAATAAAGAAATTACAAATTTAAATTAGAAAGAATCTTCTCATTACCGATTATAATTTCTATAGAGATAGTTAAGTGAATTATCGTCGGCTATGCCGAAGATTAAATACCCTACGCCGCTTCAAAGGACTTTTGCTACGAAAAATGCTGCATATTTAAAAAAATTTATAAAAATCGTTTTATTTTTTATTACAATTACAAATAAGGTAGATTTTTGAACATCAAATCGATAAATATGCAAAACGTTCGCTATCAATACGTCGACGAAATATAATACTAGACTACAAACTAACGCCAGCGCTACTGGCTACTTCCGATGGTTGCGCCCGCGTTTACTTTGCGTCATCTGATCCACCTCTTCATCGGTTGACGAGGATGTGTCTTCGATAACTGTGGTGCGACGTGTAGAGCGATTACTGCGGGACAATGCAGCAGCTACTGCTGTTTTCTTTGAACCACCACCTCCAGCAGCAGTACGTCGTTGCTTCGATTTGGAACGACTGCGCGAGGAATCATCCTCATCGTCGTCACTTGAAACGTTTGAATTTCGTTTTTTAGCACCGCTGTTTTTTGCGCCCTTTTTCGCATATGTCGCCGGCTCACTATCGCTCTCTGTGGAGTCATCTTCCGTTGACGATTGACCACGACGACCGCCGCCGCTGCGTACCGGGCGACCTCGTTTACCTGCACCTCCGCGTACGTTGCGTGTCGCTTTCGTACGAGTGCTCCTTTTTCGAGTGATTTCGCGAATGCCAGCGTTGCTATCACCCAAACTGTCGCCACCTCCATCAATTTCCGCAGCGTCAACACTGCCCACATCCAAACACTCGTTCAGACGCGTTTCGAACTCGGCAATGGCAGCCTTAAGCTCGGGTTTGGCCATTTTGCTCGTATTGCTAATAATCAGCTTAAATGATTGATGCACCTCGTCGATCTGTACCTTGTCCTTGTAGTGTTGCATGTTGTCGACGAGTTTCTTAATCGCACGCTCGTTGTACGACAGCAACGATAGGCAGTAGGCGACATCGCGCCACTGTCGTTCCTCGCGCGTCACCGAAAACCGCAGACACAACTTCTCAACCAGCGTCTCGACCTGACGATCCTTTTGAATGAGCCCCAATATGTAACGCATAATGATGCGATATTTTTCCTCTTCAAGATTTAAATTCGTATCGCTCAATTTGGAAATAATATCGGGCAGTACATTGTACAGGATATTCGATTTGTTGGCAATCTCCTTAAAAAATTGTCGTGTAATATTGCGTATATCATCCTCGGCATCGACAATGCACATGGCCAAATCGGCAATTTGCCCCTTGACGCGTATCATCTCGTGCAGAATTAAATGCGAAAGCATTTTCACCGCCGTCAGTCGCAGTTCGGTGTTCTCCTCGTGCAGCGTTGAGTAGAAGTGTCCCGTCCACGGTTCGATAATGTTCGGAAAACGAAAGGTCAAATCGGACAGTCCAATGACAATGTTACATTTGATTTTGATATTTTTCGTGTGATTGAGTATGTTCATTAGGAAGGCCATGTGCGTCTCGCAGAATGTCGACGAAACTGACATAAAGCGTATCAGTGTAAGCGTTGCTGCCTGTTGCAGCGATGCATCTCGATATTTTGCCGGATATTTGCAGATTTCCATGACGTAGGGAAAGATTTTCGCCAGTAACGAATTTTCTGCAAAGAGGAGAACTTCCTCGCAAATGTGATTGATGAGTTCGGCAATATTGTCCTCGGCGGTTGCGCCCACAAGGTCCTCATCGGGCTTTATTGTTCAAAAAGAAATGCATTTAATTTACAAATTGTTAATTATTATAAAAAAAAAAACAATTGAAATATTTTAAGTTTTAACGAACAAATTATTTAAACTACTAAATTTTTGTATATAAAAGCTTAAATTTCAGATGAACTTACTTCCTGTTGTGGTTCTGCAGCCGTGCCAGACAAACGCTTCAGCGATTCTGTCGCCGACATATTCATATTGGCGGTCTTGCGTCGCAAATGATTAAATGCGCTCTTCTTCTTTTTCTTCTGTTCGCATTCAGTCAGTTCCTGGCGATAGCGCATATTATTGTAAACATCAATGTCGAGAAAGATCATCTCCTTGAGCGTCATATAGCCAATCGTAAAAATAAAGCGCGTCAGCAGAAAGGTGGGCATACGCAGCTGTTGCGCACTGGTCTCGGCCGGTGTAATGCCTGTCGCCTGACTATCGGGTATTTGCTGAGAGAAGGGTGTCTCGATGGCATCCGCCTGTTGCGAAGCGGTTATTTCACAAATTTTTACCGAAAATGCACGAAATTTACGCAACAGCTCGATGACAATTTGCTGTGCAATTATGTCGGGTGTCTGACACATTTGATAAAAGAATTCCAAGGTCTTCATGGCTATCGCATCGAAATCGGGCAGACGCGGATGGAAAAAGAAACGCTGAAAATAGTTGATGACCTTTTGGACGATCGGTGCATCGGGTTCGTAGCGTTTGTAGAATTTTGACGTTTGACTCGAATCGATCGAGTTGAGTAGAAATTCCAGGCAACTGGCATAAATGCGCGGATCGTTTTTAGCGCGATCGCCGAGACCAATCGTTTCGATAATGTTGATATTCGCCGAGGCAATGCTTGATTTCGAATTCGAACAGATGATAAGCAATTGGAGCGCAAGCCGAGAATCATTCTCGCCGGTACCCTCCAACTTAAGCGTGAATCGTTCGAAGAGAACTTGAATGATGAGCGCATCAATGTCTTCGCTGGCGACCCATTCGCGCACTAGACATTCCAATGCCGAGTAGTGACCATACTCGAGGTCGGCGAGAAAGACGGAAAGGTTCTGAACGACTTTAATGGCGTGCGCCCTGCGAAGTAAGATTGCAAAACTTGTAGCGTTTTATTATTATTTTAGATTGATTATTACTAACCTGCCCTGTTGATCGGTGGTGAAGAGCACTTTTTTATATGCATTTGAGACGGCGTCACGCTTCTCCTTATCCGACGACCACACTAAATATAACATCTGCTGCATGCCGCATTCGGTGCCTTTGATGCCAAACAAATAGCCAGTGGTAAACAGATCAACAGCTTCAAATACATCGGAATTGATTTTGGACAGTAGTAATTCCTGCAATTTAGGTACTGCCTTTGCAACGGCCTTGGAGAACTCAATCGAATCTTGCAAAAATTGTACGGTTTTTATTTGCGTACCCATTAATTCGTTCTGCAGCAATCAAACAAAAATTTAAAATCAATTTATAAGTTTTAAATTTAAAGCTGTTTTGTCTTTAGTACTTACGCTATCTTTGCAGCCATTGGCCAAGAAAATATAGGATTTTAACAGCGCCATATAGTAGGCACACTGTTCCTCGTATTTTAGAGCACGACTGTAAATTTAAAGACGATATCAATTTAGTATTAAATTTGTCAGAAGAAAAGGATTCAAAATTATTTATAAAAAATACCTTAGCTCTGAATTTCCCGCTGCAAATTCGGCCTTGCGCGCCAGCGCCACTGCCTCTTTGTATTGTTTTTTTAATAAGTATTCAGAAATACGTGTAACGTAATCCTCTTCGGTATTGCCTGGTCCAGTTACTTCGTATTCCTCTTGATTGGCTACAATAAACATTTTGTTAAATATTTTCTATTAAGTTTAAAGTGAGACAAATAATTTTATGTATACTTAAATTATAACTTTTAAGGATTTGAATTATTAAAAATGTTCAACTCAAAATTAGCACACTCACCCTGCGCAAAGTTCTCTTCGACAAACGGAAATAAATCCGGTATGATTAGATCCCACTGTTCATCAAGTTCCTCTGCCTTTTTACGTTCCTCAAGCAACACGGCACGCAATTGCTCCATGGTCGCACACTCCTCTTCGTGTTTTTTCACCAATTCAGCAAGCGTTAGTTTCGCAGAAAAAGGATTACGTTCAAGGAAGGCTTTAATCAATTGTACAGCATGTTTGCGGACACTTGACGTCTTGTCCTCGAGCCGCTCGACAGCCTCACGCAGCACCTTGAGTTGAAATGACAACGGCACCGCATTTTCTTCCTTCATATGATTCCAGATCTGTAGTGCCTTAGCGCGCACATGCGCGGAAACGTCACATATGTGCGCTAGCAGATTCTCGAGAAATTCATTGCGCGCCTCGCGTAAATCCTCGCTCAAATCTTCGGACGTAAGTTCACCGACAATGGCATCGCCCATAATCTGCAGAATGCAATTGCGCAGCACATGCGATTCACAGTTGAGCAGCTCATCGCCGAGAGTCGAAAGATGCGGTATCATAAGTTTGGGTGCGATCGAGGCCAGCTCCATTAGGAAATTTGAGAAATTACGGGAAACGGCTGTGTCCGTTGAGTCGACGGTGAGCGTCTCAACAATGTCCTTGATGAGCATCGAAAAGACGGATGAAATGCCATATTCTTCGTGCAACAGAAAAATGCCGTTGGCAATAGTTAATGCCGCATGTTCCGAGGTGCGTAGAATCTGAAGTATTCGCACTGGAAACGTGAGCGCGTGATTGTAGCGCTTAATAGCAGTGCCGAAAATTTGAAAAACTGTGTCGCCAATGTGACGATTGTCTGGACGGGGATGAAGCAACTCCAGTGTGCGGTAGCAAATGTCGCAGAGCAGACTATGGAAGAGTTATTAAAGAAATTTTATTTAATCCTTTCCAATTTTATAAGAAAAAAAGTTAATAATAAAATCATTTACGACACGTACTTTACGAAGTTCTCCTCGGCCACAGGCGGATTCCACAGCTTCTCCAGCGGACACTGCATAATATTATACAGCTGAATGAGAAATTTGCCGCGCTTCTCATCCCAATCGGGATACTGTTCCAGACGCTCTGCCGCTTTGGCTGTGCCGCGTTTCTTTAATTGCGCCATTTGCGCCTCCTTCTGATGCTGTTGTACCCGCTGCACAGTAACATCAATTTTGCGCACCGTATTCACAAATAGAAACAATGTCATTTTCGTCAAATTCAGATAGCCCTGTCGATTCTCTATCCCATGGGCATCGCTCGTGGCCAGTGTCGGTGCCAAACGCTGACCTAGTTTGTCTGTCGTTATGTAGAGCAGATCGAAGGCGCGCATCAGTTGTGTTAGTGAATTCGATTCGCCACTATTCTCCAAGACGCTGTAGTAAGTATCAAAGTGATCGAAAATGTAAAATGGATCACCATGGTACAGCATCTGTTTGCAAGCTACACATAAAAAGTGGACATAATTTTAGAAAAATTAATTTACATTCAAAAATATTTAAGCGCGCACCTTTCATCTTTTCGGGCAACTCCGCTGGAGCATAAATCTGTTTGACATAGTAATTGTCACCGACGGAATTTAGCAGATCCGCATTCAACATCGGCAACACAAATTGAAAATCCATTTTGCACGCCTTAATTTATTAAAGTTTCACTGGTTTTTCTTTAATTAAAACTAAATGCACAATTGCAATTGTATTTTTGTTTGTTTTGAAATAAGAAAATCGAAAAACACACAAAACAAAAAAAAAATGCAAAGTAAAAAGACGAAAAAGCCGCCGCCGCTACTAACGAACGTCAAAATTCAAACAAGAAACGCAGCTGCGACGCCGACGCCATTTTTTGACTCGAACTGTCAAACAGAGAAACATGAGCCGATTAACTGTGAACGTTGGCGGCGGAGTAGAATAATTTAAGGTGGCGGCTCAGAGTCGGCTGCGAAAAAATATTTTAGTATATATAAAAAACATTAGGTAAAGGTCGATTCATTCCAAAATCTAATTGGTTTAGTAAGCAGTATAACACAAAATTTGTTAAGTATTTTAATCCCATGTCTCTATCGGTTTTCAAGATGTCAATTGCGTGAACTTATATACAGAAAAAATGCATGTTTAATTTTTATAAGTGTAACATTTTTTCAGGTTAATATTTTTCAACACTAATGAATACGTTTAAAAGCAATACAACAGAATCCGATGTTTATTTAACACCTTTTTGAAAATTATTTGACAATTTATGTATATTAAAACAAATTGTTAGACTTCGCACTCTCCATTCAGCTTTCCCAGTTTTTTTTAGAAGAACTCGCTGACATGACTCTGCTTAACTTCTTCAATCTCTCAGGGTGGTCATAGAACTGATCTCATCTCCTATTCAGGAGAATGTGGTAAAACGGCACTAACTGTTCTACTTGTGTTGGTGTAGCTGCACCGACTTCCAGTTTACTGCTTCTACTAAAATTATCTCTTGTCCTGCGAAATGCAAAAATTCTTAAATTTGTTAATAGGTTTAACAAATCTTCCGATGCAATGAAAGCAGACAGGTAAACGACGTTCAGCACGCGTCTGGACGCAAGTCTGATAATTATGTGTGGTCACCTCAACGCTAAGCACCAATTGCGCTTATTATGTGAACCGAACTTATTAGAAGAATGAAAAAAATGACATGCGCCACAAGAGCAACGACTGCTTGCGTGCGGCATTGATTTCGTCGCGACCGTCATCACGCGCCGGCCTAGCAACAGTTGTCCACTCCACCACCCATGCAGCCACACCAAAAGCGGGTGTGTCCATGGCAACACCAACGACCAATGCAAATTGTTGCAGTTCCAATTCAGTTGCTTTAAGCGGCGGTGGTGGATTATGGGAATATTTTGTGTGTGCGGTAATCTGTGGCATCAATTTCACATTACCAGAGGATGCTACGACAGTACAGCATGTGGGTGGAGAGAGGAACGTATGTTTTTCTGTGTTAATGAATGCCACGCGTCTGTCCAGGTATCCGATTTCATAATATTTTGACTTAAGGCTGTAAATTTGTATTAAATTAATTTTTAGAATAATATTTTATGGCATATATGATTTTTTTAACGACTTTTTAAAATATATTTATGTAGATTTTAGTTTGAAATGCAGCATACTTTTAGGCTGCACAAAACATTTGCTATTCAAATCGGGAACCGTTTTTGCCCCAAAAAATATGGAGAGTTATTATTAATTTTTTTTAAATATATAAAATTTAGTATACTTTTAGGATGAAAATATTAAAAAGGTTTGTTGTGTTATCAATCCTGCACTACGTACACTCAAAGAAAAACACTCTGCTTTCAAAAGAGACTGACTCTAATCACGGCGTTCGCATCATCGCCTTAATTCCTTAATCAATCATGAAAATAATCTAGAATCAAGCCCGCTCGTTCTTAAAGCTAGATTGCAAAATCAACTTAAAGTTAGTTTCCCCTTTACTAATCGAACTCTCATCTCACTAAAATGTTTGAAAATCATTTCAAACGTTTATTTAAAAAAAATTTAAGTTCAATTCTGATTTTTTTTTTTTAATTTCGTGAAAGAAAATGGTATTACAATAAGTGTATTGCAAGGAAAAACTATTATGTTTCTAATATTATTAGGTGCACTGAAAGAAACTGAAATCCTGAAACTGCACAGAAACAATTGAGACATACATATGTACATATGAGGCACATCAAATCAGAAACCGATTAATTCAATTTCAAAATTTAGAAAATAAAATTATATATTTTGTGTATTCATCAAGTTCAGATCAGCCTCCACCTGACCCCATACTCAAAATCCTAAAAAAAAACATACTATAAAGAATTTAAAATAGAAAAAATGTAAAAAATTGAATGTAATAATTTTACTGTGGCAGCTCAGAGCCAGCAGCATAAAATTAAAAAGTATTTTAGAAGATGTTTGAATTATTTTTCAGAAGTTACGTAAAGGACTACTTCGATTTTTGTAAAATATGTTCATTGGCATTAGTAATATGAAAAACAGCTACAGTGGGCCTTATCGACTTGTATGCAAGTATCACATTATTAGAAGTATTTTTTCCATTTAAATAAAGTGTTTTCTATTTCAATCAATCAATCAATCAATCAATCAATCAATCAATCAATCAATCAATCAAACACTCAAGGGGGGCATGACGTTGGGACAAGAATATATTTCCTTATCCAATTAGTGGACCTTGCGAAAACCGGCCAAAGTGTTTTAGGAAAGTGTAGAGGCACCTTGAGGGCTAATCAAAAACGAGGCACTTTAACTCACGAGTAGTTTGGCTTGACGAAGACCTCTAGATTCGATCCAATTAAGTGTTGTATATTTACTATAATTGAATATTTAAAAATATCCATGTTCTTGAATTTTTGGAATAGCATACCGAAGAGTCGAGAGCCAGCACAATGCTCAAAATTCCAAAACTTTATCCGGGGAAGTCTTTTAATGAACCTTTAATATTAAAAACCAATAAATGCCAAATCCAAAACTGTCACACCAAAATTTAATATATCGAAATCTTATTTTGTAGTTTGTGAGTATTAAAAAATTTGCTTTTGTGTTTTATTTCATGGTGTAATAAATAAAAGGTGAGGAAAGTAGAAAAATCTCCCTCTTCACCACGATATTATTTCACTCTTTGAAAACTAAATTTCTTTGTAGTTGCCATGGTTGCTACAAAAAACATAAAGTAAATAACAACAATAATGTAGTTTGTTGTCAAAAATAAAAGATAAACAAAAACTTCACAATAAGGTAGAAAAATGAGTCAGAAACCGAGGTGAGTTCGCTCAATTTGCGATCTCATTTCTACTTTCCCAACAATATTATTCGACAGTTTATTTGACTTAAGCAATTTCTAATTGACATATTTAGGTTTTTAATTTTTCGGTCTTTAATATGTATTTAGCATTAATAAAAATATATTTTTTCTGTGTACCATGCATCCAGCACTTCCTAATGTGATCTCGACAAGAAAGTCAATAGACAGTAACGAGAAGGTGCGAAGTAAAGCGGCTTAGGCTGCTTAAACGCCTTACAATAAAAAAAAAGAAGGCTCAAAGACATTTCCAAAAGACTATTTCGGCGTATTGTCGTTAACAAGAGCAAGCAGACAGACATACAATATGTATGTCATACTTATATGTCTGTCCATATGTACTCATATGCAGTTATGCATTGAAACATTTGACAATTGAGAAGAAATTTAAAAAGCGGCATTTAATAATTTGTATGCAATTACAATAAAATAAAAGGAAAGGGAAGGAAGGAAAGGAAAGGAAAAGAAAAGGGAAGGGAAGGGAAGGGAAGGGAAGGGAAGGGAAAGGTACTCCATTAAAGTAATGAACTTATTGACATGTAAGTATGTATTGTATAAGTATATATGGATGTACATATGAGCATACATTGTAACAGGATTTTGAATAGTGACAGTCCGCTTCGAAGAAACTTCTTTAACATTGTTAGAGCGACGTAGAAGTACCAGGAGCAAAATATCACAACAACAACAATAAAATCAAATAAAATTTGTTGGAAATTTTGAAATCATACGACAGACGGAATTTCGAGCGATTTAAAGATTTGAAATAGCTTTTATTTGAATTTTATAATTTAATTTACGTATGGTTACTCTATAAACATTTCTTTCGCTTTTACAAATTAAATAATTTAAAATATTTATATAATTTATAAAATTTAACAAATTCTAAAACTAATAAAAAAAAAAAATAAAATAAAATTTACTTGTTGCACATTTTTGTATTTATTTTAGAGATATAAACAAATTGCGTATTTACAAAAAAATTAAATAAACAAAAAAGAAAAAAGAAAATAAAATTAAAGTGGGCGTATTTTGCTTTGAAGTAAATATTTTTAGAATTTATATTTTTTTTGCTGCAAAATTTTATAATCTACATTTTTAATAAGTTTTGTTGTTTTTTTTTTGTTGTATTTTGTATTTTCGTTTGTTTTTTAATATGTTGCTACTATTAAATTTAATACACTACACAATCAATATTGCTAATTTAAGATATTAACTATTCGCTTAAAATTTAGTATATATATTTATTTATTTTTAATACATTTTTTGTTTTGTTGCTTTTTTCAATTAAAATTTGAAATTCTAATTTTGGTTTTTAAATTAAACAAAAAAAAAAAAAATAAAAATTTACAATTTATATTTTAAAGATAAAAAAAGAAGATTTTTTAATTAAAAAAATTTGATTTTTTTAATTAAAAAAATTTGATTTTTTAAATAAATAAAAACAAACAAATTTAATTTAAATAAAATTAAATTTAAAACGTAAAATTTTTTTACAAAAAAAATTTTAAATTTTCAATTTGAATTTGATTTCTTTAATTTCATAAAAAATCAAACAAATGAAATACAAATTCTGAACTTTAATTAATAAATTAAAAATTTAAATTTTAACATTTGCAACGGTTTCAATTTAATTAATAAATGTACATTGCAAAAGCAATTTATATTATAAAAAAAATTTATTTAAAAAAAATTTAAGTTTAATTTTGTTTGTTGTTAAAAATTTTAAATTTCAAATTAAATCGAGCAAATTTATAAATTATTTATTTTTATTTTCTGAAATGAAAAAACCAAATTTCGAATCAAATTCAAAAGTTTATTGAAAAATTCAAAATTTTTTAAATTTCAAATTAAACCAACAAAGAAAGAACAAAAGAAAACAAAAACAAAAAATAAGTTAAAAGTAGAACTTTTGTTGCTGCTGCTGCTGCTGGTCTTGCCTTCTTGCCAGCCTTGTTGCCGCTGCTGCTGCTGCTGTTGTTGTTGTTGCTGTTGTCGTCGCCGTTGTCATTTGCTCCGACGACGCTCCGTACTAGAATCATAAGTGCTGATATTCGCTCATATCGTAGATGGGCATCGAGCCCATCACACTGTGCAGGTGCGAGTAGGCCACCGCCGCCGACAGTGGCGCCATCTGTGCGCTGCCATTTTTTTGATGACCAATCGAGGATGCAGCAGACGAGGAGGAAGGCAGTGCAAGGCCAGCAGCTGCAGCGGCCGCCGCTGCTGCTGCTGCGGCAACCGAACTGATTGGGCCTGAGTTGCCGCTGCCGGTTGGCGATGATACGCCGACCAATTGTGCGCTTAAACTGTGATGTTGCTGATGATGTTGTTGTTGCTGTTGTTGTTGTTGTTGTTGATGTTGCAGTGATTGTTGTGCACTGTGGTTGTCGCTGTTCGAGTGTGTTGTTGTTGTGTGGTGATGTTGCTGCTGTTGTTGCTGCTGCTGCTGGTGATGGTGACTGCTTGTCGGTGATAATTGTTGTTGCTGCTGTTGGTGTAGATGATGATGGCTTCCGCCGCCGCCACCACTGCCGCCGGTAAGTGAGGCGACATTGTGCGTTTGTGCGGCGCTGTGCTGCAGCATTGAACCTTCCATTTCGGAGTCGCTGGACGAGTCGAGATGCTGCTTGTCGGACGTGCCACTGGAAAAGAAAAAAATTTAAATTGTAAGTATTTTAAATACAGAAGTCAAAAATATTTTAGTTTTGAAATAAGACAATTTCAAGTTTAGAAATAGTTCAGAGTTCCTTTACATCCGATTAGGTTTAGTATTTAAAATCTCTTGAGAAGAGATACGTGAGACCTGCAGAAAATTGATATGCATTTTCACATTTTCATTTTCGTAAAAAAACCTTTTTTTCTATTTGAACCATCTTCGAGAGTAAAGCGCAAAAACAATTTTTTTGAATGGTAAATGAGAACTTTTTCTCTCTCACTCTCTTTTCTCTTTTTTTTGTAGAAAATTTGTTAATGCATACGAGAATTCTTTAAAAAAGAGAGATCACATCTTTGCTTTAAATTAAACACAGCAACTCTGCACATTAACAACAACAATGGAGTATAACAATAAATGAGTACTCGCACACACTCACGCACACACGCACACACACAGACACACAGAATCGCATGAGCGGCACATTTACGCAGGGACAAAAATAATACCGCGTTGCGTTCAGCACTCATTTCGATCGCTGCTGCTGTTGTTGTTGCGCTTTTGCGCCGGATATCAAATTTCAGCGCAGAAAAAGCACAACAAAAATACACCACCAAAATAATAGCAACAACAAAAACAACAATATTACCAACAAAAACAATTGTAGCGAGGGCAGGGGCAGCGGCAGCGGTACTTCATCACAGCGACTGTTTTCACTTTTTGGCGATCGCGCCGACAATAAAATAGAACACCAAAACAACGACCAGAACAACAACAAGTTTGATTAGATACGGCCATGTTAAGATTCTATTCTCTTCTTCGTCCTCGTCTTCAAGAATTATTTCGTGAATAAATTTCAACACTTCATCCATGACGTACTACGTTCTCATTAAATACAGACACCCGAACTTTTGACATTTGAAATAAAACTATTTTTCATCGCTTTGACACTGATTTCTGAGCTTTGATTTGCATGTCAGGAGGATTTTCCAAAGAGTTTTTTTTAATTGAATTAAATATTACCAACAACTGCAGCAGAGGCAGTGCCACCTCAGCACGGCGGCTGTTTCATCATTTTGGCAATCAAGTGGACAATGAGAAAGAGAATCACGACAACCAACAGAACAATAATAATCCTTAAGAGAAACGCACATGAGCAGACAGTGTTCTCTTCTTCGTCCTCGTCTTCAATGGCTCTGTTGAAAAAATTCTGCATTGCTTCTATGGCGTACTCGTGTGTCACGCTCTAATCAAATGTTAACACCCGAAATTGTTGCTCATTACTTTGGCACTGATTTCTGAGCATTAATTTGTATGTCAAGAGGTTTTTTTTTCAAAGAGAATAAAGAGGTTTAATTAGGAGATTCGTGAGCATTGAAAGTTGATATTATAAAATGTAAATATATTAAGAAACAATCTTGTTAATCATGTTTATCGATAGTAAATTATTTGGAGAATATTTCGTTTCAATTTTAATTGAGCGGATTAAAATTCAACTCCACCAATTCGACTTATGACAAAAGAGAGAACTTGTTGTTGCTCTCCTGTACGCTGTGAAATGACACAAAACAATAACAACAATTTGAAAAATTAAAGTAGTAAAATTAAAAAATTACTACTAGCACAACAACTACTAACAACTTTACTCATATATATTTTAAGGCGTTAATATACTCGTACATGGAAATGAGTGATTTTAGTACGCTGCTATGAAGCGTTATTGCGCTTGGTAATGCTTTCTCAAACGCCTCGTTGACAAGGCGTCTCTTCAAGGCTTTAACGTCGATCGAATTTCGGCCCTTTCAACTTCGATCAAAATTAAACAACAACAACAACAACAAGTTATGTTTTACAACAATTGAGTCGCTTTTTTATTTAGGGTCTTTTGGTAGCGCTCTCCCTCTGATTAAAAATATGAGGTTTTTTTTCAAGTTCGCAATTGGCTAGTATAAAAATTGAGTTTAGTTGTTGTTAAACATTTGCAAAAAGCACGCGAACATAAATCACAACGAATTTGTAAAAATCCACAGAACAAATACAAGAACAATGAACACACAACAAGAACAAAGCCAGCAGCAATAACAACAGACACAGCAACAACGACGAACAAATCGCCAACACTTCACATTATGAGCCATATGTGATGATTCCAACTGCGATCAACACGATTACTACAACAAGCAATGCGACCACTTTAAGCATCAGCGACCACTTCGAAGTTCCTATGTAACGTCGTGGAGTTCCTTGCGATTCGGTATCGTCCGGCATTGAGCTGTACTTTGGGCCTTTTGATAATAGCGGACTTTTCATTTAATTATGTCGCTGCGTGTTGGTGATACCAACACTTCTGCCGAACTGACTGACTGATTGACTGACTGACACTTCGAATTAATATTTTTGAATTTCGATTTTTCAAACGTGAGAGTGTAAATTTTTGTTTTGGAAAGGGTGATTAACAAAAAAGTACTTTATTTTGTCTATCTGAAGCTCAAGAAATAATGCCACACCCACATATAAATAATTCGCTTCTCCTATACACTTTGGAAATTCGATTTTCTATGATAATAATAATTTCGATAAACCGTTTTCTGATTTTTTTTATTATCAAAGTTTGGTTCAGTCCCTAACTGACTGGTCAGAAATGTCAAAAAGATGAAAAATAAAGAAATTCATTCTTTAAGATATTCATTTTATAAGATATTCATTCTATAAGATATTTATTCTTTAAGATATTCATTCTTTAAGATATCAATCTATAAGATAATCATTTTATATGGTATTCATTCTATAAGATATTCATTTTATAAGATATTTATTATTTAAGATATTCATTCTATAAAATATACATTCTATAAGATATTCATTCTTTAAGATATTCATTCTATAAAATATACATTCTATAAGATATTCATTCTAAAAG
The DNA here is from genome assembly GCA_949127995.1 of Suillia variegata. NCBI lineage: Eukaryota > Metazoa > Arthropoda > Insecta > Diptera > Heleomyzidae > Suillia > Suillia variegata. The sequence goes on from OX421842.1 coordinate 8,067,575, forward strand.
ATATTCATTCTATAAGATATTCATTCTATAAGATATTTATTCTTTAAGATATTCATTCTTTAAGATATCAATCTATAAGATAATCATTTTATATGGTATTCATTCTATAAGATATTCATTTTATAAGATATTTATTCTTTAAGATATTCATTCTATAAGATATTCATTCTTTAAGATATTCATTCTATAAAATATTCATTCTATAAGTTATTCATTCTTTAAGATATTCATTCTATAAGATATTCATTCTATAAGATATACATTCTATAAGATATACATTCTATAAAATATTCATTCTATAAGATATTCATTCTTTACGATATTCATTCTATAAGATATTCATTCTTTAAGATATTCATTCTATAAAATATACATTCTATAAGATATTAATTCTAAAAGATATTCATTCTATAAGATATTCATTCTATAAGATATTTATTCTTTAAGATATTCATTCTTTAAGATATCAATCTATAAGATAATCATTTTATATGGTATTCATTCTATAAGATATTCATTTTATAAGATATTTATTCTTTAAGATATTCATTCTATAAAATATACATTCTATAAGATATTCATTCTTTAAGATATTCATTCTATAAAATATACATTCTATAAGATATTCATTCTAAAAGATATTCATTCTATAAGATATTCATTCTATAAGATATTTATTCTTTAAGATATTCATTCTTTAAGATATCAATCTATAAGATAATCATTTTATATGGTATTCATTCTATAAGATATTCATTTTATAAGATATTTATTCTTTAAGATATTCATTCTATAAAATATACATTCTATAAGATATTCATTCTATAAGATAATCATTTTATAAGATATTTATTCTTTAAGATATTCATTCTTTAAGATATCAATCTATAAGATAATCATTTTATATGGTATTCATTCTATAAGATATTCATTTTATAAGATATTTATTCTTTAAGATATTCATTCTATAAAATATACATTCTATAAGATATTCATTCTATAAGATAATCATTTTATAAGATATTTATTCTTTAAGATATTCATTCTTTAAGATATCAATCTATAAGATAATCATTTTATATGGTATTCATTCTATAAGATATTCATTTTATAAGATATTTATTCTTTAAGATATTCATTCTATAAAATATACATTCTATAAGATATTCATTCTATAAGATATTCATTCTATAAGATATTTATTCTTTAAGATATTCATTCTTTAAGATATCAATCTATAAGATAATCATTTTATATGGTATTCATTCTATAAGATATTCATTCTAAAAGATATTCATTCTATAAGATATTCATTCTATAAGATATTTATTCTTTAAGATATTCATTCTATAAGATAATCATTTTATATGGTATTCATTCTATAAGATATTCATTTTATAAGATATTTATTCTTTAAGAATACATTGAACGTTGACAAACTTCTTTGAAACTCCAATATTATGAAGGGCTTACATAACAGCTTCACTTATGCATAAGTAAAAGAGAGCCGTTAAAATGAAATCGTATAGGAAGAACTAAAGCAACTACAACGAACCAGTTTATACCTAACCTCATAGGATTTGATATGAACAGTTATTTCTTTTGCTCATCTTCGATTAAAATACTGTTTGCAATTGATCTCTTCTAGTTTTACTTATGCAAGATAACTTAAGCTGCAATATGAATCCACCTTTATCGTAAATAATAAAAAAATTAAATGCTAAATACTGAAAAACGTTCTCTCGCAATTTTAATAACAAACTAGAGAAAAGAAAAATATTTTTGAAGTTTGACCAAAGGTTTTCATTGAATTTTTTGTTATTTTGGATGAATGAAATGAATGGGTTCATCGGTTTGAAAGATAAGCGATTAAAATTGATTTTGATGAAAACTATTATAAAACAAATAGCGACTAAAAGGACAGACTACAACTCTTATTGATTGTATTTTACTGCCAATTGTATTTTATCTTGTATCTGTTTTATTTTTATACATGAAAAATGTAGAAAGAAAGAAAAAAAGAAAAACATTGTTGGTAAATTGTAATCACAAAATGTAATCATGTCAATCGACAATAATGAATGCCATCAGAACTTACTTACAGTCGAAACTAATTTACGACAAAACAGTTGTCAACACTTAACGGCGACAACAGCACGCCATCAACATAACAGCAACAGCACTAACAACAACAACAACAACAATAACAACAACGACAACAACAACACCGCCAACAATAATAAAACTGACAATTGAAAATGGAAACCGGAAGGAAATGGAAACGGTTTCAAATTCAAACCCAAAACAAGATAAGGTGGCTAAATTACGCTGTAAAAATTCCCCCGGGGCGTATGTTGAACGCTTCAACGTCGACCGACCGAGCGAACGAGTGAGCGAGCGAGTGAGTGACTGAGTGCACTTGAGGTATACAATTTCCTTTCCGTCCCGTTGGTTTGGCATCACTGTTGCCACTTTGGGGAATACGAGCGCTCAAAAGTCAGAGTCAAATGCGGCGGTGGTGACGATGACGATGATGATAGTTGATGGTGGTGGTGTGCCGTCGTTGGTGTTTTAATTGTAAGGTATTACCCACTTGATTCTGGGGTAATGTCTTTGTTTATTTACACAAAAAGGAATTATTTTTAAACGTACCGAACAGCTGTTGTTCGTGATGTTGTTGTTGTTGATGTTTCTGTGCCATTAGACAATTAGCGCCTTATTCGAAAGATCATGTTTTAAGCACTTGAAATGTCGCTGGAAATTAGCAGCGGTAATTGTACCGGCAAACGGAATGGACTGCGAAGCGGTTAAGCTGTCAACTGACAATTGATATCATTGGGTTAAGCAAAAGGATAAATAAGTTCGGGGCGTTTAAAACGTGATTAAAAGTCGATAATATTTTGGTTTTTTATTGAAATTTGTTGAACCAAAGCAACGCAAATGGTTACTTCCGGGGCGCCATTTTTTTAAATTTTATTTGAGTGCTGATATCAGCAATTTTAATACCAACATAATCAAAATTTTATGTTTTCGCTTACACTACTTTAGGCGGTAATGTCTCGATATTTTTAAAATATAGTTTGAACTTCTTCGACGCCAAACTCTTTACTTTTGTTAGCTATAGGAAATGCATTTTCTTTTAACCGAGCAATTAAATTATTAAGCTTATAAATTTACAGAATTTTAAACAGCCGCGCCCGCTCATTTTCGACACTTGATGTCATACTTAAGCGTTAAATGTAAGCTGAAACCGTTTCATATTGTGCCAAGTGCATAACTTCTGCTTCTGCTTCAGCTTCAGCTTTTTCAATATTCTTTTATTTATTTATTTATTTACTTTGTTCGCTTTTAATGCGCCCTACCGCCAACGACGATGACGATGACGGCAACAACAACAACTTGGCTCCAAGAAATATTTGGTAGTTTAGTAAAAAAAAACAAAACAAAAAGAAAATACAAAATACAAATACAAAACATAAAACAACAAATGAAAGTTTTAAATTTCAAAACAAAAGCGTAATAACGGCCGACGGCGTTAATGAGGCGGATTTTTAGCACCGACGGCGGCGGCGGCAGAAAAAAAGGGTCTTTGGCTTCAAAAGCAAAAAAAAAAAAAAGAAATGAAGGCAACATTATATGATGTTTTTGTTGTTGTCTTCAATCATACCCTACAAATGTATTTTTGTTGTTTTTGTTTTGATTCGCGAAAGAAGCTTCGCTTACATTTCCCCGGCAACAAGTTCAAGTGCCAACGGCGGACGGCGACGGCGACAGCGCACGAAGCTTTCAATTCAAAATAACGGACAAATGTAATGTGATATTTTTGAATTAAGGCATATATAACGGTGTAGATAATGCGATTTAGTCAGCAGTTATGCGAAGAAAGAAAGGGGAAAAATACAAGTAGACTAAAAAAATACAAATACAAAGAAGACAAGCTTTAAAAAAAAAAAATACAATACAAACAATTTGAATGCAAGAAATTCAAAGTCAATTGTAAAATTATTTTGATGGAAATAATCTACCAAACTTATAATTATAGAAAAGACTTTATGTGCATTGTTCGCAGGCTTATAAGTACGAGTTGTGGTCCATTAAGTATTTAGCCTTACCACCTAATGGTGGCATACCTTGCAGATCGCGAGAAAAATAATTTTTCAGAAAGGTTGAAGAAGTGTATCGAGCTAAAAGCTAAAAGATTATGTTGAGAATAAATAGCGACTTTTGTCGTTTTTTTTGTGGGCTACGTACTTATCGGACCACCCTCGCATGTTGGGTAAAACAGCCTAATTGCCACTTACAAAATTTATAGTAGTCCAATGTGCTAGTTCTTAAAACTAAGCTGAGAGTTGACCAAAGCGATCGAGAGAGCAAACAACCCGTTTTAGAGTAGTTTGAAAAATTCATCTTACTTAAAGAAAATCAAGAGTAATATTCAAAAACTGATAACTCCATTAGAAACGTTAATAATTTATCGTCTAAGGATTTATCCTCCAAAAAAAAAAATATCTTTTGGTTGTTCTCATATTTTTCGTAAGAGGTTTTGAACGATAAAAAGAATTTCACGGTATTATTAAACTAACTGTGACAGTAAAAGCTTCAACTGTGATCAAATATTCGACTAACTTAGTATGCCGACGGGTTTTTTTCAACTGCCATTTTTAACATTTATTTTTTAGGCCGTTTCCTTCTGATACACAGCGTTTTCGAAAAGGTTTACCCTGCTACTTCAAAATTGTTTTGAAAGTTTAAAAACAAGCGAAATCGCAATGATATAATAATAATAATAATAATAGAATTTTTAATATTATTAAAGGCAATTTCCAGCTCGAAGTGCTTCAACTTATTTATTATGTCAAAATCGAACTTTTTCTTATTTGACTCGATAGTTCCTGCGGATCCGCAATAACCGATTTGCCTCGGTCTAAGAGAAACTAAATTTTTCGATAAATTTTTTTCACAACACTGAAAGCAAGAGATATCATCACAGCATGTAAAAGTGATAATTTTAACCATTCCGCAATGGAAATTGTACTTGAATGTTGGAAGACATTATTTAAATCTTTATAATTATAAATTTTAATTGAACCCAAAATTTGTGAAGAGTTTAACTGTAATTTCTAAGAGGTTCTTTTAATTCTTATGACTTGTTTTCATACAAGAAAACAATAAATTTAACAAAATTTGTATTAATGAATACGAAATTATTAAGAGAAGACATAAAGAATTCGCCATCAGAAAACTCTCGAAATGTCAAATTTTATTTATTTTGCCGACGGGTTTTCATTTCACAATTTAAGAATATTCGGTTAAAAATACAAAATTTATGAAATACTCGTATTATCGTATTCGATTCAGTTTTTTTTTCTAGCATTTGTGTATTTGTTTAATAAATTTAGTATTAGTAGATAATTTTACAGATTTACAAATACAAAACACGTACAATTCCGACTCCAAAGACTCGTGAATGTGAATACCCCTAATATAAGTTTTTCTTAAAATACCAAAAATAAACTTATAAAAATTGATTCTAATCACATTTTGACGAAAAGTTTCGCTTTCTTTTGCCGAAACAATTTTTCGTTTAATTGTTGGCACTTTTTAAAAGTTGTAACATTGCTTCTGTTTTACTGTGTGTGTGTTTGTGTGTGTTGCATGCATTACCATAGTAATGCCACGAATTTAATAAAACCATAAATGCCATCATTCTGTCTAATGTGCAACATTTAGACACACAGACAGACAGACAGACAGACAAACAAAAAGACAGACTGATAGACAGACAAACAAACATATTGCCACATAAAAATCTAAAAGAGCACACTGAATCATAAAAAGTTGGCCTCCGTGGAAACCGCAAAATACACATACACATGCACACACACACACACACACACACACATAACCAAATGCACATTCACAACTACACCTAAAAAAATCGTTTTTAAATTACTTTTAAGTACTTATATTAAATTTTTTGATTTTCCAAGCAAAAACATAAACAATTATTTCTTTAACATTAATAAAATTGATATGAAGTCTTGTTATTTTTACGTTGAATACTTGTGAAAATAAATTTGTTTGTCGTGTACAACAGGCACTCATATATAGCCATATACTTATACGAGTATATGTATGACTACCAAAACATCAAAACGAAAATATGACGACGTATTTATGGTGTGTTATGTTGGCTGCCATAGCCTGGCCTCCTCCTGGCTGCCTGACTGGCTTCAGTGCGTCGAGCGTCGAGTTGGTAATTTGATATTTGTCCCGCTTGATACGCCATTATTGAGACAAGTAGACAAAAAAGCAGAAGCAGCAGCAGCAACAACAGCAACAGCAACAACAACAACGGTGGACGTTGAAACCACGCTGCCGAACACGAAAAGAAGGTATTTGGGATTGTACTCAGCCAAAGGAGGGCCAGTGCCAGTGCTAGTGCTGCTTTTGTAATTATTTTAATGAAACACGGCATACCTATGGAAACACAACAACAGAGCGTAGCGCACGTCATCTCTGAATTAAATTGTACCGCTCAGTAGTTGGATGTGGCATATATGTATATAGATACATATGTATATATGCATTAGTATGTATAAAAACAAGTACGATTTTCAGTGGTTATGAACCTGGCAAGGTGTCGTAGATTTTAAAGTTTTGCTGTTGTTATTGTTGTTTATTAACGTGGCTCAAACCACAAAAACCAACCAACAAAAAGTATTGATGATATGTTTGGGGTTTCAGAAGCAGCAGCAGCAGCAGCAGCAGCAGCAGCAGCAGCGATGTTGCACTCTTCGGTTTCAGTCAATTCTTCAATAAGCCTACTTAGCTATTTTTGTTCCAGCTGAACGTGTTAAATTAATGCATTATAAAATTTTCTTGTTAAATTAACATGATAGCAATGTTTCTTGAACGTCAGAGCAATGTTAAATTGAGATTACATCATGTAAAATTAAAACTACAGAAAAACTCAACTTGACTACGGAAATTCTTAATTCTTTAGCTTTGCAGTCAATTTTTTAAACAACTGAGGCCTTGCAGTTATCTTTAGCAGAATAACAGATTTTTGCCAATTTAAAAATTTCGTAATGTTAAAGCAACATTCAAGAACTAAACAAACAAATTTTGTCAAATTGCAAAGATCTTATAACATTTTAAACATGCTCGAATGTTAAAATGCAATTTTAAGTTGGTATTAAAACAAAAATCCTTTTCAGTTTTTCCAATGGAGTGGACCAACCCCAGGACCAAATTTCTTCACAAATATATATCTTTCGACATCGTAACTCGCGCACAAAAAGACCAACAACCAAGCCCCTCAAACGACTACACTTCCCTGCCATAATGACTGACTGAATGCACACTCGGAAAGAAGAATAAACAAATGCTAAAACTCGGTATACAAAAGAAAATTAAACAAACACAAAACAAAACAAAAGGCAAAAAAAAAAATGGAAAGAAAAAAAAAATAAATGTACAGAACAGAACAGAGCAGCAAAAAAAAAAAAAGAACACACGCACATTTGGCTGTGTAACCCGATCTCTTGTTGAGTTCCCTCCACCAACCGTAAAACCGTAGAATCTACCAAACGAAACGAAACGTATCGCGACGTCGTCGTATTATTATAATTGAAGGGGGGCGCACAGGGGCACGTGAAGGGGAGGTTATGGTATATTTTAATGCGGCGGCTGGCTGCCAGAGCAACAACAACAACAACGACAACCACATCGTCCGACCAGAGCTGTTAGTTAGCACACACACACACACACACACTCACTCACAAAAAAACGGAGGCAGCTAAAAGACAGACAGAGAGAAAGAGACTTTTATGACGACGAATCAAAGAACCACACACAACACTGCACGGCTCAGTGCTGCGGTGCTTCAGCGACTCTTCGCTGAGTCCAGGGCTGGTTGGCTGACTCACCAACTCGACGACGACAACGACGACGCCGCCACCAACCGAGCGTGCGAGGTTCCCTTGAAAGCGTGATTCTGCGTGTAGTGAATTCGAATTCGAGTTCTGTAAAGAGTAAAGAAGCTGCTCGAAGTAATGCATTGGCATTGGAATCGTTGAGAATTCGCGCAGCAATGTGGGTCTTTCGGTGTCGGTAATAACCGTCATCATTGGTTGTTGATTGGACCGACGAGCGTCGTTGTCAGTGTCTGTGTTTGTGTTTGTGTTTACCTGACAGCGCAGTGTAACCAGCTTTCTTTGTACAGTGGCAGTTCCGCAGATACTCGTATAAAGAAAGCTGCCATTAAGGCTGATTTATTTTGATGATGACTCGTGATATTAAGTCTTTAAGATGATAAACTGAGATTAAAATAGTTTGACAATGTCAGCGTTCTTAGGCCGCATCGTTGACTCAAGTAATCAGTTATATTAGTTGGTTAGAAATGATAACTTCAATTGGTAACTTCGTAGTAAGAACTTTCGGTTTCTTATAATTCAACCTTGGAACGATCTAGACTGAACTACTTTGGGTTAAGTTAGCATTCATCTTTGAGGGGAATTTCCAATCAAAAGTCAGCAAACTTGCTCAAACTCGCTAAATTGTTTATCACCAAACACTTTTGAACTTTGAAGACCTCTTAACAATCTTGGTAACACTAAGGATCACTCAAGGTCTAAGTGTGATCTCTCTTTCTTGTTAGATCAGCCAACGTAACCAAACCTAACCTTAAAGTTAAGGTTAAATTATTAAGATTTTAACTTTTATAATATGGAATTTTCGATTGACTCTTTCGCTTATTAAGCTATAACTTTTGGTAAGAAGAGTTACTAACAGTATATTTTCTACTACTTTTTTCCACTACCAAGTTTTAAATCCACCAGCATTTGTCATTGAATAATGAAAAGTACAAAGAATTGCAGGAATGAATAACGACTTGAATGGCTTCTCACTTGACAAGCGAAAGCAAGTTGAAGTTCATTGTGGGACTTAAGTGTTATAAGCAGATTATGATTTTGAACATGAAAGTGTTGCAAGTATATCGGTACGTACGAGTACACGAGTAAGAAAATACGACATTAAATATCATCCCTGTAACTTAAGAAAATGGGAGCATTTAGAAAAAAAAAATCAATATCGTGGAAATTATTTCATTTACTTAATATATTTAATGCAGCAAATCTTAACAATAAAGAAAAGTACATCCAAAGACCCATTTTTGGGCTTTGTTTTATTTTGATGTATATGAGAAACAACATCGAAAGGGTGTTCCAAGTCGAATATTCATGGTTTAAGTTTTGTCTGGACTAAGTCTGTGCTTAGATTCCAAAGCCCCTTACTCTTCTGTAGTTACTTAAAGATAAGCAATTGAAGTTGGTTGTAATCCAATAGAATATTATCTGAGGCTAATTCTAGAACTTTAGCTTATTTTTAAATCTTGGACAAACAATTTTGACCTTCATAAAATAGGTCTACAATTATACAATAAAATTAACAACAACAAAAAAATTGTTCAGTTGGTGTCGCTTTTTCCATTCGCCTGTCTTCAGCGATTCTTGTATTTTGAAATTTGGGAAATTTCTTAGAATTCTCGCTTGTGTCTAAACCAAAGAAGTCTATAAGCTAAGGATAGGAAAACACAAAGATTCACTAAGCAAAAAGATGAGGCAGAGTAGCGTAATCTGAAACAGCGCTGTTCGGTCTGCTAACTTCGTCAGTTTTTTTTTTTGTTGTTCAAAAGTTATTAGACAGATTCAGCCCATTAAAATTCTTATAACAATTCTTATACAACTTCTTATACAGTTTGGATCAGGCTGGCATAAGAATAGATTCATGTAATATTTAAGCATGTCTATGTATAGAGACTTCTCTTGATTAGGAAAACATTTAGCATTGATAATTGAATAACCTCATTTCGATATAGAATTTCAAATTCTGATCGTTATCATTGTTCAACCGTTACTCATAATTGGTTGCCCAAACGGAGTATTTAACACGTCAAGACTTTCAGTTAACGTTTAAATTATTTTCACACACGCAAAAGGAAAACCAATCCTTTCCTATCTTTAAGTTGACTTCCTTTTATCTCCAAAGTGTTAATCTTGTCACCCGAAACATTCGAAACAGCAACTAACAAACAAACAAACAATAAAAAAAAACAAGAAACGAAGTCTTAAAACGCATTCGAAACATTTAAGCGCACACTAAACAATTTGTAACGATCCGGCAAGAATGTTGTTCTTCCCGTCTGCAATACAAATCCGCATGCGACATGATCGCTGAATGTTGAACTACAAATATTTAAATTGAAAAAAAAATAAAAAAAAATTAAACCCAACCCAACGCAAAGGAAAGGAAATAAAAAATTAAATTGCTGACTCTGATCCAAATCCAGCTTAAACACAAACAAACCAACAACCCAAGTCAAGCCGAACCAGACTAGACACACTGACGCAGCAGCAGCCACAACCAAATACAAAACGTTTAAACTGCAGACGCATAAACAAACAAACGGACGGACGGACAGATGGAGGGAGGGAGGGAGGAAGGGAGCAGCAACTGGAGCTGTACAGCGCAGACGATCATCAGCGCAAATCGAAGATGAAGTCCACAGCAGCAGACAGTGTCAGTGGCGAGTTGGAACTGAAGCCAAAGCCAAAGCCGGAGCAGCAAACATGCTGAACGTTATCGACAATCGTGTAATTGTAGATTATAAATATATATTTATAAATATTCAGATGCGAGAAGCATTTGTAGCAGTATCGGAGGCAGTTGGAAACAAGCATAAACAATTAAGAACGAGCGTTAGCAAGGGCTATATCGAAATCTTTGTTGACCCACATTTGGTATAAAATTAAACAAAAATCTTTAGTTGATCGAGGAATTAGGGAGTAAAATAAACAAGCATCATAAAATAAACTTATAGAATAGAGAATGACTGTCACGCCTACTTCTGAGCGTTTCAAGCGATATTCCAATACACATTAAATCGATTTGTTATCTTTGAAACTGACTTGATCCCTTCAAAGTTCTGGTGAGTGGGGTAAAAAACAAATACAACAATTCGAGACGATATAAATGATCCGTATGCAAAAAGTGTGGACTGTGGCGATTAATAAGCCACCAAAGTGTCCATAAAATTAAACACCAACCAACGACGACGACAACGTCGACGAGAATGATCATCACAGAGTCACAGAGACGACAACGTACTACTACGTTGAACAGTAACAAGGGGGCATGGTGATAAAACCACCAACAGCGCGTAGTCTGCCCGTCTGCCTGCCTGCCTGCCTGTGTGTTCGATGTGAGATATCGAGTTGGAGCTGAAGATCACTGAGGCTGGAGATCATGATGCCATGCAGCGTATAGCTGAACGGATGAATACTTAAGTGCGGAACAAGTGCATGATGGGAGCAAATGATTTTGCTTGCAAAGTTGTCGTCTGTAATGCGTTAAATGTGACGGAGATGTGAGAAATCTCGTTTATCGAAGTCAATTTCAATGAATTTATTTTCTATATGTACATATGTATGTAATAAGGGACGACTTTTTCCAATGGCCAAACTAGTTTTAGGAATTCTGGGTATGACCACAATCAGTTCGGTAATAGTGGCCAATCAAAGTTTAACAAAGCCTCATCGAAACAATCACTAAGCCTTCTTGAAACCTTATTGAAACCATCCTGAAATCGTTACACCTAAAGAACGAACACAATTTTGAACGATTACACAACTCAAACAAATGTATTAATCAAAATGGTCAATGATCTTTCGAACGCCATAACCCTGCCTCGGCATTCCGATCCGATCCGATCCGCTCCGCTCACAAACAACCCTGCTCATCGCACCAAGGAGCGCATTTTCAGACACCTTTAAAAATGTATAAAATTTAATTTATTGCACAAATGTTAATTTGAAATTACTTTTCGCTTCGAGTAGATGTTGTTCAGCTGATAAGATCACCAAGCGACAAATAACAGTTGCAGGTTAGCATCATCCGAAGATCCGCTACAGATAAACACATACAAAACTCGGCTCAGAAACAAAAACAAAACACAAAATCAGAGAAATCAAATAAAATAAAATAAGAGAAAGAAAGAAGGAGAAAAAGCAAAAGCAAAACGCATGTCGTGTTGTTCCAGAACAGCCAAAACAACGCAGGAGACACTTTAACAGTTGTATTAAGGCGACCACGTCGTCATTTTGGTATGCTCGAGTGGCAGCAGCCGCAGTGGCAGTGGCAGTTTCTTTTTACTCTGCTGATCTGATCTGCCCCGATCGCAGATGGAATTCTCTACGTAAATTAAATGAAAATTTATGATCAACACCTTTTTCTCTTCTTTTTTTATATACTTGTACATATATATTTGTATAACCTTCGCCAAACGCAAGTGCACGTCGCATAGGGTATATTGAGTTTGTAATTCCATTTGTAACGCCCATAAGGGGGCGTGGTAGGTATGACAATATATTTATATAAATAAATAAATAAATGATCAGCGTCGAATTATGAGTCGATTTAACGTTGTCCGTCCGCCGTAGTTTAAGAGATTTCGAGCTGAAATTGGAATGACATATAAATATCTTTTTTCCAAACGGAGATTAAGTTCTAAGATAAGCAAGATCAGACGAAAAATTCTCCCTTACAGTGTAGACAACCAGTTCAAATTCGATATTAAACACTTTAGTGGTAACACGAAACTATAAACCAAAAATGGGCGTGATCCGATAAGAACAGCGCCCACTTACAATATAAGTACACAAGAAGCACATTTTTTGGTGCCACTGAAATGCCGAAGGGTATTTGTGGTTCGGCATTGCTCAAATTATTTTCGTTTAAGCCTGTTATTGGGCTTTTAGATTTCTGAAAGATTATTGTAGCTGATAAGTTTTTGGGCATCTTTTGGGGTTGAAAGGCAAGGCAAGGCAGTGTGTTCCATATTGGTCCACGATTTAATATAATTTTTATTATACTCGTACAAGGAATTCTGCTGAAAGTCATAAAGCAGAGAACGCGCATAGCCGCGTTAGTTTCGAGCTCAACGGAGAGCAAAATATTGAGCAGGTTTAAATTTTTGAATATGTCATTCTGCCCTGCTGACACAAACGTTCATTGAATCACCCGAAGTTCGCTTCAAAATGCATTCGAGTTTACTCACATCCTTGAAGTAGCAAAAAATAAAAATAAAATGTATCTTAGGATTTTTAAAAGGTTACTTAAAAACAAATTAATCTCATTTTCAGCATAAACTAACCGCATCCTATCAAAAAGTACAGAAACATACGAGTACATCCAATGCAAAGTTTTGGCCAAAAAATCAATAATTTTCCCTTAAAACAAATACACACACAAAGTATACACAAACTAACCTCAAAATATATTCTATATGTAGTCTGAAAAGATATCGAATTACAATTTCGTCTATACTGGCTGCAACACTTATTAACACAGACACTGACAACAACACAGCCATACATATACACACATACACATACATATATATGTATATGCATAAGTATGTATACATAAAGAGGTTCTTGTGTCCTTTCATTTTCCACTGATTGCATTATAAAATAAATATTTTAGTTTATAATCAAGCAGAAATGAAGAATAAAATCGATAAAAGATATACAAACGAGCTGACAAGAAGCATCTTTAAAGCCAAGGACAACTTCTTCATCGCTAAGGAATAAGAAAGGAAACAAAGAAGAAGAAAACCAACAACAACAAAAAGATTCAAAATTATAAAGAGCAGCTAAAAAAGACGAAAAACTTTAAGAACTTATTTGTGTCACATTAATTTTATAACAAAACAATAATTACATATATGACATACAGAGATTTCAATGTGGGTGGTATGTGCGCATTAGGGTGGTTCGCAACACGCCGTAAACTGTAAAAATTATAAGGCCAAAGACTTAAGCGTTGTTAATTGAATCTCAAAAGGGTCATAATAATATGTCAACTTTTGACCAAGTTAACTTGGAGTTTGTTTAGGATTATAGACAGTAAAAGTTTTTATTAATGGTTTACGTTGTCTCTAATGGTTTCTCTTAAAGCAGGTGTATGCAAGGGTGGTCCGATAAGTACTTAGCCTCACCGCCCAATGGAGGCCTACTTTGCAGACCGCGAGAAAACGAATTTTTCAAACGTTTTGAAGAAGTTGGAGTATCGCTGGGTCAAGTCTATCGAGCTAAAAGGAGACTATGTTAAGAAATAAATAGCCATCGGACCACCCTGGTATATTAAAACGTGGCTGTCTGACGCACTTAGGCCTATTGAAGGCCCATTGTGATACCACCGGAACTAAACTTGCACCTTACTCTGCCTCTGGGTCTTTCCAGAGGCTGGGTCTTTCCAGAGCCTGTGGCCTTAATATAACTAACTAATTTTGTCAGTTTGATATCTGCTACTTCTGTGATGTTGTCAAGAAAGTAGAGTCCAAGAAATTGAAACCTGCTTCTACTCAGAGCGATGCACCTGCATAGAAGATGTTCGACATTCTCTTCCTCATCTGCGTCTTGACAACTCTTACAATAGTCGCAAAAAAGGTGCCACCAATCTGTTGGCATATCTCCCTAAGATACAGTTCCCAGTTAGGACCCCAATTAAAATTCTAGTGTCTGTCCTGCTGAACTTTAGTAGACGAGTTGTATATATATATAAGTGGAATAAATTTAAATCTCTACAAAATGTATAATATACAATAAAGTTCCTAGTTGAATTCCAGAGAACGATCGAATTAGAATACTAAAAGAGTGGAAGCTGGAAAAGCCAATACAACAAATCTAACCACTCCTTAGACAAAAGATAACCACCCTAATGAATATGTACAATATGAATATGAACAACCAACCCGCCAGTGGAACAACTTCAGTGTTTTGTGTGTCCTAAACTTGAATGGGGGCTTCATTGATGGGGAATTAACGTCCACTCGTTCTCTTCTCTTTTCTTTTTTTTTTTTTTGGTCTTTATGCTTGGCCAGTTAAGTAGATTCATTAGTTCGGAAATAACTGATCGGATTATGAGTGATCGTCACGTGATTATCGTTTTTGTTTTCATTTTTTTTTTCGAATGCTCAAAATGCTTTTGAGTAGCTCAAACAAGATTTCGCTTTACTCCGGCAGCATGTGACAACTTTGTTACTATGTCAGATGTGAATTGTGCGACTTATTTATTATCTTTTGTTTTGCTTCACTTGAAAGTCTTCTCTTATGCTGAAGTATTTAACATTAATAATAATAAAAATGATATACAAACATTTCGCTGTGACTTGAAAGTTGAAAGTGTTGAATCGGCGGATGTTTACAATACATTTTCGCTCCTGCAGCGTATGTTTATATCTTCACAGCATATGGAGAAATAGGATGCTTGAATGTTGTTGTCGGTTCTGGAGTTAAGATTTGCTTGGGTTCTTCGGTTTTAAAATTGTATTTTAATTTTTATTTTCTTTACATGGCATGCCTTGAATGGAAGTAAGTTATGAGACACACTTTGGCCTAACATGGCTGCAGCTTATATCCAGCATTAGCAAACATGGGCCTGAAAGATTTTCCGTTCTCAACTGAAACGAAATCTCTAAAGTCTGATCGAGTCAGCAGAGATTTATTTAATGAGTTAGTTCGAGTCGCAAAAGCCTTATATTGACCTCCACTCATAAGGTTGGGTAGGTCAAACAAACCATGAAAAGTGTTCCATCAAATTCCTGAACAATTCGATTTATACCTTGTATTATCATGGCATGAATTCCTATCGAACAAAATCTGTTTTAGCATATTCTCATTAGCCACCATATGTGAGTACTTAACTTAAATGATATTTTCCTGCTAAACAAATTGCCAAAAACAAAACAAAAAGACGGCGCTACAGTCGGTCAACAACGGAACACAACAGAACTCAATGGAAAAAAAAATATTTGAATTGAGCCGAAAGGACACTTATTGACAGAGGAAGAAGAAGAAGAAAAGGCATACGATATTTTCAAACGATTATCATTGGCGGCAGATCTTAATGAAGAAGCGTTTTTTTTTTTTTTTGGTTGTTGTTTCTTTTTCAAATATTTGAATACTCGTATTTGTTTTAGCGGAAATGCAGATGTTCGCTAAAAGGCATGGCATGACATGGAGTGGACACAGAATGGTTGGCTATGGCAAAGAATTGATGAGCAAAGTCAGAGCCAGAAATATACAAAATTCATCGGCGAAATTGTCTTTTCGGTAGTATGCGGAAAGAAATGAGAAAATATTTTTGTTTTAGTTTAGAAACAGAAATTCATAAAAAAAATTAAATAAAAAGTGAAATTAATTGGGCAAGGCAAATCTCAATTTTTTTTATAAAAATTTAAAACTATTTTTTGGAAATTCAACTTTTTTTTAATTTATTCGAACAATGAAAACCATTTCTGAAACACTAAAAAATCGATTTTAATAATCAAATAAATAAATCGAACAAAATGAGTCAAAATAAGTCAGTTTCGAAAAGTTCTAAATTTATTGGCGAAGTAGTCAAGTTTTTAA